>CAMRHE010000258.1:0-1493339 GCA_947044405.1 Leptodactylus fallax
AGCCTGGGCCTTGCTAGGGGAGCTGCCCCACCCAGGGTGGCCCCGCCCCTGGGCTTTCTCCAGACATCAGGAGACTCAGGAGAGCCACAGAAACACAACCTCACAGCTAGGAGGCAGTATTATAGTAGTTATATTCTTGTACATAGGAGTAGTATTATAGTAGTTATATTCTTGTACATAGGAGTAGTATTATAGTAGTTATATTCTTGTACATAGGAGCAGTATTATAGTAGTTATATTCTTGCACATAGGAGCAGTATTATAGTACATATATTCTTGTACATAGGAGCAGTATTATAGTAGTTATAGTCTTGTACATAGGAGCAGTATTATAGTAGTTATATTCTTGTACATAGGAGCAGTATTATAGTAGTTATATTCTTGTACATAGGAGCAGTATTATAGTAGTTATATTCTTGTACATAGGAGCAGTATTATAGTAGTTATATTCTTGTACATAGGAGGAGTATTATAGTAGTTATATTCTTGTACATAGGAGGCAGTATTATAGTAGTTCTATTCTTGTACATAAGAGCAGTATTATAATAGTTATAGTCTTGTACATAGGGGCAGTATTATAGTAGTTATATTCTTGTACATAGGAGCAGTATTATAGTAGTTATATTCTTGTACATAGGAGGAGTATTATAGTAGTTATATTCTTGTACATAGGAGCAGTATTATAGTAGTTATATTCTTGTACATAGGAAGCAGTATTATAGTAGTTATATTCTTGTACATAGGAGCAGTATTATAGTAGTTATATTCTTGTACATAGGAGCAGTATTATAGTAGTTATATTCTTGTACATAGGAGCAGTATTATAGTAGTTATATTTGTGTACATAGGAGCAGTATTATAGTAGTTATATTTGTGTACATAGGAGCAGTATTATAGTAGTTATATTCTTGTACATAGGAGCAGTATTATAGTAGTTATATTCTTGTACATAGGACTAGTATTATAGTAGCTATATTCTTGTCCATAGGGGGCAGTATTATAGTAGTTATATTCTTGTACATAGGAGCAGTATTATAGTAGTTATATTCTTGTACATAGGGGTCAGTATTATAGTAGTTATATTCTTGTACATAGGAGCAGTATTATAGTAGTTATATTCTTGTACATAGGAGCAGTATTATAGTAGTTATATTCTTGTACATAGGACTAGTATTATAGTAGTTATATTCTTGTATATAGGGGGCAGTATTATAGTAGCTATATTCTTGTATATAGGGGCAGTATTATAGTAGTTATACTCTTGTACATAGGAGGTAGTATTATAGTAGTTATATTCTTGTACACAGGAGCAGTATTATAGTAGTTATATTCTTGTACATAGGAGCAGTATTATAGTAGTTATATTCTTGTACATAGGAGCAATATTATAGTAGTTATATTCTTGTACATAGGAGCAGTATTATAGTAGTTATATTCTTATACATAGGAGCAGTATTATAGTAGTTATATTCTTGTACATAGGAGCAGTATTATAGTAGTTATATTCTTGTACATAGGAGCAGTATTATAGCAGTTATATTCTTGTACATAGGAGCAGTATTATAGTAGTTATATTCTTGTACATAGGAGCAGTATTATAGTAGTTATATTCTTGTACATAGGAGCAGTATTATAGTAGTTATATTCTTGTACATAGGGGGCAGTATTATAGTAGTTATATTCTTGTACATAGGAGCAGTATTATAGTAGTTATATTCTTGTACATAGGAGCAGTATTATAGTAGTTATATTCTTGTATATAGGAGCAGTATTATAGTAGTTATATTCTTGTATATAGGAGCAGTATCATAGTAGTTATATTCTTGTACATACGGGGCAGTATTATAGTAGTTATATTCTTGTACATAGGGGGCAGTATTATAGTAGTTATATTCTTGTACATAGGGGGCAGTATTATAGTAGTTATATTCTTGTACATAGAAGGTAGTATTATAGTAGTTATATTATTGTACATAGGGGCAGTATTATAGTAGTTATATTCTTGTACATAGGGGCAGTATTATAGTAGTTATATTCTTGTCCATAGGAGGCAGTATTATAGTAGATATATTCTTGTACATAGGGGGTAGTATTATAGCAGTTATATTCTTGTACATAGGAGCAGTATTATAATAGTTATATTCTTGTACATAGAGGTCAGTATTATAGTAGTTATATTCTTGTACATAGGGGGTAGTATTATAGTAGTTATATTCTTGTACATAGGAGCAGTATTATAGTAGTTATATTCTTGTACATAGGAGCAGTATTATAGTAGTTATATTCTTGTACATAAGAGCAGTATTATAACAGTTATATTCTTGTACATAGGGGCAGTATTATAGTAGTTATATTCTTGTCCATAGGAGGCAGTATTATAGTAGATATATTCTTGTACATAGGAGCAGTATTATAATAGTTATATTCTTGTACATAGGAGCAGTATTATAGTAGTTATATTCTTGTACATAGGGGGTAATATTATAGCAGTTATATTCTTGTACATAGGATCAGTATTATAATAGTTATATTCTTGTACATAGGGGTCAGTATTATAGTAGTTATATTCTTGTACATAGAGGTCAGTATTATAGTAGTTATATTCTTGTACATAGGGGGTAGTATTATAGTAGTTATATTCTTGTACATAGGATCAGTATTATAGTAGTTATATTCTTGTACATAGGAGCAGTATTATAGTAGTTATATTCTTGTACATAAGAGCAGTATTATAATAGTTAAATTCTTGTACATAGGGGCAGTATTATAGTAGTTATATTCTTGTACATAGAAGCAGTATTATAGTAGTTATATTCTTGTACATAGGGGCAGTATTATAGTAGTTATATTCTTGTACATAGGAGCAGTATTATAGTAGTTATATTCTTGTACATAGGAGCAGTATTATAGTAGTTATATTCTTGTACATAGGAGCAGTATTATAGTAGTTATATTTGTGTACATAGGAGCAGTATTATAGTAGTTATATTTGTGTACATAGGAGCAGTATTATAGTAGTTATATTCTTGTACATAGGAGCAGTATTATAGTAGTTATATTCTTGTACATAGGACTAGTATTATAGTAGTTATATTCTTGTCCATAGGGGGCAGTATTATAGTAGTTATATTCTTGTACATAGGAGCAGTATTATATTAGTTATATACTTGTACATAGGAGCAGTATTATAGTAGTTATATTTGTGTACATAGGAGCAGTATTATAGTAGTTATATTTGTGTACATAGGAGCAGTATTATAGTAGTTATATTCTTGTACATAGGAGCAGTATTATAGTAGTTATATTCTTGTACATAGGAGCAGTATTATAGTAGTTATATTCGTGTACATAGGAGCAGTATTATAGTAGTTATATTCTTGTACATAGGAGCAGTATTATAGTAGTTATATTCTTGTACATAGGAGCAGTATTATAGTAGTTATATTCTTGTACATAGGAGCAGTATTATAGTAGTTATATTCTTGTACATAGGAGCAGTATTATAGTAGTTATATTCTTGTATATAGGGGGCAGTATTATAGTAGCTATATTCTTGTATATAGGGGCAGTATTATAGTAGTTATACTCTTGTACATAGGAGGTAGTATTATAGTAGTTATATTCTTGTACACAGGAGCAGTATTATAGTAGTTATATTCTTGTACATAGGAGCAGTATTATAGTAGTTATATTCTTGTACATAGCATCAGTATTATAGTAGTTATAGTCTTGTATATAGGAGCAGTATTATAGTAGTTATATTCTTGTAGATAGGGGGCAGTATTATAGTAGTTATATTCTTGTACATAGGGGGCAGTATTATAGTAGTTATATTCTTGTACATAGAAGGTAGTATTATAGTAGTTATATTATTGTACATAGGGGCAGTATTATAGTAGTTATATTCTTGTACATAGGGGCAGTATTATAGTAGTTATATTCTTGTCCATAGGAGGCAGTATTATAGTAGATATATTCTTGTACATAGGGGCAGTATTATAGTAGTTATATTCTTGTACATAGGAGCAGTATTATAGTAGTTATATTCTTGTACATAGGAGCAGTATTATAGTAGTTATATTCTTGTACATAGGAGCAGTATTATAGTAGTTATATTTGTGTACATAGGAGCAGTATTATAGTAGTTATATTCTTGTACATAGGAGCAGTATTATAGTAGTTATATTCTTGTACATAGGACTAGTATTATAGTAGTTATATTCTTGTCCATAGGGGGCAGTATTATAGTAGTTCTATTCTTGTACATAGGAGCAGTATTATTGTAGTTATATTCTTGTACATAGGAGCAGTATTATAGTAGTTCTATTCTTGTACATAAGAGCAGTATTATAATAGTTATATTCTTGTACATAGGGGCAGTATTATAGTAGTTATATTCTTGTACATAGGAGCAGTATTATAGTAGTTATATTCTTGTACATAGGAGCAGTATTATAGTAGTTATATTCTTGTACATAGGAGCAGTATTATAGTAGTTATATTTGTGTACATAGGAGCAGTATTATAGTAGTTATATTTGTGTACATAGGAGCAGTATTATAGTAGTTATATTCTTGTACATAGGAGCAGTATTATAGTAGTTATATTCTTGTACATAGGACAAGTATTATAGTAGCTATATTCTTGTCCATAGGGGGCAGTATTATAGTAGTTATATTCTTGTACATAGGAGCAGTATTATAGTAGTTATATTCTTGTATATAGGGGGCAGTATTATAGTAGCTATATTCTTGTATATAGGGGCAGTATTATAGTAGTTATACTCTTGTACATAGGAGGTAGTATTATAGTAGTTATATTCTTGTACACAGGAGCAGTATTATAGTAGTTATATTCTTGTACATAGGAGCAGTATTATAGTAGTTATATTCTTGTACATAGCATCAGTATTATAGTAGTTATAGTCTTGTATATAGGAGCAGTATTATAGTAGTTATATTCTTGTACATAGGGGGCAGTATTATAGTAGTTATATTCTTGTACATAGGGGGCAGTATTATAGTAGTTATATTCTTGTACATAGAAGGTAGTATTATAGTAGTTATATTATTGTACATAGGGGCAGTATTATAGTAGTTATATTCTTGTACATAGGGGCAGTATTATAGTAGTTATATTCTTGTCCATAGGAGGCAGTATTATAGTAGATATATTCTTGTACATAGGGGCAGTATTATAGTAGTTATATTCTTGTACATAGGAGCAGTATTATAGTAGTTATATTCTTGTACATAGGAGCAGTATTATAGTAGTTATATTCTTGTACATAGGAGCAGTATTATAGTAGTTATATTTGTGTACATAGGAGCAGTATTATAGTAGTTATATTCTTGTACATAGGAGCAGTATTATAGTAGTTATATTCTTGTACATAGGACTAGTATTATAG
Organism: Leptodactylus fallax; assembly: GCA_947044405.1. NCBI lineage: Eukaryota > Metazoa > Chordata > Amphibia > Anura > Leptodactylidae > Leptodactylus > Leptodactylus fallax. The sequence continues at coordinate 5,411 of CAMRHE010000258.1, forward strand.
TAGTTATATTCTTGTCCATAGGGGGCAGTATTATAGTAGTTCTATTCTTGTACATAGGAGCAGTATTATTGTAGTTATATTCTTGTACATAGGAGCAGTATTATAGTAGTTCTATTCTTGTACATAAGAGCAGTATTATAATAGTTATATTCTTGTACATAGGGGCAGTATTATAGTAGTTATATTCTTGTACATAGGAGCAGTATTATAGTAGTTATATTCTTGTACATAGGAGCAGTATTATAGTAGTTATATTCTTGTACATAGGAGCAGTATTATAGTAGTTATATTTGTGTACATAGGAGCAGTATTATAGTAGTTATATTTGTGTACATAGGAGCAGTATTATAGTAGTTATATTCTTGTACATAGGAGCAGTATTATAGTAGTTATATTCTTGTACATAGGACTAGTATTATAGTAGCTATATTCTTGTCCATAGGGGGCAGTATTATAGTAGTTATATTCTTGTACATAGGAGCAGTATTATAGTAGTTATATTCTTGTACATAGGGGTCAGTATTATAGTAGTTATATTCTTGTACATAGGAGCAGTATTATAGTAGTTATATTCTTGTACATAGGAGCAGTATTATAGTAGTTATATTCTTGTACATAGGACTAGTATTATAGTAGTTATATTCTTGTATATAGGGGGCAGTATTATAGTAGCTATATTCTTGTATATAGGGGCAGTATTATAGTAGTTATACTCTTGTACATAGGAGGTAGTATTATAGTAGTTATATTCTTGTACACAGGAGCAGTATTATAGTAGTTATATTCTTGTACATAGGAGCAGTATTATAGTAGTTATATTCTTGTACATAGGAGCAATATTATAGTAGTTATATTCTTGTACATAGGAGCAGTATTATAGTAGTTATATTCTTATACATAGGAGCAGTATTATAGTAGTTATATTCTTGTACATAGGAGCAGTATTATAGTAGTTATATTCTTGTACATAGGAGCAGTATTATAGCAGTTATATTCTTGTACATAGGAGCAGTATTATAGTAGTTATATTCTTGTACATAGGAGCAGTATTATAGTAGTTATATTCTTGTACATAGGAGCAGTATTATAGTAGTTATATTCTTGTACATAGGGGGCAGTATTGTAGTAGTTATATTCTTGTACATAGGAGCAGTATTATAGTAGTTATATTCTTGTACATAGGAGCAGTATTATAGTAGTTATATTCTTGTATATAGGAGCAGTATTATAGTAGTTATATTCTTGTATATAGGAGCAGTATCATAGTAGTTATATTCTTGTACATAGGGGGCAGTATTATAGTAGTTATATTCTTGTACATAGGGGGCAGTATTATAGTAGTTATATTCTTGTACATAGGGGGCAGTATTATAGTAGTTATATTCTTGTACATAGAAGGTAGTATTATAGTAGTTATATTATTGTACATAGGGGCAGTATTATAGTAGTTATATTCTTGTACATAGGGGCAGTATTATAGTAGTTATATTCTTGTCCATAGGAGGCAGTATTATAGTAGATATATTCTTGTACATAGGGGGTAGTATTATAGCAGTTATATTCTTGTACATAGGAGCAGTATTATAATAGTTATATTCTTGTACATAGAGGTCAGTATTATAGTAGTTATATTCTTGTACATAGGGGGTAGTATTATAGTAGTTATATTCTTGTACATAGGAGCAGTATTATAGTAGTTATATTCTTGTACATAGGAGCAGTATTATAGTAGTTATATTCTTGTACATAAGAGCAGTATTATAACAGTTATATTCTTGTACATAGGGGCAGTATTATAGTAGTTATATTCTTGTCCATAGGAGGCAGTATTATAGTAGATATATTCTTGTACATAGGAGCAGTATTATAATAGTTATATTCTTGTACATAGGAGCAGTATTATAGTAGTTATATTCTTGTACATAGGGGGTAATATTATAGCAGTTATATTCTTGTACATAGGAGCAGTATTATAATAGTTATATTCTTGTACATAGGGGTCAGTATTATAGTAGTTATATTCTTGGACATAGAGGTCAGTATTATAGTAGTTATATTCTTGTACATAGGGGGTAGTATTATAGTAGTTATATTCTTGTACATAGGATCAGTATTATAGTAGTTATATTCTTGTACATAGGAGCAGTATTATAGTATTTATATTCTTGTACATAAGAGCAGTATTATAATAGTTAAATTCTTGTACATAGGGGCAGTATTATAGTAGTTATATTCTTGTACATAGAAGCAGTATTATAGTAGTTATATTCTTGTACATAGGGGCAGTATTATAGTAGTTATATTATTGTACATAGGAGCAGTATTATAGTAGTTATATTCTTGTACATAGGAGCAGTATTATAGTAGTTATATTCTTGTACATAGGAGCAGTATTATAGTAGTTATATTTGTGTACATAGGAGCAGTATTATAGTAGTTATATTTGTGTACATAGGAGCAGTATTATAGTAGTTATATTCTTGTACATAGGAGCAGTATTATAGTAGTTATATTCTTGTACATAGGACTAGTATTATAGTAGTTATATTCTTGTCCATAGGGGGCAGTATTATAGTAGTTATATTCTTGTACATAGGAGCAGTATTATATTAGTTATATACTTGTACATAGGAGCAGTATTATAGTAGTTATATTTTTGTACATAGGAGCAGTATTATAGTAGTTATATTTGTGTACATAGGAGCAGTATTATAGTAGTTATATTCTTGTACATAGGAGCAGTATTATAGTAGTTATATTCTTGTACATAGGAGCAGTATTATAGTAGTTATATTCTTGTACATAGGAGCAGTATTATAGTAGTTATATTCTTGTACATAGGAGCAGTATTATAGTAGTTATATTCGTGTACATAGGAGCAGTATTATAGTAGTTATATTCTTGTACATAGGAGCAGTATTATAGTAGTTATATTCTTGTACATAGGAGCAGTATTATAGTAGTTATATTCTTGTACATAGGAGCAGTATTATAGTAGTTATATTCTTGTACATAGGAGCAGTATTATAGTAGTTATATTCTTGTATATAGGGGGCAGTATTATAGTAGCTATATTCTTGTATATAGGGGCAGTATTATAGTAGTTATACTCTTGTACATAGGAGGTAGTATTATAGTAGTTATATTCTTGTACACAGGAGCAGTATTATAGTAGTTATATTCTTGTACATAGGAGCAGTATTATAGTAGTTATATTCTTGTACATAGCATCAGTATTATAGTAGTTATAGTCTTGTATATAGGAGCAGTATTATAGTAGTTATATTCTTGTACATAGGGGGCAGTATTATAGTAGTTATATTCTTGTACATAGGGGGCAGTATTATAGTAGTTATATTCTTGTACATAGAAGGTAGTATTATAGTAGTTATATTATTGTACATAGGGGCAGTATTATAGTAGTTATATTCTTGTACATAGGGGCAGTATTATAGTAGTTATATTCTTGTCCATAGGAGGCAGTATTATAGTAGATATATTCTTGTACATAGGGGCAGTATTATAGTAGTTATATTCTTGTACATAGGAGCAGTATTATAGTAGTTATATTCTTGTACATAGGAGCAGTATTATAGTAGTTATATTCTTGTACATAGGAGCAGTATTATAGTAGTTATATTTGTGTACATAGGAGCAGTATTATAGTAGTTATATTCTTGTACATAGGAGCAGTATTATAGTAGTTATATTCTTGTACATAGGACTAGTATTATAGTAGTTATATTCTTGTCCATAGGGGGCAGTATTATAGTAGTTCTATTCTTGTACATAGGAGCAGTATTATTGTAGTTATATTCTTGTACATAGGAGCAGTATTATAGTAGTTCTATTCTTGTACATAAGAGCAGTATTATAATAGTTATATTCTTGTACATAGGGGCAGTATTATAGTAGTTATATTCTTGTACATAGGAGCAGTATTATAGTAGTTATATTCTTGTACATAGGAGCAGTATTATAGTAGTTATATTCTTGTACATAGGAGCAGTATTATAGTAGTTATATTTGTGTACATAGGAGCAGTATTATAGTAGTTATATTTGTGTACATAGGAGCAGTATTATAGTAGTTATATTTGTGTACATAGGAGCAGTATTATAGTAGTTATATTCTTGTACATAGGAGCAGTATTATAGTAGTTATATTCTTGTACATAGGACTAGTATTATAGTAGTTATATTCTTGTTCATAGGGGGCAGTATTATAGTAGTTATATTCTTGTATATAGGAGCAGTATTATAGTAGTTATATTCTTGTACATAGGGGTCAGTATTATAGTAGTTATATTCTTGTACATAGGAGCAGTATTATAGTAGTTATATTCTTGTACATAGGACTAGTATTATAGTAGTTATATTCTTGTACATAGCAGGTAGTGTTATATGTAACTATTATGTATATATTGCATTGTTGATACAAGGTTTGTTCCTCTAAAACTAAAATATAAAGATAAAGGAATCTCAGCTCAGTATATAAAATGTTTTGACCTTGTAAATTATAAATAATACCCTTTAATAATTACCCTTTAAGTACTGCATATGTCGGAGGTTTATGCCACTAAGCACAATGGTTTCCTGCACACGTATGCCGGGGACTCGTCTTCTCCACATTGTTCTCTATTTATGGTATTTATGTCCCCAAGTAGGAAGTTTGCATCAAATACTCGTAGACAATATACCTTAGCGATGCCAAAAGGACTCCTCACAGCACCTTTAAAGAACCTGGTCTGAGTGCAGGAGAGGGGCTGTCGTCAGCTTCCATTGTTGTCCCCTAAGCGAAGAGACGAGGCCGAGAATCTTTCACTTCGAGTCTAAGATATTCTTTAGAGTTTACGTGCACACAAAGGGAAAAGCCCCTTTTTATGAGAAGGTTTGTAGAGAAGAACATCTTGTTATCTTTCCATAGTTAGAGAGAGACAGTCATATTGGCAGCACTGCGATCCTCCTGAGAGAAGAGGGGATGTGCTGTATGTATACAAAAAGCTATATAAAGCGCAGAAAAAGGCCAAATACAAAACATCTAACATATATAATATAAATTCTGCCAAGTAAAAACAACCGCAAAACCAGGACTGCTACAAATGGACAGAATCTGGAACTGAGACGCATAAATGTACATTCAAAAAAAAAATAATTTTATTATAAACACGAAATATTGATTAAAATCATGACAGGTCGAGGTCGCGGCAACGCACGGTCGTAAATACAGATACAATGATATTTCATGTCATACTTATCACATATAAGCAAAGTACACTATGTATATGGAAAATGCTATATATTAATTCAGAAATAAATAACCCTAATAATAATGAGCACAAATTCCAAATATCAATAAATAACTACAAACATAAGTAAAGTGCTCTGTGCATAGCGATACATAATATCCTTAAATTCATAGCAGAGCGGTGAGTAAGAAACTAATGCTCACCCCTCACTTCCAGGCAGTTTGTAGGCCGCAGTCCTGAAGGTGTTTAGTGGTAGGGCAGGAAGCCTATGGCACAAGGTTCCGGAAGGGTCAGGGAACCTCTTCTCCCCAATTCTACAAATCTGCTGTATTTTTAGAAACCCAATACTCACTGTTCCCACCTTGGACTATGGGGCACTGAAGAAGAGCATCAAACTGTGGGGTGGCACTGATAGAAGGCATCGAACTGTGTACGGACACTGTCAGGGGGCACTAAACTGTGTGGGACACTGATGGAGGACATTACAGAGTGTGGGAGCACTGAGGACTGTTGGGACATTATTATACCACCTTTTACCTATGTCTCCCATAGAAGTAAATAGGCACACACCTTAGGTTATCGGTAAACTGGGTTTGGCCACAGCATTTATTTTGTAAACACAACACTTTAAACATACCAAACAAAGCCAAGACCTCCATGCCGCGAATCTTCCTTCCTTCTGGATCCTTCGCCCGAATGCAGAACCGCCATCCGACAGCGGGTATGTGGACCATCTCTTCTTATCACCGGGGCCTGGAACCTACCGCCAATTAAAAAGTAAACCACCACGAGGGTAGGGTGGGAGGGCGTTCCTCTCATCAGCACCGTAACTGATAGAAGGTGCTGCCCCTCCCACGTGCCCCCAGTTTTATTAAATAAGCTCCACCTCCAAACCTCATCATCCTCTCCTTAGGGAAAGGTGGAGTCATTCGCATTTGAACCAAAATATCCAGGATGCACCTGCCCAACAGTCCCAGCCCTTTTCACTATCTACTTTAAGGGCTACCAGGAGCTATTATACTGTGTGGGGGCACTAATGGGGACATTAAGCTGAGTGAGGAGGGCACTAAATTGTGTGGGGGGACAAATGGAGGGCATTAAACTGTGTGGAGCACTGAAGAGGGCACTGAGGGGGCTATTCCACTGAGTGGGGGCGCTAAACTGTGTGGGGTACTGAGGGTTGCTGTTACTGTAAGTTGCTACCCTTATTCCAGAGCTGCTGTACGTCACCATCTTCAGTAAGGAGGTATCTGCGGAGTGATCCAGGTATCTAGCGTGTTTGTGTCCATCCTTTGCTGGTGTAGGTCTGGGTGATCTGAAGGGGGTGAAGTATCTGGGAGGCAGATCTGTGAGGTCTGAATGCAGAAGCAGCATGTGGGGTGCTGTGGACAGGAGGAGTGGCAGCAGTCGTGTGAGTGCCATATTGGTACATTGACAAGGGAAACTGGTATTGGGATTGCCGGACGGTCCCCCGCCGGAATACAAACTCATGGCTATGCTGTCATTGTGTAGTACTGAGCTTATCTTAGACCACAGCCATTTTAATGGATTGATCATTGAGGCAGATTTATTAAGATAGGAGATCATTGTCCGATCACTGGTCCCCCAATGATTAGGAGAACGGGGACCCGAGAGACCCCCTAAAGCCTCCTTGTGAATGGAGCACCAGTGCGATTCCATTCACTTCTATGGGACTGCTGGAACTGTAATCTCCGGCAATGCCACCAGCCCCCGTAGCCATGAATGGAGCGGTGGTCACACAAAACTCACCAAAGGGTTGGATATCAGATATATCAGATATAATATTCATCTTCCTATATTTATACGCCCAACTAATTAACTCTTTATCTCCCAGGGGCTACAGCTCGCCCGATATACCAAAAGAATTCTTTATTTACAGCGAACATTATGTCACCAAGCAATTCAGTTCTCCGCCGCGCCCTCCATTACTCCACCTACATTCCAGGTTAGGAGGATCGATCTGATATACAGATACACAGGACATACAAACAAGTGTAGATAATTTAGGCAACCAGGGATGAGGCCATTGTTAATAACACAAAAACATCCTGTCCCCAATCTCCAACACACCCAGATGCAGAGACAGGCGGAGGACCCATCCCATAAGCAGTAACATCCCCTCTCAAGGAGGAAACCATGTGCAGCAAGTGGCGGGCAAGGTTTATGGGAGCCCTGGGTACCATTCAGTGCTCGCCCCCTGGCCTGACACCTGCTAATGTCTTTTGGCTGGAGCCAAGGCTTGGAAGCTTCAACACTGAATGCAGGGAAGACAGGATGACGTGAGCCACATCACATCAATTGTGTCAAGAGATGTGAAAAACTATCTATTTATCTACCTAAACAGCTAAAAGTAGAAACATAGGCAGCGCTCCAACTTCTATGAAGAAAGTGCCGACTATATTTAGCCCATGTGACATTTCGGTCCACTCACAGATTTCAGAAGCCTCATACACTGAAGTTGGAGTGCTGCCTATTCTTCTGCTTTCTGTGACAGTCCTGGGATATACTCCATCAGTATTACCTATATTAGCTGGTGCTGCTCTTTTCTTTTTAATCTATCTTTCTATCTATTCATGCATCTTTCTTTCTTTCTTTCTTTCTTTCTTTCTATTTCTCTATATAATATCTATATAACATATTCCTGTATGTTATATCTCATATCTATCTATCTATCTATCTATCTATCTATCTATCTATCTATCTCATCTATCTCTATAATTAAATATCTAGCTATCTATCTACCTGAGTGCTATATATCTAATTATTCCTCTACAGTATTAACCTATCAATTTCTCTATTTATGCATCTAATATCTGCCTTCTATCTATCTGATACCAATCGTTCTCTGTAAATCTATCAGTCTATTTCTATATCTATTTATCTATCTATCCATCTATCTCATATCTATCTTCCTAATTATCTATCTATTTCTCCGTCAACCTATCCTTCCCTGTTTCATCTATCAATTTGTCTTTCTTTCTTTCTTTTCCATCTATCTAATAATGTATTTATTATTTATTATGCGGTTTTTTGAGCCAAAGCCAAAAAAGGCTACAAAAGAAATGGAGAATATATAGGAAGCTTCTTATACTTCTCCCTTCTGCTTAATCCACTCCTGGCTTTGGCTCTGAAAACCGCAGCAAAATCTGCAACAAAAAAAGCTGCGTTTCCGCAATGTGGAACTTAATCTATTTGCATGTCTATTAATCTTACTGATATGATCTATCTATCTATCTATCTATCTATCTATCTATCTATCTATCATCTATTTATCTTTCTATTCCTCTATTAACCTATCTTTCTCTGTTTTATCAATTTCTTTTGTTTTTCTCCATCTCTCTCTTTTATTTGTATGTTGATCTTGAGTGCATTGATCATTATGTTTAGTATTTTTTTATATCTTCCAACAGCCTTGTGTAAAGATATACTAAACCTTTTTAAAAAAAATTATTATTATTTTTATATTTAATTATTATTTATTTTTTGTTTGCTCTTTTGATTATTATTATTTATTTTTTATTATTTTTTTGGGTCTCTGTGTTAATACAATGGGTCAGGATCCCAAAGACGGAGAATGGCGGGGTGAGCCCTTAGTCCATATCTGGATTAAGTGGAGCCTCTACCTAAGTGGTGGATTGCATTACAATAGTGATGAATTCCATCGCATCGTCTGGTTGATCTACCATTTTGTTGGGCGACTCACGACCATCGGTTGGTCTGAGTACGCCTATACATTTAAATAGACCCTGATTTATCATATGTAGGATAAACATTTCATGGCCCTAGATCATGGTCTGGATATGCTTGTCTACTTAATTAATTATCTAATTTTGAGCCTGCTCTTATTATTTTCTTTCTTTTTTTTCTTATTTATTTATATGTAGTTATTTTTTTCATTATATAACGCTATTTAGTTGGCATTTGCCAGCATCTAAGATGTCCGCCGAGACTATTTTCTTCATTGCGCATGTCCGTGCATAAGCATTATGTTGTGGGCATTTGCCAGTACTATTTATGACATATTTGTTATGCGGCGACTTCTGCGCATGCGCGGACATGCGCAATCGATGCACTCTGATAATATACACTTGTATGATCATGCACAATTAACCTGTCTAACTATCTGCCTATCTGTTGTATATGGACACTATGCTATTGTTTTCTGGTTGTTTCCCATATACAATAAATCAGACTACAGATAAACAGGTCGTGTGATGAGCGTGTGCTCTATTGTTGGAGGTTACAATGAGGCGCGAGGCTTGTACCAGCAGATATTTTTAGCAGGATTCTATTTTAAGCTTTATTTACGCTACTATAAGAACAATAAGAAGACTGGAGATTCAGGAAGTCCCCCAAATATCCAGCAGATGGATAAAGTGTGTGCTACAAAAGACAATGGGGCCACATCTGCCAGTTCTGGTAATTCTTACCTGTGGATGAGAAATTAAAATAGTCTTTATGTAACATTTATTTCATCTAGAAATGAGTCATGGGTTATAAAATGGCCATGATCAATTTTTCTGACTCTTAAAGGGGCTTTGCGGGTTATTGATATTTATGACCTATCCTTAAGAAAAGCCATCAATGTGGGATCATTGAGGACAAACATCTGGCATCTCCAGTGATCAGATGTCTAACACACAGAACGGAGATAGCGTTCCTGAAGTTTAGCTCCCATTCACTTATGTAGAATTCCTTTAATCTGGCATTAGATAATCCAGAATCACATTGACAACTCCCAATTCTAAAACATAAATGCAAAGCAATTTACAGAACCACAAACTGTGATTGAAGGGCTGAGCTCTGTGATATATAGGGTTATATGATAGGAGAGAAGCTGAGCTGTGTGATATATAGGGTTATATGATAGAGGAGAGAAGCTGAGCTCTGTGATATATAGGGTTATATGATAGAGGAGAGAAGCTGAGCTCTGTGATATATAGGGTTATATGATAGAGGAGAGAAGCTGAGCTCTATGATATATAGGGTTATATGATAGGGGAGAGAAGCTGAGCTCTGTGACATATAGGGTTATATGATAGAGGAGAGAAGCTGAGCTGTGTGATATATAGGGTTATATGATAGAGAAGCTGAGCTCTGTGATATATAGGGTTATATGATAGGAGAGAAGCTGAGCTGTGTGATATATAGGGTTATATGATAGAGAAGCTGATCTCTGTGATATATAGGATTATATGATAGAGGAGAGAAGCTGAGATCTGTGATATATAGGGTTATATGATAAAGGAGAGAAGCTGAGCTCTGTGATATATAGGGTTATATGATAGAGGAGAGAAGCTGAGCTCTGTGATATATAGGGTTATATGATAGAGGAGAGAAGCTGAGCTCTGTGATATATAGGGTTATATGATAGAGGAGAGAAGCTGAGCTCTGTGATATATAGGGTTATATGATATAGGAGAGAAGCTGAGCTCTGTGATATATAGGGTTATATGATAGAGGAGAGAAGCTGAGCTCTATGATATATAGGGTTATATGATAGGGGAGAGAAGCTGAGCTCTGTGATATATAAGGTTATATGATAGGGGAGAGAAGCTGAGCTCTGTGATATATAGGATTATATGATAGAGGAGAGAAGCTGAGCTCTGTGATATATAGGGTTATATGATAGAGGAGAGAAGCTGAGCTCTGTGATATATAGGGTTATATGATAGAGGAGAGAAGCTGAGCTCTGTGATATATAGGGTTATATAATAGAGGAGAGAAGCTGAGCTCTGTGATATATAGGGTTATATGATAGAGGGGAGAAGCTGAGCTCTGTGATATATAGGGTTATATGATAGAGGAGAGAAGCTGAGCTCTGTGATATATAGGGTTATATGATAGGGGAGAGATGCTGAGCTCTGTGATATATAGGGTTATATGATAGAGGAGAGAAGCTGAGCTCTGTGATATATAGGTTATATGATAGAGAAGAGAAGCTGAGCTCTGTGATATATAGGGTTATATTATAGAGGAGAGAAGCTGATCTCTGTGATATATATAGGGTTATATGATAGGGGAGAGAAGCTGAGCTCTGTGATATATAGGGTTATATGATAGAGGAGAGAAGCTGAGCTCTGTGATATATAGGGTTATATGATAGAGGAGAGAAGCTGAGCTCTATGATATATAGGGTAATATGATATAGGGAGAGAAGCTGAGCTCTGTGATATATAGGGTTATATGATAGAGGAGAGAAGCTGAGCTCTGTGATATATAGGGTTATATGATAGAGGAGAGAAGCTGAGCTCTGTGATATATAGGGTTATATGATAGGGGAGAGAAGCTGAGCTCTGTGATATATAGGGTTATATGATAGAGGAGAGAAGCTGAGCTCTGTGATATATAGGGTTATATGATAGAGGGGAAAAGCTGAGCTCTGTGATATATAGGGTTATATGATAGAGGGAGAGAAGCTGAGCTCTGATATATAGGGTTATATGATAGAGGAGAGAAGCTGAGCTCTGTGATATATGGGGTTATATGATAGGGGAGAGAAGCTGAGCTCTGTGATATATAGGGTTATATGATAGAGGAGAGAAGCTGAGCTCTGTGATATATAGGGTTATATGATAGGGGAGAGAAGCTGAGCTCTGTGATATATAAGGTTATATGATAGAGGAGAGAAGCTGAGCTCTGTGATATATAGGGTTATATGATAGGAGAGAAGCTGAGCTCTGTGATATATAGGGTTATATGATAGAGAGAAGCTGAGCTCTGTGATATATAGGGTTATATGATAGGGGAGAGAAGCTGAGCTCTGTGATATATAGGGTTATATGATAGGGGAGAGAAGCTGAGCTCTATGATATATAGGGTTATATGATAGGGGAGAGAAGCTGAGCTCTGTGATATATAAGGTTATATGATAGGGGAGAGAAGCTGAGCTCTGTGATATATAGGATTATATGATAGAGGAGAGAAGCTGAGCTCTGTGATATATAGGGTTATATGATAGAGGAGAGAAGCTGAGCTCTGTGATATATAGGGTTATATAATAGAGGAGAGAAGCTGAGCTCTGTGATATATAGGGTTATATGATAGAGGGGAGAAGCTGAGCTCTGTGATATATAGGGTTATATGATAGAGGAGAGAAGCTGAGCTCTGTGATATATAGGGTTATATGATAGGGGAGAGAAGCTGAGCTCTGTGATATATAGGGTTATATGATAGAGGAGAGAAGCTGAGCTCTGTGATATATAGGGTTATATGATAGGGGAGAGATGCTGAGATCTGTGATATATAGGGTTATATGATAGAGGAGCTGAACTCTGTGATATATAGGTTATATGATAGAGGAGAGAAGCTGAGCTCTGTGATATATAGGGTTATATTACAGAGGAGAGAAGCTGATCTCTGTGATATATATAGGGTTATATGATAGGGGAGAGAAGCTGAGCTCTGTGATATATAGGGTTATATGATAGAGGAGAGAAGCTGAGCTCTGTGATATATAGTGTTATATGATAGAGGAGAGAAGCTGAGCTCTGTGATATATAGGGTTATATGATAGAGGAGAGAAGCTGAGCTCTGTGATATATAGGGTTATATGATAGAGGAGAGAAGCTGAGCTCTGTGATATATAGGGTTATATGATAGGGGAGAGAAGCTGAGCTCTGTGATATATAGGGTTATATGATAGAGGAGAGAAGCTGAGCTCTGTGATATATAGGGTTATATGATAGAGGGGAGAAGCTGAGCTCTGTGATATATAGGGTTATATGATAGAGGAGAGAAGCTGAGCTCTGAGATATATAGGGTTATATGATAGGGGAGAGAAGCTGAGCTCTGTGATATATAGGGTTATATGATAGGGGAGAGAAGCTGAGCTCTGTGATATATAGGGTTATATGATAGGGGAGAGAAGCTGAGCTCTGTGATATATAGGATTATATTATAGAGGAGAGAAGCTAAGCTCTGTGATATATAAGGTTATATTATAGAGGAGAGAAGCTGAGCTCTGTGATATATAAGGTTATATAATAGAGGAGAGAAGCTGAGCTCTGTGATATATAGGGTTATATGATAGAGAGAGAAGCTGACCTCTGTGATATATAGGATTATATGATAGAGGAGAGAAGCTGAGCTCTGTGATATATAGGATTATATGATAGAGGAGAGAAGCTGAGCTCTGTGATATATAGGGTTATATGATAGAGAGAAGCTGAGCTCTGTGATATATAGGGTTATATGATAGAGGAGAGAAGCTGAGCTCTGTGATATATAGGGTTATATTATAGAGGAGAGAAGCTAAGCTCTGTGATATATAAGGTTATATTATAGAGGAGAGAAGCTGAGCTCTGTGATATATAAGGTTATATAATAGAGGAGAGAAGCTGAGCTTTGTGATATATAGGGTTATATGATAGAGGAGAGAAGCTGAGCTCTGTGATATATAGGGTTATATGATAGAGGGAGAGAAGCTGAGCTTTGTGATATATAGGGTTATATGATAGAGGAGAGAAGCTGAGCTCTGTGATATATAGGGTTATATGATAGAGGAGAGAAGCTGAGCTCTGTGATATATAGGGTTATATGATAGAGGAGAGAAGCTGAGCTCTGTGATATATAGGGTTATATGATAGGGGAGAGAAGCTGAGCTCTGTGATATATAGGGTTATATGATAGAGGAGAGAAGCTGAGCTCTGTGATATATAGGGTTATATGATAGAGGGGAGAAGCTGAGCTCTGTGATATATAGGGTTATATGATAGAGGAGAGAAGCTGAGCTCTGTGATATATAAGGTTATATAATAGAGGAGAGAAGCTGAGCTCTGTGATATATAGGGTTATATGATAGAGAGAGAAGCTGACCTCTGTGATATATAGGATTATATGATAGAGGAGAGAAGCTGAGCTCTGTGATATATAGGGTTATATGATAGAGGAGAGAAGCTGAGCTCTGTGATATATAGGGTTATATGATAGAGAGAAGCTGAGCTCTGTGATATATAGGGTTATATGATAGAGGAGAGAAGCTGAGCTCTGTGATATATAGGGTTATATTATAGAGGAGAGAAGCTAAGCTCTGTGATATATAAGGTTATATTATAGAGGAGAGAAGCTGAGCTCTGTGATATATAAGGTTATATAATAGAGGAGAGAAGCTGAGCTTTGTGATATATAGGGTTATATGATAGAGGAGAGAAGCTGAGCTCTGTGATATATAGGGTTATATGATAGAAGCTGAGTTCTGTGATATATAGGGTTATATAATAGGAGAAAAGCTGAGCTCTGTGATATATAGGGTTATATGATAGAGGAGAGAAGCTGAGCTCTGTGATATATAGGGTTATATGATAGAGGGAGAGAAGCTGAGCTCTGTGATATATAGGGTTATATGATAGAGGGAGAGAAGCTGAGCTCTGTGATATATAGGGTTATATAATAGAGGGAAGAAGCTGAGCTCTGTGATATATAGGATTATATGATAGAGGAGAGAAGCTGAGCTCTGTGATATATAGGGTTATATAATAGAGGAGTGAAGCTGAGCTCTGTGATATATAGGGTTATATGATAGAGGAGTGAAGCTGAGCTCTGTGATATATAGGGTTATATGATAGAGAGAAGCTGAGCTCTGTGATATATAGGGTTATATGATAAAGGAGAGAAGCTGAGCTCTGTGATATATAGGGTTATATGATAGAGGAGAGAAGCTGAGCTCTGTGATATATAGAGTTATATGATAGAGGAGAGAAGCTGAGCTCTGTGATATATAAGGTTATATAATAGAGGAGAGAAGCTGAGCTTTATGATATATAGGGTTATATGATAGAGGAGAGAAGCTGAGCTCTGTGATATATAGGGTTATATGATAGAGGAGAGAAGCTGAGCTCTGTGATATATAAGGTTATATTATAGAGGAGAAAAGCTGAGCTCTGTGATATATAAGATTATATAATATGAAGATCTTGGAGAGATTGGTTCTCACACATCTTCGCCCTCTAGTGAGCCCCGCTATGGACCCCCTCCAGTTTGCTTATCGGCCGGGCATTGGGGTAGATGATGCCATCATCCATCTTCTGCACAGGGCTCTGTCTCACCTGGAGAAACCAGGGAACACAGTGAGAATAATGTTCTTTGACTTCTCCAGTGCTTTTAACACCATACAGCCCAGGTTATTGAGGGACAAGCTGGGCCTTGCTGGAGTGGACCACCACCTCTCCAACTGGATCCTAGACTACCTCACAAATCGACCTCAATACGTGAGAGCCCGAGACTGTGTGTCAGGTACCGTGATCTGTAATACGGGGGCACCTCAGGGTACGGTTCTCGCCCCTTTCCTCTTCACACTGTACACTGCAGATTTTAGGTGCAACTCATCCAGCTGCTACCTACAGAAGTATTCTGACGACTCTGCAATAGTGGGTCTCATCACAGACGATGATGACAGGGAGTACAGAGAACTGAACCAGGATTTTGTGGACTGGTGCCACCGGAACCACCTGAAGATTAACGCGGGGAAGACCAAGGAGATGGTGGTGGACTTCCGCAAAGGCAGATGCCCTCCAAATCCAGTGGACATCCTGGGGACGGGCATCGAGATTGTGAACACCTATAAGTACCTGGGTTTGCTCCTTAATAATAAGCTGGACTGGGCAGATCATATGGAGGCCCTGTACAGGAAGGGCCACAGCAGGCTCTACCTGCTTAGGAAGCTGAGAGCCTTTGGAATCCGGGGGGCACTTCTTAGGACTTTCTTCAACTCGGTAGTGGCATCAGCCATCTTCTTTGGAGTGGCCTGCTGGGGGAGCAGTATATCAACCAGGGACAGAAATAAACTTGACAAGCTGATTAGAAGGGCCAGCTCTGTCCTGGGGAGCCCACTGGACCCAGTGCAGGTGGTGGGTGACAGAAGGATACTGTCCGTGGTGAGCTCCATGCAGAAGAAGAAGTCCCATCCCATGCATGAGACTGTGATCGCACTGAGCAGTACTGTCAGTGACCGACTGCTCCACCCTAGGTGTGAGAAGGAGCGCTATCGGAAGTCTTTCCTCCCCACCGCGGTTAGGCTGTACAACCAACACCGACCTAAGCGGAGATCATTACACACAGAGAACTAAAATATCTCTCTGCCTGTTAAATCCCCCCCCCCCCCCCCCCCCCTCTGCTACGTCCTATCTGTCTGTCTGCTATTAATGTAATGCCTCTCACCTTGGAACATTCCTGTACATGTTGTATTTGTATTTGTATCTGCTTATCTTATCTTTGCTGCTGTAACACACTGAATTTCCCCATTGTGGGACTATTAAAGGACTATTATTATTATTATTATTATAATAGAGGAGAGAAGCTGAGCCCTGTGATATATAGGGTTATATGATAGAGGAGAGAAGCTGAGCTGTGTGATATATAGGGTTATATGATAGAGGAGAGAAGCTGAGCTCTGTGATATATAGGGTTATATGATAGAGGGAGAGAAGCTGAGTTCTGTGATATATAGGTTATATAATAGAGGAGAGAAGCTGAGCTCTGTGATATATAGGGTTATATGATAGAGGAGAGAAGCTGAGCTCTGTGATATATATCCGGTTATATAATAGGAGAGAAGCTGAGCTCTGTGATATATAGGGTTATATAATAGGAGAGAAGCTGAGCTCTGTGATATATAGGGTTATATGATAGAGGAGAGAAGCTGAGCTCTGTGATATATAGGGTTATATGATAGAGGGAGAGAAGCTGAGTTCTGTGATATATAGGTTATATAATAGAGGAGAGAAGCTGAGCTCTGTGATATATAGGTTATATGATAGAGGAGAGAAGCTGAGCTCTGTGATATATAGGTTATATGATAGAGGAGAGAAGCTGAGCTCTGTGATATATAGGGTTATATGATGGAGGAGAGAAGCTGAGCTCTGTGATATATAGGGTTATATGATAGAGGAGAGAAGCTGAGCTCTGTGATATATAGGGTTATATGATAGAGGGGAGAAGCTGAGCTCTGTGATATATAGGATATGATAGGGGAGAGAAGCTGAGCTCTGTGATATATAGGTTATATGATAGAGGGAGAGAAGCTGAGCTCTGTGACATATAGGTTATATAATAGAGGAGAGAAGCTGAGCTCTGTGATATATAGGGTTATATGATAGAGGAGAGAAGCTGAGCTCTGTGATATATAGGATATGATAGGGGAGAGAAGCTGAGCTCTGTGATATATAGGGTTATATGATAGAGGAGAGAAGCTGAGCTCTGTGATATATAGGGGTATATGATAGAGGAGAGAAGCTGAGCTCTGTGATATATAAGGTTATATAATAGAGGAGAGAAGCTGAGCTCTGTGATATATAGGGGTATATGATAGAGGAGAGAAGCTGAGCTCTGTGATATATAGGTTATATAATAGAGGAGTGAAGCTGAGCTCTGTGATATATAGGGGTATATGATAGAGGAGAGAAGCTAAGCACTGGTATACATAGGTTATTCATTGGACCTGCTGATTTTGGTGATATCTCTGTGCGTCTTCACTATGTGTCTGTGATTTATTGCACTCCCAGTATGTTCCCCCTCCTCCCGACCTATTTTTCCTTTCATTCACATAGTTGGATGAATGTTAATTCTATAGATACCTTTGTTTCTACAGTGATACAGAGAGATCTGTACCATCATGTCACTTTTTCTCTCTGTATTTCTACGCGATTCTTAGAGATTAGGTGTTTTCCCATGAGCGGGATCTTCTTCTTATTGCGGGCTATAACAATACCTATGACTTGATATACTGTACAGCATCCAGTATTATACTGGAGAATATCGACAAATCCTGATTCTGGATCAATAATGTAGGAATCACTTAAAGTGACAAGTAGCCCAGAGAAGTAAGTCGTGGCTGGTGCAGATGATGGATGGCAACTCCGCAGACGGATCCTCTCGGAAGACAGTTACTTTGGGCTTTGTCATAACAATCTATATATAGACTTTGGTTTCCCCGTTATTAGGAGTAACATAAATATTTGGTGCTGAGATCTTGATGTCCATCATACTGGAAGATCAGATCCTTCCTCCACTAGAAAAGTCTATTTTAGGAAAGGAGGATCTTATTATTCTTATATGTGGATGTCATATTGTTTTCTCAGTCTCAATTTAAAAAAAAAAAAAAAGTTGTGTATATCTAAGCCTCTCATGTGTGATACTGTCTGCTGATCTGTGTATCTAAGCCTCTCGTGTGTGATACTGTCTGCTGGTCTGTGTATCTAAAACTCGTGTGTGTGATACTGTCTGCTGAACTGTGTATCTAAGCCTCTCATGTGCGATACTGCCTGCTGACCTGTGTATCTAAGCCTCACATGTGCGATACTGTCTGCTGACCTGTGTATCTAAGCCTCTCATGTGCGATACTGATTGCTGAACTATGTATCTAAGCCTCTCATGAGTGACACTGTCTGCTGAACTATGTATCTAAGCCTCTCATGAGTGATACTGTCTGCAGAACTGTGTATCTAAGCCTACCATGTGCGATACTGCTTGCTGAGCCGTGTATCTAAACCTCTCATACGCGATACTATCTCCTGTGCTATGTGATACTATCTACTTTTCCCATATGTGCTATGCTGTCTGCTGAGCTGTGTATCTAAGCCTCTCATGTGCAATACTGTCTACTGAGCTCCAGTCTCTAAACTGATCACATGCGATACATTTTAGCTACTGTATCTAATTCTACCATATTTGACACTATCTTCTGGATCTATAAACATTACATGTGAGATACTCAGTACTGAGCTACTGTATCTAATTCTATCACATGTAGTACTGTCTGCTGAACACTGTCTGTAAACTTCCCATGTATGATATTTCGTGCTGAGATACTGTATCTAATTCTACCATGTGTCATACTGTATGCTGAGTCATTGTATCTAAGCCTATCATGCGTGATACTGCCTGCTAAGCCTGGTCCAGCTAAGCCTATTGTGTGCTATACTGTCTTGTGAGCCGTTGTATCTAATCCTGTAATGTGTGATACTGTCTGCTCAGCCATGCATCTAAGCCTATTATATGTGATACAGCTAGCTGAACTGTTGTATCTAAACCTATTATGTGATACCATCTTTTGAACTGTGTAAGCCTATACTTTGTGGTAGAGTCTACTTATGTGTATCTAAGCCTATAATGTGTGATACTGTTTGCTGAACCACTGTGTTTAATCCTATTATGTGTGGTGTGGTGAAGCTGATGTATCTAAGATTTTCATCTATGGTACAGTCTGTTGAGCTGCTATTCTATTACAATGGTCTACTGAGTTAATGTATCTAAGTCATCCAAGTGTGGTACAGTCTGCTGAATTGCTGTATCACAATCCATTACAACTATCTAGTGATTTAGTGTATCTAAGCCTACCATGTGTGGTGCTGTTGGCTCTCTGACTTGTGGCACGTGTGATACACTCCTTACACCCAGATTCCGCTCCTCTGACGACTTTCTCTATACGATATTAGAGGGGCTGTTAGTGTCAAATGTTCTCCTCCCCGGGTGCAACCGGCGTCCGGGCCCCTGTATAAAGTATTTAAGATATCCTTATCAGTGGGGGCCGCAGAAAGATCAAGTGAGAGGTGCAGAGTCAGGAAACCCCAGACAAAAGCAATTAAAGGGCGAAGCAACAACACTGAGCGGCCTCCGAACCATTATGTGCCCCCCGGACCTGGCATCAAAGGCAATCAGAAGCGTCAAGACACGTCACCATGTCATTAACTGGCAGACACAGACAGCACAGCTGTGAGCGGGGGCAAAACATGGCAGATACTGTCACCAGCTGCCCCCGACAGTGGCTGATGTATAGTACAGTGTATACCTACAGCTAGTATATGTTATACATCTCATATGGAGCCTGCCAGTATAACCTGGGTATCTCCTGTATATAGTGATATATGTACAGCTGGTATAACCTGGGTATCTCCTGTATATAGTGATATATGCACAGCTGGTATAACCTGGGTATCTCCTGTATATAGTGATATATGTACAGCTGGTATAACCTGGGTATCTCCTGTATATAATTATATATGTACAGCTGGTATAACCTGGGTATCTCCTGTATATAGTGATATATGTACAGCTGGTATAACCTGGGTATCTCCTGTATATAGTGATATATGTACAGCTGGTATAACCTGGGTATCTCCTGTATATAATTATATATGTACAGCTGGTATAACCTGGGTATCTCCTGTATATAATTATATATGTACAGCTGGTATAAGTTATACATCTTCTTGTATATAGTGATATGGACCATGCTGGTATAACCTGGGTATCTCCTGTATATAATTATATATGTACAGCTGGTATATCCTGGGTATCTCCTGTATATAATTATATATGTACAGCTGGTATAACCTGGGTATCTCCTGTATATAGTTATATATGTACAGCTGGTATAACCTGGGTATCCTCTGTATATAATTATATATGTACAGCTGGTATAAGTTATACATCTTCTTTTATATAGTGACATGGACCATGCTGGTATATAGTGATATATGTACAGCTGGTATAACCTGGGTATCTCCTGTATATAATTATATATGTACAGCTGGTATAACCTGGGTATCTCCTGTATATAATTGTATATGTACAGCTGGTATAACCTGGGTATCTCCTGTATATAATTGTATATGTACAGCTGGTATATCCTGGGTATCTCCTGTATATAATTATATATGTACAGCTGGTATAAGTTATACATCTTCTTGTATATAGTGATATGGACCATGCTGGTATAACCTGGGTAGATACTGTATATTATTCTAGAATTATACATACATCTGATACAGCCTATGCGTCTTTTTTTTTCTGTTATTTCTTTATATGACTTTAGATTTATTTTATGTGTATTTCAGCTGTTAGTTTTTTTTCTTTGTGTTTTACATTAGTTATAAGTTAAGTATATAAAATACCATCAGACTCCTCATGTCTCTTGCAGTCGAGCAGTATGTAAGCACCCTTCCTTCCTCCTCAGGACAGACATATGTCTCTTCTCCTACGTCTTCCCCCTCCCTCTCCTTTCCTCTCCCCTATGGTCTCCGGAGTCTCTAGTCCTTTCTTGTGGCGCCTTACAGACTCTAGGATGACATGGTAGTGAGGTGAGCAGAGAATTGGACGTGAGATGGGGTGAGGAGGGGGGGGGGGGGGGGGGGGCAGAGGGCAGGATCAGGGACACCCGGGTATAAATCCTCTAAGGGTCAGAGCCATGCACCACACACACTCACAAGGACCACAAGATGCTCAAGATGTCACCACAAGGATGCTCAGTTGTCTTATTTCTGTTTCTGACCAAGTCAGGTGAGCAATACTTATTACAGGTCTATTATATCACATATCTTTACATTATTGTATTACATTGTTATATATTATATTATATGTTATAGTACCTTTACTTATATTATAGCTCTATACACCAGGTTATATTTTATCGCTCACATTTTATTTTCTTGTGTGCATTGTCTAATCGCCATTTACATTGTATTGTTACTACATTTTGCAGTCAGTAATATTTTTGGAAATTATTTCTAAAAATAATTTTATTAGGAAAAAAATATTTGTTGCTACTATTATGTTTTCACAATGTGTTTATTATGATGGAATGATGTGTGGTTTTGGGTGTTTTTTGAAAGAGGACAGGTCAAGTAACTAATAATGAGTAAATCATATAAAATAAATGAAAGAATTGATTAATAAAAGATAAAACAAATATTTCTAATATAAAGTGTAATTTTTACTTTGCTAAATTCTTAAGTAAAAAAAAATATTGTTTAGTGATCAAAGAGATTAATGACAAATTAATATATAATTTGAATGATTGATTGATAGATAGACAGATAGATGAGATAGAGAGATAGATATGGATAAAATATAGATAGATAAATTAACAGATATCTATCTATCTATCTCATATCTATCTATCTCATATCTATCTATCTATCTCATATCTATCTATCTCATATCTATCTATCTATCTATTTATCTATCTCATATCTATCTATCTATCTATCTCATATCTATCTATCTATCTCATATCTATCTCTTATCTATCTATCTGTCTCATATCTATCTATCTATTATCTATCTATCTATCTATCTATCTCATATCTATCTATCTATCTCATATCTCTATCTATCTCATATCTATCTATCATATCTATCTATCTTATATCTATCTATCTCTCATATCTATCTATCTGTCTCCTATCTATCTCATATCTATCTATCTATCTATCTCATATCTATCTATCTCATATCTATCTATCTATCCCATATCTATCTATCTATCTATCCCATATCTATCTATCTATCTATCTCATATCTATCTATCTCTCATATCTATCTATCTCATATCTATCTATCTATCTATCTCATATCTATCTATCTATCTCATATCTATCTATCTATCTCATATCTATCTATCTATCTATCTATCTCATATCTATCTATCTATCTATCTATCTATCTATCCCATATCTATCTATCTATCTATCTCATATCTATCTATCTCTCATATCTATCTATCTCATATCTATCTATCTATCTATCTATCTCATATCTATCTATCTCATATCTATCTATCTATCTATCTCATATCTATCTATCTATCTATCTCATATCTATCTATCTATCTCATATCTATCTATCTCATATCTATCTATCTATTTATCTATCTATCTCATATCTATCTATCTATCTCATATCTATCTATCTCATATCTATCTCTTATCTATCTATCTATCTATCTATCTCTCTCATATCTATCTATCTCATATCTCTATCTATCTCATATCTATCTATCTATCTATCTCATATCTATCTATCTATCTCTCATATCTATCTATCTGTCTCCTATCTATCTCCTATCTATCTATCTATCCCATATCTATCTATCTATCTATCCCATATCTATCTATCTATCTCATATCTATCTCATATCTATCTATCTATCCCATATCTATCTATCTATCTATCTATCTATCCCATATCTATCTATCTATCTCATATCTATCTATCTATCTCATCTATCTATCTATCTATCTATCCCATATCTATATATCTATCTATCTATCTATCTATCTAATATCTATCTTATCTATCTCATATCTATCTATGCAGATGTCAGATATGATATTACCCAGGGTGAATGTTGTAGCTTATAGTAAATGAGTCCCTGCTGCCGCAGATGCCGCACATGTGTCATTGTCATGGAGTGTAGGACAGACAATGAAATATACACAGACCAGCGGACACATTGGACCATGTCCAACACTCCTGAAGGAAGAAAGGTTCATTTTGATTGTAATGAATTTGACCTGTGCTCTGTGCTCTATTATTATGGTATTATTATGCATGTCCTATCAAATATTATCAGTATCATTATTATTATTATTGTCTAAAATTTTGTTTTAGGTTTTGTATTAATATAAATAATTTGTTGCGATTTTAAAAAGTATTGAAACATATTGAACATATTAAAATGTACAAAAATGTAGCAATGATCCAGGCTGGCTTTACATGTACCTATATTTTACTCCATATATCTGGTGCAAAAATATACCTTGCAGGCAAATTTCGATGCAGATTTTTAGTGAAATTGCCGCAGATTTCATCCTTTGCCGAGTAATCTGCAGCAATCCCACTGCAAATCCACAACTAAATCTCTATAAAAATGGCCGTGTACTGTAAAACACATAGATGTTGCATTTGTTCATAACATAAAATTCTGGTATGTATAAAGCCAGTCTTCAGGGACTTTGAGATCTGTAATAGTTAAAAAAATTGTTTAGGTGGAGTTTTACTTTAATTTTTGGGTTACTTTTATTCTTGGGTTGCGTTTCTCTTAATTATTGGGTGGAGTTTACCTTTTATTCTTGGGTGGAGTTTACTTTTTGTTCTTGGGTGAAGTTTATCTTTAATTCTTGGTTGGAGTTTACCTTTAATTCTTGGGTGGAGTTTACCTTTTATTCTTTGGTTGCGTTTCTCTTAATTATTGAGTGGAGTTTACCTTTAATTCTTGGTTGGAGTTTACTTTTTGTTCTTGGGTGGAGTTTACCTTTAATTCTTGGTTGAAGTTTACCTTTAATTCTTGGGTGGAGTTTACTTTTTGTTCTTGGGTGGAGTTTACCTTTAATTCTTGGTTGGAGTTTACCTTTAATTCTTGGGTGGAGTTTACTTTTTATTCTTGGGTTGCATTTCTCTTAATTATTGAGTGGAGTTTACCTTTTATTCTTGAGTGGAGTTAACATTTTATTCTTAGGTGGTTTACCTTTAATTTTTGGGTGGAGTTTTCCTTTTATTCTTGGGTGGAGTTTCTTTTAATTCTTGGGTGGAGTTTACCTTTTATTCTTGGGTGGAGTTTACCTTTTATTCTTGGGTGGTTTCTCTTAATACTTGGGTGGAGTTTACCTTTTATTCTTGGGTGGAGTTTACCTTTAATTTTTGGGTAGACTTTCCTTTTAATTCTTGGGTGGAGTTTACCTTTAATTTTTGGGTGGAGTTTGCCTTTTATTCTTGGGTGGAATTTCTTTTAATTCTTGGGTGGAGTTTACCTTTTATTCTTGGGTGGAGTTTACCTTTTATTCTTGGGTGGAGTTTCTCTTAATACTTGGGTGGAGTTTACCTTTTATTCTTGGGTGGAGTTTACCTTTAATTTTTGGGTAGACTTTCCCTTTAATTCTTGGGTGGAGTTTACCTTTTTATTCTTGGTTAGCATTGCTCTAAATTCCTGAGTGAATTTTATCTTTTCTTCTTGGGTCGCATTTCCCTTACTTCTTGAATGACCTTTATCTTTTACTCTTAGGTTGTGTTTCCCTTAGTTCCTGGGTGGAGATTACCTTTTATTTTTGGTTGGACTTTGCCTTAAATCTTGGATGGAGTTTCCTTTAATTATTGGCTGAATTTTCCTTTAATACTTAGGTGGAGTAAACCCTTAAATATTTGATGGAGTTATTCTTTTTTGGTTAGAGTTTATAGTGGTAAAGACCATCTTTAATTAGTTAATGAGAAAATGAATCTAATCCCATGAAAGCGATGAAGGAAGTAATTGCGATTCTTTGTCTTCTTTTAGTCTTCTCGTCTAAGCCTGGACTGGAAATTATCCCATCTAATGGAGAGATTTATCTAGGAGAAGGAAAGGACTTTCTGTGTAAATGTAAGAATATGTCATGTCCCATATTCTGCTTTTGTGTCTGATTGTAATTATATTATATCAGTGATGTCAGTAACAGGGGGCGTGGCGTGACAACCCCTCAGACATGATATACAGGCTGGATGTCAGCAGTAATACAGTAGATGTATTAGCTGTTACTGTAGTATAAGGTGAAGGTTTTGGATCTCATGTCTGGTCACAGTGGAATTATATTACTATTATATTAGTTATGTCAGTAACAGGGGGCGGGGTTGTGACAACCTTTCAGACATGATATAGAGGCTTGTTGTCACCAATAATAGAAGGGCTAGCTGTTACTGTAGTATAAGGTGTGTAGATGTCATGTCTGATCACAATGTAATTGTATTACTATTATATTCAGTGATGTTAGTAACAGTGGGCGGGGCTGTGACAACTTCTCTGTCATTATATAGAGGCTGGTTGTCAGTAGTAATAGATGGGATAGCTGTTAATAGCTGATAATATGCAGGTAACTGCTTTGTAAAGTAATACGGAGATTATAGATGTTGAGTGGAGATGCCCTTTAAGAATGATTGTTTATGAAATCTTGTGACTACTTGTTTGTTTTCTGCCATTAGCTACCGTTGAGGCCACATTAAAATGGATGATTTCTGAGGATGAGGAAATCGAGGATGAAGAAGGTCGCTACATGCAAAAAGACATTGATGAAAGCGTGAAGAGTCTGTACGTGACAGCATCTAAAATCGAGTCAGACCGTGTGATCCGGTGCCATGCCGAGTCTGAATCTGGAGAGACTGCAATTGCAGAGATCAAACTGAGGATCATCAGTAAGTTGTACTGTCCTTATACAGTATAATATATAGCCCTATAGCAATGCTCAGCGGTGCCCCTAGAGGTCAGACAGCTGTAATGCAATATAATGTATAATTCTCAATAACATATTTGTCATTTCTGCAGAAAAACCAACATTTGTGAAGGATGTGTCGATGAGCAAGGAATTTGATGCAAATACCACGGCTAAGCTGCCCTGTGATGTGGAAGGAATCCCGCGCCCCCAGGTGACCTGGTACCGAAATGGTATGGCCATCCCTCCCTTCCCAGGTCAGTGCGGACATCTCTTTACTATATATTTACTGACTGTACAGTCATTGCCTCTTTGGACGGCCCCATCACAGTCCTATGATTTCCCTCACAGGTCAACTCTCTGTCAGTACCAATGGAGTGCTGACTATAGAAAAGATCCAGCTTTCCGATGCTGGGATGTACTACTGCATGGCGTACATCAAAGACAGGAATGAGGTGGCCTTCAAGAACGTCTCTGTCATTGTCAATGGTGAGATCCCTGCATAGAAATAATGTTATAAGCCAAGCTCAAAGTTACACAGTATTTCTTAAAGGGATACTCTCGTCTAAATTAATTCATTGTGTAATGCCTAATGCGGATCATAGGGGCGGAGCTTGACACTAGGATTCAAAGACCACCAAAGAGTGAACAGCTATGTCTTACTCCTCCTCCTAGGCCCTGCACTAGCATACTGTATCAGTGTAGAATGGAGTGTTCTTTTAAGGTCAGGCACTGATATTGCAGCTAAACATATAAATAGGATAGGCCACTGTGAGGGGCCCCTGAATCAGGTTGTGGTGGGCCCCAATATAACAGTATCAGGTGGTGATGGCCCCCTATATAACAGTATCAGGTGTGATGGCCCCCTATATAACAGTATCAGGTGTGATGGCCCCCTATATAACAGTATCAGGTGTGATGGCCCCTATATAACAGTATCAGGTGTGATGGCCCCCTATATAACAGTATCAGGTGGTGATGGCCCCCTATATAACAGTATCAGGTGTGATGGCCCCCTATATAACAGTATCAGGTGGTGATAGCCCCCTATATAACAATATCAGGTGGTGATGGCCCCCTATATAACAATATCAGGTGTGATGGCCCCTATATAACAGTATCAGGTGGTGATGGCCCCTATATAACAGTATCAGGTGTGATGGCCCCCTATATAACAGTATCAGGTGTGATGGCCCCTATATAACAGTATCGGGTGTGATGGCCCCTATATAACAGTATCAGGTGTGATGGCCCCTATTTAATAGTATCAGGTGTGATGGCCCCTATATAACAGTATCAGGTGTGATGGGCCCTATATAACAGTATCGGTTGTGATGGACACCTATATAACAGTATCAGGTGTGATGGCCCCTATATAACAGTATCGGGTGTGATGGCCCCTATATAACAGTATCAGGTGTGATGGGCCCTATATAACAGTATCGGTTGTGATGGACACCTATATAACAGTATCAGGTGTGATGGCCCCTATATAACAGTATCGGGTGTGATGGCCCCTATATAACAGTATCAGGTGTGATGGACACCTATATAACAGTATCAGGTGTGATGGACACCTATATAACAGTATCAGGTGTGATGGCCCCTATATAACAGTATCGGGTGTGATGGCCCCTATATAACAGTATCAGGTGTGATGGCCCCTATATAACAGTATCAGGTGTGATAGCCCCCTATATAACAGTATCAGGTGTGATGGGCCCTATATAACAGTATCAGGTGTGATGGCCCCTATATAACAGTATCAGGTGTGATGGACACCTATATAACAGTATCAGGTGTGATGGACACCTATATAACAGTATCAGGTGTGATGGCCCCTATATAACAGTATCGGGTGTGATGGCCCCTATATAACAGTATCAGGTGTGATGGCCCCTATATAACAGTATCAGGTGTGATGGCCCCCTATATAACAGTATCAGGTGTGATGGCCCCCTATATAACAGTATCAGGTGTGATGGGCCCTATATAACAGTATCGAGTGTGATGGACACCTATATAACAGTATCAGGTGTGATGGCCCCTATATAACAGTATCAGGTGTGATGGCCCCCTATATAACAGTATCAGGTGTGATGGCCCCCTATATAACAGTATCAGGTGTGATGGGCCCTATATAACAGTATCGGGTGTGATGGACACCTATATAACAGTATCAGGTGTGATGGCCCCTATATAACAGTATCGGGTGTGATGGCCCCTATATAACAGTATCAGGTGTGATGGCCCCCTATATAACAGTATCAGGTGTGATGGGCCCTATATAACAGTATCGGGTGTGATGGACACCTATATAACAGTATCAGGTGTGATGGCCCCTATATAACAGTATCAGGTGTGATGGCCCCCTATATAACAGTATCAGGTGTGATGGCCCCTATATAACAGTATCAGGTGTGATGGCCCCTATATAACAGTATCAGGTGTGATGGCCCCCTATATAACAGTATCAGGTGTGATGGCCCCTATATAACAGTATCAGGTGTGATGGCCCCCTATATAACAGTATCAGGTGTGATGGCCCCTATATAACAGTATCAGGTGTGATGGCCCCCTATATAACAGTATCAGGTGTGATGGCCCCTATATAACAGTATCAGGTGTGATGGCCCCTATATAACAGTATCAGGTGTGATGGCCCCTATATAACAGTATCAGGTGTGATGGCCCCCTATATAACAGTATCAGGTGTGATGGCCCCTATATAACAGTATCAGGTGTGATGGCCCCCTATATAACAGTATCAGGTGTGATGGCCCCCTATATAACAGTATCAGGTGTGATGGGCCCTATATAACAGTATCGGGTGTGATGGACACCTATATAACAATACAATGTAACATTAAGCCCCATTGTCTTTTTCTTCTTAGCTGCACCAATCGTTCACTTCAACGACACAAACCCCAACATCACCTCCAAATCCAACGCGTCCTTCACCTGCTTTGTGACTGGACACCCCGAACCCCAAATCACCTGGAAAAAGTGAGTGACCGCCATCTATAAGGACATCCAATACATGATGGGGGGAGTAGTACTGTGTGCAGCTCCGTGTTACAGTACTACACATTGCACTAAAGTATTAGATACAGGACAGCAACCCCTGCAGACAGTATCACACATGAGAGGCTTAGATACACAGCTCAGCAGACGGTATCACACATGATAGAACTAGATACACAGATCAGCAGACGGTATCACACATGATAGACCTAGATACACAGCCCAGCAGACAGTATCACACATGATAGGCTTAGATACACGGCTCAGAAGATGGTATCACACATGATAGGCTTAGATACACGGCTCAGAAGATGGTATCACACATGATAGGCTTAGATACACAGATCAGGAGACAGTATAACACATGATAGGCTTAGATACACAGATCAGGAGACAGTATAACACATGATAGGCTTAGATACACAGATCAGCAGACAGTATCACACATGATAGGCCTAGATACACAGATCAGCAGACAGTATCACACATGATAGGCTTAGATACACAGATCAGCAGATGGTATCACACATGATAGGCTTAGATACACAGATCAGGAGACAGCTGGCTCAGCGGATAGTATAAACTATGACAGGCTTAGATATAGAGGCTCTGCTGTATCACACATGACTATGTAGCAAACAGTAGTACACATGCGGGGCTTAGATACATGGCTGAACAGCCCTCTGGTCATGTGATGTACTGATTAGATACCTGGTTGCTTCCACAGGGGGGATGAGAAGGTTCCTCTTGATGGTCAGAAGTATGTCCTGAGCTCTGATGGTCTGGAGCTGTCCATCACTGAGCTGGACAAGTCCGATGAAGGAGAATACACGTGTCACGCTGTGAACAGCTATGGGGAGCATAACACGACACTGGTCCTACAAGTCATGGGTGAGTATACGGCCGCTCACAGAGGGGCACTATTCTTATATATATATATATATATATATATATACACACACACATGCAACACTCAGGAGGGCCAGAAACGATGGAACGGGTAGAATGTAAGATGTGGCCGGCTGGTAGAATGACCCTTGATCCCGAATGTGCGCAAAAGCCTTTTTGATGTCCCCGACTACCCGCCCCCACGTGGTACCTGACAATGACGACAGACAACCAGGTCTCGGGGGTAGTCGTTGCTCTTTTACTAGCAGGACGAGGTAATACCAATATACAGATGAGGAAAGAACTCTCCATATAAAATACAGTTACCACTGTAGGCAGTGTGCCATTAAGCAGGTGATAGGGCTTTGGGCAAAAGCGCTTTGACTTGTTTAACTGTTCGGATGGCCTATATCCAGGGGGTTATCCCTCAACAAACTGGGTACACGCATGTAGAAGAGGAAACGGGTATGATATGATGATGCAATCACAGACATAAATCACAATGAAAAGTATAGACAGATGCAGTTTATAAAATATCCACAAGATGGCCGTGGTGAATTTACTGGACAAGGCCAAGGCCTACATCGCCTTCCATGTGTGTGCTGGCTCTTGTGAGATATGTATAAAGGAAGGAATGGGGAGATACCTTTTTACCTCGTACGTAAATGTCCATACTATCTCGGTCTGCAAGGACTATTAAAGGGAAAGGGACGAGCAGTACCGGGACATTACATACACACAGTATATATTGTAGTGATCATAAAGGTCAGGGGATATTCTACACCTCTTGTTACTCATCCCATTGAAGAACACTACAGTCCGCCTCTCCTCAGCCTGAAATGGCTGATAACAGGGAGCAATGGATTGTATTTAAGATATAGACGGAAGAGAACTGTCCCCATAGATCTAGATTTACATCTCTTAGGTATTGCATACACATTTGGTTAAAATAAACCTCAAATATGGTTTTAGCAGCATTTCTGGAGATGTTACTTTTTATATGACTCTGTACTGATCGGCCTATGTCTCCTCAGAAGTCCCTCAGGGAATAGGAACCGGAGTGATCGCTGGAATCCTTCTAATGGTCTTCTTGGTGACTCTTCTGGCCGTGGACCTGACCTGCTATAGGACCAAACGCAGAGGTTTCCTCATGTTCATTGCCACAAATGTGCTGGGTCAAACAGCCCCGAGAGTCAAGCTGGAGGAGACTGATGTCAAGTAAGTGGCCTTTCCGGCACCGATCCTGAGTTACATCCTGTATTATACTCCAGAGCTGCGCTCACTATTCTGCTGGTACAGTCACTGTGTACATACATTACATTACTTATCCTGTACTGATCCTGAGTTACATCCTGTATTATACTCCAGAGCTGCACTCACTATTCTGCTGGTGCAGTCACTGTGTACATACATTACATTACTTATCCTGTACTGATCCTGAGTTACATCCTGTATTATACTCCAGAGCTGCACTCACTATTCTGCTGGTGCAGTCACTGTGTACATACTTTACATTACTTATCCTGTACTGATCCTGAGTTACATCCTTTATTATACTCCAGAGCTGCACTCACTATTCTGCTGGTATAGTCACTATGTACATACATTACATTACTTATCCTGTACTGATCCTGAGTTACATCCTGTATTATACTCCAGAGCTGCACTCACTATTCTGCTGGTGCAGTCACTGTGTATATACATTACATTACTTATCATGTACTGATCCTGAGTTACATCCTGTATTATACTCCAGAGCTGCGCTCACTATTCTGCTGGTACAGTCACTGTGTACATACATTACATTACTTATCCTGTACTGATCCTGAGTTACATCCTGTATTATACTCCAGAGCTGCGCTCACTATTCTGCTGGTGCAGTCACTGTGTACATACATTACATTACTTATCCTGTACTGATCCTGAGTTACATCCTGTATTATACTCCAGAGCTGCACTCACTATTCTGCCGGTCCAGTCACTGTGTACATACATTACATTACTTATCCTGTACTGATCCTGAGTTACATCCTGTATTATACTCCAGAGCTGCGCTCACTATTCTGCTGGTGCAGTCACTGTGTACATACATTACATTACTTATCCTGTACTGATCCTGAGTTACATCCTGTATTATACTCCAGAGCTGCGCTCACTATTCTGCTGGTACACTCACTGTGTACATACATTACATTACTTATCCTGTACTGATCCTGAGTTACATCCTGTATTATACTCCAGAGCTGCACTCACTATTCTGCTGGTACACTCACTGTGTACATACATTACATTACTTATCCTGTACTGATCCTGAGTTACATCCTGTATTATACTCCAGAGCCGCGCTCACTATTCTGCTGGTGCAGTCACTGTGTACATACATTACATTACTTATCCTGTACTGATCCTGAGTTACATCCTGTATTATACTCCAGAGCTGCACTCACTATTCTGCTGGTACAGTCACTGTGTACATACATTACATTACTTATCTTGTACTGATCCTGAGTTACATCCTGTATTATACTCCAGAGCTGCACTCACTATTCTGCTGGTGCAGTCACTGTGTACATACATTACATTACTTATCCTGTACTGATCCTGAGTTACATCCTGTATTATACTCCAGAGCTGCGCTCACTATTCTGCTGGTGCAGTCACTGTGTACATACATTACATTACTTATCCTGTACTGATCCTGAGTTACATCCTGTATTATACTCCAGAGCTGCACTCACTATTCTGCTGGTGCAGTCACTGTGTACATACATTACATTACTTATCCTGTACTGATCCTGAGTTAAATCCTGTATTATACTCCAGAGCTGCACTCACTATTCTGCTGGTGCAGTCACTGTGTACATACATTACATTACTTATCCTGTACTGATCCTGAGTTACATCCTGTATTATACTCCAGAGCTGCACTCACTATTCTGCTGGTACAGTCACTCTGTACAGGAGCTCATTTGTTAGCAGGAGTGTCTGTTCTTGAGCTTACTGACTGTTTCCAATAACAATCAGCAATGTAACTGGGGATACAAACTATAGCATGTGGTTAATGAGATAATCTTTTTGTAGGAAGGAGACTGCGGATAAGAGCCACGTGGTGAACATTTCTGGCATCGACGCCTGATGCTCATCATCTACCTATGAATGGTGTGGATGAACCACAACAACCAGAACTCAGTTGTATCCATCACCTCAGTGCCATATACAGGAGTCTTCTGTGAGGACACTGCACTGTATACAACAACTCCCAGCAATTCACTGTGTAGAATTCAATCTGTATCAGTTTTAAAGGGGAAATACACCAACATGTCCTTGCTGAGGATGTGGGAAATGTTACACTTGCTGATTTCAAAATCAAAGGGGCCACAACGCTCTATAGAGCAGCAGACTTGCACTACCACCATTGATGTACAGAATCAGCAGGGGTCCAATATCCTGACGTTGGTGTGTTGTGATGGATTTCCCCTTTAAATATCAGATGTCTGGCATGATATGAACGGCTCCCCTTGTAAATATAATACGGACCCCTGGTGACTATGGCAGCTACACCCCCTACCCCATATTAGCCATAGCTAAATATATTACTTACAATTTCATTAATAATGAAGCAATTTGACTCTTTATACCTCCCCTAATTATTCCCCCCCATTGAATGCTGACCCCTCCCTCTATACAAGAGAGGAATTAAAGGGCCAGTCTTCCGTAAATAAAGCTTAGAGGGTTTTATGCAACTTTGATATTAAGTAGAGGGCATGGCACCTCCACCGATCAGATGTTTGAATGGGCTGCACATTTTCCTAGTGGTTACACCTGGTACTGCAGCTCAGTCTCATTCACTCAGATGACACTGAGCAGCAATGAGCTATAATACCAGGTACAGCCCCTAATGCCAGGAGTGGGAGGAGTTGCCCCCTCCCCAATCTAAGAATAAACCATCAATATCAAAGTTCCGGAGACCCCCTTCAACCATCATGAACGCTCTGCAACTTTCCAATAGACTTTGTCTTTCAGTTCCTCTCCATTTTCAGTGAATAGTACAGACCTGTACAGACCTTATACGTCTCATAGCTGAGGGTTCACATCAGAGGAGACTGTCTACAGTGATACATTGTAGCAAACTCTCAGCTGTGAGAGCAGGACTAGGCCATGCGCAGACCTATTCGTTACAATGTTTTTATAATGTACAGAGAATGATGGGATTTCCCTTTGCTTTGTCCACCCCTGTGTATTATAATATCCTGTACATAGATTATCTATTGACTCCTCATGTGGAAATCTCGTGAAAATTTTGAATAAAGATAATTCTTATAAAAAAAATTACAAAAAATATCCGGGTGCTTGCTGTAATTTTTGGGTGATCGGTAGAGTATATATTTCCTTAAGTGGTATTATTTGGGCACTGTATGAACCTGCACGGAGGGGTTAACTGAGGGGACCTGCTGAAAGAATTTATGATTTTACTGGAAACACATTGCCTGTAATATACACTTATGACCACAAGATGGCAGAATCACGCCATTGTCTACAGCACACAGAGCGCAAGTTCTTAGAAACTTCTTGAGTAGGGGCCTATTCACACAGTGCAGTTTTTTACAAAACCATGAAATGTTGCATGATTTGACTGCACAATGACAGGCTAAGGCCCCGCATAGTCAAATGCAAATAAAAATGCTGGATCTGAAAATATTTTTTATTGGCCTTTACCTACACTGGGTAAGGGGCTGCAATTCCATGTAAAATCAAAAATGTTATAGTTAACCAGGAAGCTGAGATCTAGGCTGCTGTTTTAGCTTTAGCTCTCCCTGCACTTTTACTAGTGTAAGTAGGACATCTTAGTGACCGGATGAGGATAACGGGGACAGACATCAATTATCTGTGTCCGTAACAGAATCTACCGAAGTCTCTGACAGGTGATATGAATCTGATATCTGTCCAGAGGTGGTGAAACCAGAGAGCAATAGAGAAATCAGACTGAATGATCACATACTGTCACTGGTGTATCTAATCCTATCATATGTGATACTTTCTCTGGAGTCACTGTATCCAATCCTATCATGTGTGATACTGTGTTATGAGCCGATGTATCTATGATATGTGATACTGAGCTGCTATATCTAATCCTATCATGTGAGATACTGGTGAGTCACTGTATCTAATTCTATTATATGTGATACTGTCTGCTGTGCCGATGAATCTATAATATGTGATACTGAGCTGCTGTATCTAATTCTATAATGTGTGATGGTGCCTGAACCACTGTATCTAATTCCATTATGTATGGTACATTCTGCTGAGGGTGGGTTCACATGCCGGCGCTCCGTCAGCCGCAAATCCGACCTAAATGTCAGAAAACTGGATTGGGACTGTATAGGGAAAGGTTTGCGACGCATTGCTTAAAAACCCATTCACTTCTATGGGTTTTTAAAGCAATGTGCGGGTGTGCCCTAACACCCTCTGCGCCACAAAGCCATTTTTTTCGTTGGACACAAAGTCCTGCATGTCCAACTTTGTTTCCGACGAAAAAAAATGGCTTTGTGGCGTAGAGGGTGTAAACACACACCCGCACATTGCTTTAAAAACCCACAGAAGTGAATGGGGTTTTAAGCAAAGCGTCACAAACCTTTCCCTATCCAGGCCCTATACAGTTTTCTGACATTTAGGTCGGATTCGCAGCGGACGGAGTGTCAGCGCAAGTGTGAACACACCCTAAGCTGATATATCTATAATGTATGAATCTGAGCTACCGTATCTAATTCTATCATGTGTGATACTGTCTGCGGAGCTTATGTATCTATGATATGTGATACTGAGCTGCTACTGTATATCTAATTCTACCATGCATAATACTGTCTGGTGAGTGCAGGATTCCAGTGAACTATTATATTTATAATATTTTATTATGTATGTGCCACTGTCTGTACATAGTTTTGTAACTTCCATGTCTTTTCTTCTTATTAGGGAACATTGCACTGTAGAGCAGGTACATCCATCCTTTTGGGAGAGCTTGGTCCAGCCCAACCAATGGTTGGCTGGGGAAAGGGGCAGAGACTTTTCGTCAGTCCTCCTGTCAGTCCATTACAGCCTCTGTTGAGGAAGGTTGTGTATGGAGGTTCTTGCTAGAGCCATTGCTCAGAGAATGTTGTTGCTGCAGCCCGAGGTGTATCTTGAAACTCCTGGGCCCCGATGTAAAATCTGTATTGGGGCACCTAACTACCTTGTGTCATTTAGAATAGTGGTATGTTTTATGTGGCAGAGTAATCTTTGAGGCCCCTCCAGAGCCGGTAGCAACTGCAACCCCTGCACCCCCTATAGCTATGCCCCTGTCTGCAGTCCTGAGATAGTCAAGAATACCTGCTGACAGCCCGCAGAGAAGAGGGAGACCATGCCAAGCCAGAGAGAAGGTTGGGGTTTGTTAGAAACTCACAAGTGGACCCTGTCATCCCCTCAGGGACTTGCTCATTTCAGAGCCCATACATAGTGGGAGACGCAGGAGTATAGTTATACAGGAATATAGTTATTGGGCTCTGGAATTAACCTCTTCATACTGGGTTATCTGGCTTATCACCAACATCTACAGTACAATGGAACTCCCATTGCTCAGTGATCTTAGAGGCTGCCTACAACTGGAAGTGCCCTGGGGAAATTACGAGCACCATTAGGTACACCACAGGCCCCCTATAGACTGCCCCAACTTGGGAGGTGGAGTTGGTTGAGTAGTAATGTAATACTGGCCACCGTTGACAACTACAACTACTACTCTCATTCTCCGGCTCTCTCCAGTGGGTTGCGGCAGTGAGTCACTGTATCTAAACCTATTACATGCGATACTGCCTGCTGAGCAATATGCCTATCTTGTTTGATACTGGCTACTGAGATG
Source organism: Leptodactylus fallax (assembly GCA_947044405.1). Lineage (NCBI taxonomy): Eukaryota > Metazoa > Chordata > Amphibia > Anura > Leptodactylidae > Leptodactylus > Leptodactylus fallax. The sequence continues at coordinate 42,432 of CAMRHE010000258.1, forward strand.
CTGTATCAGTCCTATGTGATACTATGTGCTGAGTCCCTGTATCTAAGCCTATTGTGTATGATACAGTCTGAGATTTTGTATCTGTCACATGTGATAATGTCTGCGGAGCCTTTCATTTGTAATATGTTTACCAGAGAACCATATAGTACTACATCCCCCATCATGTAATATCCTCCTGTTATTCTTGTGGTTCCCGAGGCATCCTGTGCCAGACAAGATCTTGTAAGTTATGTTGCAAGTTTCCCAGTAGAGACATGTAACCATTAAGACAGCGGCCATGTGCAATCACAACTGTCACCTATCGGAAACGAGGAAAGAGCTGCCAGTAACAGGTGATTAGCAAATCCTTACAAAATCCTACATTTCTACCATCTATGACCACAACATCTTCGAGGCCCTGGCTCCTCTCTAGTGTCAAGAAATTCTTATAAACCATTCTGGGAAAGCTGGGTGACAGCCAATATGGCCGCCATTACACAACTAGTCATCCACTTTTCCCAGTCTCCTGAACAGACACCTGTACAACTAGGTGAATCAGGCTTTCCGCCATCTACAGCAGTAAAAAAGAGCAAACATGTCGTACACGTGACCCGCCGGATACATGCCCCCTCCCTCCATAATGAGATCCATTCACTGCTGACAATATCTGGCCCACAACCAAACCACATGAGAACGTTCTCCACATTTCTCTAAACATTGCCGAGCACTTAGACACAACAGTCTGCTCGTAAATACCTCCCGACAGACGCAAATTGTTCCCACCATGTACGCTCCAATCACGAAAGCACTGAGGGCGGGGCTACATGTTACCCCTTGGCCAAGTTTCGACCCTACCCCAAAATCGCTGTGCCAGATTTGCTATTCAGGAGCTTGGGACAGATGAGAAATCACTTGTGAGTGATCTGTACAAGTGGCCATATTGTTACCTGTCTTGCCAACATTTGCTAGCCCAGAACTGCAACGCGCTACAAAAATGTTTGTATGACCACGCCCCGTTTTACTAAAGCGCAACAAATTTTTTGGACATAAATGGGGCATAAAGTGGTCCATGTCAAACATATTTCAGATTTGTCTGTGTTGCCCAAAGCAACCAATCACAGCACAGCTTTCATTTCAAAACTGTCTTTGTTGCCCATAGCAACCAATCACAGCACAGCTTTCATTTCAAAACTGTCTTTGTTGCCCATAGCAACCAATCACAGCATAGCTTTCATTTTAAAACTGATTTTGATGCCCATAGCAACCAATCACAGCACAGCTGTTATTTCAAATCTGTCTGTGTTGCCCATAGCAACCAATCACAGCAACAGCTTTCATTTCAAAATTGTCCTTGTTGTTCATAACAACCAATCACAGCACAGCTTTAATTTCAAAACTGACTTTGTTGCCCATAGCAACCAATCACAGCACAATTTTCTTTTCTTATAGAACGTTTGAAAAATGAAAGCTGAGCTGTGATTGGTTGCCATGGACAAAATTGAAGTATACCAGAGAACACATTGTATATGCCTCTGGACACAAAATAGATGGCGCTCATAGGGCAAATATCACTGGGCACTATGTACTGGGTGTATAGCCTTGAACACGGGTAGATTAGGACTGTACTTGCCACTGGGCACCGTGAATCAGGCACTAAACAACACAGTAACGGACTGGGCATTATACATTGAATTTTGCAATAATCCAGCACCCCTCACAGGACAGGGCCGGAGTTGTGCAATATTTTTCTCTCTCCCTCTATGAATTCCAGAACTTTTCTTGTTTATTCTTTTACTCTGGAGGTTTATGAAAATTTCCTGATGCCAAGTCTTATAATTCTCCCTTGCTGGCTACAGAACATCCCGCTGTCAGGAAATGGGGCTGAGCCGCTGCCAACAAGACTGGATGTGGGAGAAAGTTTATTTAAAGTTTGCAAATTTCGGCAAAAAAGGGACAAATAAGACATAGAGCGCCTCTCCTGTAGAGGCTGCGTCCAGAGCAGAGGCAGCGTGGTCACTGACATTGAGACGATAGCCGTATACAATGTAAGAAAGAACCGGGAGCGTGTGTTATATATATATATATATATATATATATATATATATATATATATATATACCAGATATAGCACCCATAAATAAAATGACACATAACACACATGACACATCTATCTGTACAATGTCTATCTATACAATGATTAGGTGGCGGAAGGCTGTTGTCAGAGCATGTGGTCTGTTCTGTATATTTCTAATATCCGTCACCATTAGACCTCATCCAGGACACTAGACTGGATATAATTGTAACAAACCCTCAGCTGTGAGAAATATTAGCTTAGGATAAGTTTTTACTATCTAAATGTAAACAATGAAAACTGAGAAATTGGCACAGACAAATTGGCCAAACTGAAGACAGTTGTATGATACGTTCTGGAACTTTCTAATAAACTTTGGGTTTTAATTTTGAAGCTTTTTGGCAGCGAATGAGAACATTTTTGTTTACACTCATCCTAAAATAATCAGGAAACTGAAGGTTTGTTACAATGTATCCACGTAGCTAAACCTTATCGAATGCAGAGTAATTTGTGTTGCTTTGTTTACTCCACAGAGGATGGTTCACATTGATACATTGTAACAGATTCTCTGCTGTGAGAATGGCCCTATTCACTGACAGCAAGGCCCCTTTCTGTAGGGGCCCCGTACTCCAAACCGAACAACTTGTAAAATGTTTATAATTGTAGTCTATGGAAATTGTTGATGGAGATCCAGATGCAGACGATCTTTAAGGGGCCCCGGGAGGGAGGTCGACCTTCGTTGCTATGTGAACATCTCTCATTTTGGCAATTGTACCGCCGCCTACGCTCCGCTGGCGTTTAAATTTGGACCTGCTCTCCCTATTTTCTGAGAAAAAAAGTAAGTTTCCTTGAGGATCTTGGCACCAGAGGCAGATGTCCTGATATAACTGGCCAAATAGCAGACGAAGGGCCCGGGAACATGTCTTCACAAACTGCTGGATCTGTATTCTGTGGGAGACAAAGAAAAATCTAAATACTGTAAGATTTAAAGGGGAAGATCAGCCAGGAAGATGGGAAATGGCCAAGGACTAGAGACGTGGAGGGGTTGTAAAATGGGACACTCCAGATCTTCGCTCCAGTTCTCCCTGTACTAAAAAGCAACAATCTACAACCACTCCTAGCATCCTGGGAACAAGACACTGTATCACCCTCTGTGCGTGATACAGATTGCAGAGTAGCTGTATCTAATACTATCATGTAACTAAACCTATCAAGCCGATGTATCTGCGGCAATAATCATGTTGCAAGGAATATGAGACTGGATACCTGACTGATACATTGTAACAAACTATGAGGATAAGAAGGAGAGATTGGTGCCCTGATGTGTTGAGCTCTCAGAGGATTATTTAGACTTAAAAGACCCCGGAGTATAACGATAGCAGTGATTGTGGGGTTCGGCCCGTGGCTTTACCTACCGATCCCCGCTACTGCTCATAGCCACCTCCACAGAATGGAAAGTGCAGGCGGCCGTGAGCAGGACCCCGGGGATCGGTAAGTATATAGGGCCCGTTAACTGCTGGGGATACTCCAGCAGGTAATGGCCTATTAAAAAAAAAAAAAAAAGCATTGGTGGCCCGCAGGGCCCTGTAATGTCCCGGGCCCTGTGGCAGCCACTACCACTGCTACACCGGTAGTTACGCCCCTGGTTGCACCTCTTATGGACAAAAAATAATTTTTTGTAATAGATTTTTATTCCAGATTCCCAAGTGCTGTTATTCGGCAGCCAGCGCTTTTTCCCATACAGGCAGTCCTTTGCTATCCATCAGGCAAGCTGTCTGGCGGCCAGCTCTCTGGTGCTTATCTCTCTTAGCACTCTTGACAGCTTATAACACTCATTATAAGGGTGAAGACAAGTGATACAGCTCTGGCCTCACCCCGATACATGGCGCCAATACAGTCACGTATACTGTTATGAGCCTATAGGACAGCAATTCCCAACTGCGGTGACATTGGAAACTTGCCATGGCTGCTGTAACACTTCAGTGGGAAAATGGATGCATGTCTTCATCTTCATTCTTAGGATGCATTGCTAAAGCAGGGAGATTTTAGCTTCCTGCTCCACCATTCAGTCAGCAGCTAGTCTTCAACAAGGAATTCCTCTTCATTTTCCGCTGCTGGCATTTTCTCTAGTGGTTGGCGGCGACCGGATCCTGATGCCGTGCATCCGCATTCCGTCACAGCTTTCCACTGATAATTAGGCCCAGATGAATTGGACCTAATAAGCAGGGATTCTCGAGCCGCGGACTCCATGGCTGAATTGGTTGCGGAATCTGCAGCAAGATCGAACAGGACACTTCTTTTTTCCACGTCCTGCTACGATCTCTGCCTCCAACTGAAAACATGCGCTGGGAGTTCAGTGATGTATCTCATTCAGGCGGCCTCAGTGCTGAATGGTGCGCATGCCCAGTGGTAGCCAAGTCCAACTTCGGGAGGAGGGCACGCCATTTCAATTTTTGCCTCAGGCAGCAAAAAAGCCAAATTCGGCCCTGATGGCATCCAAAAGTCTCAGATCATACAGTAAACAATAACCAATTCTATACCTCCATGCAAGGTTTTCAGTACAATACATAAAACATTACATAAACCCCAACATAAAATAGACAAATTAACAAAAAGCTAAAACGCATAGGGCGTCTTTTTTGGGGGGGGCCAGATGTACTTTTTAGTGATACCATTGTGGGCAATGTCTATTGCTTTGTTCACTTTTTTTTTTAAATTTTTAACCACTTCAGTACCGGGCCAATTTCTGGTCAGGACCAAACACATTTTCGGGTTTTTTTTGTATGTGCGGTTTTGAGGACTGTAACATTTTTATCATTTGCATTATTCAACTTATTTCTGCGTCTTTTTTCGGTGACACATAGGGCTTTATTTTTAGTTTGTTTTTATTTTTTTTTATATCCGGGAAAATATAAACAAAAGAGGAGGGAAAACGTGTCTGTTTTTCACTTTTCATTTTTTTAATTTTATTTAATAACACAAAGTGCTACTAAAAAACTTTTTGCAATAGTTTTTACTCTACATTACGGTAATTTTTATTTAGTATGGTGTCGTCAGGGGTGGGGCTATAACCTTTAATAACGGCATGTTATTGGCGTATTATTTTATTTATATTTTTATTTATTTTATTTACTTCTTTTTTTTCTTTTCTTTTCTATTCATTTTTTTTTTTTTTTTAACATTGTGTGCCCATAAGGTCATAATTAGAGATGAGCGGATTTCTCAAAAGTTCGATTCGGCACTTCTATTCGAAGTTCCAAAAAAAATTCACTTCGATCCGAATTACTTTGCGGCGAATATCGCTAAAAAACACCTATTTCCTAGCTTCAGAGAGCCTGTATAGTGGTGTAGAACACTGTGCCTTGCAGTAACACGCATAGGTAGCCTACTGTGGTAGTTAAACACACTTCACTTATTTGGACAGTTACAGGGCCAAAACTGTCCAACTAACTCAAGTGTGAACCTAGCCTTACAGGTCCATGTTAGTGCCAGGTAGAAAGAACCGTGCAGAGGCCCAACATCCTGCTGTAGAGTGAAAGAGCGCACTCCTTTTACACCCTCGTTTGCAGATTTCACATAGATGTCTACAGAGTGGCAAGGCGACATAATGTGGAGTTGGCAGCAGCATGAGGATGCCATACAGTGACCCAGTGTCAGCGGCATTAGGAGGCCATACAGTAACCCAGTGGCTGCAGCATGAGGAGGTCATACAGTGACCCAGTGGCTGCGGCATGAGGAGGTCATACAGTGACCCAGTGGCAGCGGCATGAGGAGGACATACAGTAACCCAGTGGCTGCAGCATGAGGAGGTCATACAGTGACCCAGTGGCAGAGGTAGAGGTAGTAGCAACCTTAGGAGGGCATACAGTAACCCAGTGGCTGCGGCATGAGGAGGTCATACAGTGACCCAGTGGCAGCGGCATGAGGAGTACACAGAGTGACCCAGTGGCAGCGGCATGAGGAGTACACAGAGTGACCCAGTGGGAAGTAGCATGAGGAGGGCATACAGTGACCCAGTTCCTCCCCTGTGTGACTTTGTTCGCCCAGGCAAACGAGGTGTAGAACAGCGTTACACCGCTGTGCCCTGCACATATGGTATGCTGGAGAAGCATACACCTTATTTAAAGGTGTTTATTACTGTGGAAACCCATAAGGAGGACCATATTCGCCATTTTGTTCCCAGTATAAAGTTGTAGGCCATTTATCAATACAGTATTGTCAATAATTCGGAGCCACAAATCTCTGCCTTTATCACGCTTTTGTTATAGGTCAGTGATGGCGAACCTTTTAGAGACCGAGTGCCCAAACTGCAACCCAAAACCCACTAAATTATTGCAAAGTGCCAACACAGAAATTTAACCTTAAATTAACCAGGATCTGTTTTATATTGACCATGCAATGTTATTACAGCCTGTAATAATATCACACGTATGCTATAAAACAGATACTGTGATATAAATAGTGAAGGGCCCCCAGACAGTACAATGCGCTCCACAGTGGCCCCCAGACAGTATTATATGCTCCAGAATTGCCCCACACAGTATTATATGCTCCACAGTGGCCCACACTCAGTATTATATGCTTCACAGTGGCCCCTGCACAGTATTATATGCTTCACAGAGGCCCCCGCACAGTATTATATGCTTCAGTGTCCCCCATACAGTATTAAATGCTTCAGTGTCCCCCCCATACAGTATTAGATGCTTCAGTGTCCCCCCCATACAGTATTATATGCTTCAGTGTCCCCCATACAGTATTAGATGCTTCAGTGTCCCCCCATACAGTATTAGATGCTTCAGTGTCCCCCCATACAGTATTAGATGCTTCAGTGTCCCCCATACAGTATTAGATGCTTCAGTGTCCCCCATACAGTATTAGATGCTTCAGTGTCCCCCACACAGTATTAGATGCTTCAGTGTCCCCCATACAGTATTATATGCTTCAGTGTCCCCCCATACAGTATTAGATGCTTCAGTGTCCCCCATACAGTATTAGATGCTTCAGTGTCCCCCATACAGTATTAGATGCTTCAGTGTCCCCCACACAGTATTAGATGCTTCAGTGTCCCCCATACAGTATTAGATGCTTCAGTGTCCCCCATACAGTATTAGATGCTTCAGTGTCCCCCACACAGTATTAGATGCTTCAGTGTCCCCCATACAGTATTAGATGCTTCAGTGTCCCCCACACAGTATTAGATGCTTCAGTGTCCCCCATACAGTAGTAGATGCTTCAGTGTCCCCCCCCCCAGTATTATATGCTTCAGTGTCCCCCCCACAGTATTAGATGCTTCAGTGTCCCCCATACAGTAGTATATGCTTCAGTGTCCCCCATACAGTATTAGATGCTTCAGTGTCCCCCACACAGTATTAGATGCTTCAGTGTCCCCCATACAGTATTAGATGCTTCAGTGTCCCCCCCAGTATTAGATGCTTCAGTGTCCTCCACACAGTATTAGATGCTTCAGTGTCCCCCACACAGTATTTGATGCTTCAGTGTCCTCCACACAGTATTAGATGCTTCAGTGTCCCCCCCAGTATTAGATGCTTCAGTGTCCCCCACACAGTATTAGATGCTTCAGTGTCCCCCATACAGTATTAGATGCTTCAGTGTCCCCCACACAGTATTAGATGCTTCAGTGTCCCCCGTACAGTATTAGATGCTTCAGTGTCCCCCATACAGTATTAGATGCTTCAGTGTCCCCCCCATACAGTATTAGATGCTTCAGTGTCCTCCACACAGTATTAGATGCTTCAGTGTCCCCCACACAGTATTAGATGCTTCAGTGTCCCCCACACAGTATTAGATGCTTCAGTGTCCCCCACACAGTATTAGATGCTTCAGTGTCCCCCACACAGTATTAGATGCTTCAGTGTCCCCCACACAGTATTAGATGCTTCAGTGTCCCCCATACAGTATTAGATGCTTCAGTGTCCCCCATACAGTATTAGATGCTTCAGTGTCCCCCATACAGTATTAGATGCTTCAGTGTCCCCCCCACACAGTATTAGATGCTTCCGTGTCCCCCCCATACAGTATTAGATGCTTCAGTGTCCCCCATACAGTATTAGATGCTTCAGTGTCCCCCATACAGTATTAGATGCTTCCGTGTCCCCCCCCATACAGTATTAGATGCTTCAGTGTCCCCCATACAGTATTAGATGCTTCAGTGTCCCCCATACAGTATTAGATGCTTCAGTGTCCCCCCCCCCATACAGTATTAGATGCTTCAGTGTCCCCCATACAGTATTAGATGCTTCAGTGTCCCCCCCCCATACAGTATTAGATGCTTCAGTGTCCCCCCCCCCATACAGTATTAGATGCTTCAGTGTCCCCCCATACAGTATTAGATGCTTCAGTGTCCCCCCCCCATACAGTATTAGATGCTTCAGTGTCCCCCCCATACAGTATTATATGCTTCAGTGTCCCCCATACAGTATTCGATGCTTCAGTGTCCCCCATACAGTATTAGATGCTTCAGTGTCCCCATACAGTATTAGATGCTTCAGTGTCCCCCCACACAGTATTAGATGCTTCAGTGTCCCCCCCCCCATACAGTATTAGATGCTTCAGTGTCCCCCATACAGTATTAGATGCTTCAGTGTCCCCCATACAGTATTAGATGCTTCAGTGTCCCCCATACAGTATTAGATGCTTCAGTGTCCCCCCCCATACAGTATTAGATGCTTCAGTGTCCCCCATACAGTATTAGATGCTTCAGTGTCCCCCCCACAGTATTACATGTTTCAGTGTCCCCCACACAGTATTAGATGCTTCAGTGTCCCCCATACAGTATTAGATGCTTCAGGGTCCCCCACACAGTATTAGATGCTTCAGTGTCCCCCATACAGTATTAGATGCTTCAGTGTCCCCCATACAGTATTAGATGCTTCAGTGTCCCCCATACAGTATTAGATGCTTCAGTGTCCCCCACACAGTATTAGATGCTTCAGTGTCCCCCCATACAGTATTAGATGCTTCAGTGTCCCCCACACAGTATTAGATGCTTCAGTGTCCCCCCATACAGTATTAGATGCTTCAGTGTCCCCCATACAGTATTAGATGCTTCAGTGTCCCCCATACAGTATTAGATGCTTCAGTGTCCCCCACACAGTATTAGAGGCTTCAGTGTCCCCCACACAGTATTAGATGCTTCAGTGTCCCCCACACAGTATTAGATGCTTCAGTGTCCCCCATACAGTATTAGATGCTTCAGTGTCCCCCATACAGTATTAGATGCTTCAGTGTCCCCCATACAGTATTAGATGCTTCAGTGTCCCCCCCCCCACACAGTATTAGATGCTTCAGTGTCCCCCCCATACAGTATTAGATGCTTCAGTGTCCCCCATACAGTATTAGATGCTTCAGTGTCCCCCATACAGTATTAGATGCTTCAGTGTCCCCCATACAGTATTAGATGCTTCAGTGTCCCTCATACAGTATTAGATGCTTCAGTGTCCCCCATACAGTATTAGATGCTTCAGTGTCCCCCCCATACAGTATTAGATGCTTCAGTGTCCCCCATACAGTATTTGATGCTTCAGTGTCCCCCATACAGTATTAGATGCTTCAGTGTCCCCCACACAGTATTTGATGCTTCAGTGTCCCCCACACAGTATTAGATGCTTCAGTGTCCCCCATACAGTATTAGATGCTTCAGTGTCCCCCACACAGTATTAGATGCTTCAGTGTCCCCTCCATACAGTATTAGATGCTTCAGTGTCCCCCACACAGTATTTGATGCTTCAGTGTCCCCCATACAGTAGTATATGCTTCACAGTAGGCCATCACACAGTACTTTGTTACTCACCCAGTCCCACGAAGAGCGTCCTCCTTCTTCTTCTGTTCGCAGGCGCTGATGAATGACGTCATCACGCCTGCGTCTGGGCAGAGGTTACTCTCTGCAGTCAGTGTAAGCTGCGGTTCCGCGGACCGCGGCCTACACTGACAGCTTTCATCTGTATGTACATTTGCACATACAGCTGAAAGAAGCGATCGCTCACTAATGGGGAATCCTATACCGGATTCCCCGTTAGTGAGCGATCATGGCGACGGCGCGCGTGCCAACTGAGAGGGCTCTGCGTGCCATCTCTGGCACACGTGCCATAGGTTCGCCATCACGGTTATAGGTGTTTATTAGTGGGGAAAGAAATAAGGGGCATATTTGCCATTCTTTTCAAAGTAGAAAATAACAGGCCTTTTTGTCCTTTGCAATTACGTTTTTTCATCGAACAGTGTGTCAGACAGAGAAGCGAGAGGCCATGCACAGGGGAGGGCCACAGGCCTAAATGTTTCTGGCGCAGGCACAGGTCGCAGCAGAGTAAGGGGGCTTGGCAGCAGGGGTCAGTTACAGAGACCTGAGCTCCCAGTGTCAAGTATTGGTCGTGTCTTGACCAGCAACCCAGCGGTTGTAGACTGGTTGACTCGGTCATCCAATTCATGCCAAGTCACATCAGACACCCCCAGCCAAGAGTCAGTGGGTTCGTCAGACACAACCCTTCGTTGGCATGGCCCGGCAGCAGGCCCTGTGCCCTCTCCTGTCCTCAACCTGCCTCTGTCCTTTTCTGTTCCCTCGCCCAGAGAAGTACTCTATGTTGTGGGCTCAGATCCACTATACAGTGAGGAGGAGGTATTACTATTATTTATTATTATTGTTTATATACAGTATATATAGCACCATTAATTCCATGGTGCTTTACATTTGAGGGTTAACACACGGTACACTTCTGATGCGCGAGCTGGACTTTTCCTTCTGTCCTATAGTGTTCCCTGCCATAACCCCCCAATGATGCATTTCCCTCCGAGTCCCTCGGAGTCACTTGCGCAAATGGCCCGAAGCATGCTGACTTCCTTGCGCAGTGACATCCAAATTGTCACCATTCAGCAGAGGGATGACTACTGGCTCTCCACCATGTTAGACCTCGGTACCGGGGAAAAATGGGGGCCGTTTTTACACCCGCTGAGAGGGAGGACAAACTGAGCTACTATAGAGATATTCTATGTAGTAAGTTGGCTGCTGCTTATCTGCGCCATCGTCTATCCTCTTGCATGTCGGACCGGGGGGGCCATGAGAGCTCAACTTGCACTGGCATGGCAGCTGTGGGAGGGGGTGGGGGTGACAGGAGCAGTATCAGCTCCATCAGCATAATGGGAACAAAATGGCGAATGGTCCTTTTTATGGATTTAGACACTAATGAACACCTTTAAATAAGTGATAATCGCTAAGAATTATTGCATTGGCCATAATTACCATTGTTACATTTGGAGGAAAAAGGGAGAAGCATGCAAGCCTGAGAACACCATCCCAGCTGTGAAACAAGGGGTGGCAGCGTCATGTTGTGGGGTTGTTTTGCTGCAGGAGGGGCTGGTGCACTTCACAAAATAGATGGCATCATGAGGAAAGAACATTATGTGGCAATACTGAAGTAACATCTCAAAACATCAGCCAGGAAGTTAAAGCTTGTACACAAATGGGTCTTCCAAATGGACAATGACCTGAAGCATACTGCCAAACTGGTTACAAAGTGGCTTAAGGATAACAAAGTCAATGTTTTGGAGTGGCCATCACAGAGCCCTGATCTCAATCCTATTGAAAATTTATGGGCAAAGCTGAAAAGGCAGGTGCGAGCAAGGCGGCCTACAAACATGGCTCAGTTACACCAGTTCTGTCAGGAGGAACGGGCCCAAATTCCTACCAACTATTGTGAGAAGCTTGTGGAAGGAGATCCAAAACGTGTGACCCAAGTCATACAGTGTAAGGGCAATGCTACCAAATACTTATGAAATGTATGGAAACTTTTGATTTTGCAGAAAGTAATAAAAATTCTCTCCCTCTCATTATTCTGGCATTTGGCAAATATAAATAATTTTGGTAATCCTAATTGATCTAAAACGGGAAAGGTTTATTCTGATTTCATGTCAGATAGTGAGAAAAACATCCATATGTGTCTTTTTATATAGTGTATGTAAACCTCTGAAAATTACGGACATGGAAAATTTGGAGATCACTGTTAAAACTTCACTTTTAATAATATCCACTAAAAATGAAACACCTAATATATCCAGGGCAAATATTCTAAAAATCTACTAATGCCATCCAAACAAAGCAGATCAGATATATTTCACTGCACTATCTGTGCAATAACCAAGGAACCATAGAACATATGGTTTGGATGCCTGGAAAAGTGAGGAGCCAAAGATGTCTGTGCTGCAAACTTTACAGAGACAAGTCACAGCTGGAAGAAGTGGTCATGGCGGCGCAAAGGGAAGAGACGGGAAATGTGACCGATTAGTCAGAGACGTCACCTGTAAGTCACAAAATGTTACTGCACTGTATATACCTAAATGATAGAGGATAAATACCTGAGTGATGGGGGTCTGTCTGCTGAGACCCCCACTGAGCCTGAGAATTGGGTTTTTCCCCCCACTGGGTGGGAATCCAGCCTGACCGCAGCCATATATATAGGTGTCACTTGGTGGATGGACGAACCCGCGTGGCTCTCATTCACTTCAATGGGAGTGCCAAAGATACCCGAAGTCCAGTCCTCAGCTATCTGCGGGGCTCCTATTATAGAGAATGGGGGCCACGTGGGCTCGTCCATCCACCAAGCAGAAGATGTGGGAAGTTACTTTCATTGTTAATGCCGTGTTGTTGATCTGATACTGAAGTAATACAGGAAGAAGAATTCTTAAAAGCTGTTTTATAACTTTGTGTATTGTGTATATTGTGCGATGATAACAGTGTGTTAAACTAGTAGCATGGAAACTCAGTTTTTTTTTGTTTTTTTTTTGGTTTTGTGGGGGGGGGGGGGGCGTCTTTCTATAGTCCACCTCAGGCAGCAAAGAGGCTAGGTTCACCACTGCCTACACCAGCAAAGGATGGACACAAACACACTAGATACCTGGATCACTCCGCAGATACCTCCTTACTGAAGATGGTGACGTACAGCAGGTCTGGAATAAGGGTAGCAACTTACAGTAACAGCAACCCTCAGTACCCCACACAGCTTAGCGCCCCCACTCAGTGGAATAGCCCCCTCAGTACCCTCTTCAGTGCTCCACACAGTTTAATGCCCTCCATTTGTCCCCCCACACAATTTAGTGCCCTCCTCACTCAGCTTAATGTCCCCATTAGTGCCACCACACAGTATAATAGCTGGTGGTAGTGGATAGTGAAAAGGGCTGGGACTGTTCATCCTGGATATTTTGGCTCAAATGCGAATGACTCCACCTTTCCCTAAGGAGAGGATGATGAGGATTGGAGGTGGAGCCTGTTTAATAAAACCAGGGGCACGTGGGAGGGGCAGCACCTTCTATCAGTTACGGTGCTGATGAGAGGAACGCCCTCCCACTCTTTCCTTATTTTTTAATTTAGTTTTCGTTGTCACAGCCTGGTGGTAGGTTCCAGGCCCCGGTGATAAGAAGAGATGGTCCACATGCCTGCTGTCGGATGGCGGTTCTGCATTCGGGCGAAGGATCCAGAAGGAAAGAAGATTCGCGGCATGGAGTTCTTGGCTTTGTTTGGTATGTTTAAGTGTTGTGTTTACAAAATAAATTGTGGTCGACCCAAGTTTGCCGATAACCTAAGGTGTGTGCCTATTTACTTCTCTGGGAGTCATAGGTAAAAGTTTGTATAATAATGTCCCAACAGTCCTCAGTGCTCCCACACTCTGTAATGTCCTCCATCAGTGCCCCCACACAGTTTAGTGCCCCCTGACAGTGTCCGTACACAGTTCGATGCCTTCTATCAGTGCCACCCCACAGTTTGATTCTCTCCTTCAGTGCGCCAAAGTCCAAGGCAGGAACAGTGAGTATTGGATTTCTAAAAATACAGCAGATTTGTAGAATTGGGGAGAAGAGGTTCCCTGACCCTTCCGGAACCTTGTGCCATAGGCTTCCTGCCCTACCACTAAACACCTTCAGGACTGCGGCCTACAAACTGCCTGGAAGTGAGGGGTGAGCATTAGTTTCTTACTCACCGCTCTGCTATGAATTTAAGGATATTATGTATCGCTATGCACAGAGCACTTTACTTATGTTTGTAGTTATTTATTGATATTTGGAATTTGTGCTCATTATTATTAGGGTTATTTATTTCTGAATTAATATATAGCATTTTCCATATACATAGCATACTTTATTCATTTATTTTTGAGATTGCTTATACAGTGGGTACGGAAAGTATTGAGACCCCTTTAAATTTTTCACTTTTTGTTTCATTGCTAAAAGCAAAAAAGTTCATTTTATTTCTCATTAATGTACACTCAGCTCCCCATCTTGAAAAAACCCCAGAAATGTAGATATTTTTGCAAATTTATTAAAAAAGAAAAACTGAAATATCACATGGTCATAAGTATTCAGACCCTTTGCTGTGACATTCATATATAACTCACATGCTGTCCATTTCCTTCTGATCCTCCTTGAGATGGTTCTACTCCTTCATTGGAGTCCAGCTGTGTTTAATTAAACTGATTGGACTTGATTAGGAAAGGCGCACACCTGTCTATATAAGACCTCACAGCTCACAGTGCATGTCAGAGCAAATGAGAATAATGAGGTCAAAGGAACTGCCCAAGGAGCTCAGAGACAGAATAGTGGCAAGGCATAAACCTTCCCTACCTTCTCTCTGGGAGCTCCGGCTGAAGTTACGATTTCGTGCAGCTGCCGAGTTCTGCTTGGATGTACCGGTATGTCCTTGCAGAACTAGACAACCAACTTCCGGACATATATAGTCTATGGGTGGTTTGAAAGTGGTTAAAAGAGGCAAAACAGCAAAAAAACAGCGGTTCAGTACTTTTGATTTTTTTTTTTTTCTCCCGCTACGGTGTTCAAAAAATATTTTTATAGATTTCTAAACCGGGCGTTTTTGGACACAGGGGTACCTAGTGTCTACCTAATGTTTCACAGTATTGAAGTACTTTTATATGTGTTCTAGGGAAAGGGGGGTGATTTGACCAAGGCGACGGAGGGGTTAATGTCCACGATCAGTGCAGGTATAATACAGCAGAGACCCTGCGGCTATGACGGCCGTTCAACTACTGAGTGGCCGCCATATTTAAATACCTGACATCTGCCGTATTATTACGCCGGATGTCGGGAAAGGGTTAATACACTAACGGTCTGACAAGTTACATATGGCCGGCTTAACTGAAGCGCCGACACCTCGATCCTGAAGGCTGACATTCAGGGCCACGCATAACACAGCTACCAAGTCCTCTTTGCTGCCGAACAGGGACTCAGAGAGTAATCCCCCGAACTCTTACCTGTGTTGGTACCGTGTAACGGAGTTTTGCCTGCAAGGAGGCGATATAACTTAAAGGTGCTGACATTTATGGGAAACGCATAAAGGCAGAATTGTTGCTTATCTGCAAAACTGATACCCTATCTTTGGGAACTGATTAATTTGCTAGATGGAGCACAGACACTGAATTTAGCTGCTCCTAGATAACGTTATAGAAGATAACCATACGACCCTCTATCTGTGCTAGTGCCATATTCCTCTCCAACTTAATACAGTATATGCAGTCCAAGTTGGCTTCACAAACCGAAGACAGGCATCTGACGCCATCATAAGCAAAATAGACTGGGTAGAACATTCACGAACACCCTCCCTACTACTCTCATTAGATGCCGAAAAGGCATGTGATAGACCAAACTGGCTTTATGCATTCAAGTCCTAGAAAAATTTGGATTTTCATGCCCTATACTACGAGCCATCAAAGCATTATACTCCAACCCCTCGGCTAAAATTTTAACAAATGGGTTACTGTCCAAATTTTTTGAGATAACCAACAGAACTTGCCAGGGGTGCTCCCTATCCCCCTTATCTTCACACTTGTGTTGGAACCACTAGCCCAACTTATCAGATCCAATCAACATATCCATGGTATAAACATTAACAATACTATACGCAAAATCCGTTTATTCATGAATGATATTATCATCTCAGTCCAAGACCAGAAATACAGAAGGTCCTGAACATGTTTAACTCTCTCTTTTATTACAAGGTCAATGAAGTCTCTTACAGTGGGTACGGAAAGTATTCGGACCCCTTTAAATTTTTCACTCTTTGTTTCATTGCAGCCATTTGCTAAAAGCAAAAAAGTTCATTTTATTTCTCATTAATGTACACTCAGCCCCCCATCTAGAGAGAAAAAACCCCAGAAATGTAGATATTTTTGAAAATTTATTAAAAAAGAAAAACTGAAATATCACATGGTCATAAGTATTCAGAACCTTTGCTGTGACCCTCATATATAACTCACATGCTGTCCATTTCCTTCTGATCCTCCTTGAGATGGTTCTACTCCTTCATTGGAGTCCAGCTGTGTTTAATTAAACTGATTGGACTTGATTAGGAAAGGCACACACCTGTCTATATAAGACCTCACAGCTCACACTGCATGTCGGAGCAAATGAGACGGGAACATCTCTCCTTGAGGAGAGCACCAGTGAAGGTGTGCTTAGTAGGGCAAAAGGCAATTCAAAACTCTACACACCTTCACTGGTGCTCTCCTCAAGGAGAGATGTTCCCATCCCTAACCCACTCATTGCCTCCCACAAAGCCAGCCAGTTCACTTTGCTCTGCATTGATGAGGGACAAAAATCCCAAAACGGCGCTGTATGCAGATAAGTGAAATTGGCTTGGCTAAAATCCCATTTGCTGTCTCAAGACTCAGTGAGTCAAAAGCAAATTGAGGATCTGTTACATCCAACAGAGGGCGCATGAGCTTCCTAGCTCCTTTTCCCATAATGCCTTGTGATATGAGAGCAAATGAGAATCATGAGGACAAAGGAACTGCCCAAGGAGCTCAGGGACAGAATTATGGCAAGGCACAGGTCTGGCCAAGGTTACAAAAGAATTTCTGCAGCACTCAAGGTTCCTAAGAGCACAGCGGCCTCCATAATCCTTAAACAGAAGAAGTTTGGGACGACCAGAACTCTTCCTAGACCTGGCCGTGCAGCCAAACTGAGCAATCGTGGGAGAAGAGCCTTGGTGAGAGAGGTAAAGAAGACCCCAAAGATCACTGTGGCTGAGCTCCAGAGATGCAGTAGGGAGATGGGAGAAAGTTCCACAAAGTCAACTATCACTGCAGCCCTCCACCAGTCGGGGCTTTATGGCATGATGACTCCAAGAAATTTTTTTTTGCAAAGCGTGTTTTGGTATCACTGGAATTGTACCGACCCATAGAATACAGGTCTTAGGGGACCCAAAAAACAGAAACCCTATCCACTTAAAAAGCAGTTACCCGTGGAAACCCACAGACCCCATAGACTATAATCGGTAGAGAGAAAAGTCCTGCTTGCTTCCCCAAAATTTCAGGTGTTGTGGGGTGTTACCACAAGAGGTGGGTACTAAAGATGGGTGAACCGCTTGGTCACAAGCTGCCTCGACCTGAATATACCAAATTGCTAATTTTTTTAACGAAACCAAACAATTGGGAATTTGTCTCAGACGAACTAAAATAGCCGCTGCAACATGCATTGCAATAAATTATTATACTCTGAGGTTTCTTCACACCCCAGAGTATAATAGGTAGAGGACCAGGGGAGGTGACAAAAATAATAAACATTCATACTCACCTTCTATTACCTTTTTTAGGCCTCCACAGTGACCCCGGGCTCATAACATCACTGAGGAGACTGAGAGAGAGCGCCAGACACCGTGAGGAGGTCCAAAAGAAGTGAGGGAAGGTGAGGATAAAGGATTTTTTATTTTTTCTCCCCCCCCCCCCTGGGCCTCCACCTAATATACTCTGGGGTCTGCTTAGACCTCACAGTATAATAATTTCACTTCCAGTTCCATACGAATTTGTTCGACCGAAATGAATCAGTGGCCCAAATCACCCGAGCCCAAAACTAAACGAATCTTGGAAGGGTAGTCCATCTCAAGTAGGGCCCAAGACTCATGCAGTGAAGGCTACACCATGTCATCTGATGGCACAGAAGACCTACCTAAGTGCAAATTACAGGAAAAGTCCCTGCTGATTATGATGGGAAGGTGTCAGTACATGTAGTTTCTCTGTCTGGGTCTCCTCCACTTTGGCAGCCATGTCCTGATACTAGCAGGTATCTCTCTTCCACTGTTGGGTGATTCACTGTCTACCTCTAGCTAACTGTATGACAGGCTCACCCCATAGATCATCCAGCCCCAACGACACAGCACAAAACCCTGCACCCTCGCTGGTGGTACCTTAAACACTTCCATCTTCCAGGGGTACTCTACGTGAGGCACTTCTTGACCCAGGGGCGAACTCTCTTTCTCCAATATCTTCTATCTCTGATGTAATCACATACTGGCCTGCACACATGAGCTCAGCCCATCCGTCCATCACATTACATTATCAGATACAGCAAGTGCTTTCACTGTTGTTCTCTGGCCCTCCGTCTGATGGTCTGTGGTATTAACACAATGCCAGTGTGCCCATATACAGAGCCAGTGTGCCCATATACAGAGCCAGTGTGCCCATATACAAAGCCAGTGTGCCCATACACAGTGCCACTGTGCCCATATGCAATGCCAGTATGCCCTTATACAGTGCCAGTGTACCCATATACAGTGCCAGTGTGCCCATACACAATGTCAGTGTGCCCATATGCAGAGCCAGTGTGCCCATACACAATGCCAGTGTGCCCATATACAGAGCCAGTGTGCCCATATACAGTGCCACTGTGCCCATATGCAATGCCAGTATACCCTTATACAGTGCCAGTGTGCCCATACACAATGCCAGTGTGCCCATATACAGTGCCAGTGTGCCCATATACAGAGCCAGTGTGCCCATACACAGTGCCAGTGTGCCCATATGCAATGCCAGTATGCCCTTATACAGTGCCAGTGTACCCATATACAGTGCCAGTGTGCCCATACACAATGCCAGTGTGCCCATATACAGTGCCAGTGTGCCCATATACAGAGCCAGTGTGCCCATACACAGTGCCAGTGTGCCCATATGCAATGCCAGTATGCCCTTATACAGTGCCAGTGTACCCATATAAAGTGCCAGTGTGCCCATACACAATGCCAGTGTGCCCATATACAGATCCAGTGTGCCCATATACAATGCCAGTGTGCCCATATACAGAGCCAGTGTGCCCATACACAGTGCCACTGTGCCCATATGCAATGCCAGTATACCCTTATACAGTGCCAGTGTACCCATATAAAGTTATAAAGTGCCAGTGTGCCCATACACAATGCCAGTGTGCCCATATACAGAGCCACTGTGCCCATATACAGAGCCAGTGTGCCCATATACAGAGCCAGTGTGCCCATACACAGTGCCACTGTGCCCATACACAGTGCCACTGTGCCCATAAGCAATGCCAGTATACCCTTATACAGTGCCAGTGTACCCATATACAGTGCCAGTGTGCCCATACACAATGCCAGTGTGCCCATATACAGAGCCAGTGTGCCCATACACAGTGCCACTGTGCCCATATGCAATGCCAGTATGCCCTTATACAGTGCCAGTATACCCATATACAGTGCCAGTGTGCCCATACACAATGCCAGTGTGCCCATATACAGAGCCAGTGTGCCCATACACAGTGCCACTGTGCCCATACACAGTGCCACTGTGCCCATAAGCAATGCCAGTATACCCTTATACAGTGCCAGTGTACCCATATACAGTGCCAGTGTGCCCATACACAATGCCAGTGTGCCCATATACAGTGCCAGTGTGCCCATATACAGAGCCAGTGTGCCCATACACAGTGCCAGTGTGCCCATATGCAATGCCAGTATGCCCTTATACAGTGGCAGTGTACCCATATAAAGTGCCAGTGTGCCCATACACAATGCCAGTGTGCCCATATACAGAGCCAGTGTGCCCATATACAATGCCAGTGTGCCCATATACAGAGCCAGTGTGCCCATACACAGTGCCACTGTGCCCATATGCAATGCCAGTATACCCTTATACAGTGCCAGTGTACCCATATAAAGTTATAAAGTGCCAGTGTGCCCATACACAATGCCAGTGTGCCCATATACAGAGCCACTGTGCCCATATACAGAGCCAGTGTGCCCATATACAGAGCCAGTGTGCCCATACACAGTGCCACTGTGCCCATACACAGTGCCACTGTGCCCATACACAGTGCCACTGTGCCCATAAGCAATGCCAGTATACCCTTATACAGTGCCAGTGTACCCATATACAGTGCCAGTGTGCCCATACACAATGCCAGTGTGCCCATATACAGAGCCAGTGTGCCCATACACAGTGCCACTGTGCCCATATGCAATGCCAGTATGCCCTTATACAGTGCCAGTATACCCATATACAGTGCCAGTGTGCCCATACACAATGCCAGTGTGTCCATATACAGAGCCAGTGTGCCCATACACAATGCCAGTGTGCCCATATATAGTGCCAGTGTGCCCATATACAGAGCCAGTGTGCCCATACACAGTGCCAGTGTGCCCATAAGCAATGCCAGTATACCCTTATACAGTGCCAGTGTACCCATATACAGTGCCAGTGTGCCCATACACAATGCCAGTGTGCCCATATACAGTGCCAGTGTGCCCATATACAGAGCCAGTGTGCCCATACACAGTGCCACTGTGCCCATATGCAATGCCAGTATGCCCTTATACAGTGCCAGTATACCCATATACAGTGCCAGTGTGCCCATACACAATGCCAGTGTGTCCATATACAGAGCCAGTGTGCCCATACACAATGCCAGTGTGCCCATATATAGTGCCAGTGTGCCCATATACAGAGCCAGTGTGCCCATACACAGTGCCAGTGTGCCCATAAGCAATGCCAGTATACCCTTATACAGTGCCAGTGTACCCATATACAGTGCCAGTGTGCCCATACACAATGCCAGTGTGCCCATATACAGTGCCAGTGTGCCCATATACAGAGCCAGTGTGCCCATACACAGTGCCAGTGTGCCCATATGCAATGCCAGTATGCCCTTATACAGTGCCAGTGTACCCATATAAAGTGCCAGTGTGCCCATACACAATGCCAGTGTGCCCATATACAGAGCCAGTGTGCCCATATACAATGCCAGTGTGCCCATATACAGAGCCAGTGTGCCCATATACAGAGCCAGTGTGCCCATACACAGTGCCACTGTGCCCATATGCAATTCCAGTATACCCTTATACAGTGCCAGTGTACCCATATAAAGTTATAAAGTGCCAGTGTGCCCATACACAATGCCAGTGTGCCCATATACAGAGCCACTGTGCCCATATACAGAGCCAGTGTGCCCATATACAGAGCCAGTGTGCCCATACACAATGCCAGTGTGCCCATATACAGAGCCAGTGTGCCCATACACAGTGCCACTGTGCCCATATATAGTGCCAGTGTGCCCATATACAGAGCCAGTGTGCCCATACACAGTGCCAGTGTGCCCATATGCAATGCCAGTATGCCCTTATACAGTGCCAGTGTACCCATATACAGTGCCAGTGTGCCCATACACAATGCCAGTGTGCCCATATACAGAGCCAGTGTGCCCATATACAATGCCAGTGTGCCCATATACAGAGCCAGTGTGCCCATATACAATGCCAGTGCGCCCATATACAGAGCCAGTGTGCCCATACACAATGCCAGTGTGCCCATATACAGAGCCAGTGTGCACATATACAGAGCCAGTGTGCCCATATACAGAGCCAGTGTGCCCATACACAATGCTAGTGTGTCCATATACAATGTCATTGTGCCCATATACAGAGCCAGTGTGCACATATAGAGAGCCAGTGTGCCCATACACAATGCTAGTGTGTCCATATACAATGCCAGTGTGCCCATATACAGAGCCAGTGTGCCCATATACAGCGCCAACATACTCCGCAGTGCTTTACAGATATTGTGGTCACTGTTCTATATAGGGCTCACAATCTACACTCCCTATCAGTATGTCTTTGGAGGTTGGGAGGAAAATGGAGGAAACCCAGGGAGAACATACAAACTCCTTGCAGATGTTGTACTTGGTCGGTCCAGTCTGTCTGGGATGACATGAAGAGACAGAAGGATTGGAGCAAGCCCAGCCTACGTCCACAAAAGATCTGTGCTTAGTTCTCCAAGATGGCGGGAACAACCTCCCTGCCCAGTTCTGCCAAAAACTGTCTGCAAGTACCGAGAAGAACTGATGGAAGGCAAAGGGCAAAGGTCACACCAAATATTGATGGGATTTACATTTCTCTTTTCTTCATTCACTTCATTTTGTACATTGATAAAAAAAAAAATATTATTAACCCTTCTATTTATGAAAGCATTCTCCCTTTGTAGCGCCGCCCTCCCAAACCCCACCTCCCCCTGCCTAAAACATTTGCACAGTACTATATATGAGGCAATTACTTAGATAGCAATTACTAAAACTATTGCTTTTATAACAATTTCTCCTTTGGTGAGGTCTTAAGCTCAGAAGGAATGCTGGAAACCACATGTCTGACCATTACCCTATAAATCTGTCAGCAGAGTACAGGTACTGTTCATAGCAGCCTGCATTCTGTACACGGAGCAGCCGAAACTCAATGTCATGAAATGTAGTCAGAAGGGGATGAGCTGCAGCGAAACTCCATAATAGAGCATTTACATGCCATTCCCTAACATAATACCATGTATGTACACATGCCAAGATCCGTGCAACCCTATCATGAATAAGAGGATGTAGATTATCCCATAGTTTCCCAATTATCGGGCACAGGACATGTCATTGTCTCAAAAAAATTGCAAAAGTTACATCAGTCCAGACATACACAGCCTGCAGAGCTGGACTCCACCCTGGTGTCACAGACCCCACCTTCCTGCTGGTGAAAATGTTCTCACATCATGGTCTGAGCATCACTGCACGGCTGGAGAGACTGTAGAGAGTGGTGACAGATCTGAGCCCCTGCTGACAGCCATGGCCATCTCAAGACAGAAAGATTACCTGGTGTGGTCCATCATGAGCCTCCTGTGCTGCTTCTGCCCCCTTGGGCTGGCCGCCCTCATCTTTTCCCTAAAGGTAAGAGGGAAACTTAGTGGCGATGTGTCCGGCTAGAGGGTCTTGTAGGGGTCTTAAAGGAATGAATCTCTTTCTTTATGGTGAGATAGACTTTTCTAGTAAAGATTCAGTTCGCTGCCCTAGCCATGTATCTAAATACCCTGGCAAAGGTGGGGCACCGTGTTGATGCCCCCTAGTGCACTTGTAGCACCAGCCCACCCAATCTTCAAGATTTCAGGGTCCTCACCATTTGCCCTTTAAGTCCACCATCAGCCAGTATCCATTGACAGGTAGATCTAGTGACATCTTCTCTTCTTAGATAATAGGCATAGTGTATGGCACTGCTATGTATGCAATGTCCATACATATAGAGTGAAGCTGCACTATAAAACACGTCTGGAAAGTTTCATCCAAAATTAATTCCACATCCCAATTAATTCCGCTTCTGACTAAATCCATCTGCATTCCTCTATCCTTCTAAAGACGCCCCCTAGACACTTGTCTTTGTGTCCGTAGTCTGCAAGGGGCAGGCACGTCTTCTCCTGGCTCATTGCTATAATTTCTGTCCGAGATAAGTGGCGCCAGATGTGTTTGGCGATTGCTAATCTTTTCTTCTTCCGTCAACATTAAATAGTTTTCTGGTTATAGTTACATACATTTTTTTAATTATGAGACGTTCTGAAACTTTCCCATAGATTTTGTGTTTCAATCCTATAACATCTCTGCTTGCAGCCAGTGAATAGAAATCTTCTTGTTTACATGCAGAGGCTAGAAATCTGCCCTGACCTCAAACGTTTCACATCTGAGGGTTTGTGCTTTGGACTCCAAACTGATACATTTTACCTGCACTGATACATTGTAACAAACCAGGGGTGTATACAGGATTTTCCAGATGGAGTATCATGGGGAGTATGGGCAGATGAACTCCCCACACACAGTATAATGCCCTTTTCGTGCCCCCCATGCTATAATGACCAGCTTAGCACCCTCCATGCAGTATAATGTCCCCCACATAGTATAATGTCCACTTTAGAGCCCCCTTGCAAAGAATAATTCCCCTGTGTGGACCTCACATAGTATATTACCCCAGAGCCCATGCAATATATTGGCCCCAGTCTCCACACAGTATGTTAGTTGCAGCCCCCAAACAATATATTGGCCCCAGCATTCATATAGTATATTGCCCTCCACACAGTATATTGCCCTCAGCCCCAACAAACAGTATTTTGGCCCCAGTCCCCACACAGTATATTGGCCCCCAACACACACACAGTCTATTGCTCCCAGCCTTCACGCAGTATGTTGGCCCCTAGCTCCTACATAATATACTGCCCCCAGCATCCACACAGTATATTGGCCCCCAGATGGTGTTTTGTCCCCCAGCACCCATATATTGCCCCCCAGTCCCCACACAGTATATTGGCCCAAATCCCCACACAGTATATTGATCCCATTCACAGTATGTTGGCCCCAGTTCCCACATAATATATGGACCCCACACACAGTATATTGGCACCAGCCCCCACATAGGATATTGGCCCCAGCCCCGACATAGGATATTGGCCCCCGGTATCCACACAGTTTGGGGCCCAGGAAGTGAGCAGTGAGTATGCTTCTTAGTACTCGCCACTGTTAGGAATCCCTTCCTTCTTTAGTCTAGCTCTGGCAACATGAGTGCCAGCAGCAGAGAAGGAAGGAGCATCCTAAGAGCAATGAGTGTTGAGAAACATACTCACCGTTCACTACACGGCCACACCAGTAACCAATGAGCATGTCCCGTCATCATCATTCAGGAGTGTGGTGACTGGCTAGGTTCAGCAATGGGCAGTGTGAAACCACCCCCTTGTGTACGCCCCTAGAACTGTCGAGCCAGGAGAGAGCCGTGTGCTGCTCATGTGTTACCTACATATCTTAGTATCTTTTGTATTAGTCAAGTTGGGACATGAAGGTGGGGTCCAAGGCATTGTTCAAAGTTGGGGTGTTTGTTTGGGTTCAGATCAGGGCACAGTATCCTGTCACCAAGTTGTGGATGTAAACTTGTGCATAGGACACGGTAATCCAGAAAAATCATAGGATCTTTCCCAAACTATTACCACAAAGTTGGCTTTTCCAGAATGTTAAAGTATCCTGAACATACCCCAACTGGAACCAAAGACCCAATCCACAAAGAACCAGCCCAACTATTATCCTTCTCCACCAACCCTAGAGTTGACACTACATAGTCAACCAAAAAGTCTTCTCCAAAACCAGATTCTTTCATCATATGGTGAGATGGTAAAAAGTGTTGGTAGCTTTACACTTGTCCAGCAGCTACCTGGCATTGAGCATATATTACTTACAAAGGTTTCAATACATAATACGAAAACAAGTATGGTAAACTAAAATAGAGACCAACTAGAACAATGGGGGAGAAGTTCCTGATCGTGAGGGCTTGTAACCTCGAAGGGAAGGGAGAAGAGACAGTAGGGGTAGAAGCTGTTCAGGTGGTGGTGTGGTGGTAGCAGAGCTATTGAAGGATGTAGACTTTCCTGAAGATGTGGGTTTCCAAGCTGCTGTTGAAGGTTTCGATTGTGGGAAATAGTCTTATGTATTGCGGTAGTGAGTTCTAGAGTATAAGGGATGCATGAGAGAAGTCTTGTAGTCGGTTGTCTGAATAGCTGATAAGTGCAGAATGAAGAAGGAGGTCTTTAGAGGATCAGTGATAGAGATGTAGCGGGAGATGAGATCAGAGATGTATGGAGGGGACAGTTTATAGATGACCTTGTATGTTAGCATTAGCATTTTAAGCTCTAATCACAAGACCATGGGCAGCCATGGAGGGGGTTGGCAAAAGGAAAGAGGCCCATTAACAATAAGGGAAGTGGTGGGTTAATCGGTCAGCAGAGTTAAGGGTGGACTGGAGAGCTGCAATGGCTATTTCTGTAGGCCATAGAAAAGGAAGTGGGAGATGATGAGGGTGCGGACTAGGATGTTTGTTGTCTCAGGGTTGTGGAAGGAGCAGATTTGATAAAATATTTCTAAGTTGGAAGAGACAGGAGGATTTGAGGGTTTGGATGTGTGGTTTGAAGGACAGGGCAGAATCAAAAATTACCCTGGGGGCAACGGGCTTGTTGGACTGGGGTATGTGTGGATCCATTAAACCTGATAGATAGGTCAGGTAGGAGGGCTGAGTGAGATGGGGGAAGATGATGAACTCTGTTTTCTCCATATTGAGTTTGAGAATTCGGCAGTAGAATAAGGAGGCAATGGCTGATGGACACTCTGGAACAATGGACAGCAGAGCGGTAATGTGTGGGCCAGAGATGCATCTGAGGGTCATTGTGTATACTAATGCCTCTATACAAATAAATATGGAAGAGTTTTCAGGAGTTAGGGATACCACCCTGGACCCCATCCCAATCCACAATTCATGGTTTCTCTTTGAGCACCCAAGGGTCCTCCACTGCTAAGAACAACAATGGCCACACGTCTTAGCTTGTGCTACTTGGATCCTGAGCAGCAGTAGCAAAACATGACCTAATAGGGTATACTGTATGACAAGGACCAGCAGACCACCCCTTTAAGAGCCAGGGACATATGTAATGGACGTCTCTGTTTTATAATAATTAGAATGATGTCACATTTTACAATAATAAGAAACAAGGTGTAAATTAGATGACCTCTCTATTTATACAATTAAAGAGATGCGGCTCGCAAGATCTGCATCTGGTTATACTTTATGAAGAGTGACAACCATTACGGGCTATGGGACCCAGAGAGGGTGTCACCTCCCACCCCCCACATATTGCCCATGTGATCTCAGATCTACTTATGAAGTGACTTCGTCTACAAGTCCAAATACATTGAACGTTGTTACAGCCGCACCCTTGGAAGTAATACCATTAGACATTAGGATCATCTTACCCCAAGCATTCAGCTATAATCTATGGTAGACCTTGGAAGTAAGTGTATTATTTCCCTGCATTGCCTCAACAGGGTAACATGGTGATCACTGAAATCACTTTTGGAGGGAAGTTGGTCTGATCCCTGGAGCCGGCACCCTCTACCTTGTGACTGTGGAGCTGGATTGTGAGCTTTAATAGATAAATATAACACATTTTCCAGTAACATTACTGGAGTACTACATTCTATACATGATCATGGGGGCAGCCATCTTGCTAGATCTGCTGTTTTAGAGGTCTCCTTTACAGCAGCTACATGGACTATAGGCATCTGCAGATTGGCTTTGGCTCATTGACTTGAGAGAGTGTTGAGGGCATGCTCTGGTATTCCGGTATTCTAGCTCCGATATTCCGATTCTTCGGCCATCTTCTTTGGCCTCCAGGTCACAGCTGTGATCTGTGATTGGGACTCAGTGGGGTATCGAAGCCATCATGCCTACCGCATACACGATGATGCTGTGCTGATGTCACCATCCTCCCCTCCATGTGACTGCTGAGGCCTAATCATTGACCTCAGTGGTGACCTGGGGGTGGCGGAGCCATATCTTTCCTACTCCCTAAAATGGACATCTGGCTGCCATTTTGCTGTATTTATGTGTGACGAACCCCTCAAAATTTGGGTTTGGCAGAATCTACAATTTTTGAAAAATTTGTGTTGAACCTGGCTAATTGCGAACACTATCTGTGACCATCACCTATTGTGAATGTTGGATCCTGTGTTTTATACATGTATGTATATGAGTGTGTGTGAGTAACCTATTATTCTAATCCTGCCAAAGATGATAATGAGATGACTGCTGAGAAGTGATTTCTACAGAACAGGAAGTGTCAGTCTATTATTAGGCTTAGTGGCCAAAGTAAAAAAAAAAATACTGCAGGCTATCAGGAGACTTTTCTAATATAGTTAGGGCATGAGAAATATATAGTAAGAAAAAAAAAAAGGTCAAACAAATTTGTTTGACATAAAAGCTTTATTTAGACAATAGACCATTTCCTGATCATTCTCTTTAGGGTTATATTGTAGTGAATTAAACAATGGACTCACAAAAGAAACATTACCGCACTGATAAAATCTATTTTTCCATTTCAGTCACGAAACGCTTCTAATGAAAATGACTCTGATGGTGCAGTGAAGCACTCCAAGACTGCCTTCTACCTGAATATCGCCGCCCTGGTGATGGGAATCATCATGATCATCATCATTGCTGTCCTCTCCTTAGGGAAAAGGACGTGATCTACAGATGGATGATAGCACTGATGCCTGCTGCTAAACCACAGCTCCATGCTAGACAATATTACCCAATAAAGCTGTTATTTGTACTATCCCAGCATATCTGTGACTGATTCCCTCACTTCACAGGGCAGAATTCCCCTAGGATGCCCTTTATCCCATGTTCTTAAGCAGTCGCTGGGCCTAAGGCTAGGTTCACATGTGCGCTGGGCTCTACGTCGTTCGATTCCGCCAGGGGACCCGAGCAATGCAGAGCCCGACCACCAAAACAGTAGTTACCAGCAAACCCTATAGACTATAATGGGGTCCGCCAGATGTCCTTCGGATGTCTGCTGTTTTTATACAGAGACCTGTGGTTTGTAAAGGGGTCTTTAAATAATTAGTCTATACAGACCCCTATACAGACACATAGGGGCAAATCTTGAAGGGGTGCGAAGGATGCAGTTGTATCCAGGCCTAAGAGCCTTAGCAGGCCCATAAGGTGTCTCTTCCTAATATAGGGAGACCAGTACTATAAACAATACATTATAGTTAGGGGCCTGGAACAGATTTGGCATTGGTGCCCAGGAGCATCATGTTACACCTCTGTGAATACAGGTGTCAGCTGAAGACCTTTACTCACAGGGAGGCAACAGGCATGGTGGCTACAAATAAAGATGGGCGAACCTCAGAAGATTGTTTTTATCTGTGTGTGAACCTCCAGTTTGGTCCAAACCTGTTCGGATAGAACCAGAAGGGATATTGTTATACTCTGGGGTCTCTTCCAACAGCTGGAGGCCCAAAGGAAGTGACAACAATGAAAAAACATTTATACTCACCTTCCTCTTTTGGGACTCCTCACGGCATGTGGTGCTTTCCTGGTGATGTCATGCGGCTGGGGTCACTTCTGAGGCCTGTGATTGGGAACAGTGTTGACATGGGCACCATGCATCATGAATTTATGACACTCGTCGTGTCCATGCCACCTCTGAGGCTTGTGATTGGGGGGTGACCCTGGTGCATGACGTCACAGAAAAACTCCAGACGCCACGAGGATGAAGACACAGACACTGCAAGGAGGCCCAAAAAAGGTGAGGGAAGGTGAGTGTGAATGTTTTTTTTATTTCTGTTACTTCATCTCGGCCTCCACCTATTATACTCTGAGTTCTGAAGAGACCCCAGTGTATAATAATTTACCGGTGGTGGCCATTTTAGTTCTTCTGAGGCAAATCCCAAATTGTTCGGCTTCATTAATAACTGAACAATTTAGGAGGAGGAACTGGGACGATCCTTCTTGCCTCAAGAAAGGGGTCAACTATTATTCAGTGCTCACGACTTTCCCGCTGCGTCCGAACGCAGGAGAACCCTTATAAACTATTAACGTGCTGATATAAAACCCCAACTTGGCTAAACGACATTAATCCCTCAGTACCAGACATCTGTTGGCGTTGCGAGAAGGGAGTGGGTAGCTACCTACATATCTGGTGGTGCTGTAGCACCATTCTGGAGCAAAGTTTTGGACACCACCGCTAGGATCTGCTCCAGAACCATTCCCAATACACCGGAGCATATCTTACTGTGGCTTACACACACAGACTTCCAGCCACATAAAGAAGACTTGGCCACCCACCTACTGGTGGCAGCCAAGATCTTAATCCCTGCCCTGTGGAGATCTCCCACCCTCCATCCTTCTCTCAATGGGTTAATAAGGTTAATGACATTTGTAGGATGGAAGAATTGGCACACTGGAACACCATGTCCAGACCTACGTTTCTCAAGACTTGGACCTCATGGTTATCGATTAAACAGACATTCATTGAGCAACAGCCATGCATATTCACCCTCTCTGCCTACTTGACTCTTTACACTGTAACAGCTACCGCTAGCTCATACCTGCTCCCAATTTATGCCTGAATGCTCGATTGCCCCCCCCCCCCCCGGCTTGGCCTGGTTGCTCTGTTATCTCCAGCCATGTTCCCCCCTCCCCCAATCCCCCTGGGTCGAAAATTTGACATCTAGATGCGGCAGTGAACAGTCAACTTTAGTGTTGAGCGAATCGGCTAGCAATGAGCCAGATTCGTCCCAAATTTTCAAAATTGTTCATTTTTTACTGAAACCGAACAAATTAGGGATTCATCTTGATCAAACTAAAATGGCCGTCACAACAAGACTTGCGGTAAATTATTTCACTCTGTGGTCTCTTCAGACCCCAGAGTATAATAGGAGTAGGCCCTACTCTTATAATTTCAAGTCCAGTTCTATCCGAACAAGTTGTGACCGAACCGTAGGATCGCTTTGTCCGAAGACCAGACCAAATCTTCAGAGCTTCACCCATCCTTAGTCAACTTCAGTCTGTCGAAAAGAGATTGGCCATGTTGGAAATTTTCAGTCGGCTGTCAGCTGAAGTATCAGTGTTTGGAATGATCGACCACTTTTGGCCAACTTGTGTAGACTCGCTTTGCGTCTTTTTTTACACTGATTCTGCAGTTTAGTTGGTAATATTGATGGTGGGATTGGTCAGACGAACAATCCCATAATTTGCAGGCCATCTGAAATCCAATATGTATGGCCAAGCTTAGTCCAGATAGTAGCCAACTTTCTCTCCAATTTTAGGCCTACGGAGATATAAACAGTTAACTTTTTGGCATTTATCCAGCAGTACAGATTTTACAAGATGCCATAAGCAGTGTAATCCTACACATTCCTAATCCTTTCAAATACAGTGATGACATTCTTGTCTTTGGCAACTCCCAAGCTGAACACAACGGTTGTAGGTTTTGAGCACATATTATCATCTCAGGGACTCGCTGTAAAAAAATAAAAATTTGACTTTAACAAAATTTTCTTGCAGTTCTGCGGTCATATTCTTCTGCAGCTGTTTACAGCCTGACCCCACTAAAAAAGTACAGGCAATAGAAATGTCCTCTGTTCCTCAGAATGTCAGTGAAGTTCGTTCCTTTCTTGGAATGTCCAGCTACTGAGGGAAAAACAGCCAAAAATATTCAACAATTAGTGAAGTATTGAGTGACCTCACATAACAAGGATGTGAATTCAAGAGGTCTCCAGAATGCCAAATTGTGTTTGATACTAAAAATTAACTATTCTCAATGACAACAATGGCCTACTATAACCAACTAAAAAATATGGAATGGCCAAGAAATGAAATATCGTTTCAGCTGAGGTTGTTGGGCGCTCAATAACCAGAACTGCATCATATTTCAAATAACTACTGTAGCACGGTGGCTCAGTGGTTAGCACTGCAGCCTTGCAACGTCCCAGTTTCCTTCCATGCTCCAAAGACATACTTATAGGGAATATAGATTGTGAGCCCTATATGGGACAGATACTGAGAATTACACCCAGAATACAGGACAGAAGTGGTACTGTGCAGTGTCCATATATACAGAATAAGAGCAGATACTGAGAATTACATCCAGTATACAGGACAAGAGAAGTGGTGCTGTGCAGTGTCCATATATACAGAATAAGAGGAGATACTGAGAATTACACCCAGTATACAGGACCAGAGAAGTGGTACTGTGCAGTGTCCATATATACAGAATAAGAGCAGATACTGAGAATTACACCCAGTATACAGGACAAGAGAAGTGGTACTGTGCAGTGTCCATATATACAGAATAAGAGCAGATACTGAGAATTACATCCAGTATACAGGACAAGAGAAGCGGTACTGTGCAGTGTCCATATACTGTATACAGAATAAGAGCAGATACTGAGAATTACACCCAGAATACAGGACAGAAGTGGTACTGTGCAGTGTCCATATATACAGAATAAGAGCAGATACTGAGAATTACACCCAGTATACAGGACAAGAGAAGTGGTGCTGTGCAGTGTATATATATACAGAATAAGAGCAGATACTGAGAATTACACCCAGTATACAGGACAAGAGAAGTGGTACTGTGCAGTGTCCATATATACAGAATAAGAGCAGATACTGAGAATTACACCCAGTATACAGGACAAGAGAAGTGGTACTGTGCAGTGTCCATATATACAGAATAAGAGCAGATACTGAGAATTACACCAGTATACAGGACAAGAGAAGTGGTACTGTGCACTTTCCATATATACAGAATAAGAGCAGATACTGAGAATTACACCCAGAATACAGGACAGAAGTGATACTGTGCAGTGTCCATATATACAGAATAAGAGCAGATACTGAGAATTACACCCAGTATACAGGACAAGAGAAGTGGTACTGTGCAGTGTCCATATATACAGAATAAGAGCAGATACTGAGAATTACACCCTGTATACAGGACAAGAGAAGTGGTACTGTGCAGTGTCCATATATGCAGAATAAGAGGAGATACTGAGAATTACATCCAGTATACAGGACAAGAGAAGCGGTACTGTGCAGTGTCTATATATACAGAGCAGATACTGAGAATGACACCCAGTATACAGGACAAGAGAAGTGGTACTGTGTAGTGTCCTTATATACAGAATAAGAGCAGATACTGAGAATTACACCAGTATACAGGACAGGAGAAGTGGTACTGTGCAGTGTCCATATATACAGAATAAGAGCAGATACTGAGAATTACACCACCCAGTATACAGGACTAGAGAAGTGGTACTGTGCAGTGTCCATATATACAGAATAAGAGCAGATACTGAGAATTACACCCAGTATACAGGACAGGAGAAGTGGTACTGTGCAGTGTCCATATATACAGAATAAGAGCAGATACTGAGAATTACACCCAGTATACAGGACAAGAGAAGTGGTGCTGTGCAGTGTATATATATACAGAATAAGAGCAGATACTGAGAATTACACCCAGTATACAGGACAAGAGAAGTGGTACTGTGCAGTGTCCATATATACAGAATAAGAGCAGATACTGAGAATTACACCCAGTATACAGGACAAGAGAAGTGGTACTGTGCAGTGTCCATATATACAGAATAAGAGCAGATACTGAGAATTACATCCAGTATACAGGACAAGAGAAGCGGTACTGTGCAGTGTCTATATATACAGAGCAGATACTGAGAATTACACCCAGTATACAGGACAAGAGAAGTGGTACTGTGTAGTGTCCTTATATACAGAATAAGAGCAGATACTGAGAATTACACCAGTATACAGGACAGGAGAAGTGGTACTGTGCAGTGTCCATATATACAGAATAAGAGCAGATACTGAGAATTACACCCAGTATACAGGACTAGAGAAGTGGTACTGTGCAGTGTCCATATATACAGAATAAGAGCAGATACTGAGAATTACACCCAGTATACAGGACAGGAGAAGTGGTACTGTGCACTGTCCATATATACAGAATAAGAGCGGATACTGAGAATTACACCCAGTATACAGGACAGGAGAAGTGGTACTGTGCACTGTCTGTATATACAGAATAAGGGCAGATACTGAGAATTACACCCAGTATACAGGACCAGAGAAGTGGTACTGTGCAGTGTCCATATATACAGAATAAGAGCAGATACTGAGAATTACACCAGTATACAGGACAAGAGAAGTGGTACTGTGCAGTGTCCATATATACAGAATAAGAGCAGATACTGAGAATTACACCCAGTATACAGGACTAGAGAAGTGGTACTGTGCAGTGTCCATATATACAGAATAAGAGCAGATACTGAGAATTACACCCAGAATACAGGACAGAAGTGATACTGTTCAGTGTCCATATATACAGAATAAGAGCAGATACTGAGAATTACACCCAGTATACAGGACAAGAGAAGTGGTACTGTGCAGTGTCCATATATACAGAATAAGAGCAGATACTGAGAATTACACCCAGTATACAGGACAAGAGAAGTGGTACTGTGCACTTTCCATATATACAGAATAAGAGCAGATACTGAGAATTACACCCAGTATACAGGACAAGAGAAGTGGTACTGTGCAGTGTCCATATATACAGAATAAGAGCAGATACTGAGAATTACACCCAGTATACAGGACCAGAGAAGTGGTACTGTACAGTGTCCATATATACAGAATAAGAGCAGATACTGAGAATTACACCAGTATACAGGACAAGAGAAGTGGTACTGTGCAGTGTCCATATATACAGAATAAGAGCAGATACTGAGAATTACACCCAGTATACAGGACAGAAGTGGTACTGTGCAGTGTCCATATATAATACATACATAACAATACAAACACAAAATAACACACACATATCATTCAGCACAGATCCTTCCTCAAGGTTCTTCATCTCCTGCCTGGCTTCTTCATGTTACTGTCACTGTGATGTGGTCTTATTACCTCTGTCAAGGTCCTCCAGCTCTAGGTCAGGGGTGTCAAACTCATTTTCTCCGGGGGCCACTTCAGCCTCACGGGGTACCTTGAAGGGCCAAGATTATTTTACACATGTATAAAAGTAACTTCTCCTTAACAGATAAGCAAGCTATTAAGCAGTAGTTACATTTGTACATTACTACTGTTACAATCAGCGCTTTGAGGTCAACCAGGAAGAACATAATGTATTGTTAAAACCTAAGACATTGGCATGTTACATACTATCCTCATCCTTTTCTGAATATATCAAAAATTAAGCACTATACAAATACTGTTTACCCCTGCAAACGGTATTATGCTCTATAGTTGCCTCTGCACACGGTATTATGCCCCACAGCGGCCCCTGCACACGGTATTATGCTCCATAGTTGCCCCTGCACACGTTATTATGCTCCATAGTGGTCCCTGCAATCGGTATTATGCTCCATAGTGGCCCCTGCAATCGGTATTATGCTCCATAGTTGCCCCTGCACACGGTATTATGCACCATAGTGGCCCCTGCACACGTTATTATGCTCCTTAGTGGCCCCTGCAATCGGTATTATGCTCCTTAGTGGCCCCTGCATTGGTATTATGCCCCATAGTGGCCCCTGCAAATGGTATTATAATCCATAGTGGCCCCTGCACATGGTATTATGCCCCATAGTGACCCCCCCCCCCACCCATGAACTATTATTATACTCTGGGGTCTTTTCAGACCCCAGAGTATAAAGATCGGAGACCCAGGTGGTGACAAACATAAAAACTAGTGTTACTTACCTGGGCCCTCGGTGCGCTCCCTGCGTTCGGCCTTCTTCAATGTCGCACAGACCGGTGTTGCGAGATAATGACGTCGGCCTGGCTCACGTGACGTCTGGGACGTCACCAAAGAAGGCCGAAGCCGGCTGGGAGCAGCATCGGATCGCCGGAGAGGTGAGTAACACAGGTTTTTATGTTTATCACCTCCCCGGGGTCTCCGATTATTATACTCCGGGGTCTGAAAAGACCCTGGAGTATAATAATAGTAGTATTTGATGGGGTTCGCCGGCCGCGGCCTCACTTACCATCCCCGCTCCTGCACACAGCCGCTTCTGTGTCCCATAGCAGAAGGGGAAGCGGGGGCGGCCACGACCAGCAGCAGGGATCGGTAAGTAAATAGGCCGTTACGTGCCGGGGATACTCCAGCAGGCAACGGCCTATTTATATATATAAAAAAAAACTTATCTTCACCTACCTCCGATGCCTTGATGCAGCCGCGGCCTCCTCCTCTTCTTGTCTGCGTGTTAGCGTAGGAGGTGCGATGACGTCATTTTATCGCCGCCTGCGCTGACATGCAGAGGCCTTGTAAACCAGCCCAGGACAGGTATCGCGTAGCTTTGTTTTTTTTTTTTTTTTAAGCGGCCTGTCCTGGGCTGGTTTACATTACATAATGTACATAGACAATAAAAAATGCCGCGGCCCTGCGGGCCAGATAAGTGCCGGGCCGGATAACAGAAGGCAGCGGGCCGGATGACACCTGTGCTCTAGGTGGTCACCTTTCTCATTCTACCCTTTGTTATGGGTGGTACATGAATGGTTCCCCTTTGATGAAGACTATTCCCAACCAAGAAGACTTTCGAAGATCATTTCCTCTTTACTAAACACAATTGCCATGACACTTCTATAGATTCTTTGTGAATAATGTCACTTTAAAAAAGCTCAAACTCATACTAGCTACACTTACACACAAGGTGGCGCTATGGCGTTAACATTGCAAAAGTTAACGTAAACAAGTTGTAGAAAAAGAACAGAGCTTTACTCTTCTCTGCTACTGTTCAAGTTTCTTCCAAAGGACTGCCTTGCATGCCTGGAGTCTGAATCCCTTTTAGTTCCAGCAACCATCCTTCCAAGCTCTCCAAGACTTCTCAATTCTGATACACTACATATGCCACCCACTGAACTAACACTAAAGTAACCTCAGTGTTGTTATACCATGGCTGGGACAAGGTATTTTGGGTCTATAGGAGGAATAAGCAAATTATATCCCCTAACCCCTCCATAGAATCTATTAAAAATGACCATACTTGCTAATGAAAAGATTTAGACACATGGATACAGGGAGAAAACATAACCAGTATCTCACAGGTAACGTCTCTTGTCCACTTTCCATTTCTTCTCCATTCAGCCCAGACCCTCATGACAATTTCTCCTGAAGTATGACTTTTTCTATAATTTTATAAGCATTTAAAAAAGTTTGTATGGCATGAAAAGTTTTTATGCGCCAGATACCACGTGCACGAACTATCATACCCATTATACCTTCGGTTGACTCTGTCTCCTGGGGCTTTGCGCACTGTCTCCTCCACCACCAGCAGCACAGCCGGTGCCCACTAGTGAGCTGGCAACTGGCTAGAACTGTTTGCCATCCCAGTGACCTCAGAAGTGGTATTTGCTAGTCACTCTCCCTCCTCTTCAAGATTAGGATGCTTAGCTTACCACTGTCAGAAAAGAGAAAAATAACCTTGTAATGCCAAAAGTGGCAATTGGTCAACCTATGAGGGATACTGTGTGAGAGGCTGTGGCACTAAAGGGGACATGTTTACTATGTGGAGGGCACTGAAAGGGGATGGGAATGATGGGAAACTTGTGTGCACAGACATGGTGTGAACAAGTCATCATGGCGGTCTGGGCCCAGATAGAGAAGGAAACTTATTTGATCTCCTTTTAGATTTCCTTTGACAGCTGTGAATCTGTGAATCGTACATTTATTACCCCTGCTGTTTGGTGCACTGGAGTGAGAACATGTATGGTGCATGGCCATCCACTGTCAGAAAGGATAAAATAGCAGTGAGAAAGGAGAATGATTCCCATGTGGGGGTGGGGGGGGGGCAGCAATAGGACAGGAATTTTAGAAAGCTTGTGGGCAGACGTGTTGTTGAAAAGTTGTCATGGCGGTCTGGGCCCAGATAGACAAGGGACAGGAAATTTAATAGCTGCTAAAATGTACATCTGAGCTGCGGCTCATGGCTGTGAGGAGAAGTTGTGCTGCAGGGGGGCCTAAGCTGAGCTTTTGTTTTCTAGAAACTGTTTTGGAATGTTCACGGATCAGCGCCATCTACAGTGAACTGCAACCACCAAGTCTCTGGGCCTTGTATGAGATCTGGAACTATGAAGCGTTTTTCTCCCATTATTATATAAAGATTGGACAAGTAAAAATTTATTGTTATATCAATGTGGTCTGCGAGCTCAAGCATATAGCAGCAAGCAATGGCGTCAACCTTGGAAGGGTTGGGCTTTGGGGGCAGGGAGTATTTACTTACTGCCTGGAATTAGCCTTTACAAAAAGTCTTACTTTTTTGGAGAGCGTTTGGGTGAAGTTTAGACAGAACCCTCTGGCGGCATGCCCACAACTTCCTGGATTTAGCTATTATGATGTCATCTGTGATTTACACCCTGATTATTCCCAGTTTTATTGTTCTCCGCCCGGCCCTGTTCTCTTTATACAATTCTATAACATGCAAAAGATTCCAAGAAAACCCTGTCCAGACTCACAGAACACAACACGGAACAATCACACCTTTCTTTAGAAACCTTTTGTAACTTAAGCATGCAGGAATGTAGTCTTTTCATCGGACAAGACGGAGGAAGAAAGAAAAAGGTTAAAGAAAGGTAAAAGTCATTACTTAGACTGGTAAAAAGATAAATAAAAATATATATAAAAAAGAGTTTAAGAAAAACTAAAAGAAACAATCCTAAGCTTAGTAAGATAACATGACATACACAAGGCAAAAAAACTGGTAAGACGTACACATACAGTGTATACCTATGGGGGTGCAAAAGTTTTAGGCAGGGTGGGGGAAATGCATCAAAGTAACAATTCTTTCAGAAATAGAAGCGTTACGCTAGGTTCACACCTGCATTCTGGTTTCCATTCGGGGATCCGCTTAAACCTAATCTGCTTAATAAAATGAAGCAAATGAACCAAAGGAAAGCAATTCTATTCCATCAATTCTAAGGGAGTTTTAAGGGGCCCCTTCACTTCAACAAATATATATATATATATATATATATATATATATATATATATATATATATGTCCAAACAAGGACATCACCAGCAAGAGAAGGGTGCCAGCCTAAAGGTACAAAAATGCAAAAATAGGCAGCACTCTGTAGATAATAGTGATTATTGTGGGTTTATTGCCCAATACAAAAATGCATTGTTTCAGCTCCAGACAATTGATCCTTTTTCAGGTGATGAATGATCTGCAAATACAAGTCTATATATCATACAAACCAAGTAAGTGATAAATCAGCAATAATATAATAAAGCACAACATTGTCCATTACAGCAATCCTAGTGCAATATGAGGAGCCAAGTATATGTGAATAGAGGCAAAATATTTAGGGACCAATAAACCATTATAAGGTACGTTATATAACACCACAGTATATTACATGCACAATGAATCAGAGCAAAGCAAAACTGTCCGTGGCCGTGGCTGAAGTCACTGTCAGAAAAGGGCACTAGCACTGCTGATACGGAATCCAGACCAACGTGTCCTTTATGTGCAAAAACCTCCTTTCTTTAGTTACATCAGTGCACTAGTGGGAGACCCAAATATCCCTCTAATAGAGACAACGTAACCATCATAACTCTACAGTTCAGACTATCATTATATGTAACTGTATAACCCATATAATAGTGAGTATGTGGCCCAGTGATAACCTATATCTCACAGTATATACATACCTATTTATGTCACTATTATTTCATATATACCATAAATGTGTCACATGAGAAGCAGGGAACAGCAAAGAATTGTAAAAGAGACTCGGGAGACACAAAATCAACATAAAACGTGTTAATAAAAATATAAAGGAAAATTGTATATAGATTAAAGTATCTGGATTCCTTGTTGAAATTACAGTATATTGGGTAAGCATTGACCTAGCGTCACTAATGTCTACGGATAATACTGGCTATATCCACATTGTTCACAAAATGTGCAAACATCCTGCCTTGCAGATATACACGATTGAACAAGGCACCAAGATATATGAATTGCAGGAAGGAATCAGATACTTTAATCTATATACATATAACTTTCTTTATAAGCATTTTACAGGAATTAAAACAATATGGAGTTGAAATTTAGACATTTCATTTTTTTTTCAATAATACATTCCTTTAGCCCTAAAATTAACACATTCACAAGAGGTTAAAGGAGAAAATGAATCTCACAGTTTGTTATGCAATTTCTCCTGAACACAGAAATACCCCACATGTGGGTGTAAACTGATGTTTGGGCAAACGGCAGTGCACACTGGGCGTCTGAAAAGCAGATATTACTGGAATAGTTTTCAGGTGACATGTCCTGTCTCATTTGCAGAGCCACAGTTTGTTATACAATTTCTCCTGAACACGGCAATGCCCCATATGTGGTTATCTGCTGTATGGGTACATGGTGGGGCTCAGAATGGAAAGAGCGCTATTTGGCTTTTGGAGGGCAGATTTTGCCGAAATAGTTTTCATGTGCCATGTCATATTTGCAGAGCCCCTAAAGTACCAATACAATGGAAAGCCCCAAAAAGTGACCCCCATTATAGAAACTACACCCCTCAAGGAATTTCTCAAGGGGTATTAAATTAATTAAAGTGAAAATTAAAATTTTTAAAGAAATCTGCAATTTCAGTTCCCAATACAAAATCCAAAAACATCTGCAGCGGCGATGCATTGCGGTTCTTCCTGCAGCGCTTTGCACAGAAAGTTTGCAGAGGTTTCCTCTGCGGACTTTCTGCTTCAATTATACCTATAGGGAAACCACCGGCTTTTCCGTAGATATACTTGACATACTGCGATTTCCAAAACCGCAATGGTTTTGGAAATTGCCGCGTGTCCGCACTACAGATTTTCCCACAGAGTGGGGATGGGATTTGCTAGACTTTGCTGTGACTGTAAAATGTCACGTTTTTTTCCTTGGCGTTTCCGCCACGTGAGGCTCCGGCCTTACTGGGACTTTCTGGAGCTTCTTAATAGTTCTGGTGCATCTCACGTCTGCATGAAAACTGATTAAGACTGGCATAGACAACTACATCCAGACAGCACACGTCACACATATACTACATGCAAACAACACACATCACTGATATACTATGTGCATACAGCACACTTTACTCATTTACAGCACATATATATTATATGCATACATCACACATCATTTACAGTGGCTTGCAAAAGTATTCATATCCCTTGAACTTTTTCACATTTTGTCACTATACAACCACAAACTTAAATGTATTTTATCGAGATTTTACGTGATAGACCAACACTAAATAACAAAAACTGTGAAGTGGAACAAAAATGATACATGAAAATGACCTGTCTAGTGAGTTCCTTGGTCTTCATGATGCTGTTTGTTCACTAGTGTTCTCTAACAAACCACTGAGGCCTTCACAGAACAGGTGTATCTATACTGAAACTACATTACACACAGCTGGACTCTATTAACTCATTCAGTGACTTCTGAAAGTAATTGATTGCACTGGATTTTATTTAGGGGTATCAGAGTCCAGGGGGCTGAAGACTTTTGCACGTCACTCTTTTCAGATTTTTATTTGTGTTGGTTATCACGTAAAATCTCGATAAAATACATTTAAGTTTGTGGTTGTAAGGTGAGAAAATGTGAAAAAGTTCAAGGGGTAGGAATACATTTGCAAACCACTGTA
The DNA here is from genome assembly GCA_947044405.1 of Leptodactylus fallax. Taxonomy (NCBI): domain Eukaryota; kingdom Metazoa; phylum Chordata; class Amphibia; order Anura; family Leptodactylidae; genus Leptodactylus; species Leptodactylus fallax. The sequence goes on from CAMRHE010000258.1 coordinate 83,599, forward strand.
TATACAACATGCATACAGCACACATCACTAACATAGTAGATGCATATAACACATGTCACTCATATACTACATGCATACAACAAGAAAGAAAGAAAGAAAGAAAGAAAGAAAGAAAGAAAGAAAGAAAGAAAGAAAGAAAGAAAAAGAAAGAAAGAAAGAAAGAAAGAGAAGTAACACTAATATAAAACTGGTTTCTGCGCTTCCATTGTCTTTGCAGCGATTGCAAAAGCAAAAAGATGCCTAGCATTCTAGAGCAAGCCAGGAAATGGGATAACACTGAGTCCGGCTTATCTATCTCACCACACACTGGAAAATAAGTCATAGCCAAAGTAAATCACCAAAAGGGACCAGTCATACAAGTCAGCACCAGGAGGCGCTACCAACACTGACTAAAAGAAATCATATCTATGGCAATATCCTGGAATAAATTAGTGGTTAAAGAGGCATTTGCCCCCGAGCTGCCACTGTACACATACAGCCTCAAAAATTACAGGATATGTGCCACCAATTTTTTTTTTATTATTATTTATTAAAACCAGACAGTGAAATCTATCACTTTTTTCTAATCTGTTTTTATTTTTTATTTATAGCTTTTTTTTAAATTCTATTTTCTGTACATGATTATGGGGGCGGCCATCTTGCCTGAGCTTCTCCTCTGCTCTGTTTACAGGATTTCGTGATCTGCTTTACAGCAGTTTCGTGTGCACAGACAGCAGTAGACTGGAGCCGACTCATTGAGGTCTATGGGAGAGTTTTCTAAACCTGCTCTGTGGATGGGGGGGTAGATAAGCCGTGACATCATCTATTGTCAGTGGTGGATGTAATGACTCAGTGGTGTTATCTTTTATTGTAAACCTGTCTGTGATGTAAATGAGGTGATTGAAAACCTCTTCAGATTTGACAAGTGTCAAGTCTATTATTAGGCTTTATGGCCGAGGTGAAAATTGCAAGCTTAAAAAATATAGATCGTGACAATGGAAAATTCTCTAAAATATCATTAAAACTTCTTAGAAAATGTATTTGACATGAAAACTTGTTTTAAAAAAGGGTCATTTTCATGTGACACATTTCCATTAAAGGTAATTTGTAAGGTTCTGACCCGACAAACTGCAGAGAGAGTTAGAAAGAAACCCTGAAATGCTGGTGGAGCAGAACGACTTTAATCCTGCAAGTGCTCTGAAGGCAGTCCTTCACCCTGAAGCTTAAGTTATACCTCTCTGCTTCAGTGGTGTAAACCAAAGCTCATGGGCCCTTGTGCAAAAGTTCTGCTTGGGCCCCCCTGTGCAACCTCTCCTCACAAACATCAGCTATGTCCCATCTCTACATTTTAGCAACATTTACATTTCCCTTTCCTTCTCTATCTGGGCCCAGGCCACCATGACGACTTCTTCCCACCACGTCTGTGCACACAAGCTTCCCATCATTCCCATCCCCTGTCGGTGCCCCCTCACAGTAACCATGCCCCCTTTTGTGCTAGAGCCTCCCTTACTAAAGATGGGCGAACTTCAGAAGATTTGTTTTGTCCTGTGTTCAGACAACTCAATCCCTTGGTTTGGTCTGAACTTGTTCTCATAGAACTGGCAGGGAAATTATTATACTCTTGGGTCACCTTCCTTGTGGCGTCCGGCACTCCTCTGTGATGTCATGCGCCCGGGGTCACCATTAAAAAATACTAGGGTGAAGTAGACTAAAACATAACATTTATTGGTGTGTTTAAAAACCAACTATGAAAATAGATGGGATAGCTTGCGGACATACCAACCGCGATAGGCAGGGCAAGATGAGATAGCCCCGTGCTAGGAGGAACACAGCAGCACGGGGACGCTCATAGCTCCTAAAGGAGTAATGACTAAAATGTATTTGATGTACCGCCATATTATTGGGTTAACACTTCCCTGATGACTTTGATATGGTCACTAAGGGCAAGTGATGTAATCCAAATAGCGCAGGAACGGCGTCTAATAAACCAGTAAATGTCTGTAGCGAGTGAAAGTGTTCTGTAGAGGTAAAACAAAGAATCTAATTAGTAAAGACTTTCCGCTGGGGACATTTAATATAACAGGAGACAGACATTGCTGGTTTTATCATCCACTTAATATTTGTATGGTATAAATCAAATGCAGTAACTGCGCACTGTTCTGTTATTAAGAGAATAGGAGCAGCAAGGTTGTTGATCGGAGGCTCAGAATAACAGTAATTGCAATTGAGCCACGATTAATGATAACGTGAGGGGGTCCAATTATACGCTCCATCTCTAACATATAGTCCTGGTTACAAGATCTTGTGCATTTTGACTCTTGAAGACAGCACAGTGTGCAATCTTCAGGGGACCTGTAACTAATGGGACCTAGAGAACATACAGCATGAATGAAAGCTATCAAAGGCAAGATAACCCAGGAGCAAAGATAATACCGCTCATGATTCCACAGTGGTGGTGTAAAATATCTAGCTGCTAAGACCTAATAACCCACAATAGTGGTGCAGCATCCCTGCCTGATCACTAATAGAGAACTGGTGACTATCAGTAACCTGCTGGTTCTGTTTAAATAGACTCCCCCCTTCCAAATTCAAACTCTACTCATCTGTAGATCACACAGGTTAGATAAGGAGGAAATGTGTTGTGTAACTTCATCTTGGCCATCATAGCGTGCCTTCCAGCACTACTGCGCATGCGTGTGACATCATACATTGTGTCATCACGCATGCCCAGTTCCATCTCACACTGCTAGATAGGGAAAAGTGTAATGGGAGGTTTGGAGACTGTAGATTAAGACTGGGCATGCGCAGATGACATCAAACATGTCATCAACATGCCACCACACATGCCCTGTTAAACAAAACAATTTAGAAATATTCCCCAGTGCTGTAGGACCTGCAGGACCTGCCAAATGCCAATGATTTATTGTTTCATTCTGTGCACTAGTAGCCTCATATCTACAACTTAGCAGTGTTAAAAAACAAGGAATAGCAGAGAGTATCAGCAGCAATTATTTGAGTGTCTTTTCTATCCCCCCCATAGACTAATATGGATAGATATATTAACCTGTACTTTTAATTCATGAAAAGTTTTTTATAGGTAGCAATCACTATCAGGCCCTGGAGCCTCAAGGGGCCCAAAGACCTCTCTACAACATAAGAAGACACCAGTATTATAGATATCACATGGTAAGTGGAGGTCATATTACATATTTTATACTGGGGCCAAAGTTCCCAAGCACTGTGGCCCTTCAAATAGCTGATCGTGGAGCCATTAAGAAATGGACCCTCACCAATCTGATATTGATGACCATCAATTCTCTACATGCCCGAATTTGTCTAACACCTTTTAAGAAGGATATATTAATTTATCCACAGAGAGCCACACTAGAGCTAGAGAAACTTCTTTGACCTCCTTTCTGATTTCCTTTGTTGCCTGGTAGCCAGTACATCGTAAATGTATTCATCCTGCACTGGAGTAAGAAAATTTGTCATACACAGCCTGCCACTGTCAGAAAGGAGAAAAATAACTCTTTCATGGCAAAAATAGCAGTTGGTCTGGAGCATATAGTCAAGAAGGTATTCTGTGGGGGCAGGCTGTGGCATGAAAGGGGAGCATGATTACTATGTGGGGGGCACCGACAGGGGATGGGAATGATGGGAAACTTGGGTGCACAGACATGGTGTGAAGAAGTCATAATGGTGGCCTGGGCTCAGATAGGGATGTAAGAGAAGTGTAAGTGCAAAATTGCATGGACGGGACACAGTTGATAGCTGTGAGAAGTTGTGCAGGGGGGCCCAAGCTGAGATTTAAGTCACTCCCTGCTGAGAGGTTGACGTCTTTTACACCTGGGACAACAGGGGAATCCCTGTTTAGGTGTACAGTACAATCTATGAATCATAGATAGGTCTATTGGACTGTGCTCCCAGTCCTTGTGCTCCCACTCCTTGTGCTCCCACTCCTTGTGCTCCCGCTCCTTGTGATTCATGATCCCAATTTCCTTTGCCCACTTCTTCCAGCTGTCATTTCCTATCCCCCTACCTCTACTATGGTGAAAACTTTTATATATTTTCGACATAATCTCTTTTATTATATTGCTGTTTTATATTATTCAATAGATCACATTTCAGCACCATAAAATATTCTTTATCTCTCTACAATGTGGCTTCCCAGTAACCTCGTCGGGCACTCCCTTATTTTTACTATGTAGTAACCTTTTACAAACCTTTTTATTACAGCACTTTTGTTAGCAGCCGATTATTCTGGACCATGACCTGTACTGAGTGAACAGATGTTTGTTCAGGAGCAGAACTTAGTGTATAAAGTATTTCTCACACCTCAGCATGTCTCTCCTTGGCTATACAGGAGTGTTTCTCCCAGTGTGTGCCATTTCCTGTTTGTACAGTACTTCTCTCTTCCTCCCGATATCGGGTGTGGAAAGGCCCTTTTGTACACAGGTTGGAATAGTTCCCAGAGCAGCTATCCAATACCTGATAGGTGCATGTGTCATGTACATTACAATATGGTTCTTGCGCCATACCTCAAAAACTGTCACTTACAACATGTGGCCTGTCAGATCGGGCATCGGGGAGAGACATTGGACATCCTGACGTACACAGTGACGTAGATGTTGCAACAATCCAACACCAACGCTCAAAAAAATAAAGTACATACTGTTCTTCCCAGCATGGCCCCAACATTTTTAATCTTGGCTTTTGGTAGTGGCTTTGTCAAAGCATCAGCTACCATCTTGTCAGTTACAGTAGCACATGGGGTAATGGTTTTTTATTTTTTGCACCTTCCCTAGGCCTCCACCTGTTACAGTCCGGGAACTTAAGAGACCACAGAGTATAATAATTTCACTTCTGGTTTATACTGAACTTGTTCAACCCGAAACGAATCAGGGACCCAAGTCGCCCAAACCCGAAATAAAACAAATCTTGGTAGGTTCGCCCATTTCTAGTTACGACATCCTACGATTTAGGAGGGAGACCTTTAGTTGTTATAACAATTATGAGCAAGTCATCACCTAATAGTTTTAGGCACAATTTTTGTCATTTCTTTATAGTGTTCTGGTTTCTTTCTGTGCGTACGCACAAAACAACATATCTCAGGACATGCAGCTTGAAGTTCTCTATTTTCCTCCTGATCCATGACGCATTTCTTTCCCAAGTCCAAACCACCCCTCCTTCAAAGTGAACTTTCCACAAACTACATTAGAAATACTTTTTTGGTTCACAAAGAACCAGGATTACGGCTGTTTATCCACTTCAGGGATTACTGGCTACTCACATCTACTTCTGTTACTACTACAACTGTAGTTATTGGCAAACCACTTACTATATTACACTGGATTACACAGGAATTTCATTATGGTAATTAAAGTACCCTCTATTAGGCTAAGGCCCCACATAGTGAGCCACAGCGAAAAAGCACTTTGGGAAAAAATGCGGCGGGAACACATCGCATCGCGGAGTTTTCCTCTGCGGACTTTCTACTTCATTTATACATTTAGGGAAACTGCCATTGTCTCTGTAGGTATAATTGACATGCTGTGATTTCCAAAAACGCTAAAATTTTGGAAATCGCAGTATTTCCGATGCAGGTATTTTTCTGCAATGTCTGGATGAGATTTGCTAGAATCCCATCCACTTTGCAGGGACTGTAAAAGACCCTGCAAACAAGTCGTAGCTCTTTGTCTTCTCTTGGTGTTTCGACTTTTCGTCATGTGACCGACTTCACTCTAACTACTGCCACTTGTCCTCGGAATACATTTTGGATTGGTCACGTGATAAAGAGTCAAAGCGCCAGAAGGGCAGCTATACTAGTAGACTGCCATCCCCACAACACTATCAAAAGCTAAGAATCAGAGGGACAGGGGGATCGGCTTTTATATGAGTAGGTGGGCTTTTCCACTATTGTGACTACACTGCTGAAAGTTTTTATCCCCCATATAACCATACAGTCCCAGAATAGACTAACATATTAAGAAGGATTATACCTTTCCAAAAGATCACCTCTTCGAGAAGACATCCCCATAAACATACCACATTTTCTCCGACAAATTTTTTGTTTTCCATGCTGGTCATCTTCTTTGAGTAGACCAGTCCCCCAGAGGACCAATTTTTAATGCAATTTTGGGTGGTCGTCTTAAAAAGTTTTTACTGTACCTTCTTCTCTTATCTACACAAGACTTTCAAAATACACTGTACTCTCCACTTCTATAGATGGTCAGATCACGCCCCAATTTCAGGAAATTTTCGAAAAGTACAACTTCACACCCACATCTCCTTGGAGAGTCAACAATTTCTAACAACTGAATACATCAGAATACACTGCCCAACATCTGAAACATCTGACACTAATAAGCAAGGCTCCCATAAAATTGTTGTCAGGGGCCGATCCCTCAAACCAGCTGAACAGAGAGGAAAATAAGTTCAACGAAAACAGATGAACGTACCAATAAAATTAAGTGCTGGAGGATAAAAATAAGGAAAAATTCTCCATTCCCTCATAAAATGAAATAAACAAGACCTCAAAGCTTAGCAAACAAAGTAAAAACTAGAGTGGCTAAAAACTTATCAAGAGATTGAAGGCTATTATAGTTCCCTCTATAACCTACAACTACATAAAGACACCCACGACCAGGTTCTGCATCAATAGACAATTTTCTAAAATGGATATCCATACCCGTATTATCCGCCATCACAAAATGCTAACTTTCTATGGTGTAAATTGTTGAGGTGATGTGATCCGTAAAATCAAACAAGTCGAGGTCCAGATGACGAAAACAATGGGACATACAGTCAGGCCCTAACCCCCAAACTTTCAGCCATATCATATGACATATGAACAGGTCCTTGTCCCCAAGCCATGTTACATGCTTTATCTCCTTGCCCAAGCTTGGTAAATCACCATACACTAATTTCTGTCCTATATTGTTCCTCAACATAGATTAGAAAATTTTGCCAACATTTTAGCTAAGAGTCTATTCAATATACTCCCACTATCAGTCAAAAATTATCAATTGGGTTAAGTCAAAAATTGCCAAGCATGAAATGGCTTTTGGCGATTAATCGACCTAATTAAGATGACTGACTCTTGTTAGATGCCTTCTCTCCTTCTCGTTCAACAGAGACCACTGGTGTAACCTTGGTTGCATGTTGCAAAAATTTGGATTTTTTGACACCTATTGGCAAGGGCTATGTATTCCAGTCCTAACACATTGGCGTACTACGCAGGGTTCCTTTTGCAATTCGTAATGGGACCAGATAGGGGTGACCAATTTCATCCATTATTTGCTATGGTAATGGAATCTACATAAGATCTTCTCACATAATCACATGAATCACAATAGGCAAACAGTAACACCGCATTGACCACTTTGTTGATCTCAATTTCTAGCCCCACAATGTCTCTAACAGCAGAATTAGACATTATCCAAAAATTTTCCATGCCTCCTACGAGAAATCACAAGGCCTATGGAGAACGCTGATAGAAGAGCTTTCTGGCACCTAGTCCTTCAAATGGGTGGACAGATTTCTCCATACTTGGGTATAAACCCAACTAAGGCCGACTTCAGATGAGAAATACCATGTGACAGCCACATTTCGCAGACCAAAGACAAAGCAGGGACCCCGGCTCCAAGCATCATAATCATCTATGATGCTAGAAGTACCTGCATTACGACAGAAAATTGGCAATGGGACTGACTGGAACAATAGAATTCAAGGATTGAGAGCTCCGGCCCAATACCTTTCTCTGTATATTGTATGCTTGCACCTGTTTTCCATACTTGATACTTTGACCTTTTGCTATATTTTTATAGCAAAAGGTCAAAGTTTTTTCAACACCTAGTAAATGTTTAGGTAGATTTATCTTTCTTAAGAGATTAGTCTAAAGCAAATTATTCGCCTTTGCATATCTACAGTATATGTATATTGCAATGCCAGTATTAGGACACATGCATGTAGACACTAGGGGGACTGACGAAGAGGTAGTGCAAGATCCCCAGATAGATGAGGACTTTTTTTTTTTTTTATTTTAGGCTATTTGAAGGGGTTTAAAAATATAATAACCTGGACAAATCATATAAGGCCTGCCAAAAACATTTGAGAAAAAATTTGGCCAAATTTGTCAAGACCAGCCAACCATCTAATGTGTATAGAGGACCTCTTACTCTCCCCTGACTGGTGATGTTGGGGGAAAGAAGGATTGGATATGTTGAAGTATGTATGTATTTGGGGTGTCAGGAGAGATAACTATCAATTGAATGAGCATTTGGCCACCAACTATTGAAGGTATGTGCCCAAATTCAAAAAGATTCCTATTTTTTGTCAAAACAAGTATCACACTTTATCAGATAAATACTGCAAAGGTCTGGCAACAATTTTCCAAAAGTAAAAAAGGTTTAACCTATACCCCTAAGATTCAAGGCAAGCAGAAAATACAGTATCAAATACAAGACAGTTGTATAACCTGTATACAAGAACACATTCGTTTAACCGTAAAACCATAAAATCCTAAAAACATTCAGCTCACCTTACCCCACAGCACAACGTCAGAAGAATATTATATAAACCTTTCTCTTCTGATGAAATTCAGGAAGCTATAAAAAAAAAACACACCCAGTGGAAAAATTCCAGTCCCAGGTGTCTTCTCAGTTACATACCATAAAAATTTCAAAGAAATTTTTCTCATCCATAGGACACATTATTTCAATAGTATTAGCTGTCTGGCTGATAATTGTTTAACAACCTAAGAATGCTGTAAAAACATTAAAAAGAGTCATAGTACACTAATCCCTTCTCCTATTCTGCTGTGGCCTGATCCCCAACCGATCCTGGTTCCTCTGAACAAACAGGAAATGGTGATCTATCTCAGTCACTGATTGGCTAAGAGGCATTTCCTGTTTGTTAAGAGGGACAAAGAAGCAGAGACCGAATGGGGACCCTGGAAGTATCAGAACAGAATTAGTGTTTTATAAAAATATTTTTACAACATTCTGAAGGTAGGTCATCAATAGAGATAGGCGAACTGCTTTGGCACAAGCCGGGTTCAACACAAATATCTGAAATTGTTAGTTTTTTAACAAATTTGGGATTAGTCTTGGATGAAAAAAATGTGGCTGCTGTGAAATGCATTGTGGTAAATTCTTATACTATGGGGTCTCTTCAGACTCTAGACTATAATAAGTAGAGGCCCAGGGGAAGTGACAAAAATAAAAAAAAACATTTATGCTCACCACTTTTGGGCATGCAACGATCTCCTGGTGACATCATGCACCCAGAGTCACCACCTGTGAATGGGCCACAGTGGTCACATGGGTATGCTGAGCGTAATGATGTCATGTCTGAGAATAATAATTTCACTTCCGGGTTCATATCAAACTTGTTCAACCCGAACAAAGACCCAAGTCACCTGAACCCAAAACAAAATTAATTTTGGGAGGTTCCCCCATCTTTTAGGGTCTGTTAAAGGAGGACTAATATGGGGGTTATTATGTATACCTACAAACACAGTCGCTGTGCACTGCAGATTATATCACTGTTGGTGTATAGACTGTGACCCACAATTATGCCAGGAATATCTACACACATGGACAAAATTGTTGGTACCCCTCGTTTAATGAAAGAAAAACCCACAATGGTCACAGAAATAACTTGAATCTGACAAAAGTAATAATATATAAAAATTCTATGAAAATGAACAAATGAAAGTCAGACATTGCTTTCCAACCAGGCTTCAACAGAATAAAAAAAAAAAAAAAACAAAACTCATGAAACAGGCCTGGACAGAAATGATGGTTCCCTTAACTTAATATTTTGTTGCACAACCTTTTGAGGCAATCACTGCAATCAAACGATTCCTGTAACTGTCAATGAGACTTCTGCACCTCTCAGCAGGTATTTTGGCCACTCCTCATGAGCAAACTGCTCCAGTTGTCTCGGGTTTGAAGGGCGCCTTTTCCAGACGGCATGTTTCAGCTCCTTCCAAAGATGCTCAATAGGATTTAGGTCAGGGCTCATAGAAGGCCACTTCAGAACAGTCCAATGTTTTCCTCTTAGCCATTCTTGGGTGTTTTTAGCTGTGTGTTTTGGGTCATTATCCTGTTGCAAGACCCATGACCTGCGACTGAGACCAAGCTTTCTGACACTGGGCAGCACATTTCTCTCTAGAATCCCTTGATAGTCTTGAGATTTCATTGTACCCTGCACAGATTCAAGACACCCTGTGCCAGATGCAGCAAAGCAGCCCCAGAACATAACAGAGCCTCCTCCATGTTTCACAGTAGGGACAGTGTTCTTTTCAAGATATGCTTCATTTTTCCATCTGTGAACATAGCGCTGATGTGCCTTGCCAAAAATGTCGATTTTTGTCTCATCTGTCCATAGGACATTCTCCCAGAAGCTTTGTGGCTTGTCAACATGTAGTTTGGCAAATTACTTTTGTCAGATTCAAGTTATTTCTGTGACCATTGTGGATTTTTCTTTCATTAAACGAGGGGTACCAACAATTTTGTCCACGTGTGTATATCCAGACATATGAACGTTAAATGTGTAAGCAATGTGAAACTAATAAAATTCACACTGGTCTAGGTACACATAGACACCCATGCCTAATAGCACATATATTCTACACATCCATAAACATGTGCAGGTCACAGACCTATATGTAAATAGGAACTGACTAGTGTATGTATTTCTGCACTTACACTTATAAGGGCCAATTCACATCAGTTTCCGCACGAAGCAAGCGGAAATAAAACTGCTGCAAGCAAGCAGCACTTTTCTTTCCGCATGGTTCCACATGTTTCGTGTGGAAATCGAGCGGAAACCACATGGACCAGGGACCCGAGCTGCCGAACCCGAAACAATTCTTGAGAGGTTTGCCTCTAGTTATAATGGCAATAGCAAACATTTGTAATGTGCTTTTCTCATGGAGACTCAAAGCGCAAGGAGTATTATGGAGTTGGTGACTGCCATACAGGCGCTCATCCCCAACACCCACAAGGGTCAGTTTGTAGGGGGAGCCAATTTACTTTTCGGTAAATTTTTGGCGTGTGGGGAGGAAACCCAAGCAAACACAGGAAGAACATACAAACTCCATGCAGATGTTGCCCTTGGTCAAAATTGAACCCAGGACCCCAGTGATGTAAGGCTTCTGTGCTAACCACTGAGTCAACGTCAACTTTATTACAGTGTGAAATTTGTCCTACTAGGCCAGCTGCCAGGAAAAGGTGCACTTTAAGAAATCTCGTAAAATATGCAATACCATTTCTGTTCTGTTTGCTTCCACGCCTATATATAAAATTGACCAGGGCAAAGTGTGCAGAGCAGAAGCAGCACAGGAGCCTCACACAAGTCTACTGCAACTGCAGACAGAAGGAAAGGCTAAGAAAATGTACCAACCGACATCAAATGTGGTGACCGACCAGCCCGTGGCAATGTCTCACCGGATCCCACAGAAGGATTACTTGGTGTGGTCTATCCTGAATCTGATCTGCTGCTGCCTGCCCCTTGGGATCGTGGCTTTGATCTTTTCCATCAAGGTAACTACAAAAGCTAAAATTCCCCATTGCCTATTTTTAGCCCCAAGCTAATTTTTTTTTATATTTTACTATTAACATGGCTGTATAGGTACTTGAATTGGTAGGATGGGTTATATTTTTTAAATACATTTTTGGATTATTTTTACTCATTTTTATTTTTCATTTATTTATTCTTTTTACACATTTGTATTACTTTAACATTTACTTTACGTTCCTTGCTAGTTTTCTTTTCAATCTTTATTTTACTACGTATGCTATTTTTTCTGTTTTCGACCTTTCGATTTTTTTTCCCATTGCATGTTTTTAGGTGCCTTTCACTTTTTGCTTACTTTTTTGGGGTTTTGCTGTTTTGTCTTCAGTTTTATTGGTTTACTTCATGTGTGTGATTTTGCATTGCAATTTCTTTGATTTCTCTTTTGCTATCTATAGTTGTCGTGTTTTTGTGTATTTTTGTTTCAACCTTTTTTTTTTATGGTTATGCGAGAAAAGTGCTGGGGTAATGTTCACAGACAGATTAGGAGATGGAGGTGTGTGTTGCTGTGGTTCCTGGGGGTACATCCCTCCAGTATCATCGGAGCTGGTTCATGTTCCTTTCCCTCATGTTTTTATGCAGCTTCTCTCAGTAGCAGGGGTGTAAATACCGGGGTAGCAGTAGTAGCGGCTGCCACAGGGTGCGGAACATTAGGGGGCCCAAAGGGTCCCTGATGTTTTTTTTTTTTGTTTTTTTTAATAGGCCATTACCTGCTGGTGTAACACCAGCAGGTAACAGGCTCTATTTACTTACCGATCCCTGCTCCTGCTCACAGCCACCTGCGCTTCCCATTCTGCGGAAGCGGAGGTGGCTGTGAGCAGGACTGGGGATTGGTAAGTAAGGCCACGGTCCGCGAACCCCACAAACACTTTTCAGACCCCAGAATATAATGATCGGAGGCCCAGGGGAGGTGAGGGAAGATAAAAAACACTGTTACTTACCTCTCCTGTGCTCCACAGGCTTCGGGCCTCCTTGGTGATGTCTCAGAGTATAATAATTGTTCATGGGTGGTCCACAATGGGGCATAATACTATGTGCAGGGGCCACTATGGGGCATAATACTGTGTGCAGGGGCCACTATGGGGCATAATACTGTGCAGGGGCCACTATGGCACATAATAGTGAGTGCAGGGGCCACTATGGGGCATAATACTGTGCAGGGGCCACTATGGCACATAATAGTGAGTGCAGGGGCCACTATGGGGCATAATACTGTGTGCAGGGGCCACTGTGGGGCATAATACTGTTTGCAGGAGCCACTATGCTGCATAATACTGTGTGCAGGGGCCACTACAGGGCATAACAGTGTGTGCAGGGGCCACTATGGGGAATAATACTGTGTGCAGGGGCCACTATGGGGCATAATACCGTGCAGGGGCCACTATGGCGCAAAATACTGTGTGCAGGGGCCACTATGGCACATAATAGTGTGTGCAGGGGCCACTATGGGGCATAATACTGTGTGCAGGGGCCACTATGGGGCATAATACTGTGTGCAGGGGCCACTATGGGGCATAATAGTGTGCGCAGGGGCCACTATGGGGCATAATACTGTGTGCATGGGCCACTATGGGGCATAATAGTGTGTGTAGGGTCCACTATGGGGCATAATAGTGTGTGCAGGAGCCACTATGGGGCCTAATAGTGTGTGCAGGGGCCACTATGGGGCATAATACTGTGTGCATGGGCCACTATGGGGCATAATAGTGTGTGCAGGGGCCACTATGGGGCATAATAGTGTGTGCAGGAATGCGGTTTGTGCAGGGGGGGCGGTTGTCGGGGGGGCCCATGTCAAATGTTCGCCTTGGGGCCCAGTCATTCATAGTTATGCCACTGCTCAGTAGCTCCTTACACTACACTTCTGATATACTATATTCTGTATCTTCCACTATGTGACTTGGACACTACATGATGACACTCTTCTCCTGAAATACTTTGTGCTGCTGCAAAACTCTGCTCCCCTAACAAATAAGTCTAGGTTCACATCTGCCTTCGGATTTTTGTTTTACGCCTTCGTCACAGGAGTAGAACATGAAAATGACAGCAGTTGCAGGTCCGTCTCGCAGCAGACACTAGTGGTGTCCAATAGAGCCCATTGACTTGCAGTGGGGTCTGCCAGGTTTCCATCAATTTAGGAGAAACAATAGCGCTGCATGATGCGTTATTTTTTCTGGCACTGATGACGGAATTTATGACGGAGGCTCCTAATTAATCTGCAACGCAGATGTGAACTATCAGTCAGTGACCTCCTGTAAGATCAGAACACTGCTTTCCTAAAATATTCAGAAATTCTGGAGATCCCACTATTTAACCCTTACATTGTGACCCTGCACAAGATGCTCATATCTCCTGCTTGGTGGGACAATTATGTTCCTTCTGCTATGTGTGCCACAAGATCAGCACACTCCATTTCTGAAATGCTGTGTGCTGTTGGTGTTCTGTCTTCTTACACGTTCTCTCAGTGTGCAGTCTGACATACAGCATAAACCTTCTCTGTCTTCCAAATAAACAGACTGTTTTTTCTGTAGTCTAAGAATTTATTGGTCAACAGGTTGTAAATATGGTAATGTGATGATGATATTGATATGATATGTTGATATGTTCTGGTAAAACTATAAGAATACAAAAGTATAGGTATAAGTATTGAGCATGAATACATGGCCATGACACTTAAAATCAACAGTGAAAGCACATGGTAAGATGGAAGCCTATACATATACACATATAACTAACAGTAATACATCCTGATTAAGCTATACATGGCTCACTAACAGTCCTGAACACTACATACATTCACATAGGAATAAGACAATTCCTACCAGATATGCTTGCACAAGGATAATGGAACTCAAGTGTGGAGTAGTGCAAGAGATGGCATCCCAATGTCTTGTGGGCAGGTTTATTGCTCCCAGAATGCCTTGCTTTACCCAGAGTGCATTGTAGCTCCCATAATGCAATAGCTTCATAAGGAGAATTCAACAGGTAATGTAACTGAAAGACCACTACATGGTGCTATAACCTAATTAGACTATACATTAACACAAGTATGTAAAATGAGATTATACACTTTTAACATCAGATTCTGATCCATTGGGCAGAACACTCCCCGTCTGGTATCAAGAGATGCCACTATTAGGCTCCTCTTGTGAAAACAATACAACAAGCTCAGCTGCTGGCCTGAGGAATAGCTTACTCTCGCCAAGCTTCCACACTTTGACCTCGGCTTTACGTACATTCCCATCTTTGCTTGGGAACGTTTGAGTGATGAGGCCCAGTGGCCACTCATTCCGGTGCAACTGGCTGTCTTTCATGAGCACGACGTCTCCAGGTCTAATGTTTCGCTTGTTAGTCTGCCACTTCCTCCTTGGTTGTAAGGTAGAGATGTACTGCTTCCTCCATCTGTCGCAGAAAGCATTGGAGAGACTTTGCACTTGCCTCCATTGTCGTCTGTAAAGGTCTTTGTCACCAAAATCTCCAGATGGTGCACTCAGAACACTGGTTTTCTGGGTCAACAACATGGCAGGAGTGAGAATAGTCAAATCTCCAGAGCCGCTAGATAGCGTAGTTAATGGTCTGGCATTCATGATGGCTGAAACTTCTGCCAAGAATGTCATTAAACTCTCATGGGTGAGTCTTGTACTCCCCACTTGCAAGAAGATTGAGTCCAAGATTCTGCGTGCTATCCCTATCATTCTCTCCCAGGCACCTCCCATGTGAGAAGAATGTGGTGGATTGAAAGTCCAGGTGCATCCTTGCTCACTTAAGTATCTCTCCACATTAGTAGTGTCTAAGTTGGAGGGAATTTGAAGTTCTTTCACTGCACCAACAAAATTTGTACCTCTGTCAGAACGAATATGCTTTACAGGCCCTCTGATGGCGATAAACCGTCGAAGTGCGTTTATGAAACTTGAAGTGTCCATCGATTCAATCACTTCTATATGGACAGCTCTGCTGGACATACAAGTGAACAGAACTGCCCAGCGTTTCGCACTGACATGGATTCCTCTAGTATGCCGTGTAGCTACAGACCAAGGACCGAATACATCCAGACCTACGTTAGTGAAAAGGAGGATCTGTACTGAGTCTGTCAGGTGGGAGATTGGCCATCTTCGGATTCTGAAACTTGCCACGAAGTTTGCGACAAGTAACACAGTTGAAGATAAGTTTGCTCACACATCTCTTTGCTCCAACTATCCACAGTCCAGCAGCTCGTAGATTCCCTTCAGTAAACAATCGGCCCTGGTGCTTCACTTGAATGTGGTGGTGTTGCACAAGCAACGTTGTGACATGATGATGTCCATGAATTATTAGTGGATGTTTTTCCATAAATTCCACTTTGGCTTCATGAAGACGGCCTCCTATCCTGAGCAACCCATCTTGGTCGATGATTGGATCAAGCTTCTTCAAAGCACTGTCCTTAGGAATGGATTGCTTTTTATTGAGGTGGTCTATTTCTTTGGCATAACACTCACGTTGTACTGTGCGAATTATCAAGTTCTTGGACCTCTCTAAGTTGGGAGCAGTAAAAGCATGTCTACAGTGATGCCAACCTTTGCAGGGTTTCTGTCCCGTAGGTAAGGTCGACTTGTAAGACTCAGCTATATGAACTAAACAAGCAACCGCACGAACAAGTGACTTCCAAGTTGAGAACTTGCTGAAACGATGGGATTTGAAGTGTTTGTCCAAAGTCACTGTGCGCAAAACGGATACCTGAGGGCGGATTTCCTCATCGGCGTCTGGCTCTATTAGTTCAAATGCATCTGATCTGGCAACGCAGGATGTTGGATGGTATAAGAATCTAGGACCCGTAAACCATGTTGTGTCTTTAAGGTGGCTTGGCGCGACAGATCTGGTCGCGTGGTCCGCTGGATTATGATGTGTAGGCACATAATGCCACTGCTTAGGACAAGTGGATCTCCTGATCCTTAGAACCCGATTGCTGACAGACATAAAAGCGTCGGGTTTCGTTGCAGATATACCCTAGGACTACCTTGCTGTCCGTGTAGAACTCAACTTCCTTGATTTCCAAGTTCATTGCTGTCGTTACGAGTTCAGCCAACTCCACTGCAAGCACAGCAGCACAGAGTTCTAGCCTGGGTATTGTGTGTTCACGGAGTGGCGCCAGTTTTGTCCGGCTCATGACAAATCCTATATGGCATTGATCTTCAACGTCTATAGTTTTTAGGTATGCCACTGCTGCAATCGCTTTGACTGAAGCATCGCAGAAGATGCAGAGTCTTTGTATTTTGACTTCTGTTGATGGTACGGAAGCATAAGGTCGTGTCACATGAAGGCTGGACAAAGCTTCCAGAGACTTCCTCCAATCTGCCCACAGGTCTCTTTTTCCTACAGGAAGAGGATCATCCCAATCAGATTTCTCTTGGGTGAAGTCTCTTAACATCCATTTACCTTGGATAGTAACAGGAGCTACAAATCCCAGAGGGTCATATAAGCTGTTTATGATAGACAAGACACCTCTGCGTGTGAAAGGCTTTTCTTCCTTGCTGATTTGGAAGGTGAATGCATCTACCTTTAAATCCCAGAGTAATCCAAGGCTCCGCTGCATGGGAAGGGAATCAGTGCTTAGATCTAAGTCCTTTAGGTCACTTGAGTGATCTTGAGAGGGAAAGGCCTCCATTAATTCGTGGCTGTTGGAAGCAATCTTGTGCAACCTCAAATTAGACAGAGCAAGCATTTCCTGAGCCCTTTTGAGGAGACTGATTGCAGACTCACTTGTGGGTGTGGATTTCAGGCAGTCGTCCACATAAAAATCTCTTTCCACAAAGGATCTGACGTCCGACCCATACCTTGTTTCACCCTCTCGGGCTGAATGTCTGAGACCATAGATCGCAACTGCAGGGGAAGGACTGTTTCCAAAGATGTGCACTCTCATTCGATACTCCACAATGTCTTTACAAGGGTCATTGTCACGGTACCAAAAGAACCTCAAGAAGTTTCTGTGTTCCTCCTTGACAAGAAAGCAGTAAAACATCTGTTGTATGTCAGCCATAAATGCCACCGAATCTCTGCGGAAGCGGAGAAGCACTCCCAGAAGTCTGTTGTTAAGGTCTGGACCTGATAGTAGGACATCATTTAGCGAGATACTGTCACACCTGGCACTTGAGTCAAATACTACTCTTATCTGACCTGGTTTCTTTGGATGATACACACCGAATATGGGCAAGTACCAACACTCCTCAGAATCCTGAAGCGCAGGTGCGATTTCTGCATGGTTGTTCTTAAATATCTTCTCCATGAAGGAAAAGAAATGTTGTCTTGTCTCTGGTGACCTCTGAAGTTTCTGTTTGAGAGAGACAAATCGATTGTAGACAAGTTCCCTGTTGTTGGGTAAGCGTCGTCTCTGGGGCTTAAATGGTAAACGTGCGACCCAACTTTTTGACTGGTCTTTCACCATTTCCTGATCCATTATGTCCAAGAACAGCCTGTCTTCTATGGACATTGTGACCCTGTTGTCTTCTCTTGTCCTATGGAAAACTGTACACCCTATGTGATCTGGCTCACCATCACAGGCATGGCCTTCACAGGAAAGGTCTGCGAAAGGACAAGGCAGGGGAGCACTGTGTGGCAACTCTTTTACCAGGAAACTACTCGGACAAGGCTGGAAGAGAGAAGGACGTCCCTTTTCAAGTGTGCAAGTGAGCATACTGTTGACTGAAGTCGGCTTGTGTGCTCCTCCTAGACAGACATCTCCTACAATGACCCACCCTAGGTCCAGTCTCTGGGCATATGGAGCGTTCTGGGGACCGTTAATTAGTCCCCTAACCTTGTGGACTCGTAGTATGTCTCTTCCGAGGAGTAGGACTATTGGAGCCTCTGGGTCCAGTTGTGGTATCAGGTGAGCTATACGCTTCAAATGAGGGTGGTGTGCTGCTACCTCCGATATAGGTATCTCTGACCTGTTGTCGGGAATCTGGATGCACTCCAGTATGGTTGGCAGAGATAAACAGGTCTGACCGTCCATGGATTCTACTTTGTATCCAGGCGCCTTTCTCCCCGCCGTCTCGACAGTACCTGCGCATGTCCTTAAGGAGTAGGGAGAACCGGGGCCTACTATGTTAAAGGTGTCAAAGAAGGTGGACTTAGCTAAAGACCTATTGCTTTGGTCATCCAAGATTGCATATATCTTAATAGCCTTATCTCGGTGACCTGCCGGATAGACTCTCACAAGGCAGATTTTTGAGCAGGACTTTCCTCCTACAAATCCTTTACAGATCTCTGTACAATGAGAGCTGACTATCGGGGTGTCTATTGCGTCAGTGTCCATCTGCTGTACTAATGGCTCCTCAGCTTGCGATGACATCTGTGAGGGTGGTCCAGGGTGTAAAGCCGTGTTGTGTTCTGTGCTACCACATTCTGTGCATTTGACACTGACCTCACAGTTCCTGGCGAAGTGTGACGTTGTAGCGCAGCATCTGAAGCAGATGTTGTTTTCCTTGAGGAAACTCTTCCGGTCCTCCAGAGACTTCTCCCTGAAGGCTCTGCATTTTAGTAGAGGATGTGGTTTCTTATGTAAGGGACACTGCTTGCTGAGATCCTTAGGTCTATTCTCTTCTTGAGAAGACTTGAACGTTCTGTAAGAAGAACCTGTGGAGGTAACATTAGTTTTGTGAACTGCCACCGGTGTTTTATAAGATTTGACACCAGGGGCAGTGGAACATGACAAAGTAAAATCAAAGCTAGGATCATTCCTAATTCTCGCCTGTTGTCTGACAAAGTCTACAAACACAGAGAAAGGAGGGAATGGTACATTGTTAACCTGTTTATAACGGGATCCATGCATGATCCACTTCTCCTGTAGGTTATATGGGAGCTTCTAAACAATTGGATTGACACCCCTGGCAGTGTTCAGAAATGCCAGGCCTGGTAGATCTCCTTCTGCTTGAGCAACCCATACCTCCATTAACAAGTCACTCAGCTCCCTGAGCTTCTGGTAACCTCCTTTACTCACTATTCTGGGAAAATTATCAATTCTCTTAAATAAAGCATTTTCTATAGCTTCTATTGACCCATAACACTCATCAAGCCTTTCCCATACCATCTTTAGGCCTGTGTCAGGATAATTTATGTTAATGTCTCTTATTCTTTTGGCGTGTTCAGCAGACTCACTCCCAAGCCACTTTATCATGAGATCTAACTCCTCACTACAAGAAAGATCCAAGTCTTTGATGGCGTTCTGGAAAGAGGCTCGCCATGACCTGTAGCTCTCAGCGCGGTCAGTGAACTTTACAAGTCCTTTGGTAACCAGCTCTCGTTTAGCAAAGAACTTAGCAAAGTCCATGGAGGCTTGGTTATTGCCGATATGAGCTGGTGTGCTGATGTGGTGTGAGTGAGGTGTATCACCATACCTTTTGGGAGCTTCTGGCCTAGGATAGTCTGTATAATATCGTTCTGAAGCGAAGGGTGATCCTTTTAATTGTAGCTGAGGCTGTGTCTTCTGCTCTGTAGATCGGTAGTTGTGGTCGACATCGCTTTGTTGCATACTTTCCTGTTTGCGGTACTGCAGTTCATCAGGGTTGGATCTCTGGTAATCTGCATAGGCTGGTTGATGAAGTGAATCATGGTTGTTGCCTGTTCCGGAATGCTGGTGGACGTATTCTGAGACGCGCCATGCTGGATCTTGTTGATCTAGGTCTGGCCCCAGTACACTGCTGTGTTTCTCAGATTTGGGGAACTCCACGGTTTCCAGGAACTCTGCTTTGGCTATTGCAGCTGCTGCCTCTTTCTCTGCGGCCAGTTTTTCCAGAGTCGCCTGCAGGCGTGCTCTCTCTGCCTCTCGATCTGCTTGCAAGCGTGCTCTCTCTGCTTCTTGATCTGCTTGCAAGCGTGCTCTCTCTGCTTCTTGATCTGCTTGCAAGCGTGCTCTCTCTGCTTCTTGATCTGCTTGCAAACGTGCGCCTTCTGCTTGCAAACGCGCTTTCTCTGCTTCTTGATCTGCTTGCAAGCGTGATTTCTCTGCTTCTTGATCTGCTTGTCTTAGCTTCAGTTGCATTTCTTGTGAAGCAAAGGACAATCTTACTTTTGCCGCCTCAGCTTCTGCACGAGCGAGAGCAGCAGATTCTTTTATTGAAGACTTGCTGGAACAGCTTGTTCGGGACCTCGTCCTGAGTGAAGATGCCCTGCTGATAGACATTGCGTGTCTGCTTGCTGACCACTGAATGTCTCTGTGTGCACCTCAATCAGATAGAAACAGATTTCAGCGTGGTCTGAATTGTGTTGGAGGGTTGCACACTCGTTACTTGTGACTGTATGGCGGCTGCTGCAATACCCGTATGTACGACCATGTGGGTGATAGCGGCTCCGTATAGTCTAATCCACTATTGCTTGTGACTAGCATCTGTTTTACTGTTCTGTCTTCTTACACGTTCTCTCAGTGTGCAGTCTGACATACAGCATAAACCTTCTCTGTCTTCCAAATAAACAGACTGTTTTTTCTGTAGTCTAAGAATTTATTGGTCAACAGGTTGTAAATATGGTAATGTGATGATGATATTGATATGATATGTTGATATGTTCTGGTAAAACTATAAGAATACAAAAGTATAGGTATAAGTATTGAGCATGAATACATGGCCATGACACTTAAAATCAACAGTGAAAGCACATGGTAAGATGGAAGCCTATACATATACACATATAACTAACAGTAATACATCCTGATTAAGCTATACATGGCTCACTAACAGTCCTGAACACTACATACATTCACATAGGAATAAGACAATTCCTACCAGATATGCTTGCACAAGGATAATGGAACTCAAGTGTGGAGTAGTGCAAGAGATGGCATCCCAATGTCTTGTGGGCAGGTTTCTTGCTCCCAGAATGCCTTGCTTTACCCAGAGTGCATTGTAGCTCCCATAATGCAATAGCTTCATAAGGAGAATTCAACAGGTAATGTAACTGAAAGACCACTACATGGTGCTATAACCTAATTAGACTATACATTAACACAAGTATATAAAATGAGATTATACACTTTTAACATCAGATTCTGATCCATTGGGCAGAACAGTTGGGTTATTTGTTCCTACCATTAAGTAAGGCTAGGTTCACACCCGCGCCCTGGTCGGGGATTCCATTCTCCATTTTCCTTGAAAAATGCAGAGAGAAAAGTCCTGTAAGCAGTGCTTTTCTCTCCGCGGATTTCCGTGGGTAACCGATTTTTAAGCAGATTGGGTTTCCATTTTTTCGGGTCCCCAAGTGGACCCAAAGAACAGAAACCTGAACGCACATGTGAACCTAGCGTAACTCTAAGGGGGTGTTCACACATAGGATTTTGAAGCTGAATTTGACACTGAATTTGGAGAAAAGTGCCACTGTATTTGCCTATTTTGCCTTTATTGGGCAGGGCCAAATTCCAAATTGCGCATGCGGATTTTGACAAATTCTGCGCCAAAGGAAAAGGTGTATTTTCCGCTTCACATTCATTTCAATGGGAGTTCTCAGGTGGAGTCTGCCTGAAGAACGAGGCTTAATTTTTCTGCTAGCTGATTATTTTAGCTACTGAAAAAACGGAAGGCAGATTTTAGGCGAATTCCGAGTCAAATTCAATGTCAAATTCTTACATGTGAACACCCCCTAAGTGCAAAAAGACTTCATATTATTACAGTGCTGGCCAAAAGTATTTGCACCCCTGCAATTCTGTCAGATAATACTCAATTTCTTCCAGAAAATGATTGCAATCACAAATGCTTTGGTAATAATATCTTCATTTAATTTGTTGTCAATGGAAAACCACAAAAAGAATTGTCAAAAAGCCAAATTGGATATAATTCCACACCAAACATAAAAAAGGGGGTGGACAAAAGTATTGGCACCCTTTGAAAAATCATGTGATGCTTCTCTAATTTGTGTAATTAACAGCACCTGTTACTTACCTGTGGCACATAACAGGTGGTGGCAATAACTAAATCACACTTGCAGCCAGTTGAAATGGATTAAAGTTGACTCAACCTCTGTCCTGTGTCCTTGTGTGTACCACATTGAGCATGGAGAAAAGAAAGAAGACCAAAGAACTGTCTGAGGACTTGAGAAGCAAAATTGTGAGGAAGCATGAGCAATCTCAAGGCTACAAGTCCATCTCCAAAGACCTGAATGTTCCTGTGTCTACCGTGCGCAGTGTCATCAAGAAGTTTAAAGCCCATGGCACTGTGGCTAACCTCCCTAGATGTGGACTGAAAAGAAAAATTGACGAGAGATTTCAACGAAAGATTGTGCGGATGGTGGCTAAAGAACCTCGACTAACATCCAAACAAGTTCTAGCTGCCCTGCAGTCCGAGGGTACAACAGTGTCAACCCGTACTATCCGTCGGCGTCTGAATGAAAAGGGACTCTATGGTAGGATACCCAGGAAGACCCCACTTCTGACCCAGAGACATAAAAAAGCCAGGCTGGAGTTTGCCAAAACTTACCTGAGAAAGCCAAAAACTTTTTGGAAGAATGTTCTCTGGTCAGATGAGACAAAAGTAGAGCTTTTTGGGAAAAGGCATCAACATAGAGTTTACAGGAAAAAAAAGATGCCTTCAAAGAAAAGAACACGGTCCCTACAATCAAACATGGCGGAGGTTCCCTGATGTTTTGGGGTTGCTTTGCT
The DNA here is from genome assembly GCA_947044405.1 of Leptodactylus fallax. NCBI lineage: Eukaryota > Metazoa > Chordata > Amphibia > Anura > Leptodactylidae > Leptodactylus > Leptodactylus fallax. The sequence goes on from CAMRHE010000258.1 coordinate 106,772, forward strand.
GCCTCTGGCACTAGACTGCTTGACCGTGTGCATGGCATTATGTAGTCTGAAGACTACCAACAAATTTTGCAGCATAATGTAGGGCCCAGTGTGAGAAAGCTGGGTCTCCCTCAGAGGTCATGGGTCTTCCAGCAGGACAATGACCCAAAACACACTTCAAAAAGTACTAGAAAATGGTTTGAGAGAAAGCACTGGAGACTTCTAAAGTGGCCAGCAATGAGTCCAGACCTGAATCCCATAGAACACCTGTGGAGAGATCTCAAAATGGCAGTTTGGAGAAGGCGCCCTTCACATCTCAGGGACCTGGAGAAATTTGCCAAAGAAGAATGGTCTAAAATTCCAGCAGAGCATTGTAAGAAACTCATTGATGGTTACCGGAAGCGGTTGTTCGTAGTTATTTTGTCGAAAGGTTGTGCTACCAAGTATTAGGCTGAGGGTGCCAATACTTTTGTCCTGCCCATTTTTGGAGTTTTGTGTAAAATGATCAATGATTTTTTTTTTTTCATTCTCTTTTGTGTTTTTTCATTGCAAGCAAAATAAATGAAGATCTTATTACCAAAGCATTTGTGATTGCAATCATTTTCTGGAAGAAATTGAGTATTATCTGACAGAATTGCAGGGGTGCCAATACTTTTGGCCAGCACTGTATATTATTAGACTATTCTATGTTAAAAAGTAGGTCAATGTCCTGCTATTGGATTCTTTTTCACTGGGAAACTAGGTGGAGATTTTTGTAGAAGCTAAGGCAGACATTTCGCTTGTGACCAAGATTTCTAGTATGACTCAGTGGTGGACCTGACACTGTCGGTGTAGGCCGTGCCTCCTGGCATAAACTGAGGCCTCCAAAATTGATTTAGACCCCAGACCAGACTCCTTAATTATTTCAGACCCCAGACCAGAACACCATATATAATTCAGAACCCAGATCCCAATAATGAATCCAGTCCCCAGACCAAATCCCCTAATTCAGGGTTGGCGCAAGTGCCGGGACCCCAAGCTCCTGAGGGGGCCCACTTGGCTGCCGGGTGCCAACTGCGGCTGCTGCTGTTTGTTATTATACTGTGTGCATGGGGCCGCTGAGGGATATTATACTGTTTGGAGGACACTGTGGGACATTATAGTGTTTGTAAACGGGGCATTACACCATGTGTGGGGGTGGGCATGGGGCAAGACAAAAGTTTGCTATGGGGCACAGTCTTTGCTAGCTACGCCCATATAGATATGCATATGTAGCTGTGAGGCCCACTCAATTTCTGCATTGAGCACTTCCATTAATACAGATGAAAGCATTCATTGTACTGTATCAGTTTTCATTATTGGGTTATCCAGGATCCTTCCTTAGGATAGGCCATCAATATTTGACCAGTGAGGGGGCAGACTCTCAACAGCCCCTACTATCAGCTGCTAGAAAGATGTTGTGGTGCTCGTGCCGATGCTGCCCCCCTTCAATGTCTACATCAGGTTGCCGGCAGGACGTTGTACTTTATGTAGCAGCTGTTCTGAATACTCCAGCTTAGTCCCATTGGCCAACATCAGGAGGACCTTGTACGTGTACACAGACAACATCCTGATGCTGGTTAGTCCCGGACCATGTATACCAGCCTATGAAGGACCTGGTATGGCAAGGGGCCTATGAGGCCTGGTTACATTGGTATATTGTTATGCCAGTCTTTCCCAAAAACAAATATAAGTTACTCATGGATTCTTCCGCTCCCTCCGCCATTAATGAATCTTTCCTTTTCCTTCACAGACCCGCGATGCTACTCAACAGAATGACATGTTGTCGGCCACCAGGCACTCCCGTACAGCATTTAACATGAATATCGCTGCCACAGTCATCGGGATCATCGCGATCATTGTCGTTGTGGTCCTTTATGTTCTTGTGCTTACAAAATAAAATTGACAACTCTAAAAATGACTGGTTTGTGCTGTTGTGATTTTACGACATCCATTATCGGCCAAGGATCAAACAATATCTTGGCAAATGTCAAGTTTCCACGATTATTACAACAAGAGCACGACACATCACACAACGCAATGTAGATAGAGGTCCAGATTTAATACAATAGCTCGTAGTCTTCTATGACTCTATCTAAACATTAAAGGGGTTGTTTAGGATTAGAAAAAACATGGCTTCTTTCTTCCACAAACAGCTCCACACCTGTCTATGGGTCCATCTGTTTTTGCATTTTAACAAAAGTAATGTAAAGGGAACAGAGCTGCAATATCACACACAACCTGTAAGCTTGTGTGGTACAGTTTGTGGAAGAAAGAAGCTAAGTGTTTCTAATCCTGGACCATGCCTTTAAGGGGTGGTGCATGGATGATCCACATAGATCTGATCATCAGGCTACATCACCCACTGAAACAACAGAAAATGTATCTCCTTAAAGGGGAGTTACATTTTAATTATCTTCTGCTGTATCCCATGTTATAAAATTGATGGTCAAGTGTTACTGGCATCAATGTAGGAGAGCATTTACATTGCCTGAGGCTCGGTTGGACGAGTGTCGATGAGGTGATTCAACATGTTGATCAGTGCTTGGCCTTTTTCACTGATCGATGTAAACTATATAGAATGATGGCAACTAGAGATGGGCAAACCTCTCAGGATTCCTTTTGTTTTGGGTTCAGGTGGCTCGGGACCAAGATTAATTTCGGGTCAAACAAGTTTGGTACGAACCACACCTTAAATTGGCTTAAAACATAGTGTAGAATACTCTTAGAGCTCCTAGGAACCTATCCATAAAACATAGTGTAGAACATTCTTAGGACTCCTAGGAACCTATCTATAAAACATAGTGTAGAATACTCTTAGGGCTCCTAGGAACCTGTCTATAAGACATAGTGTAGGATACTCTTAGGGCTCCTAGGAACCTATCTATAATACATAGTGTAGAATACTCTTAGGGCTCCTAGGAACCTATCTATAATACATAGTGTAGAGTACTGGTACGGCTGCTAGGATCCTATCTGTAACATCTGTGCCCGTTCGGACTTCAGCGCCATCCTCCGGCCGCATGCTACGCCGCAGGAGGCGTGTATGGCTAGGATTCCTGCTTTAGGTTCTTGTTGTATCTGTCTGAACACTGTTCTATTCCCTCATCTCTATAATTGATTTTCCACCACATCCATCTCTTACACCTTTGTTTCCCTCTGCTCCTCAAATAGTTAATCTTAGCCTTACCTGTGTGATTGACAGCTGATCTACCAATCAAGTCTGGGATGGGTTCTTTCTTCCTATGTATAGTTTTATCACACTCACCGTTGTGCTTCCTATTGCCTTCTGTGCGTGCTGGCTTACTCTGTCTGTTATCTCTATACATATTTCTGACCTTTGGCTCTTCTTGTGACTGTTCTCTCGGATTTTGATTCAGTATTGTGCTGCTCGACTGTTACCGACCCCTTGGCTAGCTGACCTCCCTTTTGTTGTTGTTTGTGGGGCGTGCAATATTATTCGGCTCCTTTACTTTCAGTGCAGCAAACTCACTCCAGAAGTTCAGTGAGGATCTCTGAATGATCCAATGTTGTCCTAAATGACTGATGATGATAAATATAATCCACCTGTGTGTAATCAAGTCTCCGTATAAATGCACCTGCTCTGTGATAGGCTCAGGGTTCTGTTTAAAGCGCAGAGAGCATCATGAAGACCAAGGAACACACCAGGCAGGTCCGTGATACTGTTGTGGAGAAGTTTAAAGCCGGATTTGGATACAAAAAGATTTCCCAAACTTTAAACATCCCAAGGAGCACTGTGCAAGCTATCATATTGAAATGGAAGGAGAATCAGACCACTGCAAATCTACCAAGACCCGGCTGTCCCTCTAAACTTTCATCTCAAACAAGGAGAAGACTGATCAGAGATGCAGCCAAGAGGCCCATGATCACTCTGGATGAACTGCAGAGATCTACAGCTGAGGTGGGAGAGTCTGTCCATAGGACAACAATCAGTCGTACACTGCACAAATCTGGCCTTTATGGAAGAGTGGCAAGAAGAAAGCCATTTCTCAAAGATATCCATAAAAAGTCTCATTTAAAGTTTGCCACAAGCCACCGGGGAGACACACCAAACATGTGGAAGAAGGTGCTCTGGTCAGATGAAACCAAAATCCAACTTTTTGGCCACAATGCAAAACAATATGTTTGGCATAAAAACAACACAGCTCATCACCCTGAACACACCATCCCCACTGTCACACATGGTGGTGGCAGCATCATGGTTTGGGCCTGCTTTTCTTCAGCAGGGACAGGGAAGATGGTTAAAATTGATGGGAAGATGGATGGAGCCAAATACAGGACCATTCTGGAAGAAAACCTGTTGGAGTCTGCAAAAGACCTGAGACTGGGACGCAGATTTATCTTCCAACAAGACAATGATCCCAAACATAAAGCAAAATCTACAATGGAATGGTTCACAAATAAACGTATCCAGGTGTTAGAATGGCCAAGTCAAAGTCCAGACCTGAATCCAATCGAGAATCTGTGGAAAGAGCTGAAAACTGCTGTTCACAAACGCTCTCCATCCAACCTCACTGAGCTCCAGCTGTTTTCCAAGGAAGAATGGGCAAGAATTTCAGTCTCTCCATGTGCAAAACTGATAGAGACATACCCCAAGCGACTTGTAGCTGTAATCGCAGCAAAAGGTGGCGCTACAAAGTATTAACTTAAGGGGGCCGAATAATATTGCACGCCCCACTTTTCAGTTTTATATTTTTTTACAAAAGTTTAAAATATCCAATAAATTTCGTTCCACTTCACGATTGTGTCCCACTTGTTGTTGATTCTTCACCAAAAAATTAAAATTTTATATCCTTATGTTTAAAGCCTGAAATGTGGCAAAAGATTGAAAAGTTCAAGGGGGCCGAATACTTTCGCAAGGCACTGTATATTTAAAGGGAGTCTATCATTTGCAAAAACTGTTTTAAGCTAATGGCACGTTGGAATAGCCTTTAAAAAGGCCATTCTTCTCCTAACTTTCCTTGTTTTCTTCTCCCAGCCGATTCCAAGATAATTTGTTTCTTCATGTATGTAAATGAGCACCACGGAGCACCCGGGGCGTACCTTTTCTTCGGCGAGCACCCATCGTGTCATAACTTCTTACCGCCCCCTTCGGCTGTTGCGGACTCCCCTCTTTGGCCTTCTTTCTTCATACTTCTCGCTCTCAGCGAATTTTCGTGACTGTGCAGGTGCAATCGGCCGCCATTTTCCGGTGGTATGTCACAAGAGCGTGGCAGAACCGATTGCGCATGCGCAGCCGCGAAAATTCACTGAGATCGAGAAGTAAGAAAAGAAGGCCAAGAGGGGAGTCACCGCAACAGCTGAAGGGGCGGTAAGAAGTGATGACGTGATGGGTGCTCGCCAAAGAGAAGGTATGCCCCGGGCGCTCCATGGTGCTCATTTACATATACTGTATGAAGAAACAAATTATCTTGGAATCAGCTGGGAGAAGAAAACAAGGAAAGGTAGGAGAAGAATGGCCTTTTTAAAGGCCATTCCAATGTGCCATTAGCTTAAAACTGTTTTTGTGAATGATAGACTCCCTTTAATACTTCAGTCATCTCGCCTATTCCACAGTAATGTTAAACAGTGACCGTTGTGAGCCATTCATAGAGAGCTCCTATGGTTAGTCTATATGGAACAGTTACCATTTATTCAACCTGAAACAGAAAGTGTTTCAGACATGTAGCATCAGATGTAAAGAGCCAAACTGCTTTTACATCAATCAGTGACACACCCAGGCTGCAGCTGATATCTTCACTTATCTGCCAAGACCTATGTGTGAACATATGCTGAGTAATTCTCTATCGCCCGTTGCAGAGGAAGTAGCCGTTTGCTCACAGGGCTTTTTTTTATATCTGGGAATATTTTTTAGTGTATAGCAATAAAGATTTGGTTATTTTATTTATCATCCAATTACGGTGATTATCATCTGCCGACCAGTTGTCTTCTGTCGCCTAGGTCAGTTCATGCAAGTAGGCAGGGACAGGGAGGAGTTCAGCTTAGGACTCACTGTCTTGTCGTGCCCCTACACCCAGGGTTCACCAGCAGCTACTGGGGAATTGCTCTTCAAGCAATTCCCTTACAGAATAGCAAGCCCAAATACTTTCTTCCATTAGCATGGGTTCTATTCAGGAACTTGCAACCTGGATGGAGGCTTTGGCAGGCCTTGTAGATGACTTGGCTAACCAGGTTCATACCCTTACCCGGAACCAAGCTGAGGCTGCTACGTCCCCAGCTGCTGTGCTTTCTATTCCCAGGGTTAAGATGTTACTTCTGGATCATTTTTCAGGGGACCGAGAAAAATTTGAGACGTTCCGGGAGTCATGTAATTTATATTTTTGAGTTAACCCTCATGCATCTCAATCCCAAATGGTAGGGGTGGTCATTTCTCTCTTGCAGGGGATCCACAGGCTTGGGCCCTTAAACTTCCCCCTGGGGCAGAGGAGTGGATAGATCAAGAAATATTTTTCAAGTCTCTGGGCGCTATTTATGCTGAGCCCGACCACATTGGACTTGCCGAATCGCAACTCCTTGTTATTCGGCAGAGCAAACGCTCCGCCGCAGGTTATTGCTCTGAGTTTCAGAAATATCGCATAACAACAGGTTGGTGTGAGTCAGCTTTGAGGGCTCTTTTCAAACAGGGTCTGAATGATTCAGTTAAGGATGTTTGGGTAGGTCACCCAGACCCTCCTACCTTGGAACAGGCCATGGCCTTGGCCGTCCGCATTGATCGGAGACTGCGGGCAGACGCAAAGAGAGAGTAGGGTCTGATTCCTCTAAGGCTTCTGTCTGTCCCTCTCTTTCTGATAAAAAAATCTGTCTTTTCCCCTACCACTGCCGGTGATGAGCCTATGCAACTGGGAGCACTGGATACTAAGAAATAGTCTCTGTCTGTATTGCGGCAAACCGGGTCATCATATTCATGATATCGGCACTGAGGATGTTGTCTCAACCTTCACATCACTTACCATTGCTGCGGCCTCTTTTTCACCCCCCCTCCCCATTCTTATTTTACCTAAGAATGAAGACAACACAAGTTATTTTGGATTAATTGGCCACAGCAGCCATTTTATTACAATAACAATACAAATATAAATATATAAACCGCATTTTATACAAAACCGAAATAAATACCTTAAAATAAAACTCCTCAAATCAATTAAACAACAAGTTATATACCAATTTAAATAACAAATAACTAACAAAATAAATAACAATTAACCCCACGTTTTCCTGATAAACATCCTTCTTGAGGGGAGGTCCTTGCAGCTACCTAGATCTGGCCGCCAAACTGTCCATCACACCAAGTTACCCCCAGCCGCAAAAACCACAGGCTCGGGGGCACCATAAAACACAGATGGCAGTATCACCACATGTATACCAAAAACCACTCCCCAGGACACCACCCAGCAGGAGCCCAAAAGCAGCCAGACCAACCAGAATTGTAGTTAATTATTGGGGAATCTACCCACCATGTTTCCCCCACCAACTCCAAGGACCCGACCACCCCGCGCACGCCTTGACCCCCTCAAGGATGCGCGCCCCCCACCAATGCAAGAGCGCGTTCGACACCGCCTTGCAGGCCCAAGGCCCACAGATCGATTCCCACTGCATTAAGATGAACTCCATCGGCTAACCAAAAACCACCCTGCAAATCCCCCAATTCATGGTGCCGAACCGCAGTGCCACCATGTCTGACCACAAATGCCCCAATGGTCCTATTAACCGTGGCCCTTGCCCAATTAATGCTAGTCACCGACCTGGCCCCCCTCCACGAATGCCGAGGGACAATATCCGACCACACCACCACCACTGCCGGACACTCCACCCACAAGCGCAACAAATTGTGTTTGACGTCCCTCACAATTTCCCGAAAGGGGCGGGCACACAAATCATTCCCACCCAGATGCAACACCAGGACATCAGGAGGGCGATCTAGGCGAACGTACTGGAAAAACTCCCGCAACATACGACATACCCCGAAATCCCAGCCACCGAACCACTGCCACCGACCTGGGGAATCCTAGTTGCCAACCTTGGGGGCACATTTTTGCTCTCTACGCCCCCAAGTGAACATAAGAATGCCCCATAATCCGCACCAGCCGGGATGGATGACCTACAAAAAACAAAAACAACCGAATCCGCACATCAGCCAAGAAAAGAAAATTAACAACCCTTACAGTCCTCCACGCCCCGATAACTGGTCCCCCCCCTTTGTCTTAGTGGAAATAAAACAATACTACAACAAATGGGGGCGCACATATGAAACGAAGCAACGCGATTCCCATCTGCCGATCCGACGCACCACCTCTGGGCCCAATCCCCACACCGAGGCCTCGGTAGCAGAACCAATTCTAAACGAATGTGGAGCAAACACAGACGGATCAAGGCCCAAAACCACCAAACATTTCCTAAACATCCACGTAAACTGATAACGCGATAAAAATGACCCATCCAGATGGCACAACAGGGGGCCAGATTGTCCCTGTCAAAGGCCGCTAAAAATTTCAAAACACCTCACCGGACACATATTGGACGTTGTCACCGGGAACAAACGGACTCTCCGACCCCTGTCTTAGATCTCCATATAACAAACTCAACACCCGGCCCCTCCACTGACACGTCCTGAAATAAGACCCCGCCTGCCTTCCTCTTACACGGGGACACCAATTCCCCCACCCTCAAGGCCCCAAAAAATGCCCACGAAAAAGCTAACTGAAACAAAGCAACCTCGAACGGCGAAGAACATGCCCCCCCGCAACACCTCACCCAGACGTTCCAGCAACTGAAACGAAACCGGCCTACACTACACCTAACGGGGAAACTACAAAATCCGCAAACGGCGGTGAACTAAAGGGGCCCGCCATGCGCCCCAAGGCAACCTCCCTGGCCAACTTTTCCGTCACCACCCTCGGATGGCGATAAGCCGACACCAGATTCCTCGTGGACAGAGAGGCCCCCTGAAGCGCTGACGGGATCTGAAAACCCTGTCCAAAACCGTCCCGCAACAACTGGGCCCTAAGACGGTCCGGATAGCGATTAAGATACGGCTCCATCTCTAATAGCTTCACCGGCGTCGACCCCATGGCCAGATGCCCCTCCCGGCTGCCGTCCCTTCCCTCTTTTAAAACATTTGACGGAACCGTGGGACGATCCCCCGCAAGCGGAACATGAGTGCTTAAACTTACAGGCCTTGGTTAAATTGCCAGCAACATCCTGTCTTACCCCCAGCCCCCTGCCCAGTTGGGGACTGACTGGCGGGGCCGGATGAACCGGCCGCACACTGAAAGGGCTGCCCAAATCAGGAAGGGGCCATAACTCTCAGCCACAACCCGATATCCTTTTGATCCCACCGAATAGATGGGCGGATCGCCCTGCGCTGACGGAACTGCTCATCATAGCGCAGCCACGTCAGCCCCCCATAAACCTGGTAAGCCTCCCCGATAGCGTCCAAGTAACAGAAGAGCCCCGAACAGTGTTCAGGAGTCTTCTCCCCAATGACACTGGCCATGATAGCGAATGCCTGCATCCAATTAGTAAACGTCTGCGGGATTAAACGCCATCGCCTCTTTTCCTCCTCCTCCTTCTTGCTCTCATCCAGCTTCCCCTTGTCCAGGTTGAATTTGGCTAACGGTAGTAAGGAAAAGATTTCGACGTATTCATCACACCAAATCTTATCCTTCACCTCCTTCTTTAAATGAGCTCCCAGAGGACCCTCATAGCACAAGTATATCTCCCCCCCTGGCTCTGTCATCTAAACGAATACCGCCCCCTCTTTTTCCATCTGGACCGACACTTCTACCCCCGCCTCTCTACGAACCAAACTATCCGACGGCAAAACTATTACTGGAGGGGGTGGGGATCCCCCAACCCACGCCGCCACAGGGGAAGCCACCGCCCCCCCTTTCCCCTCCTGCCTGTGACAATACATCACGCAGCCTGCCTAACAGCGACCGCAGCTCCTCACCTAAACCCGCCGCTGGCCCAGCCGCCACCTGGCTATCCCCAACCCCCACGTCGAGTCCCTCCCCGCACGCCTATGATCTAAACAACGCCGGCACAGAACCAGACAAAGACAAACAATTGCGGTGACCAGATGGAAGGTAACGCTGCAGTTGGGATTGCGGGGGTGCAAACAGCGCAGACTTGTCACGGTCTCTGGGCACGAGGGCGCAGCGCTGGTGCTGTCCCACGTTACCACCACTGGTACCGGTGATGAGGGGGCTGCACAAATGTTGGTGGTGATTGTTCCCCCGGGGCGCTTCCCCTATACTGTGCCGACTGGTGGTGTTTGGGGCGCCCTGATGTTGTCGGTGCAGAGTCAGACACAGAAACGGTTGTAAAGTTGAACTTTTACTTCCATGGGTGTGGAGGCACAAATGCTTAAACAGTTTCTTCAATACAAAACAACGGGGTACGCCTGGTGACACAGCAAAGTCCTGGGGTGCAGGGTAGACTTGATGAAAGGTGTTCCTAGCCCCTTATACTTCAGTGTTACAGCCCTAAGGTGCGTCTGGGCTCCTATTTGGCTCATAGGAGGATGCCCACCATGATACTAGTACATAATATTCCCCACTCACGTTATGTGGTCCTGATAGCTCAGAGTTTCGGGGTGCAATAGTCAGGGTGGCAGGATATTCCACAGGTCTGGCCTTGGCCCCTGGATCCTGTGATACTTGCTATGGAGCACGTGTTCCAGAATGTTCTCTCCACAGTCTCAGGCTGACAAGATAATGATGCTTGACTTCCTTCAGGGCGATGGCTAGGCAGACAGGGGACAGGATCTTCTGAATAGCTGGAGTATGTCAGCTCTCCAACCTTCCTGGGCCTGTCTAGGACTTGAGATTCCTGCACTAAACTCACTGCTTTCTTCACAGGACATCACACTTATCTCCTCACCTCCTCCTCCTAACACTCCACACTTCTCACTCCTCACACGCAGGACCTTCCTGCAGGGGTGTTACCATGGGGACCCAGTGATCAGCTGACTCCTCCCCTTTTCCCAGGCGATGTCCTCCCATTGGACATTTGGTTACTATTCAATCCTATGGGAGGTGTAATGCATGTGTGAGGCTCACTAGGTGGCACTGTGTTGTGTGAGACTCAGGACCCCCTGCTATGTCACACAGGCTATGAAGCAACAGGAAATAATACAATGCACAGAGATCACCCTCAGCCCAGCCATAGCCAGCTCTGGGATGCCACATACTCCCCCTCTTTCACTGAGCCGACCTCGGCGACGGGCTGGGGTGAAGGTGAGAAATGTAACATAACGTTAATAAATACGAATAAAGTGCAAATGGGTCCAGAGGCTCTCTGGCACAAATTTTGTGAGTGTCCATTATCATGAGAGTCTCTCTGAGAAACAATAAACAGTCCTTTCTGTAAGGAAGAGTAGGCACTCTAGCACGAATGTCCATACCGCAATGGGGTAACAGAACTTCCTTGGCTCGGTGAGCCAGGCACTATGGCTTGGATTGTTGCATACAAATGTAAATACTATATTACATGGCAAGATATTATATATATACTGTATATACACACAGGAAAAACATTAATGTAATCAGAGCAGGAATAACATATATACAGAAGCAGAGACAGTTAACCTCTTTTACCCGAGGACAGCCATGGCATCACTATAGCGTGTTGGAGGTATGCCTTTTGTGGTACGCTCAGAACGCCTAAGTGGAACGAGATTTGAATCAGGAACAGAGTCACTGAAATCAATTAAATCATCTGTCGAAGGGTTCTCTTGCACTAGAGCAATTGGTGGATAACAGCTAAATGGTAGTAGTTTAGGCGCCCACATAAGCTCAGTTAACGTTGGGGGTCTCTCTTTTGCTTCATACGGTGACAAGATCTCTGTACTCGTTGTCTCAGCTGGGGGCACCTCTGTGGGTAGTCCTTCTTTAAGGCACAGCTTCAGACGGTTTCGGTGTACTACTTGGGGCTGTCTCCCAGGTTTAGAGATCTCATACACATCGGATTCAGGATATGGTATGGAGATGACACTGTATGGTTCTTTCTCCCAGAATGGATCCAATTTCCCATTCCGATGGTTATTCCTTAACCATACACGGTCGCCAACTTTCAGGGGCGCTGCATGGGCGTGATGGTTGTAATCCTCCTGTTGTCTCCTACGAACCTCATCCATGCGCGTTTCAACTATCTCTTTAGCTTCCTCCATACGTCGGCGGTGTTCAACAACCCAGTCTGCTATGGGTAGTGGATTGATGGTGTCAGGGACCTTCACACCAAGGGTTAAGTCTGAAGGAAGTTGACCTTGTCTTCCAAACATTAGATAAAATGGTGCGTATCCCGTAGATGTTTGGGGTGTGTTGTTGTAAATATAGGCCAAGTCCTTGATACGCTCAGGCCACTCAACACCAGGTGTAACTGCGGCTGTTCTTAGCATGCCGATGATCACTTGATTTGCCTTCTCGCACATACCATTCCCTTGAGGGTGATACGCTGTGGTTCGCAACTTCTTGCAGTCTTGGAACTGACACAGCTCACGGAACAATTGGGATTCAAACGCCGATCCACGGTCGGTGAGGATATGCTCAGGACAACCGTAATGGCGGACAAACTCTGCGTAGAAGGTCTCAGCCGTAGTTCTTGCTGTAAGATCTCTGACAGGCACGATGACAAGGAACTTGGAGTAATGATCCACCATTGTCAGAGCGTAGCTGTAGCCGGAACGTGTGGGACCCAACTTCACATGGTCCAGAGCAACAATTTCACACGGCTTTTGAGTCTTAATTGGATGTAGAGGGGCCTTCTGATCTCTTCGACCTTCCTTGGTGATACTACAGGCGGGACACTCTCGGCACCAACTCTCAATGTCACTCCTCATCCCAACCCAATAGAAGCGACGACGGATGGTAGCTTCGGTCTTTTGTACCCCGAAGTGACCGGATCTGTCATGATACGCCTCAAGTATCATCTGTGCGTCTCTTCTTGGTACGAGGATCTGATGAAGCCTTTCACCTGTGACAGGATCAAGAGTGTTTCTATGTAGAAGGCCTCGTTGGACAAACAGGCGCTTCCTCTGTCGCCAAAGGCGTTTTAATTCCACGTCATGAAGACCTCTCTTTACACGGGTTGGTATTCTTCCTGTAAGCAGGAAATCTGACAATTCTCCTAAAACTCTGCTCTCTTCTTGGAACGTTTTCCACAGAGATGGCTCCTGGAGGGATTCGGCAGCTGTTTTCGCCAGAGATTCTCCTTCTACAGGGACACCAATAGCAACCTGTTGGGCAAACTTGTTGTAGAATGGTGGCATCTCCACCTCTTCCCAGATGTCTTCTCGGGGTGGTTCTTCTCCCACAGGCAACCTTGAGAGTGCATCAGCGTTAGCGTTGGACTTGCCACTGCGATACTTGACAGAGAACTTGTAATTCGCGAGTCTTGAGGCCCACCGTTGTTCAAGGGCTCCCAGTCGAGCAGTGTCCAGATGCGCCAACGGATTGTTATCTGTGTACACGGTAAAGGGTGTGGTAGCCAGGTAGTCTTTAAACTTCTCTGTCACGGCCCAGACAAGCGCCAGAAGTTCGAGTTTGAAAGAACTATAGTTCTGGTCGTTCTTCTCCGCGCCTCTCAGACTCCTGCTGGCGTAGGCGATGACTCGCTCTTTGTTGTCCTGAACCTGGGACAACACTGCACCCAAACCTTGGTGACTTGCATCTGTGTACAAGCGGAATGGCTGACTGTAGTCGGGATAGGCTAGAATTGGTGGTTGCGTCAGAAGTGCTTTAAGCGCTTGAAAGGCTTCCTCTTGACGCGCTGTCCAGTCTACCAGAAGCTTTCGGTTGTAGTTTTCTCTGGGACAACCGCGCAACAACTCGTTCAGAGGCTCGGCTACTTGGGCGAAGTGTGGTATGAAACGCCGGTAGTAACCTGCGAATCCAAGGAAGCTTCGGACTTCTTTGACGGTAGTTGGTCTTCGCCAGTTCTGGACTGCAGTGATCTTTTCAGGATCAGGTTGGACGCCTTGTGCGCTCACGACATGCCCAAGGTAGTGAACTTGGGGTTTCAACAGGTAGCACTTGGAGGGCTTCAACTTTAGGCCGTGCTGTATAAGTACCTTGAATACCTCGGACAGGTGACGAAGGTGTTCTTGGTATGTCCGGGAGAATACAATAACATCGTCCAGGTACAGTAGCACACTCTGGAAATTCTCATGGCCGAGGCACCTCTCCATAAGCCGTTGGAATGTGGCTGGGGCATTACATAGCCCAAATGGCATACTATTGAATTCAAAGAGTCCCATCGGGGTCGTAAACGCAGTCTTTTCACGATCTTCAGGCGCCATAGGGACTTGCCAGTATCCACTGGTTAAGTCCAGGGTCGAGAAACAGGTAGCTGATCCCAAAGCCGTTAGAGATTCCTCAATCCGCGGCAATGGGTATGCGTCTTTGTGCGTGACGTTGTTGAGTTTACGATAGTCCACACAAAATCGTAGGGTTCCGTCTTTCTTCTTGACAAGGACTAGCGGGGCTGCCCAGGGGCTGTTACTCTCCCGGATGACATCAGCATCTCGCATCTCTTGGATCAACTTTTTCACCGGTTGGTACATCGCTGGTGGTATTGGACGGTGACGCTCCTTGATTGGATGGTGGTCACCAGTCAGAATGCGATGTTGTATGGTCATGGTCTTACCAAAGTCCAATGGGTGTTTGCTGAATGCCTGTTGGTAACGCTTGGCCACATTGCGAACCCCATTGATGTGCTCTATAGGGGTATTGGCGTCTCCCACGTTCAATTCATCCCACCAGGACTTCGTGGCTCCATTCTGAATGTTCTCAGCAGCTTGGGTGGAACGCTGTGTGGCGGTAGAATCACCAGAGAGAATGTCTTCTGGTGCTAACCGGTGTAGCAGGGCCACAGAGTGGAACTTGTGGAGGTTCACGGGAGCATCGCCCAAGTTGACTAAGCGGACAGGAACACGTCCATTGGAAACTGTGACAAGGCTGCGGGCAGCCATGACAAGTGGTTGGCCAGCTACCTGTATGGGTTGTAGCAAGGCCTCGTAGTCCTGATTTTCTATGCCCGGACGGGCACGGCACCACACCATAGTTTCTGTTCCAGGCTGTAGGGTTACTGGACGGGTATCGTGGATCCGGACTCGACCAATTTCACCTTGTTTGTTGGCGAACTTGTGCTGGGCATTGAGTACACGAATGGCCCGCTGAATGGTCTGCTGGTCACTGGGAGAAGCTGTAAGGAGAGAGGCATGCAAGGCATCCAACACTTCTGCAAAGCAATGGCGTAAAACATTCATGCCTAATATTACAACTGCAAACCTATCATCCTCTACATCAGTGACAATTACACCCTGTCTAGGCAGTTTCAAGTCCCCAATCTGGATAGTGGGTTCCCAATAACCCTGCTGTGGTATGGGCTGTCCATTGCTGGCACACAGATTTATCCATGTGTCAGGTGTTCTATTCAACACACCTAAGTCCCAATGTTCAAGGAACACCTGCTTGCGCAGGGTTGTTACCTTAGATCCAGTGTCCACCAACGCTGTCAGAGGGACGCCGTTCACCCGGATTGTGATGTGTGGGCAGGCTGAGACGAAGCGTGACAATGGCACTGAAGATTCACCTGGGCCCTTCTTCTTTCCTCCCGAGGGGCGGCCCGCTGCCTCAGGGGTGGCCCGTTTAACTGAAAACACTGAGGCCTGGTGTGTCCATATCTATGGCAATAGGTACAGTATGGCCTCTCACTCTGTGGAGATTTCACTGAAGACGGACGTCTGGGTGGTGACTCAGGTGAGATGTTGAGACTTCGCAAAGGATCACTGGACGATGAAGACGGCTGGGTCAGACGATCTAGACGGACGGTGATCTGTTCCATGGCACGGGTCAGATGCTCCACTCGGGCCAGAAGGTCATCTCTGGAGTCTGCTGGTGTAGTCTGCGCAGTTTGGGCAGCAGGTGAGGTACCCAGAGGTAGTGGCAGGACAACTGGAGCAATGCTTGTTGAGGGTCCAGGTGAGGGAGCACAGATGACTGGGCTCGGCTGGGGCTGCTCCTGTCCCAAGACCTGGATGGCAAGGGCCTTGAAGTCAGCAAACGTGATGCTGGGATGTTGTGCAGCAAGCATTCGCAACTGACTCTGGAGCAATGTGGTACCCGCCCCTTCTATGAAGCGGTCAAGCAAGATTTTATCAGAGTCCACATTCTCACGTGGATCCACTTGCACCACAGCTCTGAACGCCTCTTGGAGGGATAAAGCATAGTCCCGCAGGGTCTCACCAGGTAGTTGTCGTCTGGAAAAGAAGCGCATCTTTACCTCGGAGACAGATCGCACGTCAAAGTTCACCTGGAGTTTGTCCAGAATTTGCCCAGGGGTTCTTTTGTCAGAGGCAGGCCAGGATTTGACCTCCCTAGCTGCAGCACCCTCAAGCTGGCCCAGCAGGATCTGTATCTGCTGTTCTGTATTCAGAGGATAGAACTGGAAGAGAGACAGCATCTTCTCACGAAAGTCCCTGAGGGTATGCGCCTCCCCTTTGTAGCGCGGCAGCCATGGTGCGCCAGGGTAAAATGGCATGGAGAATGGTAGGCTGCTCGCCATGGGCACTGCTGGATCACTAGAAACAGATGGCACAATGTCACTTTGCTCAGTCATGTTGTTTGCAGATATGACTGGAATTAGGTCGCCGTCTCTTTAAGAAACTCAACTGCTTGCTGGCAGGGAATGGAGACTACAACTTGGAATGCTGTCCCTTTAAGAATGCTGTAGCTATTAACAGAGTCACTGTGATGCAGGCTGACGGTGTGCTCCCCCTCTTTAATGGTGGCACTCCCCATGGACACGGTACACGGAAAACACTCGCTGGGGCCGAGGGAGGACTGAAGACAAGGACAGGGAGGCACAGTACTCACTGACAGCAACTGCAGCGTGGACCAGAGATCAGCGGTGCACAGCAGGGACGGTGATGCGGCACCGGAGAGTCAGAAATGGCGCTGGCACGTTCGCCTTTCACTTTCTTGTATGGGTGCGCTGGAGCATTGCGCTCAGCATTCTGGGCCCTCCTAAGATGGCGGCAGATGGGTCTCCTGGCCTCATGGGCAGTGCTAAAAATCTCCCGCTCTTTTGCAAGGTACAGTTAACCCTTTGTGGGCGTTCTTACACAGCGATGTGGCGCAGCAAACAAGTCCTGGGCGTTTTAACTCTTCCAGGGCTGTAACACACTGAGAGGACAGTCTTTAGGGCTTACTTCAGGGGTATAGGGCTCCCCCCTCTTTGTGGCAAGCACTCTCAGGGAATAAACTTGATCTTAGCAAAGTCCACAATAAAGACCGATGCTCTGGAGACAATTTGGCGCACTTTTCGTGGCGACTTTCTCAAAATGGCACACACCCGTATCCTGTTCGTGACGCCAGTTTTTCTTGCGGTGACCAGATGGAAGGTAACGCTGCAGTTGGGATTGCGGGGTGCAAACAGCACAGACTTGTCACGGTCTCTGGGCACGAGGGCGCAGCGCTGGTGCTGTCCCACGTTACCACCACTGGTACCGGTGATGAGGGGGCTGCACAAATGTTGGTGGTGATTGTTCCCCCGGGGCGCTTCCCCTATACTGTGCCGACTGGTGGTGTTTGGGGCGCCCTGATGTTGTCGGTGCAGAGTCAGACACAGAAACGGTTGTAAAGTTGAACTTTTACTTCCATGGGTGTGGAGGCACAAATGCTTAAACAGTTTCTTCAATACAAAACAACGGGGTACGCCTGGTGACACAGCAAAGTCCTGGGGTGCAGGGTAGACTTGATGAAAGGTGTTCCTAGCCCCTTATACTTCAGTGTTACAGCCCTAAGGTGCGTCTGGGCTCCTATTTGGCTCATAGGAGGATGCCCACCACGATACTAGTACATAATATTCCCCACTCACGTTATGTGGTCCTGATAGCTCAGAGTTTCGGGGTGCAATAGTCAGGGTGGCAGGATATTCCACAGGTCTGGCCTTGGCCCCTGGATCCTGTGATACTTGATATGGAGCACGTGTTCCAGAATGTTCTCTCCACAGTCTCATGCTGACAAGATAATGATGCTTGACTTCCTTCAGGGCGATGGCTAGGCAGACAGGGGACAGGATCTTCTGAATAGCTGGAGTATGTCAGCTCTCCAACCTTCCTGGGCCTGTCTAGGACTTGAGATTCCTGCACTAAACTCACTGCTTTCTTCACAGGACATCACACTTATCTCCTCACCTCCTCCTCCTAACACTCCACACTTCTAACTCCTCACACGCAGGACCTTCCTGCAGGGGTGTTACCATGGGGACCCAGTGATCAGCTGACTCCTCCCCTTTTCCCAGGCGATGTCCTCCCATTGGACATTTGGTTACTATTCAATCCTATGGGAGGTGTAATGCATGTGTGAGGCTCACTAGGTGGCACTGTGTTGTGTGAGACTCAGGACCCCCTGCTATGTCACACAGGCTATGAAGCAACAGGAAATAATACAATGCACAGAGATCACCCTCAGCCCAGCCATAGCCAGCTCTGGGATGCCACACAATCACCCAGCTGCGCAGAAGTAGTGATCCCACCAGCCGCTTGTCCAGAATCCACTCGACGAGACGTTTCCAGGAAGTCGTCACCCTCGGAGTCTTGGTCGTCATCACCGGCCACCGCGGCCCTGGAACAGCCAGCACACGAAGAGCACCCCCCACCTGGAGGCCGCTACAAGCCCTGAAGAGGACCGGTCGGGAGACCGTCCGCCGGAAGCCGCCCGCCGATCCATAGTCACCGAAGTATGCCCGGCCGCTCCAGCGGACCGGCGTTAAGAACTGGGAGGCTTCAGACGTCTGCTCACTCGACTAGCAGTCCCCCCGACCGGAGCATCGCCAGTGGGGGCCACCGTATCCATGGTTGCACTGGGGGGTGGAGTCAAGGTGGTAAGGGGGAGGGGCCACTTGGACCACAAGCTCCGCCCCCTCCCCACCGCTAGTCCCGGCCGCTGAGCTGGATGCCTCCCAGGCCGGGAGCCTCTGCCCGAAGCTGCAGGGCGCGCCCACCGGCCTGGAGGGTCCCTGGAAGGGCTCCGCAGCCAGCGCCTGGACCTGGGTGCATTATCTGGGCTCAAACGCGCCGGCGGCCGAGCCCGACGCTGCCGCCGAGCCGAAGCCACGCCCACCGGAGCCCTGGAAGGAGAGGGTGAAGCGGAGGCAGCCGGCACCATGTCCAAGCCAAGGGAACACAGCGCCGGATCGATGGGGCCACGTCGACAATCCCCTGCACCTGCTGACGCAGCCAGTCCGCGTCCACAGAGCCAGCAGCAGCGCGGAGCTGCCCCAGGAGGACTTCCAGATCCAACATCCCGCAGGTAAGTAGCGCGACCCGACCTGCTCTGATCCCCCTTCACTGCGTAACTGACCGCGGTAAGCCCTCGCCAGTCCCCTATAACCCCTCTCCCTAGCTACTCCCGCCACTGCACTCTAACCCCTCCCCTAGTAACCTTACGACAACCCCGACAGGCCCTGTCATGGCGGCCTCCCCCTATGCTTCACCCAGGTCCGGCCTTACTAGACTGCTACATCAAACTCCGCACACCGGCAGAAAAAAACAGTGCCTGAGTGGTAATCGGAGGAACCACTCAGGCAATCAGGTATCTTCCGAAAATGGTCATAAATTGATGTTACCAGTGTCTCTGTCCTTTGGGGACTGATCTGTTTCTGGCCAGGCCCTACTGGATTCGGGGGCTGCTACAAACTTTGTTAAATTTTCATTTGTTTCGGCTTTACGCATTGGACTTGTGCCATTAGATACTCCTCTGTTGGTTACTGGAGCGGATTTTACTCCACTGGCCAGGGGTAAAATCCGTTTTAAAACCCTATTAATCTCTTTACAAGCGGGCTCAATACATACTGAGGTCATAAGTTTTTTTTTGTTATGGAGGATCTCTCGTCTGATATTATTTTAGGGCTTCCCTGGTTAGACCTCCATAACCCTACTTTTCATTGGCCCAAAAAAGAGTTGGTGAAATGGGGGAATCAGTGTTCTTCCCATTGCATAACTTTGCATAAATCCAATTGTCTCAGTGAAGAGACAATTGTAACTGAATTTTTGTCTGATTTTCATGATGTATTTGATCCTAAATCTGCTGAGGATTTGCCCCCGCATAGACCTTACGATTGTGCAGTTGAACTCCTTCCTGAGTCTACATACCCTAAGAAAAGGAGATCAATCTTTCTGCTCCTGAACGTGAGTCTATGCGGGAATACATTCAGGATAGTTTTCTTAAAGGTCACATCTAGAGATGAGCGAATTGAAGATGCAGAAGTGGAATTCGATCCGAATTTCTAGAGTTATTCGATTCGCATCGAATCCGAATTTCCTCACACTTCGTGGTAACGATTCACATTTAGTTCAAAATGGCTGATGTACATAGGACAAGGAACTCTGGGAACACGGGATCACCCACAATGCCATGTGTACAGCCAAATAGAAGCCAGCCCTGTGATGTCACATCCTTTTAACCCCTTCGCGAGCGCACACGGCATGTTTGACCACTGCATCCAAGGTTTAACACCCCCCAATCAGTTACGGAGCAGGGTGTTAGCTGTAACTGACAACTAACACCCTGCTCATAACCGACGCCGGGGGTTTGAACACCTTGGATGCAGCAGTCAAACATGAGCACGGCCTCCAAGAGGTTCCGCCATTTTGGCGCCCACCCCGGCCCTCTGCAGCCAATAAATAGCTGTTTTTGTTAAACGATTTGCCGCGATTTAAATTGGATCGAATAAAATCATATCGCGAAATTCGGCGAAGTTCCCAAATCAAATTTTTGAATACTTCGCTCATCCCTAGTCACATCCGTTCATCTAAATCTCCCATGGGGGCTGGGTTCTTTTTTGTTAAAAAAAAAAGATGGTGGATTGCGGCCATGCATTGGCTATCGGGAATTAAATAAAATTAAGGATAAAAATCAGTACCCTCTTCCTCTGATCCCAGATCTTTTTAATCAGATTGTGGGTGCCCGCTGGTTTTCTAAAATTGACCTCCATGGGGCCTACAATCTTATCCAGATCAAAGAAGGAGACGAATGGAAGACTGCCTTTAACATCCCGGAAGGTCACTTTGAATATTTGGTAATGCCCTCGGGTTGTGTAATGCACCAGCATTTTGCTAACGATATCTTTAGAGACTTGCTCGGTCGTTATGTGGTTGTCTTTCTGGATGACATCCAGTTTTTTTTCCTGATTGGGCCACGCACATTGAGCATGTTAGGAGTGTTTTGCTACTTTTGCGTCAAAACTGCCTCTTGGCCAAACTGTCCAAGTGCCTGTTCGGAGTCCAAAGGGTCACCTTCCTCGGTTAAGGTTATTACTCCCAACTCTTTTTGTATGGATCCACTCAAAGTCACGACTATTAATAACTGGGAATGCCCCTCCAACCTTAAGGCCCAACAGAGTTTCTTGGGGTTCTCCAACTATTATCGAAAATGTATTAAAAATTTTTCTACCATAGTGAAGCCGTTGATGGATCTCACAAAGAAAGGTGCCGATCTGACCAATTGGACTCCTGAAGCTGAACAGGCATTTGTGCGACTCAAGAATTGTTTTGAAGCTCCTGTATTAGCACCATCAGACTATGATCGCCCATTTGTTATTGAACTTGATATCTCTGAAGTGGGGGTTGGTGCCGTGTTGTCTCAGGGCTCTGAAAACTTTACAACCTGTAGCCTTCTTCTCGAGGAAATTCTCCCCTGCACAGTGCAACTACGATATTGGTAATTGGTAACTCCTAGCCATTAAATAGGCATTCGAGGAGTGGAGACATTTCCTCGAGGGGGCCAAACACCAGGTCACAGTATTTACCGATCATAAGAACCTACTATATCTGGACAACGCTAAGCGACTGTCTCCTAGGCAGGCCCGCTGGGCGCTATTCTTCACACATTTTAATTTTGTGGCGACTTATCGTCCAGGCACTAAAAATGTACGGGCAGATGCCCTCTCTCGCAGTTTTGGTCCCAGCAATGCCCCTAAGGATGTCCCCGATAAAATTTTGTCCCCGGAGTGGTTCTTGCCACTATTACTCCTGATCTTGCTACTTTAGTGGTTAACTCGCAAGACTGTGCTCCCAGAAATACCCCCACTGGGAGACTATTTGTACCTCTTAATCTACGTCTTCGTGTTTTGGAGGAGATTCATTGTTCTACCTTAACAGGACTAAATACCTACTCTCCCACTCTTACAGATAGCCTTCCTGGTCTCAAGATGTATATGAATTTGTTTTCGGCTGTGAGACATGTGCTAGGATGAAGTCTCCTATGAGGTTACCTGAGGGCCTTCTTCATCCTCTTCCTATACCTAAAAAACCGAGGCCCCATCTGTCGATGAACTTTATTACTGACTTGCCTTGTTCTCAAGGGAAAACGGTGATATGGGTCGTTGTTGATAGATTCTCTAAAATGTGTCACTTCATACCCCTAAAGAAACTTCCTGGTGCTCCACCTCTAGCCTCGTACTTTATTAATCACATACCTCACTTGCATGCGGTACCAGAAAATATTGTATCTGATCGCGGCGTACAATTTGTCTCTAGATTCTGGAAGGAATTTTGTGGTTGTCTGGGGGTCTCTCTGTCTTTCTCTTCTGCATTCCATACTGAGACCAATGGTCAGACGGAGAGATTCAACCAAACTCTTGAGCAATACTTAAGGTGTTTTGTGTCCAATGCTCAGGAAAAATGGAAAAGGTTTCTTCCCCTACCAGAGTTTGCAATAAATAACAGGGTTAACGCAACCACTAAAATGTCTCCATTTTATTGCAACTATGGCTTTAACACCAGGTACTCCTCTTTTCATAGTACTGAATCTGTTAATCCCACCGCAGAACAAACTTATCAACGACTGTGCACAGTCTGGGCCTAGACTCGCCTGAGCCTGGTAAAAGCCCAAGAGTATCAAAAACGACAGGCAAATAAAAGATGCTTACCTGGCCCTGAATATAAGCTGGGAGATCGAGTTTGGTTATCCACTAAGGATCTGTGTCTTAGGGTTCCATCTGGGGAATTCGTGCCACGTTACATTGGGCCCTACGTCATCACTGAGGTCATAAATCTAGTCTCTTTTAAATTACAACTTCCAAGTTCTTTCCTTATTCACAAGGTTTTCCTCAAATCACTTTTGAAAAAATATATCACACCTGTCCTCACATCATTCTGTCCAGTACCTCGTACATTGGAAGGGTTATGGCCCAGAGGAGCGGACGTGGGTTTCTAACAAGGACCTTAATGCCCCACGTTTGATTAGCCTTTTTCATCGTCAGAACCCCTCAAAACCAGGTCAAAACCAGAGCCTATCCTCCTATCAAGTCTGGGGCGGGTTCTTTCTTCCTATACTGTATATAGTTTTCTCACATTCACCTTGGCGCTTGCTATTGCCTTTTGTGCTTGCTGACTTATTTTGTTTGTTATCTCTATACATATTTCTGACCTTTGGCTTTTCTTGTGACTATTCTCTTGGATTTTGATTCTGTATTGTGCTGCTCGACTGTTACCGACCCCTTGGCTAGCTGACCTCCCTTTGTTGTTGTTTGTCTTGTCTGCGTTCCATGTCATCACTTATATCTTAAGAAGGGATTGCCGTCCAGTTGTCTTCTGTCGCCTAGGGCAGTTCAGGCAAGTAGGCAGGGACAGGGGGAGGTTCAGCCTAGGACTCACTGTCTTGTCGTGCCCCTCCCCCCCCAGGGTCACCAGCAGCTACTGGGGAATTGCTCTTCTAGCAGTTTCCTTACACTATCTATCTAATTTCTAGTTCTCTAAGGCAAACACAGTCAAAGTTATTTCCAAGTGAAATTGACATTATTATGCTATAATAGGTGGAGGCCCAGGGGAGGTGACAAAAATAAATAAAACATTCATACTCACCTTCACTCACCTCTTTGGGGCCTCTTCTCCATGTCCAGCACTCTCTCTCTCTCTCGGCTTTCTCAGTGATGTCATGAGCTCGGGATCACTGCTGAGGCCTGTGATTGGGTCTCAGCGGTGACATGGACATGCCGAGCATCATGACATCATCAAGCTCTACATGCCCATGTGAGTATAAATGTTTTTTTATTTTGTCACCTCCCCAGGGCCTCCACTTATTATACTCTGGGGTCTGAAAAGACCCCATAGTATAATAATGTCAATTTCACTTGTTCGGTTTCTTTAAAAAAAACAAACAAGTTTGAATATTTGGGTTAAACCATGCTATATTCCTTATCCGGCAGGATCCAGAACTTCTCTTGCACTTGCTCTCTAAAGATGACTGTAATGTGTCTTCCTGATAAGATGGTCAGACGTGAGGGAGTTAAATCAATGGGACCCTTCACCTTACCACCTGCAGGCCCCCTACAAGAGCCCTAAGACTGTTACTGCTGCACACTGTGTCCTACTGAAAAAGGAGTCCTTGGGTTATAATGTCTGAAGTAACAGAGGTGTTTCTAACAATGGAGGTGGAATTATCAGAATAGCATGCCATGTACAGTTGGGTGCGGTTCCATTACCCTGGGCAGTGGATGGTATGTCCTCATTTCCACTCTGTGTGCATGCTCAGTGACATCATTGTATCTGCTGCTCAAAACTGCTGACAGCCTAAGTGGAACCATAGACAGCAATTTTCTGTGTGGGGCATGAGACATTATATTGTGTGGGGACCATTGAAGGGCATTATACTGGGCGTTAAGGAAGCATTATACTTTAGGGGGTCATTTAGAGAACATTATACCGTGGGGGCCACAAGGGACATTATACTGTGTGGGAGGACTGAGGCAACATCCCACTGTGTGGGGGCACTAAAGGGGCATTATAGGATATGGGGACACTAAGGAGACTGTATACTCTGTGGGGTCACTAAAAGGAATTATACTGTGTGGGAGAACTTAGGGACCATTATACTGTGTGAGGGCCACAAGGAGGAATTATACTGTGTGGGGCACCTAAGGTGGCATTACACAGTATGGGGCATTTAGGGGACATTATAGTGTTTTTGTGGGCATTACATTCTCTGGAGTCACTAAGGGGCATTATATTGTATGGAGTTCTGAGGGGCATTATACACCACTAATATGGCATTATAGTATGTGGGGCACACTTAGGCGGCTTAATCAATGTGTTTTACACAATAGAGGACACTTACAGTATTGGGACACAAAGGGACTGGGGTGGGGTCAAAGGGAGGAGGAGGAGAAAGAATAAAGATAACAAAAAACAAAAAAAATCTAAAATTCTAAAGAATTGTGTAAAACATTATTACTGGGATTTAATTGGAACATATTTATTAGTCGATCATTATTTAATCATTTTCTTTTCCTTATTGTGCCAAGTTTTTTGGAAAAGACAACAAAAACTGGATAAGGATGGGACTGCATAATACTGTAGGTATAAAAACTCTAGAAGGCAAAGGCCTTTTTTTGTTGCAGATTTTGCTGTGTTTTTTTTTTTTTAGTCAACCAAAATTGCTGTAAAGGGAATGGGAAACTTAAGGCTGAAGCCCCACGTTGTGAAAACGCAGGGTTTTTGCTAATGTGGCGAAAACGCAGCATTTTACAGTATCTGCAAAGTATATGGGATTCCGGCTTATCCCATCCACACATGGCAAAAAAAAAAAAATCTGCAACAAAAAAGCATGTCAATTATACCTGCGGAACACTGGCATTTTCAATACAGATATAATAAGGGTAGAAAGTCCGCAGAGGAAAACTCTGCAAAAATCCAATGAATAACGCTGCAGAAAAAAATGCGATGTGTTTCCGCCACATTTTTTTCCGAAGTGTTTTTTTGCTGCATTTCGCTACGTGGCGCCTTAGTCTAAAGGAAGCTCTTCTACTTCTCCCTTCTTCTCAATCCACTCCTAACTGTGGCTCAAAAATCTGCACCCAAAAAAGCAGCTTTTCCACAATGTTTGGCCTTAGCCAAAGCCTATAAATACCAATAACAGTAACGAATAATAATCTTTTCTCAGATACTGAAGACTTAGGCTGAGGCCCCACGCTGCAGAAAAGCTGCTTTTCTTGTTGCAGATTTCGCCACATTTTTTGGAGTAAAACCCAGGATTGGCTACAAAAGAAATGAGAAATATAAAAGAAATATTACACAGGAGGACATAGTGTAATATTACAGAGGAAGATATAGTGTAATATTACAGACGGGGATATAGTGTAATATTACAGAGAAGGATAGTAGAATATTACAGAGGAGGATATAGTGTAATATTACAGAGGAGGATATAGTGTAATATTACAGAGGAGGATATAGTGTAATATTACAGAGGAGGATAGTAGAATATTACAGAGGAGGATATAGTGCAATATTACAGAGGAGGATATAGTGTAATATCACAGAGGAGGATATAGTGTAATATTACAGAGGAGATAGTGTAATATTACAGAGGGAGATATAGTGTAATATTACAGAGGGAGATATAGTGTAATATTACAGAGGAGGATATAGTGTAATATTACAGAGGAGGATATAGTGTAATATTACAGAGGAGGATATAGTGTAATATTACAGAGGAGGATATAGTGTAATATTACAGAGGAGGATAGTAGAATATTACAGAGGAGGATATAGTGTAATATTACAGAGGAGGATAGTAGAATATTACAGAGGAGGATATAGTGTATTATTACAGAGGAAGATATAGTGTAATATTACAGATGGGGATATAGTGTAATATTACAGAGAAGGATAGTAGAATATTACAGAGGAGGATATAGTGTAATATTACAGAGGAGGATATAGTGTAATATTACAGAGGAGGATATAGTGTAATATTACAGAGGAGGATAGTAGAATATTACAGAGGAGGATATAGTGCAATATTACAGAGGAGGATATAGTGTAATATCACAGAGGAGGATATAGTGTAATATTACAGAGGAGGATATAGTGTAATATTACAGAGGAGATAGTGTAATATTACAGAGGGAGATATAGTGTAATATTACAGAGGAGGATATAGTGTGATATTACAGAGGAGGATATAGTGTAATATTACAGAGGAGGATATAGTGTAATATTACAGAGGAGGATATAGTGTAATATTACAGAGGAGGATAGTAGAATATTACAGAGGAGGCAATAGTGTAATATTACAGAGGGAGATACAGTGTAATATTAAAGAGGAGGATATAGTGTAATATTACAGAGGAGGATATAGTGTAATATTAAAGAGGAGGATATAGTGTAATATTACAGAGGGAGATATAGTGTAATATTACAGAGGAGGATATAGTGTAATATTACAGAGGAGGATATAGTGTAATATTACAGAGGAGGATATAGTGTAATATTACAGAGGAGGATATAGTGTAATATTACAGAGGGAGATATAGTGTAATATTACAGAGGAGGATAGTAGAATATTACAGAGGAGGATATAGTGTAATATTACAGAGGAGGATAGTAGAATATTACAGAGGAGGATATAGTGTAATATTACAGAGGAAGATATAGTGTAATATTACAGATGGGGATATAGTGTAATATTACAGAGAAGGATAGTAGAATATTACAGAGGAGGATATAGTGTAATATTACAGAGGAGGATATAGTGTAATATTACAGAGGAGGATATAGTGTAATATTACAGAGGAGGATAGTAGAATATTACAGAGGAGGATATAGTGCAATATTACAGAGGAGGATATAGTGTAATATCACAGAGGAGGATATAGTGTAATATTACAGAGGAGATAGTGTAATATTACAGAGGAGATAGTGTAATATTACAGAGGGAGATATAGTGTAATATTACAGAGGAGGATATAGTGTGATATTACAGAGGAGGATATAGTGTAATATTACAGAGGAGGATATAGTGTAATATTACAGAGGAGGATATAGTGTAATATTACAGAGGAGGATATAGTGTAATATTACAGAGGAGGATAGTAGAATATTACAGAGGAGGCAATAGTGTAATATTACAGAGGGAGATACAGTGTAATATTAAAGAGGAGGATATAGTGTAATATTACAGAGGAGGATATAGTGTAATATTACAGAGGAGGATATAGTGTAATATTACAGAGGAGGATATAGTGTAATATTACAGAGGGAGATATAGTGTAATATTACAGAGGAGGATAGTAAAATATTACAGAGGAGGATATAGTGTAATATTACAGAGGAGGATAGTAGAATATTACAGAGGAGGATATAGTGTAATATTACAGAGGAGGATATAGTGTAATATTACAGAGGAGGCTATAGTGTAATATTACAGAGGAGGCTATAGTGTAATATTACAGAGGGAGATATAGTGTAATATTACAGAGGGAGATATAGTGTAATATTACAGAGGAGGATAGTAGAATATTACAGAGGAGGCTATAGTGTAATATTACAGAGGGAGATATAGTGTAATATTACAGAGGAGGATATAGTGTGATATTACAGAGGAGGATATAGTGTAATATTACAGAGGAGGATATAGTGTAATATTACAGAGGAGGATATAGTGTAATATTACAGAGGAGGATATAGTGTAATATTACAGAGGGAGATATAGTGTAATATTACAGAGGAGGATATAGTGTAATATTACAGAGGGAGATATAGTGTAATATTACAGAGGAGGATATAGTGTAATATTACAGAGGAGGATAGTAGAATATTACAGAGGAGGCAATAGTGTAATATTACAGAGGGAGATACAGTGTAATATTAAAGAGGAGGATATAGTGTAATATTACAGAGGAGGATATAGTGTAATATTACAGAGGAGGATATAGTGTAATATTACAGAGGAGGATATAGTGTAATATTACAGAGGGAGATATAGTGTAATATTACAGAGGAGGATAGTAGAATATTACAGAGGAGGATATAGTGTAATATTACAGAGGAGGATAGTAGAATATTACAGAGGAGGATATAGTGTAATATTACAGAGGAGGCTATAGTGTAATATTACAGAGGAGGCTATAGTGTAATATTACAGAGGAGGCTATAGTGTAATATTACAGAGGGAGATATAGTGTAATATTACAGAGGGAGATATAGTGTAATATTACAGAGGAGGATAGTAGAATATTACAGAGGAGGCTATAGTGTAATATTACAGAGGGAGATATAGTGTAATATTACAGAGGAGGATATAGTGTAATATTACAGAGGAGGATATAGTGTAATATTACAGAGGAGGATATAGTGTAATATTACAGAGGAGGATAGTAGAATATTACAGAGGAGGCTATAGTGTAATATTACAGAGGGAGATACAGTGTAATATTACAGAGGAGGATATAGTGTAATATTACAGAGGAGGATATAGTGTAATATTACAGAGGAGGATATAGTGTAATATTACAGAGGGAGATATAGTGTAATATTACAGAGGAGGATAGTAGAATATTACAGAGGAGGATATAGTGTAATATTACAGAGGAGGATAGTAGAATATTACAGAGGAGGCTATAGTGTAATATTACAGAGGGAGATATAGTGTAATATTACAGAGGAGGATATAGTGTAATATTACAGAGGAGGATATAGTGTAATATTACAGAGGAGGATATAGTGTAATATTACAGAGGAGGATATAGTGTAATATTACAGAGGGAGATATAGTGTAATATTACAGAGGAGGATATAGTGTAATATTACAGAGGAGGATATAGTGTAATATTACAGAGGGAGATATAGTGTAATATTACAGAGGAGGATATAGTGTAATATTACAGAGGAGGATATAGTGTAATATTACAGAGGAGGATATAGTGTAATATTACAGAGGGAGATATAGTGTAATATTACAGAGGAGGATATTGTGTAATATTACAGAGGAGGATATAGTGTAATATTACAGAGGAGGCTATAGTGTAATATTACAGAGGAGGCTATAGTGTAATATTACAGAGGGAGATATAGTGTAATATTACAGAGGGAGATATAGTGTAATATTACAGAGGAGGATAGTAGAATATTACAGAGGAGGCTATAGTGTAATATTACAGAGGGAGATATAGTGTAATATTACAGAGGAGGATATAGTGTAATATTACAGAGGAGGATATAGTGTAATATTACAGAGGAGGATATAGTGTAATATTACAGAGGGAGATATAGTGTAATATTACAGAGGAGGATATAGTGTAATATTACAGAGGAGGATATAGTGTAATATTACAGAGGAGGATATAGTGTAATATTACAGAGGAGGATATAGTGTAATATTACAGAGGGAGATATAGTGTAATATTACAGAGGAGGATAGTAGAATATTACAGAGGAGGATATAGTGTAATATTACAGAGGAGGATAGTAGAATATTACATAGGAGGCTATAGTGTAATATTACAGAGGGAGATATAGTGTAATATTACAGAGGAGGATATAGTGTAATATTACAGAGGAGGATATAGTGTAATATTACAGAGGAGGATATAGTGTAATATTACAGAGGGAGATATAGTGTAATATTACAGAGGAGGATATAGTGTAATATTACAGAGGAGGATATAGTGTAATATTACAGAGGGAGATACAGTGTAATATTACAGAGGAGGATATAGTGTAATATTACAGAGGAGGATATAGTGTAATATTACAGAGGAGGCTATAGTGTAATATTACAGACGGGGATATAGTGTAATATTACAGAGGAGGATATAGTGTAATATTACAGAGGAGGATATAGTGTAATATTACAGACGGGGATATAGTGTAATATTACAGAGGAGGGTATAGTGTAATATTACAGAGGAGGATAGTAGAATATTACAGAGGAGGATAGTAGAATATTACAGAGAAGGATAGTAGAATATTACAGAGGAGGAGATAGTGTAATATTACAGAGGAGATAGTGTAATATTACAGAGGGAGATATAGTGTAATATTACAGAGGAGGATATAGTGTGATATTACAGAGGAGGATATAGTGTAATATTACAGAGGAGGATAGTAGAATATTACAGAAGAGGATATAGTGTAATATTACAGAGGAGGATATAGTGTAATATTACAGAGGAGGATATAGTGTAATATTACAGAGGAGGATATAGTGTAATATTACAGAGGAGGATATAGTGTAATATTACAGAGGAGGATAGTAGAATATTACAGAAGAGGATATAGTGTAATATTACAGAGGAGGATATAGTGTAATATTACAGAGGAGGATATAGTGTAATATTACAGACGGGGATATAGTGTAATATTACAGAGGAGGGTATAGTGTAATATTACAGAGGAGGATAGTAGAATATTACAGAGGAGGATATAGTGTAATATTACAGAGGAGGCTATAGTGTAATATTACAGAGGGAGATATAGTGTAATATTACAGAGGAGGATATAGTGTAATATTACAGAGGAGGATATAGTGCGATATTACAGAGGAGGATATAGTGTAATATTACAGAGGAGGATATAGTTTAATATTACAGAGGAGGATATAGTGTGATATTACAGACGGGGATATAGTGTAATATTACAGAGGAGGATATAGTGTCATATTACAAAGGAGGATATAGTGTAATATTACAGACGGGGATATAGTGTAATATTACAGAGGAGGGTATAGTGTAATATTACAGAGGAGGATAGTAGAATATTACAGAGGAGGATAGTAAAATACTACAGAGGAAGATACTGTAGTGTAATATTACAGAGGGGTATAATGTAATATTACATTACAGGACAGACTTCAAACAGTGATTCATAATGAATTACAATTAACTGTTACACAGCATCAAACTCCAGTATATAAAAGACAAACACAAGACATCTCTCAGTAGCCAAAAAATGTCTGAATATATTACTCAATAGACACGGCAACCTCAAACCCAGCGTAATAGTACTATAAACCACTGTGTCTTACTATGTGCAGACCATGTGCGTAGAACATGTTCCAAGATGCACTGCAGGATATACATACTCTGGGATAGGGGCATAACATAAAGAGCAGGAGGGAAAAAGGGGGAGTCCACCTGTTCCTTATATACACTATCCATAAGAATACTATTATGCCCTAGATTCCTAACTCGGGGCCACCAATTTAGGTAGCGTATGATCCCGACCAGAACCTGCCCCTAATATAGAATGGCCCTAGATATGCCCTAGGTAGAGAAAATGTGTATAATACATATAACAAATAAAGTTAGGGTTAACAAAATACCAACACATATCCCTGTATACCCCAGAATCCATCACCACAATATTGCCCCTCTTATTGGATAGTTTGATGATAATGCCAGGAATTCCCACAAATAACATATAGAAGGGGTCACAGTATTAAAGATCGGATTGTCCAGAGTCATTATATACAGTGGGTATGGAAAGTATTCAGACCCCTTTAATTTTTCACTCTTTGTTTCATTTGCTAAAAGCAAAAAAGTTCATTTTATTTCTCATTACTGTACACTCAGCTCCCCATCTTGACAGAAAAAAAGAAACAGAAATGTAGATATTTTTGCAAATTTATTAAAAAAGAAAAACTGAAATATCACATGGTCATAAGTATTCAGAGCCTTTGCTGTTACACTCATATTTAACTCACATGCTGTCCATTTCCTTCTGATCCTCCTTGAGATGGTTCTACTCCTTCATTGGAGTCCAGCTGTGTTTAATTAAACTGATTGGACTTGATTAGGAAAGGCGCACACCTGTCTATATAAGACCTCACAGCGCACACTGCATGTCAGAGCAAATGAGAATAATGAGGTCAAAGGAGCTGCCCAAGGAGCTCAGAGACAGAATTGTGGCAAGGTACAGATCTGATCAAGGTTACAAAAGAATTTCTGCAGCACTCAAGGTTCCTAAGAGCACAGTGGCCTCCATAATCCTTAAGTGGAAAAAGTTTGGGACGACCAGAACTCTTCCTAGACCTGGCCGTCCAGCCAAACTGAGCAATCGTGGGAGAAGAGCCTTGGTGAGAGAGGTAAAGAAGAACCCAAAGATCACTGTGGCTGAGCTCCAGAGATGCAGTAGGGAGATGGGAGAAAGTTCCTCAAAGTCACCTATCACTGCAGCCCTCCACCAGTCGGGGCTTTATGGCAGAGTGGCCCGAAGGAAGCCTCTCCTCAGTGCAAGACATATGAAAGCCTGCATAGAGTTTGCCAAAAAGCACATGAAGGACTCCCAGACTATGAGAAATAAGATTCTCTGGTCTGATGAGACGAAGATTGAACTTTTTGGCGTTAATTCTAAGCGGTATGTGTGGAGAAAACCAGACACTGCTCATCACCTGCCCAATACAATCCCAACAGTGAAACATGGTGGTGGCAGCATCATGCTATGGGGGACAGGACGACTGGTTGTAATTGAAGGAAAGATGAATGCGACCAAGTACAGAGATATCCTGGAAGAAAACCTTCCAACAAGACAATGACCCTAAGCACACAACTAAAATAAAAAAGGAGCGGCTTCAGAACAACTCTGTGACCATTCTTGACTGGTCCAGCCAGAGCCCTGACCTCAACCCAATTGAGCATCTCTGGAGAGACCTGAAAATGGCTCCACCAACGTTCACCATCCAACCTGACGGAACTGGAGAGGATCTGCAAGGAAGAATGGCAGAGGCACTTGTTGCATCATTCCCAAGAAGACTCCTGGCTGTACTAGCTCAAAAGGAAGGGGCTTCTACTCAATACTGAGCAAAGGCTCTGAATACTTATGACCATGTGATATTTTAGTTTTTCTTTTTTAATAAATTTGCAAAAATATCTACATTTCTGTTTTTTTTTTTTGTCAAGATGGGGTGCTGAGTGTACATTAATGAGAAATAAAATGAACTTTTTTGCTTTTAGCAAATGGCTACAATGAAACAAAGTGTGAAAAATTTAAAGGGGTCTGAATACTTTCCGTACCCACTGTACCTACTCCTAGCAGAATGGATTCCACCTAAGGTGTGGGGTTGTTACTGATGCAGTGGATGCATCACATGCTCAGCCTTACAGACTGGAAAAACCTTCACAGGCAATGTTATGGGTCAAAATTTTGAGATTAGAGCTTTTATTACTTGTAGGTCAAAGGGGATCATATATAAGGCTACCGGTATTTGCGGTTTAGAATGTATTCCAGAGAGTTGAGGCGGAGAGTAGGAGAACACTTGAGGGATATTCAGAATTGCATGGGATACCCCAATTTCCAAACATGTACACTTGATATATAATGGTTGATCCCTCTTGTATTAAGTTTATGGGAATTGATATGATCAAACCATGAGTGAGAAGAGGCGACTGGGACCGGATAGTCACACAAGCAGAGACAAGTTGGATTTTTCGGTTAAAAACCACCAGTCCATTAGGCTTAAATAAACAGTTGAGTTTTAATTCTTTCATTTAATATGATTGATATTTGAATAATTTGTACAAATGTTCCATGAGTAATATCTGTCTATTTCCGCACCTAAACAAGTATTGAGGAAGGTTTATCCCTTCCATCGTTGGCTATATAATTGACTCTATTCTTTACTCTGCTGGTGATTTCCAATGGCCACCAGAAGAATATATGTGGTTCTTACCTATATTACTGAATCTCAATTGTGCATGTGCACTTGGTCTCCTTCGCACATGCGCAGTTTAAGTCACAGACGTCTGGTATAACTGTGCATTAAACCAGGTGTGTTCTCCAGATGCCTATAAGAAGGCACAAGGCCTGCTCAATAACAGGGAACATCCTTCTTAAGTAGGTTCCCTTTAATTGGGTTCACCTGGCAAACTAATAATCAGAGGTGTTTGAGATTGATATCAGTGACGCAAAGAGCCCTGAGATACAAAACCATCCATGAGTTTAATGGAAAAAATAAAAAAATTACATCTTTATGACACTTTATCCTGACGTGACGCAGACATTTTTTATTTTTGTGTCTTTGTTTTCTACTCCCTGCATTCCAAAAGCCATAACTTTCTCATTTTTCCGTTTACATAGTCATAGGAGCGTTTGATTTTTTCCGTGAAAAGTTGTACTTCAAAATGGTACCATGTATTATTCTGTAAAATGTACCGGGAAGTGGGAAAAAAATTCAGAATGAGGTGGAATTGAGAAAAAAAAACGCGGTACCGCCATTTTCTTAAGGGTTTTGTTTTTACGGCTTCCACTCTGTGGTAAAAATGTTATGTTAGCTTTATTCTGCAGGTCAGTACGATCACTGTGATACCAAATTTATATAGTTTTCTTCATGTTTTAATAACTTTCCAAAAATTCTAAATTTTGAAGAAAAAAAATGTTTTTTTTGAATCACCATATTCTCACTTGTGTAACTTTTTTATATTTCAGCCTACGGAGCTGTGTAAGGTGTCTTTTTTTTTGCGGGATAATATGTAGTTTTTATTGATACCATGTTGGGGAAAGTATGCTGTTTTGATCACTTTTTATTCCATTTTTTTAGGGATGCAATTTGGTGAAAAAATGCCAAATCAGCCATTTAAGGTTTTTTTTTTCCTACTTCGTTTTAAACGTAGAGCGGCCACCATATTTAGTCACGTGCACCAGGACGTAACTGTACGTCCTGGTGTGCCTAAGGGTTAAATCCAATTTGTATAATAATTTGGAACTTGGTGTAAATGGGTTGTCCAGGAATTATAACAAACTCAGGGGTGACTGGGTGTAAAAAAAAAGTCATACTCACCTACCTCCAGCACACCATTATATAGTCACGATACCCTTTCCCTCCCATGATGGGAGAGGGCGGAGAAGCCTGAGACCAATAACTGGTAAGTAACCAGTGTTGTAAGTGACCCCTGAAGCCAGTGATTGGTCTCCGGGGCCATGCGAGCCTCTCCGCTTCCAGCCCAGTGAGTTCTGGCGGGTGGTTTGTATTACAAACCCTTTAAGGAATTTTTACAAGTGGCAGAACCTAAAATGTCATTTCTAAAAATTTGGTCCTAAGAAAAAGTCTACTTCAGTAACATAAGTACGGAGTAAATAGTGTCCTAGGCAGGCTGCCAGGAAAGGATTCACTTTCAGAAATCATATAAAATTTGCAAAAGAATTTCCGTTCTGTACAACTCCACCCCTACATATAAAGCTGCAAAGGGAAAAGTGTGCAGAGCAGAAGCATCACACGAGGGCACACAAGTCTACTGCAACTGTGCAAAGGAGAAGACAGACAGAAAACAATGTACCAACCTACATCAACTGTGGTGACCGAGCAGCCTGGGCCTTACCGGACCCCACAGAAGGATTACTTGGTGTGGTCTATCCTGAATCTGATCTGCTGCTGCCTGCCCCTTGGGATCGTGGCTTTGATCTTTTCCATCAAGGTAACTCCAAAAACTAAAATTCCTCATTTTTATTATACTGTTTCTTTTCTATTATTTACCCATGATAAGCCTAATTTCAGTCCCGAAAACCACACAATTTTTTGAGTTTTTTACATTCCAAGACCTTTAGCTTTTCCATTTTCCCTACTTGTTTTATTTGGTAATTTAATTTTGTTTTTGCTAAATATTTTATTTATTTCTAAAATTTTTATTCCATTAACATTGATTTTTATGTTTTTTGCTATTTTTTTGCTTTCAATTTTTGTTCATTTTTTTTGTTTTTTAATTTGCTTTTGCCTTTTTTTCCTTACTTTTTTTGGATTCATCTTTAGGGTCTTTTTATTTTTATCGTTTTTTTGTTCCGGTTTTATTTATTTCATGTGTTTGGTTTTGTTGTGCAATATACTTTTTATCGATTTTTCTTTTGCTTGTAAGATCTGTTCCGTGTATTTTTGTTTTAGCCTTGTTTTATGGTTGTGTAAGATAAAATACTGGAGCACTTACAGACAGATTAGGAGATGGAAGGCTGTGGTACAAGATGGGACTGTACGGAGAAATAAGGGAAGAATGAAAAGTTTAGAAAATGGATGTATGAGGGGTGTCGTATGAGGGGTGTCGCATGGGGTCATATGTCTTTGGTTCACGTTCCCTTTGTCTCATGTTTTTATGCAGCTTCACTAAGCAGCTCTGGTTCCTTCAGGCATGAAAACAAAAACAGCACCGGTCACCGCCCCCCTCACATCATGACCCTGCCCCGTCCTCACTGATCGAGTCCGCACACTTCTGAAATACTATGTGCTGCGTCTGCCACTACGTGACTCTCAAACAGTGACCATTCATTACATCAAAATACTCTGTTCCTGAAACACTTTGTGCTGCTGTGAACCCTTGCTTCCCCAACAATATAAGGCTAGGTTCACATCTACGTTCACATTTCTGTTTTATGCACTAGTCGTAGGAACAGAACAGTGAAACTGACGACAGTGGCGGATCCGTCACACAACGGACACAAGCAGTGCCAAACAGAGCCCATCGTCTTATAATGCGATCTGTCAGGTTTCCGTCAATTTAGACGTAATGCTAGCGCTGCACGCTGCGTTATTTTTTCTGGCATTGATAATGGAATCTGTGACCGAGGCTACGAACTAAGTCTGCAACGCAGATGTGAAGTAACTCTTAGTCAGTGACTACCCATAATATCAGAACACTGTTTTGCTGAAATATTCGGGCATCCTGAAGACCCACTATTTAGTAGGTGATGCCCTGCTGCCCCCACTATTTAGTAGGTGATGCCCTGCTGCCCTCACTATTTAGTAGGTGGTGCCCTGCTGCCCCCACTATTTAGTAGGTGATGCCCTGCTGCCCCCACTATTTAGCATGTGATGCCCTGCTGCCCCCACTATTTAGTATGTGATGCCCTGCTGCCCCCACTATTTAGTATGTGATGCCCTGCTGCCCCCACTATTTAGCATGTGATGCCCCGCTGCCCCCACTATTTAGTATGTGATGCCCTGCCTCCCCCACTATTTAGCTCCTGATGCCCTGCTGCCCCCACTATTTAGCATGTGATGCCCTGCTGCCCCCACTATTTAGCTCCTGATGCCCTGCTGCCCCCACTATTTAGCTCCTGATGCCCTGCTGTCCCCACTATTTAGTATGTGATGCCCTGCTGCCCCACTATTTAGTATGTGATGCCCTGCTGCCCCCACTATTTAGCTTGTGATGCCCTGCTGCCCCCACTATTTCACCCACAGTTTGTGATCTCCCACACCTCCTGCTTGGTGGGGCAATTACGCTCCTTTAACTATGTTTACCACAAGATCAGCACACTCCTGTCCTGAAATACTCTGTGCTGCTTGGTTATCTGTTGCTTCCACTATGTAACTCCCGGTGACCTTAACTAAGATCAACACACTCCTCCCCTAAAATCCTTTGCGCTGCTGGGGACTTTCCTTCTTCCACTATGTAACCCTCAGCCTGTGACTTCTCACAAGATCAGCCCACTCCGGACATACTTCCCACTATTTGGCCCATTCAGCAATGCTTGTTTCGTGACGATTCCAAACTACCGGAAGCTCGGAGGGGCAATAAGATGCCGTAGTATCAGATTATCAAAACATATGTCAACTGTGCTGCGTCTAAAACCTGTCATCGGTCTCTTCTCCACTAGGAGAGTTAGGCGGAGATTGTTGTCCATAATTCAGACCCAAGACCACAACCCCCAAATTAATTCAGACCCCAGACCCCTGTAATTGATTCAGAAGCCAGACCCCAAAAACAATGCACATCCCCCATAATTTATTCAGACCCTAAACCAATCTCTTGTGCTCAGTCTTGAAGAATGAAGAACCCATGAAGAAATATACAACAATGTTACAATATAATAGGATAGGAACGCGTCAGCCATCAATAATCAGATCAGAAATCTTGATCCGTTTCCCTCTCACCGGTTGGGTGGGGGTAGATTTTTCACCACCAATTCCTGGGTTTTTAATAAGTCAAATTTAGGGTTAAAATAATTAAAAGTTTTGTATAACTACAATATGTGCAATACAAAGGGCCATTAGGCAAAATGAGTATGTACTAAAGTTCAGAGCCCCATACTTCCCAACTTTCAAAGGACAGAAAGAGGGACAGTGCAGCAAATTTAGCCCCACCCACTTCCACTTTGACTCCGCCCATCCCATCCATTTCTCTTTGTGCCCCCGCACAGTATAATGCCCCTACAGTCACCCTAACATTATATGCCCCCACATTATAATGTCCCCCTCCAATTGCCCCCACAGTATAAAGTCCCTCTTTCCTGGTGCACCCACAGTGTAATGTCCCTGTCCAATTTCCCCTAGTTTAATGTCCCCCCCAGCTGCTCCCACAGTTGAATATCCCCCTCCAGTTTAATGTCCCTCTCCAGTTACCTCCACAATATAATGTCACCGTCCAGCTGCCCCCAGTTTAATGCCCCCCTCGCAGTTGTCCCCACAATATTATGTCCCTCTCCTGGTATAAAACAAACATAAAAACCTAATACTCACCTCTCCCTGCACCCTTGCTGTTCTTCTCAACTGTCTCCGGTTCTGGAAACTTCAGGCATGATGTAAGTGATGTCATCACATGGCGCCCTCTGAGCAGAGATAGGGGCTGAATGGTGAAGCGGGGAGCGTGACGACTTTCTGGTTTACCACTCTTGTATTCAACTCTTCATCCATACTATTCACCATTTTTGGTTTCAACTAATCTGTGTCCTCAACAAGACATACCTCTTGCAGACTGGAACAGCGGGACAGGACCCGGAATCCAGAACTGTGCCACTGAATCCGAGATGGTTGGGAGGTATGGTCCCCACCAACCTAATTCTGGTAGTCTTTCCTAAGGATATGAAAAGATGGAAAACCCCTTTAAGATGCAGCAATAAACAGGAAATGCCGCACACTTGATTCATCCTGGGATCAGTCAGGGCCTGTATGATCTGGTTACATTGGCATATAGTTATGCCAGAGTTTCCCAAAAACAAATATAAATAATTCAAGGATTCTTCCACTTCTTCCGTCTTTAATGAATCTTTCCTTTTCCTTCACAGACCCGCGATGCTACTCATCAGAACGACACGTTCTCGGCCACCAAGCACTCCCGTACAGCCTTTAACCTGAATATCGCCGCCACAGTCATCGGGATCATCCTGAACATTATCTTTACGGTCATTTATTTTGTCTATCTTTCAAAAGCAAATTTGTAAAAATGACTTGTGAAGAATATCGCCTCGCCCAGCCGCCTGGCACGCCTGCGATCAAACTTCTTTCTTAACCTCCCACTCACACACCGTGAGTAGACCGGGTCATAGGATAAAACGAAATGAGCGATATAAATTTTATATGTTTAATAACCCAAGTGGATCGGTATGAATTAATAGCATATACAGAAATATACAATATTAATACGATCAAGCATAAACATACAAGCAAAGGAGCGATGATACAATACACAAAAATAAACAGGGGAATTAAAAGATAGAGAAAATACCGGCATAGGCTCGTAGTCCGTTTCTCTAGGCCACAGCAGAGTTTTGGGCCTAGGGCGCAATCTTAAGCAAGTTGCATAAAACAATGCTTCTACATGCTGTCCAGAACTAGGCCCTCAAAGCATTCCTCAGTAGGGCAGGCTCTCTCATCTTCTCCCAGATCAGAGCTCCTTACTGCCTCTTTGCTGAATGACCCCAGAATCCAGGTCTGCCCACAGCATATGGCTAGTGCTCCACCCACCCCTTGCACCCAGGCAGCCCCCCTTCTCCCACCTTTGCAGAACCCTCGGAGAGATGGGTGAAGTTAAGGCTTGCTATCCCCCATCCCATCTGGCCAGGGATAATAAAAGTGCCTGGCTATAGCAAGCCATCTCCAATGAACACACATAAAACCAGTGAAGCCTATCGTCCAGCAATGTGGACTCAACTAAAGCACCGCATTCCAAGTGGGGGAAGGACTGACCTAAGCAAGTAAAACACACTTCCAAGAAAGATATAAAACTGAGGGTCGGTTCATCACATGACTGGTTTGTGTTGTCGTGATTTTACAGCATCCATTATCCAACCCTTTTGCTGCTATGGCCAAGGATGAAACAAGACTTTGGCAAATCTGTACCTTCCTTCTTAGTTTTGTATGACTTCATCTAAGTATGGTGATCTTATAAACATTAAAGGGATTGTCTAGGATTAGAAAAATATGGTTGCTTTCTTTGAAAAACAGCGCCACCCCTGTCCATGGGTTGAAACTTGTATTGCAGTTTAACAAAATTGAAGTGAATGGGACTGAACTGCAATGCCACACATAACCTGTACGCCTTAGTGGCACTGTCTCTGGAAGAAAGATGTTGTGTTTTCCTAACCCTGGATAACTCTCTTGGGGACACAAGTCCATCTGAGGGCTGCTCCACACAGATCTGACCAAACAGACTACATGAGCCACCAAAACAATAGAAAATGGACCTCCTTAAAGTGGACTTTTCATCATTCATCCATTAATAAATGTTGCTCCTTTGATCCTGGTGCTGTTGGAATCTTTTCTCTAGCACCCGCCATTCCTGAGCAATAAGCGTATTTAGTTTTTGGTGCCTGATATGCTAACTAGACTCTCAAGGGGGCGTCACTCAGCGTTCTAATACTCACGACCCTTTGTCTGCTACTGCTTGACACCACCTACTTGACATTAGAGAGTCTAATTGGCATATCAGGCACCAAAATTAACAGCTCAATAGCTCAGGAATGGTGGGGGCAAGAGAAAAAAATTCTAACTGTTCTGGAATCAGTGAAGCAGCGATTATTATTAAATGCTAAGAACTAGAATTGGTGGAGGTGGTGAAAGGTCCTCTTTGCTGTCTAGAGATGGACGAATCTCTCAAGATTTGTTTAGTTTTAGGTTCGGGTCCCAGATTAATTTTGTGTTGAACAAGTTTGGATAGAATCAGAAATGAAATTATTGTACTCTGGGTTTTCTTCATACCCCAGAGTATAATAGGTGGAGGACCAGGGGAGGTGTAAAAATTTGAAAAAAATTTTATACTCTTCTTCCCTCAGCTCTTTTGAGCCTCCTTGTTATATCCAGCGCTCTCTCTTGGCCTCCTCGGTGATATCATGTGCCCGGGGTCACCGCTGAGGACCAATCACACGTTTGACACATGATGTCACCAGGAGAGCGCCGGAGAAATTGCTGGGAGTTCTAGTAACTTCTCAAGTGTTTTTGGCATCCCTGTGGGTGCATCTACATTGCATGATGCTCGGGTGGACAAGTACCGATCAGGAAACACAACATGTTGATCGACGTTCATTTGCATCGGCCTTTTACACTGATCGAGGCAAACTACTTGGGGGAAGAATGATCGCGACTCGCAACCTACAGTTTCTTTGAGCGTCAACTATCAAGCAATTTTTATGCTACATGAAAGATCCAGTCGGTTCACAAGCGAGAATTTGCTTATTTGTCAGCTGATCGAAAGAACATTTACACGGCCATTTATCAAAACTTAGTGTTGTGTTCCCAATAATCGGCCCATGTATTAGGGCCTTTAGATATGCTAAATGTCCTATAAGTCAGGATCCAGGACTTATCTTGTGCTGCACTTGCTGTCTGGAGATGACAATAATATGTCTTCCTGATAATATGGTCACACACAGGAGGGAGCCTAATCAATGGGGCCTCTTAATTTACCACCCATAGGGACCCTACTGATCCTCTAAGACTGGAACTTCTGCATAAGGTTGCGATTTCTGTTTGGTGAGTAAGATAAACATGGTGCACATCACAGCACGTACATGGGGGATGGGGGTCACCGATCATGAGTGTCATCTTGAAAAAGGAGCCCTACTGCTACTGCGTCTGAATGGAGGCAAAACTAACAATGGAGGTGGAGTCATCTGAATACCATACCAAGACAGTCCTGGTTGCATGTTGTGAATTCAACTCCAAGCTGCTAAAAGCAGAGACCAGAGTGGATCTATAGAACCCATTATACTGTGTGGGGACACTAAGGAAGCATTATACTATGGGGGGCATTTTAGAAACATTATACTGTGGGGGGCCACAAGGGGGGCATTATACTATGTGGAGCATAATAATGCAATATAATGTGGAGGCACTAAGAAGACATTATAGAGGGTGTGGTCACTAAGGGGCATTATAATGTGTGTGGACTATAAAGGGGCTTTATACAGCACTGAGGGGTCATTATACTGTGTTTGGACTGTAAGGGGGCTTTATACAGCACTGAGGGCATTATATTGTGTGTGGACACTA
Source organism: Leptodactylus fallax (assembly GCA_947044405.1). Classification (NCBI taxonomy): domain Eukaryota; kingdom Metazoa; phylum Chordata; class Amphibia; order Anura; family Leptodactylidae; genus Leptodactylus; species Leptodactylus fallax. The sequence goes on from CAMRHE010000258.1 coordinate 149,761, forward strand.
AGGGGGCTTTATACAACACTGAAGGGGCATTATACTGTGTGGACTGTAAAGGGGCTTTATACAGCACTGAGGGGCATTATATTGTGTGTGGACACTAAGGGGGCATTATACTGTGTGGGGACACTTAGAAAGCTTTGTTACAATATTAAGGCACAAAGGGACTGGGTGGGATCAAAGGGTTGGATGGGCTGGACTTAGTGGGCTCAGAGGCGTGGTCTCTAAATTCTAATCTAAAAGTTCTAAGCTGCATGCCCAAAAAAAAAAAAAAAATTGAATCACTGGTTGCCAGGGGTGTGGATATAGTGGTTACATTTACCACATAATAGAAAACACTGTTCTAAGTGGCACACGGTAGGTAGGGGGCCCATTACAAATTTTGCATTGGGGCCCAGGAGCCTCCAGTTATTCCTTTGCTAGTTGCAAACAGGTGTGTCAAGGTGCCATGGCGTGCAAGGGTATCATTTTACTGCCAATTTGTGGTCTGAGTGAAAAGAATTTAGGAGGCGGTCACAGAAGAGAACACCTTGTAGAGAAGAAATTAGCAATTATATTCGTGAGAAAAGACAGGATCAGAATCTGGAGGAGGAAGGATTCGGAGAAGGGAATTTGGAGGAGAATTAGACGGGGAGTTAGAAGAAAAATGATAGTGGAAGGCGGAATGGGGAGAAAAAAGTGAAAACAACTAAAATAATCTTACACAAATCCTACAAAATTCTAAAGAATTGTATAAAACATAAATATTAATACTGGAATTTCATTGGAACATATAATTATTACTCGATTACTGTGTTGATCATTTTCTTTACCTCATTGCACCAAGTTTTTGGGGGGAAAAAAAAAGGAAAACTCGTTAATTTGTAAGGATGGTCACTGAGGCAAGAACGTAGTTCTAAAAACGCTAGAAACCTAGAAATCCAAAACTAGCAGAAAATCATCATGTTTACTCAGATATTGAAGACTTAAAGGGATTCCCAGCAAATAAAAAACAAAACTATAAAAACAGCGACATACCCTGTTTCCCCGAAAATAAGACAGCGTCTTATATTAATTTTTGCTCCCAAAGATGTGCTGTGTCTTATTTTCAGGGGATGTCTTATTTTTTTTTTCAATGAAGAAGAATTCACATTTATTGCTGAACAAAAAAATGAACATTTATTATATACGGTACTGTACAGTAGTTGTCATCACAAACCAGCATAACCAGACAAACTGTGAATCCTATCAAGAATTTCTTACTACTACTGTACCATTATTTCCATGTACAACAATTAATACTATGGTACATTTACCAATATTTACGGTATGAATAGAAGGTAAAATTTATTCAATGACAGTTATGTCATCATCTTCTAGGACATCATCATAACAATCCAAACCATTAATTTCCCTGCACACAGTATCATGTCCCATAGTGGCCCCTGCACACAGTATCATATCCCATAGTGGCCCCTGCACACAGTCTCATGCCCCATAGTGGCCCCTGCACACAGTATCATTCGCCATAGTGGCCCCTGCACACAGTATCATTCGCCATAGTGGCCCCTGCACACAGTATCATGCCCCATAGTGGCCCCTGCACACAGTATCATGCCCCATAGTGGCCCCTGCACACAGTATCATTCGCCATAGTGGCCCCTGCACACAGTATCATTCGCCATAGTGGCCCCTGCACACAGTATCATTCGCCATAGTGGCCCCTGCATACAGTATCATTCCCCATAGTGGCCCCGGCACACAGTATCATTCCCCATAGTGGCCCCTGCACACAGTAGTTTGCCCCATAGTGGACCACCCATGAACAATTATTATACTGTGGGGTCTTTTCAGACCCCAGAGTATAATGATCGGAGACCCAGGAGAGGATAGAAACATAAAAAAACAACGTTGCTTACCTGTTCCTCGCTCCGGTGCATGCCCGTGCGCTACTCCGGCCGCCTTCACTGTTAGACCAGGCCGCGTCACGTGATCCGGCCGGCGTCGCGATGCAAAATGACGTCCGCTGACGTCACCAAACAGGCCCGAAGCCTGGAGAAGCGTAGGACAGGTAAGCACATAGTTTTTTATGTTCGCTCACCTCCCCTGGGCCGCCGATTATTATACTCCGGGGTCTGAAAAGACCCCGGAGTGTAATGATAGCAGAGATTGTGGGGTTCTCCCGCGGCCTCACATATCGTATATACCGTATGTTCTGTTCGGGAACATACGCCTTACTTTCGGGGGGATGCCTTATATTAGGCAATTCTCCGAAACCTCTCCTATGCCTTACTTTCGGGGGTGTCTTATTTTCGGGGAAACACGGTATGAGTAACGCCTCCCTACAAACACACCCCATCCAAGACACACCCCATTATTAAGCAAGTCAGAAATATGGTTTTTATTAAGATGCCACATTTTGCGCCAGAAGGTGCACTTTAAAGGGAGACTCTCACCAGAATCCAGCATATCAACCCAGCGCTGTAAATAGATCGGTTAGTGTCACCTGAATCTTCAGTGATTTCCCTTTGTGAACCGGTGCAAATATTGCTATTTTGTCAATATGCAAATGCGCTCTTTCGAGCAATGAGGGTGTGAAACATAATAAACACTTAAACTCACCTTCCCTCACCTCTACTGGGCTCCCTCGGGGTCCTCTTCGGTGGTCTTTTGGCCTCTTCTGGCCTTCTAGGTGACATCATGGGTTGCCAGAGGACTGTTGAGGCCTTGTGTCTAAATGTTATGTCATTGTTGTGACCCATGACATCACATGGAAGACCGGAAGAAGCTGAAAGACCAAAGAAAAGGACCCCAAAGGATGTGGAGGTCCAGGGGAGTGCATAGATACTTATATCCCGCTGCTTCACCTCTCTTGGGCTCCTTTCGGGTCCTCTTTGGTGGTTTTCAGGCTTCTTCTGGCCTCCTAGGTAACGTCACGGGTTATATGAACCCGGAGTGATGCGGAGGTCCAGAGGAGGTGTGTAAATATTTATACTCTTACCTGCTTCACCTCTGCTGGACTCCCTTGGGGTCCTCTTCTGTGGTTAGGGCCTGAAAAGACATAGTATATCATTACTCATACATAAGCTACTGTACACACTGGTATCGTATTCCTTCAGGAATCATACTTTAAATGCTCAAAAACCATACCCATAATCATGTATAGAAAATAGAATTAAAAAAAATTTACAAAACAGAAAATAAAACTTCCCTAGTGCCACTTTTCGGGCAGGTTGTGGTGGTTTTGGTGACAAGCTGTTGAGGTTGACTACTGACTGTTGCAGAAGAAGAGTTAACAGAGAAATTCCTCTCCACCTCCCCACATTAGATAGTCAGGCAGCCGCTTCACACCTATCCCTCATATCTGGGAGACATTCTCCCTCCTGGCAAAAGTCCAGGACGAGATGGTTTCTCTCTACTTTACTATAAAAACTTCCAGAATCTGACACTCCCACACCTCCCCCTACAATGCCATGGATTGCTTCATGGACATCTCCTACCAAGACAAGCACAGAAATCTTACATAGGATTAATAGCACCCATGCAGACGTTATAAGCAATCTCCCTTCTTATTTTAGACGTAAAGCTTTTGGTTCTAAGACTCATATACCCCTAAATTAAAGGGGACCTTTCACCACCTCCACCAACTCTGCATCCTTCATTAAGCAGAGCTCCATTGATTTCAGCACAGTTGAAATTTTTTCTCTAGCTCCCACCATTCCTGGTTACTTTCATCACAACTATGCTGTCTATTGTCAGGTGGGCGGTCTCAAACTATCTGCTCCAGCCCACCTGACCGTAAAGAGCCCAATTAACATAATGGGTGGCTGAAGCTAATAGCACCAATTGCTGAGGAATGAGATACAGAAGAAATTCTAGCTGCGTCAGAATCAGTAGAGCGGTACCCACTGAGGGATGGAAGTGGTGAAAGGTCTTCTTCAATGCCTCTAGGCTACATCTAGATGACAAATCCTTTAATCTTTCTTGGCGTTGACACCAAGAAGACTTTTGACCACCTAGATTGGTGTTTATTAAAAGTGGTCTTATCAAGATTTGGCATCTTCCATTGAAACCCTGCTTCAGGCCATCCAAAAACACCCGGAGATCATGGGAGTGAGGTTTGGCAAGGACACACTCACCACCTAATGCATTTTCTGCAGATGTGTTGCTTGGACTCCCATGCATTACAAGACTGTTGGGGTTCTTTGATCTTATTTCCAACTATAAGATCAAGATCTAAATCTGAAATATTAAATATCACTCTACCACTGAAAATGGACTACATCTTCTATGAGATACCTGGACATACACATCCCTGCCAACCTCGCTGATCTATATAAATATAATAATATCAGTTCACTCTCGATAGAACTTGGTCATCTCTTGGTTTGGTAGTAAATACACTCTCAAAACCAATATACTGCCTAAAATAACTTCTCTGCATGATACCAATACACCTCCCAATGACAAAGACTATTCACTACATACAGTACCTATAGAGCCATAAACCCCAACATTTGGCCTAGTCATTGCTTATTACAAGGGTGGACTTAGTCTTCAAGATATAAGAACTTACTATAAAGCAATTCAGTTGGACAAATGGCTAGAACTTTGTCATCCTCTCGAGAACAACATGCTAAAAATCACTACATATATAAATGTAAAGGTATACAACCAGAGACTGAAGAAAGAAAGAGGTCCAATGGACGAGAGCACAGAAAAAAGTAAGAGGGAAGAGAGGAAAGAACCAAGGGATGGACCATAAGACACCTCGGAGATCCAAGCTCGTAATGACATCATTACATAAGATAACATTGTCTCCATCATGGAATCTTCCTGGATGAATCTTCTTTGCCACAAACTATATCACATAGTCGGTCATTAACCATTGTCCAATTTGGTTTACTTTAACTATATCCATTGCCACGGTCACTTTTTCCATGAGGTAGTCATAGCTATTTTAGCCACTAGGAATAGAAACGTACTAAGTTTATGAGAATCTATACCCTGGGGATGGTTTCATTCCACAGAGCTTGTGTGGGAGAAAGTCTTGGTAATAGAATACGACATGTTAAATATTCTTCTCAAAAAATGGTGGGCTTTAGAACAGTCTCGCCAGATAGGGAAGGGGATCCCTCTATGCGTTTTGGAAACACAAGGGTAAGAAGGAGAGAACATCTAGGAGAACCTGGCCAGTACAAGATGGTCATCAATGGCTTTAGAGAAGACCTGTCACCAGGTCTGAAAACCCCAATGACATCCATCATCTGATCGGTGCTGTCACCTTGAGCATTGTGGTGTTTTGTATATCCAAATCCATTCAGCCATTCCAAAGCTATAAGCCCTGTTAGTGAAGATGCAGATTAGGATCTACTAGTCAAGTGGGCGATAACACTGCATGACATACAGCACAGAGAGACCCCGCCCCCAGAGAAACCACAGCGTTAACGCCCACTTGGCAAGTAGACCCTAATTTGCATCAACACTTAAAGGGCTTATGTCTTTGGAATGGCAGGATTTGGATATACAAAACACCAAAATGCTCAGGGTGACAACTCTGACCAGATGATGGATGTCATTGGACTTTTCAGACCTGGTGACAGGTCAAAGGAGAAGAAAGCATTGGTAAAACTTTTCTAGCTTAGATACAGCGGCTCAACTCTATATATGATAGCATACCTCTATAATGGCAGGATTAGATACAGCAACGCATCTCTATGTATGGTAGTATGCTTCTAATGACAGGATTAGATGCATAGAGCTGAGCCGCTGTATCTAATCCTGTCATTAGAAGCATACTACCATACATAGAGATGTGTTGCTGTATCTAATCCTGCCATTATAGAGGTATATAACCATGCATAGAGCTGAGCCACTGTATGGTTGTATACCTCTATAATGGCAGGATCAGATACAGCAACGCATCTCTATGTATGGTAGTATACCTCTATAACAGTATACAGCGGCTCAGCTCTATATATGGTAGTATACATCTATAATGACAGGATTAGATACAGCGGCTCAGCTCTATATATGGTAGTATACATCTATAATGACAGGATTAGATACAGCGGCTCAGCTCTGTGTATGGTAGTATATATCTATAATGGCAGGATTAGATTCAGCAGCTCAGCTCTATATATATTAGTATATATCTATAATGACAGGATTAGATACAGCGGCTCAGCTCTATATATATTAGTATATATCTATAATGACAGGATTCGATACAGCGGCTCAGCTCTATATATATTAGTATACATCTATAATGACAGGATTAGATACAGCGGCTCAGCTCTGTATATGGTAGTACACCTCTATAATGACAGGATTAGATACAGCGGCTCAGCTCTGTATATGGCAGTATACCTCTATAATGACAGGATTAGATACAGCGGCTCAGCTCTATATATGGTAGTATACATCTATAATGAGAGGATTAGATACAGCGGCTCAGCTCTGTGTATGGTAGTATATATCTATAATGGCAGGATTAGATTCAGCGGCTCAGCTCTATATATATTAGTATATATCTATAATGACAGGATTCGATACAGCGGCTCAGCTCTATATATATTAGTATACATCTATAATGACAGGATTAGATACAGCGGCTCAGCTCTGTATATGGTAGTATACATCTATAATGACAGGATTAGATACAGCGGCTCAGCTCTGTATATGGTAGTACACCTCTATAATGACAGGATTAGATACAGCGGCTCAGCTCTGTATATGGCAGTATACCTCTATAATGACAGGATTAGATACAGCGGCTCAGCTCTATATATGGCAGTATACATCTATAATGACAGGATTAGATACAGCGGCTCAGCTCTGTATATGGCAGTATACCTCTATAATGACAGGATTAGATACAGCGGCTCAGCTCTATATATGGTAGTATACATCTATAATGACAGGATTAGATACAGCGACTCAGCTCTATATATGGCAGTATACATCTATAATGACAGGATTAGATACAGCGGCTCAGCTCTATATATGGTAGTATATATCTATAATGACAGGATTAGATACAGCGGCTCAGCTCTATATATGGTAGTATACATCTATAATGACAGGATTAGATACAGCGGCTCAGCTCTATATATGGTAGTATACATCTATAATGACAGGATTAGATACAGCGACTCAGCTCTATATATGGTAGTATACATCTATAATGACAGGATTAGATACAGCGGCTCAGCTCTGTATATGGCAGTATACCTCTATAATGACAGGATTAGATACAGCGGCTCAGCTCTATATATGGTAGTATACATCTATAATGACAGGATTAGATACAGCGGCTCAGCTCTATATATATTAGTATACATCTATAATGACAGGATTAGATACAGCGGCTCAGCTCTATATATGGCAGTATACATCTATAATGACAGGATTAGATACAGCGACTCAGCTCTATATATGGCAGTATACATCTATAATGACAGGATTAGATACAGTGGCTCAGCTCTGTATATGGCAGTATACCTCTATAATGACAGGATTAGATACAGCGGCTCAGCTCTATATATGGTAGTATACATCTATAATGACAGGATTAGATACAGCGGCTCAGCTCTATATATATTAGTATACATCTATAATGACAGGATTAGATACAGCGGCTCAGCTCTATATATGGCAGTATACATCTATAATGACAGCTCTGCTCTGTATATGATAAAGGCCAACCAAGGTCTCCAGATTTCTCTGTGACTATTCCCTTTCTCTTAACTCATTGAGCTGGTATTTCCATGTATTATACACCGAGTGCTCAGCGGAGAGCTATGAAATAATAGGAAGCTTACGAGTAACAAAGTGTAGCCTATAAATAAATGCCTTACCAGGAAGTTGTCCGCAGATACGTCACCTAATATTCCCGTTCCCATTCCATATCATGGCTTGAAACCAAGTACAAACATTTAGGAGAATAATGTACTGTATCAATGATTTTATAACCTATTCAGTTCACTTCTCACTTTATTGAAAAATGTGGCTGTTTTCTGCCTGCACACCTCTCTGCCACTAGGGGTCTCCCTTCCAGCTAATTAGCTGTTCACTCCTTTTAATGTGGCCCCTTGCACACTACTGTGATTGCATGGCACAGGCGGCACACGCCCGTGCATCAGCCATGCTTCTGTGGCCACATTCATTCAATGAATAGTGGCCACGGAACCTCGGACACAATACTAGATAGGAATAGAACCTGTCCTGAGTTTTGCGGCCCAGACAGAAATGGAAAGGTCAGTGTGCTATCCGGGCAAAACCCAAATAGCACACGGTCGTGTGCATGGGTCCTTAGAAATAAGGAGGGGGGAGGGGCGGGTCTCTCTTCACAGCCTCTGTATGTGTACACACAGCTTACCCTACCTGTATACTGCTCAAAGAGGAGTCTGCAGCATCTGACAGTGAGTGTAAGGAGAGTCTATCTACTTCTATAGACTTCCAACTAGCTGCTTATGTTATTGCTGATGGGATGTTAGTCATAGACAGCAAGCAGCTTTCCTCCTTGTGCTCAGATTTTTGTTTTTCTGTGTCAGGGACTCTTTTGGTTGCATCATAACCTGTATTTGCAGTCTAGTGTCTCTAGAGCTCCTATATTATGGTCACTTGGGCTTTTCTCAGCTATTTGTTTGCTATTGTACAGTTACTTCTGGCAGAATGACATGTAAAGAAACCAATAACAGTAATAATGGACATAGGAAGAGTAGACTGCTCCTTATTGTACGGTGCAGTCTCAGAGAGAAATGCAAAATATGCTGCAGCCATAATGGGGCTATTAGCAGTAGAGATATTGATAGGACTCCATGTATGAAGACTTATACAGCCATAGAACAGACTGCCCAGCAAGACCCTGCACATATTTAAACTTTTTATGAAAACTCAGGTACCCTTTAAATATTAAACCCCAGCTAGATCAGGAGTAATCTCTGCATCCTGGCTCTAAAGGTCCCTAAATCTGCATTTAATCCCCTCCGGCGCTGTAATGTATCATCAGCCGAGAGAGTTTCTCAACCTGAAAAATCTAAGTTACAAGAAATAACCCTTTACATCTCCAACATTCCTTTAGCGGAATAATAATCAAGAAAAATGACCCAATTAATAATTATCCCACAAAAGTGAAAAATCAAATGAATGATATCACCTTTTCAACCTTCTCAGGGTGACCCAGTCTTTGTGCATTAACCCTTTCCTGCCACAGCCATTTTTGTTTTTTCGTTATTTATTCCTTCCAAAAGCCATTTTTTTCTGCGATGTGCTGAGAAGCTGCAAAAAAAAATTCAGAATTAGTATACCTCTACAATAACAGGATTAGATACAGCGGCTCAGCTCTATGTATGGTAGTATACCTCTACAATAACAGGATTAGATACAGCGGCTCAGCTCTATGTATGGTTGTATGCCTCTACAATGGCAGGATTAGATACAGCGGCTCAGCTCTATGTATGGTTGTATACTTCTACAATGACAGGATTAGATACAGCGGCTCAGCTCTATGTATGGTAGTATACTTCTACAATGACAGGATTAGATACAGCGGCTCAGCTCTATGTATGGTAGTATACTTCTACAATGACAGGATTAGATACAGCGGCTCAGCTCTATGTATGGTAGTATACTTCTACAATGACAGGATTAGATACAGCGGCTCAGCTCTGTGTATGGTAGAATACCTCTACAATAACAGGATTAGATAGAGCGGCTCAGCTCTGTGTATGGCAGTATACCTCTATAATGACAGGATTAGATACAGCAGCTCAACTCTATGTATGGTAGTATACCTCTACAATAACAGGATTAGATACAGCGGCTCAGCTCTATGTATGGTAGCATACCTCTATAATGACAGGATTAGATACAGCAGTTCAGCTCTATGTATGGTAGAATATCTCTATAATGACAGACATATTAATGGTTAAGACGTCTTGCATCTGTTTGTACTTTGCGAAGTTCTTAGTATAAAGTTTTGGAGTATTTTGGTAAAAAGTTTTAAATGTGTAAAAATATAGCTTGATGTGTTATACATCATCGTGAAGACGCTTGTAGAGGATGGAGAGGCCTTAACTTACATGAACACAGTGCGGTAACCACACAATGGGTCACAATGGTGGATTTGACAGCAGGATCAGTACGAGATAAATAATGTAATATAACTGAAACGTGACTCATCGTTTCATGTAGTTTACAGTATATCAATATATATAGGGAAATACAGTGCCTTGCAAAAGTATTCGGCCCCCTTAAGTTAATACTTTGTAGCGCCCCCTTTTGCTGCGATTACAGCTACAAGTCGCTTGGGGTATGTTTCTATCAGTTTTGCACATGGAGAGACTGAAATTCTTGCCCATTCTTCCTTGGAAAACAGCTGGAGCTCAGTGAGGTTGGATGGAGAGCGTTTGTGAACAGCAGTTTTCAGCTCTTTCCACAGATTCTCGATTGGATTCAGGTCTGGACTTTGACTTGGCCATTCTAACACCTGGATACGTTTATTTGTGAACCATTCCATTGTAGATTTGGCTTTATGTTTGGGATCATTGTCTTGTTGGAAGATAAATCTCCGTCCCAGTCTCAGGTCTTTTGCAGACTCCAACAGGTTTTCTCCCAGAATGGTCCTGTATTTGGCTCCATCCATCTTCCCATCAATTTTAACCATCTTCCCTGTCCCTGCTGAAGAAAAGCAGGCCCAAACCATGATGCTGCCACCACCATGTGTGACAGTGGGGATGGTGTGTTCAGGGTGATGAGCTGTGTTGCTTTTACGCCAAACATATCGTTTTGCATTGTGGCCAAAAAGTTGGATTTTGGTTTCATCTGACCAGAGCACCTTCTTCCACATGTTTGGTGCGTCTCCCAGGTGGCTTGTGGCAAACTTTAAACCAGACTTTTTATGGCTATCTTTGAGAAATGGCTTTCTTCTTGCCACTCTTCCATAAAGGCCAGATTTGTGCAGTGTACGACTGATTGTTGTCCTATGGACAGACTCTCCCACCTCAGCTGTAGATCTCTGCAGTTCATCCAGAGTGATCATGGGCCTCTTGGCTGCATCTCTGATCAGTCTTCTCCTTGTTTGAGATGAAAGTTTAGAGGGACGGCCGGGTCTTGGTAGATTTGCAGTGGTCTGATACTCCTTCCATTTCAATATGATCGCTTGCACAGTGCTCCTTGGGATGTTTAAAAAAGTTTGGGAAATCTTTTTGTATCCAAATCCGGCTTTAAATTTCTCCACAACAGTATCACGGACCTGCCTGGTGTGTTCCTTGGTCTTCATGATGCTCTCTGCGCTTTAAACAGAACCCTGAGCCTATCACAGAGCAGGTGCATTTATACGGAGACTTGATTACACACAGGTGGATTATATTTATCATCATCAGTCATCTAGGACAACATTGGATCATTCAGAGATCCTCACTGAACTTCTGGAGTGAGTTTGCTGCACTGAAAGTAAAGGGGCCGAATAATATTGCACGCCCCACTTTTCAGTTTTTTATTTTTTACAAAAGTTTAAAATAACCAATAAATTTCGTTCCACTTCACAATTGTGTCCCACTTGTTGTTGATTCTTCACCAAAAAATTAAAATTTTATATCCTTATGTTTGAAGTCTGAACTGTGGCAAAAGATTGAAAAGTTCAGTGGGGCCGAATACTTTCGCAAGGCACTGTACATTATCATGAAGACGCTTGTAGAGGGTGGAGAGGCCTTAACTTACATGAACACAGTGCGGTAACCACACAATGAGTCACAATGGTGGATTTGACAGCAGGATCAGTACGAGATAAATAATGTAATATAACTGAAACGTGACTCATCGTTTCATGTAGTTTACAGTATATCAATATATATAGGGAAATATTTATGAAGACTGGAGGATTGAATACCAGTCTTCATAACCCCAGTGAGACAGGCGCCTCATTTAGGAGTAGGCTTGTAGTTGGCCTAGATTTTAGTGATTGCTTTTAAGAACGTAGCGTGCGAGGTCTGCAACGTATATCTGGCATAAAATAAATAATAAATACGCCCCATAAACTCTAAAGTCATGACAATATACACTGGTTATTAAAATGGTCTAAAAGCAAAATTGTCTTAGTTACCCCTGGTTTTTGTCAATATGCTTTTTGGAGCAACGAGGGAGTTGCCATTACTCCAAAGAGGTAAGTAACAGGGGACTTTTCAGACCCCAGAGTATAATGATCGGAGGCCCAAGGGAGGCGACAAACATAAAAACTAGTGGTACTTACCTCTCCTGGGCTCCGCCGTGGTCCTCTTCAATGACATAGTGATGTCACAGACGTCACGTGCATAATGACACCAGCGTAACCCACGTCTGTGAGATCAGTACAGAGGCCGAAGACTGTATGGACTCACGCCGGAGCACAGGAGAGGTGAGTAACACTGGATTTTATGTTCGCTCACCTTCCCTGGGCCTCTGATCATGATACTCTGAGGTCTGAAGAGACCCCAATGTATAATGGTCGCAGTATTTGTTGGGGTTCGCCCAACAAATACTCTTGCTGCGGGCCTCTGGGCCTTACCGATCCCTACTCCTGCTCATGGCTGCCTCCACTTTTGCTTCTTCTCTTCAGGGGGTCCAGCGACGTGAAATGGGACTCACAGATTTAGTGGTAGATAGGTCAGAGAGGGGATTGGCTATCGTGGTGGGTGGAGAAGTGGACTGTGGTGGGGGGATTAGAATAGTTGATGGGGAGATCCATTTATTACAACCAAACAGTATAGACAAGTCTGGCCATAAAACTTTAAGAATGCCCATTTCTGGTAATGAATGTGTGAGCTTGGATGGCAAGTTAAAGTGAATGTTCACAAATGCCAGAAGCCTAGCGAGCAAACTGGGGGAGGTTGAGGCCCTGGTCCAGGAGGAAAACATTGATATAGTTGGTGTGGCTGAGATGTGGCTAGATTCCGCACATGACTGGGCTGTAAACATTCTGGGTTTTACACTATTTTGTAAAGACAGGGCTAAAAGAAAGGGAGGTGGAACGTGTATGTATGTCAGAAGTGATAGGCGGCGTGTGTATATATGTCAGAAGCAGAGGCGTAGCTAGCGTGGGGGCAGAGGGGGCGGCTGCCCCGGGCCCACTGACATTGTAAGGCCCACCATGGCCTCTTCAGGCCTGCGGTTTACATGACAACGAGAACACAGTCAGACGTCTGGTTCTTGGCACAGGTGGCGCGATGACGTCACAACATCGCGCCTCCTGCACTGAGACACTGACATCCTGTGCGTGGACCCTGCGCATAGAGCGCGGGTCAAGAAGAGAAAGTGGCGGCTCCATTCCTCATCATGGCAGGTAGCTGAGTATAACTTATATTTGTTTTGTTTTAGCTTAGTTGTGGGTATTTTAATAGTGTAAGGGGTTGTTAGGAGGGGGGAATTATAACTATAAGGGAGGGGGGGATTATGAACATAAGGGGGTCATTTATATAAGGGTTATTGGGGAGTATTATGAATACAAGGGGGGGAGGTTATTTATATAAGGAAACCTCTGTGAACTTTCTGTGCAAAGCGCTGCAGGAAGAACAGCGCTTTTTTGCTGCGGGACGCCACGTGGGGCCCCGGTCTTAAGGAGTTTTCCAGCTCATTTTTAATTGATGAACTATCCGCAGAATAAATCATCAATAAGAGATAAGTGATCCCCCACTGATCAGCTGTATGAAGGGGCTATGGCGCCTGTTTATATGACATGTTGTCTGTTTATAGTGACCGTGTGATGTAATTCCAGCCTTGACACATAGACGTGTATAGGACGAGGCTGTAGTTACATTACATGGCCGCTATGAGATGAATGACACTATGTAAACAGAGAAGGGGTCACAGCGCTTACACAGGTACCACAGTTCATTCAAACAGCTGATCCTGGGGGTCCGGGGTATTGGAACTTCACTAATTATTTTTACCTTTTGATTACTTTTTAAATAGGAAACACCTGGGGCATTATTAATAAGGGGAACTGTTTATACAGGTTACACAGGGAAGTTATTAATTTAAAGTTGCACTTGTGAGTATTATTCATTATGGGGAGTTATATTATATATATTATAATTGGGGGTAGCAGCAGGATGGGTGTGCAGGGGAGGACAATGTGGGTCAGGTGCCTGGAAAAGTGAGGAGCCAAAGATGTCTGTGCTGCAAACTTTACAGAGACTGGAAGAAATGGTCATGGCCGTCCAGAGGGAAGAGACGGGGAATGTGAACGATTAGTCAGAGACGTCACCGGTAAGTCACTAAATGTTACTGCCCTGTATTCACCTAAATCGTCTGCAGAACCCTGTGTAGAGCCGCTATATACCACTATACGCTCACCATATACTGATAATACCGGTATACCTAAGTTGGGGGCCCACTTGGACATGTTCGCCCCCCTGTACAGAACCCCTAGCTACAGTGGGGAAAAAAGTATTTAGTCAGCCACCAATTGTGCAAGTTCTCCCACTTAAAAAGATGAGGCCGGCCTGTAATTGTCATCATAGGTAGACCTCAACTATGAGAGACAAAATGAGAAAACAAATCCAGATAAGCACATTGTCTGATTTTTTAAGAATTTATTTGCAAATTATGGTGGAAAATAAGTATTTGGTCAATAACAAAAGTTCATCTCAATACTTTGTTATATATCCTTTGTTGGCAATGACAGAGGTCAAACGTTTTCTGTAAGTCTTCACAAGGTTGGCACACACTATTGATGGTATGTTGGCCCATTCCTCCATGCAGATCTCCTCTAGAGCAGGGATGTTTTGGGGCTGTCGCTGGGCAACATGGACTTTCAATTCCCTCCAAAGGTTTTCTATGGGGTTGAGATCTGGAGACTGGCTAGGCCACTGCAGGACCTTGAAATGCTTCTTACGAAGCCGCTCCTTCGTTGCCCTGGCGGTGTGCTTGGGATCATTGTCATGCTGAAAGACCCAGCCACGTTTCATCTTCAATGCCCTTGCTGATGGAAGGAGGTTTGCACTCAAAATCTCACGATACATGGCCCCATTCATTCTTTCATGTACACGGATCACTCGTCCTGGTCCCTTTGCAGAGAAACAGCCCCAAAGCATGATGTTGCCACCCCCATGCTTCACAGTAGGTATGGTGTTCTTTGGATGCAACTCAGCATTCACTCTCCTCCAAACACGAAGAGTTGTGTTTCTACCAAACTTTTCTACTTTGGTTTCATCTGACCATATGACATTCTCCCAATACTCTTCTGGAACATCCAAATGCTCTCTAGCAGACTTCAGACGGTCCATGATATGTACTGGCTTAAGCAGGGGGACACGTCTGGCAATGCAGGATCTGAGTCCCTGGCGGCGCAGTGCGTTACTGACGGTAGCCTTTGTTACGTTAGTCCCAGCTTTCTGCAGGTCATTCACTAGGTCTCCCCGTGTGGTTCTGGGATTTTTGCTCACCGTTCTTGTGATCATTTTGACCCCACGGGGTGAGATCTTGCGTGGAGCCCCTGATGGAGGGAGATTATCAGTGGTCTTGTATGTCTTCCATTTTCTAATTATTGCTCCCACAGTTGATTTCTTCACACCAAGCTGCTTGCCTATTGCAGATTCAGTCTTCCCAGCCTGGTGCAGGTCTACCATTTTGTTTCTGGTGTCCTTCCACAGCTCTTTGGTCTTCACCATAGTGGAGTTTGGAGTGTGACTGTTTGAGGTTGTGGACAGGTGTCTTTTATACTGATAACAATGTCAAACAGGAGCCATTACTACAGGTAATGAGTGGAGGACAGAGGAGCCTCTTAAAGAAGAAGTTACAGGTCTGTGAGACACAGAAATCTTGCTTGTTTGTAGGTGACCAAATACTTATTTTCCACCATAATTTGCAAATAAATTCTTTAAAAATCAGACAATGTGATTTTCTGGATATGTTTTCTCATTTTGTCTCTCATAGTTGAGGCCTACCTATGATGTCAATTACAGGCCGGCCTCATCTTTTTAAGTGGGAGAACTTGCACAATTGTTGGCTGACTAAATACTTTTTTCCCCCCTGTACTCCTCTGGTCAGAAGTGATAGGCGGAGTGTGTATATATGTCAGAAGTGATAAGCGGCGTGTATATATGTCAGAAGTAATAGGCGGTGTATGTATATGTCAGAAGTGATAAGCGGCGTGTGTATATATGTCAGAAGTGATAGGCGGAGTGTGTATATATGTCAGAAGTGATAGGCGGTGTGTGTATATATGTCAAAAGTGATAAGCGGCATGTGTATATATGTCAGAAGTGATAGTCGGTGTATGTATATGTCAGAAGTGATAAGCGGTGTGTGTATATATGTCAGAAGTGATAAGCGGTGTGTGTAGGTATGTCAGAAGTGATAGGCGGAGTGTGTATATATGTCAGAAGTGATAGGCGGAGTGTGTATATATGTCAGAAGTGATAGGCGGTGTGTGTATATATGTCAGAAGTGATAAGCGGTGTGTGTATATATGTCAGAAGTGTTAAGCGGCATGTGTATATACAGTATGTCAGAAGTGATAGGCGGTGTGTGTATATATGTCAGAAGTGATAGGCCGCGTGTGTATATATGTCAGAAGTGATAGGCGGTGTGTGTATATATGTCAGAAGTGATAGGCGGTGTGTGTATATATGTCAGAAGTGATAGGCCGCGTGTGTATATATGTCAGAAGTGATAGGCCGCGTGTGTATATATGTCAGAAGTGGCATGAAAGTGAGTGTGAAAGAGGCAAATGTGGGTGAAGATTGTGAGGACTGGAATCCTTGTGGGTGGAATTGCATAAGGATGTGACCACTGATAAAATACTTTTTGGTATAATCTATAGACCGTCCAACATAACCGAGGAGTTAGAGGGTCAGTTGTATAAGGAAATTGAGTGGGTGGCACAGGCGGGTACGGTGGTCTTGATGGGAGATTTTACCTACCTGGATATTGACTGGGGTCATGGTGCTGCATCGTCTGTAAAGGGGAGGAAATTCATCAATTTGTTGTAGGACAATTTTATGGTCCAGCTTGTAGAAGATCCAACTAGAGGGGGCGCTCTGCTGGATCTGATCATCTCTAATAATAAAGGACTTGTTGGAAAGGTCACTAATGGTGAAAACCTTGGTCATAGTGACCATAATCTAATCAGATTCAGCCTAAATTGTAAAAAACACACAAAGGTTGGGAGGGCAAAATCCCTTAAATTTAAAAAGGCCAATTTCCCCAGGTTAAGGGCTGCACTTCAGGATATAGACTGGGAGCAGCCATTGTCAGATAGTGATACTGAGGTTAAGTGGGAGACATTTATATCTACATTGACCAAGTATATAGCAAAATATATGCCCAAGTATAAAGACCTTAAATTAACCCCCCATGGCATACAGCTGTGGTTAAAAGGGCGATAAACAATAAAATACAGGCACTTAAAAAATATAACTCCAAAGGGTCAGCTGTAGCCTGTATGATAAACCTATATACTTATATAAATGGCCCATATAGGAAGAGGTGCCAGTGCCTGAGGGGAATTCTATAAAAACTATTGGTAATAACTTGTGAAACTAAGAGACTAGAGGGCTTTAAGACCAGCAGGTTAAGGCATTATCGGACTGAGGTTCCCTGGGCCCACCAGATGAAATGATTCTCAGGGCCCACCCTAACAGGAAATAGACCATAGTACCCTTCAAATTGTGGATTTTTTCTGCTGGACCATCATTGGTTAAAGCCTAGACCCAACCAGAAGATCATATTGTACTCTGGTGGGCCAGTCCGATACTGGGATAAGGCTACTTTAGGACTACTAAAACCTTGTTTGGATCCTTTCGATGGCAGCTCTCGAAGTTCATAAAGACATTTTTTTCTTCTGCTTGGAATATGAGGACTGCATGCACATGGAGAAGATAGCTCCAAGTCTTGAAACTAGATCAGGATCCAGATACATGAGCATGTGATTCTGGACCAAAATGTAATGCATTTTAATTAAAAATTTGGCTGCTTTCTGCTTGAAAAACCTGTCTAAAAATCCTGCCACTAGGTGTCTCCCTTCTAGGTGATTTGCTGTTCACTCCTTTGTACTAGGGGAGTTTGTCCATAGATAATGTGATTCTATTTTACCTAATGTGAGTGTAGGGACAATTCTTTTCTCTCTTCACATAGTGAATGGCAAGGGGAGGGGCTGATTCTCCTCACAGCCTGCATACACATGTCTACAAACTGTTGCTCAGCGCAAAGGTCTGATGATTCTGCAAATCTCACAGTTTATAATGTAAAAATAATCTTCTATGTACTTGTAGCTACTTCTGGCTGCTTCTGTGATTACAGATGGGATATTATTCCCAGACAGCAAGCAGTCTTACTGACTGTGCTCATGGATAGTTTTCTTAGACATTTCCCAAAATGGCAAAACTAAAGTACATCTGGCCCTGCTAAAAAAAAAAAAAAGACACCTTATGCACACGGAAATATAAAACAGTTACCGGTGTCATAATATGGCGACTCCCAAAAATTTTTTTTAAAAAGAAAGCCCGTAAGAAAGTAGCGCAAATTCAGTTTTTCTCCAATTCCACCCCATTCTGAATTTCTTTTCGGCCTCCCAGTACATTGTACAGAATATTAATTGGCACCATTACAAAGTACTATTTCTTTTGCAAACATTAATCCCTTTGTGTCTATAGTGGGGAGGGTTTAAAAAGGAGAATGAAACTTTGTTCCTTCTTGTTTGTTATTATTCTAACTGGAGGGTAAAGTTGGAGCAGAAAGAGTTGATATGATTTTCTGTCTGTATCCAAGCACTCCCTGGATTTAATCAATAGTACCTCTGACCATGACTGATAGAAGGCCAACTGGGACTCTGTCACCCAAGCGCCTGCCATAAGGTGGAGCCGGCGCTGCATTCTGATATAGGAAGTCTCGGAAGACTTTGTACACAAAATGTCGTAATACTGCAGAAGAATAGCAAAGACCGAAAGGCAAAGGTATATAACATTAAGTAATGTATGTACACAGTGACTGTACCAGCAGTTGCAGCGGAGGGACCATGACAGGGCCGCCAGTGCAGGGAGCCTTTCGGGGAGTAGGAGGAGAAAAGAGGGCGGTGCTTTGCGGGGCCACTTTGACATAGCGGTAAGCCCGCGAAGCGCCATTTCCTGAGGCTGCGCAGCACATGACAAATTGTGCAGCCTGCGTCTCCCTGCCTCCTAGTTAATTTGCATTCATGGCATCCCTGGACAGACTCCTGGGGCAGCTGAGGGCGAAGTGTGGCTGAGGGAGCAAGTGGAGGGGCTGTTCCAGAATGCCCCCCCCCCACCAACACCACCGACAGTGTTTGTATCATCAGGGTGGCGGGCTAGGAGGACCCGACTGCCTGAGCGCTTAAACCCTGATATGGCGCCACAGGCATGGCTCCATACGAGTCCCTCTAGGGCCCCTCCAGGCCGGGTTCCTCGCCCCACTACTCAGGGCCACAGGTCCAGGTCTGGGAGGAATCTGGTAAGGCGACCATGCTCTGCGGACTTGGTGGGTGCCCACACGGGCAGCGTGGTGGGCCCTGCCACCCCCCAGCCTTCTCACTTCCTGTGTCCCCCAGCTTCCGGTCCCCTACTGTGATGTGCTGGCGGGAGGGGGACTTGACCAGCTATACCAGGGATTTACGGCCATCCTGATGCAGTCGTGTGCCAGCTCTGTGTCGGATAGCGGGCAGCACGGTGCTGGTTCTCCCCTTCAAGCGGGTCATTCCCGGCCTGAGCTACATCCTATGCCTGCAAGCGGTCACACAGGTGCAAGCCAGACGCCTAGACCATCCCCTTCCTGCTGCAGCTGCCGTCATGAAGACCCACAGCCGTAACCTGATGCCAGCGTCCTCCTATACAGCAATCTGGGTCCTCAGGATTCAGGAATTCCGACTGGCGGGAACACAGCACCTGCACAGTCTGGTGAGTATCAGTCTTTCTCTTGTCCATTTACCCCTATTCCTATGTCCCAAGGTATGGCGGGAGAACGGGTAGCTCCCCTTCCCATAGCGGTTTGGGGATGGGATTAGAGAGCTGTTAGGGAGTGTAAGGGATTTGCTGGTTAGGTGTGAACAGGGTGTGGGTAGCTCCCCAGTTGCAGCATGGGTTCCCCCGGCTCAGCCTTCCGTCGCAGCCATGAGTACAGCAGTGGGAGTGGCAGCGGGCATAACTGTGTCAGTCCAGACGGAGAAGGTAGATTCAGTGCGGTTGGGTGAAAGGGCTTGGGGTGAAGTTTGTGTATGTTTTGAGGGTCCGCTGGGGGTGCATTTGAAAAAGGAGGTCAAGGAAAAGAATCTGGAAGGACGAATATATAAAGATTTATTCCTTGCTTCCTTTGGCTAATTTTATTCTAGATAAAAGGAAGATAGTAAAAAGGAGGAGGAGGAAAAAAGGAGGTGGGGGCTTATTCCGCAGACCTTTGCCAATTGGCTTCAGGCCTTCTCGATTTTGGCCAGCGTGATAGGAGAGAAGGCCCCGGCCCCGGACAATTGCTCGGCCCTTTTCTGCTATATGGACTCTATCGGTGAGGCATATAGGCATACCTCCCAACTTTCAAAGGACAGAAAGAGGGACAAAATAGCTATGGGTGCCGTGGCAAATTTAGCTCCACCCACTTCTACGTTGACTCCACCCATTCTCATCTATTTTTTCCATGTGCCTCCACACAGTATAATGCTCCTACAGTCACCCTAACATTATATGCCGCCACATTATAGTCTCTTCATCCTGTTAAATCTTAAGGTTGCTGGCTTGGTAGATGTTGCTCAATATCTTGCCAGTCTTATCGTTCTTAAGTTTTACTCATCCCTTGGTCAAGGATTCCACAACTAAGTAGGGTCCAATCCAGTGTGGTTCCATCTTTGAACCCATGAGATGAATTCGGTGATGATTCTTGATATAAACAATGGTGCCAGCAGTGATTTCTTTGTTGCTGTTGTGTCGGCGATCACTTCTGGTGTTCCTGGGCAGAGTGGATGTTGGTACTAACGGTTGGGTGGAGCTTTTTAAGAATGGTAGTCAGTGTATTTAGAAGATCAGGGTTGGCATCATCTGAAATGGGCATGGGGTCCACAGTGTCATTCTCTGAGGGATTGAGGTACATAGGAAACTTGGCCTTCCGTCCATACATAACCTCAAATGAAGTGCACTTGGTTGAGGCATGCACAGATATGTGATAGGCAAACAGAACTCCAGGGATGAACTAATCCCATTTCTTACCTTGGTCATTGACAATCTTACTAAGAAATGCTTTGAGTGTCTGATTGTCACGTTCCCGCTGGCCATTTGTTTGTGGGTGGTAGGCAGATGAAATGCGGTGATCTGTTTAAAAATGCTTCATCAGGTTGTCGATAATCAAGTTCACAAACTCTCGTCCTTAGTCACTAATAAGAGCGTCCATACAGCCAAAGCGGCAAATACAAAAAAATTGCTGCTGACTTGGCAGTCTTATCTGGGACAGCTGTTGCTTCAGTCCACTATATAGGCAACTATATGTTTGTTGCCATTTGAGGTTTCCTGAAGAGGACCGATCATATCAATCCCGACTAAGCTCCATACTTTTCCAGACACTGGTATACTGTTGAGTGTCGCAGCTTTCTTGCTGATTTTGGGATTTACCATAAAACATTTTTGACAAGCTTTGACATGTTGGTGAATGTCGTTCTTCGTTCCCTTCCAGTAATAACGGTCAGAGATTTTGGCAAACGTTTTATCTCTGAAAAATGGCCACCAGAAATTGGGTTGTCATGACAGGCCTTCAGGATATTTGGCACTCGGCTTTTATTGAGAACCTCCTTTTCCCCATAGTAAAGAATCCCTCCGTCTGCTCGATATGGCTTAGCTGTTTGTCTGAACTGGGACTTGGCATTTACAGGTTTCTCTGGAGGTAGATCGTAGATCCACTGGGGACACTTTTGTTGTGTTGCAATGTAGAATCTTAAAAGCTGGTCATACAGTTGGTCTTCCATGGTTGTCAAAAGTTTGGCGTCATAGAGAGCAGAGAGAAACATATATAAAAAGTTACTATGCACTGTTGGGACAGCGCCATCTAAAGTCAATTCAATGTAAGCACTGTACGGTATTTTCCAACAAGAGGAAGCAACTGTGTGTATGAGTATGATAAAAAAAAAAAGATCTGCACAGTTTTCAACAAATTCGAGACGGGGTGAGAAAACCAGTGAAGTGATAACATTATGGCCTGGAGGGATATATTCCTGGTGTAGGCTATTTTACACACCCAGGTATAAAGTTTATCCCCAGTGGTACACCTCGGGTATTTTACTCCTCGGGTATAGTTTGCCCTAGGACAGTTTATCCCCAGGGTATACTTTGGCCTGGGCCAAACTATACCCGGGCTTAATCTGGGCGGGGGTTAATTTGGCCTGTTACACCAGCCCTCTCCTTAGGCACCAGGACGGGTCGTTTCTCTATACATTTCAGTTCACCTCAGATTTCAGGAAGTGCCTCCGGGCAGTGGGATTAGATGACAGCTTTTATGCCCCTCATTCGTTCAGGATTGGTGCCGCTACGGAAGCTGTGGGTTGGGGGTTGGTCCGTAGAATTGGGAGTTGTGAATCCAATAGGTACCGCTTATATGTGCGCTCACACTTGGCTCAGATGTGAACGGGTGTTTTTGTTCACCTGTTGTGCTTTCTTGTTTTTCTCCTTTGTAGAGCGTTCTGCCCGTATAGTATGGATCTTTTGGGGTGCTCAGAGGGCTGACGTGCGCAGGGACGGCCGGCAGTTGGATATTCCCCATGAAGTTGGAGTTGTCCGTTGGATCAGGATCAGAGGTATGGTGTGAGGCAGAGTACTACCCAAGTTGCATAGGTATGCCAGATTGGATCAGGCCCCAGATATATTGGTTATTCCCGCAGGCAGGAATGATCTCGGTGTCTGCCCTTTCCATGAGATAATTAGAGACATCAAATATGATCTGCTGCATCTCTGGTCACTTTTTCCTGGGTTGGTCATTGTATGGTCAAACATGGAAGTATGGCCAGGAAGTCTTGGCGGTCATCCAGGTCAGTCGAGACGTTGAATAAGGCCAGGATTAAGGTCAACTGGGTGGCGGGGTTTGTTGCCAGGAAAGGTGAAGTGTGCATTTGTCATATGGTGCTTGAACTGGGTGAGGGGCAGTTCTGGCTATGGGATGGGGTACACTTGAATGCAGTGGGGATCGACCTCTGGGCTTTGGGCATACAGGAAGGTGTTGAGAGGGCCCTGTAATTGTCTCTCACGCTTAAGGTGTTAAGGCATGGTCACTGTGGTAGGTTAGGGTCCTTGGAGTTGGTGGTTCAGTGGCTTACAGGGGGGGGGGGCTCCACCCTCCCGTATTACGGTTCATTAGTTATTTGGTGGCTTGCCTGGCGTTGTAGGGAATGGTTACAAGGTTTAAAAGCCCTGGGAACTGGTATGTGGCAAAGGGGTCATCTTGCAATCATGGTGCCACTGAGCCGGTGGAGCGGCTAGCGGTAAGTTCATTTTGGTGGTAGATACAAAATTGGTTTATGGTAGCGCCAGGATTGAACTCGGTTTTTTGATTAGTAGCTCCAAGGACTCAGGCCCTGTTTAAACTTTACAGGTTATTGTTATGTTATTGTTATTTATGAAAACCAAAATAGGGCAAATAATGCTAGTAAGAAAAAAGTATGGAACAATATTACATTAAATTAAACAGAAAAAATTCCACACAAACAAAAAATAATAATAGAAATATTATAATTTATTGAATACATAGTTTAAAATACAAGAATATGAAAGAGACAAAGAAATATATCCACATAGAATCATAATGTGGTATTAGGAATACATAATAAATTGTCACAAAAAGTTGACAAAATCACCAATTATAGCAACACATACAGGGATCAAAAGCAAAGTATAATACCAATAGTGTAAGGAACCAAAAAATTAAAGCACTTATTACAATACAAAGCAAAAAATGTCTACCATAGAAAATGCATAAAAGTGTGCAGAGTAATTGCCAGTCTTATTACAAAAGGAGAAACATTTCTCAAATATAGAAGTGCACTAATTGTATAAAATGCAAATAAATAGGTCCCAAAAGAAAGAAGGACTGCCAAAAAGAAGAACAGAAATAAAAAGACGGGAGATTTAAGATCTTCTCCTACCCTGACCACGGTATCGAAGGAAGGTGAAACCAACCCCCCTCTGGTCGACCTTTCAAATCAGTTCCTCACCCTTGATGAAAACTCTTCTTCGTAAGAGGAGGATGAGGGTGAGGGGCCAAGGGCGACAGAGGGGCTTTCAGGAGGTGTCGAGTCTTCTTCTGGGGGTGTGCGATCCTCAGGAGGTGAGACTGGCGTGGAGTCTGGGGACGAGGATAAGGGAGCAGGTGCTAGACCTAAGTCTGGTAACTCACAGGTAAAAGAAATGGACACTTCAGTATCCCTGAAAAGGAGGGGTTCCTTCTCTGAAGGGGATGGGAATACAGGTAAGAAGAAAGCTGTCTAACTCAATCACTCAGGATGGTGGCACCCACTCCGTTGACACTGGCGTCCATTAATATCGCCAGCATTAAGTCTGATGCAGCTAGATTTGCGGCCTTTGATTTTCTCGGCCGTGTTGAAGTCGACATTTTATTTTTGCAAGAGACCAGCCTGCCAAATTTGGCAGCCGTACATAAAGCTAGAAGGGAGTGGAGGCGAGGTCCATCTTATTGGACTCTTGCAGCCGAGCCGTATAGTGGGGTTGCTGTTCTTTTTACCGCAGCGGTAGAATGCAGACGAGTTATTGAGTTAGAAATGGGGAGATGCCTGATCTTAGATGTCCTCATGAAGGGACAAGAGCTCCGCCTTATTAACATCTATGGTCCCCAATCCAAATGGGACAAGAAGTGTCTCTTTATGAGGATCAAGCCCTATCTTTTTACAAGTCGGCAAGTGGTCTTTGGAGGGGGCTTCAATGCTGTCACGAGGCCCCAGGATAGGGGAGGTTCCAGAGACAAGCTGACTTATAATAACGTCGCGCTTAATAGTATAGCTAGTGCAATGGTGACGCCTCCCCCCTAGGGCTTTCTATGACGCTCGTCCCAGGTGCAGGAATGCCGAGTGGTATGTTACGGCCTATATGAGTCTTATGGTGTGCCACGGTGCTCCTACCGGGATATGGTTAGACCCCAGGCTTTGGCTCCGATGCAATAAATAGTAGGAATTGAGGGATTGAGGAATAACTTGAGTCCAGACCTTGAGATGGTTTAACAGCAGCTTTACTTGAATAAACAGTTTTACAAATAGATTCAGGCTGTGTCTTGGCTCCAGCAGGCTTTAGCATATAACTGGTGAGCTGCACTTCTGTCTGTAGTCTGACACTCGGGTGTGCCAGGGAACATGACTCTTGGCAACTCCAAGATGGAGTCTCAATCACCACTAGAACTAGACCTAGACTTAGACTGTTTCTATCTGGTACCCACCCTAGCTGCAGAGGACAGGGCTCCTCTACTTCTCTCTAGAGGAGGATTTTTAGTGGAATGGAAGGTTCCATTCTATCTAAGATAACTCTGCCACCTGCTGTGAACCAAGCACACTACATGTAATACAGTTACATAACATTATAGTGAATGCACATTGGTAGAGGACCTGGAAAGAAAATGCATAAGGTGGCATTGGGTTAGCAGATAAAAATCTATTAATCATAGTACGTGGCTAGGTCAACAAACTAGGACACTCACGGGCACATACCCGCGCGGGACATGTAAAGCATGTGAATTTGTACAGACAAAAAAAATTTTTTGTTAGCTCTACTACCAAAAAAAAAGTACTGTAATAGAACTTTTATTAATTGCAAGACACGTGGTGTCGTATATCTGATGACATGCATATGCGGAGTTCAGTATGTAGGAAAAACCATACGTGAGCTCCGCAGAAGAATTAGAGACCATGTCAACAATGTGGCAAGACAAGATGACGCACCGATTGCCCGATATATCTGGGAGTGTCATGATGGTGATGCATCAAAATTTAGATTATAGGGCATTGAGGTGGTGACCCCTTCACCCGGGGGGATTGACTTTGATCGTAAAATCTTGCAATGAGAAGCAAAATGGACTTACATGTTGCAGACAGTTAAACCTAATGGTCTAAATGATATGATCTCATATGCCTGCTTTTTATGATTGTTACTGCTTACTGCTATATTCATCTATTACACAGTTATCTGGCTAGGATTTTATGTGTTCATCGATATCATATACCAACATATTTTTCCTCTGGCGGATGCCATCTATCGCTCACAATAAAGCCTGGATATGTATACTTACCTATTCTGTATAGAGCATTTTGCTAAAGCATTCTTGCTATATGATCAGATGTATTACCATCTGACAACATCGTTACTTGATGTTTACAAATAGGGCCGATGGGAGTTGTGTCTCCAATCTATGTATGTGACTGGATGCTCCCGGCGCATGCGCAATGTGGCGCGGTGACGTCAGGAAGGGCCTTTAGATTTTGAGTGTTAATTGAAACAAGTTTTTCCCAAGGACCTTTACACACCTACCCCTTTGATTGCCTGAACTACAATTAAGGGGAGGAGTTATGTACATAAAAGCAATGCCGATCTCCGCTCTTACGGCCACCCGTTAGTGCCGCGGGGGGAGCGGGTGATACTATGCTGCTCTATTAAGAAAATAACATTCTACCTATAAAGACACCTCTGATGATTTAGTCGGACCTATTATGGTTCTGACTTATGAAACGCGTTAGCTGAATAGGCTATTTTTGTTATGGGCTTAGGAATTGCACATTATTCTAGGAAAGTTGGCTTGTTTATTGGAGCATATTTATATAAACTGCCCCAGCTACTTTTCCTAAATATTAGCACATTATGGACTATAGTTACTGAGCCTTTATGAGATTATCACAGTAAATGGGCTATAGACCTATGTCCTATCATTTTTGGCACATTATATCAGTTTCCTATTTACGGACCCACGTTACATATACTAAGTGTGGTTCCATTTATGGAAATATAACTTGGTCACATACTGGGTGCTTCTGAAACTGGCTCAGTTATCATCTGACTAATGTTTTTAGTATTATGAACCTCAAAACAGACCAATTGTATCTAGAGTTCATAGCAATTATCAATCTAGATGTTTTTTAGGAGGGTAAAGTTTTAACGGATCTAATAAAATTTAGTTTTAGACCACCTAGTTTAGGGATTGACTATTCTAGAATATTTTTTTGGATAGCAAATGGTGTTGTCAAAAATATTGTGTTGTTGGAACTGTTCCCAGTGGTCGTTTCTATAGTCATTTGGGGCGCTTACTTCAGAAATAAGTGTTACATTCAGTGTTACATTCCAATAATAAAGGCGTAGTATTTGCTATCCATACGTTATCGTCAAAATCGGATTTAGTAGTAAATCTGTTAAGGCATTTAGTGTTATGCTGTCTGCGCTTTAATATATGGTTATATTGCCGGTAAAACTAATGACTTAGCGGACTCTTTATCTCCTTTGCAGTTAGGGAGATTTTACATTTTGGCACCGGAGGCGGAGAAGGAGGGGATACCTTTCCCACCCCATTTATGGAACATTATAAGGAAGTGATTGATGAGAATCTGAAGGCCTCTATAGCACATAAAACATGGGTTGATTATTCAGCCGCATGGAGAGAGTGGATATTTTTCTGCAACTCCTTTCAGGCGAATTATCTGTCAGTAGATTTAGGTTTAGCTTTAATGTTTGTTTGTGATTTGATTCAAAAAGGTCTGTCTTATACTTCTATATAAAAGTGTATCACAGGAGTGTCTTTTTTTTCCTCAAATTGTCAGGACAACAGGCTCTGTCATGTTCCTTCTT
Organism: Leptodactylus fallax; assembly: GCA_947044405.1. Classification (NCBI taxonomy): domain Eukaryota; kingdom Metazoa; phylum Chordata; class Amphibia; order Anura; family Leptodactylidae; genus Leptodactylus; species Leptodactylus fallax. The sequence goes on from CAMRHE010000258.1 coordinate 177,528, forward strand.
GATTAAACAAATGTTGAAGGGTTATCGTACGTCAATGCCTCCTCAAGTCAGGAGAATGCCTATCTCTATTAAGTTATTAGAAAACGTATGGTTAGTTTTAGAAGTAATTTGTTTAAGGCCCGGTTCACATCTGCGTTTGGGTTTCCGTTCGGGGAGTCCGCTTGGGGACACATAAAAAAGCGGTTTACCTGGGAAACCCACGGACTCCATAGACTATAATGGGGTCCGTGTGGTTTCCGCTCGGTTTCCACACAAAGGAAGCGGAGAGGAAAGTGCTGCTTGCACTTTGCTTAAGAGGTGTCAGTATGATAGGCACGCATCTTTGGTTTTTGAGAGGGATTACAGGAAGTACCGCTCACCCGACCCTTACAGAAACTGTAAGATGTCAGTGAGTAGTAAGGTTATCACAGGGCTGATTGATAGTACAGGATCCCTGAAAAGGTCCAGATCAGGGATCCTGGAGGTCGTCAGATCCTTCTACTCACGCCTCTTGGGAAAGAGGGATCTAGATCGAGATGTGAGATGTCGGCATTCCTGGATGAAACTGTCCCTGAACCAGGGGATAACCCCTCTCTTGACGTTTTGACAGAGATGATTAGGGAAGAGGAAGTCAGACTGGCCATTGATGGGCTTCGGCTCCAAAAATCGCCAGGTCCGGATGGCTTAACATCTGAGATCTATAAGACCTTAAAGGACATCTTGGTTCCCCTCCTGACTGAGTTATTCAATGAGTGTCTTTCCTCGGGCACTCTGCCGAGGTCAATGAGCAGGTCTGCTCTGATCATCCTGTCACAGGGTATGGACCGATCTTGTATTGAGAATTGGCGTCCCATAGCGCTACTCAATGCAGACAGAAAGATTGTGGCAAAGGTGCTGTTCAATGGTCTGGTGAAGTTTGCACCCCAGCTCCTTTCCGTAGCTCAGCACTGCTCTGTTCCGGGCCGCAGTACAACTAGTGCTGTGCTTGGTGTCCGAGAGGCAGTGGAGCAGGGTAGGGCAGGTCACTGGTACTTGCTGTCCTTGGATCAGGCAAAAGCATTTGATCAGGTTAACCACGAATATCCTTGGTCTTTCCTTCTGAGATATGGCCTGCCGGGGGGTTTGTTGATTGGCTTAAGACCTTGTATGCAGGGGCAGAGAGTTTCCCACTTGTTAATGGTTGGGTTGGCCGCTCTTTTGAGGTTGGGTCTGGTGTTCGCCAGGGCTGTCCTTTGAGCCCACTGTTGTGTTTGCAATTGACCCTTTCCTTAGGAGGGTTGATTGTGCACCATTGACAGGGGTCGGGATGGACCGGGTGATGCCGGGGTCAACCCTGAGAGTGGTGGCGTATGCAGATGATGTCACTACCTTTGTGTCCTCACAGAGGGAGGCAGAGTGGGTGATGTCTGAAGTTGATCGCTACTCAGAAGCATCTGGGTCCAAGATCCATCGGAATAAGTGTGAAAGTCTCTGGCTGGGAGGGGGAGATCCTGGTTTTGATCTCCCGGACACCCTTCCAGGGCCCCAACAATCTGCAAAAGTCCTCGCCATCAAATTTGGTCAAGGGGATTACCCCATGCAAAATTGGGACAGCAGGCTTAAGATCACCGCTCAGAAGGTGGACCAATGGAAGGGTTGGTCTTTGACCCTAAGAGAAAGGGTAAACCTGATCAAAACTTACCTGCTCCCTTTGCTGATATATCTGGGCAGTGTGTGCATCTTGCCAGAACCTCATTGGACTCGGGTTTACAGTGTGTTCTTCCAGCTATTATGGGGGAATAGACTGAACCTAGTCAAGAGGGAGGTTACTTACCGTATGAGGAGACAAGGGGGGTTGTGTATGGTCAACCCTGTGGTGTTCACCTTTCTTAAGATCAACATTGCAAGCTTCTGGCAATCTCCGTGGGTTTTCTCCTGTAGGGGATGGTTTCAGCCTTTCTTCCAGAAATGGAAGACAGGAGGGCAAGTGAAGGATCTTCGCACACCACATGGGCATCTTCCGGCTTACGTTACCCTGGTTCTGAAGGTAGTTCACCTGTGGGGTCTGGGAGTGTGGGAGATCAGGACTTTGCCGAGGAAATTCCTTGACAAGAGGGTCCTATCGACTCATTTTCAGAGCCCACTGGTGCTCAAGGATTGCCCAAGCCGGGATCTGGGGGTAGGTTTGAGACTTTTAAATTCCATCAGGATCCCCTTGAAGTTTTGGGACTTGGCTTGGCGCTGCTTCCATGGGAAACTGTATGCGAGGGGCAATCTGATGTGTAGAAGTTCTGAGGAAAGGGGTTGTCCCCGGGAGGAGTGTGGCAACGTGCTGTAAAGCATGGAGCACTTCTTGGTTCATTGTCCCTTTAATACAGAGGTGTACAACAGGGTGGGCGCTTCCATCAGTTGGCCCAGGTTGCCCGGTCTCTCTTATGCGGAGTGGACCTATGGAACATTCAGAGTCCTTGGTGGTCGGGACCGGTGCACTTTATTCTTAGTTAGCCTAGTGGTTAGGTACCATATGTGGAACGCACGGTGTCTAGTATCGACACAGCGGAAAAACCTCCCAATGGGTGATGTGGTTAGGAACATTCTTGGTGACCTGGTGAAGGTGCGCTCTCTGGAGTATGAGAGGTTGGGAACGGGGAGGGCCTCTCTTCTTTGGAGGGGGTTCCCCTTTACTGTACCTTAGCCTGTCATCTCCGTTCCTGATGATGGGCTGGTGTTAGCACTGTAGATTATTGTTTGTTTTGGTCAGTATAGTAGGATGTAGGGCTTGCAGGTGTCAAACTTGGGCTTTGTGTTTGTTGTGATTGGTGGTATAGGGTTTATAAATGGGTATGGTAGTTAGGTGGGGAGGGGGTTAATGGGGGGAGGGGGGAGTTTTGTATTGCCTGGACTGGTCTGGACGTTTTCTATAACGCAGACTTTGGACGTTAGACCTTCGCTAGGGTTGGGTGTGGGTAGGGGTTTTAGTTTAGGGGAAGGGGGGGGAGGGAACAAAAAAAAAAAAAAAACACTTTTGCTTTTGTGATATTGTATATAGTGTATATATGGGATAGTAGTCAGGTGGGGAGGGGGATTGAGTTTGGGTTTATATATGTTTGTGTTCCTTATGTTTATATGTGTTTATTATATATGTTTATATGTTATAATATATATCACATGTCCTGAATTTATTTTGAATTCTCTCTGTGTCATGGGCAGCTGGATCAGTCCGTAGTACTGGGGATAGTGCAGTGTGTGATATGGGGTGCGGGAATCGAGCTGAGAGGTGTTTGGTGTGAATGGAGCTGGACCAGGTGACCTAATAATCTAATATAGTCATTACTAGATATGGTCAACATGTAAATATTGTATATAGATTAGTCATTGGTCTTGTTATTTGTAGTTTCTGTCTGTTATGTTCTTTGTCTATTAATATTGTTATGTTTTATACAGTGCTGGCCAAAAGTATTGGCACCCCTGCAATTCTGTCAGATAATACTCAATTTCTTCCAGAAAATGATTGCAATCACAAATGCTTTGGTAATAATAGCTTCATTTATTTTGCTTGCAATGAAAAAACACAAAAGAGAATGAAAAAAAAGTCAAATCATTGATCATTTTACACAAAACTCCAAAAATGGGCCGGACAAAAGTATTGGCACCCTCAGCCTAATACTTGGTAGCACAACCTTTAGACAAAATAACTGCGAACAACCGCTTCCGGTAACCATCAATGAGTTTCTTACAATGCTCTGCTGGAATTTCTCCAGGTCCCTGAGATGTGAAGGGCGCCTTCTCCAAACTGCCATTTTGAGATCTCTCCACAGGTGTTCTATAGGATTCAGGTCTGGACTCATTGCTGGCCACTTTACAAGTCTCCAGTGCTTTCTCTCAAACCATTTTCTAGTGCTTTTTGAAGTGTGTTTTGGGTCATTGTCCTGCTGGAAGACCCATGACCTCTGAGGGAGACCCAGCTTTCTCACACTGGGCCCTACATTATGCTGCAAAATTTGTTGGTAGTCTTCAGACTTCATAATGCCATGCACACGGTCAAGCAGTCCAGTGCCAGAGGCAGCAAAGCAACCCCAAAACATCAGGGAACCTCCGCCATGTTTGACTGTAGGGACCGTGTTCTTATCTTTGAAGGCCTCTTTTTTTTTTCCTGTAAACTCTATGTTGATGCCTTTTCCCAAAAAGCTCTACTTTTGTCTCATCTGACCAGAGAACATTCTTCCAAAAAGTTTTTGGCTTTCTCAGGTAAGTTTTGGCAAACTCCAGCCTGGCTTTTTTATGTCTCTGGGTCAGAAGTGGGGTCTTCCTGGGTATCCTACCATAGAGTCCCTTTTCATTCAGACGCCGACGGATAGTACGGGTTGACACTGTTGTACCCTCGGACTGCAGGGCAGCTAGAACTTGTTTGGATGTTAGTCGAGGTTCTTTAGCCACCATCCGCACAATCTTTCGTTGAAATCTCTCGTCAATTTTTCTTTTCCGTCCACATCTAGGGAGGTTAGCCACAGTGCCATGGGCTTTAAACTTCTTGATGACACTGCGCACGGTAGACACAGGAACATTCAGGTCTTTGGAGATGGACTTGTAGCCTTGAGATTGCTCATGCTTCCTCACAATTTTGCTTCTCAAGTCCTCAGACAGTTCTTTGGTCTTCTTTCTTTTCTCCATGCTCAATGTGGTACACACAAGGACACAGGACAGAGGTTGAGTCAACTTTAATCCATTTCAACTGGCTGCAAGTGTGATTTAGTTATTGCCACCACCTGTTATGTGCCACAGGTAAGTAACAGGTGCTGTTAATTACACAAATTAGAGAAGCATCACATGATTTTTCAAAGGGTGCCAATACTTTTGTCCACCCCCTTTTTTATGTTTGGTGTGGAATTATATCCAATTTGGCTTTTTGACAATTCTTTTTGTGGTTTTCCATTGACGACAAATTAAATGAAGATATTATTACCAAAGCATTTGTGATTGCAATCATTTTCTGGAAGAAATGGAGTATTATCTGACAGAATTGCAGGGGTGCCAATACTTTTGGCCAGCACTGTATTTTTATAAATAAAAGAACTACAGAATGTACCTCAGGATCAGTACAGGATAAGTAATGTAATGTATATACACAGTGACTGCACCAGCAGAATAGTGAGCGCAGCTCTGGAGTATAATACAGGATGTAACTCAGGATCAGTGCAGGATAAGTAATGTAATGTATATACACAGTGACTGCACCAGCAGAATAGTGAGCGCAGCTCTGGAGTATAATACAGGATGTAACTCAGGATCAGTACAGGATAAGTAATGTAATGTATGTACACGGTGACTGTACCAGCAGAATAGTGAGTGCAGCTCTGGAGTATAATACAGGATGTAACTCAGGATCAGTACAGGATAAGTAATGTAATGTATGTACACAGTGACTGTACCAGCAGAATAGTGAGTGCAGCTCTGGAGTATAATACAGGATGTAACTCAGGATCAGTACAGGATAAGTAATGTAATGTATGTACACAGTGACTGCACCAGCAGAATAGTGAGTGCAGCTCTGGAGTATAATACAGGATGTAACTCAGGATCAGTACAGGATAAGTAATGTAATGTATGTACACAGTGACTGTACCAGCAGAATAGTGAGTGCAGCTCTGGAGTATAATACAGGATGTAACTCAGGATCAGTACAGGATAAGTAATGTAATGTATGTACACAGTGACTGCACCAGCAGAATAGTGAGTGCAGCTCTGGAGTATAATACAGGATATAACTCAGGATCAGTACAGGATAAGTAATGTAATGTATGTACACAGTGACTGTACCAGCACAATAGTGAGTGCAGCTCTGGAGTATAATACAGGATGTAACTCAGGATCAGTACAGGATAAGTAATGTAATGTATGTACACAGTGACTGTACCAGCAGAATAGTGAGTGCAGCTCTGGAGTATAATACAGGATGTAACTCAGGATCAGTACAGGATAAGTAATGTAATGTATGTACACAGTGACTGTACCAGCAGAATAGTGAGTGCAGCTCTGGAGTATAATACAGGATGTAACTCCGGATGTTATGTAACTTTTTCTGTATATAAACTGCAATATGGTGTTAGAAGATAACATTAGTAGTTTTCTTTTATTATTATAATTTCAGTCCTACAATGAGTGTCCAGTCATCGCTGTCATCCTGAATATCATAAAACATCCTACTTACAGGCAAATCAAAGGTAAAATATATTCATAATTGCCTAAAAACAATCTTAGTCTACACACAAAGTCCACTTTCCTAATCTAATTTACTGTAGATTGCGACATTTATTCTCCTTGACAAGCTGCCAGTGTGCGCACTTTAAGAAATCATGTACACTTTATCAAAGAATTCTTGTTTTCTGGAACTCCTCCCCTACACATAAATCTGACCACCGCACAGTGCAGAAGCAGAAATATCACAGGAGTGCCACACAAGTCTACAGCAAGTGCAGATGGAGGGAGACAAGAAAATGTACCAACCTGCTTCAAATATGGTGACCATGCAGCCGGGGCCGGTGTCCTACCAGCCCCCACAGAAGGATTATCTGATCTGGTCTATCATAAACCTGGTCTGTTGCTGTCTGCCCCTTGGACTTGCAGCGCTGATCTTCTCCATCAAGGTAACTAAACATATCTTATTATATGTATTATGTTATTTTAATGTTTAGAATTTTTTCTTCTACTTTTTGTCTCATTTTTTACAATTCTCTCCTTATTTATTTCCACTATAATATTATTTTTTTTATTTTATTTGTATTATTTTGCTTCCTTGTATAGCGCCATCATATTCCACAGCGCTTTACACACGTAGTAGAGAACTGTTGTGTATTTCTGCTTTATTTTATACACATTGTAAGGACGGATAGGTGCTGGGGCCAAGATTGCTTAATACCTATAACATTCTCATATCGTGACCCTGCCCTCTGTCAGTACACTCTTCTAAAATACTCTGTGCTGCTGGTGGCAACCTTGCTCCTTCTATCGTATCAGAAGAGGAGTGTAGCTTAGTACATGCATCTTCTTAAACACTCTGTGCTGCTGCATGCTCTGGTACTCCCACTGCACAACACTCTGTGCGCTCCCACATGATTAGCAAACAACTTTCCTGAAATTCTCTGTGCTGCTGGCGAAACCGAACACTTTTAACCTCCCACAAGAGCTTTAGAAAATACTATGCTCGATGTCTTTGCCGTGAGAAATCCGACTATTTTCACTATATAACTCTCAGTCTGACTTTCCGCAAGATCAGTATGCTCCTCTGCTAAAATACTCTGTGCTGCTGGGGAGCGTAGATGAAGAGCAGTGTAGATTAGTAAACTCATCTCCTTAAATACTCTGTGCTGTTGGTGACCACCTCGCTTTGTTTACTTTATAGCTCTCAGCATTTGCCCTCCCACAGGATCAGTGTACCCCTCTGCTGAAATGCTCTGTGCTACTGTAAAGCATTGCTGAAGAGGAGTGTAGACCAGTAAACTCATCTTCAAAAAAACTCTGTGCTGCTGTTGGCAGCTTTGCCCCTTTACCTTATAACACTCAGTATTAGGCACCTCCCACTAGATCAGTACACTCTTCTACTAAAATACTCTGTGCTGCTGGGGACTCTTCCCCTTTTACTACATACGTCTCAATCCATAACCTCCCAATAGACTAGTACTCTCGTCTTCTTAAATACTCTGTGCTACTGGGTGCTCTGGCACTCCCAAAACGTGACTGTCTGTCTCTCAGTCCACAAGATTAACAAACTCCTTTCCTGAAATTCTCTGTGCTGCTGGTGAAACCGTACACTTTTAACTATTACCATATTTTAACCTCCCACAACAACTTCAGAAAAATACTATGCCCCCTGATATTGACATAGGAAACCCAACTCTGTGTAACTCTCACTCAGGCTTCCAAAATACTCTGTGCTGCTGTAAGCATATTGATAGCATTACATCTCACATATTCATGGATGACAAAAAGCGACACCACACCCTCCAAGTGTGAACACCACACAAGTGAAAAATTCCATCGTTTTCTGCCAACAGAACATTCTGTACAATATCCGCTGGCCGCCTTCTGTTACGATCAGCGCTCGCTCGTGGGGTAAATGCACCAGATTGTAGATCGCACATGTGGAAATGTTTAGAGAATTGTGACAGAATCTGTACACACAAAAGTGGCATTGTACAGCCTGGCATGGCAAGAAAGGGCGCGGGTCACGATCCCCTGGTATTCACTACATTCTATGTCTCCAAATATGAGGCAAGATCTAGGAATGCTTAAAGGGATGGCGACCCTTTAAGGACATTGCATAAAGGACAATTACCTAATGGAACGTTTATGTTTCTGGATTATTTTTACTGTTCTACCAGTTGTTAGAAATTCTATCCAGCCATAGGTTGCTGTATCTGTTTCTGGGGTGGCCGGGTGTGACTGCGCTCATGTCAGGAGCCCTAATCCAGCTTTTTTTAGATTCCAAAACTGTAATCTAAGTAGGTAATATAGGAGCAGAGTATGTACTGCATATATCGAGAGTACTGTCTTTCAGGGCTGCAGGAAAGTTGGGTGGCACCTCTAGGGCACTGTAACGGCAGGTATGTTCCTTGGGGAAATATGCTGGTTACCTATAATGGTGACTATTTAGCACAAATGACACAACTTTCCCCCTAGGTAAACTGCACAGCAACCTCTTTTTAATAGCAGCCATCTTGCATGTCACACATCTTTTGCCCCAGAAAAGTTGGGTGGCAACCCCTGAGGGAGCTATATTGGCTTCCATAGCGTATAGCAACCATCTTTTATCCCAGGAAAAATGGCTGGCAATCCCTGAGGAGGTTATATTGGCGGCCATATCGTATGTCACCCATCTTTTCCCCAGAAAAACTGGGTAGCAACTCCTGTGGGAGTTATATTGACAGCCATATTATGTGTTTCGCCCATCTTTTACCTCAGGAAAACTGTCTGCCATCCCCTGAGGGAGTTATATTGGTGGCCATATTGTATGTCAACCATCTTTCACCTCAGGAAAACTGGGTGGCAACCCCTGAGGGAGCTATATTGGCGGCCATCTTGCATGTCACCCATCTTTCCGTTGGGAAACTGGATACTAATCCCTGTGGGAGTTGCAATGGCTTTCATATTGCCTGTCACCCATTTGCCCCCCTAGGAAAGCTGGTGGGGCAACCCCTTGGGAGAATTGTAATGGCTGTCATATTGCCAGGCAGCCATCTTTGCTGTACGAAAGCTTTGTAGTGAGCCCTGGAGGAGCTCTAAAGGTGGTCATATCACGGCTCACTCAGCTTTCCAAGAAACAGATATAACAAACTCAAGGATTGTGATGCTTCTTATACTGTTAAGGGTTTCTTCTTTTTTTCTTCTCAGACCCGAGATGCTGCCCATCAGAACGACACATTCTCAGCCGCCAAGCACTCCCGTACGGCCTACGGCCTGAATATTGCCGCTACAGTTATTGGTGTCATTGTAACCGTTGTCTGTCTGGTCATTTATTTTGTTATTCTTTTCCATCACAGGGATATGATAAAACCCCCCCTACTAAAAAAAAAAAAAAAAAAAAATTTAAAAAAGTGGCACAACTGGCCCATCTAAAAAGGAAAAAGTCATTAAAACGTTCTAAAAATGGCCGATGCGTGCTGTCGTGATTATATGCCATAAAGATGTAATGTGACTAATGCAATTTTTTGCTCTTTTTTGCACTTTTACACTTATTTCATCTAAATAATTGTATGATGAAATCTTAAAGGGGTTGTCCAAAACCAAAAATGAATGGCCTTTCCTTAGCGCAGATCAATATTTGAGATCAGTGTGGTCTGACACCCAGTCCCCTAGCTCTTCCGAGCATAGTGTATGGGCAGGAAGGAGACGGCTCCATATACTGTGCATACTATGGCGCCATCTGCTTCAGGTGTTCGGTGGTGATGGGAAAACTTTGTGACACTCATCTCGCAAATATTTGCAAGGTTCACCCGCACGTTTCAGTTCGATCCAAAAAAGAAAGACTATTATACTCTGGTGTCTCTTCAGACCCCAAAGTATAATAGTGAGAGGCCTCCGGGGTGGTGCGGAAAATAATAAAGATTCATACTCCCACTTCCTCATCCTTCCGAGGCTTCACACTCGCATCTGGTTTTCTTTTGCACTGTCTTCTAGACTCCTATGTGACATCAGTAGCCGGACCTCAGCAGACATGTGGACAATCACAAGCCTCAGCAGGATCCCCGGACCATTGATGTCACCCAGGAGACAAAAAAGAGGCCCGAAAGAATACTGGACACGGCAGTGGAGCCACAGAGAGTTGAGGAAAGGTTAATAGGAATTGTTGTTTTAACGCACCTCCCTCGGGCCTCCCATTATTATACTCTGGGGTCTAAAGAGACCCTAGAATATTACAACAAATTGTAGGTGGCAAACCCCAAAAATCTCGGTTTTGTAAATTTTCTGAAATTTTTGGATAACTCGTGACAAACACTGCTCATTATGACCTGGCTTTATGATCCTTAGGGATCAGTGGTGGGACCAGGTGTTGGATCCCCTCTGTTCTCAAATCAATGAACTATGTTAAGGATAGGTCTTCATTTTTGGTCTTATATAACCCCTATAAAAATTAAAGTAGCGATCCTACAAAATTTGTCTCGTTAGAAATGTATATGATGTAAGGCTTGGTTCACATATGCACATGGCTTTCCATTCGGGGGGTCCTTAATTGTAGTGATTATAATCTGTATTTGTAGATGATCAATGTCCTTCTGGTCCTCAGCTTCATCATGTGACCAGCAATAACCCTCTCATACTGACACAGTGCCTCATGTAGGGGCAGGAAGTCTGTCTCTATTCATTTGTATGAAACCTTGATGTTGGTCTCAGGAATGGACTGATGTCCTGCTCACACACAAGTCACTGTGCTAGATGGAGATTGAGAGTCCTGGTCACATGATGCATCTGAGGCCCAGAAGGGAGCAGATAATGCTCAAGCACAGGCATGGTAAAAAAAAAAAAAAAAAAAAAAAAAACTTCTTTACAAGTTACATAAAGTACCTTTCCAGTGGGCCAGAGAATAAAAAAAATTTTAGGGTGCTATAGTTTAAGCTTGGATAAATGGAAAAGTCCAAATGGACCGATGCAGGGATAATCAGCACAGATAAGACTACATAACCAAATTACGTATTAGAAAATGGACGTTCTTAAAGGAGAGATCCATTTTAGTTATCTTCTGCTGTGTCCCATATTATAAAATTGTAAGTCTTAGTCACTTCTCAGGTGTCACTGATATCACTATATAAACATGCACAAGATGCTATCCTCCTACCAGTACCAGTCCGGCTCCAGGACTTCTCTTGTGCTGCACCTGCCCTCTAGAGATCACTCTAACGTCTTCCTGGATCTTGTACTGTACTTCCTTAGTGCTTGCTCCCTCCCACAGGACGCCTTAATGGACCCCTGAGATTGGTCCTTCCGTGTTGGGTTATTGCACAGTACTTTGGCTAGTGTGATAAAAACAAGTGGGACATCACAGAGTATACGAGCTTGAGAAAGGGGTCATGTATAACGTACAAGAAATTGCTCTTAAATTTTGGACCTCCAGGTATGATCCCCAGCAATGTGGAGAAAAAAGGGGTTTTGGTGCTAACAGCGTCATAAATCCTATGATGTTGTACGTCATTTGACCCATGATCGGGGTAGAACTTGTGGCCATAATACAGTCAGTAATATTTAGACACAATGGGGGGGAAATTCATCATTCCCTCTACACCAGAAAACTAGCCCAGAGGGAGGATATCAAGGCACATGTAAGGCCCTTTCTTATGCCAAACATGCGCCTTGCCCGCCATGTTCTGCAAATGTGGGCGTGAGGCAGGGATTGGGGTGGGCCAAGGCGGGGATGCCCAGAGTCCGGGGATGCCTTGTCCCGGCTGATTTATTAAAACTCACAACAGGAAACTACCTAGGATTTCCATTCTGGTGCCGGGACCGGAGCCCAGAGTCCAAGCCCAGAGTGCAGGTCAGGCTTTCTGAATGTGAACGTGAATGTCCTGATTTACAAACAGCAAGCAGAGATCTTGCATAACTTTAAGATTGAATTACAAAGATTAGAAAACCCCATCAGCCCTTGTGCTGGTGTGTACAGTGCCTTACAGACATGTACAAGGCTCCAGCATGTCACTTGGTTCCTGCCAGCGCTGGGCTTGGCATTGTGTGGGACTGAGTCCATGAGAAACCCATTCAGTGTGCTCATGAGGAAGGAATGTGGACATTTTGTTAAAGGTCAGTCACCCCATTGGCAGCATAGAGGGGGTTTTATTTGTACTAATTATATGGAGTTCAACTCTTGCACCATCGCTGGACACGTTGGCATCACTCCATGCAGAACAGATGTCAATGAGAACAAAACAAGCACTATGTCATTTATGCGTGATTTATGCCTCCATTCTCTCTGGAGTGGGTGCAAACAAGTTCACTTCACAAAGAAAATTAAAGGGCAACTCTGCCCCAAAATAAAAACACACTAACACAATGTAACAAGCTTGCAGCTGTGTGACCAGAGCTAGAACTAAAAGGTATTCTGTACTGACAGGAAGCAGAGATTCTGTTGGAGAACTGAAACTCAAAATAAACAAAACAGGGACAAAAATATTTGCAAAAATCTAATAAAAGAAGCACGATCTTAGGTGGCACTAGATGCTCAGGTTTTTCTATTAACCCATCAACCTTTTTAGAACCCCTTAAAGGGGTCCTCCAATCTTAGACATACAGTCATATGAAAAAGTTTGGGCACCCCTATTAATCTTAATAATTTTTAGTTCTAAATATTTGGGTGTTTGCAACAGCCATTTCAATTTGATATATCTAATAACTGATGGACACAGTAATATTTCAGGATTGAAATGAGGTTTATTGTACTAACAGAAAATGTGCAATATGCATTAAACCAAAATTTGACCGATGCAAAAGTATGGGCACCTCAACAGAAAAGTGACATTAATATTTAGTAGATCCTCCTTTTGCAAAAATAACATCCTCTAGTCGCTTCCTGTAGCTTTTAATCAGTTCCTGGATCCTGGATGAAGGTATTTTTGACCATTCCTCTTTACAAAACTATTCCAGTTCAGTTAAGTTTGATGGTCGCCGAGCATGGACAGCCCGCTTCAAATTATCCCACAGATGTTCAATGATATTCAGGTCTGGGGACTGGGATGGCCATTCCAGAACATTGTAATTGTTCCTCTGCATGAATGCCTGAGTAGATTTGGAGCTGTGTTTTGGATCATTGTCTTGCTGAAATATCCATCCCCGGCGTAACTTCAAATTCGTCACTGATTCTTGTACATTATTCTCAAGAATCTGCTGATACTGAGTTGAATCCATGCGACCCTCAACTTTAACAAGATTCCCGGTGCCGGCATTGGCCACACAGCCCCAAAGCATGATGGAACCTCCACCAAATTTTACAGTGGGTAGCAAGTGTTTTTCTTGGAATGCTGTGTTTTTTGGACGCCATGCATAACGCCTTTTTGTATGACCAAACAACTCAATCTTTGTTTCATCAGTCCACAGGACCTTCTTCCAAAATGAAGCTGGCTTGTCCAAATGTGCTTTTGCATACCTCAGGCGACTCTGTTTGTGGCGTGCTTTCAGAAACGGCTTCTTTCGCATCACTCTCCCATACAGCTTCTCCTTGTGCAAAGTGTGCTGTATTGTTGACCGATGCACAGTGACACCATCTGCAGCAAGATGATGCTGCAGCTCTTTGGAGGTGGTCTGTGGATTGTCCTTGACTGTTCTCACCATTCTTCTTCTCTGCCTTTCTGATATTTTTCTTGGCCTGCCACTTCTGGGCTTAACAAGAACTGTCCCTGTGGTCTTCCATTTCCTTACTATGTTCCTCACAGTGGAAACTGACAGGTTAAATCTCTGAGACAACTTTTTGTATCCTTCCCCTGAACAACTATGTTGAACAATCTTTGTTTTCAGATCATTTGAGAGTTGTTTTGAGGAGCCCATGATGCCACTCTTCAGAGGAGATTCAAATAGGAGAACAACTTGCAATTGGCCACCTTAAATACCTTTTCTCATGATTGGATGCACCTGGCTATGAAGTTCAAAGCTCAGTGAGGTTACAAAACCAATTTTGTGCTTCAGTAAGTCAGTAAAAAGTAGTTAGGAGTATTCAAATCAATAAAATGATAAGGGTACCCAAATTTTTGCAGCGGTCAAATTTTGGTTTAATGCATATTGCACATTTTCTGTTAGTACAATAAACCTCATTTCAATCCTGAAATATTACTGTGTCCATCAGTTATTAGATATATCAAATTGAAATGGCTGTTGCAAACACCCAAATATTTAGAACTAAAAATGATTAAGATTAATAGGGGTGCCCAAACTTTTTCATATGACTGTATATGGCATATCCACATAATATGTCATCAATATCTGATAGATGTGAGTCTGCATCTATTTTCAGGACAGGGTTCTCCTAACCATTTCTCACCAAATTGCTCATTGCAGTGGTCCTTCTTCTTCTCCACCTGTCCTGTGTATTGACCATAAAATATTGAAGATAGTGACACTTTTTGCGGACCCTCAATTTTTTGAGATGATATACACATCCCGAGTATCTTTCACCCCAATGAAGGTGGAAAAATGTCCTTTATCCCCCACATTGGGACCTAACCAAGGAGCTCCACCTATAGCCTTAGACAGAAACACTACAACCATCTTGGCCAGAGAGAAGTCCCCAGGTCCAGATGGTCTTTATCATACAAAGTATGAGGACCTTCTGGCCCACAGACCAACGACTGCTAACCTCTGGAGGATACAGGTTGTCACACAAACCAGTTGGAGACTATAGGAGGTTTTAATAAATATGACGGCTGAGACATCCCCTCCCTGGCCAACCCCGCTCTCCACCCCTCTCAAGGTACAAAAAAGGGGATGTAAAGCTTTTTGGCGCAGAAAAGGGCTGTGCACCAAAGATGCTCCACATTATCAAAAACCTGGTGTAAATAAGTTGATACATTTTCCCAGTGTGTCTACAGATGGGGCTTTATGGTCTGGCTGGTATGAGTAAATTTGCACGCCCAATTTCTTTCCATTATTTTTGATCCCCCAGGGTACTAGTGACGGAGACAAAGAAGGGCACTGAGCAGTAACAGTGCCCTGTGCTGTGTCCCTTTAGTCTTTGGCCCTCTATGCCCCCCAATTATTTATCACTCTAAGTGGTACCCACTGGAGACAGTGACATGAACTGTGTCCAGTGGGTACCACTTGAGTGCCCTCTAAGCAATGCAACAAGCTGGCACGATCACTGGTACCCAGAAGAGACAGGGCATGGCACTGAGGAACCCCATTTACAGTAGCTCACTACCATCTCTATGATTCCCGAGATGCCTCCTCACATTTGGACATTTTTAGGCATCAACTCATCATCTCATGTTTTCCAGAACGCTCTCACCTCCAGGCTCTATGCGAAAAATCCCAAATTTTGCAAATACCTCCAACCTCATCCCGCCCACCAGATCCAATTTTTGAACCCCCACCCTTTGCTTTCTTGCTGACAATAATCTAGTACAGCGTTTACTGTACATCACTGCTATCTCGCCCCACCATGTGACTGCTCAGAACGCGTCGTAGATCTTCTACTGATTGTCAACTAATACTGATTTCTTACATGTTTTATGGCCTTGCCTTTACATTTCCTGTTTTTGCCAGGAAATAATATCCTTATTATCTGCTATCCTCAAATAGCCGTTCCCCTTTGACCCCCACAAGTTTGTTTTCTCAGAATTCTTGATGAAGAAATTGAGTCCTATTATGAAATTTTCCTTGGAGAAACCCAAATTTTGGCTTATCGCTTTGGTGTGTGGCCAGAAGATTGTTCTCTGTAAGACAGTAGTGAAATGTGATCAGTACAGTCATACCATATGAGCATTCAGTATACAAGAACTGACTACAAGGTCCACAAAAATGGAATACACTTTGGGATACATGACGTTCCTTTCCCCTCGTTTTTTAATGTGGCCATATAATGAGCCGGGAAGGCAATGGAGTGATCTTGCTTGTTTCCCCCAGCAAAGGGTTTGTGCATAAAGGAAACTTTGCTCAACTTTGAGATTGAGGCACTAATTTAATGGGTACAGTTGAGGCACAAAGCTTGGTGGTTACTACAACTAGTCAGTCTCTTGATGGTTACTACAGTGAGGCACAGTCTCTTTGAGGTTACTACAATGGGACACAGTCTTTTGATGGATACTTGAATGAGTCACCATCTTTGGTGGTTACTACAATGAGGCACAGTCTCTTTGCGGTTACTACAATGGGACACAGTCTCTTGGTGGTTACTTCAATGAGGCACCGTCTTTGGTGGTTACTACAATGAGGCACAGTCTTTTGGTGGTTACTTCAATGAGGCACCGTCTTTGGTGGTTACTACAATGAGGCACAGTCTCTTGGTGGTTACTTCAATGAGGCACCATCTTTGGTGGTTACTACAATGAGGCACAGTCTCTTTGCGGTTACTACAATGAGGCACAGCCTTTTGGTGTTTTTTTTTTAACAATGAGGCACAGTCTCTTGGTGGTATCTAAAATGAGTCATGTTTTTTCATGGTAACTACAATGAGGCACACTCTCTTGTTGGCTGTGTATAACAGAAACAACTCAAACTTTGAGGTTGAGGTACTACTTTAATGGCTAAAGTTTAGTCACACATTTTGAGATTTACTACAAAGAGGGACTTGGTGGTTTCTGTTACAACCTCATGTTGTTAATTTTATTTAGGTATATATATATATATATATATATATATATATATATATATATGGATATAGATATTGCAATCAGTAACTAGACCTTCACACGACCGAGTTTCATCTGTGAAACTAGGTCCATGTGTGAGCTGGATTTAGCAGCCTAAACATGATTCTAGGAGTCCCATTCCTGGCATACTGTTTATGCTGCTATATCCGAGCTCACAAGCGGACGTGTGAATGTCCGCTAATAGCGCCATGTGTACAGAAGATGAAATAGTAAAATAGGTTTGAAAAATTCAGTTTTGCATTCTTTGACTCGGCTTTTCCCTGATCCTGAATTTTATTGCCTCCATTTCTGAAACTTTTTGATATTATATATTTAATTTTGAAATCTAGTTGGAATAGTTTTACTTCTCCGAGCGTCCACATAGCTCATTATCCTCCGATTCTCCCTCCACCCGAACCCCCGCCGTGGCCTTTTCCTTTTCCTTTTCAAACTTCATTATCTTCTTCTCCTGTTATCTGTCAGAAATTTCTTTTTCCCATTGTTAAGGGAGGGGGGACTTTTTTTTGTATATATATATATATATGTTTGAGTGGAGGCCAAGTTTAATCTAGGAGACAGGACAAAGTTCACATGCTATAAACAGCTGGCATCTTTAAAGAGGAGCTGGCCAAAAAAATAAGAAAAACAATTAAGCCCCTAAATTGTCCTCATGTATATTTTTGTAATATTCTATCATCTTGGTCCTATGATAACAGCTACGCCTGTGTCAGTCTTTACTGTAGTTCTAGAATTTTGTTTATGAACTAGTGAAATCAGGATAAGTAGAGCTATATCCCAGATAGGGATAGGAGGATGATTATAAAACATTGTGTATATTATATGGCACACTTCCCTATTGCTCTGTTTGTCAGTCTTCACTGCAGTCCTGGCATTACTGTCATGGGTTGGTAAGATGACTGAATTTGCTCAAGGAAGAGTGTCAGTTTTAGGAGTTGGAGCTGGGACTTAATACATATGTTATATCATGCCCCCCTTCCCCCATGATGGTAAGATTGGTGGTCCAAGCCCAGTGCCTTGCAGGACTTTTCTCTCCACATTTTTCAGGCGGAAACCCGGCGGACCCCATTATAGTCTAAGGAGTCCGTCAGTTTTTCAATCGGAATGGGGGACTGAATCCCCGAACAGTCACCAAGCGCAGATGTAAACTTAGCCATAGCCTGTAGACTGTGGGGGCGTAGTGACATAGATGAGTCACATCACATACATTGGGCGGTGCAACATTGCGAGAGTCAGATTTCCTCCCAGGAGATGGCGCACGTCAGTGCCCCATAGTCTGGAAATCACAGACTGGTGGCTGGTGGGCCCAGATATCAGGGACATGGCGACTACACCTAGATAGGAGGAAGTCTACTGAGAATAGAAAGAAGTAGGCACAGTTACCAGTATACAGGGCCCTGTTCAAACCTTTTGTAAGTGTATCCCCCCCATAATTTAATTTCCCCTTAAATAGCCCTACTTAAGGCCCCCTGTCCCCTCAGCCTACAATATTACACAGGTTAAAATGGCCTCGCCAGTATACCAGTGGTGGTAAGAGGCTAATAGCCCCCCTACCAATAGTTAGTGCCGGTGGTAAGAGGCTAATAGCACCCCACTATGACTTAGTGCCGGTAGTAAGAGGCTAATAGCATGCCACCATGACTTAGTGCCAGTGGTAAGAGGCTAATAGCATGGCACCATGACTTAGTGCCAGTGGTAAGAGGTTAATAGTCCCCCTACCAATACTTAGTTCCGGTGGTAAGAGGCTAATAGCATGCCACCATGACTTAGTGCCGGTGGTAAGAGGCTAATAGCACCCCACTATGAGTTAGTGCTGGTGGTAAGAGGCTAATAGCATGGCACCATGACTTAGTGCCAGTGGTAAGAGGCTAATAGCACCCCACTATGACTTAGTGCCGGTGGTAAGAGGCTAATAGCACCCCACCATGACTTAGTGCTGGTGGTAAGAGGCTAATAGCATGGCACCATGACTTAGTGCCAGTGGTAAGAGGCTAATAGCCCCCCTACCAATACTTAGTTCCGGTGGTAAGAGGCTAATAGCATGCCACCATGACTTAGTGCCGGTGGTAAGAGGCTAATAGCACCCCACTATGAGTTAGTGCTGGTGGTAAGAGGCTAATAGCATGGCACCATGACTTAGTGCCAGTGGTAAGAGGCTAATAGCACCCCACTATGACTTAGTGCCGGTGGTAAGAGGCTAATAGCACCCCACTATGACTTAGTGCCGGTGGTAAGAGGCTAATAGCACCCCACCATGACTTAGTGCTGGTGGTAAGAGGCTAATAGCATGGCACCATGACTTAGTGCCAGTGGTAAGAGGCTAATAGCCCCCCTACCAATACTTAGTTCCGGTGGTAAGAGGCTAATAGCACCCCACTATGACTTAGTGCCGGTGGTAAGCGGATAATAGCACCCCACTATGACTTAGTGCCAGTGGTAAGAGGCTAATAGCATGGCACCATGACTTAGTGCCGGTGGTAAGAGGCTAATAGCCTCCCTAACAATACTTAGTGCCGGTGGTAAGAGGCTAATAGTATGCCACCATGACTTAGTGCCGGTGGTAAGAGGCTAATAGCCCCCCTACCAATACTTAGTGCCGGTGGTAAGAGGCTAATAGCACCCCACCATGACTTAGTGCCGATGGTAAGAGGCTAATAGCACCCCACCATGACTTAATGCCAGTGGTAAGAGGCTAATAGCCCCCCTACCAATACCTAGTGCCGCGAATGTCCTTCTTATTATTCCTGTGTCCTGTGTGATTGATAATCCTCGACTTTAGGCTTCATGCAGATTACCGAGTCTGTGTCCTGATATATTTAGGACCTGCTGTAAAAATATGGGAACGGAACACAAGAATACACATCTGAGCGACACATTTGACCTGCACACTCGGTCATTTATGTGAAGTCACACGGCAGCAATATTTACACTGTCAAGGAATTTCCTGTCTAGTATAGAGAATTTTTTTCTTCTGTTTTCTCAGCGTCTTACAAAACCTTCAAAATCCTAAATCAAGTTCTTGTTTGCATTGTGTCCAAAATCCGTTATCCCTATGTTACCTCGGGGCATCATTTCCCTTTTCCGTACATGCTTGACTTTTCTTATAACATTGCGGACAACGTGCCAAAACAGGGTTATGGAAAGTTTCTAGAACGTTCTGCCAAGTGAATTACTGGGGTCATTGTGGCCCTCCTAATTTATGCTTGGAAATAATAGAGATAACCTCACGCAGAGACGGAACATGAAGCTCCTAGGCCCAAATCTGTAATGGGACCCTTAACTAACTCGTACCATTTAGAATAGTGGTATATTATATGTGGCAGAGGGACCTTTGGGGCCCCCTCAAGGTCCAGGACACGGTAGAGACTGCTACCGCTGCACCCTGTATAGCTCCCCCTGACCACACATGGGTGTACACCACCAATAAGGGAATAAACAGGAGGAGAGCAGTGCGGAAGGGTAACATATGAGGTAAAATTAAATGTGTCACCACGATCACACTATTAGCTGAAATACTGTGAATTTATTGTACAGGGTGGGCCATAAGTTTGGATACACCCGGGTGGGCCATAAGTATGGATACACCCAGATAGAATGGAAGCGGTTGCTGATAAGCCAGCTGCAAAGCCGCCATTTTGGATTCAACTTTACTTTTTTCAATGGGAAGAGGGTCATGTGACACATCAAACACATGGAGAATTGCACAAGAAAAACAATGGTATCTGGGTGTGTCGATACTTATGGCCCACCCGGGTGTATCCATACTTATGGCCCACCCTGTATTGCTAATATTATTTGCCCTCGCTGTGCTATATAGTGGGGCAAATTCAACCATTTATGTTGCCCATAGCAACTCATTAAAGCGCAGCTTTCATGACATGTTTTATTTACCTATATTCCATACTTGTCACTTCTCCTGCAACGTACACGAGGCTCCCAAAAAGAGGGGCGAACTCCCAGACATGAAGACTAGGCCCAACACTGTATGTGCTGGTCATGCCCCGAAAAGTGGATGTGCCCAGCATATGTCATATGGGGGCATGGCTTTGACTATAAGAGACGGGTCCTCACCCGAATATTTTTCCTGTCACTGCACACGCCATTCTCCCACAGGCCTCTCTGCAAATGCTAGAACTGGAAGTGAAATTACTATACTACGGGGGACCCCAGTGTATAATAGGTGGAGGCCCAGGGGAGGTGACAAAAATAAAAAACATTTATACTCACCTTCCCTGGCCTCTTTTAGGCCTCCTCATAGCATCTGGTACTCTCTCTTGGTCTCCTCGGTGACGACATGCACTCGGGATCACCACTGAGGCCTGTAATTGGCGTCATGACGCTTGGCGTGCCCATGTTCCCACTGTGGCCCACTCACAGCCCTCAGCAGTGACCCCGGGCGTATGAAGACACCAGGAGAGCGCTGGACACCACAAGGAGGCCCAAAAGAGGTGAAGGAAGGTAAGTATAAATGTTTTTTTATTTTTTCACTTCCCCTGGGCCTCCACCTATTATACTCTGGGGTCTGAAGAGACCCCAGAGTATAATAATTTACCGCAATGCCAATTAGGGATATTCGGGTCGAACCAAGCTCGTGATGAAGCGATTCGCCCACCTCTAGCAATGACGCTAGAGTTACCAGATCCATGGTGTTCTATCAGTGGGCACTTCTGGAACCAACAGACTATTGGTAGAGGTCTCTCTCCTGTAGAAAGTCATCTAGTCATCTGTCCAGGAAAGGGATTAACAGCTGGCCATATCATACAGGGTTAATCTGAGGTTGTAGACAATGTTGTTCAGGATATTAATCCATTGTCAGAGCTGAACTGGTATCTCCCCAAATCAGATAGATGTCATCTACTTATCGAAACGCCAGATGGCATGGCCTGATGTCTTCTATTTGCCCCATGTGCTCTAGTATAAATTTCACTACCTGAAGCACAACCTTTACAAGCTCTCGATTTAGCACTTTGCTAGTGTTTTGTCTTGAGCGAGAGTGATCCCATCTCTCTCCTGTACAATTTGCACGTCATATCTGGTATAGTAGGGAAATAGGTAGACAATACTCTGAGGTCTTGACCGTGTGCACACCTGTCTGGTTATCACTATTATTTCTATAATCTCTATAAATTAGGTAGGCGACAACAAGGCTAATAATTTGCCACATATTACTGTGTGTTCAGCTTGGATACTGACTGTTTTTAACTCTCCAATCTGGTCTTGTTATCTATGGCCCCCACCAAATATAGCAAGGCAAGTATAATCCAGATTACAAGGTTAAAAAAAGAGCCTACATCTAGGAACTGATAGGGTAGGCTTTAAGAGCATCTCCACCAAACCCAACTCTTTGCATCCCTCTGTAGGGGCTCTTGCACTGATTCTAGTGCAGTTGGAATTTTTTTCTCTAACCCCCACCATTCCTGAGCAATCAGTTTTGTTACTTTCAGCACAATTATGTACTTTTTTGTTGAGTGGGCGGTCCCAGACTATCTGCTGCAGTCCAGCTCCGCCCACTCGGCAGTAGAGAGGATAATTGAAACGAACAGTAATGATAATTCAGGAACAGTAGGGGCTAGAGAAAAAAATCCAACTGTTCCAGGAGCAGCGCCTATTGAAGGATGCAAAGAGTTGCAGTTGATGGAGGTGATGAAAAGTCCTCTTTAAGTCACAAAATAAGGAATAAACTATAGATGAACTGAAAAAGTATAAAGAAAAGATACATGAAAATGATTTAAAGACATTTAAAGGGAATATATTGCCATTATTTATATGTTAAAACCAGATAGTGACATTTACAGTGGGGAAAAAAAAAAGTATTTAGTCAGCCACCAATTGTGCAAGTTCTCCCACTTAAAAAGATGAGGCCGGCCTGTAATTGTCATCATAGGTAGACCTCAACTATGAGAGACAAAATGAGAAAACATATCTAGAAAATCACATTGTCTGATTTTTTAAAGAATTTATTTGCAAATTCTGGTGGAAAATAAGTATTTGGTCACCCACAAACAAGCAAGATTTCTGTCTCTCACAGACCTGTAACTTCTTCTTTAAGAGGCTCCTCTGTCCTCCACTCATTACCTGTAGTAATGGCTCCTGTTTGACATTGTTATCAGTATAAAAGACCCCTGTCCACAACCTCAAACAGTCACACTCCAAACTCCACTATGGTGAAGACCAAAGAGCTGTGGAAGGACACCAGAAACAAAATGGTAGCCCTGCACCAGGCTGGGAAGACTGAATCTGCAATAGGCAAGCAGCTTGGTGTGAAGAAATCACCTGTGGGAGCAATAATTAGAAAATGGAAGACATACAAGACCACTGATAATCTCCCTCCATCAGGGGCTCCACGCAAGATCTCACCCCGTGGGGTCAAAATGATCACAAGAACGGTGAGCAAAAATCCCAGAACCACACGGGGGAACCTAGTGACTGACCTGCAGAAAGCTGGGACTAACGTAACAAAGGCTACTGTCAGTAACACACTACGCCGCCAGGGACTCAGATCCTGCAGTGCCAGACGTGTCCCCCTGCTTAAGCCAGTACATATCCGGGCCCGTCTGAAGTTTGCTAGAGAGCATTTGGATGTTCCAGAAGAGTATTGGGAGAATGTCATATGGTCAGATGAAACCAAAGTAGAACTGTTTGGTAGAAACACAACTCGTGGTGTTTGGAGGAGAGTGAATGCTGAGTTGTATCCAAAGAACACCATACCTACTGTGAAGCATGGGGGGGGCAACATCATGCTTTGGGGCTGTTTCTCTGCAAAGGGACCAGGACGACTGATCCGTGCACATGAAAGAATGAATGGGGCCATGTATCGTGAGATTTTGAGTGCAAACCTCCTTCCATCAGCAAGGGCACTGAAGATGAAACATGGCTGGGTCTTTCAGCATGACAATGATCCCAAGCACACCACCGGGACAACGAAGGAGTGGCTTCATAAGAAGCATTTCAAGGTCCTGGAGTGGCCTAGCCAGTCTCCAGATCTCAACCCCATAGAAAACCTTTGGAGGGAGTTGAAAGTCCGTGTTGCCCAGCGACAGCCCCAAAACATCCCTGCTCTAGAGGAGATCTGCATGGAGGAATGGGCCAACATACCAGCAACAGTGTGTGCCAACCTTGTGAGGACTTACAGAAAACGTTTGACCTCTGTCATTGCCAACAAAGGATATATAACAAAGTATTGAGATGAACTTTTGTTATTGACCAAATACTTATTTTCCACCATAATTTGCAAATAAATTCTTAAAAAATCAGACAATGTGATTTTCTGGATTTGTTTTCTCATTTTGTCTCTCATAGTTGAGGTCTACCTATGATGACAATTACAGGCCGGCCTCATCTTTTTAAGTGGGAGAACTTGCACAATTGGTGGCTGACTAAATACTTTTTTTCCCCACTGTATATGACAAATTTTGGGAATATACCATGGGTACCACATATAGGTATGATATGCCCAGAAAGTCCATGCATACCAAACACAAAGATTAAATCATACTCGATTTCACAGATACATAATTTGACATGGTTTGGAAGTGGAGTGATGCCTGTGCTTTATGTCATAGACAGATTTGTGACCTCAACCATATTCCTGTACACGGATGGTTATGTAACATGAATTATGATATATATGCCTTTGATGTTATGTTTTTTCCTTTGTTCGATATAGATATCCCAGGTCTCAGATTGGGACATGCAGTTACCCTCGCTGATCTGGAAGCCAGACAAAAGCTACCTGGTTTCTTTGCCCTGACCCAAACCACCTGGTTTTATAAATGGCCTACATCCTGAACTATGAATGTGGATTGAAATTACCCTACAAAGGAAACACTCAGACGTACTAACACATCAAACCAAACTCCTAGCTACCACAACTAACAACTACAACGATGACCGAAGCATAACTAGACCTAAAACTCCTCACAGTGACCATTTACGGGTCATCAGACTGTGTAAATTTTTGAAAAAATATCCTGAACTTTCCTTTACCGGCACATTCCAATAAGTTTTCGTTTGCTAAAGAGTTACATTTATTCCGACGTAAACCTATTCATAAAGCGATATTCTCAGCTCAGGAATTGTGTTTGCCCAACGAAACATCAGACTCATCAGTCCTTGAACTGATGTCAGAGCGAGGACGAGGAGCGAGGCCAAAAGATAAATTTGTACAGGAGGCAACGAGGCGACTATAGACCACGCTACACACTGCGCAGTTCTTTCAGGAATACAATAAAATCATCTAGGAAGGATTCGGGCAGGGACCAGTTATAAAGAATGACAAGGATTACCCTACTGTGAAGGAGTCAACTTCTATAGGTTCCCAAAAATCTACAAAAATGCCGAGAACCCACCTGAACGACCCATTGTCTCCGGTACAGAACAATATATCAAATATAATAGACCAAGAATTGTTCACCAGCTATACCAGAGACAAAAATTCTCCACGAGGTCAAGATGAAATACGTGCGATAGTGAGAGCGTGTAAGTAACAAGCACTTTTTAGAATTTTTGGAAATCATGAATACAACCCCATAGGAAAGAACTTTGTGTTTCATTCATTGAAACTGATACAGAAGAATTCTTTTCTCATACGTGGTCACATTTATTTGCAGGTACAAGGTACGGCCATGGCCATGACAGCAGTAGCGCCAACGTTCACAAATATTTGCTTAAGTTGGTGGGAAGAGGAAGTAGATTTTATGGACGCTATGAAAAAAATAACATCTGGCACTGATACGTAGACAATATCTTCCTAATTTGAGGAGGTACCAACTCGGAGTTCAACAATTTATAAATATCCTGAACTACAATGACCACAATCTCAAATTCACATCGTATCATACCAGATGTCAATGCCCTTCCTGGACAGATGAAAAGGAGACATGTCTACAGAATGTCCACCCTAGTCTGCGGGATACCAGAAGTGCTCACTCGATGAGCCCAGAAGGGAGAATTCTTACATAATTACTCAACCTTTGATACGACTAAATTAAGATCAGTGGAACTAAAATCCAGAGGAAATAGCATAGTCTTAAAGACTGAGCGCAGAGAACGCCTACTCCGAGGGCAAGACGAGAACCTTTATAGGATTCCATGAAGAATAGAGAACGATGATGAAAATCCTCAACAGACACCGGATGGACAATGGACCTAGATCAAAGATTAAACATCCACGACCATACCAAGCAAAATATGTAAAGCCTGTAGCATTCAAAAAGCCACAAAAGAATTTACCGATGACATCAATCCAATCATGAAATTGCCCATTTTTAGTAGAAAATGGATTTTACCCCTTCTTGACATGGTCATTTTCCATTTTTCCATTGAATTTTTACTCCCTGCCTTATAACTTTTTCACATTTCTGTTCTCATAGTCGTAGGACTTGTTTTTTGTGGGATAAGTTGTATTTTCAAATGACGTCATTTACATTTTCCATAAAAAGTATTGGGAAACGGTAAAATTATTTGTGGGGTGGAATGAAATAAAGACAATAATTCCAATGTTCACTATGCGGTAAAAATGAGATGTTATGTTTATTCCATGGATTATTATGATCACAGCAATTCCAAATTGATATAGTTTTTACACTTTGCTATTTTCTTTTTTTATTATTATTATTTTTTTTTTTTTAAATGTTGCCATATTCTGAAACTCTTAAGGGGTCGTTCACACTACCGCTGGTCACCATCAGTAGTGTCCGCTGCTATTGTCCGTTACAAGATTTTAGCAATGGACACTAGCAGAATCGTCACAAATCCTTTAAGTTTTCAATATTTCTGTCTACAGAGCTGTGTATCTACGAAAGCTGAGTGTTAACCAATATGGCCGCCATTACAGCTTACACTCCCATCTACAGACCCTTGGAATTTCCTGAGACTGGTCTGTCAGACTGCTTTCCCACAGACTAAACCATAAATATACAGCGTCCGAAAATAGTCCCTTCACCCTGATACAACCGCATCTATTTATAACATTGTCAGAGAGAAGACGCGAAGAATCTCCAACACATAGGTGAAAAAAAAAAGCCAAAAATCCGGAATGTAGCGGCTTATAACTATGGAAGGAAACAGCATATGTGACTTACTTGTAGCAGCCATATACTCAGTGCTGTGTATCAGGATTATATCATCTTTCTGGACATGTGATATTGATGACCTGTTTTTAGGATGGGTCATCAATATGAGATCTGTGAGGGTCCAACACCCAGAACCTCCACCGATCAGCTCTTCTCAGCATTCACTGCACCATCTGTCGAAGTACTGATTGCCATGGAGTAGCGTTATTTGTTCCTACCATTTGTTAGGTGGGGGCAGTAGTGAACCTTAAAGGAGTCACCCACTTTCTATATAAGTGGTATCTCTAGAAGTGAAGGCAACATGGGAGACAGGATTTAAAATAGAAGCAGTGGATGGCGCTATTGTATGCACTGGGCACAGCATGCAAATGAGCTCTCTATCCAAAAACGAATGGTAAACTGTGCCTCTAGCACCACCTATAGGAAGTGTAGCAAGATACAAGGACATAAGGTAATATTATGATAAACCTTATAGAAATTATTTTAAAAAAAAACAAAAAAAAAAACCTGTCAATATAATGACATATATATTGTACGTGCAGCTTTCAACACTGACCACAAGATGGTGCACATGATCCTGGCTAGCCAACTGTGAAGTGTGGGCGGCCTCTGCTGTTGAGTATTAGAACAGCAGATTTGTGATGTAAAATTAACCAGACATGACATATTTGCTTGCTGTAGGGCTGGCACTTGTAGTCCTACTCTTCAAATACATGTTTAGATTTGTGGTTCCACAGACTCCTCAGAGTGTAGTTAATGTTTTGCAACTACTGAAAATGTTCTGACATTTTTCGCATTCTTGGCATTGTTGCCATTGCTATCAGAAAATGATGGCAGTGAATGTTTCCACTATGTGGCAAATTATCATGAAAAATTGTTATTCTTATTGATTACCCACCCCATCATACTTACCTGTCTTCCTGTCCATACTTCCTGCTGTGGGGACGGCTACTCCTCTTCTTTGACCCTCTGCTGGTGCATGCGCAATAGAACTGAAGTCCTGGCATTGCGCTGTCGCTGGAACTCCATCTGTATTGTGCAGGCGTGGGAAGCTGGAGGAGCCTCCAACACCTGCGCAGTAGAGATGGAGTTCTGGCTACATCGCAATGCCGGGACTATTGCGCATGCGCTGGAAAAGGAGAGGAGGAGCCATCCCCACAGAAGGAAGTCTGGACAGGAAGACAGGTAAGTATGACGGGGGTGGAGGGTGGGCTGAGTTAGTTAGTTGGGAAGGGCTAGTAGTGGGTGGGATAGCTAGGGGGACAGGGAGGGAGTGTGAGGGAGTGAGAGAGAGAGGGGGAGGGAGTGAGAAGGAGGTAGTGTGAGTCATCATACAACTACCATGATGCATTGCATGAGCTAAGACAGCAGGAAGCAACACCATGTAAACAAATGCAGAGGATGCCAGGAGCTCCCAGAGACACCCAGAAATCACTCAAAACACTGCTAAAGGTATTTGGGTGTACTTATTAACCCATTAACAGACTTTTTTTTTTTTTTTTTTTTTTTTTTAAACTAACAAAAAAACAAAACTTTTAGAATACAGGAATGCAAAAACATTTAAAGGTGCCTTTATTGCACAAAAATAAGAAAACATACAGTACAGACCAAAAGTTTGGACACACCTTCTCATTCCAAGAGTTTTCTGTATTTTCATGACTATAAAAATTGTAGATTCACACTGAAGGCATCAAAACTATGAATTAACACATGTGGAATTATATACTTAACAAAAAAGTGTGAAACAACTGAAAATATGTCTTATATTCTAGGTTCTTCAAAGTAGCCACCTTTTGCTTTGATTACTGCTTTGCACACTCTTGGCATTCTCTTGATGAGCTTCAAGAGGTAGTCACCTGAAATGGTCTTCCAACAGTCTTGAAGGAGTTCCCAGAGATGCTTAGCACTTGTTGGCCCTTTTGCCTTCACTCTGCGGTCCAGCTCACCCCAAACCATCTCGATTGGGTTCAGGTCTGGTGACTGTGGAGGCCAGGTCATCTGGCGTAGCACCCCATCACTCTCCTTCTTGGTCAAATAGCCCTTACACAGTCTGGAGGTGTGTTTGAGGTCATTGTCCTGTTGAAAAATAAATGATGGTCCAACTAAACGCAAACCGGATGGAATAGCATGCCGCTGCAAGATGCTGTGGTAACCATGCTGGTTCAGTATTCCTTCAATTTTTAATAAATCCCCAACAGTGTCACCAGCAAAGCACCCCCACACCATCACACCTCCTCCTCCATGCTTCACGGTGGGAACCAGGCATGTAGAGTCCATTCGTTCACCTTTTCTGCATCGCACAAAGACACGGTGGTTGGAACCAAAGATCTCAAATTTGGACTCATCAGACCAAAGCACAGATTTCCACAGGTCTAATGTCCATTCCTTGTGTTCTTTAGCCCAAACAAGTCTCTTCTGCTTGTTGCCTGTCCTTAGCAGTGGTTTCCTAGCAGCTATTTTACCATGAAGGCCTGCTGCACACAGTCTCCTCTTAACAGTTGTTGTAGAGATGTGTCTGCTGCTAGAACTCTGTGTGGCATTGACCTGGTCTCTAATCTGAGCTGCTGTTAACCTGCGATTTCTGAGGCTGGTGACTCGGATGAACTTATCCTCCGCAGCAGAGGTGACTCTTGGTCTTCCTTTCCTGGGGCGGTCCTCATGTGAGCCAGTTTCTTTGTAGCGCTTGATGGTTTTGGCTACTGCACTTGGGGACACTTTCAAAGTTTTCCCAATTTTTCGGACTGACTGACCTTCATTTCTTAAAGTAATGATGGCCACTCGTTTTTCTTTACTTAGCTGCTTTTTTCTTGCCATAATACAAATTCTAACACTCCATTCAGTAGGACTATCAGCTGTGTATCCACCTGACGTCTGAACAACACAACTGATGGTCCCAACCCCATTTATAGGGCAAGAAATCCCACTTATTAAACCTGACAGGGCACACCTGTGAAGTGAAAACCATTTCAGGTGACTACCTCTTGAAGCTCATCAAGAGAATGCCAAGAGTGTGCAAAGCAGTAATCAAAGCAAAAGGTGGCTACTTTGAAGAACCTAGAATATAAGACATATTTTCAGTTGTTTCACACTTTTTTGTTAAGTATATAATTCCACATGTGTTAATTCATAGTTTTGATGCCTTCAGTGTGAATCTACAATTTTTATAGTCATGAAAATACAGAAAACTATTGGAATGAGAAAGTGTGTCCAAACTTTTGGTCTGTACTGTAAATAAAAAATGTTATCATTTTTTTTTTACTCCGCACAGTGAACACCTAAAAACAAAAAAAAAAACCCAAACATTTGCAATATTACTATTTTTCCTAGCACCCACCCTCCACAATAGTGTTTCATTGCATTATATGTACCCAAAGAGGTGCCATTGAAAAATTCAACTTGTCTTGCAAAAAACAAGCCCTCCAATGGCGATGTGGATGGAAATCTCAGGACTCCTCCTCCAAAGGGCAAAGGTCACACAAAAAATTTATGGATTTACATTTCTCTTTTCTTCCTTCTTTTCTGCAAAGACGTGTAACCATAAAGTCTGTGCCTCTCTGAGAGACTGTTGGTACCCGCCAACCTCAACGCTTCATTCCTGTTCCAGTCATTTGCTATGTTTGTCTGTATTACTAGACATCCTCATGCAGAGCCCTGGGATATTCCATTCATAGGGTTAAAAATCCTGGTAAGGTCTGACCCAGGATAGGAAGCATAGAAGGCCATGAAAGGTTTAATGAGATGGCCAGGGACTGCAGGTTAGGAAGGGGTTAAGTTTTTTGAAATTTGGAGAGACAAATTCCCAATGGTTGCTTGGAGGCAGGATTTAGAGAGGGGGATAACATCAAAGACGGGAAGACCTTGTCTTACCATTGGTGATCTGGCAGCAGGAACATCAACGCCATGGCGGAGGATCTCGAGGGATTAATCCAGGCCAGGATCACACAGGAGCCCATCGGGGCCTGCTGTTTGTACAACGAAATGTTTGTTCCTATGCGACCTGCAGGTTCCAACATGAATGTTCATTTGGTGGCGGAACACACACAGACTGCAAAAGTGGGTTCGTCTGGTAACGCAAAGAACGCCGGTGAGGTACCCATTGCTTCGGGAATGACTAAAAGCGTAGCTCAAGTTGCAGGAAGCAAAATTGCTTCTTGAAGGTTTTGGGGAAGTCTGACATTGAGTCGGCCTTCCGTTTGTTGCCGGTTCACCTGGATTGTTTTCACCTCCTAGGTTGTCTGTTGGAAGGCAGGTTTTTTTTGGATATGTGCCTGCCAATGGGCTGTTCTATATCCTGTTATTAGTTTAAGATGTTTAGTTCATTCTTAGATTGGGTAGTCCGATGGGCTAGTCTATGATTCTATTTTGCACTGTTTAAATAATCTCTCATTTTTGGGTCCTGCTGATTCCCCCAAATGTGGTTACATGTTGCTGGTTTTTCAAAGGTTGATGAACCTTTGGCGAACCCTTATTGTCAGAAGAGACGGATCCGTGTACATGTCTCTCTCCCAATACTTGGGAGATGGTTTTTCGTTTGCCGCAGAATAAATTGGATAAATTGGTTTCCACTGTCAATAGTTTCACCGGGGCTAAGAAAGTAACTTTGCACCAAATGCAATCTCTATTGGGCTTGCTAAACTTTGCTTGTAAAGTATTGCTTAAGGGCAGGGCATAATGCTGGTGCAGAGAGAGTTGGCCAAGTCACTGGTCTGAACTCGGTTTGGCGCGTAACATGACCCTCCTAGAATTCTTTCCCATCGTGGCTGTAGAAATATGGGGATCGCTTAATGGCTAATCGACGAATATGTTTTTGGACTCTGGCTCTGAATCCGGTGCTGTTTTGTGTACCTTTAAACATTTGGTTTAGGGCTAAACATGTTCCAGGCTGTCATAATAAGATGGTGGATGCCTTATCTCATTCACAGATCTGGTGTTTCCGGGATCTACATCCAACGGCGGATTCGGGGGGTGCACCTTGCCCAGAGCACTTATGGGGCTTTGTAGAACGGAACTTGTCCGAGGATCAGTTTCAGAAGGGACTTGGAGAAGTCATGAGAAAGTATAGGGGGACTAGTTGTCTGTCACCGGGGGTAAGTTTTTAGCTAATGAGAACTTGTTGCAGGTGCCTTTAGAGTGATGGAATCTCTTGCGGATAAAAGGTTCTTATGCCAGCGTGGCACGTAAGAGTCTAGGTGGGGTGGCTTTCTTTTTTAACGTTGCATGGGCTACCGGATGTCACAAAACATTTCGTAATCCATCAGATCTTGAAGGGAATGAAGAGAGAGAAGCTTGGTGGTGAAACGCGTCGTCCTTTATCGTATTCCTCGTTTTTGAGGTTACTGAAGGTTTTACCCATTGTCTGTTCTGACCCATAGGAGGTTTATTTGTTTCGAGCAGCCTTCGCACTGGCATTCTTTGCAGCTTTGAGGATCAGCGAATTGGTGTCGGTAAGTCGATCGAAACGAGGTGGTTGTTCAGGAGGGACAATTTTTTTCTGAAGAAGGATTGAATGTTTACGTACGTAAATCTAAGACAGACCAAATGGGTCGCAGCAGATGGCTTTCTATTAACCTGTTATCATCTGCAGGTTGCCTGGTTCATTTGGTCAGGGAGTTTGCGTGTGAACTTGTGGGCATTTTTCTGGTGCATGAATTGAGTGCTCCTTTGACTCACTATCAGTTTGGTTTCATTTTGAAATCTTGCTTACGAGAGTTGGATCTTCGTCCAGAGGAATTCTGGACTCACTCGTTGGGGTAGATATAGATGAGGATGGAGGCCATTTTACCTGGTTCAGAACCAGACATATTTTCGGGCTTTGTTCATACATGCGGTTTTGAGGACTATAACTTTTTTTGTCCTTTGGGTTAATCAAGTAATTTTCATATTATTTTTGATGAAAAATAGGATTTTATTTTCATGCTGTTTTTATTTTTTCACGTTTTTTTTTCTTTATTCCAATATCCAATACAATGCAAACACAAAAGGAAAGGAAATGTTTCTGTTTTTCACATTTTTCATGTTTTTTTAATACCACAAAGTGCTACTAAAAAAAAAAAATTTTAATAGTTTTCTTAGGTGACACTTACTGTTGTGTCGCTGGGACAGGGCTAGAACCTGTGACATTGCCGTGGCAGTGGTGCGTTTTTTTAAATATTTTTATTTATTTTATTTTATTTTACACATTGTGCCCCCCATAAGGTCATAATAGACCATTGGGGGGACATTTTAACTTTCTTTTTTTTTTTTCTATTCTTTTTTTTTTTGCTGATTTCCCCTGTAAATGGGGCTGATACATTAGAGGAGGAATACAGCCTCCTATGCTGCACCCCAGAGCTGATCTGTGTCCTCTAGGACCCAGCAGCTCATGCAGGTCCTAGCCCCTGGCAGCCATGTGACCACAGGACCAGAAGCGGAGCCACATCATGGAGGCTCCCATAGCTGTATACCCAGTGCTCATTGTGGACAGTCCAGAAGTGGTTAAAAGTATTTTTCCATGAACATAACCATTGTTAGATTTGCAGTCAATTAAAAATTAAACATTTTTGCAAGTATAAATATTTGAACATTTTGCAATGTTTTAAAGATTTTCTCTAATCATCTTAGTGGTGACATCTGTTGTCTTGATCCATTGGCAGTGGATACGACCATGAATGCAGGAACTTTCTATGGTCGGAATCCCAGCCATGATGTCCTTACTGTGGACAGTTATCAGTGAGGGACACTACAAGTATGAGAAGATAATGACCCGCAAATGATGTCCCAGCCTGACTACGGGACACCACTTGAGTAGGGGGTCATTCATAGAGATCAGTACGACCTCATGCCAAAGAGGTCTACCTCTGACATTATCAGCACCCAGTATGACCATGCCTCAGTACACCAAGCAAGGTCCATAAAGCCATGGGTGGGAGAATTTGGTGTAGGAGAATTTGACTGGCCGCATAGAGTCCTGACCCCATCTAACACCCAAGAACAGAAATGGTGAGTCGGACCTCCCATCCATAAGTGTCTGACCTCACAAATGTTCTTCTAGATGAAAGGGCAAAAATTCCCACAGACACCTCTAAGATCTTGTAGAAAGCCTCTCCAGAAGAGCATAAGAAAGGAGGAACAATGCCATATTAATGTCTATGGATTTAGGATGAAATATCATATAAGCTCCTGTAGGTGTAATGTGGAGGGGTCCAATACTTTTCTCCATATACTGTATATACACACTGGTAACACTACTTTATTTACATGCAGTGAATTATAAGAATCTGTTTATAACAGTGGAGCAGCAGACACAAGATACAACAAAACCTCATGTAGCAAGGCAAGTCGCAGGGACTATACAGTCATAGACAACAAAAATACCGCACCCAAATAGAAATGTTGGATTGCTGCACAACTAGTCCTGCAGATATGTAAATGATTACAGGTGTGGTCTGATTAGACACTGGATCTTGCCACAAGAGGGTGTAAAAGTGTTCCCCCACTGCCCCACAAAAAGGATCTCAGGGGCTACTTTTGGGTAGTGTACCTCTCGATGAAACACTGTTGACTGCTTAACATGACTCTACAATGCACTCTAAGACATTGTGTTCAGTTGACAGACTTTGAGAGAGATCTGGGAAGCCATTGCATAGGACATCTCTAGCTTGATACGAGGAAACTAACTGCTTAGTGATATGTACAGGACATCCTGCGGCCACATGTGTTGTCTCTTATTGCAAAGCAGACAACTGGCATCTTTCAGCAGGTTAATGCTCACCCACACACACCAAGGGTTTCCTAGGAATGTCCATGTCAGAGTATAACATTTTCTTGCCCTGCCCAGTCACCAGATTTATCATTTATGTGACCAGCGGGTCCTAGGAGTGTGCAGGATCTACAGACCCAGCTGTAACATCTGTGGTAAATGTACTGCAGGATACCATATGTATACCTCCATGTCCTGCCGTATCTCATCTTGTATCCAGGCTACAGGCCCAGCTGTAACATCTGTGGTAAATGTACTGCAGGATACCATACAGATCCTGTATACCTCCATGTCCTGCCGTATCTCATCTTGTATCCAGGCTACAGGCCCAGCTGTAACATCTGTGGTAAATGTACTGCAGGATACCATACAGAACCTGTATACCTCCATGTCCTGCCGTATCTCATCTTGTATCCAGACTACAGGACCAGCTGTAACATCTGTGGTAAATGTACTGCAGGATACCATACAGAACCTGTATACCTCCATGTCCTGCCGTATCTCATCTTGTATCCAGACTACAGGCCCGGCTGTAACATCTGTGGTAAATGTACTGCAGGATACCATACAGAACCTGTATACCTCCATGTCCTGCCGTATCTCATCTTGTATCCAGACTACAGACCCAGCTGTAACATCTGTGGTAAATGTACTGCAGGATACCATAGAGAACCTGTATACCTCCATGTCCTGCCGTATCTCATCTTGTATCTAGACTAAAGGGCCAGCTGTAACATGTGTGGTAAATGTACTGCAGAATACCATACAGAACCTGTATACCTCCATGTCCTGCCGTATCTCATCTTGTATCCAGACTACAGGCCCAGCTGTAACATCTGTGGTAAATGTACTGCAGGATACCATAGAGAACCTGTATACCTCCATGTCCTGCCGTATCTCATCTTGTATCTAGACTAAAGGGCCAGCTGTAACATGTGTGGTAAATGTACTGCAGAATACCATACAGAACCTGTATACCTCCATGTCCTGCCGTATCTCATCTTGTATCCAGACTACAGGCCCAGCTGTAACATCTGTGGTAAATGTACTGCAGGATACCATACAGAACCTGTATACCTCCATGTCCTGCCGTATCTCATCTTGTATCCAGGCTACAGGCCCGGCTGTAACATCTGTGGTAAATGTACTGCAGGATACCATACAGAACCTGTATACCTCCATGTCCTGCCGTATCTCATCTTGTATCCAGACTACAGGCCCAGCTGTAACATCTGTGGTAAATGTACTGCAGGATACCATACAGAACCTGTATACCTCCATGTCCTGCCGCATCTCATCTTGTATCCAGACTACAGGCCCAGCTGTAACATCTGTG
This sequence comes from Leptodactylus fallax, assembly GCA_947044405.1. Lineage (NCBI taxonomy): Eukaryota > Metazoa > Chordata > Amphibia > Anura > Leptodactylidae > Leptodactylus > Leptodactylus fallax. Next base: position 213,468 of record CAMRHE010000258.1, read on the forward strand.
GTAAATGTACTGCAGGATACCATACAGAACCTGTATACCTCCATGTCCTGCCGTATCTCATCTTGTATCCAGACTACAGACCCAGCTGTAACATCTGTGGTAAATGTACTGCAGGATACCATACAGAACCTGTATACCTCCATGTCCTGCCGTATCTCATCTTGTATCCAGACTACAGGCCCAGCTGTAACATCTGTGGTAAATGTACTGCAGGATACCATACAGAACCTGTATACCTCCATGTCCTGCCATATCTCATCTTGTATCCAGACTACAGGCCCAGCTGTAACATCTGTGGTAAATGTACTGCAGGATACCATACAGAACCTGTATACCTCCATGTCCTGCCGTATCTCATCTTGTATCCAGACTACAGGCCCAGCTGTAACATCTGTGGTAAATGTACTGCAGGATACCATACAGAACCTGTATACCTCCATGTCCTGCCGTATCTCATCTTGTATCCAGGCTACAGGCCCAGCTGTAACATCTGTGGTAAATGTACCGCAGGATACCATACAGAGCCTGTATACCTCCATGTCCTGCCGTATCTCATCTTGTATCCAGACTACAGGCCCAGCTGTAACATCTGTGGTAAATGTACTGCAGGATACCATACAGAACCTGTATACCTCCATGTCCTGCCGTATCTCATCTTGTATCCAGACTAGAGGCACCCAACAGGGTCCTAGAGCCTCCGCCTATTTGTACAGTTTCCCCAATAACCTTCCCCTTTGGCTGTAATATCATATCATGTATTGTCAGATTTATCCAGCAGTCTGCAGCAGGTGCACTTTAACAAATCATGTAAAATGTATAAGTATCCCTGATCTGAACTCCACCCTACATATAAAGCTGACCAGGGCAGAGTGTGCAGAGCAGCAGCATCGCAGGAGGCTCACACAGGTATAATGCAACTGTGGATAGAAGGAGCCAATAATACAATGTACCAATCTACATCAAATGTGGCGACCAAGAAGTCGGGGACCGTGTCCTACCAGCCCCCGCAGAAGGATGATTTGATCTGGTCCATCATAAACATGATCTGTTTCTGTCCGCCCCTTGGCCTTGCAGCTGTGGTCTACTCCATCAAGGTAACTAAAAAATCCTAATTATTTATTATTATATGTTTTATACGCTCATACATTTTTTCCCCTTTTTAATTTTTTACTTTTTTTTTTTTTATTTCTTCTAAGTTTAACATTTTCTCTGTTATTTAAATGTGGTATTTTTATATTTCAGCTATTATAATTCCATATTTTCTGTTTCTACCCTTCCTCTTCTACATTTATTTTTAAATTAATTTCTTTTTTTATCTTACTATTTTATTTTTTAAATTTCTTTTTGTCTATTTATTTGTGTTGTTTTGCTCAGTTTCTTTTATGAGTTTGTCATTGTCTTATAATTTGTTTTTTTTATCTTAGATTTTTTTTATCTTACAGTTTTTTCTTTTGCTTTTGTATTTTTGCTAGTGATGTTTTGTGAATTTTTGCTTTAGCATTTGGTTCATGCATTTTTTAAGACACTGATGCTGGGGACAAGGTTTACTGGTAGATCAGAAGGCAGAATGATACCTTGCTTACGATAGGTTCATACCTGCGCTTGGGTTTCTGTTCTTTGGGTCCACTTGGGGAAAACCAATCTACTTAAAAAGCGCTTACCTGTGGAAACCCGCGGACCCCATAGACTATAATAGTTTCCACCCGAAAAAAGTGGATTCAGGGACGGAATACCTGAACGGAAACCAAGCACTGGTGTGAACTCAGACTTAAAGGGGTTTTCTGGCCCCAAATCGAATTTTCATACTGATGACCTATCCATAGGATACATCTTCAGAATGTCATCTATTGGGGTCTGACACCCAAACCCAGCACAGATCAGCTGTTGCAGCAGGCTCTGGGTGCCAGAAGCTGCTAGTTTTTAGCTATGGTACCTAAACTGGTGACTATACTGCATGTCAGCAATCAGGAAAGTTGAGTGCCATAGTTATATTGTATGTCACCTATATTCCACTTAGGAAAGTTGGATGGCACCACCTCCAGGACTTTTGATGGCCGCCGCATTATCTGTCACCTATCGTCAATGATGACCCCTTCGCAGCTATAATGGAAGCTACTTTGCTTGTCACACAGCTTTCCCAGAGACAGATATAACAAGCTCGAGGACTTCTGATGCTTTTTATGCTGTTAATAAATCTCTCCTTTCCTTTTGCAGACTCGCAATGCCATTGAAGACAAAAACGGGCCCTTGGCCAGCAAACACTTCAAGACAGCCTACAGGCTGAATGTGGCCTCTACCTTTATCGGAGTCATTTGGATCGCTATCTTTTTGATCTGTTATTTCATTGTGCCAAAAATTATATCCCCCAAGTAAATAAAACCCAAAATCATAGGGCACCTCTGCTATCTGGCGTAAAGTTCTCCAAGAAGTGAAAAAGTCAATGAAAACCTTCTAAAAATGACCGGTGTGCTGTCTTCCTTCTATAAATATATATATATATATATATATATATATATATATATACTAGTGGTTCTCAATCTGCCATATTTGTACCCAAGGGCGTACTCCCCATAGTCCCTGAGGGTACGTGACGTGGCTAAGAACATTGTCTCCCTCCACCCAGTAAGGATGAACTTCTGCCTTCAGCCACGGGTGCCAGTCTTATTTTAGAAGTGCAATTAACTTTTTGTTGTTACAGGAAGAGACCAGTGAGCTGGATTTATTACTCACCGCTCTGCCCCCACTCCCTCCAAGGGATCACATCACAAAATACCCCAGAGCAAAGTGGGAAGCAGAGCAGTGAGCAATGAATTCAGCTCGCCGCTCACTCATTGGACATCACTGTATTCGGGGCACTGAAGGGCCATTCTACTGTGAGTGAGGGCACTGAAGGGGCCATTATACTGGTGTCATGGTACTGAGGGGGCCATTATATGGAGTGTGGGGACAATCGGCAGAACATTATTCTGTGTGTGTGGGTGAACTGAGAGAGCCATTATAATGTAATGTAATGGCACTAGCACTATTTCTGGAAGAAAGGGACCCCTTTGAATGTGGATAACTGTGAGTGGATGGATAATCCGCTCCTGACTATTTGACTATATGACCAGCCAAAACAATAGAAGGTGGATCCCCTTAAGGCTGAGGCCTGCACGCAGCAGAGCGCAACCAAAAAAGCTGCTGAAAAACGCATTACTGCAGCGTTACTCATTGAGTTTTTCCTCTGTGTTTTTTCTTTCCCTATCAAATCTATAGGGAAAATGCTCTTCAATACTACATTTTCCAAAAAAGAATGCATTTTTGAAAACTCAGCCTTTTTTTTTCCAATGTGTGGATAAGATTAACCAAAGCCTCATTCACTAGGCTAGTACTGTAAAATGCAGCGTGTTTTTTCCTCTGCGTTTCTGCAACGTGAGGTGGTAGCCTAAAGGAGAGTTCCATTTTAGTTATCTTCTCCCTTGTCCTATATTATAATATTGCCAGGGGTACAAGGAACTTCTCAAGTGTCACTGGTATCAGTGTAAGAAGTGCACAGTAAGGTAATCCAGCCAGGATACAAGACTTAGACTTAGAGATGAACGAACAAGTTCAGAACGAGCTGGATTTGTCCCAATTTTCCAGAAGTTATGGGTTCAATCTGAACCTAAAACTTATGGGGTTCGCACCAGACCCCAGAATATTATAAGCAGAGGTCTAGGGGCGGTGTAGAAACAAAATAAACACTGATAGTCACCTTCCCTCACCTCACCTGGGCTCTCTAGAGGCGTCCAGCGCTCCCTCTCTTTGGTCGTCTTCCAGTCTCTTCTGGTGGATGATGAGTCCATAAGCTTAGTACTAGAGATGAGTACTAGGAGGTCAGAAGGATACCCACGAAGGAGCAAAAAAGGACGCCGAGTTGAGGCAAAGTGAGTATGAATGTTTATTATTTTTCCAGACCTCCCCATGGCCTCCACTTATTGTACTTTGGCATCTGAAGAGAACCCCCGAATATAATAATAGCACTTCTGGTTTGGACCAAAAAGAAACTGGCCAGGGAACCTTGAAAATATTTATGAAACAAATTTTGTAAGGTTTGCTCATCTCTACTTAGCAGTGATGCTGCCATATTGGAGAATGGGTTGTGGTGTCTTTTTCCACACCATAGTCTGTAAATTTCAGCCCTTTACCTCTAAATGTCTCACTTTGTTCATTGGAGGGATGGGAGCAGCAAATGGACAAAATACTGACGGGCAAGGTCAGCCACTACATGGAGCATCTCAGCTTGTATGTATAGTATGCAAACATAATAAATATTGATGATGCTGAAGGCTTGACAACCAGTGATGGAAAGTTGCTGAGGTTTGGAAGGTGATGTTTTTCGCGGAGAAGAGAACTTGGTGGGACAGGAAATGTGTTTCCGGAGCAGAGTTGAAGAGAAGGGACCACTGAGAGACCAAACTTACCACTTAATATTTACATTGCTAACAGGGATGTTTCAGTCGCACCCCCAAACCATCCAGGATTGCCCCCAAACAAAGTAGGACCACCCATTTTTGAAGTGGGTTTTGTAAGTCACACAAGTGCTCTACAGTCCCACAATATGATCGCCTGTACAATATACTTATATACTTCTGTATTGCAGTATATTGTACATTTCATCAGATGCCTATTAGGTGCTGTTTCTGGCAGGACATAACAAGCATCCATACATGACAGCCATTGAGGCCGCTGCTAGGGCAAGGGGGTAATAGACGAGCAGTGGCTTCCCCCAACTACTTAGACAACATGATTTCTATTTATTGTGGCATCTAAGGGGTTAAACTGAATTGTGGACAAGTTTATCACAGAATGTAGTCGGATGAGACTCATAATGAACTCCGTGATACATTGCATTCCGATAACACGGAGCAGAATACGACCCGCTCTATAATCATCCGTGTTATCGGAATGGAAGGGCTCCAGAAGCCCCATAGACATGAAGGCATCATGGAATGTACTCGGATACATTCCTGAGACAACCCCCATAAACAGATAGCAGTTGCCATATTGTAGGACAGGATTGCCACAATGAGAAATCTGACAGGGATCTTCATCTTTTAAAAAATGTTAAAATATTCCAAAATAATTATCATTCATCTCAGCATCCATAATTTAGTATGATATTAAGCACAGTATACTAGGATGGTAAGTTTTGGGTAATGTATAAAGACTATTGGAATGTCACATAATTTCTATTGGATACATTAGCTCATATCAAACATTATTTTTTAGCATAAATAAAGAGGCAGAATTATGAAAAATTTAAAAGCAAAATTTTGTTGCCCATAGCAACTGATCATATTTTTCAGAAGCACTATAAGAAATGAAAGCTACACTATGGAATGAAGACAATGGGACACGAGACCCTAGGCCTCACCTATAACAGGTACTAACAGGGTCTCCCAGGGCACAGATACCCCCAGGGCCAAATGGTATAACACCCAGAGCAAAATTATAAAGCACCACAGGCAGAGGTGTAACTACAAAGTCCTGGGCCCCAATGTAAAATCTGTAATGGGGCCCCTCCCTATCTTGTGAAATTTAGAATACTGGTATAGTTTATATGGCAGAGAGAGCTTCAAGGCCCACTCAGGGTCCAGGTCCCCCTAAAGCTACACAGGTAGCGCAAAGAAGTGAGAACTCAACCATGATGGCAGATGATAAAGGATGATGACCCAAATGGATGATGGTCCGGTGAAGGTCCCAACAAACTCTGCCTCAATCTTTCCCTATATCTCTAGCTAAACACTGGCCCTAACACTAAACACCACCTTCCCTCTGTGCAGGACTTTTCCCTCCGACGATAGTCGGAATCTGACGCAGATGTGAACCTAGCCTTAGACATTTCCCTTCTGTTAAAGGGGTTGTGCAGGATATACAATTTTTTGCAAGGAGACCGGGAAGGTGAAAAAAAACCCATACTCACCTGTCCCCGGTTCTCTGATGTCTCCTACCGTGATCCGGTCCTGCTGCTCCTGGTGCTTTTTCTGGCGGGAAGTCCTCGCCGCTCATGATCACTGAGACCTATCAGCGGCCTAAGGAGAGGACACAGAACGTCAGAGGTGACGTATGTGAGTGATGTCCCGGGTTCCTTTCCTTAGGCCGTGATTGCCCATCTCTAATATACAGTCCCTGAAGTTCTGTCGCTTATCAATGTTGTGGAATCAAAAGCTTATAACCTGACTTTAAATTCATCCATTGATTTTAGAAATGACTCCTATGAAAGCTGAAACCCTCCCAAATGATTTTTTGGTTAAGAAAATAAATTGGCTTCACTGCTGAAATATTCATCATTTAATGAACACAGAAAGGTCAGATTTTGGCAAGACAAAAGTTTTGTCGCCTTGTCATATAATGCACCCAATCCAAGTTTAAAGCCTCACCTGTGCTCACTAATTGATCGGTTAATTAGTGGGTTTGTATAAAAAGAACTCCAGCACCCCAGACCTTCACATGAACTGCAACTTCACCTCTGAAAACAGGCCAAAAATCAACCCTGCGACCAAAGCCTTGATTATCAAGAGGCTGCAGACCAGATCCACTGCAGAGGTGGCTGCACCTTTACTGTGTCTCTGCGTCAAGTACAAAGAATAAAAAAAAGATTTGAACAGACTGGAGATGTTTTTGACAAGCCGAGGTCCGGCAGACCCCGCAAGACAACTGCTCAGGAGGAACGTTTGTTGGTTAGAAAATCAAAAGCCAGCCCCTCTTCCACTGCAGCAGAGCTCCAACAGGCCCGGTCACCTCAAGTCCCTGTGTCAACTAGAACAGTTTGTAGGATTCTGTCTCGAAATGGCCTCCATGGTGGAATCAGTGCCCAGAAGCCGACACTAAACAAAAGGCAATTAAAAAAACAACGTGTGGCATTTGCCAAGGCCCACAGCCTGCTAAACGGATGGACGCTGGAAAAGTGGCAGAAGGTGGATTTCTCAGATGAATCTTCAGTTGAATTACACCACAGCCGCCGCAAATACTGCAGAAGACCTACTGGAGCCCGTATGGATCCAAGATACACCCAGAAAACAGTTAAGTTTGGTGGTGGAAAGATCATGGTCTGGGATTACATTCAGTATGGAGGTGTGCGAAACATTTGCAAGGTGGAAGGCAATATCAAGAGCATAAAATATCAAGAAGTATTAGCGTCCTCTTACATTCCCAATCATAAAAGGGGTCACATTTTGCAGCAGGATGGTGCTCCATCTCATACATCCATCTCTACATTAAAGTTCCTCAAGGCAAAGAAGATGAAGGTGCTCCAGGACTGGCCAGCCCAGTCACCAGACATGAACATCATTGAGCATGTTTGGGGTAGGATGAAAGAGGAAGCTTGGCAGACAAAACCAAAGAATCTTGATGAACTCTGGGAGACATGTAAGACGGCATTCTGTGCTATTCCTGATGACTTCATCAATAAATTGTAGGAATCATTCTTGAAACGCATGGATGCCGTCCTTCAAGCTCATGGAAGTCACACAAAATATTAAATATGGCTCTAATAGCACCACAACTTCATTCACCAATGTTAGGAAACATATCTTTGTCTTTGAACAGAATTATTGGTTTGATTTTCACATTACTTTATGTGTATGACAAAACTTTTGTCTTGCCAAAATCTGACCTTTCTGTGTTCATTAAATGATGAATATTTCAGCAGTGAAGCCAATTTATTTTCTTAACCAAAAAATCATTTGGGAGGGTTTCAGCTTTCATATGAGTCATTTCTAAAACCAATGGATGGATTTAAAGTCAGGTTATAAGCTTTAGATTCCACAACATGGATAAGCGACAGAACTTCTGTCAGGGACTGTACATGTGTAGCCAACACTAACACTATAAATGCCTAAAAGAAAGGAATTGCTGGCAATTTGATTCTCTACCCAATTTCACCTCATATCTTGGTGAACTAACAGTGTTTATTGGTGTCTGTTATTTAGTTATTAATTTTACTTACCTGCAGGTATACGGTAACATACCTCTCCTTACTGACCATATTATCCTCCTTAAAGAGGACCTTGTCTTCTGACATTAGCGGTATTATATATGCTTGAAAGCTTCCAATGCCCTGAATTCCAGTAGGTAACAGCCCCTATTTACTTACCGATCCCCGATCCTGCCCACGGCCACCTTTGCTTCACCTATAGCCCTCCAGGGGGCCCTGTGCATCCCAAATCACCCTATTCAGCTACGTGCACAGGACCTCCTGGAGGCTGAAAGGGAAGCAGAGGTGGCTGTGGGCGGGAGCAGAGATTGGTAAGTAGGGCCGCAGCACTTAGAGTATATATTGGTCAAATGTAGCAAAATTCGTCTTCCGAGGTTCACCTAGCGATTTCTTTCAGACTGTAAATGTCCAAAATGAAAATGCTTTTATTATACTCCAGGGTCTTTTCAGACCCCGGAGTATAATGAGCGAAGGACCAGGTGAGGTGATCAAACAATGTTATTCACCTCTCCTGGGCTCCGGCGCTGGCCTTCAGGCCTCTTCAATGACGTCACAGACCGATGAAGCCTGCAATTGGACCAGCGTCACCAGTAAGGGTGCTACGCCATGTGGGCGGTCCAAGTCAAAAGTTATGGGGCCCAGGCTTTGCTATTTACATCCCTGGATGACGTTCTACTAGCCAGACTCATATGGATTGGGTATGGTGGTAACATTGATGTTTCCAAATTTTGGAAATATCTGTTCACACACACTTTTGTTGAGAAATTGATTTTATTTCATTTTCCTGTAATTAAATACTTATGAAATGAAGACAAAGCACTTATCTATAAGGATAATGGGATGCAAATAGTTAACATTCATTGACTGGGGACTAGCCCTTGAATAATGCAATAATAATTAATATGTAATGGAATTGCCACTTAAGCAATTCCCAAGTGATAGAATGCACTGCAGGCAACCGCCCGATCAAAGACAGAAAGCAAAACAAACTTCCTATAATCTTACACTACTCTGGCTGGTAGAATCTAAGACTACACCAGAACCTGTCGCAAGGTAGGTTGGGCTTTATCATGGACCCAGGTTTCCACACCTAATCTGAAATAGGTGCAATTGCTGGCTAAAGACCAGACCAGCAAACCTACAGTAGGACAAACCAGGAGAACACAGGAGTATCCAAATTGGTAGCAGAAGAATAACAGTGTCCAAGTCAGACTCAAGTCCAGGAGGTCACGGAAAAAGCCAAATCAGTAAGAAGTAGGAAAACCAGGAAAAGAAGCCAAAATCAGAAACCAGGTAAGTTCAGAGAACACAACCTAACTACAATAAATAGGTGGCGCCTGAATAGTCTCAATGTAGAGTATAAATACCCCGCCTCAGCTCAGAATTCGACAATGAGGCAGAAATCTGACTGACTGCTGACCCTGCCAGAGTTTGACTTGTAGACAAAGCAACCTTAAAGCGATAAGGCTATGAGCAGAGCTGAAAATTATGATGTAGACAAGTAGGATCACACATATTCAGATTCCTAACAGAATATATTAATTAGAAATTATGTTTCATTTATAGGAAGTTTGTTTTTTAAAAAAAATTGGCAGACATCTTAAACCTTTCCCAACATCTGCCATACTATTACGGCAGATGTCGGGTCTTTAAATATAGCCATCAGGTCTCTGCTTTATTATACATTAACCCCTCTGATGCTTCAGTCAAACCTCATTTTACCATTTTTATTTTTTTTCAGTTTTAGATTCTTTTTAAGGTGTTAAATTGTGACAAAAACTAAATAAATTTGGTATCGCTGTCATCGTGACGTCTCACAGAATACAGGTGACATGTCATTTTGCCACACAGTGAAGTTTATAAGAAATTTGGCCAAATGTCGTTTTCTCTAATTCAACCCCATTCTGATTTTTTTTTCAGCATTCTAGTATATCATTCGGAATAATAAATGGTTCCGTTACTAAGTACAATTTGTCCTGCAAAACCTAAGCCCTCACACGGCTCTATGAATGGAAAAATAAAAAAGATATGGTTTTGTAACTTGGTAAAAAAAAAACTAAATTCAAAAATGGCTGTGATGGGAAGGGGTTAATAGTTGTCGTACATTGCAAAACACTCAACATCCTAGTATAGTGTGCATTATATCGCACTGAATTATTAATGTTTACAGGACTGATAATTATTTTGTCCACTCTTCATTAACCTTTTATCATGAATAATCTGTAGGAATTCGTGAAAAAAAAATACTTTATGAGATTTCCTAGGTGGGGCCCATTTTGTAATTGTTTGAAATCTGTTCTTCATGGAAAAAGTCCTTTATTAAAGGGGTATTCTAAGCCTTTGTGATGTCATAAAAACCCATTATGATGTCACAATGCCCCACTGTGTTGCCACAATGGCATATTGTGATGTCACAATGACCCATTATGCAAAGTATAATTACGCAGGTGAAGCTGCAGCTCCCACCTGGTGACTCCAATTTATTTGGGTCCACAGATTAATATATGTCATATAGGATAAAAACCAGATTGGATCCAAACACTGTGTTAAGAAGACTACAGAGAGGTTTGTTAATAAAACAATGAACACAAAGTGCTATACAATATGGAGGCGAGTGCAATGCGTTTCGAAGGAGGGCACCCTTCTTTCTCAAGCACGTAATGATCTACACAACAAGCGGGCATTAAATAGTGTCAGCCTGGAATTTAATTCAACAAATACATTAGGTGGGATATATAGAAAAATATAATACCCGCAATAAGTGCTATTATGGTGGAAGACCCAACGCTAATTCCCACACTGTGCCCACATTGATCACGGGCATTACGGCCTCCAACTCCATTTTGGTGCCCGGAATGAGATCTAAGACTGGCGATCCGTTGCCATGACAGCCGGGAGCCAATTGAATTGCATTAGTGATCAGATCCCCTAGGGTTCAAGACCCTTAGGGGGTCTCATAATTACAGTATATAAAAAAAATAAAAAAATACAAACAAATGAAAAAGAATTTAAAATTCGAATCACCCCCCTTTCCCTAGAATACGTATAAAAGTAAAAAATTACGGTGAAACACATACACATTAGGTATCCCTGTGTCTGATAACACCCGGTCTACAAACTTATATTTTTCCCTTAGCGGGAAAAAAAAACAGAAGTGCCAAACTGCCGTTTTCCCGCTGTTTCGCCTTTGAATAAAATTTGAATAAAAAGTGATCAAAGTAATAGACGTTCCCCAAGATAATATAACTAAACAGTACATCTGACCCCGCAAAAAAGACGCCCTATGCTTCCCCGTACACGGAAGTATAAAAAAGTTACAGGTGTCAGAATATGGAGACTTTAAAAAAAAATTTTTTTTTTGCCAAATATTGGATTTAAGGGGTTAAAATGTAAATAAAACTATATCAATTTGGTATCCCCAGAATCCTACCAAAACATAGAATACAGGTGACATGTCATTTTGGCTGCGGAGTGAACGCCATAAAAATGAAGCCTGTAAGAAAGTTACACAAATGCAGTTTTTCTCCAATTCCACCCCATTCTCAATTTTCTTCCAGCTTCCCACTACATTGTATAGAATAATTAATGGTAGCATCATGAAGAACAATTTGTCCCACAAACATTAAGCCCTCATATGGCTCTGAGAGTGGGAAAATAAAAAAGTTATGGGGTTTTGGAGGCGGAGTCAAAAACTAAAATCAAAAAATGTCACCGGCGGGAAGGGGTTTATAAAAAGAGAATCAGCGCTCCGCACCCGTCTCCTTATTCTTTCCCGTTTTATCAGTTTTGTGTTTCGGGAGTCTCCTCCTCCCTTTCTCAAGCCAATATGAATACAGTAGAAGAGACTGAAAGATAAAAAGATCTAACAATAAAAATAAATGGAGATAATCTTAAAAAACACAACCCCATTCAGCCAGGCTCTTAGGGGTGGAATGGACATGGCCTCATGCCCCATAGGGTAACCCTTTGGGTAATAGATCACGATATATAATCGTCTCCCTGATCTAGCATTCCTGCAACCATGGCAGGCACAGCAGGATAACGTCATCGCAACAGACACTCCAAGCCTGAGACAGCACACAATGGAGGAGATGTGCTGGGAGGGAAGCAGGCTGGGCGACTTTGTTTTTCTTATTATTATTTCCCATGGCTTCTGTGGGGGATCACTAAGGGGACATTATCCTGTGGAGGACATTAAAGGGGCAATAAAATGTGTGGAAAGCCCCTCCACACACTTTACTGTGTGTGGGTCACAAAGAGGGCATTATAGTGTGTGGAGTCACTGAGGGGGCATTATAGTGTGTGGGGGTCATTAAGGGAACATTATATTATGTGGGGGCCATTAAAGAAGCATTATACCATGTGGTGACCACAAAGGGAGAACTATATTACGGGGGTAACTTAATAGAACATTATACTATGTGGGGGCCACTAAGGGAATATTATACTGTGTGGAGGTTACTAAGGGGATATTATACTGTGTGGAGGTTACATTCCATGACATTATACTGTGGGTGTCTTATATTTCGGGGTTACATTAACAGGTTATTATGCTGTGTAGTCACAGACGGGCATTATACTTCTGGGTCATATTAATGGAATATTATACTGTGTGGAGGTTACTAAGAGGATATTATACTGTGTGGAGGTTACTAAGGGGATATTATACTGTGTGGAGGTTACTAAGGGAATATTATACTGTGTGGGGGCCACTAAGGGAATATTATACTGTGTGGAGGTTACTAAGGGGATATTATACTGTGTGGAGGTTACTAAGGGGATATTATACTGTGTGGAGGTTACTAAGGGGATATTATACTGTGTGGAGGTTACTAAGGGGATATTATACTGTGTGGAGGTTACTAAGGGGATATTATACTGTGTGGAGGTTACTAAGGGAATATTATACTGTGTGGGGGCCACTAAGGGAATATTATACTGTGTGGAGGTTACTAAGGGGATATTATACTGTGTGGAGGTTACTAAGGGGATATTATAGTTGTGGAGGACTTTAATGGGACAGTATGCTGCGGGGAGGCCATTAAGTGGGCATTTTACTGTGTGAGGGCAACTAAGGAGACATTATACTATGTGGGGGCCACTAAGGGAATATTATACTTGTGGAGAACATTAATGGGACATTATACTGTGGGTGTCTTATATTTTGGGAATACATTAACAGGTTATTATGCTGTGTAGGGCATTATACTTCTGGGGCATATTAATGGAATATTATACTGTGTGGGGGCCATTGAGGGGACATTATACTGGGTAGGGCCTCTAAGAAGATATTAAATTGTGTGAGGGCCACTACAGAGACATTGCATTGTGTAGGGGCCAATAAGGAGGCATTATGTCATGCTGGAGCCACTAAGGGGGCATTATAGTGAGTGGGGACACTTATGGGCATTTTACGATGTTTTACACTAAGAAGGGCCTTATTACTGTGTAGGGACTGGCAAGGGTCATGAGTGAGATTAGGGATGCCATGGCGCTGAGATTGTTAGCCCTCTTTGTGTGTGTGGAGGGGGGACACTTTTGTGACCAGAGTTTGTCACCCCTGAGTAGGCTGAGTCTCTAGTTATGGACATAGGGTCAGATTTACTAAGACCAGCGGTTATTACACCAGTCTTAGTGACTAGTCCGGCGGAGTGAGATGTGAATAAATTTAGTGCAGACAAAAAAAATCTAAATTCTGCCGGACAATGAGACTCCTTATAGTTATTATAGCATATATTAGGTAATTATCAGTTATGCAATTGTCCTATATAATCATAGTCAATGCCTATTATAACCAGTGTATGCAAAGATTCATAGGCAGCAAAGAGTTAACAGTCTTACCACGTGGTATAGTGCAGAGAATAAAATTGAAAATAATAATAATCGCATGTATATTGTGTGTGCAGTTCTCACCCCTGACCATAAGATGGCGCGCACGGCTTTTGACTAGCCTTTGCAGACCACTGTGACGTGCGGGCTCCCTCTGCTGGCGGATTGTAAGAACTGCAGCGCTGTGACGTAGAAATATCCGGTGTGACACCCTAATGTCGCGACAGGAGAAGCCAGAGGCGGGAAGACTGAAAGCTCTGCTGAGGTGAATCACGATTGGAGAGCTGTCAGTTCAGTGCTGGGTGATGGCCGCCCTTACCTCGTCACTATATAAGTAGTCTCTGTGGGACTTATTGTTTGCACGTCAGTTTCCCGCTTGCCCGCTGGGTTTTGTAGTCCTACCTGTCAGGTACTTGCTGGGATTTGTGGTTCTACAGGCACTGGTTAGTGTTTTGCTGCACACGTGCAGGGGGTTGTGGCACATATGGGCATGATGGGACTTGTAGTTCTTCTGGATTGTTGGATTTAATAATACTGTCATGTGTTCATGTTATGCTGGGAAATGTAGTCCGCATTGTAATAGACAAATTAGTGCTGGCAAAGCTGTGGAAAACTGAAGGATTACAGGTGAGGTGTGATCAGACTCTGGGACTCGCCACAAGAGGGCGCGGAAGAGCCTCCCCTGCTGCCATATAAACTGGCTCTGAGGCTACTTTTGGGTAGTGTACCTCTCCGGGCGGGGGTTACATGAAGGCACACACCGTGTTCAGGACGGCCCAGATGTCCGCCACTACAGAGGATTGTTTGTCCTGCTGACAAGCTCCCACAGTCTCCTTGTCCACCATCCAGACACAGGGGGCGCCTTCATGACAGCCAGTCAGCGTCACCTGTCTGCAGTGGTGTCATGAAGGAGGAACCTGGACTGAACCATGTTGTCTTTAGTGATGAATCCGGGTTCTGTTTGGGATCCAAAGAGCGCTCCCAGCCTGGCTTTACTGTGGAGCGACACACTGCCCCCTGCTGGTGTGGTGATCTGGGCAGTCATCGTGTAGGACAGTCGGTCACCCCTAGTAGTGATGTGAGGACACTGACACCTCAGTGATATATCCTGCGGCCACATGTGTTGTCTGCCATGGCAGAGCAGACAACTGGTACCAGCAGGATAATGCTCGCCCACACACAAGGGTTCTGCAGAAATGTCTCCTCCAGATTACAACACTTCCTGGTCCTGCCCGATCACCAGATTTATCACTAATCCACCATTTATGGGACCAGCTGAGACCTCACCAACCTAAGAGTGTGCGGGATCTACAGGCCCGGCTGTAACATCTGTGGTAAATGTACTGCAGGATACCATACAGAACCTGTATACCTCCATGTCCTGCCGTATCTCATCTTGTATCCAGGCTAGAGGCCCGGCTGTAACATCTGTGGTAAATGTACTGCAGGATACCATACAGAACCTGTATACCTCCATGTCCTGCCGTATCTCATCTTGTATCCAGGCTACAGGCCCAGCTGTAACATCTGTGGTAAATGTACTGCAGGATACCATACAGAACCTGTATACCTCCATGTCCTGCCGTATCTCATCTTGTATCCAGACTACAGGCCCGGCTGTAACATCTGTGGTAAATGTACTGCAGGATACCATACAGAGCCTGTATACCTCCATTTCCTGCCATATCTCATCTTGTATCCAGACTACAGGCCCAGCTGTAACATCTGTGGTAAATGTACTGCAGGATACCATACAGAACCTGTATACCTCCATGTCCTGCCGTATCTCATCTTGTATCCAGACTACAGGCCCAGCTGTAACATCTGTGGTAAATGTACTGCAGGATACCATACAGAACCTGTATACCTCCATGTCCTGCCGTATCTCATCTTGTATCCAGGCTACAGGCCTAGCTGTAACATCTGTGGTAAATGTACTGCAGGATACCATACAGAACCTGTATACCTCCATGTCCTGCCGTATCTCATCTTGTATCCAGACTACAGGCCCAGCTGTAGCATCTGTGGTAAATGTACTGCAGGATACCATACAGAACCTGTATACCTCCATGTCCTGCTGTATCTCATCTTGTATCCAGACTACAGGCCCAGCTGTAACATCTGTGGTAAATGTACTGCAGGATACCATACAGAACCTGTATACCTCCATGTCCTGCCATATCTCATCTTGTATCCAGACTACAGGCCCAGCTGTAACATCTGTGGTAAATGTACTGCAGGATACCATACAGAGGTATACCTCCATGTCCTGCCGTATCTCATCTTGTATCCAGACTACAGGCCCAGATGTAACATCTGTGGTAAATGTACTGCAGGATACCATACAGAACCTGTATACCTCCATGTCCTGCCGTATCTCATCTTGTATCCAGGCTACAGGCCTAGCTGTAACATCTGTGGTAAATGTACTGCAGGATACCATACAGATCCTGTATACCTCCATGTCCTGCTGTATCTCATCTTGTATCCAGACTACAGGCCCAGCTGTAACATCTGTGGTAAATGTACTGCAGGATACCATACAGAGCCTGTATACCTCCATGTCCTGCCGTATCTCATCTTGTATCCAGACTAGAGGCCAGCTGTAACATCTGTGGTAAATGTACTGCAGGATACCATACAGAACCTGTATACCTCCATGTCCTGCCGTATCTCATCTTGTATCCAGACTAGAGGCACCCAACAGGGTCCTAGAGCCTCCTCTCCATTGTACAGTTTTCCCCAATAACCTTCTCCTTTGGCTGTAATATTGAGACTGTCCAGGACAACTCCTGACTGGTGTGGGATTATAGATAGATAGAGATATATATAATTTTTTATTTTTTTTTTTTTGTATCAATGAGCTTCGTTCCTTGCTGTGCTAGGTTGAAGTTCCTCCATACCGCCAACAGAGGGCACTAAATCCTTGCCAGTTTCAGGATCTCTGTTTGCTGTCAGGCTTTACCTATAGACAGCAGTTTCCATTGAGTTCTTACCTGTGACCTGTAGCTCACATATGGATGATGGGTGTTGTCTTCCAGGGATGGATCGCAGGAGTCTTGCTCAGGAGCTGCGCCGCTGGGCGGTGGAGGAGATGGGACTCCCACAGCAGAAGGCACCCAGCGAGGAGATGCTGCAGAGGTGAGAAGTGATGGCCGTACCTGGGGGTGACCCGTAAAATCCTTCCATACACCTGACATGGTTTTCTGTCTTGCAGACTCTTCATAGGACAGTGCGCTGACATCTGGAAATATATCATACAACATGTGCGCAGCCAGAGGTGAGTTCAGCAGCGGGGAGGGGGCTGTGACAAGGCGGCAGTGAGGGCCATTTAAAGGCACTGGCATATCGATGATCTATTCTTGGGAGGGGTCATCACTCTGTGATCGGTGGGTACCAAAGCCCTGGACACCTATTGGTCAGCTGGATGAAGAGGCCACAGCCTTCAGGCAAGGGCTGCGGCTGCTTGACTGAATACTAAGAACAGCGCTATACATTGTATAGTGGCTGGGCTTGGTATTGCAGCACAAGTTTAGTCATTTGAATGGGACTGAGCTATTGCTTTTCCGTGTGACTGATAAATGTGATCTCATGAGCGCCGCAGCCTCTTCATACATCTTATTGGTGGGAGTCCCGGTTGTCAGACTCCCACTGATCACATATTGAGGGCCTATTTTAAGGATAGCTCATTGATATGCAAGCCCCAGAAAACTTCTTTAAAGGGCCAGTCTCATGTTTCTGGTCTTACTATAGGATGATGAGGCCACAATGCAAGGAATGACCTCATGTTTTAGGGAGACCCTATGGCCAGCTCGTAGATGGGTGGGTGAGGGGGCTAGTGAGGACCTCTAAATAACTCTTTTGCTTCTGTTACAGGACTGTGAAGAACATTGAAGGGAACTTGCTCTGGTATCCTTACCTAAATGATCCTCTGCTGCGTTCCTCTGTTTTCACCCAGCTTTCCATAAACCCTGAATGGCATATTCCTACACAATCTTGTAGATTTTCTCTGTCGTTATGAACCAGGAAGATCAGGATGAGCAGTGCATAGTCAGGAAGAGGGTTCAATATGGTGTAGCAGAGCTACCATTGTCATTGCGCAGCGGTTTGTTGCGCAGACGGGATGAGATCGCCATGTGTTAATTCCGGCGCTCTATTTTCGCCTTAACTCGTAGCCCAGGTATCAGCAGCTGCAGCACTGCGAGGTGAGTTTGTACTGGCTATGGCTAGATGGGGGGGCTGCTGGCTATGAAGGCGGGAGTCTGTTTCTATTTCGCTTTTCCAGACGCTCCGCTCGTTGGAGGAATTGGAGCACCGTCGCAGGAAGAAACTGTGCCAGAAGATCCTGGATCTGCGCTCAGATCTGCAGAGTCTAAAGGAGCAAATCCAGAGCGCGGAGCGTGAGCTCATCCACCGGGGTGAGTCTGATGCATAAGTATTCACACCTTGAGCCTGCAGGTTTGACACATGGGCGCTGCAGTTGTTCCTCTTCAATCCTTCCCAGCCTCCATGACAGGCCTTTTCTTTCTCGGTAGAACTGAACAACTACAAGTCCCAGGATTTTCGGCGTCGAACTTTAATGCTGCGAGCCTACCAGAGGAGGAGACTACAGGAGTGGGAGGCTCTGCAGAAGTGTAACCTTCAGATCCAGCAGCGTTGCGATGAGATACAGGATATCCACAGGTGGTTATGTCTATGACGCTCACCCAGCTCTGCTATGTCGGTCTGATATAGGAACCTCTGTACATGTTGTGCTTTGATCCTGCAGAGCGTCGCAGAATCAGATCGTATTCCCTCAGCTGGAACCAACGTCAGGCATGCACAATATACCGGAGCCCAAGGTCCTGGTGCGTGTAACTCGGTGCACAGGTTACCCCATAAATATTTAAGGCCTTCATTCCCCTTACCTTTCTTCCTCTGTATTAGAGAGTCGTGCGGGACACTTGTCAGATACGTTACACGTTTCTGCGTACTCTTTATAATGATGTGGTGTCCAGCTCATCGCAGTAAGTATAGAGATCCCTTCCCACATCTAATAGTCGTGTATGTGGTTTTTGTAAGATCTTGGTTCTAACCTCCACCCCTCTCTCTGCTCAGGGCTAACAGTGAGGAGTTTCTCACTTTGTCTCATAAAGAGTGGATGTGTGTGTCGGAGGTGAGGCGGCCATGATGGCGTGTTGGTGCTTGCTGGTTCCTTGTGTCCTTTAATCTGGCACTATATGGGCTGCAAACCTGAGAATCCGGCATGCAAAAATTAACTGCCCTCCCCCTTGTCCATGTGTTTTGCAGAAGCTCTGGTGTGGGCACCCCCCATACCACATCATCTCATCTTTACAGCATCTCATCGTACAGACCACCCAAGACCTGCAGCAGCAGCAAACCTCGCTGGCCATGGAGCTGGCCGAAACTTCCCCCATGTCTGGGGCTAGCTGTGAACACCATGAAGTGGAGGACAATGTGGAGGAGCCCACACCTGCTCGGTGATCAGCTTAACCACATACCAAATGATCAGCTGAGGGTTTGTTACAATGTATCCAGTGCAAGGAAATCCTATAAACATAGCAGCAGCGCAAATCTCTCTTGTCCTGTTTGCTACAATGTTTCAGCGCAGGTAAACTCTAAGGTGGAGTCTAGGCTGTATAGCTTAATTGTCTAGATTGGATGCAATGGTAACAAACCTACAGCTGTTTTATGTATAGCTCACACTTGCATCTTGCAGGGGTTCACTGTTGTTGGTTTTTCTAGACCACCCAGCTTTTCCAGACCACAAAAAGATAACTAGCCAATGTCATTCTCTGGTAAAGCTGGGTGAGGGCTGTACTGGTGGCTCCACACTCATAGGATTTGTCCATGCTCCTCTTTGCTGGTATTTCAGGGTGCACCATGACAGTGGGAGTCGCGATTCTATGGATGATCTCCCTTCCTTCAGCAGTGTCATCCATGTGAGTCTGTGATTTGTTATCTCTCGGGGCGGGGGAGATGTCTTCACTTATACAATACTGGGGGCCGCCTCTCTCTCTCTCTTCTCTGCAGGATTGTTGGTCAGAGTCAGTCAAGGTGATGTCTCAGGTTCACAGTGTTGATAGTCAGTCTCGGGACGTCCATGCACGTTTGACGGAGAAGATAAAAGAGATTCACAGGTCACTGCCAGGCGACAGCATATTCTCTGCCCTCAGCAGGTAGGGGGCAGTATAATTACGTGAAGGGTAAAGCAGCTGTGATTTGGTAACGTACGGGCCACACCACTGTCCCCTCTAGGCCTGTGAGTGGAGCAGTTTGGGAGTAGGGCTCCCTCTAATACTTGGTGGTCAAGGACAGTTTAAGGGTTAACTCCAGTATTTCTGGTGGTCGGGGGGTGTTTGTAATGATCTCTGGTGGTCTGAGATGTTGCTGGGGGTGAATACAAATATCCCTGTTGGTCTAGGGGTACACAAGTACTTTTAGTAAAGGTCCAAGCTGGACATGTCCAGTACTTACGGCATTTTTCATGCAAAAAGATAGTTCTGACTATGACGCACAAGGAAAATTAGGAAACAATGTTTCCTAATGTAGCATTATACAATGGGCACTAAGGAGCATTATATGGGGGGGGGGACACTAAGGAGCATAATTGCCTTGCCTCCCCTGGGCCTCTGCCAACTATACTCTGCGGGTCTGAAGTGACCCAAGTATAATAGTAGTTCATGGACGCCGACCCACAAACTACCATCGTGAGGGGGAAGCGCTCACTGCGGCACTTCCCTCTCGGGATAGCGGGGCATACCCCAGGGGTACACATACCGCAGGTTGAGAACCACTAGTCTAAGGATCCCCGGCGGGTCAAGGGCTGCAAAAGGACTAGTGTAAAGTCAGAGTACTTGGTGGTCTTGGTTTAGTTAGCTTGTTAATTCTAAGATCCCTGGTGGAGGGCAGTGGAAGGGTTAATGCTACATACTGCACATGGGGTCCAGCGACTACTCACCTCTCCAGGCTCCACACTCCTAGATCAGCTTCCTGTTTCCTCCTGAGATAAGTGTAGGGAAGGGATAGAGAGAACTCTGCAGCTGTAACTGTATGGCTGCACAGTGTACTCTAAAATCAGGGTCAGTAGCCACACCCCTAATCTCTTCCTCGAGCCCCGCTTATCAGCAGCGGTTTAATCCCCCGCCTCTGCTTATACGTAACATGTCTCCCGGGGCGTGTCGCAGGTCCGCCTTCGATGCTGAGTTCCGCTTAGTGCTCCTCCGGGGCCGACGGGACACTCTGCTGCAGGAACGTCAGGCGCTCCAGAAGGAGGTTGAAGACATGAAGGAAGTAACTTATCATCTCGGGCGGGAGCAGCAAGAAATCCAGAATCTGTATGAAGCCCTGGTGAGCGCTCCTCAGGGGCGGGGACACTGGGTCAGGGGTGGGACGGGGCCTCCATTTTAATAAAATTACTCTTGGACTTTATTACAGAACAAGAAGCAGAAGCAGATCCAAATCCTTATAAAGGGGACCAAAACCTCCAAGGCCCGGATACGCCACGAATGTGCATGGGTGAGGTCATGTGACTTCAAAATTCACTCCCACAGCAGTCCCCTGAGGACCGGGGGCATCAATTCTAGTGTGATGGGCGTCTTTACTTATGCAAATGAGTCTACATCATGCTCCCTCCATATGTGACGGGGAGGCTGCTGACCAGTGTGTTTTGTCTCCTATCACAAGGTGCAGAAATTCATCCTGGAGAAGATGAATCTGCTGCCCCAAGAGGTCGTCCAAGAATCGCAGCGGCTACAAGATGTCCTGTTGACGGACGTCAATCGCTTCTGCGACATCTACCTCCCGGAGCTGCAGACCGTGCCCATGGACAGGTGAGCAGCTCAGAAACATCCCATCCCTCTCATTACTAAATATTGCGTCATGTCTTGTGCTCCAGTCACCTCCAGAGCTGCATTCATAGGTCAGCTGGCTCCCATGACTCAGAACAGTACACAATTGTACAGACACCTAGAAATCGCTGCTGGCTCTGCCATAAATTGTCAGACTTTTTGAATGCTGCTCTGGATGTGACTACAGTACAAGATGGCGTGTGTCACGGTCACGTCCCTCACTACTTTGCATCTTGTGCAGCACACACGTGGTCCCAGCGCAGGAACTTTCCATAAATTGTCTGTCGAACCCACATTTCTCTTACTACCCCATCTACAAGAAGATCTACGCCAGTGTTGGCCTGTCTCTGTATAAGGTGAGAGCAATGCGCCCCCTTGTGGTCATGTGTAGCTAGAAGATATATGGATGATGGTGACATCACCATCCTCCTCATCACCACCATCTTCTTCCTCTCAGGCCCCAGAGACCCTTCTGCCGCACATCGCAGAGATGAAGAAGCGGCTGCTTTTCCTGCACTCCCAGTTAGGTAGTCGCAATCGGGCTATGTGCAAGATCCAGCTACATCTCCGCGAGTGCCAGGACATCGACGGTGAGTAGAGACATTGATTATACATTCTCACAGCTGAGGGTTTGTTGCAGTGCGTCAGTCTAGAGCACGGTTTCTCAGCTACTTTTACTAAAGGTCCACTGATCAGGGGGCATGAGCTGAATGGGTCCAGTGTTTACTTATGTTAAGACCGTGCCCTCATACAGTAATAGTGCCCTCTTCTGTATAACATAATGATGAAGCCTCTTTGGTGCCCCTAACATTATAATGCCCCCAACCCAGTATAATGACCGCTTAGTGGTCTCCACGTGGTATAATGCACCTCGGTGCCCCCAACAATATGTCAGCTTTGGACACACACACAATATGTCCCCTAACGGTATCCAACATCCTAGAATTTCCACACAGTACAATGCCCCCACCCATTATAATGCCCCCTTAACATTCCCCAAACAGTATAATATACACACCATATTCCCCCTCATACACAGTATAATGCCCCCTTAGTGGTATACTGTCTTATTGGCGCCCCCACACAGAATACATTACTCCATAGTGTCCCCACACAGTACAATGCCCCTATAGTTCCTCCACTGAAGGTGTATAGGGCCTGTAGGAAACTCCCATGTGTGGACTGACACACTGTAACAAACCCCCCCCTGCTGTCCTTGTTCTAACCCACTCTCCTCTCTACAGTCCTGACGGAGCAATTGGACAACTACTACAAGGAGCAGACAAATGTGCTGGTTCCTAAGCTCCGGTCCCTCATCGAGCAATGCCAGAACAGCCTGGAGTACGGGAACGAGGTGCAGGCGACCGTGACAGACTGGTGAGCGCTCAGGACCACTCTTAAAGGGACGGGAATCTAAACTTTACTGCAGCTCTTCCTTGACTTGCCAAAGCTGGGTGACAACCAATATGACTGCTGTCACTGCTTTTGTAGGGGGTTGTCACCCAGACTTCTAAATGGAAAGTCTGCAGCGGTTTAGGGTTTAACCCATTAATAGCCATTCGCCATATTGGATGTTGCACTTACAGTTCATGGGTCGCTTTTTGCTGCCATTTTTTAACACTCTTGCTCATAGCGGTGCGGTATCTTCTCCCACTGACTGACCCCCTTTCGCTCCTGTAGGTGGGAGCAGCCGGCTCAGCTTTGTCTACCATGGGAGGTACGAGAAGGCCAAACCCTGCGGCAGTGGCACGATCGCTGGACGGTGGCGGTGACGGCGCTGCAGAGGGCGTCGGGTGGCAACAGCTAAATGGTTTTAAGTGGACTTGTGAATCTATTAATCTCATTTGTAGCTATGATGATGATCTCTAAGGATCAGGCCACCTGGTTTTTGTCGCCACCTAGTGGCCAGAAATATCTCCCAATTGCTCTCTGCGTCTAAAATGTGTTCTTTTTTTTTTTTTTTTTTTTTAATAGTGTTTTATCAAAAATACTCTAAAGGCTTGACCAGGATTAGAAAAACATGGCTGCTTTTTTACAATAATAGCGCCACCCCCTGTCCACAGGTTGTGTGGTACTGCCGCTCATACTCATTCACTTCAATGGAGCTCATCTGCAATACCAGACACAATCCATGGACAGGAGTGGCGCTGTGTTTGAAATTAAAGCTATTGTGTTTTCTTAGTCTTAGATTACCCCTTCAATTTGGAGGCAGAGTCAGAAGGATCCATGATAATGGTCATCTAACTCACTTCCTAATTGAACCCCACAGTTTACGTGACTTCATTTTAATCCCTACCGTGATCTCTGCTTGCTGTCAGCAAATGGAAACCATTTTGTTTCCATCTATGGACTGACACCGCTGAGGCTTTGTTACAGTGTATCAGTGCAGTGTTTTCCTGGCAGATATTACTTACTGATGCATTGTAGTAAGCGTATAGCAATGTCCCTAGTCACTGACGGCAAGCAGAGATGGTAATATGCTGAGAAATTTACAGAACTGCACCTTGTAAATGAATGGTGCTTGGCCCTTTAAACGAGGACGTCCTAGAAGTCGTCCTCCTGTAGTCCGCACACCTCTTTCCTCGGCACACTGAATATGAAGCGTCACCTGTTTCTCGGTATTAGTCACACTCTGTAGAGAACCGTGACTGTTTAGTGGAAACTTCCACCCCCGCTATTACGGCTACATGGTGACCTCCACCCAGACAAATATCAGTTACCCCACAGATTGCCTGCAGTGGTTTGTCCAGTCCCTGCACCTAAATCCACCAGAAAGATGATTTTTTTTTTTTTTTTTTTTTTTTTTTTTTTTTACACAATTGCCATTGTCTTATGATATATTGCTGCTAGGTGGCGCTGTAAATCATTGTTATTTAAACGTCTTGTCTGTTAGTTTCTGTATTAAAAAATTTGTTGTATTTGCATTGCTCAAAACTGCTTAGAAATAAAGGATATTGCGCACTGCATGTGACTACGATCAGTCATTTTGGGTTGACATGGCTCCGCCCCTTATAGTTAGAAGTCTAGATTTAAAGGAGAACTCCTATCCAAAGGAGGTTTTCTTTAAAGTCTATTATGGAGAATGTGTGGGTGTATAATTGATATAATTTTGTTATTTTACATGTATATCTATTTACACCATACACTGTCTTGGTTCCTGCGTTCATGGCCGCCCTGGCTGACGTTTAGCACCTAGTTATACACAGGAGGTGTGATGGGGCGATATCTGGGTGAAGATCGCTCTCTGCTTTTCTATCTATGTTCTAAAAACGGCTCAACACAGGAAGTCAGAAGCGATCAGCTGCAGCCAAGTGATGAAATAACTGCTGCACTTCCACATATGACCACTGGGGGAAGTCAAGAGCAATGTTTCATATTCTGCGGTATTAAGTTTTCTGGGAAAGCTGGGTGGTGGCTACTAATAGGGCTGTCATGGACTTTCCTTCCCCCTAGGGGGCAGTGCAGACCAGAGTGTGTCAATAATCGATCTCATAGTTCTTAAGAAAAGTGAAAAAAAACATATTTATTAATATGAAAATACAAAATATAATATCTTAATATTTACAAGGTCATATTTAAAGGGGAATGTACCTGAGCAAGAGCATGAACTATACAAAGCAAGGGATGATGGGAAAGTGGCGCATAGAAGGGTCCTTATGATGCAAATGGTGGGGAGGGGCAAATATTTGCATTGTACTTTTTCCCTCCATCAAATCTACCCATTAAAGGGGTTATCTGGGACTATAATATTGATTGCTGTGATCTCTGCACTACTTACTAAGCGTAGCGCCTCACATTGTATAGTGGTTGTGCTTGGTACTGCAGCTCAGCCCCATTTATTTGAGTGGGACTGAGCTGCAGCGTAGCCATGTGACAGATGTTATGGCACTGTCCTGAGAAGGTGACTGTCAATATCCTAGTCCCAGACGACCCCTTTAACCACTACCCTACATTTGGCTGCCCATCACCCACTTGTGGCCAGTGTCTACAGTATTCAGTGCTTGTACTGGGACGGGCTTCTTGGCTGTGGATTGAGCTTCTACATGCAGTAGGTTCTCAAGATCAGTCCAAGACCCTCCTGGAGTCTTCAGTCTGTGGTGTGGAGCCATCTTGGCTCCTCAGAGGTTCTTCTGCCTCTGATTCTTTGACTCCTGCTGAAGTCCTTGTGAGGGTCGGTTCATAAGGTCCTGGAGGTCGCACACAAACTTGTAGACGTATCGCTGGCCACCGGTCTTGTGGATGATGTTCTTGTGGTAGTAGTAGCGTAGCCCGCGGCTCAACTTCTCGTAGTTCATCCTGGGCTTGTTCTTCCGTTTTCCCCATCGACGAGCCACCTATATAAGGCCAACAAAAAGGAAGAGGTCAGCCACCGGCCCGAAGACTGAGGATGGAGGGTGAGAAGTAGACCCTCGTATAGGAAGATGGACCTACCTCATTGGGGTCAGAAAGCTTAAACTCCCAGCCATTGCCCGTCCAGCTGATAAGTTTCTGACAGGAGGAATCTTGGAGTAATTCCAGGAGGAACTGCCAGAGTTGGATTGGACCAGAACCAGCTGTAAGGAAACAAGATGATGGGCTTAGATATATCCACTCAACGGGCAAGATCATACATGATAGGCTTAGATACAGTAAGAATTATATAATAGGCTATTCAGTGGACATACATGAAAGGTGTAGATACACTTAGCAGATGGTATCAAATATGCCGGACTTAGATACATCCTCTCAGCAGGAAAAATGTTACAATAGGCTGATACTGCCTGCTAAACATTGGCAGGCTTAGATACACTGACATGGCATAATCTCACACATGATAGAATTAGATATAGTGGGTCAGTGGACATATGATTAGATACAGTGGTTTAGAAAACACTATCATACATGATAGGATTAGATACACTGGCTCCGCAGACAGTATCACACACACACACACACACGATAGGCTTAGATACAGCAGCTCTGGACTGTATCACACGTGATAGGATTAGATATATTGGCTCAGCAGACATGATTAGATACAGTGGTTTAGCAAGCAGTATCACACATGATATGATTAGATACTGTCTGCTGAGCCAGTGTATCACACACACAATAGGCTTAGATACAGCAGCTCTACAGACTTTCACACATGATACGATTAGATACACAGCTCAGCAGACAATATCACACATGATATGATTAGATACACAGCTCAGCAGACAGTATCACACATGATACGATTAGATACACAGCTCAGCAGACAGTATCACACATGATATGATTAGATACACAGCTCAGCAAACAGTATCACACATGATACGATTAGATACACAGCTCAGCAGACAGTATCACACATGATACGATTAGATACACAGCTCAGCAGACAATATCACACATGATATGATTAGATACACAGCTCAGCAGACAGTATCACACACGATATGATTAGATACACAGCTCAGCAGACAGTATCACACATGATACGATTAGATACACAGCTCAGCAGACAGTATAACACACAATAGGCTTAGATGCATCAGCTCTACAGACTGTATCCCACATGCTAGGATTAGATACACAGCCCTATGCGGATACATATCATCAGGAGGGTGGTACTGATCGCTCACCTGATGTCGGGGCTTTGCTATCCTTGGCGCCGGCGCTCTTCTGGCCATAACTCGGGTAGTATCCTTCTTTCTCAGCGCTGGTTCTGAGCCCAGTGAGGCCGGACGTCTGATGGAAACCAGTGTCATTGTAGGGAAAACCTGGAAAGTGACGTCATATTATATATAAGGTGATAGCCGGATGATGGGAGTGATAGTCAGCGACTGGTAAAATCATCATCTGTGTGCAGTGTGAGGGCAAAGGCTGTCACATTGATCTGATACATTGTAACAAAGTATGAGAACAAGAGAGAGGTGTGTACTGCTGATGGGTTTAGCTACAGACTGGATACAACTGTAGCAAACCCTCAGCTGTGAGAAGTATTAGCTGTATAGAGAGCTTGCCAATGGTGAGGAATAGAAGCAGAGTCTAATAGAAAGTTCATGTTGTGCCATAGTGTGTAATGGGATTGGCTGTGGGTGACTGGTAAGGGCCATGTCCCTTCCTGTTCTTACCTGTGAGGGGCGCTCTCTGCGCTGTTGTTCCTTGGCCAGTGCCATTGATCTGCGGGGTAGCTTGTGTTCTCACATCCTGGCTCTGGTTACAGTTCATCCAGTTGGTGTCCTCCCAGCTGTGCCATTCTTGAGATGCCCAGGAGAAGCTCTGATCCCCCACCGAGCCGGCAGCCATATTGCTGGAGTAGGTCTCCGACATGGCGTAGGAGGGTTCCTCCTGGGAATGGTATAAGGAGTCGTCGCTGCGGTGGGCGGGGTGGCGCTGCAGCTCCTCCGCCATGGCGGGCAGTAAGGTCTGGAACGACTGCAGATAGTCCTCCTGGTTCGCAGACTCCATTCCTAGTAAAAAAAAAAAAAAAAAAGCGTGTTATTTTCTGGACATATTTATAATAGACATATAACTGGTTTATATCCTATGAGCCACAGTGGAACTACAAGAGTCAGCATGTCTCCCCAGCAAAGGGGCAGCATAGACTATTGTTTTCCAGATACAATGGGACCGTAAATGGTGGGGTTTGTATTTCCACCACTTCCAAAAGGGGCAGTGGATGATGGGACTTGTAGTTCCACCACAACAGGTTGTATGTTGTTAAGTACCCGCTACCTTGGTTGTAGGGTTCCCAATAATACAGGGACTGTTCAGCGTAGGGATCACAGGAGGATAGGGGGGGCCTGCCCTGGCACACAGCTGGGTTGGGGTACAATCCCTTCCCTGTGTTCAGCTCAACATCATGGAGGAAAGTTGGATCTTCATATCTGAAATCTAGAAAAAAGGGTAAGGGGATTACCTCCTCGTTCAGGATTCAGCCCCCCTCCCCATCATTGACTATATACAATGTAACAATTTAGAATCTTGTGGCTGCAACATTGTAACAAATTGTTTAGAACTATAAACACTGAGAATAGTATAAATGTAGGTGGTGAGGAGCTGGTGGTACTTGTAGTGCTCCAGGAGCTGCCTCTAATCTAGGGTTACTCAGCTATGTCTCCAGTCTCCTCCTGAGCAGGGGGGCTTAACCCTTTATCACACAGAGAAGCCTCTTACCTATAGAAGAAGTGTCCACATTGGGGACCTCCTGGGGAGTCATCTCAGGACAGTAGAAGCTGCTGGAGTCCATCTGTGGAGGAGAGAAGATAATAAGACATTACTATGGTGCCCTGTTGTGGATATTGGGGTGCAGATGAAGAATTAGTGGGGTCAGGTATTAGGGATGACCTATGGCTAATGGAAATGTGGGCAACATGATGTGACAAGTCAGAAACCCCTAAGGATGTGGGTGCCAGGCTGCTGAAGAAGAGTCAAGACAGTGGTGGACAAAGTAGTGAAGAGTAAACGGGGTGGAAATAATTGGGAAAAGTGGGGTTCCGGGTATTTTTAAATATGTTGGGAATATTGATGAAGAACATGGTGTGCAACTATAGAAAAGTTTAGGGTGCAAATAGATGAGATGTGCAGCTTGTGGAGTAGATAGGGTGCAGCGGAGTAGATGGGGTGCAGTGGAGAAGATAGGGTGCAGCGGAATAGATAGGGTGCAGCGGAGTAGATGGGGTGCAGTGGAGTAGATAGGGTGCAGTGGAGTAGATGGGGTGCAGCGGAATAAATGGGGTGCAGCGGAGTAGATAGGGTGCAGTGGAGTAGATAGGGTGCACTGGAGTAGATAGGGTGCAGTGGAGTAGATGGGGTGCACCGGAGTAGATGGGGTGCAGTGGAGTAGATAGGGTTCAGCGGAGTAGATGGGGTGCACCAGAGTAGATAGGGTGCAGCGGAGTAGATGGAGTTCAGTGGAGTAGATAGGGTGCACCGGAGTAGATGGGGTGCAGTGGAGTAGATAGGGTTCAGCGGAGTAGATGGGGTGCACCAGAGTAGATAGGGTGCAGCGGAGTAGATGGGGTGCGGCGGAATAAATGGGGTGCAGCGGAGTAGATAGGGTGCAGTGGAGTAGATAGGGTGCACTGGAGTAGATAGGGTGCAGTGGAGTAGATGGGGTGCACCGGAGTAGATGGGGTGCAGTGGAGTAGATAGGGTTCAGCGGAGTAGATGGGGTGCACCAGAGTAGATAGGGTGCAGCGGAGTAGATGGGGTTCAGTGGAGTAGATAGGGTGCACCGGAGTAGATGGGGTGCAGTGGAGTAGATAGGGTTCAGCGGAGTAGATGGGGTGCACCAGAGTAGATAGGGTGCAGCGGAGTAGATGGGGTTCAGTGGAGTAGATGGGGCGCAGTAGTAGGGTCACTCACCTCAGTCTATGTAGCTGCTGTTCAGTGCTTCCCTATGGTAGTGTTCCAGAAGAGCAGAGGATTTAACTTTCCCTCCCTGCTGCCTCCTGCCCACTATATACAGCCAGCTCTTCTGTGATTGGTGACCAGGGATGTGACGTTTCTTTCTTTCTCCAAACTTTTAAGGGGGGAGAATTTCCCGTGACGTCACAAATCACAACTCCAGACTTCAGTCCCTTTACAGGGGAGGGGGCAGTGTTATCAGTGGGGTCATATGGCAGCCTGACACTAGGGACATGGGGAGGGGGCACTGACACATAATGTCCAGCACTCATTAACTGAGAGGATTAATACTGAGCTATAAATATCCTGAGGGCCAAAGGAAAAACCCGAAATACCTGCATGAGATATAGATAGAAAGTGATAGAAATGAGATAGATAGATAGATAGATAGATAGATAGATCTGTCTCTCTCCCTCTTCCCTCATAGATTGTAAGCCCTTGCGGGCAGGGCCCTCTATCCCCCTGTGCCAGTTGGTCACTGTTAGTATTATCTGTTCTGTATATCTGGTGCACTGTATGTAAATCCGCAAATGTAAAGCACCATGGAATTAATTGTGCTATATAAATAAACAATAATAATAATAATAATAATAATAAATAAAAGATAGATAGATAGATACAAGTACATCTCAATAAATGAGAATATCTTTGAAACGTTCATTCATTTCAGTAACTCAGTAATACAATCCATAATCAGCGTCTTCCATGATTGTGTGTCCTACTGAACCAGACTGAGGGACCATTTAAAGGCTTAGGAAACCTTGGCAGGTGACACTGAATTTACAATACTGAACTGAATTTACAATATTCTAATTTTCTTAGATTTGGGTTTTCATTACCTGTAATCCATAATCAACATTTACAGAAATAAAACACTTGAAATAGAAGACTCTGTGTGTAAAGAATCTAGAAAATATAGGAGGTCACTTTTTTATTTCAATTACTGAAAGAAATAAACGTTTCAAATATATTCTAATTTATTGAGATGCAGCTGTAGATAGATAGATATGAGATAGATATGAGATAGATAGATAGATAGATAGATAGATAGATAGATATGAGATAGATAGATAGATAGATAGATAGATAGATAGATAGATATGAGATAGATAGATAGACAATGAGACCTGTGTATAATAATAGTAAAGCCTTTGTTACAATTGTAGAATTTATGGCAGACATTTTATACTCCTGTACTATAGATGACAGATGCTGATTTGATCCTTTCTATCACCCTGGACATAATAAACATCTAGAACAATCAGTAGATCTCACAGACCCTTCAGTACTATTTGCGGTTACGTCAGATGATGAGATTTACACTCCTGTATATTGGGGGAGGGGGGGGCAGATACTTCTGTACATCCCAGTCCATTACATACATTGTACTGTTATACCTGTCCGCTCGGTGTCATGTGACTCCAGTGACATCACCTCCACCACACATGCTGTCTAGTCTGTATCATCACCTATCAGGGCCTGCTGGGAGTTGTAGTTCTGGTGTTTGATTGTCCCTTTCATGTTGTAGGTCTGATTCTCGGATCCCCCTGTGTCAGCAGTGACTTTATCTATTGTCTCTGAGGACTGATTTATTCTGCAGTCATTTGATCTCCTCCTCCGACTGCAGTTCAAGATAAAGCCGCAGATATCAATCATGGTCACTCGTCAGCAGAGCTTACAATCCACTGTAGTGTATGGGCTGGCAGTGACCTGGCACAGTGGGCAGATTTATGCCATCGTGTCACTCCATTGGCATGTATTTTGTTACACCCCAGATAACAGGACAGCAAAATTTTTGCAAAGTCATAGAGTTCTCCATAGAAGTCAAAGGAAACCACTTGATGTGACTTCAATTATATGTACTAGATGAATGGCCGCCTATGTATATAATGTACAGTATATACAGAGCAAAGTCTCATAGGTGAGGGTCCGGAGTAGGAGACCCTATGTATGACGTCCATATTCCCTAATAAGGGCACAGGGACAAGATATGTTGTAATGAGACATCCCCTTTAATCAGGGTCAGACTGAGGTTCTTTGGGCTCACCAGATAAAATTATTCTAGGGGACCGCTCTCTGACATTGCCTTTAATGTACTAGTACAGGTCAGAACCTTAATTCAGTGATGCATTGGGGCAGGACCATGACAACCTCTTCTTTTAATAAGTGGGAGGGGCTGTGACAACCTTATTCTCTTTTTACGAGCAGTCATGAACTTTCAACACAATGGATCTGACAAATGAATAATCGAAACGCAAAATGATCGCACAGGTAAACCAACGAGATGCTAACAAAGCCATAGGGTAATGCAGTGCTCAGGATAGAGTACCCCCTTAAAGGGAGTCTGTCATCTGAACCCATCGTATCAACCCAGTCCCCCAGTTAGATAGGTTAGAGTCACCTGAATCAAACAGAGTTTTTTTCCCTAGTGAATCGGTGTCTGTTACCAAGATATCGCTGTTTTTATCAATATGTAAATTAGCTTTTTGGAGCAATGGCAGTGCCCTGGTTGCTCCAAAGTGCTCATATGCACATTGACAGTGATATTT
This sequence comes from Leptodactylus fallax, assembly GCA_947044405.1. NCBI lineage: Eukaryota > Metazoa > Chordata > Amphibia > Anura > Leptodactylidae > Leptodactylus > Leptodactylus fallax. Next base: position 246,029 of record CAMRHE010000258.1, read on the forward strand.
TGGTATCTGAGGCACCAATTCATAAGGGGAAAACACTGTTTGATTCAGGGGTCCCCAACTCTATCTATCTGCAGCGCTGGGGTGATATGTTGGGCTCTGGTGAGACTCCCTTAAAGGGGTTGTCTCACAAAGTAAAGTCTGCAGGACCTTTGTCCTGCTCCACATTCAACTTCAGCCTAACCTGAATGTGGGCGAGACTGGTGGTGGTCCGTGCACCTTCACTTCAATGGGAGCAACGGAGAGACCCGAAGCAGCACTCAGCTATTTTTGGCGCTTCCATTGAAGTGAATGGGAGCACCGACGTGAATGGGAGCACCGACCACCACCAGTCCAGCCAACCTGCGCTCCGGTTGAATGTGGAGCGGGACGAAGGTCCTGCAGACCTTAATTTGTAGAACAACCCCTTTAAGTCAATACACTCCATAATACGATACCCTATGGAGAAACCAAACAGCTTTCCATGTGGCAGCAGGACAATCTGGAATGACATACGTTGCAGATTTGTTCAGACCCCACATGTCAACAGAGGCCGGGACTGCTACCCTCAAATCATGAAGATCCAATTAGTCGAGATAAGAAAGTGCTGAACACAACCTGGCCGGGGAGATAAGCTACTGGAATCCACCCCACCCAAGGGTTTGGTGGGGGGCGTCTACATAGGACCAGGGCACTCAACATCCAAAGAAGGAAAATCTTTGTTTTTTTGTTGTTTTTGTTTTAGAAAAATAACCCAAGATTTACCTCAGTAAGCAAATCTGCGCTGATAGCGAGGACTCTGGGATAATGGAGGAGGTTAAAGGGACAGTCACCCAGTGCCAGCCACAATCACTGGGGGGGCGAAGGACACAGACAGTGATGTCATATATGGAGGATCAAAAATATGAGGCCTTCATATCAAGCTAGCTTAGATCTTATTAATTGGTGACCTACCCTTAGGATAGGTCATCACCTAAAGATCAGTGGGGTCCGACACCCAGGACCCCCAGGGATCAGCTGTTTGAAGCAGCAGCAGCGCTCCACCTCACAAGCCATGTGATGTCACGTTCATCAGTCACCTGGCCTGTTTACAGCTCTGTCCCATTCAAGTGAATGGGGCTAGACTGCAATACCAAGCCCAGCCACTATACAGTGTATGTTACGATGCAAAGATCACTCAAGCAGATCGGTATGGGGCCCAGGTGTTGGACCCCTTCCAATCTCTGATAGATGACTAATTCTAAGAAATTTTTGTCAGGTTCCACCCCTTAAGGATTTACCCCAGGTATAATGCAGCGTTCCTTTAACCTATAAAAGAACACCATACTTGTATTCCTAAACCTACCCAGTATTGTCTCCAACACTCTCCAAATATAAGGTATAAGTTACAGAAATGACATCATCGCCTACAATTTATAAGGATTTATAGATCATTGATATTCTTGTTCTTTGTGTAATGTTAAATCTCCAAAGCTCCCTAAAATTAAAGGTCATGTCTAATCACTGAGAATCCCTTTAACAGTATTGTTCACCTGACTGCCACTGGTCTGGCTCCTAAGATTGCCAGTAAACAGCTGGTTTTTACCATGGACATTTCTAGTACAGCGTCCACTAATAGTGAATATAACAAGTGTAACACAGGGACAGACCAGGTACACCTAACAAGTGTGTCACAAGGAACCATAGAAGAACTAGTAGTGTACTGTATCAGCGGCAAGATCAGAAAAGCTTATCATTATTGTTACCCTAATACACATGGATAATACACACAGTGATGTCACAGTACAGGGATAATACACACAGTGATGTCACAGTACAGAGATAATATACACAGTGATGTCACAGTACAGGGATAATACACACAGTGATGTCACAGTACAGAGATAATATACACAGTGATGTCACAGTACAGGGATAATACACACAGTGATGTCACAGTACAGAGATAATACACACAGTGATGTCACAGTACAGGGATAATACACACAGTGATGTCACAGTACAGAGATAATACACAGTGATGTCACAGTACAGGGATAATACACACAGTGATGTCACAGTACAGAGATAATACACACAGTGATGTCACAGTACAGGGATAATAAACACAGTGATGTCACAGTACAGGGATAATACACACAGTGATGTCACAGTACAGGGATAATACACACAGTGATGTCACAGTACAGGGATAATACACTCACTGATGTCACAGTACAGAGATAATACACACAGTGATGTCACAATACAGAGATAATACACACAGTGATGTCACAGTACAGGGATAATACACACAGTGATGTCACAGTACAGGGATAATAAACACAGTGATGTCACAGTACAGGGATAATACACACAGTGATGTCACAGTACAGGGATAATACACACAGTGATGTCACAGTACAGAGATAATACACTCAGTGATGTCACAGTACAGAGATAATACACTCAGTGATGTCACAGTACAGGGATAATACACACAGTGATGTCACAGTACAGGATATATATACAGCATGATGTTACAGCACAGTAGTAACTGACACAACATACACTGTGACATCACAGCATAAAAATAGCAATCATGCAAGTATAATGTATACATGACATCACAGCACAGGTAATGAGTTTCTCTTTCTTTTGGAGGAGATATTCGTGTTTGGCTTTAATCCCAGCTACTGTCATTAGTTGCTGGAAGACCAAGCGTTAATCCATAGGGCACCTTCCAAAATGTGGCAATGTACTGTATTTGCATATTCTTAGCACTGATAATACATAACATGTAAGAAAATACTCAACAAATAATAATCCACCAATATATAAGATAATTGTAAATATATAAATTAGATTAACCCCTGCAGTTCATATATATAAGTTATGGTACCTGTGGGACCTTCATGATGAGATCCCTTAAGCGCCCCCCTGCCTCCCCTCACCCCAGGCACACGCACAGGCCCCCCCTGGCCGCCCCCTCCCCTGACCCCAGAACAGCAGGAACTCCTGCTCAGAGGACTTGTGTTTAGATAAGTTTTTTTTTCCACAGTTTACTGCAGTAGGAGTTTGTTTGATGGATCCTTGCAGCCGCTTTCATAGTTGCTGTTTTATTTTGGAAAATCTCATTGACAAATGATGTGGAAGTGGTTTCAAATCACAGAGGAGGACGGGCCATGGCTGCGCATTCATTACCTCTCCTGGAGAAAGTGCTTTTATCAGGATCACATTCCAGCATTCAGTATCCACCATATCCACCGCGCTAATCCCAGCATCCCGGCCTGCAAAAATAGTAACAATAACATATTAATAAAGATTTATTACCTGGAAACGGAAAAAAAATAGTAACAAAATATCCAGAAAAACTCTAAATAAAATAACAATGACATGTTAATTACCTGGAAAATACTAAAAATATTTACAACTTATCAATGAAAACTGTCAATAAAAAAAAAATAGTAACAATGACTTCTAAATAAATATTTATTACCTGGAAAATAATAAAATTAGTTACAAAGTATCAAAGAAAACTGTAAATAAAAAATAGTAACAATGTATTGATAAAGATTTATTACCTGGAAAAGGAAAAAAACAAAAAGTAACAATGACCTTTTAATAAATATTTATTACCTGGAAAATAATAAAATTAGTTATAACGTATCAATTAAAACTGTAAATAAAAAATAGTAACACTGACGTATTAATAAAGATTTATTACCTGGAAAATGGAAAAAAAATATTAACAATATATCCAGAAAAACTGTAAAAAAATAACAATGACATAATTAATAAATAGTTACAACGTATCAATGAAAATTGTAAATAAAAAATAGTAACAATGACGTATTAATAAAGATTTATTACCTGGAAAATGAAAAAAAAAATGGAAACAATATATCAATAAAAACTGTAAATAAAATAACAATGACGTGTTAATAAATATTTATCACCTGGAAAATTATGAAAATAATAACAATGGAGCAATTAAAACTGTAAATAAAAAAATAGTAACAATGACATATTAATAAAGATTTATTAACTGGAAAATAATAGAAATAGTAACTGTGGAGAAATAAAAACTGTAACTAAAAAAAATACTAACAATGACATATCAATAAGAATTTATTGCCTGGACAATAATTTAAAAATAGTAACAATGTATCAATAAAAACTAGATAAAAAATAGTAACAATGACATATTAATAAAGATTTAAAAATTAATAAAAATTTAATAAAAAATAGACTGTATCAATAAAAGCTATAAATAATTACATAAATCTCAACAATGTGTGATTAAAAACTGTACACCAGTTTTCTGGTGTAAAGGAATGACATTCGGGTGCCATTTGGCACCAAATGTTTGCCACAACACCCGTTCTGTGCCACACTCGCCACATTGTGAGTAGGTGGGCATGGTGGGGCACGGAGCAGGGACGCCTCGTCCTGACATATATATTATAGCTCACACCATTTTTTTGGTGTGAGTTATAATGGAAATCTACGCCAGTTGCTAATAAATTTGGCCCAATTGATGAATTAATAAAAACATTAAATAAAAAAATGAATAATGTATCGATTAAACTGTACAGTAAATCTAAATGTGTACAATGTTCCAATAAAGACTGTTAATAAAAATAGTAAACAATGTATCAGTAAAAACTGTAAATAATAAAAAAAATTAGTGACAATGTATCAATTAAAATTTGTAAATACTAAAAATAGTAACAATGTATCAGTAAAATCTGTAGATGATATAAAAAAAAAAAGTAACAACATATCAATAAAGCTTTTCTGGCTTTATCGGCTTTAGTAATATTTAGACCAGGCAATATTAGGAAGTGGGATGTACCACTGGATAAAACTGAGGATCAAAGTCACCGGAGGCAGAAACCCAGTTCATCCAGCACGTGCCCCACCAACCCCTCCTTTTAGACATGCGTGTCTTGAGGTCTATAGACAAGCTGGGGGCCTTTAGGTGGTGGCTGGCGCCATGTTTGTAGGGCGCAGATTAAGTTGGAAGGAGCAGAGAGCCATTGATCCCTGCACACCACTTAGGCTCATCCATTAAACGTATGTGAAAACCATGATCTGAATAGAGTCTTACTCTCGTAAGTCACAGGTTGCTTCAGGTCTGTGGCCTAGAGGTGGGCAGAAGAGGTAAGTGTCCTGTGCAGGTGGCCCGATGATACCACTGTATAGCACCACCTATCTGCGTGTGTGTGATGTGCATAAACTACACCAATCCAGGCGGGATAGAAGAAATATGAACTCATTCAGAAGGAGAACAATAAGTGGTGATATCTCTATTCTACAACCCCCTCCCCCTTGTCAGTATGAGAGTCTGTCATTAGCTGCAGGTCATGTTCAGCTCTTTATTCCTTTCCTTTAGGTTAATGGGGAGCTTGTCATTTGAGGGTCACTCAGGTCAAACAGCTCAATCCCCCCTCACTCCCTGCTCCCTACAGTATAACATGTCCGGCCGCAGCCATAACATTCCTGATAACCAGAGGAGCAGCACTATAAGGCTATAGCTTCACATCTGCATCCGAGTCTCTGTAGGATGGCACACACCGCTTTTTCGTCTACCACTTTCAGTTCAAAAACTACGAACAGCCGACAAACCCCATTAGAGTCAACAAGATCCATTGGACTCCATATGTAACTGCTGTTATACTCTGACCAGAACAATGGACAGCCCGGTGCAAATGTGAACTTAGCCTTAGGCCTCCTGCACACAGCAGTAGTGGTACAGACACACAGGTGCAAAAACTACGGCCAAGTGTATGGGCCCATATCTTTTATGTATCATCTATCTAAAGGCAAAAACGGCAACACTCCATTGGTTCCAATGAAAGAAAACCCCACAATGGTCACAGAAATAAGTTGAATCTGACAAAAGTAATAATATAGAAAAATTCTATGAAAATGAAGAAATGAAAGTCAGACATTGCTTTCCAACCAGGCTTCAACGGAATTTTTTAAAAAAGAAAACTCATGAAACAGGCCTGGACAGAAATGATGGTTCCCTTAACGTAATATTTAGTTGCACAACCTTTTGAGGCAATCCCTGCAATCAAACGATTCCTGTAACTGTCAATGAGACTTCTGCACCTCTCAGCAGGTATTTTGGCCACTCCTCATGAGCAAACTGTTCCAGTTGTCTCGGGTATGAAGGGTGCCTTTTCCAGACGGCATGTTTCAGCTCCTTCCAAAGATGCTCAATAGGATTTAGGTCAGGGCTCATAGAAGGTCACTTCAGAATAGTCCAATGTTTTTCTCTTAGCCATTCTTGGGTGTTTTTAGCTGTGTGTTTTAGGTCATTATCCTATTGCAAGACCCATGACCTGCGACTGAGACCAAGCTTTCTGACCCTGGGCAGCACATTTCTCTCCAGAATCCCTTGATAGTCTTGAGATTTCATTGTACCCTGCACAGATTCAAGACACCCTGTGCCAGATGCAGCAAAGCAGCCCCAGAACATAACAGAGCCTCCTCCATGTTTCACAGTAGGGACAGTGTTCTTTTCAAGATATGCTTCATTTTTCCGTCTGTGAACATAGAGCTGATGTGCCTTGCCAAAAATTCCATTTTTGTCTCATCTGTCCATAGGACATTCTCCCAGAAGCTTTGTGGCTTGTCAACATGTAGTTTGGCAAATTCCAGTTTTGTCAGATTCAAGTTATTTCTGTGACCATTGTGGGTTTTTCTTTCATTAACGAGGGGTACCAACAATTTTGTTCGTGTCTGTATATATATATATATATATATATATATATATATATATATATTTGCTCAGTACAGCCGTTTTGTAATATTTAGATAAATCAAAATGGTGTTCAAGGTGCCCTAATAGGCAATATTTTACTAGGTGACCCCCTCCCCTTTTAGGTATTTCCCTCTATTACCTAAATCTAAGACTCTCTGCAGCTTAACCCTCGACATTTATTGACTTTAATGGGCATCGTGCCATGTGGTCTCTTATTTTGGACAAAACAAAGGGGGGGATTCATGAAGACAGGTCTATTGTATGTCAGTCTTGATGTCCCCTGCACCAGAGGAGGGCAAACTAAATTCATGATGGAGTTTCCCATCAGCACTCTTGGCAGCCCACATTTGTGGTGGAAAATGATAATAAATATGGCACTGTTGGTGGCCCCACTAATTTGTGACTAAAAATGTTACAATAGTTTTGATGAATCCCCTCCAAAGTCTGTTAGAAAAGTTGCAGAATTTATATGCAGCAGGATCTGAGATCAGAGCAGCTGGCGAAACCCCCGGTATATGATATAGGATGAATGGGGGGTCCCTGGCACAGATTGTATATGGGGGCCCTAGTTGTCTCTGAGGTCAGTAGACTGTATGGGCTCTGGTCACTTCTCCTGCAGACATCAGCAGACTCCATCAGATAAGCCCCTGATCTGGCAGCCATGAGGATCCCGCTGAACATGGAGCAGCCTCTAATCCCCTGAAGAGGACACTCCAGACCCCAGAGCTCCTCTCACCTCCGATGGAGACACCGAGACCCTGCGTAATTGTGAAAGCCTGATCTGACCAGGAGTCTGAGGGGTCTGGGGGGGGGGTCAGTGTGATATATCGAGGGGGGGGATTATAACAGACTCCAAGACAGGGCATCATCTTCAAGGAGCTGCTCATTGTGTAAGAAAGTGTCATCTGCTACTGTGTAATGGGGCAGATTTTGATGAAAACTGTTTAAGTTGCCCATAGCAACCAATCACAGAGCGGCTTGCATTTTTTATAGTCCTTTTGAAAAATGAAAGCTGTGCTGTGATTGGTTGCTATGGGCAGGTAAGACTATGTTTTTGGCCTCCATGGACACATGTAGAGCAGGACTTCCAGAGGTGAAGGCTTGGCGCATGCCAGAATGGACTGCGGCGCACTGAGGACAGGCAAGTATGATTTTTCTTTATACCTTCCCCAGCCTTATCTGTGATTTGTCCAATTCCTGGACAACCCCTTTAAGACACATTGGTGCAGATAATAGCGTAGCGGAATCTGCCGTCAAATACCTATGCGTGAACGGCCCCTTATAGAAGCAAAAAATATATCCCTTATGTCCACAACCGATCATCTTTTTATGGAATGCAAATCAGCCTGCAAGTGCACTTGGGGGCGGGGCCAGATCGGAGGGATTTACCTACAAATACCTAAGTTCTCCTCTGGAATTGCTGCCCAATGTCGCGACTTTAGTTTTGATTGACATTTTCGGTTTCTGTGTGCGCCATGGCTGCCTCTATGCAAATCTGACATATCTAGCCCCACCCCCAGTGCACTTGCAAGCTGATTTGCATATCTATAAAAAGCTGATTGTCTCTGCATTGCTTCATCGATTTGTGGCCACAAAGATATATTTCTGCTCCTATTAAAGGCCCCTACACAGCTCTAATATTGGTTCAGGACACATTTTGGACCTGACCGACCCCCTTTAAGCTCACAGATCATTGTTCATATTGACACATTGTAGCAAATTCTAAACTGTGAATAGAAAGTACAGTAGACAGTAGCAGACAGCTCCTTATAGAGTGATCAGCTCCTTGAAGATGATGCCTTGTCTTGGAATCTGTTATAATCCCCCCCATCCCATCCCATAGATCACACCGACCCCCAGACTCCTAGGCAGATCAGGGTTTCACAACTGTCTTAGTGTCTCCAAAGGGTCTTGGTGTCTCCATCGGAGGTGAGAAGAGCTCTGGGGTTTGCCAGAAGCTATTGCAACAGATCCACCATCAATGTGGGGTATGGGCAATTGGATCAGCTCTAGGCAACCATGACTAATGCTAATCTTGCCATCTATAGTCAGTTCTCGGTGTCCTTCCACATTTCAATAGCTTCCTGATACATGAATGAAATGCCGGAAAGGCAGTGAAAACTGACACATAGGCAGAAAAGTTGGAGCAGGGCAATGTAACTGCATAACTGTGATGATGTCTATGCCATTCAGGGTGTGTATAAAGCTGGGTGCCATGGACATATTGCGTTACCTACCATATGCATACAGCTTTAAATAGAACACATATCTTACAATGAGTTATATTATACAGCAGCCCAGATGCAGCAGAGCTAAGTAGGTCGTGTGACAAATAGGTGACATGACGCGGCGTGCCGTCTAGCCATATCTGTGGTTTTATATAGGACGGCAGGTAAACCCACAGTTGTCCTAATTGGGCGAGTCGCTCATCAGGAACAGTTTAGTGACAATTTCACCCCTGCTACATCCGCACCGAAACGTCACCGATGACTTCTGTCCTTCTCGCCACTTGTGGTGGAAATCTCCATAATATATAAAACGCCTCCCAAAACAAACAGCATCTATAAAACGCCTCCCAAAACAAACAGCATCTCACCCCATTAAGTGGCCGGGTCCCTGAGCTGACACGGACTTCTTTAATGTCTGAGATTAGGGGGAGACATTTAGGATGAAGGTGATACATTTATGGGGCCGCTGCTGTTTATCCTCAGCCTCTTCCTCGCCCATTAAAGCTATTTTGCCAAGTGAAGAGCTTGTTGTTCTTTCCACCCAGTGACGGCATTTCCTGGTGTTTTCTCACAAATAAACCCGACCTTGTTGTTTTTTTGGGGTTTTTTTTTTTTTACAATCTCCCTTTTTAGCTTCTAACAATGACATCTCAAGTTTACCGGCCCTTTAAAATCTGTAAGTGAATAATAAGCAAAGATGAACCTTCCCTGGACAATCTAGATGTACCGGCCCTTTAACGTCAGCCCTATACAATCCAAATTTTAAAAATTTCTAAAATAATTATATTTTTGTTGGTACATATGGGTGTTTAACCCCTTAAGGACAAGGAAATTATCATTTTTTCCTCCCTTCTTTCCAAAAGCCATACATTTTTTTCAGGTCACATAATTGTAGGAGGGCTTATTTTTTGCAGGACAAATTGTACTTCACAATGACATTATTTTATATTCTATGCAATGAGCAGAAAAATTTCAGAATGGGGGGAAATTGAAAAATAACTGGATTCTACAGCGTTGACTATGCGGTAGAAATGACACGTGTCTTGATACAGGTGATCTGCGGAGGTCCCAGGTGTCGCACCCCTGCAGATGTAATATTGATGGCTTGTAAATACTAGAAACCAGATAACCCCTTTAATATCTTTTTTTTTAAAAAAATGTAAAACTATGAAAAAAAAAATTTGAGTTGCCAAATTCTGATTCATAGAGCTTTATATTTCCAAGTGCAGCATAATCCTAGATTGACACGAACATTGTTCAAAATGTAAATTTTTCACAACCATATTGCACCCAAGGGGCGCCCATTTTCATGGATCCCTCATACATTTCAGTGTATTGGACAAAAAAATTATTATTATTTTTTTAGGCTGGTTGTATTTTTTATTGATACTATTTTGGGAAATGTATAATTTTTTGATCACTTTTCATTCCATTTTTTGGGAGAGGTGAGGCGACAAATTAAATATTATTTAATCTAAATATTTTTTATAGCTAGGCCATTTTTGGGACAGGGGATACCAATATGCTTATTTTTGCTTATTTATTTTTACATGTAATTTAGGGGGATGGGGGCGATTAAAATTTTTGAATTTGAGATTTTTAACAATTTTCAAATTTCTTTTTGCTTTTATTTTTAGACTCCCTAGGGGGGTTTGAACCCTAAAGGGCCTGGTTGCTCATACAATATAATAGAACACTAAAGTATGTTGTAAAATCAGGCACCGATTGCGGCTGCTAGTAGTGGGTACCAGCTGACGCCCATCACGTACGGTTCTCTCCCCTCTCCATACCCCTTAGTGACCCCATGATGTAATACTATATTATGTCATTAAACGGTAAAAAAAAAAACAATACAGAAGCAGCTCAGCTTTCAGGCTCCTTAAAAGGTGTCTGTGCTTTGAGAAAGTTGTGTGACCTGTAAGGGTGTGTTCACACATGGCTGACTTGTTGCAAAAATGCCTTCCCGGGTCCCATACATTTAAATGGGGCTTGTATAAATCCTTGCGCATGCTGCAGCACACCCCCAATTAAATTCATGGATGGAACTGGTATCCGTTTGCAGAAATTTCTGCAACATGTGAATTTACACTAAGACTGTTTTCACACAGACGAATTACAGCTGCCTTTTTATGCACCTGTATTAAGGATGCAACACCTGGAAGAAGCTGATGGTGCTCTCACTCCGATTCTGGTCCAGTATTTGCACCGGTAATATATTTATGTGAACGTGGTTTAATGGTAGATATCTTGGCTGCCACCCAGCTTTCCCAGATGCAATAATAACCCATAAAAGACTAAAGAAAATCCGTAATACTGGCTAACGAAGAAAGGAATTTTCAGTTTTCACTTCAGATTATTGCGCCTGTATTTCATTTTTATTCTATTTTGATTTATTTTTATGTTCTTATTACTTTATTTTTCAGTTTCACTTTTATTTCTTTATTAGGGTGGGTTCACACCTGCGCTTCAGTCCGTCCGTTGCCAATCCAGTGAAAATCCAGTGAACTGGATTGGCATCGGATACAGACCGGTCAGCGACACATTGGTTAAAAACCCATTCATTTGAATGGGTTTTTAAAGCAATGCGCGGTTGTGCGCTTACACCCTCTGCGCTGCGAATCCTTTTTTTTTTCGTCGGACACGAAGTCCTGCATGTCCGACTTTGTTTCCGACGAAAAAAAAGGATTCGCAGCGCAGAGGGTGTAAGCGCACACCACAGCATTGCTTTAAAAACCCATTCAAATGAATGGGTTTTTAACCAATGCGTCGCTAATCGATCTGTATCCGATGCCAATCCAGTTCGCCGAGATTTTCACTGGATTGGCAACGGACGGATAGCAAGCGCAGGTGTGAACCCACCCTTAGTTGTATTTTCAATGTTTTGTTTTCTAATTTTTATTCTTCGTATTTATTGTTTTTTATTTCTGTTATTCCGTTTCATTTACTTTTTTTTTAACTTCGTTTTTTTTTATTTTTAGTTGTTTTATCTTTTTGCTTCTCTTGTTTTTGTTGTATTTTTTTCTTTATTTCTAAGAGCTGAGGCTCGGGGTTTGTGACCTGTTTGCTGTTTTATGGATCGTGTTTACTGCGATCTGCTCCAGGTAACTCCGACGTCTCCTCACTTTACAGGGCAACTGCTAATGGAGGAAAATAAACACGACGCGACCGTCTGCGAGATTGATGTAATTAATTACCAGTAATGATCTCCCTACAGCGCTGCTGAGTTGTACTGTGCGCTGTCTGTACAGTGAGAGAAGTGGTACTGTGCAGTGTCCATATATACAGAATAAGAGCAGATACTGAGAATTACACCAGTATACAGGACTAGAGAAGTGGTACTGTGCAGTGTCCATATATACAGAATAAGAGCAGATACTGAGAATTACACCAGTATACAGGACAAGAGAAGTGGTACTGTGCAGTGTCCATATATACAGAATAAGAGCAGATACTGAGAATTACACCCAGTATACAGGACAGGAGAAGTGGTACTGTGCAGTGTCTATATATACAGAATAAGAGCAGATACTGAGAATTACACCAGTATACAGGACAAGAGAAGTGGTACTGTGCAGTGTCCATATATACAGAATAAGAGCAGATACTGAGAATTACACCCAGTATAGAGGACAGGAGAAGTGGTACTGTGCAGTGTCCATATATACAGAATAAGAGCAGATACTGAGAATTACACCAGTATACAGGACAAGAGAAGTGGTACTGTGCAGTGTCCATATATACAGGATAAGAGCAGATACTGAGAATTACACCAGTATACAGGACAAGAGAAGTGGTACTGTGCAGTGTCCATATATACAGAATAAGAGCAGATACTGAGAATTACACCAGTATACAGGACAAGAGAAGTGGTACTGTGCAGTGTCCATATATACAGAATAAGAGCAGATACTGAGAATTACAACCAGTATACAGGACAGGAGAAGTGGTACTGTGCAGTGTCCATATATACAGAATAAGAGGAGATACTGAGAATTACACCAGTATACAGGACAAGAGAAGTGGTACTGTGCAGTGTCCATATATACAGGATAAGAGCAGATACTGAGAATTACACCAGTATACAGGACAAGAGAAGTGGTACTGTGCAGTGTCCATATATACAGAATAAGAGCAGATACTGAGAATTACACCAGTATACAGGACAAGAGAAGTGGTACTGTGCAGTGTCCATATATACAGAATAAGAGCAGATACTGAGAATTACACCAGTATACAGGACTAGAGAAGTGGTACTGTGCAGTGTCCATATATACAGAATAAGAGCAGATACTGAGAATTACACCCAGTATACAGGACAAGAGAAGTGGTACTGTGCAGTGTCCATATATACAGAACAAGAGCCGATACTGAGAATTACACCCAGTATACAGGACAAGAGAAGTGGTACTGTGCAGTGTCCTTATATACAGAATAAGAGCAGATACTGAGAATTACACCAGTATACAGGACAAGAGAAGTGGTACTGTGCAGTGTCCATATATACAGAATAAGAGCCGATACTGAGAATTACACCCAGTATACAGGATAAGAGAAGTGGTACTGTGCAGTGTCCTTATATACAGAATAAGAGCAAATACTGAGAATTACACCCAGTATACAGGACAAGAGAAGTGGTACTGTGCAGTGTCCATATATACAGAATAAGAGCAGATACTGAGAATTACACCAGTATACAGGACAAGAGAAGTGGTACTGTGCAGTGTCCATATATACAGAATAAGAGCAGATACTGAGAATTACACCAATATACAGGACAAGAGAAGTGGTACTGTGCAGTGTCCATATATACAGAATAAGAGCAGATACTGAGAATTACACCCAGTATACAGGACAGAAGTGGTACTGTGCAGTGTCCATATATACAGAATAAGAGCAGATACTGAGAATTACATCCAGTATACAGGACAAGAGAAGTGGTACTGTGCAGTGTCCATATATACAGAATAAGAGCAGATACTGAGAATTACACCCAGTATATAGGACAAGAGAAGTGGTACTGTGCAGTGTCCATATATACAGAATAAGAGCAGATACTGAGAATTACACCCAGTATACAGGATAAGAGAAGTGGTACTGTGCAGTGTCCATATATACAGAATAAGAGCAGATACTGAGAATTACACCCAGTATACAGGACAAGAGAAGTGGTGCTGTGCAGTGTCCATATATACAGAATAAGAGCAGATACTGAGAATTACACCCAGTATACATGACAAGAGAAGTGGTACTGTGCAGTGTCCATATATACAGAATACGAGCAGATACTGAGAATTACACCCAGTATACAGGACAAGAGAAGTGGTACTGTGCAGTGTTCTTATATACAGAATAAGAGCAGATACTGAGAATTACACCCAGTATACAGGACAGAAGTGGTACTGTGCAGTGTCCATATATACAGAATAAGAGCAGATACTGAGAATTACACCCAGTATATAGGACAAGAGAAGTGGTACTGTGCAGTGTCCATATATACAGAATAAGAGCAGATACTGAGAATTACACCAGTATACAGGACAGGAGAAGTGGTGCTGTGCAGTGTCCATATATACAGAATAAGAGCAGATACTGAGAATTACACCCAGTATATAGGACAAGAGAAGTGGTACTGTGCAGTGTCCATATATACAGAATAAGAGCAGATACTGAGAATTACACCCAGTATATAGGACAAGAGAAGTGGTACTGTGCAGTGCCCATATATACAGAATAAGAGCAGATACTGAGAATTACACCCAGTATACAGGATAAGAGAAGTGGTACTGTGCAGTGTCCATATATACAGAATAAGAGCAGATACTGAGAATTACACCCAGTATACAGGACAAGAGAAGTGGTGCTGTGCAGTGTCCATATATACAGAATAAGAGCAGATACTGAGAATTACACCCAGTATACATGACAAGAGAAGTGGTACTGTGCAGTGTCCATATATACAGAATAAGAGCAGATACTGAGAATTACACCCAGTATACAGGATAAGAGAAGTGGTACTGTGCAGTGTCCATATATACAGAATACGAGCAGATACTGAGAATTACACCCAGTATACAGGACAAGAGAAGTGGTACTGTGCAGTGTTCTTATATACAGAATAAGAGCAGATACTGAGAATTACACCCAGTATACAGGACAGAAGTGGTACTGTGCAGTGTCCATATATACAGAATAAGAGCAGATACTGAGAATTACACCCAGTATACAGGACAGGAGAAGTGGTACTGTGCAGTGTCCATATATACAGAATAAGAGCAGATACTGAGAATTACACCCAGTATACAGGACAGGAGAAGTGGTACTGTGCAGTGTCCATATATACAGAATAAGAGCAGATACTGAGAATTACACCAGTATACAGGACAAGAGAAGTGGTACTGTGCAGTGTCCATATATACAGAATAAGAGCAGATACTGAGAATTACACCAGTATACAGGACAAGAGAAGTGGTACTGTGCAGTGTCCATATATACAGAATAAAAGCAGATATACCCTTTAGGCCTGGTTACAGAGACCAGGAGGTGTGATTCGTCTGATGTTGATGTATATTTGGTTATCCATGGAGAATCCTATTGCAGCAGAATACATTCTCAGATCAGTATGGTTATCTCCACAGACATGGCTATATTAAGGAAACAGGAATGACAAGTACACTGACAAAGGTGACACAAGTCTCTGTTTAGCTGTCACCTAAGAATTGGGAATTGCCTTAGCTAGTACAGGAATCCAATAATTTAGGCATTCCCTGTTATGAACATACAAGCAATGATATTTTGCTACAGGGATGATTTTTTTTATTGGAAATCCTTCAAATCCTTCCTACATTAAGAAATCAACACAAGCAATGAGTGCAAAAATCTTCACATCCTTCAAGAACACAACAGAGAGGTAGCTCTAAGGACAAATACAGATGAAGGTAACACTTTCTTAGACATTGGGGAGAATTCATCAATCCCTCTACACTACTTTTCTGGCATGAAGAGATAATATTGTGGCGCACATTTGGCTCAGAGCCCTTTCTTGCACCATATGGGCACCACAAGCCCCGATGCACGCCTGGTTTGCCACATTATGCGAATGTGGGTGGAACGGGATGAGGATCGCAGAAGGCCGGGGGTGGGAACGCCACAGCCCTACAGATTCATTATAATTCACGCCAGTTAGGAATTGGCGTAGATTTCTATTCTGGGGCAGGGACGTCCGCACCCTCTTCATAAATCTCTCCGTCCCTGTACCAGTCGGGCCCTTTACTAAGACTGGCATACAATACGCCAGGCTTAATTAATCTGCCCTAATTTATAGAGTGTAGTGGTGAATCCCAGTCCTGTCCGGGTTAGCACTGTTGTGGTCAAACAGGGGATAAAGCAGTCCAATAAGGGGTCCAATACTTTATTATTCTGAATGGGAAATCCTTCAAATTGTATCTTAACTTACGAAAGAATTAGTGCAAAAATCTTCACACCCTTCAAGAAAATAGTCGACTCGACGAAGAATGCTTCTATATGGGATGCTTTCCTAGATATGGGTTTCACATGGTAAATCCCAGCCCATTTTAAAGCCAACAGGGGATCCAATACTTATGCAACGTTAGTCGCTCACCTGTTATCAACACGAAGGTAATAATATTTAGCCACAGAGATGATTTTCTAAGGGAAATCCTTCAGATTGGATCTTAAAGTCATAAACAAACACCGGCGATGAGTGCAAAAATATTCATGTCCAAGAAAACGGCCCAGAGACGAATGTAAAGACTAATGTCGCTGAATGGGACACTTTCCTAGACATGGTATCCTGGCCTACTGTAAGACAGTCCAACAGGGGATCCAATACTTATGCAACATGAATCGGTCACCTGTTATCAACACACAGGCCACGATATTTTAGTACAGAAGGGATTTTTCATGAAAAAAGCAGAAAAAAGTATAAAAAATATTGTACAATTATCCCCATGCCTGTGGCCGCCATAAGGTGACGATGACTTTTTAGAATTTCTTGATATTGTATAGTCAATTAAATGGACAAAAGGAATGTTTGGGGGGGGAGGGGGTCCATAGTAAAAAAAACTGAGGTCACGCTACGCCCCAGCGCCCTTCAGATGTTGTCGAGCACTAAGGGTTAACCGCTTCCTGCATCTCTGGTAGCTGGAACTTTACAAGCTGTTTAACAAGTAGGGAGATCCAGTTACCCCCGGGTGCAGGGGGCAGAGGCGGGGACAGGTTAGCGGCCGTCACATCAATCAGCGTTACCTTATAAAATAACAGTAAAGTGAAGGCCTCGAACCTGTTTCCTCCCCCTGGGCCCCCCTTCCCCTTGTCCCTTCTGTCTGTGGCTATTTTAAGCTCTGTTGTTTGAACTTCTAAGCCCCCAGAGGGGTCTGCAGGGACGACCTGGGACCCTCAGATAAGACCTCACTGATTTGGAAACTTTTGGCTGAAATAACATTAAGGGAAGAAGTTGGAAAATTGGTCAGCGAGACGCCCCCCACCCCCTACCTCCTCCATCACTTACTGAGACACCTTATACCTCTCCACTAATAGTGAGGCCCATCACCTCTCACCCTGTACTACAACCTCAAGCATGTCTGTGCGTGATGTCCGGAGGGAGTGCTGACCAGTGAAGGGGAAAATGACCCCGGGGAAGGGGAGATCACCGCAAGACCATCATTACAAGCAAAAGGAATGTGCTCAAAAATTGTTACATTTTGATACATTTAAATTCTACCAAAAAGTTGTCACCGGCCCCTGGAGATTTTGCATAGACTATTGTAGTTAACTAAAAAGGTAAAGCCGTAGTCTTCGAGACCCCCCAGAACTGCCCACTAGGATGGTCACCCAGCTTTTCCATAACCCAGAATGGTGACTGCAACAAGATAAACCCACCTGTACTCATATCATTGGGAAAGGAGGCAAATTGGAAAAATACAAGTCTGGAAAAGCTGGGTGGTAACCGCTGCGGAAGGTGTAATGACGGCCATATTGGGTGGCCAGAAAAGCCGCCCCACAGGGATTCTAACCCATCTTTCCCAGCGTCTTGAAGACAAATCTACTTAGTTCAGATACTTTATTCCTGCAGGAGTCTTGGAAAGTTGGGTGACAACCCCAGTGGAAGCTGTAATGGCAGCCATGCATGCTGTTTGTCACCAAGATTTTCCACGACCCTGAATGGCCAACTGACCTAGCTGTGCACTTCTGGAAAATAAGGCACATGGGAAAGCTGGGTGCTGAAACTGGTGAAGTGATTTTCAAGACCCCCAGAATGGGTCACAAGGTTGGGCACTCAGCTTTTCCATAACCCTAAATGGCCAATCTACCTACAAAGGTCTTCCTGTACTCTGATCCCCAAGATTAAGACAGAGTGGCCGTTTAGGAGTATAGGAAAGTTGGGTGGCAGCCAGTGTGGAAGGTGTAAAGACAGTCATATTGTTTGTCACCCAGCTATTCAACAACCCTGAATGACCTATCGACCTAGCTATAAGGCTATAGATCCATCTGCAGAATAAAACACATGGGAAAACTGGGTGCTGTAAATCGTGTTCCTCAAGACCGCCGAATTTCATCAGAGGGTTGCTCACCCAGCTTTTCCACAGTCCTGAATGGCAATCTACCTAGATATATATGTACTTACATCACCACAGAGAAAGTCAGAGCGGCCATTTAGGAGTATGGGAAAGTTCGGTAGCAAACCCCATGGAATGTATAGTGGCGGCCATATTGGATGGCACGCCACAGGGATTGTAACCCATCTTTTCCAGTATCTTGAATGACAAATCTTCTTATTTCAGATACTTTATCCATGCAGGAGTCTTAGAAAGTTGGATGACAACCCTAATGCAAGCTGTAATGGCAGCCATGTTGTTCGTCACTCAGCTTTTCCACAACCCTGAATGACCAATTGACCTAGTTGTACAGCTATAAATCCTTCTGCACCCATATCACCGCAGAATAAGGCGCATAGGAAAGCTGGGTGCAGAAACCTGTGGTTTTCAAAACTTGCCCAAAATTTGTCCACAGACTTGGTCACCCACCTTTTCCACAACCCTGAATGGCCAATCTACCTAGATAAATCTGCTTGTACTCATGTCACCACAGAAGAAGGGAGATCAGCCATTTAGGAGTATGGAAAAGCTGGGTGGCAACCCCTGCGGCAGGTGTAATACCCACCATGGTATTTATCAGCAAGCTTTTCCACAACCCTGAATGGCCAATTGACCAGTTATAAATTTTCCTGCAGAGTAAGGCCTCATAGGAAAGCTGAACACGTTGTTTAAGACCCCCAAAATTGCCCACCCAGCTTTTCTATGACCCTTAATGGCCCATCTACCTAGATACATCTTCCTATGTTCACATCACCACAGAAGGCAGAGCGGCCATTTAGGAGGAGGGAAAAGTTGTGTGGCAACCCCATGGAAGGTATAATGGTGGCCATGTTGTTTGACAACCAGCTTTTCCAAAACCCAAAATGGCCAATCTACCTAGTTATATAGATATGTACACACAAATAACTGCAGAAGAAAGCAGGGTCAGCAGGCTGGCAACCCCAGTGGAAGTTGCAATGGTGGCCACGTTGGTTGTCACTCAGTTTTTCCAAATCTTTATAGTTTGGAGCGTGTGGTCCTGAGGAGGGGGCTTCAGATTTCAGCAGCTCTGGTTTATGTTATCACAATGGAGGACCAGCTGCACATATAGGATATCGGAGGACAATGCCAATAGTAAATGACAGAGGGGGGCACGGCTGAATGCAGGACGTGGGGGCAAGGGCCACGCAGGAAGTGACTCTTAGGCCTTGGTGTTATGACAGCGGGGAGGAAGTCACTGATGGCACTTTGTAGATTGTTAGATCTCAGCTCCTGAACACCATCATCAGGAGCGAGCTATCATTCACACACACAATGGCTGCCGGAGGGCAAGGGGTGGGGGTCTCAGGGCGATGTGGGCACCAGAAGTAGCAGTGTATACTGTATATAGGTACAGTGGCTTGCAAAAGTATTCATACTCCTTGAACTTTTTCACATTTTGTCACCTTACAACTACACATTTTATTGAGATTTTCAGTGATAGCCAACACAAAGTAGCCAATAATTGTCAAGTGGAACAAAAATGATACATGGTTTTCAAAATTTTAATCAAATAAAAATCTGAAAAGTGTGACGTGCAAAAGTCTTCAGCCCCCTGTACTCTGATACCCCTAAATAAAAATCCAGTGCACACAATTGCCTTCAGAATTCACTTAATGAGTTAATAGAGTCCGGCTGTGTGTAATTTAGTCTCAGTATAAATACACCTGTTCTGTGAAGGCCTCAGGGGTTTGTTAGAGAACACTAGTGAACAAACAGCATCATGAAGACCAAGGAACTCACCAGACAGGTCAGAGATAAAGTTGTGGAGAAGTTTAATGCAGGGTTAGGTTATAAAAAAAAAATCCCAAGCTTTGAGCATCCCAAGAAGTACTGTTCAATCCATCATCCAAAAATGGAAAAAGTATTCTACAACTGCAAACCTACCAAGTCATGGCCGTCCATCTAAACTAACAGATCGAGCAAGGAGACCACTGGTCAGAGAAGCAGCCAAGAGGCCCATGGTCAGTCTGGAGGAGCTGCAGAAATCTATAGCTCAGGTGGGAGAGTCTGTCCACAGGACAACTAGAAGTCGTGCACTCCACAAACCCATTGTTGAAAGAAAGACATAAGAAGTGCCGTTTGCAGTTTGTCACAAGCCATATAGGGGACACAGCAAACATGTGGAAGACGGTGCTCTGGTCAGATGAGACCAAAGGAGAATTTTTTGGCCTTAATGCAAAGCGCTATGTGTGGCGGAAAAGTAACCCTGCTCATCCCCCTGAACACACCATCCCCACTGTGACACATAGGGGGCAGCATCATGCTGGGGGGACAGGGAAGCTGGTCAGAGCTGATGGGAAGATGGATGGAGCTAAATACAGGGCAATCCTGGAAGAAAACCTGTTGGAAGCTGCAAAAGACGTGAGACAGGGAAGGAGATTCGTCTTCCAGCAAGACAATGATCCCAAACATACAGCCAGAGCTACAGTGGATGGTTTAGATCAAAGAATATTCATGAGTTAGACTGGCCCAGTCACAGTCCAGACCTAAATCCCATTGAGCATCTGTGGCAAGACATGAGAATTGCTTTCACAGACGCTCCATCCAATCTGGCTGAGCTTGGGCTATTTTGCAAAGAAGAAGAATGGGCAAAAATCTCAGTCTCTAGATGTGCAAAGCTGGTAGAGACAGAGCCCAAAAGACTTGCAGGTGTAATTGCATTGAAAGGTGATACTACAAAGTATTGATATAGGGGGGATGAAGACTTTTGCACGTCACACTTATCAGATTTTTATTTGATTACAATTTTGAAAACCATGTATCATTTTCCTTCCACTTCACAATTATCTGCTACTTTGTATTGGTTATCACTGAAAATCTCAAGAAAATACATTTAAGTTTGTGATTGTAAGGTGACAAAATGTGAGAAAGTTCACGGGGTATGAATACTTTTGCAAGCCGCTGTATATACTCTCTATAGTGACATTGTGAGGCTAGATCTACAGTTGGCAATAGAATTGCACTGTATAGTGCTGGTATGTAGGCGCTGTGTGGCCGCATTATGTATACAGTGTATGCAGTCAGTGAGGGGTAATATTATGTAGAATATAGGGCAGTATTATGCGAGCACTGTATAGCAGCCTTAGGTAAGCCCCATATATGGCGGTATACTGTAAGCAGTATACGCTGCACCTACCATACGCTACCAATGTGTATGCTGGCGCCCTTATCTTTTTCACAAGCATATCTGACCATGAGCCACCCAGCTTTCCCAGCATTATGTCTGCAGTACTTGATTGTGATTTATTCTGTGACTTATATTATGGAGTCTGATGAAGGCCGATATGTAGGCCGAAACGTCACAAAAATTACTCTACCTGTCTAACACGTGTGATGAATAAAAAACACACAATTTTCTGAAATTACTCTTGGAGTGTGAGACCTTTATTACCTGTATACTAACAGGTTGGGACCCTATCTCTACACCCACTAAGGAGTGCAGCCTACACCCTCTACTACTCAGTATAGCGTAATGTTATGTAGAATATAGGGCAGTATTATATAGATACTATTTAGTATTACTAGGCATTGAATGGCCATGTTATGTAGATACTATATAGTAGTATTAGGCATTGTAGTACAGCATTATGTAGCGACTTCATACTAGTATAAGACATTATATGGCAGCATTATGCAGATACTATACAGTAGTATTAGTCATTATATTGCAGTGTAATATAGAAGCACTAGACACCATATGTCAGTATTATGTAGATACTATTTAGTAGTATTAGGCATTGTATGGCAGTATTATGTAAACCCTTTAAGGCAATGTAGATTGATATTATGCAGACTGTAGAACGGTATTATATACAGCTGCATCTCAATAAATTAGAATATCTTTGAAACGTTTATTTCTTTCAGTAATTGAATTAAAAAAGTGACCTCCTATATTTTCTAGATTCTTTACACACAGAGTCTTCTATTTCAAGTGTTTTATTTCTGTAAATGTTGATTATGGATTACAGGTAAAGAAAACCCAAATCTAAGAAAATTAGAATATTGTAAATTCAGTTCAGTATTGTAAATTCAGTGTCACCTGCCAAGGTTTCCTAAGCCTTTAAATGGTCCCTCAGTCTGGTTCAGTAGGACACACAATCATGGAAGACGCTGATTATGGATTGTATTACTGAATTACTGAAATGAATGAACGTTTCAAAAATAGTCTCATTTATTGAGATTCACCTGTAGACACTGTTTATCAACATTATGTAAGCACTATAGGGTATCATTATGTAGAGCAGTGTTATGGCAGTGTTGTATAGAAACTGCATATGTAATCACTATAGGTCAGAATCATATAGCTACTCCATGGCAGTATTAGATAGAAACTGTTTTGACCAGAAGTAGACAGCTCTGTATACTGTGTAGTGGACATGCTACACAAATGCAGCTCAGCTCCCACTCACCTGAATGGTAGCTAATGGTACCCTGACATGGCCAGTACAAAGTCTATACAGCAGTCAGCAGCACATGATCGGTGGGGGTGCTAGGTCTCCAACCCCCCCAAGTATATCAGCTGAGCCGTGTAGTCATCATTTATCACAATAAAACTCAGAACTCATTGCACAAAGATGGCACAAGAATATCAGCCGTTTACCACAGCTGCAAAACCACAAGCAACAAGTCACACGCAACCTCCACACATTACAGCTCAACAAGTGCAGCCGCCAACATACAAGACTACAGATGTTCAGAATATACTAACAGTGCAAGGAATGTAGTAGTTACTGTATGTTCTTGTGCATAGGGGGCGGTATTATAGTAGTTATATTCTTGTACATACGGTCAGTATTATAGTAGTTATATTCTTGTACATAGGAGCAGTGTTATAGTAGTTATATTCTTGTACATAGGGGGCAGTATTATAGTAGTTATATTCTTGTATATAGGAGCAGTATTATAGTAGTTATATTCTTGTCCATAGGAGGTAGTATTATAGTAGTTATATTCTTGTACATAGGAGCAGTATTATAGTAGTTATATTCTTGTACATAGGGGGCGGTATTATAGTAGTTATATTCTTGTACATAGTAGCAGTATTATAGTAGTTATATTCTTGTACATAGGAGCAGTATTATAGTAGTTATATTCTTGTACATAGGAGGTAGTATTATAGTAGTTATATTTTTGTACATAGGGGCAGTATTATAGTAGTTATATTCTTGTACATAGGGGGCAGTATTATAGTAGTTATATTCTTGTACATAGGAGTAGTATTATAGTGGTTATATTCTTGTACATAGGAGCAGTATTATAGTAGTTATATTCTTGTACATAGGAGTAGTATTATAGTAGTTATATTCTTGTACATAGGAGTGGAGCAGTATTATAGTAGTTATATTCTTGTACATAGGAGGTAGTATTATAGTAGTTATATTCTTGTACATAGGAGGTAGTATTATAGTAGTTATATTCTTGTACATAGGAGCAGTATTATAGTAGTTATATTCTTGTACATAGGAGCAGTATTATAGTAGTTATATTCTTGTACATAGGAGCAGTATTATAGTAGTTATATTATTGTACATAGGAGCAGTATTATAGTAGTTATATTCTTGTACATAGGAGGTAGTATTATAGTAGTTATATTCTTGTACATAGGATCAGTATTATAGTAGTTATATTCTTGTACATAGGAGTAGTATTATAGTAGTTATATTCTTGTACATAGGAGCAGTATTATAGTAGTTATATTCTTGTACATAGGAGGTAGTATTATAGTAGTTATATTCTTGTACATAGGAGCAGTATTATAGTAGTTATATTCTTGTACATAGGAGGTAGTATTATAGTAGTTATATTCTTGTACATAGGAGGTAGTATTATAGTAGTTATATTCTTGTACATAGGAGCAGTATTATAGTAGTTATATTCTTGTACATAGGAGCAGTATTATAGTAGTTATATTCTTGTACATAGGAGTAGTATTATAGTAGTTATATTCTTGTACATAGGAGCAGTATTATAGTAGTTATATTCTTGTACATAGGAGCAGTATTATAGTAGTTATATTCTTGTACATAGGAGGTAGTATTATAGTAGTTATATTCTTGTACATAGGGGACAGTATTATAGTAGTTATATTCTTGTACATAGGAGCAGTATTATAGTAGTTATATTCTTGTACATAGGAGCAGTATTATAGTAGTTATATTCTTGTACATAGGAGCAGTATTATAGTAGTTATATTCTTGTACATAGGAGCAGTATTATAGTAGTTATATTCTTGTACATAGGGGACAGTATTATAGTAGTTATATTCTTGTACATAGGAGGTAGTATTATAGTAGTTATATTCTTGTACATAGGAGTAGTATTATAGTAGTTATATTCTTGTACATAGGAGCAGTATTATAGTAATTATATTCTTGTACATAGGAGTAGTATTATAGTAGTTATATTCTTGTACATAGGAGGTAGTATTATAGTAGTTATATTCTTGTATATAGGAGCAGTATTATAGTAGTTATATTCTTGTACATAGGAGCAGTATTATAGTAGTTATATTCTTGTACATAGGAGCAGTATTATAGTAGTTATATTCTTGTACATAGGAGTAGTATTATAGTAGATATATTCTTGTACATAGGAGCAGTATTATAGTAGTTATATTCTTGTACATAGGAGCAGTATTATAGTAGTTATATTCTTGTACATAGGAGTAGTATTATAGTAGTTATATTCTTGTACATAGGAGCAGTATTATAGTAGTTATATTCTTGTACATAGGAGGTAGTATTATAGTAGTTATATTCTTGTACATAGGAGCAGTATTATAGTAGTTATATTCTTGTACATAGGGGACAGTATTATAGTAGTTATATTCTTGTACATAGGAGCAGTATTATAGTAGTTATATTCTTGTACATAGGAGCAGTATTATAGTAGTTATATTCTTGTACATAGGAGCAGTATTATAGTAGTTATATTCTTGTACATAGGAGGAGTATTATAGTAGTTATATTCTTGTACATAGGAGTAGTATTATAGTAGTTATATTCTTGTACATAGGAGGTAGTATTATAGTAGTTATATTCTTGTACATAGGGGACAGTATTATAGTAGTTATATTCTTGTACATAGGAGGTAGTATTATAGTAGTTATATTCTTGTACATAGGAGTAGTATTATAGTAGTTATATTCTTGTACATAGGAGCAGTATTATAGTAATTATATTCTTGTACATAGGAGTAGTATTATAGTAGTTATATTCTTGTACATAGGAGGTAGTATTATAGTAGTTATATTCTTGTACATAGGAGCAGTATTATAGTAGTTATATTCTTGTACATAGGAGCAGTATTATAGTAGTTATATTCTTGTACATAGGAGCAGTATTATAGTAGTTATATTCTTGTACATAGGAGCAGTATTATAGTAGTTATATTCTTGTACATAGGAATAGTATTATAGTGGTTATATTCTTGTACATAGGAGCAGTATTATAGTAGTTATATTCTTGTACATAGGAGGTAGTATTATAGTAGTTATATTCTTGTACATAGGAGGTAGTATTATAGTAGTTATATTCTTGTACATAGGGGACAGTATTATAGTAGTTATATTCTTGTACATAGGAGGTAGTATTATAGTAGTTATATTCTTGTACATAGGAGGTAGTATTATAGTAGTTATATTCTTCTACATAGGGGACAGTATTATAGTAGTTATATTCTTGTACATAGGAGTAGTATTATACTAGTTATATTCTTGTACATAGGAGCAGTATTATAGTAGTTATATTCTTGTACATAAGAGCAGTATTATAGTCGTTATATTCTTGTATATAGGAGCAGTATTATAGTAGTTATATTCTTGTACATAGGAGGCAATTTTTATTAAAGTAAAAACCAACATAAATACAATTAAGCAAAAATTCTTCCAGTAATTTCAGACATTTTGTATGTACAAAGAAGGATCAAACAAGAAAATAATTAAAGCAAAATCAACTTAAAGAGTCCACATCTGTTGGAGAAGAAAATTTAAAGAACATACGGTAAAAACAAATAGATGAAACTTAAACTAGATCCACTTTGCTCCATCACAGATCAGAGTCAGAGCTGTCCCGGTGACCTACTGTTTCCATATCTGATTCAGACTGTACCTCAGCTCGGCGGGGTCTCCTTTTAGTAGGAGGATCACCCTCTTCCTCATCGTACTCTGCCATCATTTGTTGGATCTTTCTGTCTAGTTCCTCTTCTCCGTCTGACTCTGATAGGATATAGAATCTATTTGCCGTTGCTGTGACATCGCCCGTTCTATCTACTCTCATCCTAGCTGGTTTCTAGACAGTGGTCCACTCACCCTCAGGCTTACGGCTGGATCTATCTTTTTTCCTTCTCTTAGTACTGATGGGTGTTGGGGCAGGAGAAGAGATGGCCACTGAGGGTTGTACAACCTGCTCAACAACCTCCATGGTCGCCTCAATGGGTCCTGACTGGGCTTGGTCTTGGGTGGTATCACCCGTATTTATTTGGGGCTCTGACTCAGTGACTACTGACTCTGACAACAGCGCCTCCTCCTCCTCCTGTATGTCATCAGCCGCTGCCAGCAAGTCCTCATCAGGGATATCCCTATGGAGGTTATGCCAAGCATCCGGACAGTCCCTGTGGGGGTGACCCATCTTACCACATAGATTACACCTAATGTTTTGGCAGGTAGCGCTCACATGGCCCATTTCATTACACAAGTTGCACTTTACCATGGTGCACACACTCGCTATATGACCGGCCTTCCCACACTTAAAGCATCTGCGTGGCTGACCCGCATAGAAGCAGATGCCTTTCTCTCGGCTAATGAAAAATGAGTTGGGCAGATGTTGGGTTATGTTGTTGTGCTGATGTAACTTAACCAGGACCTTCCACCCACCAGTCCAGACCCCGTATTCGTCCCTGTTCTTAGTCAGATCGGACATGAGGTCGCAGTGTCTCCTGAGCCAGATGACAATGTCCTGAGGGGGAACGGCTTCATTCCAGAATACAATGGTGACATTTGCCGTATCTGGCCTAGAGATGGGGATGAAGTTGAACTTATTCCAACCCTCAGTATCTCTGAACCTGGTGAGATTAGCCCACAAACAGTCCAGATCAGACATCAGCTTAAAGCTCACATCATACCCCTGGCGGTCAGGAAGGTTTATCACTGCCAGGATGTCAGTCGGCAGGAAGCCCATCTGGGTACATAGGAGCCCTCTGACCACAAACCTTCTATCAGGCAGATCTTCCTTGGCACCTCTGTGCCTAAACCTGACTACATTCCTCCTCTTGAAAGCCTGGCCTGTATAGTTTGTGCTTGGTGTAAAAGATGGAGCACCGCGGCTCCAAGCATTCTCAGAGGAGGTATGGCCAGATCCGCCATCTTGGCGTGTCTGTGGGCGCTGTGTGGGCTGCTGAGCACCTGCACTAGGAGGTTCTGCTACTACATTAGTAACTAACTTGCTGGCTGCAGAATAGGCTTTGCATGGGACTGCTGGCCGCCATCTTGAGAGGGTTCAGACCTAGAGCGAGATGATGGTGACTTCCGGTATTCCTCGAGTCACTGCTGGTTTCTGTTCGATTCTCCCACCGGTCCCATTTTCTCCAGTACAGTCTCGGTCTCCTGTACGTTATCGGCGAGCTCTTTCGCCATTGCGCTCAGCTTCTTGTCCACTATTGCCTCTACCCCCAGGTTTAGAAGCCCTTATTTTATAGGCACAGTCAATTTGTCTCTGCAGATATATTTTACCCGCCTTTAATGTCTCCATTCTCCTGACCAGTGCTGGGATCTCGTCTGCCAGGCGCAGTTCAGGTGCACTCTCAGCCATTGTAACAGTCTGTGCATTATTGGGTAGTTTTGCAGGCTGGTTACTCACAGTATGGCTTCTGGTCGGTGTAGCCTGTGACTTCTGGCCTGCTGCGGCTGTTGTCACTGCCATGGGGCCACAATCTGCAGGTTGGGGACTATGTCCCAGTTTGTTCCCAGTGACCGCACTACTGGAACCATGAAGCTTCCCTGCTGGTCTCCCTTTGGTCTCAGCCACAGCCTTCACTACAGTTTTGCAGTTTCTTCTGCCAGATCTTGTCCGCTCAGACCGTACCAGTACAGGCCGCTGCATGTTCTCCAGCATGGTCTGTCTCTCCAAGGACGTTCTCCTCTGTCTGCAGGAGGGTGGGGTGGACGAGACACCTGTAACCTGCAATGGAGTCTGCACAGGCTGTAAAGCTTGTTTTCCTTTCTCTTCTGAGCAATCCAACATATTGGTTTTGCATTCAGGCATTCTGTCAGGATGCTGCACAGTAACTCTGGTAGGTTGTTGCACCGAACCTTTACTTGCTTCAGTTACTTCTTTCCTTGCAATCAATTTCTTCCCATCTTGACTTCTTGCTGCACTGGGACTGCTGACACTCTGGACATTACTTCCATTCCTGGAGACTTTTGGATTTTCATCCACTAGTTTTGTTGTCTGGGAATTGCTTCCCAGAGTAGGCCTTGCAGCCTGGGGCTTGGTAGGGGAGCTGCCCCACCCAAGGTTGCCCCGCCCTGGGCTTTCTCCAGACATCAGGAGACTCAGGAGAGCTACAGAAACACAACCTTACAGCTAGGAGGCAGTATTATAGTAGTTATATTCTTGTACATAGGAGCAGTATTATAGTAGTTATATTCTTGTACATAGGAGCAGTATTATAGTAGTTATATTCTTGTACATAGGAGCAGTATTATAGTAGTTATATTCTTGTACATAGGAGCAGTATTATAGTAGTTATATTCTTGTACATAGGGGGCAGTATTATAGTAGTTATATTCTTGTACATAGGAGGCAGTATTATAGTAGTTATATTCTTGTACATAGGAGCAGTATTATAGTAGTTATAGTCTTGTACATAGGGGACAGTATTATAGTAGTTATATTCTTGTACATAGGAGCAGTATTATAGTAGTTATATTCTTGTACATAGGAGCAGTATTATAGTAGTTATATACTTGTACATAGAAGCAGTATTATAGTAGTTATATTCTTGTACATAGGAGCAGTATTATAGTAGTTATATTCTTGTACATAGGGGTCAGTATTATAGTAGTTATATTCTTGTACATAGGGAGCAGTATTATAGTAGTTATATTCTTGTACATAGGGGGCAGTATTATAGTAGCTATATTCTTGTACATAGGAGCAGTATTATAGTAGTTATATTCTTGTACATAGGAGCAGTATTATAGTAGTTATATTCTTGTACATAGGGGGCAGTATTATAGTAGCTATATTCTTGTACATAGGAGCAGTATTATAGTAGTTACATTTTTGTACATAGGTATAGGTAGGTTATATTAGGTTATATTCCTTTGTAGTATTTATTTTCCTGTACATAGTGGGTATCACTATGCTGTGTACAAATCTGTAAGCACAACACAGTTATGTAAGAACAAGTTTCAACACTTAACCTGGTTGTGTCACTTCTACTATGGGCTAATATTATGTATATTGTACATGATACACTGACATCTATCAATAGTAATTCTCCCCAAAGTAGTAAATAAAAATTAAGTAATCACCAGGGACACTGTAATACTGAGCCAATGTATCTAAATCTATCATGTGATACTGTCTGCATAGCCCATGTATCTGAGCCAATCATGTGTGATACTCAATTTACACATAATTGGTATTGACATTGATCTTTTGTGTATCCTCTGCAGGGCGCTGCTGTTTCTTAGAACCTGATTAAGATCTGACATATCCAGTACTAGAAAAAGTACCTAGCATGGCTCCAAATTATAAGCCAAAAGCAGAAAGATCACCTGGCAGCCTCTGCCCTTCTTCAAGAGTTATGACTAAAAACTTTAATATATGCCCATAAAGCATAAAATACAATGGGGAATGATTGATCTAAAGTGGTGGAAAATGAGGCAGTTGTCCATAGCAACCAGCCCAGCTGTCATCAGTCCTAGGCCCCATGGAAAATTAAAGTATTAATCTGATTGGTTGGTACAGACAACTGCTCCAGTAAAGTGCACAACCTGCTGCTGGCAGATAAAAACATACAAAAAATAAAAATCATCAAATTAGAAGCTTTAATTCATGGAGAAAGTTCCAGAAGAAGAATGATTTCCACTGGCGTAACAACACTGGACCATGTTTGTGGCCTCAAATCCTATGGTGTGATGACTATAACTATATATACAGTAACTATATATGCTATGTATATATACAATCTTCTGATAATGGCTAATAACAGAGAACAACAATAAGCTAGTGCTGTATAAAAGTATGTATAGATTCTTCTGATAATGGCTGATAACAGAGAACAACAGTGAACAAGTGCTATGTATATGTATATATACAATCCTCTGATAATGGCTGATAACAGAGAACAACAGTGAGCGAGCGATCTACATATGTATGTACAAAATCCTCTGATAATGGCTAAACACAGAGAACAACAGTGAACAAGTGCTATGTATATGTATATATACAATCTTCTGATAATGGCTAATAACAGAAAACAACAGTGAATAAGTGCTATATATATGTATATATACAATCCTCTAATAATGACTGATAAAAGAGAAGAACAGTGAGCGACTGCTGTGCATAATCCCCTGATAATGGCTAATAACAGAGAACAACAGTGACCAAGTGCTTTTATTACATGCTGAGAAGGCAGAAGATGGAGACACTGGGGCAGATTTATTAAAACAATCTAAAAGCAAAACTGTCTTAGTTACCCATAACAACCAATCACAATTCAGGTTTCATTTTTCAGAAGCAGAATACAAAATGAAATCTGCGCTGTGATTGGTTGCTGTGGGTAACTAAGACAATTTTGCTTATAGGCCGTGTTAATAAATCTGCCCCAATGTAACTGTGGTTGGATATAGGGGCTACTACAGCCCGGTGACTTGCAGGAAGGTCGGGACCTTTATGAAAGCCTTCCCGGTCACCCGATTTACTTATGTGCCAAATTTTGGGTCAAATGGTTAAAGTGTTTGGACGCCCAAAGAGGACAGCCAGGGGCGAAGGTATAGGGGTGCAGAGATAGCAATCACTACTGGGCCAAGGAGCTTCAGGGGGTCTAAAGGCCTCTTTGCAACATAGGAAGACCCCAGTTTCATCAATCACACATGATAGGCAAGGGCCTCATTGCATATTTTGTATTGGGGCCCAGGAACTTCAAGTTACGTCTCTGAGGACAGACGAACAGACATTTCTTATATTAGAGACTGGCGGTCCATGACAATGTCCGGTAATTGTGGAGATAGGAGAAAGTGTTCCTCGAAGGGAGAGAGACTGTCACGTTTCTCCCAATATCCAAAAATTGGGAATCCCTGGTTTATGTTACCTCTACAATAATCTCTTATAGAATAGCACCCCTAGTGGCCAGTCACACCATTGACACTATTTTACATTTGCTATAACAGCCATAACCTGCACTTTGGAGGGTGTTCACCAAAACGTGCAAGAAACTGGAAATTCTCTTTTGTTTCCAGTAAATAGAAAGGAATATTAAAGGGCCGTTGTTCAGTCATATCATGAGAAGTTCAGCAAATTTCTAGTAGACTAATGGGTTTCACTTTCTTACATCTTCCAAGACCTTTGTTTACTATAAACTCTTGTTTATGTCCTGTACAGATCTTTCACATTTCACAACTGAGGATTTGTTACAATTGTATCCAGTCTAGACAATCTTCTGTGATCTAAACACATCAGTAGCACAAATCTCTCCTTCCTGATAGTTTGTTACAATGTATCAGTGCAGACACAATGGGGCAGATTTACTCAGGCTAGGTTCACATCTGTGCATGGCTCTCCGTTGTTCGAGTCCAACAGGGAAACTGAACGTCGGAGAGCTAAAGAGCTAAAGCAGTGGTTACCCACAGACCCCATAGACTATAATGGGGTCCGCTGGGTGTCCGTTGTTTTTATACTGAAACCGGCAGAAAGAAAAGTCCTCCGTGCAGGACTCTCAGCTGTTTCTCCGGCGGAGTCTCCAACAGAGACTCCAGTGCAGATGTGAACCTAGCCTAAGACTGGTGTATCGTATGCCAGTCTTAATAAAACCCCAACTGGAAGAAAACTGGCATGAGTTATATGAATTTGTCAGGCCAAGGCATTCCCGGACCCCCCAGCTCCACCTACTGTTGCACAATGTGGTGAGTGAGGCGCAGAACAGTGGTTGTGGTGCATGTTTGTCACAAGAAAGGGCAGAAAACTGGCATAGAGGGATTGATAAATCCCTCTCAATGTATCAGTCTGGAATCCTTAGCGCTCAAACCATTGTTACAAACCCCCAGCTGACAGAAGTATTTTGCGTTTGGATAAAAGCAAGAATCTTTCCATTCACTGACAGCAAGCAGAGGTCTTGGAAATGGCTTCAGAATTGGTTTATTCACTTAAAAGCAGAGGAATCAGAGGTATAGTAACTCCAGAACTACAGTGTAGATTGACACTACCATAAACAGGGCAAGACAGAGACACCATGCACTGTAACTTTGCATAACAATACTGAGTTATATGTCATTCTGGATGTGTAGAAAGCTGGGTGGCCTCTCCTGTGGGCAATGTAATAGCGGCCACTAGTGGTTGTCACCATGCTCACCTTGTATGGGATATGGGAATCAGGTGCCACCTTTAGAAATGACAGTACAAGATGGAACCTTCCTCCCCACCTAACCTAGAATTGGGGTATATGATACTTCTGCTATCTCCCCCTCCTATACCTCTCCCCTCCCCCTGCTATACCTTCCCCCACCCACCCCTCTGTGTTTCTGTCACTGCTGCGGCTTTAGCTGTAGATGTAGATATAGTGGTTTAAGCAACAAAGAGACTTATCTCTATCTATGATACCCTGAACCAAATGTCATCTAACCATGGAAACTGTGAGTCACCCCCAAACTGAGAGGAGGGCGGCGAAACAACGAGGCCTCCGGAACTCTGCAAACCCATCTAATAGTGAGATCACTGCCAGGTCATGTGGAGTCAGCAGTTATTATCAGGGGTTAATAATAGTGGGAGTGGTGGTAGAGAAAGGAGACTTGACAAGTTTAGGTCTGAAATAGTAGAGATCAACTTCTGGCGCACGGATTACCCAAGATGCACCACAATTATTAAGAGGTCTATTCGTGATTTACAAGGGTCAGTATCAGTACTATGGCGAACTAGTAGAACTCGACCATGGAGGAAATATATCAGGACTGATCTATCATAGGCCAGTCTTGATCTCCTTGGTGCCGAAGTGCGACGCGGCCAATTTATTAAGAACCTATTGCCTCTTAATAACTAGGAACATCTCTGGCGCCAGAAAAGGAATCTACGACTATTAAGAACTGGTGTAAATCTGAGCTATAGCTGCTGTCAGTTCTCACATAATATTATAATAAATTTATTACACACCCCCCTCCATGAAAACCCCTACTGCCTGCAGCCAACGCACAATATTTACTAATTTTTTGCACAAAAACAGGGTTGGATAAAATTTGCGATTTTTTTTACACCAGCATAGATGAATAATAAAGTCCCTCTACTGTATTTTATCTATACTATTATGTATTTAAGAATATTACTAACATGATCATTTATTATCATTCGTGATAGTATCAGTAGTATTATTAGTAGTAACAGTATCAGTAGTATCGGTAACAGTATCGGAAGTATTATCAGTAGTAATAGTATCAGTAGTATCAGTAAAGGTATCGGTAGTAGTGTCAGTATTATTATCCGTAGTATTTTCAGTAGTAGTATCAGTAATACTATCAGTAGTAATAGTAGCCATAGTATTATCAGTAATAGTATCAGGAACAGCATTGGTAGTAGTATCAGTATTATTATCAGTAGTAATAGTATCAGTAGTATTATTAGCAGTAATAGTATCAGTAGTATCAGCAATAGTATCAGTAGTATTAGTAGTAGTAGTATCAGTATTAGTATCAGTATTAACAGTATCGGTAGTATTATCAGTAGTAGTATCAGTTGTATTCTAAGTAGTAATAGCATCAGTAGTATTATCAGTAGTAACAGTATCAGTAGTATTATCAGTTGTAGTATCAGCAGTATTATCAGTAATAGTATCAGTAGTATTATCAGTAATAGTATCAGTAGTATTATCATTAGTAGTATCAGCAGTATTAACAGTAATAGTATCAGTAGTATTATCAGTAGTAGTATCAGTAGTATTATCAGTAGTAATATCAGTAATAGTGTCATTAGTATTATCAGTAGTAGTATCAGTAACAGTGTCAGTAGTACTATCAGCTGTATTATCAGTAGTATTATCAGTAGTAGTATAGCAGTAGTAGTATCAGTAGTATTATCAGTAGTAGTATCAGTAATAGTGTCATTAGTATTATCAGTAGTAGTATCAGTAACAGTGTCAGTAGTATTATCAGCTGTATTATCAGTAGTATTATCAGTAGTATAGCAGTAGTAGTATCAGTAGTATTATCAGTAGTAATATCAGTAATAGTGTCATTAGTATTATCAGTAGTAGTATCAGTAACAGTGTCAGTAGTATTATCAGCTGTATTATCAGTAGTATTATCAGTAGTAGTATAGCAGTAGTAGTATCAGTAGTATTATCAGTAATAGTATCAGTAGTATTATCAGTAATAGTATCAGTAGTATTATCAGTAGTAGTATTATCTGTAGTAGTATTATCAGTAGTAGTAGTATCAGTAATAGTGTCAGTAGTATTATCAGCTGTATTATCAGTAGTATTATCAGTAGTAGTATCAGTAGTATTATCAGTAGTAGTATTATTAGTTGGCTTAAAAGTTCTTGGCACATTTGTGGGGCATTTTTGTCGCATAGTGGCACGTTAGGCCATGGCCTTTTCCCCCAAGGCCACACCCATTTCCTGTGAGACTATGCCCCCTTTCCATTTTAATAGTGGTAGTATGAGTATTATCTTTAGTATTACTAGTACAAGTAGTATAAGTAGTATGAGTATTATCTTTAGTATTACTAGTATAAGTAGTATTAGAAGTATGAGTATTATCTTTAGTAGTACTAGTTCATGTAGTATTAGTAGTAGTAGCATGAGTATTAGTATTAGTAGTATTAGTATTGGTAGTAATAGTATGAGTATTATCTTTAGTAGTACTAATATAAGCAGTAATAGTAGTAGTACCATGAGTACAAGTAGTATAGTAGTATGAGTATTATCCTTAGTAGTACTAGTACAGGTAGTATTAGCAGTAATCGTATGAGTATTATCCTTAGTAGTACAAGTACAAGTAGTATTAGTAGTAATAGTATGAGTATTATCCCTAGTAGTACTAGTACAGGTAGTATTAGCAGTAGTTGTATGAGTATTATGCTTAGTATTACAAGTACAAGTAACATTAGTAGTGATAGTCTGAGTATTATCCTTAGTAGAAATAGTACAAGTAGTAGTAGTAGTAGTATGAGTATTATCCTTAGTAGCACTAGTATGAGTATTAACGGTAGTATGAGTATTATCCTTAGCAGTACTAGTACACGTAGTATTAGTAGTGATAGTCTGAGTATTATCCTTAGTAGAAATAGTACAAGTAGTAGTAGTAGTATGAGTATTATCCTTAGTAGCACTAGTATGAGTATTAACGGTAGTATGAGTATTATCCTTAGCAGTACTAGTACACGTAGTATTAGTAGTGATAGTATGAGTATTATCCTTAGTAACACTAGTACAAGTAGTAGTAGTATGAGTATTATCCTTAATAGCACTAGTAAGAGTATTAACGGTAGTATGAGTATTATCCTTAGCAGTACTAGTACACATAGTATTAGTAGTGATAGTATCAGTATTACCTTAGCAATATCATCAGTATAGTATGTGTATTATCAGTAGTAATATGATTATAATGAGTAGTATTAGTATTCTCTGTTTTAGTGTAGTATGTGTAATATCGGTAGTAATGTGATTATAATAAGTAGCATTAGCAGTAGTATTCTCAGTATTAGTGTAGTATGTGTATTATCAGCAGTAATAATATGATTATTGTGGGTAGCATTAGTATTAGTATTCTCAGTATTAGTATATGTGTGTTATCATCAGTATTAATAGCAATATGATTATAATGGGTAGTATTAGTAGTGGTATTATCAGTATTAGTGTAGTATGTGTATTATCAGTATTAATAGTAGTGATATGATTACTATATGTAGTCTTAGTATTAGTGTAGTATGTGTATTATCAGTATTAATAAGAATGTGATTATAATGAGTAGTAATATTAGTAGAATTCTTAGTATTAGTGTAGTAGGTGTATTATCAGTATTAGTAGTAATATGATTATGAATAGTATAAGTAGTAGTATTATCTGTATTAGCGTAGTATGTGTATTATCAGTAGTAGTAGCAATATAAGTAGTGTTAATAGTAATATTCTCATTATTAGCCTAGAATGTATATTGTCAATGTAATTGTCAGTAGTATATGATTATTATGTGTAGAATTAGTAGTAGTATTATCATTATTAGTGCAGCAATTTTATTAACAGTGGTATTAGTATAGTGAGTAGTATTAGTAGTGATATTCTAAGTATTACTGTAATATATGTATTATCAGTAGTTGAATTATAATTATTATGAGTAGTGTTAGTAGTAGTATAACAAGTAATAGCCTAATATATATATATATATATATATATATATATATATCTTGTCAATAGTAGTAATATGATTATTATGTATAGTATTAGTAGTAATGTTATCAGTAGGACTAGTGGTAGTATGTGTATTATCCATAGTATTCTTAATATTGCTTCCTATATACTAGTAGCAGCAGTATTCGGGTTAGTATCAGTAGTATTTTGTGTATATGGGGTATTGCTTCCTATATACTAGTAGCAGCAGTATTAGGGTTAGTATCAGTAGTATTTTGTGTATATGGGGTATTGCTTCCTATACACTAGTAGCAGCAGTATTCGGGTTAGTATCAGAAGTATTCTGTGTATATGGGGTATTGCTTCCTATATACTAGTAGCAGCAGTATTCGGGTTAGTATCAGTAGTATTCTGTGTATATGGGGTATTGCTTCCTATATACTAGTAGCAGCAGTATTAGGGTTAGTATCAGTAGTATTTTGTGTATATGGGGTATTGCTTCCTATACACTAGTAGCAGCAGTATTCGGGTTAGTATCAGTAGTATTCTGTGTATATGGGGTATTACTTACTATACACTAATAGCAGCAGTATTCGGGTTAGTATCAGTAGTATTCTGTGTATATGGGGTATTGCTTCCTATATACTAGTAGCAGTAGTATTCGGGTTAGTATCAGTAGTATTCTGTGTATATGGGGTATTACTTACTATACACTAATAGCAGCAGTATTCGGGTTAGTATCAGTAGTATTCTGTGTATATGGGGTATTGCTTCCTATATATTAGTAGCAGCAGTATTCGGGTTAGTATCAGTAGTATTCTGTATATATGGGGTATTACTTACTATATACTAATAGCAGCAGTATTCCGGTTAGTATCAGTAGTATTCTGTGTATATGGGGTATTGCTTCCTATATACTAGTAGCAGTATTCGGGTTAGTATCAGTAGTATTCTGTGTATATGGGGTATTACTTACTATACACTAATAGCAGCAGTATTCGGGTTAGTATCAGTAGTATTCTGTGTATATGGGGTATTGCTTCCTATATACTAGTAGCAGTAGTATTCGGGTTAGTATCAGTAGTATTCTGTGTATATGGGGTATTGCTTCCTATATATTAGTAGCAGCAGTATTCGGGTTAGTATCAGTAGTATTCTGTGTATATGGGGTATTGCTTCCTATATATTAGTAGCAGCAGTATTCGGGTTAGTATCAGTAGTATTCTGTGTATATGGGGTATTGCTTACTATACAGTAATAGCACCAGTATTCGGGATAGTATCAGTAGTATT
Organism: Leptodactylus fallax; assembly: GCA_947044405.1. Taxonomy (NCBI): domain Eukaryota; kingdom Metazoa; phylum Chordata; class Amphibia; order Anura; family Leptodactylidae; genus Leptodactylus; species Leptodactylus fallax. The sequence goes on from CAMRHE010000258.1 coordinate 284,474, forward strand.
CTGTGTATATGGGGTATTGCTTCCTATATATTAGTAGCAGCAGTATTAGGGTTAGTATCAGTAGTATTCTGTGTATATGGGGTATTGCTTCGTATACACTAATAGCAGCAGTATTCGGGTTAGTATCAGTAGTATTCTGTGTATATGGGGTATTGCTTACTATATATTAGTAGCAGCAGTATTCGGGTTAGTATCAGTAGTATTCTGTATATATGGGGTATTACTTACTATACACTAATAGCAGCAGTATTCGGGTTAGTATCAGTAGTATTCTGTGTATATGGGGTATTGCTTTCTATATACTAGTAGCAGCAGTATTAGGGGTAGTATCAGTAGTATTCTGTGTATATGGGGTATTTCTTTCTATATACTAGTAGCAGCAGTATTCGGGTTAGTATCAGTAGTATTCTGTGTATATGGGGTATTGCTTCCTATACACTAGTAGCAGCAGTATTCGGGTTAGTATCAGTAGTATTTTGTGTATATGGGGTATTGCTTCCTATATACTAGTAGCAGCAGTATTCGGGTTAGTATCAGTAGTATTTTGTGTATATGGGGTATTGCTTACTATACACTAGTAGCAGCAGTATTAGGGTTAGTATCAGTAGTATTCTGTGTATATGGGGTATTGCTTCGTATACACTAATAGCAGCAGTATTAGGGTTAGTATCAGTAGTATTCTGTGTATATGGGGTATTGCTTCGTATACACTAATAGCAGCAGTATTAGGGTTAGTATCAGTAGTATTCTGTGTATATGGGGTATTGCTTCCTATATATTAGTAGCAGCAGTATTAGGGTTAGTATCAGTAGTATTTTGTGTATATGGGGTATCGCTTCCTATATACTAGTAGCAGCAGTATTCGGGTTAGTATCAGTAGTATTGAGTGTGTATATGGGGTATTGCTTCCTATACAGTAATAGCAGCAGTATTAGGGTTAGTATCAGTAGTATTCTGTGTATATGGGGTATTGCTTCCTATACAGTAATAGCAGCAGTATTAGGGTTAGTATCAGTAGTATTCTGTGTATATGGGGTATTGCTTACTATACACTAGTAGCAGCAGTATTAGGGTTAGTATCAGTAGTATTCTGTGTATATGGGGTATTGCTTCGTATACACTAATAGCAGCAGTATTAGGGTTAGTATCAGTAGTATTCTGTGTATATGGGGTATTACTTACTATACACTAATAGCAGCAGTATTCGGGTTAGTATCAGTAGTATTCTGTGTATATGGGGTATTGCTTTCTATATACTAGTAGCAGCAGTATTAGGGGTAGTATCAGTAGTATTCTGTGTATATGGGGTATTGCATACTATACAGTAATAGCAGCAGTATTAGGGTTAGTATCAGTAGTATTCTGTGTATATGGGGTATTGCTTCCTATATATTAGTAGCAGCAGTATTCGGGTTAGTATCAGTAGTATTCTGTGTATATGGGGTATTGCATACTATACACTAATAGCAGCAGTATTAGGGTTAGTATCAGTAGTATTCTGTGTATATGGGGTATTGCTTACTATACAGTAATAGCAGCAGTATTAGGGTTAGTATCAGTAGTATTCTGTGTATATGGGGTATTGCATACTATACACTAATAGCAGCAGTATTAGGGTTAGTATCAGTAGTATTCTGTGTATATGGGGTATTGCTTACTATACAGTAATAGCAGCAGTATTCGGGTTAGTATCAGTAGTATTCTGTGTATATGGGGTATTGCTTCGTATACACTAATAGCAGCAGTATTCGGGTTAGTATCAGTAGTATTTTGTGTATATGGGGTATTGCTTCCTATACACTAGTAGCAACAGTATTCGGGTTAGTATCAGTAGTATTCTGTGTATATGGGGTATTGCTTCCTATATACTAGTAGCAGCAGTATTCGGGTTAGTATCAGTAGTATTCTGTGTATATGGGGTATTGCTTCCTATATATTAGTAGCAGCAGTATTCGGGTTAGTATCAGTAGTATTCTGTGTATATGGGGTATTGCTTCCTATACACTAATAGCAGCAGTATTTGGGTTAGTATCAGTAGTATTCTGTGTATATGGGGTATTGCTTCCTATATATTAGTAGCAGCAGTATTCGGGTTAGTATCAGTAGTATTCTGTGTATATGGGGTATTACTTACTATACACTAATAGCAGCAGTATTCGGGTTAGTATCAGTAGTATTCTGTGTATATGGGGTATTGCTTTCTATATACTAGTAGCAGCAGTATTAGGGGTAGTATCAGTGGTATTCTGTGTATATGGGGTATTGCATACTATACAGTAATAGCAGCAGTATTAGGGTTAGTATCAGTAGTATTCTGTGTATATGGGGTATTGCTTCCTATATATTACTAGCAGCAGTATTCGGGTTAGTATCAGTAGTATTCTGTGTATATGGGGTATTGCATACTATACACTAATAGCAGCAGTATTAGGGTTAGTATCAGTAGTATTCTGTGTATATGGGGTATTGCTTACTATACAGTAATAGCAGCAGTATTAGGGTTAGTATCAGTAGTATTCTGTGTATATGGGGTATTGCTTCCTATATATTAGTAGCAGCAGTATTCGGGTTAGTATCAGTAGTATTCTGTGTATATGGGGTATTGCTTACTATACAGTAATAGCAGCAGTATTCGGGTTAGTATCAGTAGTATTCTGTGTATATGGGGTATTGCTTCCTATATATTAGTAGCAGCAGTATTCGGGTTAGTATCAGTAGTATTCTGTGTATATGGGGTATTGCTTCGTATACACTAATAGCAGCAGTATTCGGGTTAGTATCAGTAGTATTTTGTGTATATGGGGTATTGCTTCCTATACACTAGTAGCAACAGTATTCGGGTTAGTATCAGTAGTATTCTGTGTATATGGGGTATTGCTTCCTATATACTAGTAGCAGCAGTATTCGGGTTAGTATCAGTAGTATTCTGTGTATATGGGGTATTGCTTCCTATATATTAGTAGCAGCAGTATTAGGGTTAGTATCAGTAGTATTCTGTGTATATGGGGTATTGCTTCCTATACACTAATAGCAGCAGTATTTGGGTTAGTATCAGTAGTATTCTGTGTATATGGGGTATTGCTTCCTATATATTAGTAGCAGCAGTATTCGGGTTAGTATCAGTAGTATTCTGTGTATATGGGGTATTGCTTACTATATACTAGTAGCAGCAGTATTCGGGTTAGTATCAGTAGTATTGTGTGTATATGGGGTATTGCTTCCTATATACTAGTAGCAGTAGTATTAGGGGTAGTATCAGTAGTATTCTGTGTATATGGGGTATTGCATACTATACACTAATAGCAGCAGTATTAGGGTTAGTATCAGTAGTATTCTGTGTATATGGGGTATTGCATACTATACACTAATAGCAGCAGTATTAGGGTTAGTATCAGTAGTATTCTGTGTATATGGGGTATTGCATACTATACACTAATAGCAGCAGTATTAGGGTTAGTGTCAGTAGTATTCTGTGTATATGGGGTATTGCTTACTATACAGTAATAGCAGCAGTATTCGGGTTAGTATCAGTAGTATTCTGTGTATATGGGGTATTGCATACTATACACTAATAGCAGCAGTATTAGGGTTAGTATCAGTAGTATTCTGTGTATATGGGGTATTGCTTACTATATACTAGTAGCAGCAGTATTCGGGTTAGTATCAGTAGTATTGTGTGTATATGGGGTATTGCTTCCTATATACTAGTAGCAGCAGTATTAGGGGTAGTATCAGTAGTATTCTGTGTATATGGGGTATTGCATACTATACAGTAATAGCAGCAGTATTAGGGTTAGTATCAGTAGTATTCTGTGTATATGGGGTATTGCATACTATACAGTAATAGCAGCAGTATTAGGGTTAGTATCAGTAGTATTCTGTGTATATGGGGTATTGCATACTATACAGTAATAGCAGCAGTATTAGGGTTAGTATCAGTAGTATTCTGTGTATATGGGGTATTGCTTACTATATACTAGTAGCAGCAGTATTCGGGTTAGTATCAGTAGTATTGTGTGTATATGGGGTATTGCTTCCTATACACTAGTAGCAACAGTATTCGGGTTAGTATCAGTAGTATTCTGTGTATATGGGGTATTGCTTCCTATATACTAGTAGCAGCAGTATTCGGGTTAGTATCAGTAGTATTCTGTGTATATGGGGTATTGCTTCCTATATATTAGTAGCAGCAGTATTCGGGTTAGTATCAGTAGTATTCTGTGTATATGGGGTATTGCATACTATACACTAATAGCAGCAGTATTAGGGTTAGTATCAGTAGTATTCTGTGTATATGGGGTATTGCTTCCTATATATTAGTAGCAGCAGTATTAGGGTTAGTATCAGTAGTATTCTGTGTATATGGGGTATTGCTTCCTATATTCTAGTAGCAGCAGTATTAGGGTTAGTATCAGTAGTATTCTGTGTATATGGGGTATTGCATACTATACACTAATAGCAGCAGTATTAGGGTTAGTATCAGTAGTATTCTGTGTATATGGGGTATTGCTTCCTATACACTAATAGCAGCAGTATTAGGGTTAGTATCAGTAGTATTCTGTGTATATGGGGTATTGCTTCCTATATTCTAGTAGCAGCAGTATTCGGGTTAGTATCAGTAGTATTCTGTGTATATGGGGTATTGCATACTATACAGTAATAGCAGCAGTATTAGGGTTAGTATCAGTAGTATTCTGTGTATATGGGGTATTGCATACTATACACTAATAGCAGCAGTATTAGGGTTAGTATCAGTAGTATTCTGTGTATATGGGGTATTGCTTCCTATACACTAATAGCAGCAGTATTAGGGTTAGTATCAGTAGTATTCTGTGTATATGGGGTATTGCTTCCTATATTCTAGTAGCAGCAGTATTCGGGTTAGTATCAGTAGTATTCTGTGTATATGGGGTATTGCATACTATACAGTAATAGCAGCAGTATTAGGGTTAGTATCAGTAGTATTCTGTGTATATGGGGTATTGCATACTATACACTAATAGCAGCAGTATTAGGGTTAGTATCAGTAGTATTCTGTGTATATGGGGTATTGCTTCCTATACACTAATAGCAGCAGTATTAGGGTTAGTATCAGTAGTATTCTGTGTATATGGGGTATTGCTTCCTATACACTAATAGCAGCAGTATTCAGGTTAGTATCAGTAGTATTGTGTGTGTATATGGGGTATTGCTTACTATATACTAGTAGCAGCAGTTCCCCTTAGTTGTAGTGATATAATATTACTCACATCCCACAGACTCTGTGAGCACCCTGTTAGGAGCCCAGGGTCAGGGTCTCTCCCTACACCTGCAGCCCCATCTCTTCTGCCTGTGTATCTGCAGACAGGGAGGTTCTTGATGTAGGACCCCTCTCCATAGCCACCACCACCCCATCTGTACACCCCCCATCCCATTCTTGGGGGTCTCTCCTTTCCCCCTGCTGGAAGGGTTTTTGGTGGCGTCTTTCCCCCCTGGCTTCTCCTTTGCTTTCTCCTTCTTCTGAGCAGTAAGTTCAGGACTGAAGGTTCCAGTTGAAGTTTCATTTTTTTTTCTTGAACATCTGTCACCAACAAGGAAACCAAAGTGACATCACTTCCCCAAAAAGTGGGGACACAGAGTCAGTGAGCAGAGCACACTCACACCCAGCCGGCTCTGCTGCAGAACCTCACCTGGACATGGCCTCCTCCTGAGGCTGCTGCAGCACCTGCTCCTCAGCTCCCCAGGAGGTGACATGGATTGCACCATCAAGGTAGGTGATGATGAGGAAGGCGCAGGGGAGCCCCAGGAGCCGGACACCATGGACTGCAGCCACCCCCTTCCTTCTTCCCCTGTGACACTCAGCCCTGGGGCGGTTATTCCGAAGCCCCCACTCTTTCCTTTTGGTACCAGATTTCCTCTTCCTTTAGTGGTTCATGTCTCAGCTTAAATAACAACAAGCAAAACCTCCAGATCTAGAGCTCAGAGCTAGGACCTGGGAGCAGCACCCAGGGGACCAGGATGGGGAACCCACTGCAGGCACTTGGGGGGCTCAGCCTGTGTGCTGGGGGGCTGCAGCTACCACCTGCTGCCAATGGACAAGAAGGGAGGAAGAGTCCATGGTGCTCAGGATCCTGGGGATAAACAGGTGGGTGATGGCATCACAAGGGATGGATGGGCAAAGGAGGCTCCACCAAGTGCAGGGTAACAGGAGACCTCCACCCCATACATGTATGAAATATACAACCATGTCCCCCCCAGCAAGGTGTCATATGGTGTCATAGTATCCCTGGGTATACAGCTACATATAGGCTATTTATTGATATTATTATTCTTACTTATAACTACTTCTCTATTATTTAATCATTTCATTAAAAGAATTTTCCGATTTATTTTTGTGTAATTTTTTTTTTTGTCAAATTTTTGACTTATTAGGATTTTATGAGAAATATGATAAGAATAGAAATATAATAGTAATCTAAAAATAATAATAGACAAGTATAGTAATAGTAATATAATAATAGTATAATAGTCACAGGAATGTAACAATAGTGCAACAGTAACATAAAAATCTAATGATATAATAGTAATCTAAAAATAACAATATAAAAGTATAATAGTCATATAGAAATAAAAACACATATAATAATAGTGTAATGGTAAAATGGAAATAGTAATATAGAAATAATAATATAGATATATAATAATAGCATAATGGTAAAATAGAAATAGTAATATAGAAATATACAGAAATATAACAGAAATACTAATAGTATAATGTAGAAATATAATAACTAGTAATACAGAAATATAATAGTTTAATAGTAAAATAGAAGTGTAATAATAGTAATATAGAAATAATAATATAGATATATAATAATATTATAATAATATAGAAATAAATAATATAGATATATAATATAATAATAATAATATAGAAGTATAATAATAGTATAATAATAATATAGAAATGAAAATATAGATATATAATCATAGTATAATAGTAATATATAAAGAATAATATAGCTAAATAATAGTAGTAATATAGTAATAATAATATAAATATATAATCAGTATAATAGTAATATATAAAGAATAATATAGCTAAATAATAATAGTATAATAGTAATATAAAAATAGTAATATAGAAATATAATAGTAATAAATATAACAATAAATATAAAAAACAAATCCTATAACATCAAATATAATAATACATCTATAATATGTAAAGTATAAAAATCATAATCGTCTAAAATGATTAAAGAATATTAAATAAGCAGTAGCAATAATAGTAGTAATATATATCGAATAATATTTTATAGTCAAGATTTATAGCATTAGTTAATTATATATATATATATATATACTATATATACATAGAATAAACTAATGCTATATTACATACACACTTACATTTTATTCTGAATTTCTATCGTTTTTTTTTTACACTGTCGCATATTTATATTTTCTTTTTTTTATGTATTTCGCACATTATTATATTCCCATTTTGGTTTTCTCTGTAGAAATATTTCAGTAAGAAGCCATTGTTTGTCGCTTCTGCAGTCAGTTCAGGAGGTTTCATGGTTTATCATACATTGCATCGAAAGATCTAAAATAATTTGTGTCATTCAGTAAAGATCTAGAAATAGCCGGCATGTGGGCGCCAGTTTATTCTACAGATCAAGGGTGAGGATGATGAGGGTGATGAGGAGGATGAGGGTTATGAGGAGGATGAGGGTGATGGTGACTGCAGTGTCGGGTTAGGTCGAATGTGTATGAAAACGGAGGGAAATAATCTCCATCTCTATCTGATGCAATATTCTATTTCTTCCTCATATTTGATCTATCGTTAAATATTATTTATGCTCTTTATATACTTTATATTTATTATACTTCAATGTTACTTTATATTCTTTATCATTAATTTATCTACAAACCTATTTAGATGTTATATTGTTTATTTCCTTCTATGTATTATATATTCTTTACTATCTCTCTCTTACTTTTATTTTGTATTTATTATTATTATATTACGTTGTTATTTTTTTTATTTTATTTAGTATTTTTCATTATTACTATTATTATATTATATTATTATTTTTTATTTTATTTAGTATTTTGTATTGTTTCCTTTCCATTTTCTGTATTTATCCGTTGATTATTTTCATGTATATTTATTATCTGCAGATTTATTCATTTATTCTACTTTTTATGTCCTTATTTATCAATTTATTTTTACATCTATTTCTAAAAATAATGTCCCAAATAATATATTTGCGCCTTTTTATAGATAAATCGACCTTCTTATGACGACGATATGTTTTTCTCCAGTAGTTTTCTACCTCTTTGACGTCCAGCTGTGGTGAAACTATAACTGCCGGCATGCTGAGAGTTGTAGTTTCACCTCAGCTGGAGAGCCACAAGCGTATATTTTATATAGCGATTCACTCGATGACGTAGATATACGTCGTCTATAATATAGGCATTACAGAATAGTGACAAATGATGAGCACAGTTGGATCATACTGGGCACAGTTTTACGGCCAATGCTTCTTAGTAACAGTTTTTGTGAAGTTTTGTGTGTATGAGGAAGCTTCTGTTTCCGCAAAGAGCAGCAACTTCTGAGAGGGAAGAGTTAACCCCTTGGGGGTAGAATTGGTTCACAGATGTAGCTGAGAATGTCATTCAGTTCTACAACAGATACAAATGTATTTCAATGTAGAGCCAAAATGGCGCTGCCAGCTCTGCCTCTTCTCCACCCTCTTTGTACAGAAGTTCTTGCACTTGACAAACTTAAATCTTCTACATCTCCATATTGTGGTTCTATTTGTGGCCAGGCATACAATGTGTCAAACTTATATCTGGGACACCAGAATGCAAACAACTACATGTACATGTGTTATTTCTACAGATTACAGATATAGCAGTGCTGACTGTGTCACTGGACACTTTGTAAATGTGTTGTTAGTCCACTGAGATCATTGAACTGAGGCTTTACCTGCAGTCCTATGTAAAAATACATATACAGTAATTAAGTTAATGTTTAGGACTCAAGGAGGCACAAAGCTATTGAAATTGAGATTAGTAGAGCTGACTTTGTCATTGAACTCTTTGGGACTGTGTCATTTGACATTGTGGTGAATAGTAGGCTTTACCTGCAGTCCTATGTAAAGATAGAAAGATAGATAGATAGATAGATAGATAGATAGATAGATAGATAGATAGATATGAGATAGATAGATAGATAGATAGATAGATATGAGATAGATATGAGATAGATAGATAGATAGATAGGAGATAGATAGATAGATAGATATGAGATAGATAGATAGATAGATAGATAGATAGATAGATAGATAGATAGATAGATATGAGATAGATAGATAGATAGATAGATAGGTAGATAGATAGATAGATAGATATGAGATAGATAGATAGATAGATATGAGATAGATAGATAGATAGATATGAGATAGATAGATAGATAGATAGATATGAGATAGATAGATAGATAGATAGATAGATATGATATAGATAGATAGATAGATAGATAGATATGATATAGATAGATAGATAGATAGATATGAGATAGATAGATAGATAGATATGAGATAGATAGATAGATAGATAGATAGATATGAGATAGATAGATAGATAGATAGATAGATATGAGATAGATAGATAGATAGATAGATATGAGATAGATAGATAGATAGATATGAGATAGATAGATAGATAGATAGATAGATATGAGATAGATAGATAGATAGATAGATAGATAGGTAGATAGATAGATATGAGATAGATAGATAGATAGATAGATAGATATGAGATAGATAGATAGATAGATAGATATGAGAGATAGATAGATAGATAGATAGATAGATAGATATGAGATAGATAGATAGATAGATAGATAGATAGATATGAGATAGATAGATAGATATGAGATAGATAGATAGATATGAGATAGATAGATAGATAGATATGAGATAGATAGATAGATATGAGATAGATAGAAAGATAGATAGATATGAGATAGATAGATAGATAGATAGATATGAGATAGATAGATAGATAGATATGAGATAGATAGAAAGATATGATATGATATAGATAGATAGATATGATATGATATAGATAGAAAGATATGATATGATATAGATAGATAGATATGATATGAGATAGATAGATAGATAGATAGATATGATATAGATAGATAGATAGATAGATAGATATGATATAGATAGATAGATAGATAGATAGATAGATAGGAGATAGATAGATAGATAGATAGATAGATAGATATGAGATATATAGATAGATAGATAGATAGATAGATAGATAGATAGATAGTAAGGTAGAAGTAGAAGAGCTTCCTATATATTTCCCATTCTTTTTGTGGTCATTTTTGACTTTGGCTCAAAAAACCGAAGCAAAATCTGCAACAAAAAGAGCTGCTTTTCAGCAACGTGGGGCCTCAGCCTAAATTGGGTTTAGCAGAGCTGACTTTGTCATTGAACTCTTTGGAACTGTGACATTTGTATACTGGATGACTAGTAGACTTTGCCTGCAGTCCTGTGTAAAGCCACATAGTATATATATTATTGCTGGCTGTGTCAGTAGTGCGGCCCCAGATGTTGTATTGTACGTTGGTGTCAGTGTTGTGTAACCTCAGTACAACAAGCACACAACCTCCTCCCATTTACTGAAACTGCTTACTCAACACTGCGCTGTTAACCCTTCTCCTGCTGCAGCGCAGTATATACAGGGTACATGTATATAGCAAATAGACCTGCTGGTAACTGATACCCTTCTTCAGGTATGGCAGCTGTCTTCAGTTGGATCTCTGGATTCGAGTATTATATCAGAGCCTGCACCACTAGGGGATCCTCTGGTGATCTGCTGGGCCAGTCCAGCCACATTCACAAGTAGATAAACACACACGTATACATACACACAGATATATACGGGTGAATCTCAATAAATTAGAATATCTTTGAAACATTCATTCATTTCAGTAATACAGTAATACAATCCATAATCAGCGTCTTCCATGATTGTGTGTCCTACTGAACCAGACTGAGGGACCATTTAAAGGCTTAGGAAACCTTGGCAGGTGACACTGAATTTACAATACTGAACTGAACTTACAATATTCTAATTTTCTTAGATTTGGGTTTTCATTACCTGTAATCCATAATCAACATTTACAGAAATAAAACACTTGAAATAGAAGACTCTGTGTGTAAAGAATCTAGAAAATATAGGAGGGCACTTTTTTAATTCAATTACTGAAAGAAATAAACGTTTAAAAGTTATTCTAATTTACTGAGATGCAGCTGTAGATCCAGATATACACACACATGTATACGCGATAAATGTATAGGTATATACAGATAAATAGATACAGGTACACACACACATTCATATGCAGATAAATGTATACATACAGTGCCTTGCGAAAGTATTTTCAACCTTTTGTCACATTTTAGGCTTCAAACATAAGGATATAAAATTTAAATTTTTTTGGTGAAGAATCAACAAGTGGGACACAATTGTGAAGTGGAACAAAATTTATTGGTTATTTTAAACTTTTGTAAAAAATAAAAAATGAAAAGTGGGGCGTGCAATATTATTTGGCCCCTTTACTTTCAGTGCAGCAAACTCACTCCAGAAGTTCAGTGAGGATCTCTGAATGATCCAATGTTGTCCTAAATGACTGATGATGATAAATATAATCCACCTGTGTGTAATCAAGTCTCCGTATAAATGCACCTGCTCTGTGATAGTCTCAGGGTTCTGTTTAAAGCGCAGAGAGCATCATGAAGACCAAGGAACACACCAGGCAGGTCCGTGATAGTGTTGTGGAGAAGTTTAAAGCCGGATTTGGATACAAAAAGATTTCCCAAACTTTAAACATCCCAAGGAGCACTGTGCAAGCGATCATATTGAAATGGAAGGAGTATCAGACCACTGCAAATCTACCAAGACGCGGCCGTCCCTCTAAACTTTCATCTCAAACAAGGAGAAGACTGATCAGAGATGCAGCCAAGAGGCCCATGATCATTCTGGATGAACTGCAGAGATCTACAGCTGAGGTGGGAGAGTCTGTCCATAGGACAACAATCAGTCGTACACTGCACAAATCTGGCCTTTATGGAAGAGTGGCAAGAAGAAAGACATTTCTCAAAGATATCCATAAAAAGTCTCGTTTAAAGTTTGCCACAAGCCACCTGGGAGACACCAAACATGTGGAAGAAGGTGCTCTGGTCAGATGAAACCAAAATCCAACTTTTTGGCCACAATGCAAAACGATATGTTTGGCGTAAAAGCAACACAGCTCATCACCCTGAACACACCATCCCCACTGTCAAACATGGTGGTGGCAGCATCATGGTTTGGGCCTGCTTTTCTTCAGCAGGGACAGGGAAGATGGTTAAAATTGATGGGAAGATGGATGGAACCAAATACAGGACCATTCTGGAAGAAAACCTGTTGGAGTCTGCAAAAGACCTGAGACTGGGACGGAGATTTATCTTCCAACAAGACAATGATCCCAAACATAAAGCAAAATCTACAATGGAATGGTTCACAAATAAACGTATCCAGGTGTTAGAATGGCCAAGTCACAGTCCAGACCTGAATCCAATCGAGAATCTGTGGAAAGAGCTGAAAACTGCTGTTCACAAACGCTCTCCATCCAACCTCACTGAGCTCCAGCTGTTTTCCAAGGAAGAATGGGCAAGAATTTCAGTCTCTCGAAGTGCAAAACTGATAGAGACATACCCCAAGTGACTTGCAGCTGTAATCGCAGCAAAAGGTGGCGCTACAAAGTATTAACTTAAGGGGGCCGAATAATTTGGAACGCCCCACATTTCAGTTTTTTATTTTTTTTTATTTTTAAGTTTAAAATATCCAATAAATTTTGTTCCACTTCACAATTGTGTCCCACTTGTTGTTGATTCTTCACCAAAAAATTTAAATTTTATATTATTATGTTTGAAGCCTGAAATGTGGCAAAAGGTTGAAAAGTTCAAGGGGGCCGAATACTTTCGCAAGGCACTGTACATACACATACATAGATACAGATAAGCACACTTACACACATACGTACATATATACACACAATCATAGACAGATAAACATATACAGATATCCACACTGATACATGCACACACATGTACCTACACGGATACATACAAACACGCAAACAAACACATATACATTCATACACACACAGATATGCACACAAATGCCTAAATACAAAAAAAAACACAAAATATATATACATAACAATATATATGCCCAGATACACATAGCACATACAAAAATATAGATACATATACTCATATTGTACCTATGGACACAAAGGATACAGATATATACATGTGGATACTTATGTACAGAGCTACAGGTGCATCTCAATAAATTAGAATTTCTTTGAAACGTTTCTTTCAGTAATTAAATTTAAAAAGTGCCCTCCTATATTTTCTAGATTCTTTACACACAGAGTCTTCTATTTCAAGTGTTTTATTTCTGTAAATGTTGATTATGGATTACAGGTAATGAAAACCCAAATCTAAGAAAACTAGAATATTGTAAATTCAGTTCAGTATTGTAAATTCAGTGTCACCTGCCAAGGTTTCCTAAGCCTGTAAATGGTCCCTCAGTCTGGTTCAGTAGGACACACAATCATGGAAGACGCTGATTATGGATTGTATTACTGAAATGAATGAATGTTTCAAAGATATTCTAATTTATTGAGATGCACCAGTATATACATACGCATACAGACACCCACACTGATACTTCAAAAAACACAATACAGACATAGACACAGATACAAACACACACAGACACATGCACATTCATACACACATACTTACATATATACAAACACACCCAAATACATGCACATTCATACACAGATATACATACACACACTTACATATATACAAACACATTCATTCATACATAGATATACACACACATACGAGCATATACACAAACACACAATACAGACATACACACAGATACAAACACACACAGACACACGCACATTTATACAGTACACAGATATACATACACATATGTACACACACATATGTTCATACACATAGATGTATACAGTGTTGTGCAAAAGTTTTAGGCAAGTGTGGAAAACACACTGCAAACTAAGAATGCTTTCAGAAATAGATGGGTTAACAGTTTATTTCTGTCAATTATCAAAATAGTCTCTCTGTTTTGAAGGCAAAAGCTGAATATTTACATTTGTCTTTTCTTCAATCACTACATTTTGGTAGTTGACAAAAATAAATTATTAACCATCCTATTTCTGAAAGTATTCACTCCGCAGCATTTTTTCCACATCTGCCTTTTGCATAGTACTGTAGATACACAGATATACACATACATACATAGACACATATACCCACATGGATGCCAACATACAATACAAACATCTGTCTATACAGATACACACAAACATACACTGATACACAATAATACATTACTACTTATACATAGACATGCAGATAGATACAAACATAGACGCATACATGCAGATAGATACAAAGATATAGATAGATAGATAGATAGATAGATAGATAGATAGATAGATAGACAGATGAGTGGTCACAGACAGTTGAGGGCCCCTGTGCAAGAACAGTGGGCCCCTTGTATTCCAGTATCTAAGCATGCAACTTACATATGTCTTTTTAAGGCTAAGTTCACACAGTGGAAAATAAAGAGGAATTTGATGCCACCTCAGATTCCTCTTCATTTTCCACAAAGCATCAGTTTTCCACCACTGATTTGAGCCCAATCAGATTATGCCATGTGAATGAGCCCTAACAGTTCACCATAATCGCCATGAGGTAGTGGAGGCATTTTACAATATACCTACAATAGATAGAAGAAAGGTGCTGGTAAGGTGATAGGGCCCCCTGATCTACCAGGCCCCTGAGTAGCTACTCAGGTTGCACCGATGTCCATGCCTACACATACACACAGATACATATACACATACATACAGATACATATACACATACACACAGATACATATACACATACACACAGATACATATACACATACACACAGATACATATACACATACACATACACACAGATACATATACACACACGCACAGATACACATACACACAGATACATATACACATACACACAGATACATATACACATACACACAGATACATATACACATACATACAGATACATATACACACAGATACATATACACATACACACAGATACATATACACATACACACAGATACATATACACATACATACAGATACATATACACATACACACAGATACATATACACACAGATACATATACACATACACACAGATACATATACACACAGATACATATACACATACATACAGATACATATACACATACACACAGATACATATACTCATACACACAGAAACACAAACACACAGATACATATAGACATACATACACACAGATACCTACATGCACATACACACAGATATGTGAGCTTGGATGACACAGTCATGTCAGTCCCCTTATTTTGTCCACTCAGCTTGACAACTGTGCAGCATGGTCACCGAGATGGCCACGTGGCTGTGGGACTCTAGATTGACAATGCCACCAATGCACTCATTGGGGAATAAATGTCCAATCACTGGGGGCCTGATCGCCGGGTCACCCATTAATCAGAAGGACAGGGGAACGAAAATACCCCTAAGGCCTCCTTGTGAATGAAGCACCAGTGCTCTTTCATGACCGGCGCTCCATTCACTTCTATGATGTCAGGACTGTAATCTCTGGCAGTTAATGGAGCGTAGTTCATGCAAGAGCACTGGGGCTCCATTCACAATAAGGTGTTAGGGGGACTTTCGGGGGCGATCGGACACTTATCCTCCATCCTGTGGATAGGGAATGAATGTCCATAACATGACAACCCCTTTAAGGGGGCCCCACTACGTAAAATCTGACATGAGGTGGGTAAGGGCCCCATTACAGATCTTGCATATGGGCCCAGGAGCTTTGCTCGGTTACTCCTCTGGTGACAACCAATTTGGTGGCCACTGCACAGATATAGAAAAGAAAAAACTTCACAGTTTTCAGCTTTCTCAGACTCCTGTATGGCACAATACAGGACACTATACAGTATACTGTTTTCTCTATAGATACATTGGGGAAAATTTATTAAAATCGCCAACAAGCAAAATTGTCATAGTTAACCAATGCAACCAATCAAAGCGCAGCTTTCATTTTGTATTCTGCTCCTGAGAAATGAAAGCTGCGCTCTGATTGGCTGCTATGAGCAACTAAGACCATTTTGCTTTTACACCATTTTAATAAATCTGCCTCACAGTATATAATATGTGTGTTTGTACTGAAGATGTTAACCTGTCAGCTGTAGAGGCGGCTGTCAGTGGTGAGAAAACCTGCGGGTGGACCTTTATGTGTGGTCAGAAATATGTCAGGTTCTGAGTATAACAAGAAATACCACAAGACCCCCTCACCGAAAAATCCTCCCCCAGCCAGAGCCATATTGAATCATCAGCTAAACAGTGTATTCATTTTCAGTTGTTGGGGTTTTTTTTACTTATTTTCATCCCATGACATATTTGAGACAGTTTTATGAAAATTGTCTTAGTTGCCCATAGCAACCAATCACAGCACAGCTTTCATTTGTCAAAGGCACTAGAAGAAATGAAAGCCGCGCTGTGATTGGTTGTAATGGGCAACTAAGTGTATTTTGCTTTTAGGCCGGAGCCCCATGTGGCGGAAACGCCGTGGAAAAAAAAAACCGCGGCGTTTTACATTGACTGCAAGGTGGATGGGATGCTAGTTAATCCCATTCACACCTTGCGGAAAAATACACGCAGTGGACATGCTACGATTTCCAAAACTGTTGCGGTTTTGGAAATCGCAGCATGTCAGTTATACCTACAGAAACGCTGGCGTTTTCCCTATCGGTATAATGGAAGCAGAAAGTCCGCAGAGGGAAACTCTGCGGACTTTCTGTGAAAAGCGGTGTGGGAAAAAAACACGATGCGTTGCCGCGGCGGTTTTTCCCACAGCACTTTTTTGCTGCGACCCGCTACGTGGGGCTTTAGCCTTAGCCTTATTTTTAATAAATCTGTCCTGTTGTTTTACAGACCTGACTCCTAAGAAACAGAAGGAGTCCTAAGGTGAAAGGGTGGGGCTTAACTTCTTCCTGCCCCAAACTCATTCTTCTGGGGGCTATTTAGTGGACTCAGTAGAACCTCCCATTTTAGTTTTTACATGAACTTGTCCTTTCCACAAAGAGCGCCACACCTGTCCATAGATTGTATCTGGTATTGCATCTTATTTTCATTGAAGTGAATCAAGTTTAGCCGCAATATCACACACAACCTGTGGAAAGGCATGGCGCTGTTTTTGAAAGAAAGCAGACATATTTTTCTAATCCTGGACAATCCCTTTAAGCCATTACTGTATAGACAAGCAGAGAGCCTCCTGTGTTAATGGCAGGGCAGCGGGGGCACACCAGTGATCCTGAGACTGGGTCTGACAACAGCCAATGCACCTCTCTGACAACTTCTGTAACTTTCTACATTTCTGTGTTTTAGGCTACGGCTCCACGTTGCGGAAACGCAGCTTTTTTTGTTGCAGATTTTGCTGCGGTTTTTTTAGCCAAAGCCAGGAGTGGATTTAGCAGCAGGGAGAAGTATAAGGACTTCCTATATATTTCCCATTCCCTTTGTAGCCATTCTAGGCTTTGGCTCAAAAAAACGCAGCAAAATCTGCAACAAAAAAAGCTGTGTTTCCTCAACGTGGGGCCGTAACCTTAGTCTATCATCATTTCTAAAATCTAATATATTTACATGATGCAGCGCTCATCCAGATTAACCTCATGACCCGAGCACAGATCATATCTCACTACAGAAACTGAAGAAATATTATAGCAGGAGTCTAAACTAAAGGCCTTGTATGTTTTCAGTCTATACTGACTTCTCACAGCTGAGGGTCTGTTACAGTTGTATCCATTCTAAACAATTTCTAAATACAGCATTAGCAAAAATATCTTTTCCTGTTCTGATAGTTTGCTACAATGTATCAGTCATCAGTCTGTAGTGCAGAGGACTGTCTTGGCTGTATACAATTGTAACAAAACCTCAGCTGTGAGAAGTATTAGGTCATAATAGAGTAAAACCATACAAGATCTTTAGTCTACACTCTGGCTTTTATATTTCTTCAGTTTCTGTAGTAAGATATGGCCTGTGCTCCTCGTGGGCGGAGCTGGTGTCATGGAGCTAATATGGATGAGCACTGCATTATGTAAAAAGTGAAAGAGGAATGGCGTGTATAGAAATGACTCTTCAACGTGGATTCGGAAACAGAAAAGGAGAATTCTCCAAACTTCTGTCATCTACTCATCCTGTAATATAATATTACCTAACAGCAGTCACATGACCCAGGCCCAACAACACATATAGTGTATACCATATGCCAGGAGACCCTGCTGTGTGTACAGTATCACATATTAGATACAGCTGTATGAGAGACAGTATCATATAGGATAGCATTAGATACCGGAGTTTAACAGACAGTATCACACTGGTAGGCTTAGGTACAGTAGTTTAGAAGACAGTACCACACAAACTGAGATATACTGGTTCTCCATACAGTATCACACATGATAGGATTAGATACACCTGGATTGCAGACAGTGTCATATATGATATGATTAGATACAGGCACGTAGCAGACAGTATCACACATGGTAGGCCTAGGTACAGTGGTTTAGTAGACAGTGTCATGTATGATAGTATTAGATACCGGAGCTTAACAGAGTGTATCATACATGATAGGCTTAGGTACAGTGGTTTAGAAGACAGTAGCATGCAAACTGAGATATACTGGTTCACCAGACAGTATCACACATGATAGGCTTAGGTACAGTGGTTTAGTGGACAGTATCATGTATGAGCTTAACAGAGTGTATCACACATGATAGATTTAGGTACAGTAGTTTAGAAGACAGTACCACACAAGCTGAGATATACTGGTTCTCCATACAGTGTCACACATGATAAGATTAGATACACCTGGATTGGAGACAGTATTATATATGATAGGATTGGATACAGGCACTTAGCAGACAGTATCACACATGATAGATTTAGGTACAGTAGTTTAGAAGACAGTACCTCACAAACTGAGATATACTGGTCCTCCATACAGTGTCACACATGATAGGATTAGATACACCTGGATTTGCAGACAGTGTCACATATGATAGGATTAGATACAGGCACTTGGCAGGTAGTATCACACATGATAGGCTTAGGTACAGTAGTTTAGAAGACAGTACCACACAAGCTGAGATATACTGGTTCTCCATCCAGTGTCACACATGATAAGATTAGATACACCTGGATTGGAGACAGTATTATATATGATAGGATTGGATACAGGCACTTAGCAGACAGTATCACACATGATAGGCTTAGGTACACCTGAATTAGCAGACAATATCATATATAATATGATTAGATACAGGACCTTAACAAACAATATCATACATAATAGAGTTAGATACAGCAGTGCGGCAGACAGCATCACACATGATAGCCTAGATACATCAGCTTAGCAGACATCGCATATAACAGAATTAAGATACAGGAGCTCAGCATGCAGTATCACACATAATAGAGTTAGATACACCAGTTCAGCAGACATTATAGGCTTAGATACAGCGGCACAGTAATGTGACATGATGGGAGGTGTAGTCTTCGCCAATCACTCATTTATCTCAGACTGATGTGCGTTTCCAGGTTTCTACCATTTCCTTCCTCCATTAACCCCTGCACATCCACAGTCAGCAGAAAAGTGCAGATCTATGCTCATTTGTGGATTGTGTGATGCTGAGCAAACCTCCTGATACTGCGCTGGTTATAATCCTCTAGTCACACCTAAAGCAAAGTAGTAAAATCCAGCTGCCTTATGTCATGTGACCTAATGAGCTCTAAGGCCTAGTTCACACCAAAATTGTCATTGCAGCTCCCACAATGCACTGCATTCATTCTGCTTCATTTCAAATAAGCAAAATATTCAATGCAGATTTGGATGTTACTGGAGTATATACCATGGTGATGAATATTACATAATATACTGTATATAGGCCTTATGCCTCCATTCCTTAGCAATTTTATCATTTCTGCTTGTATCCAGAGGCTAAAAATCCACCCAGACTTATAACGTCTCACAGCTGAGGGTTTGTTACAATGATATCCAGGTTAGACAATCCTCTGTGAGCTAACACATCAGCAACACAAATCTCTCTTCTGTCCTGATAGTTTGCTACAATGTATTAGTGCAGGTAAAAGGTATCATTCTGGAGTTCAGAGTGTTGTCACCACTGGATGCAACTGTAACAAACCCTCAGCTATATGAAGTATCAATATTTATTTATTAGCAGTTTTTGGGGCCCATGGACTTATGAATGACATATACATTATATGAGGAAATCGCTGGTACACTTAAAGGGATTCTCCATGGCCAAGGTTTGGTGTTGTTTCTTTAAACAGGTGGCCACGACTTGCTGGGATTTGTAGTGAAGAGAAGCCTGCCGCCCTCTTATCAGGACTGTTTGTCCCAGTCTGGAGGCCGCTCACCACACATCTTCTCCCAGCACAGGAAGTTGTGTGTCCATTGTGATAACCGCCTCTTATCTGCAGCTCCAGACTGTAGGAAATTTCCGTCCTAGCATCCGGAGTATCCCCCTGCACCCCACCCTGTGCCGTCAGGGAGAGGCCTGCACCCAGAGGAATGCACCGCTGCCCCCGCCACCAAGCAAACACTCTTATAGACACCCCCAAACCAAAAACTATCACTTATACAAAACAACTGAGATTTCTTTGTGTATATTTTGACCCCAAAACACTGAAATTTTGATCATTACTTTGGTTTTATTAAGAGCGCTTCTCCTTTAAGATCAGAAAAGCGTTGTTAAAAATAATTAGTTATATCTGTTTTGGGGAAAGCTGGGTGACAGCCCATTAGAGCTGCCACCCTACTTTCTCAGACTCCTCAATGACAAATCGCCTTGAAATACTGAAACACATGCCTGGCATCAAGAGTCTAGGAAAGCTGGGTAGAAGCTGTAATGTAATGGAAGTTCAGGAGACAGGTCAGTATCTGGGAAAGCTGAGTGACAACCAAAGCGATTGCAAAGACAGACAATGACACCCTACTTTCCCAGACTATTGGAAGCAAACCTGCCTAGTAATAAAGTTACATATACGTAGCTGTTCAAGACTCTAGGAAAGCTGGGTGTAAGCTCTAAGTAATGGAAGCCCATGTGACAGGTCTGAATCTGGGAAAGCTGGGTGAATGCTCTAATGTATCGGAACAGAAGTTCAGGTGACCAGTCAGGATCTGGGAAAGCTGGGTGACAACCAATGTGATAACTCTTACAACTGTCACAGGAGGTCACCCTACTTTCCCAGACTCCTAAATAGTAAATCTGCCTTTTAACACCGGTACACATCCCTAGCATGTAGATTTACCATTCAAGATTCCTGGAAAGCTGGGTGAAAAGTAATGGAAGTGCAGGTGACAGGTCTGTATCTGGGAAAGCTGGGTGACAACCAGCTGTACTTTCCCAGACTCCTGAATGGCAACTCACCCTAGGAATACATACATCATTAGCATGTAACAGATGTCATTCAGGACTCTAGGAAAGCTGTGTGGAAGATGTAATGACAGGTCAGTATATGTGAAAGCTGGGTAAACCAATGTGATCACCCCTAGACCTGTGACAAAGGATGTCACCCTACTTTCCCAGACTCCTGAAAAGCAAATCTCCTTAGTAATAAACGTTCACATCCCTAGCAGGTAACAGATTGACCATTCAGGACTCTAGGAAAGCT
This sequence comes from Leptodactylus fallax, assembly GCA_947044405.1. Lineage (NCBI taxonomy): Eukaryota > Metazoa > Chordata > Amphibia > Anura > Leptodactylidae > Leptodactylus > Leptodactylus fallax. The sequence goes on from CAMRHE010000258.1 coordinate 306,378, forward strand.
GGGTGAAGGTTTTAAGTAATAGAAGTTCAGGTTGCTGTTACAGAGGAGGTCATCCTACTTTCCCAGACTCCTGAAAGGCAATCCTTCCTAGCAGTATGGGTACATACACCTAGCACATGACATTCTGGAGAAGCTGTGTGGAAGTTCTAATGTAATAGAAGTTCAGGTGACAGGTCAGTATCTGGGAAAGCTGGGTGATATGGCCAACATAATTGCTCGTATACGAATATTCACCCAGCTTTCCAAATGTCTACCTAGTTATACTGAAAATTGTAATATAGTGACGGGGTCTTCAGTGAGCTATCACTACGGTTAGGGCGAGGAAATATTGGAATGTAATCGGAGGGCGACAAGTGGTAAGGCCGTGCCACTCTATGTACCAGTCTGTATGTATGGCGCCATTACTACCATCGCCTCCTTGCTCTGCAGTGGGTGCCATCTGGCAGATGTCTTTGTGGCAGGGTGAGGCTCGGGTGCGGCACCACTTGTGGTTATTCAGATTTCATAGCCGGGTCATATGACGTCTGATCTCCTTACAGATCGTTCATACAAAGACTTGATTTCCTATAATACAGCACGGCCTGAAGTCACCCCTCACCTTCTGCCTCCAGTGTCCTGCATTGTGGGGTCTTAAAGGGGATCTCTCACCTCTCCTCGCAAGTAAATCCTTGTATTCCCCATGAAATAACAATTCTGGAGCATCTTTTCTTCTAACTCTGTGTTGTGCTGTTCCTCTGTTTTTCCTCTTGGAAATGTATGAATAAACGGACAAACTGGGCGTTACCGTTCCACTTGTCAAAGGGGTGTGTCCATGTACAGTCTGATAGTGTCAGCACTGATTGCACAGTGTCATAGTGTGGAAGGACACGTCCCCAACTAGTAACACCCAGCTCACAGATTTCTAGGAGGAGTAACAGAGGAACAGAACAACTGAGAGATATAAGAATAAATGTTCCAGAATTATTTCACTGGGAATACAAAGATCTACTAAAACAGAGGTGACAGCTACTCTTTAAAGGGGTAGGGACATTAATTATGTGGATAGAGGATAAGTGTCAAATCGCTGCGGGTCCGACCTCCGGGCCCCCCCACCTATCAGGAAAATGGGTGACCAAAAGTACCCTTAAGGCTTCCTTGTACATGGCACTCCATTCACTTCAATGGGGCTACCAGAACTGTAATCTCTGGCAACAGAGAAGTTAATGAAGCATTGGTCACGAAATTGCAGTGGCGCTCCATTCACTAGGAGGATTTTTGGTCCTGTTTTCCTGATCACTGGGGGACCCAGTGGTCAGAACCCTAGCGATCATGTAGATAAGGGAATAATTGTCCTCAATGGCACAATCCCTTTAAAGTCACACATTACTTTTTATCACCATTGACACTATAGTTAGATCTGATATTTGCCATCATTTTAATATATTTTTGTCACTTTTTGGTTATTTTTAGTTTTTTTTTTTTTTACTGTGTGCAGCATTTTTCCCCCTGGAAACCATCAACATGCTGCTGTTGATGGATCTGCTGTATTTACTCACAGCCACCTCATGGAGCAGAATCAGAATCCATCATCAGTGCCATTGTTTCATTACTTTATGTTGTTTAAGCTTATTTACTTCAGCAGAGGTATAAAGGCCTCCTATGGTATATGGAAACCATAATGAGGATGCTGTTGACGTATCTGCCGTTCTTACTCACAGCCTACTTATGGAGAGCAGAATCCGACATCGGTACCACATCTCTGTTACATTATGTTGTTATAGTTTATTGTTCAGTTTTTACTTCAGGAGAGGTAGAAAGGTCTCTTATAGCCATATGAAAACCACAAATAAAATGCTTTTGACGGATCTGCTGTACTTACTCACAGCCTCCTTATAGAGAACAGAATCAGAATCCATCATGGGGTTTACGTCTTCATTACTTTGTGTTGTTATAGTTTATTGTTCAGTTTTTACTTCAGGAAATGTAAAAAGGGTTGCTTTGTTTTTTGAAAAAAAAAATTGGGGGTGTTTTTGTTGTCTTTCTTTTCCTTTTTTTTTTTTTTTTTAAATATTTTTTTTCTTTTTTTTTTAACCAACAAAAAAACAGGGGTGGTTTGGTCTCCGCAACCAGAAATGAACGCACACGCGGTAGTTCAAGAAAAGAATATATATTTACTATAAGTTAATAAAGGCTATTTGAAGGTAAAATGACAGGGATAAAGACAAGCAAAATATACAATATAGCATGAACAATTTCAAGGCAAATTCTGCAATGGTTTCTACTTTTACTCTGTCCAATTCTGCAGTATGGACACTGAATGAACAATATACTCAAAACTATCCCTAACTGACCCTGACATCACATTTGGGTGCACCCCCTTTTCCCTAGTGGTCCAGGTGGACCGCTTACAGTCTGTAGAAGCGCGCGGTGGGGCCCAAAGTCGTTCCTTTCTTTTATAGTGAAACGTCCTCTCCTCACTGTTATCAGGATCTTGGGAGAAATGAAATCCTCTTTAACAGGGAAACCCAATGAATGCAATGTAATCCAACAGCAGATTCCACTCAGCACACTGACAGTCCTGCCGAATCCATACACTGAGCTGGGATGTAAGCCGGGGTTTAGCAGGTGCTGTCCAGTACATCAACAGCACTGCGAGTCTCTATCTGTGGTATCCATATACACAGTCACAATGTCAGTCTCACTGATCAGCCACTGAGCACAGTTCCTTTCACGTGGACTCACTAGTCCTGTTGTCTCTCTACACTCTGTTTGTCTCTGGACCAAGATACAGCTTAGCTGTACAGAAAAATATCCACACCAGTTCAATACAACACTTGCTAAGATGGCTGCTGCTCTCTGTCTCGTCACTTCCTGCTTCTCTGCTCACACTCTGTCTGCAGAACAGGCAGGCTGACATAAAAGGGGGGGGGTCTCACTCCAGCATCATGTCACAATTACAATGGCTGCTGTCTTAAAGGAACAGAATCACAGAAATACACCCAACATTAACAGTCTATACAGACAAATGAAGCCTAGGACAACATTGGCTGTCTCTTACATATTCCCCCCCACTTTAAGATTGGCAGTCCCTGCCTATGACTGTATATCCAGAGGGTTGTACTTTTATGCACAGGGTGGTAGTATACCGATGTATGGCAGGCCAAACAAACTCATCCTGCGCATACCGAACAGGGGGAATACCAGCATTTGGCCTAGTGGTCCATCTGAGGACCGGTGGTATATTATGGGGTGCTGCAGCTATGGGTTGAGAAGGACCAGCGGATTCCGCACCAGAGGGGGCACAGGCCGGAGATACAGTAGTCACAGGTGGAACATCCCCAGCAGCAGGGATCGGCCAACAATCATCCTCCTCGTCGGAGGCCCATTCCGCACCTCCATTCTCTGACTGTGGGAGCTCATTCACATTGGCAGGCCCATCATGATTTGTCCCTTCAGAATGACACAGGCGCAACATATTTCGGTGAAGTACTCGAACACAATCAGTTCCTTCTTTCTGGACCTGGTACACTGGCCCATTCGCATACTTGCGGCCAACAACACGATACGGCAAAGCCTCCCATCGGCTTTCCAATTTCCCTTGGGGTTTCTTGACACGAACTAGCACCAGGTCGCCTGGTTGCAATGGTGCTTCTTGCACTGGGGTCTTATCAGGATGGGGATGTTCTTGCAGGCGCTGCCGCACCAATCGATGGATCGTCTCAAGTCTCTGCCGGTGCGCCCGCACCCAAGAGGTTGGATCCCTCGGAGGGAACCCATCCACATCATCCAACTGTAATTCTCCTACACTTCGCCCAGACCGCCCAAAGAGAAGTGTATAAGGAGAGTACCCCGTTGTAGAATGGACCTGATTGTTATAGGCCCACACCATTTCAGACAAGAACTGAGGCCACTGTAACTTCTTGTCTTCCTCCAGAGTCCGCAGCATCTGTAGCAGAGTTCTGTTGAATCTTTCACAGGCCCCATTTCCCTGAGGGTGGTATGGAGTCGTGTGCGACTTCTTTATCCCGTAGATACGTTGAACTTCTTTCATTACGTGTCCCTCAAAGCAGGAGCCCTGGTCGGAGTGGATGCGTTGGGGGCACCCATATACTCGAATGAAATCTTGGCACAGAGCACGAGCTGCTGACTCAGCTGTCTGGTCCTTGGTGGCGGTTACCACCGCAAATTTGGTGAAGTGATCCACCATTACGAGGCAATACTGGTGTCCGCTATTGGATGGGCCCACCATTAGATAGTCTATCATGACGATTTCTAAAGTTTCCTGGGTCACGATGGTTTGCAGGGGGAGCTCTCTGTTCTATTGCCTTATGGATCTCACAAGTTCGACAGCTGCGGCATACTTCTTCGACCATTTGACGAAGACCAGGGCAGTAAATCAGTCGCTGTAACCAACGAAAGGTCTTCTCATGACCAAAATGTCCATTCTTATTATGAGCCTCAACTGCCAACGAGCGAGCCAGTTCATTAGGCACCACAATTTGGTATCGAATGTCGATCTCAGAAGGTAAATAGACCTTTCGGCATAGCACTCCATTTTTCATCTCCAACTTTTCCCACTGACTCAGAACAGATAATATCTCACGTGTCAGTCGTTCTCTTTCCTCTCTACAGGGCTTCTGGCCTTTCTCAACACACTTGATCATCTGTGCCAGCCCCTCATGGGTCTGTTGTATCTGTGCCCATTCCTGTCGTGAGGGACCAAAGAAAGGAGCCGTTTCAGTCCCCTCCAACTCAAACTGATTAGCGGCGGCCAAGGCCTGTGAAAATCTGCTGAAGTCGGGCACCTCCACATGCTCCAACTCATGATCCACGTCTACTGTGGGGGTCTGGGCGGTTACCCTAGAAAGCCCGTCAGCATTCTGGTTCTCTGTCTTGGACCGATACTTAATGCGGTAATTGAACTTAGTCATTCGGGCTATCCACCTCTGCTCTAACGCCCCGAGCTTGGCATTTTCCAGGTGAGCTAGTGGGTTGTTGTCAGTCAGTACTAAAACTTCAGCACCGGTCAAATATTCAGAGAATTTCTCGGTCATGGCCCATACCAGTGCCAACAGCTCCAACTTAAATGAACTATAATTCTCGGGGTTTCTTTCAGAATCTCTCAAAGACCGGCTGCCGTACGCTATGACCCTCTCCTGGCCATCCTGAAGCTGGGAAAGCACTGCTCCAAGACCATACAGGCTTGCATCTGTATATAGCTGGAACGGCAAGTGGTAATCAGCATATGCCAAGATTGGGGCTGTTGTCAGTGCATCCTTTAATGCCTGGAAGGCTTGTTCCTGTTCAGGTCCCCACTTCACGGACCGGTTCTTTGGACCACCGGATGTGCCTCGTAGGAGAGCATTAAGTGGTGCTGCTACCTTGGCGAAATCCTTAATAAACCGTCGATAGTAACCGGCTACTCCAAGGAACGCCCTAACTTCTCGCAGGGTAGTCGGTATTGGCCAATCTTGAACAGCCGCTATCTTGTCTCTTGATGGTCTCACCCCTTCTCCTGATACGCGGTGACCCAAGTAATCAATTTCAGATTGGAACAACCGACATTTACTGGGTTTCAATTTGAGCCCATGTTCCCGCAATCTTCGAAATACTTGCCCCAACTGGTGGAGATGGTCTTCAAAGGTCGCAGAATACACTATAATGTCATCCAAGTAGATGAGAGTGAACTCAAAGTTGAAGTCACCGAGACATTTCTCCATCAACCGCTGAAACGTTCCGGGTGCATTTGTCAACCCGAAGGGCATCCGGTTAAATTCGTATAGTCCCATGGGCAAGATGAATGCCGTCTTCTCCTTGTCTTTTGTGGCCATCGGCACCTGCCAATACCCACTAGCCAGATCTAGTGAGGAGAAGTACCGGGCTCTCCCCAGCGCTGAGAGGGACTCCTCAATCCGTGGCAAGGGGTAGGAATCTCGTACGGTGCAAGCGTTTAACTTCCGATAGTCTACGCAAAATCGGATGGACCCATCTTTTTTTCTTACTAACACCACAGGAGCTGCCCAGGGACTCTGGCTTTCTTGGATGATCCCACCCTGTAGCATCTTAGCTAACAGTTCTTTTACTTCCTGATACAACTGTGGAGGAATTTGTCGGTAGCGCTCTCTAATTGGAGGGGTGTCTCCTGTGGGAATCTCATGGTAGATCCCTGTGGTACATCCAAAATCTTCAGCATACCGTGAAAAGGCGGCTCGATTCTCCCACAACAGTTCATCTACCTTCTGCACACATTCCAGAGAACATGAACTTGCATCCATCTTCATCTGTTCTCGAATTGCACGGCCATTCCATTCAGAGGTGGGTTCCTCATCTTCTCCCATGGACACAGTTACGGTCCACTCATCCCTTTCAGTCGGCTTCAGCTGCATTGGAGTTACTTTCCTTACTTCCTCCGGAGTCACATAGATGTTAGCCAGCTGCCTCCCTGGGGTCAGGTCCACACTCTGGTCCTGAGTGTTTACACATCGAAGTGGTACTCTTCCATTGCGAACTATTGCCAAGGAACGGGCCACTAGCGGATCAACACCTCCTTCGGCTGCCTGCAGTGGTTCTACCAACACAGCTATGCCCTCTAGTTTCCGACAGGTGCCTACGGGCATAGACACTATTGTCTCCCGACTGGGTGGCAGTGTAACTTTTGTATGCAAAGGAACTGAAATTCTAGCCAGAGGACGCTGCGCATCCGAACTTTTCTGTAAGCCACATGTCCGGATCAGCCGCTGGAAAGCTGTTTGAGTAGGCCGATGGGTGGTGGTTTCTTTCCAATAACCGTGACCTTTCTTTTCAAAGAGGATCTGATCTAATTCTTTTAACACATTCATCCCCAAAATGACAGGGACCTTTACTTCATGTGACTCCTGTACCACCACAATGCCTTTCCTACCCAGATCTTGGCCACATACCCGGACATTCATCCAGGCCACTCCCACGACTGGAACTGGTAACTGGTTAGCTGCGACCACTCGTACGAATGTATGGGGATCATATTTCACATGTTGCTGGAAGTACCGTTCATAACAGTCTCTACTCAAGGTCGTTACTTGGGAACCCGTGTCAATCATCCCGGTAACCGGAATACCCTCCATTTCCACCTGTATAACAGGACTTGCAGCGATCAGGTCATCATTAGGGCATTCTCCCCACATAGTCTCCTTGTCAGTCTCCCCTACTACACGCCCTACAGCAGCAGGGGACTTCAGTTTAACGGCGGTCTCTCATAAGTTTGTCGCTGCTCTGGACATCTAGCAGCAACGTGGCCCATCCATCCACACTCCCAGCAGCGTATCTCCCGTCGTTCTGGCCATCTGTTTGGGCCCCTTCGGTAAGCCCCTTCGATTTCTCCTGAGCACTGCATTAACTGATTTGGACCCCTTCGGTAGGTCCTATCCTCATCCCTCCAGCGGGGTGGTGGGTGATTCTGATTTTCTGGGTATGGACGGCTCACCCTTTCACCTCCAGTTTTCTGGAAGTCTGCAATTTTCATAGAATGTTCATCACAACGGGTGTGCAAGTGTTCCATTTGTTCTTGCAGTTTCTGCATTACTGTGAGAATTTCTTTAACCGTCCCCTTTTCTACTGTCTCTGAGCCAGAACTAGCCCCCTGTGACAAAGTAACTCCAACTGCGGTCTGGGGCTTCGGGAACATACTATTGGCACGGGAGATGGCCTCTACCTGTACATCATGGAATTTAGCATCAGTCTCTCGTCGTATAAAATCCTGCATAGTCACAGTTAAACTGCCGTCACGTATCCCCAGGACAAACTGGTCACGGAGAGTCCGATCAGGGTTACAGAAGGCTGGCGAGCCCCCTCTTTCCTTCACTTGAATATCTCGGAGCAGTTCTTGTAGGGCATTTGCATATTGGGGAAGGCTTTCATTCTCCTGTTGTACCCTCTGGAAGAACCGAGCCTGCAGAGACCCCAGCAATGCAGTTTCTCCATAGATGGTTTCTAGAATCTGGACTACTTGCTCAAATGTCTGCCTTTGTTCAAATGGCCTCAATATCACCGTGGTCTTAGCATCCCCTTGTAATGTCAATATTGCTAGCTCTACTAGTACTTCTGGTGCGGTCTGGTACATTCGCTGTATCATTCGTATCTGTTCCACCCACATACTCACTGACATATTATTGCCATCAAATTTAGCTAACTGACTCATTATAGCCCCTGCTGGCATTCTTCCTCCAGCACCATTCTCCCGAACGGGTGCGTCACCGTCCATTCTGGTAAGCGGATCCTGCCGACTACGCCAATTTGTGAACCGAGAGCAAGGCAGGTGGTTTGGTCTCCGCAACCAGAAATGAACGCACACGCGGTAGTTCAAGAAAAGAATATATATTTACTATAAGTTAATAAAGGCTATTTGAAGGTAAAATGACAGGGATAAAGACAAGCAAAATATACAATATAGCATGAACAATTTCAAGGCAAATTCTGCAATGGTTTCTACTTTTACTCTGTCCAATTCTGCAGTATGGACACTGAATGAACAATATACTCAAAACTATCCCTAACTGACCCTGACATCACATTTGGGTGCACCCCCTTTTCCCCAGTGGTCCAGGTGGACCGCTTACAGTCTGTAGAAGCGCGCGGTGGGGCCCAAAGTCGTTCCTTTCTTTTATAGTGAAACGTCCTCTCCTCACTGTTATCAGGATCTTGGGAGAAATGAAATCCTCTTTAACAGGGAAACCCAATGAATGCAATGTAATCCAACAGCAGATTCCACTCAGCACACTGACAGTCCTGCCGAATCCATACACTGAGCTGGGATGTAAGCTGGGGTTTAGCAGGTGCTGTCCAGTACATCAACAGCACTGCGAGTCTCTATCTGTGGTATCCATATACACAGTCACAATGTCAGTCGCACTGATCAGCCACTGAGCACAGTTCCTTTCACGTGGACTCACTAGTCCTGTTGTCTCTCTACACTCTGTTTGTCTCTGGTCCAAGATACAGCTTAGCTGTACAGAAAAATATCCACACCAGTTCAATACAACAATTGCTAAGATGGCTGCTGCTCTCTGTCTCGTCACTTCCTGCTTCTCTGCTCACACTCTGTCTGCAGAACAGGCAAGCTGACATAAAAGGGGGGGGGGGTCTCACTCCAGCATCATGTCACAATTACAATGGCTGCTGTCTTAAAGGAACAGAATCACAGAAATACACCCAACATTAACAGTCTATACAGACAAATGAAGCCTAGGACAACATTGGCTGTCTCTTACATATTGGTACCATTTTTTTTTTTTTTTTTTTTTTTTTTTTTTTTTTTTTTTTTTTTTTTTCCCAGGAGTAGAAAAAACCCCTTTTTTTTTTTTTAAAACAAAAAAAAAAGTTGTTGTTGTTTCTTTTTTTTTTTTTTTTATTTTTTTTTTTTTATACCTAATATAAAAATAATATATTTTTCCTATTTTTTTTTTTTTTTTTTTTTTTTTTTTTTTTTTTTTTTTTTTTTTTTTTTAAAAAGAAAAAAATTTTTTTTTAAATTAAAAAGGGGACCACAATTAAGGTGCTGTTGATGGATCTGAACAGTTTATTCACCTTTATTAGTATTTGAGGGCCTTCTCTACCATAAAGTAAGGTAGCAGTATTATAAATGTCACATGGTAGGTGGGAAGCCCATCACTGATTTTACACTAAGGCCTAGGAGCTTCCAGTTGCACCTCTGAATATTAGGCCTACATGTGGTAAAGGGGTTTTCCAGGCTTATTAATTGAGGACCTATCCTTAGGATAAATCATCAATATACTGTAATATAGATGGATGGGGGGGTCTGACACCCAGGACTCTTTTAAGAGGCCGCAGCATTTGGGTGAGCTAAACGAGCACAGCGCCGAACATTATATAGTGGCTATGCTTGGTATCACAGCTTTGCCCCATTCATGTGAATGGGACTGAGCTGCAAACAGGCCATGTGACGTTGACGCTGTGAAGCAGAAAACACCCTTACTGCTCCAAACAGTTGATCTGTAGGGTTCCAGGTGTCGGACCCCGCTGATCTTGAATTGATGGCCTGGCCAAGGATAGGTCGCAAATTGATAAAGTCTGGAAAATTCCTTTAATAAGCTAGACATTACTAGGTAATCACACCAGCCATAAATACTACAGAAACAAGCGCACAATGAGATCCTTCAGCAGAAGTTATGCTGCTTGCTGACAGTTTCCCCTTACCAAGATATTGTTTATACACTGAATAGAGTATAAATGGACGAGAAAATAAGTAGAAGGAGATGAATATGTTGTAAAAATACTGCACTGGATTAGAGAAATAAGGCTGCTTGCTTCAAAACAGCGCCACATGTGTCCATGGGTGGCGTCTGGTATTGCGCCTCAGCTCCTTTACAGCGAATGAGGCTAAGACGCTGTACCACACACAACCTATGGACAAGTGTGGCGCTGTTTATGGAAGTTACATCCTTTTAATCTAAGACAGCCAGAGATGAAGTGTTCCTTTAAGACGTCTTGCCATTTTGCTATCCACATCCTCCATAGATGACATGTTAGCTATTTTGTGGTGAAATATCTAAGATGTAATCACCTCGACATAAGATGGGGGCGCAGGTTTGGCAGGAGAGGTGCTGCAAAGATCACTTGTGGTTTCATCGCTCTTCCTGTTTACCAGGGAACCTTCTATCTCTTCAGTAATCGACTCTTTTCACACATTTTGCTATTTTTGTCAGCGCCGCGATCCACAATGAGGGGAAGTGACGGTTTACTGTGAAACGGCCGCTGCCATATTGTCACCAGGCATGAGAATACCAACAATGATGCTCTAATGTAGGATCGCAGTACTACATCTCTACCATTAGGCCACATGGGGCGCTGTCATTGTCTATAAAGTAGTTAATAGAAGAGCTATTCAGAGCAATGAAATACTCACAGCACAACAGAGTATTTCAGGAGGGCAGTTTGCAGATCGTATAGGTGGTCACAGATTGAGAGTTACATACAGGAAAGAGCAGAGTCTCCAGCAGCACAGAGTATGTCAGGAGAGGTGTGTGCTGATCTTATGGGTGGCCATAGACTGAGAGTTACACAGAGGAGTAGGGAGCCCAGTGGCGCAGAGTATTTCAGGAGAGGAATGTACTGATCTTATAGGAAGCAGTACCCTGTCCACTCCATGAAGAGAATGGGAATATAAGTGCAGTTATCCGAGAGCTACATGGTGCTATGAGCAGCATCCATAGCAGCACAGAGCATTTCAGCAAAGAAATAAACTGAGCTTGTGGGTGGTCACAGACTGAAAGTTACATAAAGGACAGAGCGGAGTCTCCAGCAGCACAGAGTATGTCAGGAGAGGAAAGTGCAGATCTTATAGGGGAACAGTAAGTAGAGGAAAATGTGGACACAGGAGTAAACTGCAAACAAATATATACACAGTATTCAGGCTACCAGCAGCACAGAGTATCTCAGGAAAGCTGATTTTGTAGTAAGCAATAGCCTGTCCACTTCAGGAGAAGAATAGGAACACGGAGAGAGGTTGCAGTGACATTGTGACACACTTAGAGGAACAGGTCGCCTGCAGCACAGAGTATTTCAGGATCTCGCAAAACCAACCATTTCTAAAAAAAAAAAAAAAAAAAAAAAATTGCAAAGACAAAAATAGCCATTCATAACACTTTACCAGATCATATAGTGATATGTACACTGCAGTCATTGTGAAAGTGGAGAATAACACCGAAGCTTCTGCTTTACCAGACCAGAAATCACACAGTGGGTCATGGACGAGGCCCGAAAGAGCAAGTAGTAAAGATGGCCGGAGGAATCACCACCATGTTTTCCTTCCCTATTGACATCTCTTAAAGTGGCCTCGCTTTGCTTCAGGGAAGAACCGTTTGTGTTGTGTGATACCGTGCTACTGAGTGTGAATCTAAGCTTATGATGTGTGACACTGTGATGTGCATGTATCTAAACCTATGAAGTGTAATATTGTGGTCCTCAGCATGTATCTAAGCCTATGATGTGTGATATCATTCTGCTGAGCTTGTATCTAAACCTATGATGTGAAGTGTGTCTAAGACTATGATATGTGACACTGTGCTACTGTGTATCTAAGCTTATAATGTGTGATACTATGCTGCTCGGTGTGTATCTAAGCCTATGATGTGTGATACTATACTCCTGAGCATGTATGTAAGCCTATAATGTGATACTGTGCTGCTGAGTGTTTGAGCATATACTGTATTTATGCATATTATATGTGATACTATACTGCTGTATCTAAGCCCATCTTGTGATACTGTATCAGAGAACTATTTGATACAGAGCTGAGATTGATTTCCTACAATGGACAGATTCTCTGTAAATCTCTTTAAATATTTCCGCAGTCCCGGATCTTTCTCTCTGTCCCTCAGGTGGAGGTTTGTGGGGTAATATCAGTTGTGTAACCTGAGGTCAGTGGGGCAATATCCTCTGGTTGTACAAAGTAAAACGTATGAGATCTCACAGAACATATGCAATCCTGTGCCAGGAAGAGTTGTAATCTGTGTGTAATTTTGTATACTGTGTGAGTGCGTGAATAACATTTACATAATATATACCTGTACAGGGGTATATACATACAGACCAGGGCAACAGACTGAATCTTTGCCTTGGGTATAGACTAAATACAGTAAAACAATTACATAGGTACACAGCTGTGGTGACGTTCTGTCAGGTGACATACCCTTCCCTCCATCTGCGCATGCACACTACCATATATACATGTGAGCATGCCCATCACAAGATGATGACTGCTTGTATGTGATGTCACTAGAATGGTTGTTCGAAAGCAAAAAAATTGGGCAGTAAAAGAATTTACGTTTACGTGTACAATCCCTTTAAGCCATCTGGGGTCACCGGTAAACGATCTGCTGACTTTGAGCAATGGCTACATAAAAACAAAAACATATTCTGTGGAATTTCCGTCTCCGATAAAATATATTTATATCTGGATAATAACATCTAGAACCTTCTTGGCCGGCTCTGCCTCCATTGTTGTCACTTCCCCTGGGAAAAACTTATTGTTTTGCTGGCGTAAGAAGTATTTATTCTTTTACTGTAAAAAAGGTCAGGGAGGAGGGGTGCATAGATGGTCATCAGGAGAGCAGAAAAGAGGTGATCTATTCTGTGAGACCAATCAACCAATCAGCAGAGCCAGAAGTCATGTGACAAAAGCACTTCCTGCAGATCTACTGAGAAACAGGAAGTACTCTACTAAGGAGTTAGGAGGCGGGGCTAACTGATTTTAGGCACCTGATTAATAGAGCTGGGGACTATTTTATTTGATCTGTTGAACCCATTGGCTCATGACAACCTAATCTATCCTGGTGATGGGTTCCCTTTAACTTATTTGACACACATTGAAATCTTCACATGCTAATTGATATCATTGGGTCAATGTAAAGACTTGCTATCCCGACAGATCTCGTGGGTACCCAACTGAACCTTCTGCTATCACTTAGTCACCAAGGAACGTGCAACATGGAAACTAGGCTGCTCATACTGAACAAAACCTTTAAGTCCTACTTTATTAAGTGAGGCCTACATGGGCATTAGAAAATATTCTTCTTCATCCCCCCCCCCCCGAATCGACAGAATTTTTGACATCTATAGTGACTTAGGCAACCAAAGAATAAAGATGGAGGAACCTCCCAAGATCCGGGTGTCTCAGGTCCCTGTTTCGTTTCGGATAGAACAAGTTTGGATGGAACTGGAAGTGAAATTATTATACTCTATATTAGGAGGAGGCCCAGGGGAGGTGTAAAAAATAAGAACAGTCATATTCACCTTCCCTCACCTCTTTTGGGCCTACTCGGGGCATCTAGACCTCTCTCTCGGTCTCCTTGGTGACGTCATACAACCAGAGTCACCACTGAGGCCACATGATGTCACCAGGAGAGCGCCGGACACCACGAGGGGACCCAAGAGTATAATAATTTACCACAATGCCATTTTAGTTTGTTCAAGACTAATCCCCAATTTTTGTTTTCATTTACTGTAAAACCAAACAATTTGGGATATTCAGATCGACCCCGACTCGTGCCGAAGCGGTTTGCCCATGTCTACCAAAATGGAAACTAGGTTACTCATACTGAAGAAACCCTTTAAGTCTTTCTTTATTACTTAGGGTTATTTGTAAATTTCCTTTACATCTGGCCACATTGCCAAAATTGTTCATTTGGGACTATGTATGATCTTTATTCTTCTACCGTCTTTTCTTCTAGGAGGCCCTTTCGGTGGTCAGTGAGGACCACACCCTCTTCTCCCCACTTCTGATGAAGACAGAGATGCCCGATGAATATTCACCCAGCATTAAGGAACGTGGGAACCTTCAGGAGGCTACATGGGTGACCACCAGTGATCGCCTACAGAACGTGAAACAGGAGGCTGAAGAGCAATCCAGGAGTCGGTGAGGAGTCGTACTGGGTGTAAAGTCTAAAGAAATATACAAATGTAGTTTTGATTATTTTACCAGGTATAAGGTGTGTCAAAAGGGAAGATCCATAAAATATGGAATGGGGAATGCTGCTTAGCTCCTCCGCCATCTTCAAAACTACCATATTACTATAAGGAATTAGAAAGATAGTGCCCACCAGTCAAGGAGGCGACGTCTGGGCTCTGCTGGTGGTGCCTTGGCCTGACCCTAAGACTTAGTGCACACAAAGAGTTTGTAACTCAGTTCATTGCTGGTCATATCTTCTTGTTACAGTGAAGGAAACTGTCTCACACCTTGGACTTGTTTTAAGGCTGAGACTTGTGACGGCTCGTAACACTCTATTAGTGACATTCCCACTCTGGACAGGTGGCGGGGGAGATGAGGATATAATCTGCACTGCAGGAAGCCGGGATATCTAGCTTTAGATTTGACAGGGATCACCAAAAGGAAAAAGTTTACTCATGAAACAGCGCCCCTGGTGGTTAATGTATCACATAATACACCATCAATAATCCTATCACCAGGACCAAGATTCAGCTACATAGAACACCCTGAATATACCTCTTTACATTACTGTATACTGTATATAGCAAAAAAAGGCTGAATTGCAATTCCATACTCAACCCAGAGACAAGTGTGGTGCTGTTTCAGTCAGAAATAATCCATTCAATGTATCAATATTGTTTTCTTTTGTTCTCTCATTCAGACTCCCCCAAGGTGGAGTTCCAGTATTAGAAGTGAATAAAACAGAAGAAGACAGTGAGACTCCACATACAAACTACCAGACCAACTACCCCGACACCACAAGTAACGGGACTGGATCACCAAGTGAAATTAACGGCAATGAGGAAAAGAGGGTGATTGTACCCGCAGGTAGGAGACAAGGAGTAATGGAGAATTATGTTATAGCATTATTATAGTCATCTTAGCATAAGTATTAGAGTAGTTATATTCTTGTACATAGGATCAGTATTATAGTAATATTCTTGTACATAGGAGCAGTACTATAGTAGTTATATTCTTGTACATAGGAGCAGTATTATAGTAGTTATATTCTTGTACATAGGAGCAGTACTATAGTAGTTATATTCTTGTACATAGGAGCAGTATTATAGTAGTTATATTCTTGTACATAGGAGGCAGTATTATAGTAGTTATATTCTTGTACATAGGAGCAGTATTATAGTAGTTATATTCTTGTACATAGGAGCAGTATTATAGTAGTTATATTCTTGTACATAGGAGCAGTATTATAGTAGTTATATTCTTGTACATAGGAGCAGTATTATAGTAGTTATATTCTTGTACATAGGAGCAGTATTCTAGTAGTTATAGTCTTGTACATAGGAGCAGTATTATAGTAGTTATAGTCTTGTACATAGGGGGCAGTATTATAGTAGTTATATTCTTGTACATAGGAGCAGTATTATAGTAGTTATATTCTTGTACATAGGAGCAGTATTATAGTAGTTATATTCTTGTACATAGGAGCAGTATTATAGTAGTTATATTCTTGTACATAGGGGCAGTATTATAGTAGTTATATTCTTGTACATAGGAGCAGTATTATAGTAGTTATATTCTTGTACACAGGAGCAGTATTATAGTAGTTATAGTCTTGTACATAGGAGGAGTATTATTGTTGTTATTGTTTTGTATATAGGGGGGGGTTTTTTTGGTGTTTTTTTTTTGTTTATGGGGGGTGTTTTTTTAGTTTTTTTTTTTTTTTTTAGGGGGGGTTTTTTAAAATAATTATTCTTGTACAAAGGAGCAGTATTATAGTAGTTATATTCTTGTAAACAGGAGCAGTATTCTAGTAGTTATAGTCTTGTACATAGGAGCAGTATTATAGTAGTTATAGTCTTGTACATAGGAGCAGTATTATAGTAGTTATATTCTTGTACATAGGAGTAGTATTATAATAGTTATATTCTTGTACATAGGAGCAGTATTATAGTAGTTATATTCTTGTACATAGGAGCAGTATTATAGTAGTTATATTCTTGTACAAAGGAGCAGTATTATAGTAGTTATATTCTTGTAAACAGGAGCAGTATTCTAGTAGTTATAGTCTTGTACATAGGAGCAGTATTATAGTAGTTATATTCTTGTAAACAGGAGCAGTATTCTAGTAGTTATAGTCTTGTACATAGGAGCAGTATTATAGTAGTTATAGTCTTGTACATAGGAGCAGTATTATAGTAGTTATATTCTTGTACATAGGAGTAGTATTATAATAGTTATATTCTTGTACATAGGAGCAGTATTATAGTAGTTATATTCTTGTAAACAGGAGCAGTATTCTAGTAGTTATAGTCTTGTACATAGGAGCAGTATTATAGTAGTTATAGTCTTGTACATAGGAGCAGTATTATAGTAGTTATATTCTTGTACATAGGAGTAGTATTATAATAGTTATATTCTTGTACATAGGAGCAGTATTATAGTAGTTATATTCTTGAACATAGGAGGCAGTATTATAGTAGTTATATTCTTGTACATAGGAGGCAGTATTATAATAGTTATATTCTTGTACATAGGAGCAGTATTATAGTAGTTATATTCTTGTACATAGAAGCAGTATTATAGTAGTTATATTCTTGTACATAGGAGGTAGTATTATAGTAGTTATATTCTTGTACATAGGAGCAGTATTATAGTAGTTATATTCTTGTACATAGGAGCAGTATTATAGTAGTTATATTCTTGTACATAGGAGGTAGTATTATAGTAGTTATATTCTTGTACATAGGAGGCAGTATTATAATAGTTATATTCTTGTACATAGGAGCAGTATTATAGTAGTTATATTCTTGTACATAGAAGCAGTATTATAGTAGTTATATTCTTGTACATAGGAGGTAGTATTATAGTAGTTATATTCTTGTACATAGGAGCAGTATTATAGTAGTTATATTCTTGTACATAGGAGCAGTATTATAGTAGGTATATTCTTGTACATAGGAGCAGTATTATAGTAGTTATATTCTTGTACATAGGGGGCAGTATTATAGTAGTTATATTCTTGTACATAGGAGGCAGTATTATAGTAGTTATATTCTTGTACATAGAAGGCAGTATTATAGTAGTTATATTCTTATACATAGGAGCAGTATTATAGTAGTTATATTCTTGTACATAGGGGGCAGTATTATAGTAGTTATATTCTTGTACATAGGAGGTAGTATTATAGTATTTATATTCTTGTACATAGGAGCAGTATTATAGTAGTTATATTCTTGTACATAGGAGCAGTATTATAGTAGTTATATTCTTGTACATAAGAGCAGTATTATTGTAGTTATATTCTTGTACATAGGAGCAGTATTATAGTAGTTATATTCTTGTACATAGGGGGCAGTATTATAGTAGTTATATTCTTGTACATAGGAGCAGTATTATAGTAGTTATATTCTTGTACATAGGGGGCAGTATTATCGTAGTTATATTCTTGTACATAGGAGGCAGTATTATAGTAGTTATATTCTTGTACATAGGAGCAGTATTATAGTCGTTATATTCTTGTACATAGTAGCAGTATTATAGTAGTTATATTCTTGTACATAGGAGCAGTATTATAGTAGTTATATTCTTGTACATAGGAGCAGTATTATAGTAGTTATATTCTTGTACATAGGAGCAGTATTGTAGTAGTTATATTCTTGTACATAGGAGGTAGTATTATAGTACTTATATTGTTGTACATAGGAGCAGTATTGTAGTAGTTATATTCTTGTACATAGGGGGCAGTATTATAGTAGTTATATTCTTGTACATAGGAGGTAGTATTATAGTAGTTATATTCTTGTACATAGGGGACAGTATTATAGTAGTTATATTCTTGTACATAGGAGCAGTATTATAGTAGTTATATTCTTGTACATAGGAGCAGTATTATAGTAGTTATATTCTTGTACATAGGAGCAGTATTATAGTAGTTATATTCTTGTACATAGGAGCAGAATTATAGTAATTATATTCTTGTACATAGGAGGTAGTATTATAGTAGTTATATTCTTGTACATAGGAGCAGTATTATAGTAGTTATATTCTTGTACATAGGAGCAGTATTATAGTAGTTATATTCTTGTACATAGGAGCAGTATTATAGTAGTTATATTCTTGTACATAGGAGCAGTATTATAGTAGTTATATTCTTGTACATAGGAGCAGTATTGTAGTAGTTATATTCTTGTACATAGGAGGTAGTATTATAGTACTTATATTGTTGTACATAGGAGCAGTATTGTAGTAGTTATATTCTTGTACATAGGGGGCAGTATTATAGTAGTTATATTCTTGTACATAGGAGCAGTATTATAGTAGTATTCCTATAGTATTCCTATACATAGTATTCCTATACATAGAAGCAATATTATAGTAATTATATTCTATAGTTTATAGTAATAAGATGATCTTTCTGACTACAGACCCATTGGCTTGGACGCAGGAACATGTAGCTCAGTGGTTGGATTGGGCAGTGAAGGAATATGGACTCTGTGATGTGAACACCTTATTGATGCAGGGAGTAGATGGGAAAGAGCTGTGCAGGATGACACGGGAGGACTTCCTACGAATGGCATCGTCTTACAGCACTGAAATGTTGATCTCACACCTAGCATATCTCCGACAAAGTATGTACCCCAAATATCTTTCATCAGTCAGTACAATACATGTGGACATCAACTCCGGAACTAACACTTCTTGCAATGCATTTTCTTCTCTTCGTGATCCATATTGTATTATTAATTCTCACAGACAGCCCGACGTTCACGTATTCTGTGGTTCCTACTGCACCAGCTCATCCAGTGACCCCAAGGAACCCAGTGAAGTCAGGTAAGTGGGGCAGTCATGTCAGTAAGAGGGAAATATCATGTCATTGCCTCCTTGGTGCCTGACTATGGTTCCTGCACTATATTTACAGAGCCGACATATGACGATGGGCGAAGATCGAGCTGGAATTCCGTCGGCAATACAATCCACAGAGGTGAGATATCATATTGTATTACAACCCTCAGCAGTCAAATTGCAAAATCAAGTAGGAAAAGTCTTGGAATTATGGATACAAACTATTTAAATCATCTGGATTTATTCAGTATTTAGTATGAGCCCAAGAAATCCCCGCTCTTACACGCCTTGGCATGCTATCAGTGAGGATATTAAAGGTTTTCTAAGGAATGTTATACTTCACTGAATGTACCCCGGCACTTAAATCATCAGGATCGGCCACTGGCAACTCCTTGTATTATTGCCTACCATTGACATCCCAAATGTGTTGAATGGGGGACAAATCTGGAGATGCTGTAGGCCATGGTGTCATGGTTAGGCCACGCAGGCTGCTCACAGTAGCACAAAGCAACATGCGGCCTGGTGTTGTACTGTTGAAAAATAGAGTTATTAGTGTACCTGAATAGAGGGGGTTTTGGACACTGTACATTATGCACCCCACACCATAATCCCAGGAGTGGGACTGATGTGACATTCCCCTGTGAAGGCCTCTTTACGTGGTCTCCAGAACAGTCACCAGATATCACAAAAAAAACAGGACTCATCACTGAAAAGAATTGATCTCCATTCCGGCCTCCATTGCCGTCTTGTTTTGCACCATGACAGCCTTTGAGAGCAGTGGAGTGAGAACAACGTAATACCTATAGCTGGACGTCTGTCTCGTAGCCCTGTGATGTGCAAATGCCTTCTGATGCTTTGTGTCCACACTATTTGCCACCCTAGTCCTGGGATGTGACGTCCAATTTCACTTACAGTACAGAATAGATCACTCCATTCTTCCAATCAGACGATCCATCCCTGCAGATCTTCACCTCCGCGCACCTCTTGTTCTCATTCCAGTTTGTTGTTGTTCTCTCAACCACCAGGACATATAACATTGAACAGCGCTGACATCTTGGCCTAGGCATGTAGTGATCTACTGTGTGATAAACCACGATCTCTCCATATAAGAATTCTGTCCCTCTCGGTGATAACTGGCACATTGTTGATCAAGAGACATCACACAATCATCCCACACCACTACGAATTTACAGGTTTCATGTGGCTAGAAAACTTTGCTTTCAGTCTGGTTTTTATGCCCCTCCCACTTGCCACAGATTGGGGGCAGCTAGGGGCTTGAAAATTTTGTCATTTGCCGATCTTACTCTAGGTTCACACTAGTGTAACCTCTCCATTATCTGGGTCTGTCGGGGGGACCAAACAAGGGAGAGGCGGACCACTAAAACAACGTTTACACGCGGAGTCCGGCAGACTCCATTGAATATAATGGGGTCCGTCGGGTAAAACTGAAACCGGCGCAGGAAAAAGTCCATTGGAGATTCCGGCACATAATCCATTTGCATAACCTTATGGCTTGTCCTTCTCAGTGTTGCAATTTCAGTGTTGGGGAGTGCAGATCGAAAAGGGGTTATTGGGGTGTTCGCTCAACCAAACCAGCACTATTCATTATTATTCATCTCTTTTTTGGCGCTCTACTGTTTCCATAACTCCCATAAAGCTTGTCCCCAAGCTCAACAGGTTGGGGTCATGAACTATGATCCCGATTCTAATGGATAGGATTCCCATCCCAGTCTAACATTCTCCTCCTATCCAGGTGATCAGACCAAAAAGAGTCGGTGATTCTTTGAAATGTTCCACAGTTCTCCATCAGAAATACAGAAATTCCACTAGGTTTCTTTGGGTAGCCATGTTTTGAAGGGGCTCACGACACCCACCTTTCATATAAAATACCTATCGTACTTTTTCATCTGAGCATTGACAGCCATTTTTCAAAAGGATGAGTAAAAGGTTGTCACAGCCCCGCCTCTTTTTAAAATATCATTGAAATATTTTGACCAGTAATAGATCGTAATGTGAGTGGCCAGATTGGTGTCTTCCAAGTAAACAGGAAAGAAGACCCCAAAAATGTTCTATGTAATACCCTCACCCCTCAAAGATTAATATAAACAAGTGAATCTTATAAAATATCTTTTATATATTTTACTATAGGTTCTCCACCCCAGACTCCAGCAGTAACCATACGCAACACACAAGGTGAGTCAATTAGAAAATTCCAGAGCTTTTTGCACATTTGTTTGCACAAAGAAAACCTAGAAAATATATATATAAGTCATTTCAGAGCCTGAAATCTTTCCATTGCAGATCCATATCAGGTGCTGGGGCCGACAAGCAGCCGCCTGTCTAATCCAGGTCAGAGATCCGTTCACACAGCTACTGTATTGTGGTCATATTGTATTAGTAATACCTCAATTTTGTAAAAATCATGGGAAAAACTGCATGGAAAAAATGACATCAACATGTAAATACACCCAAAATTTGAGGTGCGGGATGAACTACAGATGAAATCTATCTTAAAGGGCAACTTCAGACACAGTCGATATTTACATCCTTGATGCATATAATGTTAAGTAGTGAAATGAAGAAGACATTTTATCAGATAAATATGGAAAATTACCTTTAATTCTACTCAGAAATTCAATTCCATCATGTCTCAGAGTGAAACAGAGATATTCTGGTCTCGTCATACTGGGAGGAGCTTGCTGTAATGCTCTTTGTCGCCCCCTGCTGAGTAATACACTTTATATCAGCTACTAATGGTGAATAAGAAGCAAAAAAGTTGTAGCTGCATTGTGGATGAGAACAAATGCAGAAATGTTTGAGGCTCATCATATTATAAGCCAAGCTACTGAATAAAATGCAAAGTAAATGTGTTCAAAGTTTACATGTTATACATTTCATAGGTAAAATAGAAATAGTAAAAATTGGGTGACAACTGGTCATATTGGTGGTCACTAAAGATGGTCGAACCTCCTAAGATTCGGTTCAGATGGCTCAGGTCCCTGTTTCGTTTTGGGTCGAACAAGTTCAGATAGAACCGGAAGTGAAATAATTATACTCTGGGGTCTCTTCAACAGGTGGAGGCCAAGGGGAGATGACAAAAATTAAAAACATTTATACCCTCACCTCTTTTGGGCCTTCTCGCAGTGTCCGGCACTCTCACTTTGACTCTTGATGATGTCATGGGCCTGTGACCGCTGTGGCCCAATCACAGGTCTCCGTGGTGACCCCAGGCGCATTACGTTATCAAGAGACAAAATGAATGTGAGATCGGTGAACACCCGGAGGAGGCCCAAAAGAGGTAACAGAAGGTGAGTATGAATGTTTTTTGTCACCTCCCCTGTGCCTCCATTTATAATACTCTGGGGTGTGAAGAAACCCCAGAATATAATAATTTACTGCAAGGCATGTCGCAGTGGGCATTTTAGTTTGTCCAAGACAAATCCCATTTGTTCAGTTTGGTTAAAAACAAACAATTTCGGATATTTGTGTCCAACCCACCTTGTGCCAAAGCAGTTCGCCCATCTCTAGAGGTCTATGTTTGACATGTCACCCTGCGACTCCTTCACTAATGTAAGCGAATAGAGTCACATTATGACCTAGGGGATGTTGCGACCACGACTTCTAGTCAAAAAAATGGAGCAACGTTGGATTTTTTTGCAATTCCGAGTCACACAGCAATCTTTGGTAATGCTACAGAAGTCACAGCCAAATTTGCCATGTGGCCCTAGTCTTAGGCTTCATGCATATGAACGTTGGTAAAAACATTTTTTCACAGCCGGTTTGCAACCATGTGGCGGCTATTTTTTAACAGATCTCTCATAGACTTGGCAGCCCCACTAAAATTGCAAGAATCCTTTAGGATAAAAAAATTTCTGCGACTGAAAATCGCCTCGATTTATGTGAACAAGGCGACTGAAAATCGCCTCCATTTATGTGAACGAGTTCTGCAGAAATGCATGTGCTTTCTACGTTCAGACAAAGGGAACTGATTCAGTCATAGAAATGTATGCAACAAAATCTGCTGCATGTGAACAACCCCTAATAAGATGAAGAAGAACAGCAAGGACACATACTGTATTAGCCTGAGGGCACGTACCTTGTATAACTATTTTGGTACAAGAAATACGGAAATTAAAAAGTGGGAGTAGGGGCTAAATAACATTGCTCCATAGGCTGCCTAACCTCCGTAAAGCTGTAAGGATTTAGTAATACCTCACAAGCTGTGGTGTTGACTCCATATTGTGTAAGTAAACACTGCCATGTTGTAATGCTCATTAAGGAGCATGGTCTCTCATCACCCTGGTGATTACTGACGGTTTCCTTAGGTCTCTAGTTTCGTAGCCCCCCTTCCCCACCATTGATTACTTGTGCCTGCTCAGCTGGCAACCACTTGTCTATCTCAGTCTGTAGAAAGCAGATTACACTTCTCGGCATGACGTCTGGCCCTTTAATTATTTGCGCTCAGAGTACAAATGTGTAAATGTTTTTATTAGGCCGCCACTCATAATCCGGCTTGTAAGTCATTAGCTCTAATCACCTGATAATTACTTACTACCAGACCTACAATTCCGCCCCTATTGGCGATCTTAAAGCTAAGACCCCACGTAGCGAGCGATAGCCAAAAAGCGCTGCGAGAAAAACTGCAACAGAAACGCATTGTGGTTTTTCCCGCAGTGCTTTTCACAGAAAGTCTGCAAAGTTTTCCTCTGCAGACTTGCTGCTTCAATTATACCTATACGTAAACCACCGGCGTTTCCGTAGGTATAATTGACATGTTTGATTTAAACAAAAACGCAATGGATTTTGAAATTGCAGCATGTCCGCTGCAGATATTTGCGGTTGTCATTATGATTTAAAAAGAGAAAACACAGAAGTCTGACAATAAATGGCTTCAACCAACCACTAACCATGAGTGGAGAAAAAGTTTTTGTGTTATCATTCATATTCTCTGAAAAAGGCCAAAAAAAAAACAAAAAAATCTGCCGGGGTATGTAAACTTTTAGCACAACTGTATTTTGCACACAGCCTAGAAAGTGGCCAATATTGGCACATTTTTGGCACAAGATGACACATCTCAGGTATGGTGCCCCAGCCGCTATTTTTTTTAGACAGTATGCCAGATTTCCTATAACTCATGCCTAGATATTCCACAAATCTATGTCAGTTCTCGAATGGCGTGGATTTGAATTCAGGGGCACCTACATGCGTGAGAATTACTAAGAGGCAACTAGTAATTCTGGCGTGTCTTCCACATACTGGGGAAAGACTTATGGTGCGCAAGATGCGCCCAAATTACTGAGTGGCTCCATCTTCTTAATAATTCTTGCACATGTAGGTGCACCCAAGCTCGTATCTAGGCTAGTCAGGGACTGGTGTACATTTGGAGCATAAAACACGTCATTATTCTGGCGTGAGGTCTAGTAAATCTGATGGTCCGGAGCACCCATGCCCTGGTCCGTCTAGAGATTCCCACCCTGCACAACCCAATGTCCAAAAAAGTGAGGACAGGGCTCCATCCTGCACCAAGTTGAGACACATTTCTGCCCACTTTCGAGAAAGCAAGCTTAGTAAATCCGGGCCAATTTACGTACTACCACAGCTAGTACAGGAAATCGCCGCTATTTGCTGTAAAACCATGCATGGATTTTGGCACTGAACAGTGCAGAGAAAAACCCAGCATAACTGCGCCATGTAAATACATCCCAATTGTTACCTCACTGATTTTTTTTTTTCTTGATTTTTTAGGAAGCGGCCAGATCCAGCTATGGCAGTTCCTCCTCGAACTCTTATCGGACAGTGAAAATGCCGGCTGCATCGCATGGGAAGGAGTGAATGGAGAATTCAAGATGACGGACCCGGATGAGGTGGCCCGGCGCTGGGGGGGAACGCAAGAGCAAACCCAATATGAACTATGACAAGCTGAGCCGGGCGCTGCGCTACTACTATGACAAGAACATCATGAGTAAGGTGCACGGGAAGAGATATGCCTACAGGTTCGACTTCCAGGGAATCCATTTGGTCCAGCAAAACCACAACAATGACCCCACAGGCTGCAAATACCAGGATGGGAACTATTATACCCAGCAAGCCAAGTCAGCTGTGCCACTACCCCCCCACCCTAACCAGTCCCCTGCTCTGCCTGCCATCATTCCAGTGCAGTACTTCAGCGCGCCTCCTGGTGGGGGGTGGACTGTACCCAGGGCAGACAAGGCAACATGGCGGCCAACTGGGGTCACACCCAGCAATTTACTACTGAGTCATAGGAGGACAATCATGACAATAGAGGATGAACTGCAAAACCGAGTACAAAAGGGATGCATATGGTCAATTTCATAAAGAGCAAAATTATAAAATTTCTTCGTAAATAGAAGCCCTGGAGTCTATGATATGCTATTTAACCAACCAATGAGGCTGCCATTACCTCCTCACCCAGCTTTCCCAGGTTCCAGAATGGTAAATCTGGTCAACTACTGCATATTTCAACAGATTCAATGTTCAGAAGTCTGAAAAGCTGGGTGCCAACCTCCTATGACAGCAGCCATAGCGATCATTACCCAGCTTTCCCAGAAACAGATTTAGGCTACGGCCCCACGTTGCGGAAACACAGCTTTTTTTGTTGCAGATTTTGTTGCGGTTTTTTGAGCCAAAGCCAAGAATGGCTACAAAGGGAATGGGAAATATATAAGAAGCTCTTATACTTCTACCTGCTCAATCCACTCCTGGCTTTGGCTCAAAAAACCGCAACAAAAAAAGCTGCGTTTCCGCAACGTGGAGCCGTAGCCATAAATAGGCAACTGCTGAACAGAAACTGTAAGATGAGTGAAGATGGCGACTTAAGGACTAATATTTACTGGGTATATTTACTGGTGAAGGTATTTGATAGGACTGCGATCTGCGGTAGGTAACGGGGTCTCATACCTCTCTCTGCTCTGTGAATCGTCTGTTGGTGTTTTTTATGTTATTTGTATTTTTATTGTATTTTACCTATTAAAGGCATTAGGCTTGGACTTTTCTTCTAGATCTGCGCCTCAGAGCCTTGTTTTTACTGAGCCAAGAACTGCGGATGAAGTCGCCATGTACCCCAGCCTAAGTTTGTGCAGTCACCTTATCAATCTATATGACACCCTGAAGATCAGTCTGAAGGTTTGCTGTGCAGTTAATTCGATTGTTCCCTTTTATCTGCCATTTCTTGCTAGAATAAGGCTGACTGCCATGGTTTTTGATGGAGTGACTAAGTACAGAAACGTCCCCCCTCCCTATGATCACTACTACTAGTGGCTTCTCTTATACAACTACAGCACTATTGCAACATCATAACTTAAAGGGGTTTTCCAGAACTATAAAATGTATGACCTATTGTCACGACAAGTCGTCAATATAAGATCGGTGAGGGTCCGATTCCCTGCACCCTTCCTCTTCTCATAACATAACGTTCATTGGTCACATGGTCATGGTGCAGCTCTATGCCATTCAAATGAGTGGGACTGAGTTGCAATACCCAGTACAGCCACTATACAATATATGGCGCTGTGCTTGGCAAGCAGTGATAAGGCTGCAGCTCATATCCGAACCCCCTTCACACAGCTAATTGGTGGAGGTGTTGGTTGTCAGACCCCCACCAATATGATATATGATATTGATGACCAATTCAATGGGTAGGTCATCAATATTGAAGTTCTGGAAAACCCCTTTAAAGTACAGCGCTCTGTGCACATCGTAGGTCATGTGATACTAGTGACATCACAGCTGCACGGACCAAAGATTATTAGGTATTTTCCAGATATCTGAGATTTTCAGATAGGTGCCAGGTGGATCTCACATCCCGAAAGTCTATCCAAATTCTCCTGTATCATCCCCAAGCAGCATCATATATAACATACCTGACACAGGGGTGTACAATCCATCAGGGCCACCTTCAAAAATTTCAGGGCTCCAAAGAACGTGGGCCCATAATAATGGGGTTGATATGAACCTTAGAAACAGAGAACCCCCCTGTTTATATATTTTGGGTCTTCTATGGTTTCCTGTACAACACACGATACCCACGGGGCCCATGACAATTTATAGTGACGGATGAGTGACGAAGACATGACGCCCCCATATCCTGTGTGATCATGTACCCTGCAGAACATAATGCACATCCTGTATACATCACATACACAGCTGCCTTCCTGTTTATCAGGAAATAGGACAATGGACAGAAAAAGCTCCCACAATACCCTGGGTATAGAAGTGTAGAAGATATAGGGGGCACTATATGCCAGTAGCAGAATACAGAGAGGTTGCGCAGTACAAAATGGGGTAGGGTATAATGGCGTGTATTAAAGCTAAAGTATAATATAAAGATGGGGTGCACTATAGTACGGTATTAATGTAAATGAGGGCACAGTGCTCAGATTAAAGGGGTTTTCTACAAGTTATGTTATCGTGGGGGTCCGACCTCCGGGACCACTACAGATCAGCTGCTTCAAGAGGCTGCAACATTCAGGTGAACACTGCGGCCTCTTCACTGAATACCAAGAACAGCGCTGTACATACCGTACTGCTGTCAGGGGCCTATAACTATTGGAAAGGTAGCGACCGCCCAGTGTCATGTGATCTATGTACATACCACTGGGATCCTTTCTAGTGGAAGCCTAACCTAAGTATTCCCTGACGTCAGGGGGAAGTGCTGCTGCTCCAGCCTGTGCCACTTCTGCCCCCCCAATTACAGATCAAAAGAACCTCTTATTTGGGCCACACACATTATAACGCCCCCTTCACTGACCCCAACACAGTATAACGCCCCCTTTACTGACCCCAACACAGTATAACGCCCCTATAATGACCCCCACAGTATACTTCCCCATTTACTGACCCCCACACAGTATAACACTCCTATAATGACCCCCACAGTATACTTCCCCATTTACTGACCCCCACACAGTATAACGCCCCTATAATGACCCCCACAGTATACTTCCCCATTTACTGACCCCCCCATATAGTGTAACACCCCCTTTACTGGCCCCCCACAATATTTTGTCCCTTTGTAGGCCCAACACACAGTATACTGCCCCCCCACACAATATGTTAGTCTAACAAAGGGATGAACGAGCTGATTTGGACCAAACCAGGCAGACAGAGGCAGCACTGTCCGTTGCACTCATGTGCAGTGCATACTAAAGAATAGGGATAAGCACATTTTCCAAAAGTTTCAGGCTCGACCCAAACCTAAAACTTTTGGGATTGGTCTCCCACAAAACACTATTATACTCTGGAGTGTCCTCAGACCCGAGTATAATAAGTGGAGGTTCAGGGGAGGTGAAGGAAAATAACAGAGTTATGCTTTGACCCAGCGTCATTACACCAGAGCGCCCCACAAGCATTATACTGTACTATGTGGAGGTGCTGGGGAGAATATTATATACCATGTGGGGCCAATGTGGAGCCTTATACTGTGGGGGCATTTTATACTGTGGGTGTGGGCTGGGGAGCATTGGGAAACATCATATATATTGTGTGGGGGTCACAGGTCAGGAATTTGTAAGATACATCGTGGAGGATAGGAGCTCACAAATGTTGCCAGTATGGAGCCCCAAAATTCCTGATGGCAGCCCTGCGTACCGTTATGGGATACAGCGAGGTGGAAGACTCCCCAGTCAAAGGATCAGGCAAGTATTTAGTCAGTGGACAAGACAAGGTCAGGGCTGCGTGAGAACTGCAAGGGACCTGCACAGTAATGGCATTCTCTGACACCAGACACATAATGCAGTCCTGCACAGCGGCCCCACTGTATAATGACCCCAGGTCCCGCACCGAAAAATGTCTCTAGGCCCCAGGTCCCACACTGTATAATGTCCCTAGGTACCACACCGAAAAATGTCTCCAGGCCCCAGGTCCGACACTGTATAATGTCCCTAGGTACCACACTGAAAAATGTCTCCAGGTCCCACACTGTATAATGTCGCTAGGTCCACGCAGTATAACGTGGCCAGATCCCACAATATATGATGTCCCTAGGTCCCACACTATATAATGTGGCTCAGGTCTCACACAGTATAATTGCAGTGGTTGGCTGGGGTTAGAAAGGGGGGCGAATTTAACGGTGATACCACCTCCTTGTGTACACCCCTGCTGGTACCCCCCACATGGGGTTGAGGTACAGTTTTCTCTATTGCCTCATCAGACTGTGGTATTTGCCAGTTACTGTTTCAGAAACTAAGATTTGTTATGTACCTTGTGTTGCCAAAACTCTCCTAAACTACTTGCACCCCAGGCTCAGTGTCAAATTCTGAAACCTTGTTCGGGTTTTATAGATATTTTATATATTTTTATTTATATTTTATATTATTTCAATGTATATTTATTTATTTTAATAATTTATTTTAAATATATTTTTATATATAATTTATTTATACATTATATATATATATATATATATATATATATTATGAAAACTTGTTCAGTTTTATAGATATTGGGGCAATTTGTCTGTGCATACCCCCATGCGGCTGACCTCAGATTGCACCACCTCTCTACCTACTTTGGTAAATTTACTTTGGTTCTGACCTGTTTCTGTATAACATTGAATAGGAAGTATACATCCTGGCAAGTCATAAATCTTGCATTTGTTGCATTGCAAAAAATCTTTTGCCCCTGTTGTTGAGAGGCTGGAAGGTTCTCACCTATTTTGGCAGTGGGATTGGTTGTGGTGTATTACCTTCCACAGACTTTGAGGTCCCCAGTGATTCCCTGCCTTTCCAGGACATGATGAGGTCACGTGGTTCTCTTTTACCCCATTGTGTGAGCTCAGCATTGCTATTCCTGACTTGCAGATGGATTGTAAATTCTCCTCTCAGCCTCTGGCGCCCTCTGCAGGTGTTCCTGTACAGTGGCACTGCTGTGGCTGTATAGTCTAGTACTAATATTGTTTAGTATTGTTACATGTGTTGCATTCGGATGTTTGTGATTTATATACTAAATTCATCTCATCTACTCAAAGGGCCGGTTCACATCTGCGTTTGGTTTCCGTACAGGGGAACCCCCCGAACAGAAACCTATATGCAGAGAGAAGCGGTTTACATAAGGAAACCTGCAGACCCCATAGACTATAATGAGGTCCATGTGGTTTCCGCTCGGTTTCAGCGTGTTTCGTGCGGAAACATGCGGAGAGGAAAGTGCTGCTTGCAGCACTTTTCTCTCCATGTGTTTCCACATATTTCGTGGAGCACAGTTTATAGAATTATAGGAGGACTAGTGGTTTATAGAGTTTATAGATGTGATCTGACGGTTCATAAAGTGTATTACATGGTTTGTACTGAAAGTCACCCCCTCAGTACAACATCTCATTTTCTTAAGGGTTTTTGTTTCATGTTTTTTGTTTAAAAAAAAAAAAATGCAGAAAACCTGCCATTATCACTGCAATAATCCAGGCTCCACTGTGTTCTAGTCTAATATTCTCTGGCCAGGTGACCCTTTCAGTGCCAAATCTCATTTGTTTTCTAATCTTTTTCAAATAATTTTTTTTTTTTTTTATATACACAGTGAACTAAAATAACTGCAGAAAAACAGGGAATGCAGGACTTTTTCTTCCATTACAGAATAAAACAGTGTCCATCATGTTGTTTACATCAAAGTCAATGGGAACAGACACAGATGGAGGGGGCTCCATTCATGTCCGTTTACTTTGCTGCAGTTAATGTCTGTTGCTGTCATAGGATATTGCAATACTGGTAGTGTGAACATAGCCTTACTTAGCTCACTACATATATCATGAGCCTCAGTGTGATATTCCTCCTCCGGGGCAGGTTTCTGGTATAGCGCAACAGTAGGCAGATGGATAGACACAATCCAGGTTTATATATCTGACCACATTATTTGGAGGCAGGGAGAAATTATTACAACCCCCCCTCCCAGATACTCAGATCTCTGGGTATTTTCTTTGCCATCCGTTGGACCATCGGGTTGGGGCTCTTTCCTAAGGACCATGTTATTTAAGAATGGTCAGATGATCAGACTCCAAGGACCTGAGATAAGAACTACAACCCCCATCATTTAACAGAATATAATACAAGCTGTGCCCCTGTCCCCTCATTTATATATAATGCCACAGCCATACCTGTGAAGGGTGGTGACGTGTGTAACAGCTGCACACAGCATACAGATATCATCACAGTGTGAACAGCTCCGTAATCTCATCACTTCTTATTAGACCTCTATGTAAATTGTGCAGAATTGCTTCATAGAAAAACATGAGGGAGCAATAAGAAGTATATTTACTGTGTTGTTTCCTCTCATCCACTCCCCTATGAGCGCTGATACTGAGGGACAGCACCACTACACTGTGGACTGTATAACTCAGCTTTTCCTGGCTACGGATAGGAATGTGACTCACCAGCAGGAGGCAATAATTAGCATAAATCCCAGGTGGTGAAGGACACGAGCACTTGTCATGGGACCATGATGCCACACCGATTCTTCAGCCCTACGGCACTGATAACACAGGGATGGCGCTATTAGTGTAGCTCTGGCATTGTGCCAATGTTTGGCGCTGGCGAGGAAGCGCACAGATATTGATGGGGTTCACGCCATGATATTCCCAAATAACACAAATGGACAAAAAAAAAAACATTAAGTCAAATACATGAAAAAAAAAAATCCAGTTATTTTATTTACACTGTACATCGGTCCAAAGCACGCAGCACACAGACAAATAAGACCAATGATTTCAAGGGAAGGGGGGACATGGGGGAGACAAATATAAATATATTGTAAAACAGAGGTGGTTGCTGAGACTTAGGAAATTTTGTAATTAGGTTCTGTGTGAAAGGGTTTTGTGTATTTTTTTTTTTTTTTTTTTTACATGAGCATATAGGACCACCTACTGGACATTAGTGGAGCTGCAGCTTAAAGGGGTTGTCCAGGGGAAGTCATGACCCACCCGGTCATGTGATTGGAGGCAGCATTCGGTTTCCCGGACCACTCCACCCACTCCTCTCTCCATTACTATAGTCAGCCAGCCCCCGTAACACAGGTAGCTAATTACCTGTGAGATTGGGGAAGGAGGGAGAGGGCAAAACAACCCAGGGAGCCGAACATTGCCACCGATCACATGACCCAGGGGTCATGATGTCACCAGAAATATGAAATGAAATGACAAGATTAGGAAATACCAAGTCCTGATCTTTCCTACTGTCCTACACGTTGGGGCGGGCCACAATAACCATTGAGAAAACAAAACCGGACTCTGTAGACTTGAATAAAGGGGATTGTAGATGTCTGCATTGATCTGAATGAGCAGGCCGGACCCGTCACGCTATCTATTCAGTAGTTCATAGACATGTACTGTTATCTGAGGCCCAGCTTCTTCTTCTCCCGCTGCTTCTTGCGCACGATATCGATATTACGGTCCTTCCACATGCTCTTTCTAAGCTTGATGGGCCGAGAGCCGACATATTTACCTGCAAGAGATGCAAAACGTCAAGTAAGAAGAGTCACCAGAGAAGGATCCCTGTAAAGCTAAACTTCCAAACAACTTTTGATTTTCAGGCAGAATTTGTGGCATTAACCCCTTCCCGCCACAGCCATTTTTTCAATTTTTGTTTTTGACTCATCGCCTTCCAAAAGCCATAACTTTTATTTATTTATTTATTTTAATTTTTCTGTTCACAGAGCAGACTCTCTTACAGGCTTTGTTTTTATAGTGTTCACTGCACGGCCAAAATGACATGTCACCTTTATTCTCTGGGTCAGTACGATTACAACGATAGCCAATTTTTATTATAATATATATTTATTTTTATTTTTTTTTTCCTTTTACATTTTAACAAAGTTAAAAAAAACAAAAAACCTTAAAATAAAAATTCTTGGGGTCACCATATGTATTTTTTATTTATACAGTTTTGGGGAATGTCTATTATTTTTCTCTATTTATTCTAATTTTTATGAGAGGTGAAACATTAAAAAAAAAAAAATGATGGTTCGGATGTTTTGATTTTTTTTTTCCTGCTACAGCGTTCACTGTATGGGAAAAATAACACTGTAGACGAGGTGTTTTTGGACACAGGGATACCTAATGTGTACATCGGGTGAAATAAGTATTGAAAACGTCACCAATTTTCTAAGTAAATCTTAAGGTTTCTATTGGCATGAAATTCTCACCAGATGTTGGTAATAACCCATCCAATCCACACAGGCAAAGAAATCCAACCATAGATGTCCATAAATGATGTGTAATAATGAAAAATGACACAGGGGAAAAGTATTGAACCCATGAAGAAAGAAGAGGTGCAAAAAGTCATGGAAATTCCTGACAAATAATATCAGCGGGTTCAACTGATGGCGTATAAAAAGGTGTCTCATTACTAAGGGGCACACAAGAAACATCTCATGATGTGTAAAACCAGTGAGCTGTCTCATGAGGGATAAAACCAGTGAGCGGTCTCATGAGGGATAAAACCAGTGAGCTGTCTCATGAAGGATAAAACCAGTGAGCTGTCTCATGAGGGATAAAACCAGTGAGCTGTCTCATGAGGGATAAAACCAGTGAGCTGTCTCATGAAGGATAAAACCAGTGAGCTGTCTCATGAAGGATAAAACCAGTGAGCTGTCTCATGAGGGATAAAACCAGTGAGCTGTCTCATGAAGGATAAAACCAGTGAGCTGTCTCATGAAGGATAAAACCAGTGAGCCGTCTCAAGACCTTCACAACCTTATACTGAGGGCATTGGTTACAGAAGGATTCCAGTGAGCACTGTTGGGACCACAATCCAGAAGTGGAGAGAACATCATTTCACCATAAACCAGCCATGACCAGGAGCTCCCCAAGAGAGGAGTGAAAAGAATTATCAGAAGAACTGTCCAAAAGCCAAGGACCACCTGTGGAGAGCGACAGAAAGACCTGGAATCAACAGGTACAATAAGTAATGCCCTCCATGGCCTGTATGCACAATCACCACACAAGACTCCATTACTGAAGAAAAAACATGTTCAAGCCAAGCCCAAATACAGGGAGTAGATAGTCTGGTCAGATGAGACCTAAACTGAACTCTTTTGATGCCACAATACACCATGTTTGGAGGCCAAAAGGCACTGCATACCACCCTAAAAACACCAGACCAAGAGTGGGGTTTGGAGGTGAGAACATCATGGTTGTGGGGTTGTTTTTCAGCATAGAGCACTGGCAAACTTCATAGAACTGAAGGAAGGAAGAATGGAAAAATGTACCGAGACATTCTTGATAAAAAAAAAAAAATCTTCTGCAACTACCAGGACGAAGAAGAGGAAACGCGGGAGGACATTACAGCAAGACATTGGCCCCAAACACAGCCAAGAGAAAAAATAAAGCTGCAAGAATGACCGAGCCGATCCCTTGACCTGAATCCAATAGAAAATCTATGGAAGGAACTAATGCTCATAGTTCATAGAAGGAGCCCATCGAGCCTTCAGGAGCCCACCGAGCCTGAGCAGGACAATAATGTCTCCATACAGGAGGCGTCTTAAAGCTTCATCACCAACAAAGACTTTCATACAAAGTATTAAATACATTTCAGTAAGCGAGGTCAATACTATTTCCCGGTGTCATTTCTTATTATTACACATAATTTATGGACTTCTATGGTTGGATTTCTTTGCCTGGGTGAATTGGATGGATTGTTACCAACATCTGGGGAGAATTTCAAGTCAATAGAACCTTTAGAAATAGATTTACTGACGTGTTCACTACTTATTTCACCCACTGTATATGTTTCACTGCAACTGAATGACAAGCCGGGGAGCCTTCAATACGGCCGGCAATCCACACACCAAAACAGAGGAGCAAAATGGCTCCTCTGTCAGCTTTAACCGACGCTTTAGGAAGGTTACTGCCCGCGATCAGTGCCGCCGGGTGTCTGCTGTATAACCCAGCATCTATGGTGGCTGATGAGCTCCTGAGCTGCCAGCATATTTAAACACTGGACATCCCCATTAATAGTATGGTGAATGTCAGGAAAAGGTTAAAGGGGTTGCCAGTTCCTATTTTGATCATCTCCGCAGCCTTCCTTTCCACCCCTGGCAGCTCTGTTACTTTGTATTCAGTGCACTGTGCACTTAGTGTAATGGGATCACTGCAGCCGACCACAGTGCTCAGAAGTCCTCACACAAACAGCACAGAACGTATACACAAATGAACGGAGCTGCCAGTGATGCCAGGAGGCGAGTAATTATTTGGACACAGCTTGGTGGGATCGTACCCTCAAGATGAAGGTCAAAGCAAGTCAGGGTCTGCTACTGCCCCCTATGAACACCCCCAACCACAGGAGTGTAAGAAATAAAAACCTCCTCTGCACTCACCGTTCATCTCCCTCATAGCCCGGACATAATCATTGGGGTCTTTGAAGCTCACAAAGCCGTAACCTTTAGTCTTGCCTGTGCGCTTGTCTCGAATGACTTTGGCTTTCAGAAAAGAAGGATAGCGGCTGAAAGCTCGGGCCAGGATATCGTCATTCACCTCATTTCCCAGGTCCCCGCAGAATATCCGGAAGTCGTCTGGTGGGTAAAACATTAAGCGTTAAATAATTAATAGTCAGAGAACAAATAGAAAGATTACAAGGAGTTTCCAAGTAAGGTTTAAGGTATCAAATGGGCTGGGACTGGGCTTCTGATGTCTGGATTCTCTAGGGGCTCAATGCTTCCAATATGGATGACCCAATAATTAGTCGCCCTGCTATTGGCAATGACATATGAGGCTAACCCAACAAGAGGAGATCTACCCTCTGGGTTGGCACCATAGAGAGGGAGAGGGAACCTGGCCATAGCAGTGCTGAAACTTTCCATCCTATATCAGTTTGGACTTCAGTCCCCTAGGGTTACAGAGATAGACCTGTAACCTGAAACATACAATCTTGACATCTCTACTGGAAATACTACATGCACAACAGCGCCATCATGTGACATAAAATGGCATTGCATTGACACAAATTGAGCACCAAAAGGAAAACCTCTAGGCCACCACTACACTCCTAGGAGGGGGTTGTCACTCACCCTTCTATTATCCTGAATAGCAAATCTGCCACCTGGTAAAGACATGTTATAACTTTTATCTTCAGGGCTTTGGCAAAGCTGGGTGACAGCCTATGTGGGAGAAGTAATGGCAGCACACAGGATATCACCCAGCTTTCCCAGAAGTAACTAACAACAGTTCTGTGGGGCTCTCCACCTGGCAGCAGTGACATCTTCCCAGTACTCACCTGTGTCCCACTCCAGGAGACTCTGATCCTCCCAGGTGGTCCCGGCTGCAGTTCGGATGCAGCGCTTCAGCTTTTCTGGCTTCATTTTCTTTTTGTCTTCCTGCACTGGCTCCAGCACGACCTATGAGACAATGACTGTAAGTAACGTAGGGTAACAGGACTACACACCCCATCATCCCCAGCAATTTCAGACACTGACCTCAGGCTGTATGGGCTCCAGCTCCGGCATGCTGGGACCAATCACCGCTTCCTCATAGCTCATGTCCTTGTCCTCTGTTATGGCTACCGTCTCTGGGATTTCCTCCTTAAGACAACGTGGAATGATGTGATTAATCTGACCTGACGCAGTGGAGGGAAGTGGTATAAAATGAGGTCAAAGGGGGTACTCACCTCTATCTTCCGTACAGGGGGCGCCGTATAGACTGTGGGTGCAGCCTGAATGACTGTGGGGTTAATCTTAGGAGAGGACTGTACAACAGGGCGAGGTGGTGGTGGCATTGGACCCACTGGAGCTGGCTGTAAACATATAAGGAATTGGCAATGTTACATTTTCACACAACACATAGGCTGATTAACCTTACTTTTTTCACCAAATAAAATTAACCTTTTCAATCTTCTTTAGCCTTTTCTGTGCTATTGCAGGTGGCAGCTAACCTATTTGTTTTATTTGCCTACAGCTCCCAAAACCCTTTCATACACCCTGTGTCTTTCACTAGAACTTGATCCTCATCACCACAAGTCAATGTCCTTCCCTCTCTGATAGCTCTAAATACAGCCCTAGTAAGTTTCCAGTCAGTCAGTCTCCTTTTCCCTATGCCAGATTTACATGAAGCCCCAAGTAAATTTCCTTACAATCACCTCCTGGTAGCTGTAAATATAGCCCCCACCAAGTTCCCCAGACAGTCTTCTTCCCCCTTCAGCAGCCATAAATATAGTCCCCCAAGTCAGTCTCCTTCCCCCTATGTAGCTGTAAACCTAGGTCCCAGTCAGTCTCCTTCCCCCTAGGTAGCTGTAAGTCCCCTGCAAATAAAGAGTAACTGAATAATGGAATCTGGATTTCCATTGGCTGCCCTGCTTTGCATAAACGGTTGCTATACAGTGACCGGGCAGTGGGGAAACTAACCGGGCATATATGATATATGGTCCATGGTCATGTGATGATCACACAGGCGCACAGCTCATTATAGTCACAGCACAGTAATCAGACATCTGCTTGGTAAGGAGCTGTGCACCTGTGTGTTCATCACATGACCATGGTCAGAATTTTATCCACTGAATGACAGCAAGCAGAGATCTAGACAACCCTGAAAAATTGATACAGAAAGTATATTGGAAAACTGTACAACTTATTATACAAACAATAACATTTGTCTCTCAATATTGGTCAACCCCTTTAAAAAAAAGTTATGTAAATTGTACAGTTAGTATTTTCTCACCGGTGGGCCGGCTCTCATGTTCATGGGGGGAGGAGGCATATGACTCATGAGCGGTGGCGGAGGACCATGCATCGGATGTGACATCAGAGGCTGTGGGGGAGGCATACCAGGATGCCGAGGACCCACTGACATTAACCCAAAAAACAAAACAAAAAAAGAAGAGATTAGAATCCATAATATAACAGAAGATTACAGACACAATGAGTAGAGTCACTTACTGGCTCGCTGCTGCTGAAGGACATGCGGGATGAAGGACGGCCGGGGCATGGCAACGTGAGGTTCAGATGGTCTCTGCAAGGCATGAGGGATGAAGCTGGGCCTCATAATTGGGGGTCTTGGGGGTGGAATGGCTGTTAGACAAAATATAACGATATATTAAAAGCCATGTGACAGATGCAGGATCACACATTGTAAACGGCTGCCCCGCAAACACAGGGGGCGTAGTCTAAACTAAAGAAGCTCTGTACAGAGGCTGCTCACCCCTGAACCCCACTTCAAAACAAAAAGATTGTGTATATATTACTTACATTATCAGAGCTGCAATCTGTATTATACTCCAGAGCTGCATTTACAATTATGAGTGTTGCTAATGGAAACAGTCAGCAAGCCTGGTGACTGACATGCCCTTTAATCAGCTTATCAGAAGACTGCACTGAACAAACATCAAAAACAAGGATATTTCAGCTCTAAAGCCTGCAGAATAGTGAGTGCAGCTCTGGAGTATAATACAGGATGTAACTCAGGATCAGTACAGGATAAGTAATGTAATGTATGTACACAGTGACTGCACCAGCAGAATAGTGAGTGCAGCTCTGGAGTATAATACAGGATGTAACTCAGGATCAGTACAGGATAAGTAATGTAATGTATGTACACAGTGACTGTACCAGCAGAATAGTGAGTGCAGCTCTGGAGTATAATACAGGATATAACTCAGGATCAGTAC
Source organism: Leptodactylus fallax (assembly GCA_947044405.1). Taxonomy (NCBI): domain Eukaryota; kingdom Metazoa; phylum Chordata; class Amphibia; order Anura; family Leptodactylidae; genus Leptodactylus; species Leptodactylus fallax. Next base: position 345,234 of record CAMRHE010000258.1, read on the forward strand.
AGGATAAGTAATGTAATGTATGTACACAGTGACTGCACCAGCAGAATAGTGAGCGCAGCTCTGGAGTATAATACAGGATGTAACTCAGGATCAGTACAGGATAAGTAATGTAATGTATGTACACAGTGACTGCACCAGCAGAATAGTGAGTGCAGCTCTGGAGTATAATACAGGATATAACTCAGGATCAGTACAGGATAAGTAATGTAATGTATGTACACAGTGACTGCACCAGCAGAATAGTGAGCGCAGCTCTGGAGTATAATACAGGATATAACTCAGGATCAGTACAGGATAAGTAATGTAATGTATGTACACAGTGACTGCACCAGCAGAATAGTGAGCGCAGCTCTGGAGTATAATACAGGATGTAACTCAGGATCAGTACAGGATAAGTAATGTAATGTATGTACACAGTGACTGCACCAGCAGAATAGTGAGCGCAGCTCTGGAGTATAATACAGGATGTAACTCAGGATGAGTACAGGATAAGTAATGTAATGTATGTACACAGTGACTGCACCAGCAGAATAGTGAGCGCAGCTCTGGAGTATAATACAGGATGTAACTCAGGATCAGTACAGGATAAGTAATGTAATGTATGTACACAGTGACTGCACCAGCAGAATAGTGAGTGCAGCTCTGGAGTATAATACAGGATGTAACTCAGGATCAGTACAGGATAAGTAATGTAATGTATGTACACAGTGACTGCACCAGCAGAATAGTGAGTGCAGCTCTGGAGTATAATACAGGATGTAACTCAGGATCAGTACAGGATAAGTAATGTAATGTATGTACACAATGACTGTACCAGCAGAATAGTGAGTGCAGCTCTGGAGTATAATACAGGATGTAACTCAGGATCAGTACAGGATAAGTAATGTAATGTATGTACACAATGACTGCACCAGCAGAATAGTGAGTGCAGCTCTGGAGTATAATACAGGATGTAACTCAGGACCAGTACAGGATAAGTAATGTAATGTATGTACACAGTGACTGTACCAGCAGAATAGTGAGCGCAGCTCTGGAGTATAATACAGGATGTAACTCAGGATCAGTACAGGATAAGTAATGTAATGTATGTACACAGTGACTGCAGCAGCAGAATAGTGAGTGCAGCTCTGGAGTATAATACAGGATATAACTCAGGATCAGTACAGGATAAGTAATGTAATGTATGTACACAGTGACTGCACCAGCAGAATAGTGAGCGCAGCTCTGGAGTATAATACAGGATGTAACTCAGGATCAGTACAGGATAAGTAATGTAATGTATGTACACAGTGACTGCACCAGCAGAATAGTGAGTGCAGCTCTGGAGTATAATACAGGATGTAACTCAGGATCAGTACAGGATAAGTAATGTAATGTATGTACACAGTGACTGCACCAGCAGAATAGTGAGTGCAGCTCTGGAGTATAATACAGGATGTAACTCAGGATCAGTACAGGATAAGTAATGTAATGTATGTACACAGTGACTGTACCAGCAGAATAGTGAGCGCAGCTCTGGAGTATAATACATGATGTAACTCAGGATCAGTACAGGATAAGTAATGTAATGTATGTACACAGTGACTGTACCTGCAGAATAGTGAGTGCAGCTCTGGAGTATAATACAGGATGTAACTAAGGATCAGTACAGTATAAGTAATGTAATGTATGTACACAGTGACTGCACCAGCAGAATAGTGAGTGCAGCTCTGGAGTATAATACAGGATGTAACTCAGGATCAGTACAGGATAAGTAATGTAATGTATGTACACGGTGACTGCACCAGCAGAATAGTGAGTGCAGCTCTGGAGTATAATACAGTATGTAACTCAGGATCAGTAAAAAATAAGTTATAAAATCAGTTCATCAATTTTTATTCTAACCTGGTCCAACAAATGGTACAGGGGGAACCATTAGTGGAGTCACCACACTTGCTGCAGCGGCTGCTCGTGCCTCTAGACTCTGCTGCACCTGTGATGGGAGAAAAAGAATTGAACACGTCACTTATCTGATCTACAACTCTAACTGGACAACAATTGTGTCATACTCAGGCTAAAACTGCACAACTGAAGTGGCAGAGGAGTCCTGGCCTTGCATCGAGAAAACCCCTTACCTGACTGTAGGTGTTTGTCGCTATAATAGGCCGGATGACAGGAACAGCTGGGATGGCCAATGGTACAGGTAGAGGAACGGGTTCTCCGGGAGGCAGAGCCACGGGGGCGCCCAGCACCTCCTGCTCAAACCTGCAAAACAAAAAGTCAATGAACAAACCTAGAAGTGGCATAGAGAGGAGAACATGTACACCCTCCCATAAGGGGTGAACAGGAATCACTCAGGCACACATTAGGCAGGGATGTATGGTATAAAGGACCCTCATCCTAAAATCAGCAGCAAGAAAAGATACAGGGAGAAACCCCCACCTCATCATGAATGAGCATGCTCATATAGAAGGTGAGACCACTGAGGCCAGTGACTGGCTTCAGTAATCTTGTGCATCAATGTAATGGAGGTTACAAGCAAGTAGTACGTCTTATATTATTTTCTAGAATGTCCCACCCATCTGTATTATTCCCAGACAACCCCTTTAAAAGTGTATTCACTAGAGTAGGCCATCACATTACGATCTGTGTGGGTCCAACCTCTGAGACCCCCATCGATCATAAGAATGAAAGGGAAAGGAAAGCAGGCATGCTGGGAAAAACGGTGAAGGGGCATATTTCTAACGGAAGATGGGAATAGCCCTTTAATAGGACATATGGACAGGGGCTCTTGGTCTAAGACAACCCCATTAAAGGAGTCATTGATCAAAAGCCCAGTCTAAAGGTAACCTGAGTAATACTCACCTGAGCCCATGCCTGCTCCTGTGCTGCCCCTCCCCAAATCCCCCACTGTTTTGTGTATTCAGCACGATGATCAGACACAGCTACGTGACCCCACTGATTATTGATTTTGTCAGTTTAACCATTCAAATTTTGTGATGCGCCCTTACAGGAGTTGTCTCATTACAGACACTTCACCCTTAGAATTTGGGACCCCCAGCATTCAGGAGAAAGGGTCCCGAATTCCCCTAGTTAATGAAAAACCAGTGCATGTGGGTGACCAGCGCTCCACTCACTTTGATGGGGCTTCCTGAGACTGACGTCCCATAAAAGTGAATGGAGCGCCATCATGGAGTGCACTTGCATTTTGGAGGGACTTTCGGTCCCCCGTTCTCCTGATGGCTGGGGTCCCATCATTCGAACCCCCAAGCGATCGGACACTTAACCCCTACCTTGTGGATAGGGTATAAGCGTATTGAATAACAAAACCACTTTACATATGTAAGAAAGACATACTTCAGGATCTCAGAAATCAATACAGAACTACAAGTCCCAGCAGAGCACGACCTGTCCCCCTAACACCCCTCTCTGAGCGTCACTTACAGCGCCATCTCCGCCTCCATCTCCTTCATTTTCTCCTCTCCGCTCTTCCCCGCCATGTTGGAGCTTCACAGGCAAGCAACCGCCGCCAAACGTCTCTCCTTCGCTTCTCTCCGGCGAACACAGTCCTAGAGGCGTCGCGCTGCTCTTGCGTCACTTCCGCTTCCGGTCTAGGGTTCGTTGACCGCTTCATATAGTGTTTGCTACGCGAGCGGCGCCATTTTGTTCTGGGGCAAAGTGAGGGCAGTTAACATGGAACTGAGACATGGTGACCTACAGGACCCCAAACTGATAGTGTACATTCTAAGATTTGTGGCCAGTTTGTGCATTGTCTACTAGTTGGCCTCAGCATGATATAAAAAGAAAAAGTGCGGCCTTGTCAGCCATAGCAACCAAACAGAAAACTGCATAGCAACCAAAATACAGCTTTCCACTAAGCTTTAGGAGGGGAGAGGTGGCCAAAAAAGTTGGAATTTGCACATTATAGTATTTTTTCCTGTTAAGGGGTTCACCGTATGGGATTAATATTTTTATTTCAAGTCTATCAATATATATTTTATATTTTAATGTAAGGAAGGAGGAGATTGGTTTGAATTGGTTTAACATTTATTTTAAATAATATAAAAAAAAACAACTTTTTTTTTACATTCCCGTGTAAGGCGATTTTGGTGATTCCCATCATGCAACCAAAGATCGTCAAGTCACCTTCCAACTCCTTCACTAATATTAGTGAACGGAGATGCATTGCAACCCCCCCGAATGTGCCGCGACCATGAATTCAAGCAAAAAAAATGGTAAAAATAGTAAAGGAGTTGTGGCCAAAATCACCACCACCAGTCTCTGGGCCAGTGAAAATGGCACGGATGACACCCGGATTGGTATCTGGATATCATCCGTGGTTTTCACTGACCCATCCATTATATTGAATGGGCCGAGCCGCAAATGCGGACAGATATAGGACCTGCTCTAATATATGCGGCCCAAACAAGCATCCACAAAAACCACGGCTGTGTCTATGGGCCCATTGAAATGTATGGGACCATACTTTTATCTGCAATTGTATTGTACTGTGTACATACTGAACTTATATGGTAACAGGCCTAGATGTTTTCAATACATGGGGGAGCTGATCGGTTCAATAATGGTAACCTTCATGTTCTGTGCTGGAGTCACCAATGGAGACTCTGTCGCAATGTCTGCCTGAAATTGGCAGATGAAATAGTCCTGCAGTAGTGAACCTAGCGTAAGTGGTTAAACAGTCACGATGGGTACTATCACCAATTGCAATTGTTAGGCATTAGTGTCTGCTGCATAACTCCGCCACCTACCAACCCATATTGTGCTAGCATACCATACATGTCACTAAGGGGTTAAAGTAGGGCAGAAATAATTTGCAGACATTGGGTATGTTGTGGTACGTTCTATAACTGCAATAGCAATACCCCATACCAGCATTGTAGTCTGAGAAACATTTAAAGGGAATTAGGATGGCCTATCCAGTGGCCTAAATACTAGGGTAGCAGTGGGAACGGCTGCCACAGAGCCTGGAACATTAGAGGGCCCGGTGGGCCCCTGATGTTTTTTTTTTTTTTTTTTTTTTTAATAGGCCGTTACCTGCGGGAGTAACCCCAGCAGGTAATGGGCCCTATTTACTTACCTATCCCCGCTCCTGCTCACGGCTGCCTGAGTTTCCCATTCTGCAGAGGCGGATGTGGCTGTGAGCAGACCCCAGAGTATAGTGATTGGAGGCCCAGGGGAGGTGAGGGAACATAAAAAATACTGTTACTTACCTCTCCTGGGGTCCGGCAGTTTTTGCCTCCTTGCTGACGTCCCAGACGTCACCATGGACCAGGCCGACGTCATTAAGCTTTGCGACGCATTCCTGGCTCACGTGACGTCTGGTCCAACATTGAAGAAGTAGCGGGGAGAACGCCGGAGTTAGAGAGAGGTAAGTAACATTGGTTTTTATGTTTGTATCCTCCCCTGGGTCTCCGATCATTACCCCAGACCCCAGAGTATAATAATTGTTCATGGGTGGTTCACAATGGGGCATAATACTATGTGAAGGGGCCACTGTGGGGCATAATACTGTGTGCAGGGGCCACTATGGGGCATAATAGTGTGTGTAGGGGCCACAATGGGGCATAATAGCGTGTGCAGAAATGCGGTTTGTGCTGCGGGCGGGGGGGGGGCATGTCAAATGTTCGCCTTGGGGCCCAGCCATTCCTAGTTACGCCACTGGGCCTATCCATAAGATCAATGTCTGATCGGTGTGAGTCTGACATATGGGATTCCATACAGATCAGCTGCTAAAACTGGAAGTAGAGCTGGGTTAAGCACCAGTCATCTGATGTCACGTTCATTTGTCACGTGGTCTGAATGCATGGGGCAGAGCTGCAATACCAAGCACAGCCACTTCCCAATATATGGCGCTGTGCTAGGTATTCAGTGAAGAGGCCGCAGCGCTCACCCGAATGCTGCAGTCTCTGCAAACAGCTGATCAGTAAGGTTCAGACCCCTAGCAATCAAATATCTATGACCAATCATAAGAATAGACCATCAGTACTCTTGTAACTCTTGGAAGAGCCCTTTAACTCCCAGGATTGCCCCCATGGCCAGCCAAAAAGGAGGTCATATACTGTGGGAAGGGGGGAGGCAAAAAAGGGGTGCCATATACTGTAGGGGGGAGAGGGGAAAAAAAGGGTCATATACTGTGTGGGGGCCAAGAAAAGGGAATCTTATACAGTGGGAGGGGGGCAAAAAAGGGGGTCATACACTGAGGGAGGGGCCTAAAAAAGGGGGTCATATATTGTGGGGGGGGGAAAAATGGGGTCATGTACTGGGGAGGGGCCAAAAAAAGTGGTTGTGTACCGTATGGCGTTCAAATATGGGGATTTTTTTGATCTGCAAATGGGGGGGCATGTCCTACAATTTTAATTAGGGGGGCATGCAACCAAAGATAGCTGGGTTGGGTATCTTTATTTATTTATTTTTTTTGGGGGGGGCGCCCTTCTATATTTTGCCTCAGGCAGCAGAGAGGCTAGGTTCACCCCTGGTTTGGTAATGTTAGGTGGCAGTGTCAGGCAGAGCTCCAATCAGAGGCAGCCAGTGTCAGAGGTCAGAATCACACCACTTGCCTGTTCCTACCTGAAACCGCCCTCCTGACAGTGCAGAGACTAAATAACATACTGTATTAGACACCAAAACTAACTGCACTGATTGCTCAGGAATGGTGGGGGCTAGAGAAAAAAATTCCAACTGTGCTGGGATCAGTGGAGCAGCAGCTATTAATTGATGTAAAGAGCTGGACTGGTTGGAAGTGGTGGACGGGCCTCTTTAAAAGGCAAAATTTGGTGACTGACTGTAGCAGTTCTGTCAATGTGACATCACTGCCGCAGCTGCTCTGTATATAAACAGTGGTGGCAGAGATGACCAACCCAGCACAGAAACGGATGCAGGTAAGGAAGTACTGATGCATTTTTATTTTCTAGCCCTCTTCTGCTGCCTGCATTAAAATGTATGATCCCAGACAACCCCCTTATCCACTCCTGGACTGCCCATTGAATATATACATCTGGGCAGTCCACATACCTATATATCCGTCCTTGCAAAGTTAAGCAGCTGCAGCTGAGAGCCGACTGTTACTACAGGCCGACCTCCCATAGAGAAGGCTGTGGACACCTGCTGCAGCCATGATGTGGCTCCACTTCCAGTCACTAGATTTCCAGGGGCCAGAAACTATTTGAGTTTGAGTGCTGGGCCCAGATCAGCTCTGCAGTATAGCTTAAGAGCTTGTATTCCTCCTGTAACTGGGGTAAGGCGAGGTTCTGTGAGCGCAGTCTGCTCTAAGTATCACCGTATTGAAGTCCAAATTCATAAGGTTGGTGTATAAGCTAGCTTAGAGAGACACACACAACACACAGCTATTGTGTATATAGTGGGTTCTGCTTTCTGGAGGGAAAAATGTAGTTTTTAAGTACAGTGTAGACAAAGAACAGGTTGGACTAGTATAATTAGCATAACATGATTGGTGGCAAAGTTGTAACATAGTTCTGGCACATGCCTATTGGATAAGAAACAAAAGAGGGGCCGCAACCCATTAAGCCATCTGAGGGGGGATGAGCTCTCTAAACAAAGAGGAATGTAAAATGGCTACAGGCATGGCCCCACCTGGCCCTGGAATCCAAAACGGAGGATACATAAGCTGAGTCATCCGCCACAGTTCACATTAGTGCTTGAATTCCTTGGGGGGGTTTCCGTCTCCAAATGGGCTTGAAAAATGCGGAAACCCGGCAGACCCCATTATAGTTTCCGCGAGTAACCACTTTGCAAGCAAATTGGGTTTCTGTTTTTCAGGTCCCCAAACGGACCCGAAGAACGGTAACCCGAGCGCAAGTGTGAACCTAGAGTCATGCAGCAGCTCCAATTATAGGGGAAATCAGCAGAAAAAAAAAGTAATGTCAAAATGCCCACACACATCTATTAAGACCTCATGTATAAAAAAATAAATACAAGGACAAAAAGAAAAAATAATGTCACTATCACGCCCCCGTCACAGGTTCCAGCTCCATCCCCGGTGACACAGCAAGATGTGTCACCAGCATAAAAATTACTGTAAGGGAGAGAAAAAAACAATTTTAGGCTAGGGCCCCACGTCGTGAAAATGTGCAGATAGGTTAGTGTCACCAGAACCAGCATATCACCCCAGCCCTGCAGATAGATAGGTTAGTGTCTCCAGAACCAGCATATCACCCAGTACTGCAGGTAGATAGGTTAGTGTCACAAGAACAAGCAGATCACTCCACTCCTGCAGATAGATAGGTTAGTGTCACAAGAACAAGCAGATCACCCCAGTCCTGCAGATAGATAGGTTACTGTCACCAGAACCAGCATATCACCCCAGCCCTGCAGATAGATAGGTTAGTGTCACCAGAACCAGCATATCACCCCAGCCCTGCAGATAGATAGGTTAGTGTCACCAGAACCAGCATATCACCCCAGCCCTGCAGATAGATAGGTTAGTGTCACCAGAACCAGCATATCACCCCAGCCCTGCAGATAGATAGGTTAGTGTCACCAGAACCAGCATATCACCCCAGCCCTGCAGATAGATAGGTTAGTGTCACCAGACCCAGCATATCACCCCAGCCCTGCAGATAGATAGGTTAGTGTCACCAGACCCAGCATATCACCCCAGCCCTGCAGATAGATAGGTTAGTGTCACCAGAACCAGCATATCACCCCAGCCCTGCAGATAGATAGGTTAGTGTCACCAGAACCAGCATATCACCCCAGCCCCGCAGATAGATAGGTTAGTGTCACCAGACCCAGCATATCACCCCAGCCCTGCAGATAGATAGGTTAGTGTCACCAGAACCAGCATATTACCCCAGTCCTGCAGATAGATAGGTTACCTGAATCAAACTGTGTTTTCCCCTTGTGAGTTGGTGCCTCAGTTGCAGAGATCAATGTTTTGTCAATATGCAAATGAGCTCTTTGGAACACCAATTGTCACTTACCTCTTTGGAACACCATCAACACCCTTGTTGCTCCATTCAGCTCATTTGCATATTGACAAAAATGGTGATATCTCGTCAACAGGCAGTGACACAGGGGGGAAACAATGTTTGATTCAGGTTGACCTTAACCTATTTATCTGTGGGGCTGGGGTGATATGCTGGGTTCTGGTGACCCTAACCTATCTATCTGTGATCCGTGTAGCTATGCTGGGATCTGGTGACAAATTCCCTTAAAGAGTGGTCTTTGCACCTTTTTGGTAGTTGAGTTGGTCAGTGCACGAAACCCGTCTATTCCATGGTCTGGTCCCCTCATCCTGGAAAGCAGCTATCGCAAAACAAGGAACCGCAGACCTGGCCCACGAGAATGCGAATAAGAATACAAAACTTTATTGATCCCCAAGGGGAAATATCACTGTTACAGCAGCTCCAGCAAAATAAAACACACCAAAATAAACGGGGATGACGCCTGCCGCCCTGTTGAAAGTCCATGGGGCTGAATGACTGATGTAACATTGTGTGAACTGACCCTTATTCTGTTTTTCTACAATCGAGAGCAGTAAAGTTTTGTTTCTGGTACATGAGTGTCTGGTGGTTCTTTCTGACGTTCCTACACTACACAACCAGTTCTGGATAGGGATCACAGCTGGTGTGTATATTACAGGGGCACAGATGGCGGTACATGGTGTATCAATCAAGTGAATAGGATCTGAGTTGAGTGTACCGCCAGATTGTGTATCCTTTTATAAGTAGTCATACCACCCAATTTTCAGCCAATAGAAAGGGGGACAAAATCTGTGGCACATACAACATACCGCAGAAAATTTACATATGATAAGTCATCCATGTCTCCTATGACCCCAACCAATCTCACTCAGTCTCCATACAGTACAATGCTCCCTTGTGGACCACACAAAATATGTGTCTTCTACACATTACAAATATGTCCCCCCTCCTGCCGCCCTCTTTGTGGTCCTGACACATTATAATGCTGCCCTCCTTGTGGCTACCATTAAGTATAATGTCCTCTCCTTGAGGCCTCACACCTTGCAATGTCCTGTTGTGGCCCCAAGCAGTAAAATGCAAGGAAAAAAAGTAATGCCTTGCCCCATTCCTCCAGTCTCCTCCAGTCCTGATCTCAGCGGGTTGGAGCAGCGGGCGCAGTGTAGTGATGTCACTACATCGCGCTTGCCTGCATCCAAGATGCCAACAATACCCGGACACTCGAAATCCAGGACTGTCCCGCTGAATCCAGGATGTTCTGTAACTGGGGCGAATGGTCTTACCAGCTGCACAATTCTTTGCAACTGCTTAACCTTGCAGGGTTAAGCATGGACCATCCAGACGTACAATATATAGTCAACAGACAGTCTGGAACTAGTTCATGGCACTCTTTAATGTACTATAAAATCGCAGCATGTCAATTATACCTACGGAAACACTGGCGTTTTCTGTATAGGTATAAGAGGCAGAAGAAGGACATTCTACATTATTAAGCAGGCCACAAGTTTCAAGCAATATAGGAAAGAGAAAGGATCTCTCTGCTGCTGAAAAGCATCAAATAGTGCAATGCCTTGGACAAGGTATGAAAACATTAGATATTTCATATTTTGAGATTTGTGGCCGATTCAGAGCACAGATGGGTTTGTGCAGATAATGCATAATGGGGAAAGTTTCTGCCAGACAAATTCATCAGATTAAAAGTAGTTGCTAAAATACCATTACAAAGCAGCAAACAGGTATTTGAAGAGGTTGGTGCTTCTGAAGTCTGTAGGATCCTCCAGAGGCTTGCAGTTGTGGAAAAACCTACTATTCGGCCACCCCTAAACCATGCTCACAAGCAGAACTAGTTGCAGTGGGCCCAGAAATACATGAAGCCTAATTGTGAAACAGTCTTGTTTACTAATGAGTGCCGAGCAACCCTGGATGGTCCAGATGGATGGAGTAGTGGGTGGTTGATGAATGGCCACCATGTCCCAACAAGGCTGCGGGGTCAGCAAGGAGGTGGTGGAGTCATGTTTTGGGTCAGAATCATGGGGAGAGAGAGCTGGTAGGCCCCTTTAGGGTCCCTGATGGTGTGAAAATGACCTCTGCAAAGTATATAGAGTTTCTGACCGACTACTTTCTTCCATGATACAAAAAGAAGAACCTTCTGTAGCAAAATCATCTTCATGCAGGACAATGCACCATCTCATGCATCAAAGAAAACCTTTGAGTCAGTGGCTACTATGGGCATAAAAAGAGAGAAACTCATTGTGTGGTTATCATCCTGCCCTGACCTCAACCCTATGGAGAACCTTTGGAGTATTCTCAAGCAAAGAATCTATGCGGGCGGGTGGGAGGCCGGTCACATCAAACCAGCAGCTCTGCAAAGGAATTCAAGCAGAAACTATCGAAAAGCTCACAAGTTCAATAGATGCAAGAATCATGAAGGTGATATCAGAGAATGCTCCGATGTTATCATGTATCTTGGTCTGTTAAGATGCTTTTGATTGAAATAGCCTCCGATTTCAATAAATGTCACTTCTTAATGCTGAGAATTCACCATTTTCAGCTCTTTACAACTTATAAAATGTTTAGAAACTCTAATTGTGAAGAATAATTTGGAAGATGGATACACTCGGACGCTTTTCCAAGATTGCACTAGTAGTGTAATGTTGTACCGTGTTAGCCATAGAAAGTAGCGGGAGAGGTCCATGTCTTTTGTGTATAAAAAGTCTGTGAATTTTCAGTTTCTTGTATAACACCATGTCTGAAGAAGAGAGCTAGCACTCTCGAAAGCTTACTATCAAATATACTCAGTTAGCCTCTAAAAGGTATCGCCTGATTTCTTCACTCTTCCACAAGATTGCACCACACAGACAAGTAGCTGCAACCATTTCACCGGACCTCTGGGTACAGAATACCCGAAGGAGCAGGAGATACCCCTGCAGCAGGACTACAGAGTGTCGGGCTGTAGCACGTGGAGGTTGTACTGCGGACGGTGAGGAAAGGACACCCACAGTACAACCAAGAGGTATACTTGCCAACTCTTCCAAAAGCTCCAGGAGGCTCCCGAAAAAAAAAGAGGTGACCTCCCAGACTGCTGGAAGAGCTGGTAAATCTCCCAGGCCTGGCGGAAAGCTCCCGCATCAGCCAGGCTAGGGGTCTATTTACACATCCCTTTAAGTGCCGGTCACATCAGAAAATGGGGCATGACCAACACATTTCGTGTCCAGGTCACAAAAAAGGACACATGGCCATGTCTGTAGGGGATGTGGCTTCAACTTTGGCTTGGACCATTTTCCCTGATACCCCTTTCCGAATGTGGCAAATATACCAATAGGCTCAACTGGGTTCCACCCATTTGGTGAGAATCATCGCACTACACCAAAGAAGATGCGATGACTCAGCAGAACACAATTAAAGTGACAGAGTCACATCAGCGTATTACACATCATACGATGCACAATAAGACGTACAAACAACTATACTAAACAGATAAGGGGGAAGGACTTAGCAGTCACCCAACTAAGGCCCTACGGTCTTAGTTGCCCATAGCAGCCAATCATAGCCCAACTTTCATTAAATCTAATAAATCTGCCCCAATGACTGATGCTGGATGATAAATCTGGTGTATTTTACATTGTCTAATCTCACTTTACACCACACCGAAAAGATTCAGTATAACCTGTCATTTAGCCAGTGAAGTCTCTGATCTTTCCATACTGAGAAGTCAAGGAGGCGCTCTCTCCGCCAGCCCCATAGAAGTGAATGGTTTGCCAAGCGCACAGGGTTTTAGGCCCTAGTTCTCCTGATTACTGGGGGTCCCAGAAGTCAGACCCCCAGCGATCTGACACATATCCCTCATCGTCTCCCCATGCCCCCTTAATCAGTAAGTCACACACCCTTGTTGGACAAGTCATAAAAAGTGTCTACAACAATTAATAAGCCTGGTGCGAGTCTCGTAGGCGAGTTTTGTGGTGCAAATTGAACCAAAATTCTGGTGTATTTTATTCATAAATATGCACCAATGTATTGTGAAACAGTAGAGAGAATATTTATGGTGCTTCCTGTTACCTGCATCGCGCAGGTCACTACAATCTATTAGATATGTCAGGCTCTGACACCTAGAAACCCCGCAGATCAGCAGCACCAGGACAGTGCAGATCCCGGTAATGTTTACCTCATTGAAGTCTATGGAAAGCCTGAGGATAGGTCATCACTATCAAATACCTTCAGATCTTGGGCAACCCCTTTAAGTGATCACCTATCATCAACTAAAAATTGTCTGGGCTCCGACACCCGAAGAAGAAACTGCAGCGTTTGGGTGAGTCGTGCAGCCTCTTCACTACTTACCAAGCACAGCGCCGTGCATTGTATAGTGGCTATGCTTGGTATTGCAGCTCAGCCCATTCACTTGAATGGGACTGAGCTGCAAACAGGCAGTATAACTGATGAACATGATATCACATGGACAGTGAAGGGAAAGCAATGCCCACGGAGCGCTGCTGTCACTTCAAACAGCTGATCTGCATGGGTCCTGAGTGTTGGACCTATCCTATGCTCCACAATTAGAGGCTGGGGGTTGTAGTCTCGCTGTCCGAGCATGCTTGTAGTAGTTTTACTGTCAGAGCTGGGAGTTGTAATTTTGCATCAGATGGTAAGTTATAAGTTGAAGACAACTGAACTACAACTTCACTTATGGTAGAGAAAAGTGACATTCAACTTCTGGAATTGCTGCAAAAAAAAAAAAAAAAAAAAGCTCAAGTTGCTGCAACTGAGGTCATCTGAGGACGCTTGTGTGTGGTTCTCGCCTCATTTTCAGGAAGTTTTGATTCTGCTTTTGTCTCTGACATTAATTAATACCCAGAAACCCGGCAGCGAGGAAGAAAAACGGAACCACGAAAACCGCCAAATTGCAGTACTGTAAGATAAAAAAAGGAATGCAGTGTGCATGAATTCCGGTCATAAAACCTCCCTGTATGTGAATGTGGCCGCCTTGCTGCACACCGCTACGGCACTTGTGAAAACTCCAAATCTGATGTGTTTTTGGTTGCAGATCCTAAATTGCAGACAACTCAATGGCCACTTTATTAGAGACACCCATTGAGTACCATGTTGGACCTCCTTTGACCTTCAGAGCTGCAGCTGTTCATGGTGACATACACAGGTGTCAGAGGACCCAGCAGGACAGGCCTAGAGCGCCTGGGGGGCCCATTGTGGGTCAGGAAAAAAATGGGTCCATTGTATTGTGTGGGAGCATAAGGGGCCCATTATGTGGGGAAAGAAATGGGCCATTTTACTGTGTTGGGCAAAAGGGGACTATTATACTGTGTGGGGACATACAGGGGCCCTTGTACTGTGTATGCAGAGAAAATGGGGCCATTTTACTTTGCGGGGCATATGATGCCATAATAGAGTGTATGGGGCAAAAAGGGCCATTTTACTGTGTGTGGGGGCATAAGGGGCCCCTTATACTGTACGTGAGGAAACAAGGTGGCCATTATAAGACCACCGTAATTTTAGATCCACACCATGTCAACCCCATTTTTTCTGGGAGTCTCCTGGTTTTCAGGTCCCCTCACCTGGTGCAGAGCATACCAATGAGGAGGTTGCAGAAGATCCCTCCATCCCTTAAAGTTTAGTTTATTAAGTGCAAGGCAGAATTGAACCCAAGGCATGATATGTACAAATTGTCTCCTTACAGACTGATCCATGGGCTCCATTAGCTTCTATGGGATTTTGTTTTTTCTCTTACCTCATCACTTTTCCTTCTATATTATATTTCTTTCTCTGTATAATATATTGGTATGTAGAGAAATATCCATAGGAAGATGGAATATATTTTTATATAGAGATACGTTTCTACATACATTATGCTGGTAAAGAAATATACTATTGAGAGTAAAAAAATTATGAGGTAAGAGAAAAAAAAACTCTAATTGAAGCTAAAGGAGCTTGTGGCTCAGTCAGTAAGGAGACAACTCTGTATTCATCATGGCCTGGATTTAATCCCTGCATTGTACCTAATAAAAGAAATAAACAGAACATAGATGGAAGGATCTGTTCAGTAACCTTAGGAAAGCTTCGGTTAAGTTTTTTTTAAATGGTGTTATATATATATATATATATATATATATATATATATATATATATATACACACACAGTACAGACCAAAAGTTTGGACACACCTTCTCATTCCAAGAGTTTTCTGTATTTTCATGACTATAAAAATTGTAGATTCACACTGAAGGCATCAAAACTATGAATTAACACATGTGGAATTATATACTTAACAAAAAAGTGTGAAACAACTGAAAATATGTTTTATATTCTAGGTCCTTCAAAGTAGCCACCTTTTGCTTTGATTACTGTTTTGCACACTCTTGATGAGCATCAAGAGGTAGTCACCTGAAATGGTTTTCACTTCACAGGTGTGCCCTGTCAGGTTTAATAAGTGGGATTTTTTGCCTTATAAATGGGGTTGGGACCATCAGTTTTGTTGTTCAGAAGTCAGGTGGATACACAGCTGATAGTCCTACTGAATGGAGTGTTAGAATTTGTATTATGGCAAGAGAAAAGCAGCAAAGTAAAGAAAAACGAGTGGCCATCATTACTTTAAGAAATGAAGGTCAGTCAGTCCGAAAAATTGGGAAAACTTTGAAAGTGTCCCCAAGTGCAGCAGCCAAAACCATCAAGCGCTACAAAGAAACTGGCTCACATGAGGACCGACCCAGGAAAGGAAGACCAAGAGTCACCTCTGTTGCGGAGGATAAGTTCATCCGAGTCACCAGCCTCAGAAATCGCAGGTTAACAGCAGCTCAGATTAGAGACCAGGTCAATGCCACACAGAGTTCTAGCAGCAGACACATCTCTACAACAACTGTTAAGAAGAGACTGTGTGCAGCAGGCCTTCATGGTAAAATAGCTGCTAGGAAACCACTGCTAAGGACAGGCAACAAGCAGAAGAGACTTGTTTGGGCTAAAGAACACAAGGAATGGACATTAGACCTGTGGAAATCTGTGCTTTGGTCTGATGAGTCCAAATTTGAGATCTTTGGTTCCAACCACCATGTCTTTGTGCAACGCAGAAAAGGTGAACGAATGGACTCTACATTCCTTGTTCCCACCGTGAAGCATGGAGGAGGAGGTGTGATGGTGCTTTGCTGGCGATTTATTCAAAATTGAAGTTAATTGTGGTTACCACAGCATCTTGCAGCGGAATGCTATTCCATCCGGTTTGCGTTTAGTTGGACCATCATTTATTTTTCAACAGGACAATGACCCCAAACACACCTCCAAACTGTGTAAGGGCTATTTGACCAAGAAGGAGAGTGATGGGGTGCTACGCCAGATGACCTGACCTCCACAGTCACCAGACCTGAACCCAATCGAGATGGTTTGGGGTGAGCTGAACCGCAGAGTGAAGGCAAAAGGGCCAACAAGTGCTAAGAATCTCTGGGAACTCCTTCAAGACTGTTGGAAGACCATTTCAGGTGACTACCTCTTGAAGCTCATCAAGAGAATGCCAAGAGTGTGCAAAGCAGTAATCAAAGCAAAAGGTGGCTACTTTGAAGAACCTAGAATATAAGACATATTTTCAGTTGTTTCACACTTTTTTGTTACGTATATAATTCCACATGTGTTAATTCATAGTTTTGATGCCTTCAGTGTGAATCTACAATTTTTATAGTCATAAAAATACAGAAAACTCTTGGAATGAGAAGGTGTGTCCAAACTTTTGGTCTGTACTGTATATATATATATATATACAGTCATATGAAAAAGTTTGGGCACCCCTATTAATCTTAATCATTTTTAGTTCTAAATATTTGTGTGTTTGCAACAGCCATTTCAATTTGATATATCTAATAACTGATGGACACAGTAATATTTCAGGATTGAAATGAGGTTTATTGTACTAACAGAAAATGTGCAATATGCATTAAACCAAAATTTGACCGGTGCAAAAATTTGGGTACCCTTATCATTTTATTGATTTGAATACTCCTAACTACTTTTTACTGACTTACTGAAGCACAAAATTGGTTTTGTAACCTCACTGAGCTTTGAACTTCATAGCCAGGTGTATCCAATCATGAGAAAAGGTATTTAAGGTGGCCAATTGCAAGTTGTTCTCCTATTTGAATCTCCTCTGAAGAGTGGCATCATGGGCTCCTCAAAACAACTCTCAAATGATCTGAAAACAAAGATTGTTCAACATAGTTGTTCAGGGGAAGGATACAAAAAGTTGTCTCAGAGATTTAACCTGTCAGTTTCCACTGTGAGGAACATAGTAAGGAAATGGAAGACCACAGGGACAGTTCTTGTTAAGCCCAGAAGTGGCAGGCCAAGAAAAATATCAGAAAGGCAGAGAAGAAGAATGGGTGAGAACAGTCAAGGACAATCCACAGACCACCTCCAAAGAGCTGCAGCATCATCTTGCTGCAGATGGTGTCACTGTGCATCGGTCAACAATACAGCACACTTTGCACAAGGAGAAGCTGTATGGGAGAGTGATGCGAAAGAAGCCGTTTCTGAAAGCACGCCACAAACAGAGTCGCCTGAGGTATGCAAAAGCACATTTGGACAAGCCAGCTTCATTTTGGAAGAAGGTCCTGTGGACTGATGAAACAAAGATTGAGTTGTTTGATCATACAAAAAGGCGTTATGCATGGCGTCCAAAAAACACAGCATTCCAAGAAAAACACTTGCTACTCACTGTAAAATTTGGTGGAGGTTCCATCATGCTTTGGGGCTGTGTGGCCAATGTCGGCACCGGGAATCTTGTTAAAGTTGAGGGTCGCATGGATTCAACTCAGTATCAGCAGATTCTTGAGAATAATGTACAAGAATCAGTGACGAATTTGAAGTTACGCCGGGGATGGATATTTCAGCAAGACAATGATCCAAAACACAGCTCCAAATCTACTCAGGCATTCATGCAGAGGAACAATTACAATGTTCTGGAATGGCCATCCCAGTCCCCAGACCTGAATATCATTGAACATCTGTGGGATAATTTGAAGCGGGCTGTCCATGCTCGGCGACCATCAAACTTAACTGAACTGGAATTGTTTTGTAAAGAGGAATGGTCAAAAATACCTTCACCCAGGATCCAGGAACTGATTAAAAGCTACAGGAAGCGACTAGAGGCTGTTATTTTTGCAAAAGGAGGATCTACATAAATATTAATGTCACTTTTCTGTTGAGGTGCCCATACTTTTGCACCGGTCAAATTTTGGTTTAATGCATATTGCACATTTTCTGTTAGTACAATAAACCTCATTTCAATCCTGAAATATTACTGTGTCCATCAGTTATTAGATATATCAAATTGAAATGGCTGTTGCAAACACCCAAATATTTAGAACTAAAAATGATTAAGATTAATAGGGGTGCCCAAACTTTTTCATATGACTGTATATATATATATATATATGAAATTACTAAGGCTTTGACAGTAAATTAAATTACAATAAACCCATTTTAGTAATCACTTTATTAAACGGCATTCACAAAACCTAGTAAGTACCGCAGACATATTTGGTTTCGCCTTAACCGTTACAAATCACGCAATAAAATTAATACAATATTCAACATATTGATCGCTAAATGGCATAAATAAAAATGGTGCAATTATTTATTTTATATGGGGTCTACTGTTATTATATGGGGCCTAAAAATATGTAGCTATCCACTTTTATAAAGGCCACGCCCCTTGAAAAGGCCGCTCCCGCTTTGGCTGTGATCGAACCTTCATGGATCACCCTGTGAAGGGCACTCTCAGGTTGTAGGGCTCTCCCAAGTGCAGGTGCATTTGTTACGGCAGCTTTGACAGGAACACACTTTGGTTGGCCAAGATCCCACACAAACCTGGAGCCCTAGGGCCAAGGGTGAAACAAGAACAGATAAATTAATGTCCTTTTTTTTTTTTTTTTTTGAAGGACACAAAAACAGCATACCATACTTTTGTATCCGTCCAAAAAACGGACAGAAACTGACCTTTTTTTTCTTTTGTAACATTCATCTCTATGTAAACATCCCTTTACATATTTTTTGCACCCATTAACCCCTTCCTACCACAGACTTTATTTGATTTCAATTTTTGACTCCCGGCTTCCAAACCCCATAACTTTTTTATTTTTTCATTCACAGAACCATATGAGGACTTAATATTTGTGGGACAAACTGTTCTTCATAATGGTACTATTTGTTATTATGTACAATGTACTGGGAAGCTGGAAAAAACTTCAGAATGGGGTGGAATTGGAGAAAAAGTGCATTTGTGCAAATTTCTTAAGGGCTTTATTTTTATGGCATTCACTGTGCAGCCAAAATGACATGTCACCTGGATTCTATGGATTGTACAATTCCAGGGATACCAAATTTATATAGTTTTTTTTTTATATATATGTTTTAACCCCTGAAAAAAAAAATCCAAAACTTAAAAAAAATAAATTAAATTTTTATGAGAGGCAAAACAGCGAAAAAACAGTTCAGCTCTTTTGATTTTTTTCCCACTACGGTGTTCAACGTATGGGAAAAATATTTTTATAAGTTTGTAGACCGGGCGTTTTCGGACACATGGATACCTAATGTGTATGTGTTTCACATTATTTTTGAACTTTTATATGTCTTCTAGGGAAAGGGGGCAATTTGAATTTTTATTTCTTTTTTTAATATTTTTTAAAACATTTTTTATTGTAATAATTAGACCCCCTAGGGGGTCTGATCACTTGTATTACAGTATGCATAGAGCAGTACTGCAAATCAATTCCAGACAAGCCTAAGAGCCTTCAATAGGCTCCCGGCTGTCATGGCAACGGATCGATGGTCCCGGATCTCATTCCGGGGGCTGGCGATCCACGTCAAAATATAGCCGTGGGTGTTGAAAATCCAAACTCGTAAGTGACA
The DNA here is from genome assembly GCA_947044405.1 of Leptodactylus fallax. Taxonomy (NCBI): domain Eukaryota; kingdom Metazoa; phylum Chordata; class Amphibia; order Anura; family Leptodactylidae; genus Leptodactylus; species Leptodactylus fallax. Next base: position 365,070 of record CAMRHE010000258.1, read on the forward strand.
TAGTCATGTGACTTTGAAGCAATAACAAGACACAAACAAACCGCACACGTTCTTTTGATAAATGGCAATTTGATGACCAATACCACCATCCTGTCCTCGCCTAAAACCCACATGAACAACATGAGAAGGATTTGTTAGTCTTCATGAGCATGTCTTATCGGTCTCCACCACTGACCCCGCTGGCTGTGCACTACTCAGATTACGAGATATGGGCTGTATGTTGTGTGCTGATAAGGAGGTTGTATCAGGGTCCGCACAGAAAACTCCATTTAATGATGAAGTTCAGAAAAATGTTAAGCCCGAGAGACTATTCTGGTAAAAAGTATCAGCGTCAGTGTCGCCCACAGGAACCAATGAAATTCCAGCTTTTATTATTCATAGGCATACAGGAAATGAAACAAGACATCTGACTGGTTGCTATGGGCGACGTATACGACAAAGTGTCTTGTAATGTCATCACAAAGCTTTAATGTGCATGTATAATGAGTGTTGTTTTTGATCACGATATCACTGGTCGTAATAGGAGATGTCCACCAGCTGTTATTGTCACAGGGAGCTGTGTCCGGCCTGGTATATCCCTTGAAGGGGGCACATTGATAAAGTTTAGGTATGCTGAATGCCTAGGGAGCTGTGTCTGGCCACGCATATCCCCCATATCGGCCATCTTAGGAACGCTTCTTGGCCTTTTGGCTAAGATTAAGGTCTGTATTCGTTTTTATTGGTGACTATGGCCTAGGCAAGTGGTAAAGTCCAGACATGCTAATTCCCAGGGAGATAAGGGCGGCACGGTGGCTCAGTGGTTAGCGTTGCAGCGCTGGAGTCCTGGGTTCAAATCCTGCCAATGACAACATCTACAAGGAGTTTGTATATTCTCCCCGTGTTTGGTGGGTTTCCTCCGGGCACTCTGGTTTCCTCCCACACTCCAAAGACCTACTGATAGGGAATATAGATTGTGAGCCCTATATGGGACAGTGACTGTCAATATCTGTATAGCGCTGTGGAATATGATGGCGCTATATAAGTAAGCATAATAAAGATAAGTGGGCAGATTTATGAAAATTGGTGTTATTAATATCATAACCCCATTGCTGAGGGTGCACCTAGAGAAAAATCTACCCCAGGTCATATGCCAGATTTACTGTCCATGGCATAGTGGGGACAGGGACTCCTAGCATTATAGATTCCTATGAGTCAAGGACGCTGGGTCTCCAGATCCAATTCAGTCTGGGAAATATGGGTGGTTGGGATTTTCTCTATGATATTTACCCATGTGCATGTACTAGTAAACCCTGAGCCTTAAAGGGGTTATCTAGCATTAAGCTTTTTATCCCCAGGATAGGCCATAAATAACTGATCACCATCTAAACACTGTCACTGCAGCTCATCTCCCACTAAAACACCTTTTAGTTTAGAAAAAAACAAACAAACAGCAATGCGCAAAATAATGTATTTTGGTCACTTAAATAATAAATTTTGGTCACAGCAATAAAAAGTGATCAAAAAGTCTTACATACCAAACATTGGTACCAACAGAAAGTACAACTTGTCCCGCAAATAAAGAAACCTGACAGATCTCCATCAACAGTGCAGTAAAAAAGTTATAGACGTCAGAATACGGAGAACCCAGGAAAATCCTTCATTTTCAAAAAGTGACGTTTTATTTGTAAAAGTGGTAAAAGGTAATAAAACCAATATAAATCTGGTATCACTGTGATCGTAATGACCTGCTGGACAAAGCTGCCTTGTCACTATTAATGCAGAGAGAACGCCGAAAAAACAAAATGCAAAAAATGATGATAGAATTGTCGGTTATTTTACATGGACACCCTAAAAACGTAAATAAAAGCTAATGAAAACATTATATGTACCCCAAAACGGCGGCAAATGAAAGTACAACTCATCACACAAAGAATAAGCCCTGACATAACTATGTAGACAGAAAAATAAAAAAGTTATGAATTTTAGGAGGTGGAGAAGGTAAATATGAAAAAAGTCGCTGAGCATTAATGTACAAACTACCCTGTGTACTTAAAGGGTTTGTTCACGATTTCATATTGATGAGCCAGCCTTCACACTTCAGCATACTGTACAGTAACTCCCAACTTTGAAAGGATAGAAAGAGGAACAGTACACGCGGCACGCCATGCATACCGTGGCAAATTTAGCTCCACCCACTTCTACATTGACTCCGCCCACTCCGAATAATTTTTCCATGTGCCCCCACACAGTATAATGCTCCTACAGTCACCCTAACATTATATACCCCCACATTATAATGTTCCCTTCCAATTACCCCACAGTATGAAGTCCCCTCTCCTGGTGCCCCAGTTTAAACTGGGGGCAAACAGAGGGGTACATTAAACTGGGGGCAGATGAAAGGGGACATTAAACTGGGGACAGATGGAAGGGGGAAAATAGAGCATGATATTAAACTGGGGGCAACTGGAGGGAGACATTAAACCGTAGGGGTAGCTGGAGGGTGACATTAAACTGGGGGCAACTAGAGGCAGACATGTCCCCTTCCAGCTTCCCCCACGGTTTAATGTGCTCCTCCAGCTGACCCCAGTTTAATGTCCCCTTTTCATCTGCCCCCAGTTTAATGCCCCCTTCATCTGCCCTGTTTAATGTCCTCCTCCAGCTGCCCCCACTTTAATGCCCCCTTTTCATCTGCACCCAGTTTAATGTCCCCCCCTTCATCTACCCCCAGTTTAATGTCCCCCTTCATCTGCCCCCAGTTTAATGCCCTCCTCCAGCAGCCGCCAGTTTAATGCCTTTTCATCTTCCCCCAGTTTAATGTCTCCTTTTCATCTGCCCCAGTTTAATGTCCCCCTCCATCTGCCCCCAAAGTTTAACATAAAAACACTGATACTCACCTCTCCTCGCTCCCCTGCTGCTCTGTCTGGGGTCTGCCTCTCCGAACTGTTCAGGGAGCTGCAGGGGCAATGAGAGTGACGTCATCACATTGTGCCTACAGCTCCCAGGGCCGCAGTATACAGGAGCACAGTGGTGAGGCAGAGGCTTCATCGCTGTAGTCTACTCATCTATGTCCTCTTCGGACGCAGATAGTTGAATCTGGGACATACCTCCCGCCGATCGGGACCGCGGGACAGGAGCCACAATCCGGGACTGTCCCGCAGAATCCGGGATAGTTAGGAGGTATGCGTCAGACATAAGGATAACCTACAACACAGTAACTGTTTGAATAACTTTGTCAATAAGGATTAGGCATATACACTGCATATAGAATATTTATTGCAATTATAAACGAACTGTAAAATTTATATAATTTCCCATGACCAAAGCGGGAAATTTCCGCGCTATCTGCCCCATAACATCCCTCTCCGCCAGACACTGGCTTGCCGGGAGTTGTAGTTCCAGCGAGCCACATTTTACATTCATGTAAACGGGAGACGAACGCTTAATAGAATCGTCACCCACAATGCAAAGCGGCCTGCTTTCAGCTCGCGCCTGGGTCTTGTAGTCCGCACTGAACTAGGACACATAAACAATGTGACAATGTAAACTACAGTACCCGGCGTGCCTCGCGTTTCACCTGTACATGCAGCAGATCGGCCATTACTGGGGAGATTTCCGCTGTGGCCCCGTTTTACCGTGCCGTATGCCGTTCACCGCTGCCCCTGGTTACTACACAGTCCCCATCCGGGTAACGTATATCAGCCGGCGGCTTCTTTCTCCTCAGGAACCAAGCCGTTCTGTCATGACTACATTTCCCGACTCCCTTTGCGCCAATTCGGAGTTGAACGCCGAAACGTCTAGCGCGGGGCTTGCCGGGAAATGCAGTCTTCCAGCCTACTGGGCGCTTTTGTTATCCGGTTCATCAGGACTACACGTCCCAGCGTTCCTAGCGCCTAGAGGCGGCAGAGACTTTGGCGCCGGCGCGGTGTGCATTATTATTGTAGTTCCCAGAGCGGATCAAGATGGCGGCTGCGGCCTCGGCTGGTCCCGGAGCCTCGGGCTCGGTTCGGGGCCGCTTTCCGGGCCGGCCGTGGGTGGGGAGAAGCGGGAACCGGGCGGACAGGATTCGGATCCCGTTTCACAGCGCTGGGCGAGCGGCTGAGATCGTAGACCCCGTTCAGCTCCGGATCCTCGAGCTCCACCTGAACATGAAGCGCCTGACGGGGGCCTGTGGCCGGGACAGTGACAGCGCCGAGGTAGGCGGAGGGCAAACGGGGGGGGGGGAAATCACTATCAGGGGCCACCGAGCTGTTACATGCAGGGCCCCGGGCTGGGTCATGTGACCGCAGGGTGGAAGCTGCAGTGATACATTGTATCTAATGTTAGAAGCGTCCTATCAGCTGCTTATTATAGGAGGCTGCAGGGAGACCGCTAGTAACAGGGGCTCCTGGGGGCCAGAGACAGGGAAAGGGGCCCCTAGGGAGCTCAGCATCAATGTACAGGGGGAGATGGGCATTTAGTAATAATGAGGTGAATGTAATATGAGGTGTATAAAGGGACCCTAACCCTGCAGCTGTATGCAGGGGAGAATAGTGAGCGCAGCTCTGGAGTATAATACAGGATATAACTCAGGATCAGTACAGGATAAGTAATGTAATGTATGTACACAGTGACTGTACCAGCAGAATAGTGAGTGCAGCTCTGGAGTATAATACAGGATATAACTCAGGATCAGTACAGGATAAGTAATGTAATGTATGTACACAGTGACTGTACCAGCAGAATAGTGAGTGCAGCTCTGGAGTATAATACAGGATGTAACTCAGGATCAGTACAGGATAAGTCATGTAATGTATGTACACAGTGACTGCACCAGCAGAATAGTGAGTGCAGCTCTGGAGTATAATACAGGATGTAACTCAGGATCAGTAAAGGATAAGTAATGTAATGTATGTACACAGTGACTGCACCAGCAGAATAGTGAGTGCAGCTCTGGAGTATAATACAGGATGTAACTCAGGATCAGTACAGGATAAGTAATGTAATGTATGTACACAGTGACTGTACCAGCAGAATAGTGAGTGCAGCTCTGGAGTATAATACAGGATGTAACTCAGGATCAGTAAAGGATAAGTAATGTAATGTATGTACACAGTGACTGCACCAGCAGAATAGTGAGTGCAGCTCTGGAGTATAATACAGGATGTAACTCAGGATCAGTACAGGATAAGTAATGTAATGTATGTACACAGTGACTGCACCAGCAGAATAGTGAGTGCAGCTCTGGGGTATAATACAGGATGTAACTCAGGATCAGTACAGGATAAGTAATGTAATGTATGTATACAGTGACTGTACCAGCAGAATAGTGAGTGCAGCTCTGGAATATAATACAGGATGTAACTCAGGATCACTGCCGGATAAGTAATGTAATGTATGTACACAGTGACTGCACCAGCAGAATAGTGAGTGCAGCTCTGGAGTATGATTTTTTTTTTTTTGGATGCTGTTGTGACTTATGATCTTGTATTTGGTGACCTGTGGACTCTGCAGTTATTGTGTTGGATTCTAGAATGAAGTGATTTTCCTGAATGTTTCATTGTTCTCTTCTATGGTCATTGTATTTATTGGTGATCTGATCTGTGCCATGTTGGTGTCCAGGTGGCTTTTTGGTGCTTTATATTGTTGCCTCTGTTACTGAGATATCAATGTCTTTGTCAATAGGCAAACCATCTCTTTAAGCAGTGGCAGTGACCTCGTTGCCCCAAAGAGCTCACTTGTTTATTGGCAAAAACAGCAATTTCTCTGAGACAAGATCTACAAAGGAAAACTCTGTATGAGTCAGGTGACCCTAACCTACCTATGTGCGGGGCTGGGGTCTGCGGACTGACTTCTTTTAATCACAAAATAACCGAAGTCAAAAGTCACTCCTATTAACCTACAAGAACTTGCTCGCATCAGTTATATTAGTTGTTGTTTTGTGTGTCATTGAGTAAGGGATCTGTCGCTTACTGTACACTGTCTGATCAGGGGGACTGATATGTCCTTATAGTATATACCAGGGCTGCGGAGTCCTAGGACAGACCACAGACTCCGACTCCTTCATAAATGGCTGATAGCCATGGTCAGTGAGAAGCCGTGAAGAGCCTCGAATTTACTAAAAAACTGATAAATATGTAACAAGCGATACATCTAATTATACAATATTACTCGTTATATAATATCATTAAAAATAATCATTTTATTTTGAAGTTGGGGTCGGTAACTTTTCTGACTCCACCCAAAATTGGCCCTGACTACGACTAAGCAGCCCTGGTATATACTGTGCACATCATGGCTCTAACAGTCTGCTATACGATGGAACGTATACTTGGGCTCTGTTCAGACGAACCATGCGCCCGAGCTGCGCTGCTTTCACAGATCCTTCAGATTTGAGTGTATGGAGGGATCCTAAAAATGGGGGGGAAAAAAATAGGGCATGTTAAAGCGGACCATGAAAAAAAATCTGTCATGTGACTAGCCCCATGGCCATGCATTGAATGTAATGCAGCTGTGTGACAGCACACGGTTGGTCTGAATAGAGGCTTAGGACATGTGCAGAATATTACATGGGGTCACGGCAGAAATAATCCATGCCAGAATTCAGTAACGTGTAAAATAAGGGGGGCGTGGCCTACAGTAATTTATTAATCGAGGTAAAATGTTCACTTAATTGTGATTTTGATTGGTTCACAATCGTCCTATTTTGTCGTCCTTTATTTGTACCCAATTACCTGGAGGTCTATACAATGGCATGAAGACTTCTCAGTTTCTTAAAGGGATTGTCCATGGAGTCTTCTTTCACTTACTTGCTCTTGGAGTTGTTAGATACCGGACCTAGAGGTTTTGGGCTTGTTCCAACTCCAGGTCACGTGATCAGTGCCGCCACCAAACCCCAGGTCACGTGATCAGTGCCGTCACCAAACCCCAGGTCACGTGATCAGTGCCGCCACCATACCCCAGGTAACGTGATCAGTACAGCCACCATACCCCAGGTCACGTGATCAGTGCCGCCACCATACCCCAGGTCACGTGATCAGTGCCGCCACCAAACCCCAGGTCACGTGATCAGTGCCGCCACCAAACCCCAGGTCACGTGATCAGTGCCGCCACCATACCCCAGGTCACGTGATCAGTGCCGCCACCAAACCCCAGGTCACGTGATCAGTGCCGTCACCAAACCCCAGGTCACGTGATCAGTGCCGCCACCAAACCCCAGGTCACGTGATCAGTGCCGCCACCAAACCCCAGGTCACGTGATCAGTGCCGCCACCAAACCCCAGGTCACGTGATCAGTGCCGCCACCATACCCCAGGTCACGTGATCAGTGCCGCCACCATACCCTAGGTCACGGGATCAGAACTGGTTGCTCCGCCTCCTCCCTGTTACCTGTTCTATAGGGGCTTAGGGCTAGTAAAGCAGAGGTAACTAGTGGTGAAAACGGGAGAGGAGTGACCCGGGGCCTGGTTCCAGTCACATGACCTGCGGTTCAAACCAACCCTCGGATCTGACATCTAAGAAATCCCCCAGAGCAAGTAAGTTAAAAAAGACTGCCTAGACAAACCTTTTAAGAATTATGACATCCCCTGACAGACACTATTACAGAGTCGCATAGGGGTGTAAGTTTCATTCGTATTGTGTCAGTCTTTACTGTATTTCTTGAATTCCGTTCATTAATCAGGATGAAAACTGCTAGTCACTGATAAGCTCGCCGTATCTCCTTCTGTTAGTTCTTTGCTTGCTGTCAGTGACTAGGAGCATCATACATGTAGATAAGTGTACCTGGCATGGAGTCCGGGATAGATTCCGCGGATCTCTGCTGCTGGGCTTAGCTCACAGAAGATTGTCTGCACTGATACATTGTGACAAATCCTAAACTCCGTGATCAGTACTTATATTGATATTGAGTATCTCCATCCAGTGACTGCAGTCGGGTCTCATCCAGGGCTAAAGCTGCCTCTCTAGCGCCACCTAGTAGAGGTAATAATCCTTTGTCAGTGCCTGACCCCATGAAGCAAGGGCTGTTACAGGGTCAGACACTGACTTGTATAATAGGTGGCGCTAAAGAGGTAATTTGCATATCCCTTTACCAGCATGCATTGCCTGGATTATAAGACTTCCTAAGCCAAGTGGTGGCCTCTGCAAGTAAACAGTAGCCCCGTAATCCACCGTAGGCTCTGATCACAGGTGAAGAGGGCGTCAGCCCCAGTGATGTCAGAGGCCGCCCGTGTGTGACAGTGACAGGAGGGAGGATTATAGTTTATTTTGAACACTTCTGCCACGACTTGCAGTGTCTTAGGAAAATCCCATCATGCCGTGTGCTTGATCTTCTCTGCAGGAGCCGTGCAGGATTAGGTGCCGCCTGCAGAGGGGGTTTCCAAGCTCAAGTTAAAGGGATTGTCCAGTATTAGGTTTTGCTTCCCAAACGGCGCCACACCTGTCCGCGAGTCGCATCTGCATTGAAGTGAATGGGGATGATCTGCAGTACCAGACACAACCTAGGGATAGACGTGGCGCTGTTTCTGAAGCAAAGGTTAATCGTTATACGAGGAAAAGTTTTACAGCTTTTAAGATGTCCTTTTGCTGTCAGTGAATGTGACTTGTGTACTGATGATCTATCCTTAGGATAGGTGATCAATATGTGATTGGTGGCGGCCGATAACAGGAACCCCCAGTGATCAGCTGGATGAAGAGGCTGCGGCTTCTTTCCTGTGCTGATGACGTCACATGGTATAGCAGCAGCTCAGTCCCATTCAAGTGATTAGGACTGAACTGCAATACCAAGCACAGCCAGTATACTATGCATGGCGTCGTGCCTGGTATGCTGTGGAGAGGCCACCATGCTCACCCAAACGCTGCAGCTTCTCCATCCAGCTGAGTGGATTGGTGGCGGGTCCCGAGTGTCAGAGCCCCAAAAATCTAATATTTATGACTTATCCTAAGTTCTTGAAAACCTCTTTCAAGACCTGTGGGTGGTTTATATCGGCCTGACCGTTCCCTTAACATCCATTCTTGCGTCCACAGACTGAAGACCTACATAGGCTTAAAGTGGTTTTCCTGCCCCAAATGGAGTGTTCATATTGATCAGTAGGTTATCTTTGGGGGTCGGACACCCAGACCCTGCACAGATCAGCTGCTCTAGCAGCAGCAGTGATCGGGGAGCGCGTTCAAGTAATGAGCGGCCCAGAAACTAACCAGAACCACTGCTATACAGTGGATAGAGCTGCAGTTCCCCCTGATGGACTTCTATACAGTGGATAGAGCTGCAGTTCCCCCTGATGGACTTCTATACAGTGTATAGAGCTGCAGTTCCCCCTGATGGAGCGCTATACAGTGGATAGAGCTGCAGTTCCCCCTGATGGAGCGCTATACAGTGGCTAGAGCTGCAGTTCCCCCTGATGGAGCGCTATACAGTGGATAGAGCTGCAGTTCCCCCTGATGGACTTCTATACAGTGGATAGAGCTGCAGTTCCCCCTGATGGACTTCTATACAGTGGATAGAGCTGCAGTTCCCCCTGATGGACTTCTATACAGTGGATAGAGCTGCAGTTCCCCCTGATGGACTTCTATACAGTGGATAGAGCTGCAGTTCCCCCTGATGGACTGCTATACAGTGGATAGAGCTGCAGTTCCCCCTGATGGACTTCTATACAGTGTATAGAGCTGCAGTTCCCCCTGATGGAGCGCTATACAGTGGATAGAGCTGCAGTTCCCCCCTGATGGAGCGCTATACAGTGGCTAGAGCTGCAGTTCCCCCTGATGGACTGCTATACAGTGGCTAGAGCTGCAGTTCCCCCTGATGGACTTTTATACAGTGTATAGAGCTGCAGTTCCCCCTGATGGACTTCTATACAGTGGATAGAGCTGCAGTTCCCCCTGATGGACTTCTATACAGTGGATAGAGCTGCAGTTCCCCCTGATGGACTTCTATACAGTGTATAGAGCTGCAGTTCCCCCTGATGGACTTCTATACAGTGGATAGAGCTACAGTTTTCCCTGATGGTCCGCTCTAGTGTGGCTAGAGCTGCAGTTCCCCCTGATGGACCGCTATATAGTGGATAAAGCTGCAGTTCCCCCTAATGGACTTCTATACAGTGGATAGAGCTGCAGTTCCCCCTGATGGACCGTTATATAGTGGATAGAGCTGCAGTTCCCCCTAATGGACTGTTATACAGTGGATAGAGCTGCAGTTCCCCCTGATGGAGCGCTATACAGTGGATAGAGCTGCAGTTCCCCCTGATGGAGCGCTATACAGTGGATAGAGCTGCAGTTCCCCCTGATGGAGCACTATACAGTGGATAGAGCTGCAGTTCCCCCTAATGGACTTCTATACAGTGGATAGAGCTGCAGTTCCCCCTGATGGAGCACTATACAGTGGATAGAGCTGCAGTTCCGCGTGATGGACTTCTATACAGTGGATAGAGCTGCAGTTCCCCCTGATGGACCGCTATACAGTGGATAGAGCTGCAGTTCCCCCTGATGGACCGCTATACAGTGGATAGAGCTGCAGTTCCCCCTGATGGACTTCTATACAGTGGATAGAGCTGCAGTTCCCCCTGATGGACTTCTATACAGTGGATAGAGCTGCAGTTCCGCGTGATGGACATCTATACAGTGGATAGAGCTGCAGTTCCCCCTGATGGACCGCTATATAGTGGATAAAGCTGCAGTTCCCCCTAATGGACTTCTATACAGTGGATAGAGCTGCAGTTCCCCCTGATGGACCGTTATATAGTGGATAGAGCTGCAGTTCCCCCTAATGGACTGTTATACAGTGGATAGAGCTGCAGTTCCCCCTGATGGAGCACTATACAGTGGATAGAGCTGCAGTTCCGCGTGATGGACTTCTATACAGTGGATAGAGCTGCAGTTCCCCCTGATGGACTTCTATACAGTGGATAGAGCTGCAGTTCCCCCTGATGGAGCGCTATACAGTGGATAGAGCTGCAGTTCCCCCTGATGGAGCGCTATACAGTGGATAGAGCTGCAGTTCCCCCTGATGGACTTCTATACAGTGGATAGAGCTGCAGTTCCCCCTAATGGACTGTTATACAGTGGATAGAGCTGCAGTTCCCCCTGATGGAGCACTATACAGTGGATAGAGCTGCAGTTCCGCGTGATGGACTTCTATACAGTGGATAGAGCTGCAGTTCCCCCTGATGGAGCACTATACAGTGGATAGAGCTGCAGTTCCGCGTGATGGACTTCTATACAGTGGATAGAGCTGCAGTTCCCCCTAATGGACTTCTATACAGTGGATAGAGCTGCAGTTCCCCCTAATGGACTGTTATACAGTGGATAGAGCTGCAGTTCCCCCTGATGGACCGCTATACAGTGGATAGAGCTGCAGTTCCCCCTGATGGAGCGCTATACAGTGGATAGAGCTGCAGTTCCCCCTGACGGAGTGCTATACAGTGGATAGAGCTGCAGTTCACCCTAATGGACTTCTATACAGTGGATAGAGCTGCAGTTCCCCCTAATGGACTGTTATACAGTGGATAGAGCTGCAGTTCCCTCTGATGGAGCGCTATACAGTGGATAGAGCTGCAGTTCCCCCTGATGGAGCGCTATACAGTGGATAGAGCTGCAGTTCCCCCTGATGGACTTCTATACAGTGGATAGAGCTGCAGTTCCCCCCTGATGGACTTCTATACAGTGGATAGAGCTGCAGTTCCCCCTGATGGAGTGCTATACAGTGTATAGAGCTGCAGTTCCCCCTGATGGAGCGCTATGCAGTGGATAGAGCTGCAGTTCCCCCTGATGGAGCGCTATACAGTGGATAGAGCTGCAGTTCCCCCTGATTGAGCGCTATACAGTGGATAGAGCTGCAGTTCCCCCCTGATTGAGTGCTATACAGTGGATAGAGCTGCAGTTCCCCGATGGAGCGCTATACAGTGGATAGAGCTGCAGTTCCCCCTGATTGAGCGCTATACAGTGGATAGAGCTGCAGTTCCCTGATGGAGCGCTATATAGTGGATAGAGCTGCAGTTCCCCCTGATGGAGCGCTATGCAGTGGATAGAGCTGCAGTTCCCCCTGATGGAGCGCTATACAGTGGATAGAGCTGCAGTTCCCCCTGATGGAGCGCTATACAGTGGATAGAGCTGCAGTTCCCCGATGGAGCGCTATACAGTGGATAGAGCTGCAGTTCCCCGATGGAGCGCTATACAGTGGATAGAGCTGCAGTTCCCTGATGGAGCGCTATATAGTGGATAGAGCTGCAGTTCCCCGATTGAGCGCTATACAGTGGATAGAGCTGCAGTTCCCCGATGGAGCGCTATACAGTGGATAGAGCTGCAGTTCCCCCTGATTGAGCGCTATACAGTGGATAGAGCTGCAGTTCCCCCTGATGGAGCGCTATACAGTGGCTAGAGCTGCAGTTCCCCCTGATGGACTTCTATACAGTGGATAGAGCTGCAGTTCCCCGATGGAGCGCTATACAGTGGATAGAGCTGCAGTTCCCCCTGATTGAGCGCTATACAGTGGATAGAGCTGCAGTTCCCTGATGGAGCGCTATATAGTGGATAGAGCTGCAGTTCCCCCTGATGGAGCGCTATGCAGTGGATAGAGCTGCAGTTCCCCCTGATGGAGCGCTATACAGTGGATAGAGCTGCAGTTCCCCCTGATTGAGCGCTATACAGTGGATAGAGCTGCAGTTCCCCGATGGAGCGCTATACAGTGGATAGAGCTGCAGTTCCCTGATGGAGCGCTATATAGTGGATAGAGCTGCAGTTCCCCGATTGAGCGCTATACAGTGGATAGAGCTGCAGTTCCCCGATGGAGCGCTATACAGTGGATAGAGCTGCAGTTCCCCCTGATTGAGCGCTATACAGTGGATAGAGCTGCAGTTCCCCCTGATGGAGCGCTATATAGTGGATAGAGCTGCAGTTCCCCGATTGAGCGCTATACAGTGGATAGAGCTGCAGTTCCCCGATTGAGCGCTATACAGTGGATAGAGCTGCAGCATTAATACTATTACTTGAATAAGAGATCCTGCACACGCTGCCCATCCACTGCAGCAGCTTCCAGGGTGCGGGGTCTGGGTGTTGGACCCCACAGATCAGATACTGATGACCTATCACGTGGATAGGTCATCAGTACGAGAAAGCAATTTGCGTCCTGACATCATCTTTAATAATCCCCACAGGTGAGATTTTGTTACAGTTGTATCCAGTCTAGACAAACAGCCTCAAGTCTGATACATTGTGACAAACGACCAGCACATGAGGTAGACACGTGCTGCTGCACACCCCGAGCTGTGACAATTACTAGCACAGGACAAGTTTCCGGCCTGACAACAAGCAGAAATCTTAGAAGTGATGAGAAATTGAGACACAAAGTTGATGAGAAAGTTGCACTTTTTTAGCTGCACTGTTTGTTTCCCACATACAGCGCCTCTCCCATCTTTGGCTATGTCCGGTACTACTGACCAGCCCTCTTTTTGATGCTACAGTATATTGTAGTGTTGGAGAATAGTCCTGTCTGCCGTCACTTATCTCCTCTCAGATCCCGCATCGCTGACTCACCATAGCTGGGGTTCACATTGATACTGTTTTTTTTTTTTTTTTTTCCTGAATAGAATACGCAAATTACAGTAAAGACTGACACTTATGCAGAGCAGTCGGAGGTAAAAAGAGGAGGTGTGGGTAATGGAACTGCGTACAATAAAGGCAATGTCTGTTGGGGTCAGTGGAAAGCTGGATGACTCCTATGGTCAATATATTGGCTCCCATTAGTGATTGTTATCTGTAAGTGATAAGAAAAGGAGACTGACGGAATTAGGAGATTTGGTGACCACTCCTGGGTGTGGTGATGGTGGCCATGTTTGATGACCCTGGCACTTTTGTAGGATCATGCCTAGTCTAACCACACTGGCCCTTTGGATAGTATTATTGCCTGACTGACATGCTGGCTGCGGCCATCTTGGGGTGGGGTCTTCTCTTCCAGAAGCCAAAATTTTAACCATTGCCTCATTTTATCTTTTGCAGGACGAATTTTTGGGTTTCAGTGATGACCCCCCTGTACGAAGTCCTGTACGAAGTCCTGTGCGGCGGGCTCTGAGATCCAGAGGTAAAGAGCGCCCCCTTTGTGTGTAAAGTTATATAATACATAGCGACAAGTCATCAGCCCACTTCTACTTCTGCCCCCTCAGTCTCCTTGAGAAGGCCCCCGGCCTGTGTCATGTGACCAGAGTGTAAGCTTCAGTGATACAACGTATCCAATGCTTCCTGCATTCTATCAACTGGTTATTATAAGATGCTGCCAGTAAATCTACTTCTAATGGGGCCCCTAGTGGCAGGTTATGGGGCCCCAAGATAGGTGATAATGGGGTCTACTGTAGGGATTTTACAAGAATGGATTAAATACATTTTAAGAAAGGGACCCTCCCCTCACCGTCCAGCTTTTGTTTGCTCAATTAAGTCTATTGCTCTCTGTTATCAGCCACTCCAGGCTTTGTTAATCTTAAATGGGATGAGTGACAGGGGGTGAAGAAACTACTAAATGCTGAGAGACCTCTACATGATATCAGCTGACCCTCTTATTTTGCTCTATATATATATAATTTTTGATTTTACATCATTCGCTCCTTTTTATAGGTCAGAAATCTGAGGCCTTGACCAGCACCGCTCCATCGATGGTGTGTCCCTCAACACCAAGTACCAGCCCTAAACTAGAGAGTCCTGCTGCGCCGCCTAAGCCAGGCACACCCATTATTCAGCAGACGAGCCTCGTACTGTCCAACATAAAGCAGAGCTACACCCCTGAGAAGATTGTCCGGGTGCATCTGACACAACTGGATCCCTCTTTGTATAGTTTGAATTCTTCTACGTTACTGTATCCATCATCAAAGGAAAAGCAGAAATCCTCAGCCAATCACAGCGCCGCTTTATCTCCATCTCCCTGCCGTTCCCCTCCCCGTGATCCCTCTCCTCCCAAGCAGCCGAATAGTTTCACTCTTCCCCCTGCTCGGAACAGGCGTCGAAAGAGGACAGTAAGGCAGATCGGTGTTAGACGCCACAGTCAGGCTTTACCAAGCCAGGGCAAAGAGAGCTCCTTGGACACTCAACGAAAGGAAGTGGAGACTCTCCTGGATGCATCTGCTGTGGAGAGTATTCACAATGAGCCTCTTCAAGATCTTTCTTCAGACCTACTGAGCCCCGAGGTTGAAGATACAAGTAAGTCAATCTCCTCAAGAGATGATTCCATGGACACAATTACTGAGAAGAACCTTGAGGAGATGCCTGTTCCTGTTGTCACCAGTTTGGAGGAGCCAAAAAGGTGGAGAAATCGTAGATCTCGGGGAGGAGAGATTGGAGAGAAGAGCACTGAGTGGATGGTGGTGGCCAAAGAACAGACAAAACGGAGACGCGTGAGAAGCCGACATGTTCCCAAGGTCAAGTGGAAGCTACGAGGGGGATGTAGGCAAGAGAGCGAAGCAGAAGAGGCAGACACATCAACACTTGAAGACGATGTTAAGGAGGACGAACAAGAAGAAAAACTACTGATTGACCTAGATCCTCCGGTGACTGACAGTAAACCACCTTCTGTATCAACCACAGAAGAAGCCACGCCTAGAAAGGAAGAAACCACTGAGAAAACCGTGAATTGCGCCGAAGATAGTGTCCAAGCATCAGTCCTCGAAGAAGACAAAGTAGAAAATGAAGTGCAAAATGCAGAGATTGTTGAGTCGGAGGAGAAACCTCCAGAGAAAATTGAGGAGGCAGAGTCCCAGATGGAGGCTGAAGACACTCCTTCAGAATTTTCAGAGTTGGAGACTATTCTGAGTCCACCACCTGTGACTGAACAGAGCAGCTTAGTAGTCGAGTCCTCTCTCTTGTCAGACCTGCCTCTTCCACAAATAAAGATCAAGATTGTGCGAAAGGGTCAGAAGGCAAAGTTGATTCGGTCACCAAAGACAGAGCGTGCTCAGGCTAAGAGATTGATCTTCAAGGTGATGGATACGGAGAGCAAGGCCGAGCCTAAACCACAAGCTCAGTCTTCCAAAGTGGAGACCCCTAGTAGCGACAATGGAGGCTTCCTCAAGCCTACAGTCAGTGCAAGACCTTCCCGCGTCATCAAAATGCCCCGTAGATTCATGGACGACTCACAGCCACCAGTCGTTGAGAACCAGCCGAAGAAGGTTCTCTCAAAGCCAATACTTACCATGGCCGAACTGGAGAAGCAAGTGCTCTCCGATACTCTTCTTCCACCTTCTGACCCACGTTTTAGTCTTTTTAATGAAGATGACCACCTCAACTTGCTACTTCCAATATCTCCCAATACAGACTCCAACCAGACAGCTCCAGCTCCAACTCCTTCCCCTGTTCCTCAGTCTGCTCCATCAACTCCTTCTGAAACCGTTCGCAAAAACATCCTCCGGGCACCAACCTTTTGTTGGAGATCATCTAATGTCCAGGAGATCCAGGAGACTCCAAGTTCTACTCAACCTTTGTTTCGTCTACAGTCTCCAACCTCACCGGATGAGGCGATAAAACCCAGCCCTCCCGCCTCTACACCATCTTCCCCTCTTCCATCCAACGTTCCTCCCAAACCGGAGTCTGCCAAACGTTCTCCTCTCCTTCGCGCCCCTCAGTTCACACCCAGTGAAGCACACTTGAAAATTTACCAGTCTGTCTCTCTCAACGACAAGGAAGCCAAGACACATCCTACAGACCATGGTTCTACCACCACTGTTACTTCTTCACCAGAAGTTCTTGTGTCTCCTTTGGCTAAATCTGGTGATTTGCAACCTTCTGGTAGAAGAGCGAACCACCTGGCGTTGCCTCTGTTTGTGGACACCCTATCTGGCAACATGGAAGTACCCTGCAACTCATCAGAGGTAACGGCAGCAGACCTCAAGAAGACTGAAGTACGTTTTGAGTCAGTAGACAACTCAAGCTTGAAGACAATGAAATTGATCAGCATCCTGCAACAGAATGACTTGCTTGACGCATCCAACAAACACTTAGAGATCGGAGCCATGACCTTGTGTGCTGAGAACGGTGCCAGGGCCGTGTGCAAAATGGCTGTGAAATCCCATTCTACTCCCCATGTGGGGTCGCTGTCCCAGGAAGAGGGCTCCTCGTTCCCACCGAGCGAAATTACTCTCTCCGGTACTGACAAGAAGGTCATCAGTCTGCTGGAGAAGGCCAAAATACAGCTATTCAAGATAGACAAGCAGAAGAACGTGGACCTGGTAAGGGTTAACCCTTATGGCTTATTGGCAGGTCACAAATTGGAAGGAGCACAGAGTATTTCAGGAGATCTTGTGAGAAGTCACAGTGGAGGAAACGGGTATCTGGCAGCACAGAGTATTTTGGGAGAGACCTATTTGATCTAGTTGGAGGATGCAGACTGCTTCCGCCATGGAGCACAGAGTATTTCAGCATAGGAGTTTACTGATTTTATGAGATGTTATATAGTAGGAGGACTCCCAGCTGCACAGAATATTTCAAGCGAGAAATGTGCTGATCTTATGGGAGGTCACAGCAGCACAGAGTATTTCAGGAATATTTGTGATGGTGTCTATGCTCCTTCCACTATGTGACCTAACAGCATAGAGTACAACAGGTGTCTTATGGGAAGTCAGGTTGGAGCCCAGCAGCACAGAGTATGTCAGGGGAGGGGTGTTCTCATTTTGTGGGAGATCGTAGAACAAGAGTTACATAGTGTACGGTGCAAAATCACCAGCAGCACAGATTATTTCAGGACAGGCCAATCTTGTGAAAGGAACTGGATTACCAGCAGCACAGAGTATATCAGAAGAGGAGTGTGCCGTACTCGTGAGAAGTCACAGTGAAAGGAACAGGGTTTTCAGCAGCACAGAGTATTTTTAGGAGAGATGTGTGCTGATGGTAGTGGGAGGTCACAGGCTGAGTAATGGAAGAAGCAGCCTGCAGTGGCACAGAGTATTTCAGGATAGGAGTATACTGATTTGGTAATGGATCACATAGTGATTCATAGGGGACGGAGCCGGACCACCAGCAGCACAGAGTATTTCAGGGGAGGGTGTGATGAGTTTGTGGGAAATCCTAAACAGAGAGTTACATAGTGTAAGGTGCTAAGTCGTCAGCAGCACAGATTATTTCAGGATGTGACCTCTCTTTCTTGTAGGAGGTTACATAGTGGAAGATCTTTGATCCCCAGCAGCACAGAGTATTTCAGTAGAGAATTGTACTGGTCTTATGGGAGGTCACATAGTGGAAGGAGATGGAGCACCAGCAGCACAGTGTATTTCAGGGGAGAGGATTGATGGATTTTGTGGGAGATCCTAGACTAAGGGTTACATAGTATAAGGCGCAAAGTATTTCAGGATGTGTGTGTACTGTCCTTGTTGGAGGTCAGATAGTGGGAAGAACAGAACCCCCAGCAGCACAGAGTATTTCAGGAGAGGACCAGCCAGTAATGTAGTGAACATTACGTCTGTACGGTCCTGATGTAAATGGTTTCTCTGGTTCTTCTCCACGTTCAGGCCGCGGCTGCCGATCCCTCTCAGGGCGAGAACGGCCCCAAATCTTCAGCTGTTCAGGTAATGGGTTATTTGGGTCATAATTGGGCAAATCCTTGATGTTTTTTTTTTTCTTGAAAGCTGAATTTTTTTTTTATTTTTTTTTTATTAGGGTCAGGACTCTCCGCTACAAGGACCACGCATTAAGCACGTGTGCCGACACCCCGCTGTGGCCCTGGGACAGCCCCGTGCCATGATCCCTGAAGACATCCCCAGGCTTAGTGCCCTGCCGTTATGTGAGAGGGAGACCCCCCGAACCCTCTGCGCCCCCTGAAGCTGAAGCTGAAGCTGAAGGTGAAGACGTCTTCCACTTCATTACTTGGCTGGTAGCGGATCTATGTGATTATACTCAAAAATATCTTTACGATTTTCAGACGAGTCCTCTGCCTCCGAACCAGAGACCATCACTGTGGTGAAACCGAGGCCGATTAGGCAGCCCCCGCCACCTCCACGTAGAACACGGCCCACCTCTAGGGCCAGACTCCGCATGACCAGATGTGGCGAATGCAAAGGTTGTTCGGTGACGGAGGACTGTGGGACGTGCGTCAACTGCTTGGACAAGACCAAGTTTGGCGGCCCCAACACCAAGAAGCAATGCTGTGTGTGAGTGTTAATGGGATTACTGGGAGATATATATATATATATATATATATATATATATATATATACACGCCGTCTTAGTTTTACTTGCAGCGAGAATCTTTTATATATAGAGACATGACGGGGGATCAGGGGCTGTTTTCATCTCAGTGGTGACCTGTCTCTTCCCGTAGGTACAAGAGATGTGACGTGATCGAAGCCCGCCGGCAGCAGAGATTGGCGCACAAAGGTGAGCAGAGCTATATGGTAAGAAAAGATTGGGCAACTTTGTAAAATACTTAAAGGGGTTGTCCGTGGAACTATGATATTGAGCTCCGCCTACTCTTCTGAGGCCAGTTTATTGGTCACAGCCATCCTGCAGATCAGTCCTATTCAAATGAATGGGGCTGAGCTGCAATACCAAGCACAGCCACTATACAATGTATGGTGCTGTGCTTGGTAAGAAGTGAAGAGGCCACAGTAATCAATAGCATAGTCCCAGACATCCCCTTTAAAGGTGTTCTCCAGGATTTAGATACCAGTGGCCTATCCTTAAGCCCTGATGGGGTCTGACACATATCAGCCCCACTTATCAGCCATGAACGGCAGAAGTAGCAGTGTATGGAGCAGGAAGCAGGCAGCTCTATCCACTGTGAATGGGAGCTGAGCTGCAGTACCTCTGCTCGGCCACTACACTGCCTCTGGCTCCATACACTGTATTATGGCTCCTTAAGTAGGGGAAAATGGGAGTCAGACCTCCACCGAACTGTTATTGTTGACCTAAATTCAGGAGAACTCCTTAAATGTTCACCATTTTCAAGACCTCTGCTTGCTGTCCGTGAATGGAAACTGTGTTGTTTACAACAAGAGGCTGGAAGGTCATAATAGTTCTTACAGCTGAGGGTTTGTTACAATTGAATACAGTCAGTCCTATGTGTACTGGTTAGATATCCACCCTTTAACGGGGTTCTCCATGGCATTTGTGATCATTTATTTCTGCGTTCATGTATGCAAAGGACTTCTGACCCCGGGTGATCGACCGCATCAGGTCCCCAAGTGGCTCCCCCTCCTCTCCTGTGTTCACGGCCAGGTATCTGTGCAATGTGGGCTGACAGAATAGATCATTGTCATAGTAAAGCCCACCCCCATAATACAGGGAACTAGCAGTAAGTATGGAGAGGGAGAAGGCGGGGCCAGGTGCTGGGGTCGGGACCGCATCCAAAAGTAAGTGATCACAGACTCCCCGGAGAGCCCCTCTAAATTGGGCTTACGATGTATCGCTTTAATAAATCTCACTTGACTGCTGTTACATTGTAACAGCCCACCAGCTGTGTCAGCAGGACTGATTTTTGACCTCTAAATGTAAACTGTACGGTTTCCATTCAATGATGGGCAGCAGAAATTGCAAATATAACTATTTACCTAAAATGAGAGAACTGCAAGCATGAAATGGTTAACACGGCGGCTTGCGTCATGTGAGTGATGAACAATGATGGCGTCTTACAGTCGGATCAGTATTTTACAGCAGGGGAGGGGATGGGCCGGGTAAACCTTTAGTTGTTTATGTTTAAAACTTACGATGCCCCTCCCTCCTGCAGGCCGCAAAGTGATCAGGCACCTCCCACCGACCCGCGACAGCGCCTCCGAATCAGACGAATCTTTCACTGACACTTTCCGAAACGAAGACACCGAAGCCTCCGATCGACTGGAAACCGGACAGATGACCCAACGGAAATCTACCCGCCGCTGCGTGAGACAGCGACCCTGCTACGACCTCTTCCCCGATTCCGAAGACTCAGACTATGATCCGAGCCCTAGCGTCCCCCCGCCGCAAACAGAGACGGGAGTCTGGTAAGAGCCAGTGGATCCTTGTGGATTTTACTAGTAGCCTTCTTAAAGGTCTTCTGTACCTTAGTAACTAAGGCCAGAATAACCGAGCGTGTCCTCGAGCAACTCTCATCAACTAGTCATTCCTCACCGTATCCAAGGTCTCTGCTTGCTGTCAGTGAATAGAGAGATTCTTGGTTACATCCAGAGGCTGAAAAACGTGTCCTGATCTAATACTTCTCACTGCTGGGGGTTTGTTACAATTGTTTCCAGTCCAGATAAGCACAGTACAGGGATGTTTCCATCAGATAGAGATATATGATTAGGAAATGCACTTTATGATTGGGATCTGACCATTGGGGCCCACATCAAGGCTAAGAATGAAGGGGCTGCAGCTCCTATTTAGCGTTTCGGCATCTATACAGTTTTTCCCAGCACAGTGGCGCCCCCACCACCTATCTGTGTACAGACCTGCGTCATGCACATGCACAGCTGGATGAGCAGAGATGGCAGCTCTGAATTGGCACTGCAGCATCTCCATTCGGATGTGGTCGCCCCCCATGTATCATAAAGTGATGGAGTATGAAGATATGGATTGCTGCGGCTTCTTCAGTACTTGCCAAGCACAGCGCCATACAATGTATAGTGGTTGTACTTGGTATTGCAGCTCAGCACCATTCATTAGAATAAGACTGAGCTGCAGCATGGCCATGTGACTGATGAATGTGATGTTGCTGGCCTATGAAGAGGAAGTAAAGCTCAATATCATAGTCTAGAAGGATCCATTTTACCTGAACTGATCCACTGTAACGAGGTATGTTCCCCATCTAGACAATCCTGCAGTAAAGCTGCACAAGCCCCCTCTCCTAATCTGATAGTTTGTTACAATGTATCAGTCTAGAGTCCAGGCTGTTTAAGCTTTAGTATTGTCTAGACTGGACACAACTATAACAAACCCTCAGCTGTGAGAAGTATTAGGTCAAGGTGAGTTTTAAGTTTCTAAATATAAAAAAGAAGGTTCCTATTCACTGACAGCAAGCTGAGATTTTGAAGCAGGTGAGTCTACTGGAAAGTTCCATTGCATAAAGGGATGTTTCAGCTTTTATCACTTATCTACACGGATGATGTCTGGAGCACCCCTTTAATCCGGGGTTAGACAAACATGGCCGCTTTCTTCCAGAAACTGCATCACCTTTGTCCATGTGTTGCGTGTGGTATTTCAGCTCCGTTCCCTTGAAGAGAATTAGGCTAAGCTGCAGTACCACACATCACCTGAAGACTGGTTTGGCGCTGTTTCCTGAAGGAAGCCAGCATGTTGCTGTAATTCTGCACAGCCCCTTTAATGATGCAGAGGAGGCGCTCGGTTACTTGGGCCTCGTCTTCTATATTATGTAGAACCTCTTTCCGTCAAGCGAGTGTCTTCAGCTAATTTGCTTTGTTTGTCCCCACACATAGAGATTAACAACGTGATTTCTAGGGGAAAAAAATCTGTTTCTTCTCATGTCACAGATTTGCTTCCCCAGGACTCGGAGGAGCAGAGTAAACCCCGCAGAACCCCGCAGCAGCCCCTGATCCTCCGAGCCAGGTCTGGGCCGGAGCCGGTGAGTCCCTGCCGCAGCGCTACATGTGAAGGTTTTGTGCTGTGGGGTCGATCTGTCCCTTTTACAGTCTTCTGTTACCTCCCTCTAGGACTCTATGGTGAATGGTTCATCAACGAAGATCAAATCTTCTGATGGAACGCATCGGCTACGCGTGGATTTTAAGGTTCGTCACCATAAGGACTATATCGGGGGTCAGCAACTGGCTAATAAACTACAACTCCCAGCATGTTCCACTCACTTCATTTCCCCTATTGGAGGTTTTGGGAGCCTGGTTGGAAATAGTAGTAGCAGAATTTTACCTTGTGCGTCTTGATGCGTTACAACAAGCCCTAGAATTTTGGCCCTGGACCCCAGACCATTTATTATTAATTTATCATTATTATTATTAATAATTATTATTTATTATTATTATTTTTTTTTTTTTAACTCAATTCCAACAACATTTCAGAATTTTTATTTATTTATTTATTGGGGCACTATTTTTTGGCGTTATAAAACATTATATTTTTTTCCAATTCCGGTCGTTTTAACCCAAAAAAAGACCGGAATTGGGAAAAAAGTTTTTATAATTTTTTTTTTTTTTCTTTAAAAACCCCAAAACAATATATAAAACTTTTTTTTTATTATTTTTTTATTTTTATTTTTTTTTTACTACTTGCATTGCATAATCTGGAAATGGGTTTTCCAGGCTTATTCATTGATGATTAATTGAAGATCTCAGGGGGTTTCACACGCAGGAACCCCGCTGATCAGCTGTTTGAAGAGGCTGCAGCCTTCAGATGAACACTGCGGCTGCCTTACCACTTACCAAACACAGCGCCATACATTGTATAGTGGTTGTGCTTGGTATCGCAGCTCAGCCCTCACAATTGGACTAAGTATTGAACAGGCCATGTGATGGATGAAAGTGACATCAGGTGACCTGGGAGGCAGATCAGCGGGGGGTCCACATTTGATGGGATGACCTATCCTTGGGAGAAGTCCTCTATTGATAAGACCAGAAAACCCCTTTAAAACGTTTCTTTTTCTGAGTCATTACACTTATTTAATTTTCTTTTAGCTTTTTAAAATTGCTTTTTACTTTTTTTTATTTTTCTAAGAATTTTTTCTTAGGGGGTGCAGTTATGTCTTTATTTCTTACCCCAGGGACTAGACGCTGTGATAACTTTAGTCTCTTACATAATACTTAGCAATAAAGCTTAAGGGCACACTTTTTGTCAGACTGAGGGTTATTGTCTTAAGCCTCGTTGGCAGCCCATGGTCACACAATGGCTCCCTGTGGGAGCCCCCTGTGGTTCCTGTTTTGTCATGTAAAGGGTTAAACAGCTGAGTCCGATCCTGGCTGATGCAGCGGATGTTGGCTGTCACAATTGTCACCCACAGCTCATGTCTGCGCCGTCCACTGGGTATACCATGACATCCTGTTGTGGTAAGGACTCTGCAGATTTTCAGGAAGGGGTGAAAAGGGCTTTGTGGTATATTTGTATATATTTTTTTATTTTTTTTTAACCATAATTTCCAAGTAGCGACCACATTTTCTATTGATGTAGAGAATTTCTGTAGCGATTTGTTGCCCTTGAGTAGTCGCGTGACCCAATCGTGTGACTCTTTTGCCTCCTGCTCAGAGCAATACTGTAGGGGGCATAGTCACATTACGGTCATGTGTGACTACATGGGATATTACACGGGTATTAGTTACAGGAAGGGGGAAGCGTATGTGGATGAAGATAGAAGTCCCCATCATAGATGCCCAAATGCTGTAGCTTGCTGTCTCCTACACCTTCAGTATCCCTTCCTCTGCTTGGTTCTTCTATAAGGCTGAATGTCTCTCTTGTGTCTTCCAGGAGGACTGTGACTTGCAGAACGTGTGGCTGATGGGGGGACTCAGCATCCTGACCTCTGTACCCATAACTCCTACACACGTGTGCCTGCTGTGTGCCAGCCGCGGGCATCACCAGGTACACCACCTCCCAGATGAGCCCTTGCTTTTGTGCTTTTGTCCTCGTCCTCTGACCCTCCTCCTTCTTCTCTCCAGTTCTTGTACTGTCAGGTGTGCTGTGAACC
This sequence comes from Leptodactylus fallax, assembly GCA_947044405.1. Taxonomy (NCBI): domain Eukaryota; kingdom Metazoa; phylum Chordata; class Amphibia; order Anura; family Leptodactylidae; genus Leptodactylus; species Leptodactylus fallax. Next base: position 389,602 of record CAMRHE010000258.1, read on the forward strand.
TTTCCACACATTCTGCCTGGAAGAGTCCGAGCGGCCTCTACCCGAGCAGGAGGACAGCTGGTGCTGCCAACGATGCAAGTTCTGCAATGTGTGCGGACGCAAGGGGAAGGCCAAAAAGGTGACGCTGCTCTCTTTCTCTGTGGGGTCCAACATGGAGGACTTCAGTAGACTCTTTACAATGAAAAGTTCTGAAGCTTCCTAATATAATACTTAGAATAGGTCATCAATGGAAGATTGGTGGGGGGGTCTGACACCCGGGATCCCTGCTGATCACTGTTTGAATAGACCGCAGTGTTCAGGTGAGTGCTGCGGCCTCTTCACTGAATACCAAGCACAGCGCCGTACTCTGTATAGTGGCTGTGCTTTGTATTACAGCTCAGCCCCATTCACTTGAACAGGCCATGTGACCCATGAACGGGACGCCATATGGCCTGTTAAGTGTAAGCCGTGCTTAGAGAGTGCTGCTGATGCTTCAGGCAACTGATCTGCATGGGTCCCGGGTTGCACACTCTCTGGGATTTTCAATTGATGACTTATCTGAATGGTTTCAAAGCTTTTGTGATTATTACATGGCCGACTCTCTCATATATCTAATACGATTATAACTTTATTTATTTCTCAGCCTTTACTGGAGTGTGAACTTTGTCAGACAAACTACCACATTAACTGTCTGGGTCCAAATTATTCCGTCAAACCACCCCGCAGCAGGAAAGGCTGGGTAAGTCTCGTTCCCCCCCCCCCTCCCGTGTGACCCTTACTCTGCCCTGTGTATGATCAATGTTAAAAGGATGTTCACATTCAATGAATTCTAGATGTATCCGATTTATTAGGTGTTGTCTGTGCCTGTGATCTTGAGCTCCACTTCCTCTTCTCAGACCAGCGACTTCACGTGCATCAGTCACATGGTTATGGTGCATCCAAGTCCCATTCAAGTGAATGGGGCTAAGCTGCAATACTAAGCAACACCACTATACAGTGTACGGCACTGTGCTTTGTAGGTAGTGATGAAGCCACTGCAATCAATAGTATAGTCCCAGACATCCCCTTTAAGAGGCGCATGCCTTTAAATAAAGGGAATTTCTATCCCACTACACCACATTGATGTAAAGTGCTTTGGGTTCCGAACTCTGAGATCTAAATCTCCTTTACACAGCCATAGAGTTGCATGAATACATTTATCTGTAACCACCACTAGAGGGAGCTCACAATACTATGATATTGAGCTCTACTGCCTCTCTCAGGCCATTGGACGTCACATTTTTCGGTCACATGGTCAGGACGCAGCTCATTTCTGTTGAAATGAATGGAACTGAATTGCAATACCAAACTCAGCCACTATGCGTTGTATGGTAGTGCTGTGCTTGGTAATTAGTGAAGAGGGCCCAGCAATCATAGCCCTGGACAGCCCCTTTAAGTAAGCTCCCCCTAGTGGTGGCCTGTAATCAAACCTAAGATTAACCAATTATCCCCAGTGCATAACTACAATGGCTGTAACCTTTTAAAGGGGTTTTCCAGGAGTTAATATGTGATCAGTGGGAGGTCGGACATCTGGGACCCCCACAGTTCAGCTGTTCGAAGAGACCGGAGTGCTGGGGCCGCTTTACCAAATGCCAAATCCCACCACCATCCATCGTATAATGGCTGTACTTGGTATTGCAGCTCATTGCCATTTACTTGAATAGGACTGAGCAGCTCACAGGCCCTGTGACAAATCCACGTGATGTCACATGATGTCACACAGAAGTGGCGCCCGCCCAAGCACAGGGCAGCTGATGTGTGTTTTCACCTATTGGTGACCTGTTTGAAGGCCATTCCTGGACAACCCCTTTAAGGCCTCGCACAGATCTTTTTATTCTCTGCCTTCCAGCTCTGCTCATCCTGCATCCGTTGCAAGAGCTGCGGAGCGTCTCCTGCTGTGGACGCAGATATGGAGTTAACAGAAGGCGGTAACCTGTGTACCGAATGCTCCAGCCTATACAATAAAGGTGAGCTCCCCTCTTCTTCCCCGGGTCTCTTCTGCCCCCTTGCCCTGTGTCTGCCTCTGACTGACGCGTTTCTCCTCTCCTATCTGTACAGGAAATTTCTGCCCAATCTGCAATCGCTGCTACGAAGAAAATGACTATGAGAGCAAAATGATACAGTGCGTGAAATGCGTGAAGTGGGTGCACTCCAAGTGTGAGGGGCTCTCCGGTGAGTGCCGCCACGTCTTCAGGCTGGTGGAGTCCTGGTCACGTTCTTCTATCTCATCTATTATTCTATCCTAATGTTTCAGACGAGGGCTACGAAATCCTGTCTAACCTACCTGAAAGCGTGGTGTACACCTGCCCCCCGTGTCTGGGTGACAGCAGTGCAATATGGAGGGAGGCAATGCTTTCGGAGCTGACTGCTGGCCTCCATGAGGTCCTGCAGGGACTACTGACCTCCAAAATGTCTGCCCCTCTCATGCAGTGTGTACAGGTAAGTTATACTATGAGATTTATGCTTCCTGAATTGATGTATATACCACCCTACAGATCTATCTATATATATATAATTTTTTATTTTTTTTTGCAATTTATATGGTAAATGGAATGATGCTATTACAAAATTTAACTTGCCCTGCAAAAAGCGATCCTCTGTACAAATTGGGAAGAAAAAAAAACCTGAAAATTTCTGTGCCCTGAATGAGTTAAGGTTGTCCTGAGATTAACACTTACCCAGTCCACAGGATGTGTCTGATCTCTGCAGGTCCCATCCCTGGGGACTCTCGCCCAACAGGAGAATATCAGCCGCCCTCTAGTCTATGGGACTGAGGATGGTCGAGCGCTGTCCTCCTCTGTCTCCGCCAGTCCCATAGGCTTATAATGGGCAGCAGCATACACGTGACCACCGGGGGGACAAACCCCCATTCTTGTGGTTGGTGGAAGAATTACTATTAAAGGGCATGTCTACAACTTCTTCTGCTCTGTTACAGTGTAAAACTGGAGAAAATGCATTGAAGTGTCACCATACACCCTGTGATCTAGAGGCCCTGGGCCACCTGTTAGAGGAAGGCTACTACAACGCAATAGTGAGTACTGACCCCACACATCACTCCGCTGCCCCCCCACCCCCTCCACCTTTTCAGTCTATTAATCCTCCTTCCTATCACCTCAGGCTACTTTCAATGATGACTTGGTATGGATAATCCAACAAACCATGAAAAGTGGTCAACTAGATGAAAATGGGGAAGCTGTGAAAATCATGTACATCAAGGTAAGTGACCGCCTCCATATACACAGTGACTGTATCAGCAGAATAGTGAGTGCAGCTCTGGAGTATAATACAGGATGTAACTCAGGATCAGTACAGGATAAGTAATGTAATGTATGTACACAGTGACCGCATCAGCAGAATAGTGAGTGCAGCTCTGGAGTATAATACAGGATGTAACTCAGGATCAGTACAGGATAAGTAATGTAATGTATGTACACAGTGACTGCACCAGCAGAATAGTGAGCGCAGCTCTGGAGTATAATACAGGATGTAACTCAGGATCAGTACAGGATAAGTAATGTAATGTATGTACACAGTGACTGCACCAGCAGAATAGTGAGTGCAGCTCTGGAGTATAATACAGGATGTAACTCAGGATCAGTACAAGATAAGTAATGTAATGTATGTACACAGTGACTGCACCAGCAGAATAGTGAGTGCAGCTCTGGAGTATAATACAGGATGTAACTCAGGATCAGTACAGGATAAGTAATGTAATGTATGTACACAATGACTGCACCAGCAGAATAGTGAGTGCAGCTCTGGAGTATAATACAGGATGTAACTCAGGATCAGTACAGGATAAGTAATGTAATGTATGTACACAGTGACTGCACCAGCAGAATAGTGAGTGCAGCTCTGGAGTATAATACAGGATGTAACACAGGATCAGTACAGGATAAGTAATGTAATGTATGTACACAGTGACTGCACCAGCAGAATAGTGAGTGCAGCTCTGGAGTATAATACAGAATGTCACTTGTTCATGTATTTCATGTATTATTTTCATTTTCTGCAGCTGATGGAGAAATCTTTCAACTGGTTCAATGTTGAGGACTCCAAATACTGGGAGAAAAACCACAAATCTGTGAACAAGTAGGTACAGCTTTATGGGATTATGGGAATTTATCCATCTGTTACCTATCTCCCCCCTTCCTGCAGTGTAGCTGTGTACTGATGTGCTGCTGCTTTGTTACAGTGGGCTCCTTCCTCATGCTGTGGTGCCCCCCTATCCGGATCATACATACGCCCATTGGCGGGAGAGAGAAGATGGCTCCCAGTCAAGCAATGGAATCAAGCCGCACCCTATATCCCCCCAGAAAGGTAATGTCCCGTTACCCCTGGGGTCACCTACCTCCTCCTGTATGGCGCTTATTTTTCCTATTTTTCCTTATACTGGTTTTTGCTCTTTTTAGTGAAAAGAGATTCTGAGTCTGAGCAGGGGAGAGAGATTGAGAAAGATTCCCGCCAGTGCGCCTTGTGTCTAAAGTACGGAGACGACAACCCGAAGGTAAACTAGATATGTTAATTCTATCTTAAATTCCCTGCTAAATGTACAGTCTTATCTGTTTCTGGGAAAGCTGGGTGACTACCAATATGACTTCCTAGTATCACATCTATCCTGGACAAACTTCTATAAACAATGGATGATTTGGATTATACCCAGCTTTCCTTGAGTCCTGAATAACAGCTGTGTATTACTGCGCTGATGCTGGGAAAGCTGGGTTATTGACCAGCTGCTTATACTTGCCCTATATTGATCTCACCCACCCAGGATGCTGGAAGACTACTTTATATAGGCCAGAACGAGTGGACCCACATCAACTGCGCTATCTGGTCAGCTGAGGTCTTCGAGGAGAATGACGGCTCCCTGAAAAATGTGCACGCCGCCGTGGCTCGAGGGCGGCAGCTGGTGAGCGCTTGTTAGGCTCCATTGTCGTAATAACTACCCTATCCTCAATCTGCACACTTCATGCTTCTCGTCTTTATTTCCGACAGCGTTGCGAGCACTGCATGAAGATTGGCGCCACGGTCGGCTGCTGCCTATCCACATGCCAAAGTAACTTCCACTTCATGTGTGCCCGAGCCACCCGCTGCTGCTTTCAGGACGACAAGAAGATGTTCTGTGAGAAACACAAGAATCTACTGGACGGATCGGTGAGTCCCTACCACGGCGCCCCCCAATATGGGGGCTGCTGGGTACTCCATAGGCAGATATGGGGGACAGGATTATTAGACGTACAGACCAGTGACGCTCACGCTCTCCTTTCATGTCCTTTTGCACAGACTGTCGCCGACGATGGTTTTGACGTGTTACGCAGAGTCTACGTGGACTTCGACGGAATCAACTTTAGAAGGAAGTTTCTTCAGGGTCTGGAACCGGAGAATATCCATATGATGATCGGTAAGAAATGGCGCTGGCGAGATTGATCTGCTTTATACACCGCTCACCTCCAAAGCTGCATTCAGAACGCTGGATTCCTGCAGTGCGTGGCGGGAGCTCCAGGTTATTTCCAGTGACTGCAGCTTTGGATGTGAATGGAGAGGCAAGATCAGCACAAAAAATGTAACTAAACGCGTTTAACCGTTTGTATTCCCCCCTCCCCCTCCTAAGGTTCCATGAAGATCGACACCCTGGGCATGCTGACGGATTTGTCGGTGGCTGAAGGGAAGATTTACCCAGTGGGATACCAGTAAGTGACCGGCAGCTGGTGTGTGATACTGGTTTATTAGTGACTGGTTGTCTGTACCCATCATGTACCCCTTTCTTCTCTCCTAGGTGTTCTCGCTTGTACTGGAGTACACTGGACGCTAGGCGGCGCTGCTGGTACAAGTGCAGGGTTGTCGAGCATCGCCCAAAAGAGGGTGATCTCCCCCCAGAATGGCTGGAAGGTGCAGGTGACAATAGGACGATCATTCACAGTCCAGGATATGTCCCAGGTAAACCTCAGTAGCTCCTATAACAGTTCTACTGACATACCAGCAGGGGGCAGCACCTTCACATAATGATCCACAGGACTCTGACACCACAAGCTGCTTTCATAGGGTTTTCTGTACTGGTTTACTTCACCCCATTTCCTTCACTGTGTACATATGGGCATAGCAGTGCTTTATACTGCAGCACATCTTCATTCACCTCAATAGGATGTCCTGCTCCGATCCCAGCTGTGACTTCTAAAGAGTTTAAAAGAAGGGGGTGTTACCTCTGTTACCCTTTAGTACCGCATGCCCCGATCCTTGAGACCATCTCAGGGTTCCAGTAGGTTGTCGCCCCCCCCCCCCATACAGTGCATTGGCCCCCCATCTTTGCTCCGCACACAATGAAGACCCTAACTTGCATTTCTCTTTCAGCTGACTCTGTCCCATCCAGCCCTGCTACTCCAGAAAGGATCCCCGCCCCATGCCCACCCCTTGTAGCGCCCGTCACCACATCCGTTGCTCCCCGCTCCTTCAGTGGTGCACGAATGAAAAATCCAAACTTCTCTCCATCCCGGCGGCCACTAGGGGGCTCCTCCCGACCCCTGCCATCACCAGGTGAGGAGATGCTACAGATGTCTTCTTCCTCCTTCCCAAAATGTTGTACTTATTGCAGTAACTTTTTTTTTTTTTTTTTTTTTTCCTCATTTTCAGGAAGTCCGTCATCTTCCTCGCTCTCACACCACATCCTAACAGTCAGCGACCCCGAGGTGACGCCACTTCGCAGGACGAGACGTCCCCCGGTCCCTTCACCCAGATCCTCTCGTCAGTCTTCTGCACGGCTCTCCAGCCCGCCCCCTCTAACGCCTCTCTTCCGCTTACCCGCCGTTTGTCGGCCGAGAATGAGACCTCGACACAGCTGCTGTGTGGCGTGGGTGACGTGGCGGCGTCTGAGTCCGTCACCAGTCCGCTGCAGTGCGGAGCGCAGCTTATTGTCGGCACCGAGGCCCTGGCGGATGAATCTGAGGGTGGAAGTAGCTCGGAGGAGGAAGCGGGCGACCAGTACTATGGGCTGACCCGGACGGTGGTATCCCATGAGCCTTTGAGCCCCCTGCTCTCTACTGTAATGTCTGGACATATCGAACAGCTGGACGGCATCCATGACAGTACAGATGGTGAGGACGCATCACAAAACCACAATGGACCCCTGGGTAGTGGTAAGACCCCCACCCACTTGCCGTCTGATATAGTGGAGTTTGTGCTTAAGGCCGTCGGGGAGTCTGCGGCGGGAGAGCACAGTCAGGGGCAGCAGGCCGTGTCATCTTCAGCCGCCACCACCTCTGCCGTCATCCTGAACGGCATCTCCCTACCCTCGCTGTCTAATGGCAGAGAGTGCGTAACACCAGGACCGCCACCACTCAGGGACCCGCCACAAGTGCAAAGGGTATGTCGCCCACTACTGGCCATGCCCACCAATGGCCCCACAGACCCGGCGTCAGTCACCCTGAACAACTCTGGATCAAATGTTATATTCGTGAATAAACAGACTGGCCAGATGGTTATAAACATGCCGGACGGGGCAGGAAACCCTCCACTGCTGCAGGACAAATCTGACTCTCTTCCAGTCCAGCGGATTGCCCCTGCAAGGCCCAATAAAGTGGCCTCAATAATTTCCAACAAACTCCCCATCCCTTGTCTTCCTCAGACTACTGCGGCGAAGCTTCCTCCTCCAGCGCAGTCCTCAAACACAAACCTTGGCGCAGTTTTAATACAGACTACCCCCACAGGCTCGCCCGCATGGACGTTACGTGTCCTTCCAATGCTAAATGTAGTGCAAGGGACCTCCGGGCAGCTCACCCTGGGGACTCCGGTGATGGCCCCAACAATCGCTGGCATCCCCCAGACGTGTCTTCTGCAGGGTCTCTCTGTGAATACAGGACTACTTAGCGTTGCCCCCAACCCCACCCCAACCCATACTCAGACGCAAGTACAACTGCCCCATATACAGCCTGCCCCCCCTAAGCCTGTACAGCCCATCTGCATCAAAAGACCCTGCAACGACATCACCAGCAATTCTTCCAATAAGAAACTGAAACTTGACTTGACTAATAAACTGGAACCGCTGAACCCGCAGAGGTTAACGCAGTCTGTGGCACTGAGCTTCAATTGTACATCACAGAAGACGACAAATACAAGGTGTGTGATGTCAGCACAGAGCAGCGTATTCACATGTTATAGGTATATTCTGTATTATACCCCAGAGCTGCACTCACTATTCTGCTGGTGCAGTCACTGTGTACATACATTACATTACTTATCCTGTACTGATCCTGAGTTACATCCTGTACTATACTCCAGAGCTGCACTCACTATTCTGCTGGTACAGTCACTGTGTACATACATTACATTACTTATCCTGTACTGATCCTGAGTTACATCCTGTATTATACTCCAGAGCTGCACTCACTATTCTGCTGGTGCAGTCACTGTGTACATACATTACATTACTTATCCTGTACTGATCCTGAGTTACATCCTGTATTATACTCCAGAGCTGCACTCACTATTCTGCTGGTACAGTCACTGTGTACATACATTACATTACTTATCCTGTACTGATCCTGAGTTACATCCTGTATTATATTCCAGAGCTGCGCTCACTATTCTGCTGGTACAGTCACTGTGTACATACATTACATTACTTATCCTGTACTGATCCTGAGTTACATCCTGTATTATACTCCAGAGCTGCACTCACTATTCTGCTGGTACAGTCACTGTGTACATACATTACATTACTTATCCTGTACTGATCCTGAGTTACATCCTGTATTATACTCCAGAGCTGCACTCACTATTCTGCTGGTGCAGTCACTGTGTACATACATTACATTACTTATCCTGTACTGATCCTGAGTTACATTCTGTATTATACTCCAGAGCTGCACTCACTATTCTGCTGGTACAGTCACTGTGTACATACATTATATTACTTATCCTGTACTGATCCTGAGTTACATCCTGTATTATACTCCAGAGCTGCACTCACTATTCTGCTGGTACAGTCACTGTGTATATACATTACATTACTTATCCTGTACTGATCCTGAGTTACATCCTGTATTATACTCCAGAGCTGCACTCACTGTTTATACTTTTTTTTTTTTTTTTTTTCTCACTGCTTTTTCTACTATTACAGACCAAAACGTAAGACCCGAGAACCGTTTCTCCGGGACATTGTGGATCTTGACCTAATAGATGATGAGGTTCCAAGTATGAACATGAACGGGTGAGTCCGGACTCCTGCACTATGCAGGGTGCCCGCTCTGTCTTGTCTTGTAGGGGGCGCTGTTCTCCAGTTTGTATTTTTATGCGGTTCTATTTGGTTATATTTTAGGCTTCATTTAGACCTCACTGTTGATGTCAAAACTGAATATCCAACAGCAGAGTCCGCCAAAGAGTCCCCGTCCTCAGAGCACGCCCTAGGTAACAGGAAATCCGGGGACCCTTTATGCCTGCATGTATCTGGGAAAGCTGGGTGATGGGCAGTATGGTTGCCACCCTGCTTTCCCGGGTGAATGAATGAACTTTTTTACTGAGGTTTTTTTTCCATCTTGACAGATTTTTCTCCCAATTTTGACGACTTTGAGGACCGTTTTCTGGAAGAGAAGGAAAATCTGTTACCAAGGAGAGGCAGCCCGCACCTGCGCTACGAGATAATCAGCGAGGACGGATTCTACACCCAGTCTGACAGCGCCGACGGTCAGAGCGCACACAGTAGCGTTAGAGGGGGGAGGGGGTTTGAGTTTGGGTCCCCCATTAATCAGACCAGTCCATGAAGAGCCCTTTAGGGCGGGTCAGGAACCTTCGACACTCCAGCTGCTGTGAAACTACAACTCCCAGCATGCTCCAGTCACTTCCATGGGAGTTCCAAGAACAGCAGAACGAGCATGCATGCTGGGAGTTGTAGTTTTACAGCATCTGGAGTGCAGAAGGTTGCCTACCCCTGCTTTAGGATGCCATTGCCCAGTGGCTGCAGCTGCTCTTCGGAGCCCGCCCTTCACTGACTACAGGGCAGTAGTCAGACTCTCCGCCCCATTTTATAAGTACAAGCTTGGAGGAGGGGGAAGGATTTAAGTTTTCACATTTACCCTCTTCCTGTTTAGGTGCCTGGAGAAAAGTGGTTGAGAAGGTGCAAGAGGCGCGAGGAGTCGGCAGGCTCAGACAGTTGTCCTTCTCAGGTGAGTGCTGTCTTGGTCAAGGAGGTCACCTTTATAAGGGAGGAAGTGTACTCCTATATAAGGGAATAGCGAATACCTAGGAATTTTTTTTTTTTTTTTAAAAATAGCGCCACACCTGTCAACAGGTTGCGTGTGGTATTGCAGTTCCTCATTCACTTCAATGATGTTGAGCTGTGATACCAGACACAATCCCTGGACAGATGTAATGCTATTTTTGGAAGAAAGCAGACATGTTGTTCTTTGTCTGGACACCCCCTTTAAGTGTTCCTGTCCCCTCCCCCAGGCCTGAGCGGAGCGAGGATGCTGGGAGTTCAGCACGACGCCGTCCTCTTCCTCCTGGAGCAGCTCATCGGAGCCGAGCGCTGCCGGGGTTACAAGTTCCTCTTTCACCCGCAGGAGGTAGAGGAGGAAGAACTGCTGATCAATCCGTCTGGCTGCGCCCGTAGCGAGTTCTATGTCAGGTACGTCCGGGCGCCGCTGATCTCCTTCATCGAAGTCAGTCTGGTATTTTTATTGAATATTTTATTCCATTTTTTTTTTTTTTTTGCAGGAAATGCACTTTCGATATGTTCAATTTCCTGGCCTCGCAGCACCGCACCCTGCCGGAACTGTGCGCGTATGAGGAAGAGGAGGAGGAAGTGCAGCTGAAGTCCACCAGGTAGTAGAATAGTGGGGGTGGAAGGTCACTTAATAAAAGGGGTTGTCCAGGATTATGATATTGATTTCAGTGGTGTTTTCTGTATTCAGCACAGCGCCACACATTATATAGTGGCTGTGTTTGGTATTGCAGCTCAGCCCCATTGATTTGAATGGAACTGAGCTGCAGCATGGTCATGTGACAACCCTTTAAGCACCCTTAACTCCTTTGGTGCTGTATTTTTAGACGAGCCACCAGCCTGGATCTCCCCATGGCCATGAGGTTCCGACACTTGAAGAAGACGTCTAAAGAAGCGGTCGGGGTCTACAGGTAAGGGATGCCTTTGCCATTAGTCTTGCCGCATGGTTGGGGTGGTGCCGTGTCTTCATGCTCTTGTCTCCTCCTCCAGGTCAGCCATTCACGGCAGGGGGCTGTTTTGCAAAAGAAACATTGACGCTGGTGAAATGGTGATCGAGTACTCGGGCATCGTGATCCGCTCCGTGCTGACCGACAAGAGGGAGAAATTTTACGACAGCAAGGTGCGTTCCTTCCCCTTTAAGTATCTTTCACACCCAGTTTTCCTATTCAACCGGAAATCAGACTGGGAAAGATGAGTGACTGCTATGAAAGCCTTACATTACAAAGCCTTACCCAGCTTTTCCAGATACTGATAGCGCCAAGAAGTAGGTGAATAGATTGTAATGTGTTAGAAAAGACCAACCTGAGGATTTAGCTACCGGATGCTTGCTGTCAGTGAATAGGAATATTAGCAGAAGTTTGTCCTGACTGGACACTGCTCACAGCTGAGGGTTTGTTACAATGTATCAGTGTAGAGAAGCCACATCAGCCTTAGTTTATATCACAAGGCAGAAGGGGGGACTCGACGCCTTCTCTGATTTTCGTCTTTTGTTCCAGGGCATTGGTTGTTACATGTTCCGCATTGATGACTTTGACGTGGTGGACGCTACGATGCACGGCAACGCGGCGCGTTTCATCAACCACTCCTGTGAGCCCAACTGCTACTCCAGGGTCATCCACGTGGAAGGTCAGAAACACATCGTCATCTTCGCCCTCCGGAGCATTTACCGCGGCGAGGAGCTGACCTACGACTACAAGTTCCCCATCGAGGACGCCAGCAACAAGCTGCCCTGCAACTGTGGTGCCAAGAAGTGTCGCCGATTCCTCAACTGAGCACAGCCGGCCGCGGAGGTGCTGGCACTTCCCATGGCGGACGCACCGAGACCGGGCTGAGAACGATCAATGGTGCTTCTCTCTGTGCAGACGTACAATATGGAGGCTCGGCGCAGAGGAGAGCATCACCGGAAACCGCACTTTACCCTCTGTCCTGCGCAAGACTACAGGGCAGGTCCTCTCCTTCCTCTCAGGGTCCTCTCTCTAGTTTTTTTTGTTTGTTCCCCCCCCCCCCCTCCTCCCTCGCTGCTACTTCCTGGTTCTTAGTTGCCCCCTCCCCCACCTTGTGCATTTTTCAGGGGAGTTTCATGGCATTGCTTGGAATGTTGTAGATAGGGGGCGCTGTACGAAAGCTACTCAAAACAGCAAGGATGTTCTCGTTTTTAACCCGTGCTTTTTTTCCCAAAATCACATCACTCCCATAGGAGATGGCGGATCCGAATGTGGGGGAGGAAAGAAATCCGAATTTGTACTGATGGGGGTGACAATCATTTTAATCCTCTTGCTGCTACTGACCTACCCAAACCTGCGATGGTTAACCAGCCCTTCCCTTTCCCTTCCCGCTTTGTATCATGGAGCGTTCCTCTCCGGTTTGGCCTCCATCTTTTCTTTCTTTTTAACTCTTCCGGGGGATGAGCGGCGAGCGCGATGCTGTTCTTAGAATATGAAATGTAGGTGGACGGCGGAGAGCGTGTACATACCTGTATAAAGATTTGTAAGGACTTTGGTTTTTCTATGCACTTTTTTTTTATTTAAGGACTTGCTGGAGAATAATGATTCATGTTTCACCTGGTTAGCGTTTTAAATAAAAGGAACATTTTGCCATCTTGGTGGTCGGGTGACTTAGATACACGTATCACACCCCCTGCCTTTGTGTTTACGGGTGCCAAGTCATGGGGCATCCAATAAACATTGCACGACTACAAGCAAATACTGGTAAGTAGTATACAGCGGCCAGATAAGACGCCAGGAGAACCTCTGAGCCCCTCGTCCTGGGCGGGTGATCTAAGGTAGTTGGGCGAAGGCCCCACGTAGCGAGCCGCAGCCAAAAAACGCTGCGGCAGGATAAACATTGCGGTTTTTTTTTCTGCATCGTTTTTCTCTGCGGACTTTCTGTCCCTATTATACCTATAGGGAGACCGCCGGTGTTTCTGTAGGTATCATTGACATGCTGCGATTTCCAAAACCGTGATCGTTTTAGAAATCGCAGCGTTTCTGCAATATGTGTATAGGATTAGCCAGAATCCCATCCACTTTACAGTTAATGTAAAACGTGTGTTTGCAACGGGGGCCCCGGCCTTAAAGGGCTTCTTTGGGATCAGGGTATTGATGGCCTGTTATTAGCATAGGCGATCGGTATCAGGTTGGTGGGGTCTGACTCGGCGCAGTGACCATTCACTTGAATGGGACGTGGCAGCCTAGACTGTACCGTGGCTACCAAGTACAGTCCCTGACAGAAGTTCTGTCGCTTATCCATGTTGTGGAATCCAAAGCTTATAACCTGACATTAAATCCATCCATTGGTTTTAGAAATTACTCCTATGAAAGCTGAAACCCTCCCAAATGATTTTTTGGTTAAGAAAATAAATTGGCTTCACTGCTGAAATATTCATCATTTAATGAACACAGAAAGGTCAGATTTTGGCAAGACAAAAGTTTTGTCGCACACATAAAGTAATGTGAAAATCAAACCAATAATTCTGTTCAAAAACAAAGCTATGTTTCCTAACATTGGTGAATGAGGTTTTGGTGCTATTAGAGCCATATTTAATATTTTGTGTGACTTCCATGAGCTTGAAGGACGGCATCCATGCGTTTCAAGAATGATTCCTACAATTTATTGATGAAGTCATCAGGAATAGCACAGAATGCCGTCTTACATGTCTCCCAGAGTTCATCAAGATTCTTTGGTTTTGTCTGCCAAGCTTCCTCTTTCATCCTACCCCAAACATGCTCAATGATGTTCATGTCTGGTGACTGGGCTGGCCAGTCCTGGAGCACCTTCATCTTCTTTGCCTTGAGGAACTTTAATGTAGAGATGGATGTATGAGATGGAGCACCATCCTGCTGCAAAATGTGACCCCTTTTATGATTGGGAATGTAAGAGGAAGCTAATACTTCTTGATATTTTATGCTCTTGATATTGCCTTCCACCTTGCAAATGTTTTGTACACCCCATACTGAATGTATCCCCAGACCATGATCTTTCCACCACCAAACATAACTGTTTTCTGGGTGTATCTTGGATCCATACGGGCTCCAGTAGGTCTCCTGCAGTATTTGCGGCGGCTTCATCTGAGAAATCCCCCTTCTGCCACTATTCCAGCGTCCATCCGTTTAGCACGCTGTGGGCCTTGGCAAATGCCACACGTTGTTTTTTTAATTGCCTTTTGTTTAGTGCCGGCTTCTGGGCACTGATTCCACCATGAAGGCCATTTCGAGACAGAATCCTACAAACTGTTCTAGTTGACACAGGGACTTGAGGTGACCGGGCCTGTTGGAGCTCTGCTGCAGTGGAAGAGGGGCTGGCTTTTGATTTTCTAACCAACAAACGTTCCTCCTGAGCAGTTGTCTTGCGGGGTCTGCCGGACCTCGGCTTGTCAAAAACATCTCCAGTCTGTTCAAATTTTTTTTTTAATTCTTTCTACTTGACGCAGAGACACATTAAAGGTGCAGCCACCTCTGCAGTGGATCTGGTCTTCAGCCTCTTGATAATCAAGGCTTTGGTCACAGGGTTGATTTTTGGCCTGTTGTCAGAGGTGAAGTTGCAGTTCAAGTGAAGGTCTGGGGTGCTGGAGTTCTTTTTCTACACACCCACTAATTAACGGATCAATTAGTGAGCACAGGTGAGGCTTTAAACTAGGATTGGGTGCATTATATGACAAGGCCACAAAACTTTTGTCTTGCCAAAATCTCACCTTTCTGTGTTCATTAAATGATGAATATTTCAGCAGTGAAGCCAATTTATTTTCTTAACCAAAAAATCATTTGGGAGGGTTTCAGCTTTCATAGGAGTCATTTCTAAAGCCAATGGATGGATTTAATGTCAGGTTATATAAGCTTTTGATTCCACAACATGGATAAGCGACAGAACTTCTGTCAGGGACTGTAGACTGCTAGGAGATGGACCAAGCATTACAGCGCCTTCAAGTAGCTGGTGCCAGGAGTCTCTGCTCACCGATCTGATATGGTTCACCATCTTAATGATGGGTCATCTATATTGTGATCTTGGATAACCCCTTTAAGGCTTAGACCCTATATTGCGGACATGCAGCGGTTTTTGAGCCAAAGTCAGGAGTGGCTTGAAAAGGGATGGGAAATATAAAAGACGCTCTTAGACATCTCTTCTTTTTAAATCCACTCCTGACTTTGGCTCAAAAAAAGCTGCATGTCCACAACATGCGGCCCTATTAGCCTAAAGGGAACCTCTTGGGCCCCGTGCACATAACTGTAACTTTATCTGCTGTTGCTGGTCAGCAAGTGTGCAACCATACATGTCTATGGGCTCGTAAACACATCTGCAGTTTTTGCGTACATGTGTCCGGGCTGTATTAGGGGACTGCAAACTATGAAGCGTGCCCTATACTTGTCCACATTTGCAGCACAGACCAGTGTAGGGAATCGTAAGGTCGGGGATTATGGATGACTTTACTGAGGCAATGCAGACATGTTTATGTGCAGATCAGGGTCATGTGCATGAGGCCTTAGAGTCACGCAGTTGGCTGCAGCTTGATTTAAAGGGGCTGTCTGAGACTATATTGATGGCCTATGTAATATCAGATTAGTGGGGTCGGACACCCACAGCTGCTTGAAGGGGCAGCGGCCTCTTCACAGAAAACCAAGCGCTGTGCGTTGTATAGTGGCGATGCTTGGTATTGCAGCTCAGCCTTATTCATTTGAATGGAACTGAGCTGCCGCATGGCCATGTGACATATCACTTGCCTGAGAAGAGGAAGTGAAACTCGCTCAAGCATCTGATCAGTGTTGGATTATACCAATCTGATATTAAAGGGAATCTGTCAGGTCACTCTGGGACACTAAACCCCCCACAGATCCTTATAGACCTTGGGTTTAGTGTCCCAGATCGCCCTGTTGTAAAGCAATCCGCAGGCACATTAAAAATAAAAAACCTTTATACTTTCCTAGAGAAGGGTCTGATGTACGCTGTTTGGTGAGATCGGTCCGGCTTCTTCGTTGGCACGCCTCCCGGCGCCTGCGCTGTTCTTCAGTGAAGCCGGAGATGGACACCCCGGCTTCACTGCGTAATTGCCGGAGGTACGGGACATGTGCACTGAAGCCGAGGTGTACTCCTCTGGTTTCATTGAAGAACTGCGCAGGCGCGGGGAGTACAGCGGCAGGGGGAGGATAAAGCTTTTTTATTTTTAATGCGGCCATGGATTGCGTTATAACCGGGTGATTTGGAACACTAAACCCCAGGCCCATATGGTCGTGTGGGTGTGTTTTTGTCCCAAATTGCCCTGACATTCCCTTTAAGGACTGGTCATCAATATCGTAGCCCCGGAAAACCCCTCTAAGAACAGGAAGTCATAAGTCATGGTGGCCGCTCCCTGCCTGGTTTAAGTGACAGGTTTCTCCTTAAACACAAATAGGGAGACCTGTCCATTAAGTGGTTTCGGCGCAGTGACTCTTCTCCCCGTTGCTTGCAATAACAGTCTATGGATCTCGTGCTGCCAATGGTGGAAGATCCTGATAAGTTCCCTTTTAAAGGAGGTAACAAGGGTCAGAAAATTGTGTGAAACAGCACCACACCTATCCATGGGTTGTGTCTGGTATTGCAGCTGAGTTGCACTACAGTACCATGCACGTTGTAGGGCCTGTTTGAAAGAAATCGGCCATGTTTTTCTAATCCTAGACAAACCATGTAATGGTGACCTCCCTATGGCAATGACCGGGAGTTTATGCTGGTACCCCTTTATGGTATTAATCTCTAGGTTTGTCCCTTAGGCCTTATGCATTCAGACAAATTTGGCCTGGAAAATCTGACCCAGATTCAGTGCATCTTAATGATCTATAATACTAGTCACCCCTTCCTCCCTGCAGCTCTGCTGTCATATAGTATGGGGCAGTAAACCTGCGGGCAGGCAGACACCGCATCATAGATCTATAGGCCAGGAAATCTGGCTAATAAACAGACTGAATTTCCCAGGCCAGATTTGTCTGTGTGTATGGGGCCTAAAAGGCAACTAAATCCTGAATACATCTTTGTTTTGACTCAAGTTTGGAGAGTTTAGGCTAGGGTTACATGATGACTTTAGCTGTGACTCCCATGGGTAGTTGCAAAAAAAAAAAAAAGTCAAAAATGGCTGCTTGCTTTTTTTTGTGGTAGTCCTGGCACCCTTGGGTTATAATGTGACTCCATTTGCTACCATGAGTGAAGGAGTTGTAGGGTGACATGGTGTTCTTTGGTCACATGATGGAAGCTGCAGCCAGGTCTCCCTAACCTTGTACTGCTGATTCATGGGGTAGGCCATAAGATGATCGTGAGCTGGACTGACTACCTTTGGGCACCAGAAACAGTTGAGCTGCAGTACCCCTGTACCACCACTATAGAATAGGTGGAGCTGCAGCTACTGGAATAAGAGCAGAGCTCAAGAATCAGGTATTGGAGCCTCCACTTATCAGGCCTGTACTAAAAAACACACCACTGCTGGGGGGCGTGGCCTGCAGGCAAAGCAGCCGGACGTGTTTGCAAAGAGCTCCGGCATTGACTGCTGTAATCTGCCGCAGAACTTCAACATTGCTGGCATCGCTGACTCCAGAGGCCTCAGGGATCTTCCCCCAGACCCCAGTGCACCATTTGCGAGGCTCTGGTCGAATATATAGGATGGGGCACCGAACCTCCACCCGTGCGGCCTAGTCTCTGCTCCCGCTCCACCACTTGTTGCCTCCAGCGGAGGAGACATCTGCTTACCCGCTGTGCTGCAGATGCCTGGGATGCTGCCTCTGAGAACTACAGGGCACAAGATCTTCCTGGATCACGGAGGGAAAGCGTCTCCTCGGGTGCATGCCCTGCTGCACCGCCATTTTCCGGGACTACGGGGGGCCTGCGGCACTAACAAGACAGGACCGCCAGGCGCCCTCTCCCTTTCCGCTCACCGTCGCGGACACCATCGTTAGCGCGGGCTGTAACTGCGGGTCACCCAGCGACTACGGCCTACTGCACCTCCCGTGCCGAGCACCGCCGCCTTGGGGCCTGCCTCACCGCTGCAGACCAGCCTGGGGGAGACCGCCCGCTACCAGCAGGCTCCTAGGAGACTTTACCGTCCGCACTGGGTGGTGAGTTAACCCTCGAGTGCCTGCCACTTTCTACTAGAGTACTTTAGATCTGATTATGACTTCCTAATCCGGCCTGATTGTGATCTTTCTCGGTGTGGGCCAGAATGCCCTGATAGCCACATCATGGTTAAAATTGGTCAGAATAAGCCCGTAGACCCACGAGTTACACCGCAACTCTCAAAGAAGTCACAAGCGGAAATAGACAAATTTCTCGAGAAGCGCACACCGCACACTTCCACAGCAGCAGTAAGACTCTCTCTAGTTGCCCCTGATCCTGCAGAGGCGTCCGACACGGAAAGTGTCATGGATGACGGAAACATATCAGATTCCGCCTCCACCTCCATGGTCACCATTTCCTCCAAGGGACTGCAGAAACTACTTGAGAAAACTTTGCAACCGGTCATGAAAGAACTAGCTGATATTAAACAAGATGTCCGGAGCATTGGTTCCAGAGTCGAACACCTAGAGGAAACACAGACCTCGCTCCTGGCACATGGCGAAGCCACTACTATGGCGTTTACGGCTTGCCAGGCCCATTTGAACTCTCTGCACTCATATCTGGAGGATCAGGACAACAGGGGTAGGCGGAATAATTTACGTATCAGAGGTGTGCCAGAGAACTTCCCGCCCGCTGAAACCATAACCTTCACAAAGAGACTCCTGGAATCAGTCTTGGAGGGCGATCTGTCTTCGGATGTCCAACTTGAACGAGCCCATAGGGCCTTGCGCCCGAAACCTAAGGAAGGGGAACCTCCCAGGGACATCGTCTGCAAACTGCTGTCCTTCCCAGTAAAAGAGGCGATTTTGCAGAAAGCCCACGTAACCCCGGATTTCACATATGAAGGGCACAGAATTACATTCTATCAGGATATCTCTCCGGTGACACTGGCCAAAAGACGACAGATGAAGTTGCTCACAGACCGTCTCCAGACACTTAAGATACCGTATAAATGGCTATTTCCCTTCGGGATTTCCTACAACTTCAATGGACGTTTGTACAATATTCGGCATCCAGACGACCTGTTTGCTGCGTGTCCGCCTCTGGAATTGGATCCAGCCATCATCCCATCATGGCTTACTTTCACAGACATTGCCTCTCTTCCCGATCTTCCTAAAGTGGAAGCCTGGAAACGCCCGAAATCCAAACACCAGAGGAAGAAGGCACCTGTGGAGCAGGACTGAATTATCTCTCGTGATGTCATAAGTATTATATATCCTTTCTACTTTCTGACCTATGACCGTGATTCCTTACTTGTTGTTATAATGTTTGTTTTTCACGTGTGCTGCCCCATAGCCGGGGTTGGGCCTAGTTGGCATATAGTACATATATTGTTTGCCTTTATCTCCTAAAAGGGTTTATAAAGCCCCTTGCTGCCTTAGCGACTCTGTTAACGTCTCTTTGGGCCGACCGCCCTGCTTTACCACCCCCCCACGTTACGGCACTGTAGCTCAGTGCATTTTATATAATCGTTTACATTTGAATACCTTATTATAGTGTTTGTTCTACATACTTATTAGTACAGTCATATGAAAAAGTTTGGGCACCCCTATTAATCTTAATCATTTTTAGTTCTAAATATTTGGGTGTTTGCAACAGCCATTTCAATTTGATATATCTAATAACTGATGGACACAGTAATATTTCAGGATTGAAATGAGGTTTATTGTACTAACAGAAAATGTGCAATATGCATTAAACCAAAATTTGACCGGTGCAAAAATTTGGGTACCCTTATCATTTTATTGATTTGAATACTCCTAACTACTTTTTACTGACTTACTGAAGCACAAAATTGGTTTTGTAACCTCACTGAGCTTTGAACTTCATAGCCAGGTGTATCCAATTATGAGAAAAGGTATTTAAGGTGGCCAATTGCAAGTTGTTCTCCTATTTGAATCTCCTCTGAAGAGTGGCATCATGGGCTCCTCAAAACAACTCTCAAATGATCTGAAAACAAAGATTGTTCAACATAGTTGTTCAGGGGAAGGATACAAAAAGTTGTCTCAGAGATTTAACCTGTCAGTTTCCACTGTGAGGAACATAGTAAGGAAATGGAAGACCACAGGGACAGTTCTTGTTAAGCCCAGAAGTGGCAGGCCAAGAAAAATATCAGAAAGGCAGAGAAGAAGAATGGTGAGAACAGTCAAGGACAATCCACAGACCACCTCCAAAGAGCTGCAGCATCATCTTGCTGCAGATGGTGTCACTGTGCATCGGTCAACAATACAGCACACTTTGCACAAGGAGAAGCTGTATGGGAGAGTGATGCGAAAGAAGCCGTTTCTGAAAGCACGCCACAAACAGAGTCGCCTGAGGTATGCAAAAGCACATTTGGACAAGCCAGCTTCATTTTGGAAGAAGGTCCTGTGGACTGATGAAACAAAGATTGAGTTGTTTGGTCATACAAAAAGGCGTTATGCATGGCGTCCAAAAAACACAGCATTCCAAGAAAAACACTTGCTACCCACTGTAAAATTTGGTGGAGGTTCCATCATGCTTTGGAACTGATTAAAAGCTACAGGAAGCGACTAGAGGCTGTTATTTTTGCAAAAGGAGGATCTACTAAATATTAATGTCACTTTTCTGTTGAGGTGCCCATACTTTTGCACCGGTCAAATTTTGGTTTAATGCATATTGCACATTTTCTGTTAGTACAATAAACCTCATTTCAATCCTGAAATATTACTGTGTCCATCAGTTATTAGATATATCAAATTGAAATGGCTGTTGCAAACACCCAAATATTTAGAACTAAAAATGATTAAGATTAATAGGGGTGCCCAAACTTTTTCATATGACTGTATCTCTCAGTTTATTGTTTCTTGTTGTCTATGTCTTGTGTTAAGTTTACGTCATGGAACGTCAAGGGTCTCAACTCTTCCACCAAGCGCTCCCAGGTACTCCACGCTCTTAAAAGATCGCAATCCTCTATCCTACTCCTCCAAGAGACACATTTCCCTACAGGTAAGGTACCTAATCTGCCCAAATCTCCTTACTCTGCCTGGTTTCACTCGTGCAATACTACGGCGAAGAAGAATGGAGTTAGTATTGCCTTTAAATCAGACGTCCCCTTCTCTGTGGTGGCTCGCTTGAGTGATGACCAGGGTAGGTACCTGTTTCTTAAAGGGTACATTGCCAATACCCTAGTCACCATTGGCAATGTATACGCACCAAATGTGGGGCAAATTTCATGGCTATTCGATACCCTAGACAGATTTTCTATGTTCGCAGAGGGTCTTGTAGTGTTGGGTGGGGACATTAACATTGCCCTCCTTCAGCCCCTCCAGGACTCCTCCACTGGCTCATCCTCGCATAGCTTCGCTGCCCTTAGTAAACTTGTCAAGGATCTCTCCTCTATGCATCTTGTAGATGTCTGGAGGGCCTTTAATCCTGACGGTAAGGACTATACGTTTTATTCTAACCCACACAAAATCGTACCAGCGTCTGGACTACATCTTTCTACCCCAGAACCAGCTAATTTTATCCTCCTCTCCCACCATTGGCTCAATCACAATCTCTGACCACGCCCCCATCACTGTACAACTACAGATTTCATCTCTCCCACCCCGTAGCTATGACTGGAGACTTAATGAGTCTCTATTCTGCTCCCAAGACTCTCGTCAGGCTGTTTCTAAAGCGCTCACTGACTATTTCAATGAAAATACTACACCTGACGTACAGCCTTGTGTTATCTGGGAGGCCCACAAATCCGTGATCAGAGGGGTATTTATAAGTCTCAGTTCTCACATTAAGAAAAAACGTACCAAAGAAATTGATGACTTACTTGCCCGAATTGCAACCTTGGAAAGTCATCATAAGCGAGCTGCGGCTCAGGGGGCTCTCTCAGAACTGATCTTGTGCAGAGAACGACTTAAAGACTGCCTGAACCTAAAAACTGCTAAAGCCTATCTGTCATCCTCCCATAAATACTATACGCATGGTAACAAGGGCGGAAAACTGATGGCATATTTAGTTAAAAAACAACGCAACCAAAGCTTCGTAGCGGAGATCACTTCCCGGTCAGGCTCTAGCCTAAAAGACACTCCAGACATAGCTTCTGAATTTTATGCTTTCTATCAGTAACTGTATAACCTTAGACCTGCTGAAACCCTCTCGAGCTGCAAGACCGCTCTACTAAAATCCGGTCCTTTTTGTAATCTCTCTCCCTCCCATCGCTCACTCCCCAAAAACAAGATGCCCTTACGACTCCCTTTACACTGTCAGAACTATAGTCCGCACTTGCTGACACCCCTCTGGGGAAAGCTCCTGGCCCTGATGGCCTCCCAGCCTTTTACTACAAGCACTTTAGCTCTATCCTTCTCCCCCATTTTCTTCAGGTTTGTAACTCTGTACAGTCATGGCCAAAAGTTTTGAGAATGACACAAATATTCTATTTTCACATGATCTGCTGCCCTCTGGTTTTTATGTGTGTTTGTCAGATGTTTTTATCACATACAGAAATAGAATTGCATTCATATTATGAGTAACAGAAGCTTATATTGACAGAATGAGTTAATGCAGCAAGTCAATATTTGCAGTGTTGACCCTTCTTCTTCAGGACCTCTGCAATTCTCCCTGGCATGCTCTCAATCAACTTCTGGACCAAATCCTGACTGATAGCAGTCCATTCTTGCAGAATCAATGCTTTCATTTTGTCTGAATTTGTTGGTTTTTGTTTGTCCACCCGTCTCTTGATGATTGACCACAAGTTCTCAATGGGATTAAGATCTGGGGAGTTTCCAGGCCATGGACCCAAAATCTCTATGTTTTGTTCCCTGAGCCATTTAGTTATCACCTTTGCTTTATGGAAAGGTGCTCCATCATGCTGGAAAAGGCATTGTTGAGCGCCAAACTGCTCTTGGACGGTTGGGAGAAGTTGCTCTTGGAGGACATTCTGGTACCATTCTTTATTCATGGCTGTGTTTTTAGGCAAGACTGTGAGAGAGCCGATTCCCTTGGCTGAGAAGCAACCCCACACATGAATGGTTTCAGGATGCTTTACAGTTGGCATGATACAAGACTGGTGGTAGCGCTCACCTCTTCTTCTCCGAATAAGCTGTTTTCCAGATGTTCCAAACAATGGAAAAGGGGATTCATCAGAGAAAATGACTTTACCCCAGTCCTCAGCAGTCCACTCCCTGTACCTTTTGCAGAATATCAGTCTGTCCCTGATGTTTTTTCTGGAGAGAAGTGGCTTCTTTGCTGCCCTCCTTGAGACCAGGCCTTGCTCCAAGAGTCTCCGCCTCACAGTGCGTGCAGATGCACTCACACCTGCCTGCTGCCATTCCTCAGCAAGCTCTGCACTGCTGGTAGCCCGATCCCGCAGCTGAAACACTTTTAAGAGACGGTCCTGCCGCTTGCTGGTCTTTCTTGGGCGCCCTG
This sequence comes from Leptodactylus fallax, assembly GCA_947044405.1. Lineage (NCBI taxonomy): Eukaryota > Metazoa > Chordata > Amphibia > Anura > Leptodactylidae > Leptodactylus > Leptodactylus fallax. The sequence continues at coordinate 413,282 of CAMRHE010000258.1, forward strand.
GAGCCTTTTTGCCACCAATGGAACCTCTCTCCTTGAAGTTCTTTTTTTTTTATATAACTGTAATTTTATTGAAAAATTTTTCATTAACAAGGAATAAAGAAAAAACAAAAAAACAATAATAATCAAACAAACAGGAAGCATTGAGGTAAATAGAGGCTATCTGCCTCCTCCCCCTTAAGCAATATGCATTTAAATTAAGCAGTGAACAAGGGAGGGGGGAATGGAGGGGTTAAGAAGACAAGTGTAGGACCAAAGGGAAGGGGGGGGAGAGGGAAGGAGAGGACTAGAGATCAGAGACCCTGTAATGTACAATACATGTCCCAGGGTGCCCAAATAGCCCCAAAGGCTTCCCGTGAATTATGTAGGCCAGCAGTCAGGTATTCAAGACTCCTCACATCCTTCATTCTAGCCACAAGCTCAAGACTAGATGGGGGACTCACCTTCTTCCAGTTTCTAGCTATGAGAGTTTTAGCTGCAGTACAAAGATGCAAGAAAAGCCTGGATGACTTATTGCTCAGGTGTCTGGGGGGAAGGTTCAGGAGATGAAGAAGAGGGTCAAGAGGAACCTCTTGCAAAAAGAGAGCAGTCGTCAGAGTCCTGACCTCCCTCCAAAAACCGAGGATGAGAGGGCACGTCCAAAAGATATGGTGCAGGGTACCCACCGCAGCTCCACAGCGCCAGCACCATGGGGGAACTAATGGGTTTAAAGTATGAAGGAGAGCCGGAGTATGATACCAATGCATCAACAGCTTATACTGCGTTTCCCTAAACGTAATGCACTGAGATGATTTCTGGGCCCGAGACCATACAATCCGCCACTGTTCCTGGGAGATGGGTTTACCCACCGCCTCCTCCCATTTAAGCATATAGCGATGATTAACAGGAGAGCCTGTAGTTTGTGAGTTAAGAAGTTGGTAAATAGAGGATATAAAGCCCCTAGTGGACGTGCCTGCACGGCAAATCTTTTCAAAAGCGGTGGGGAGTGACACCTTAAGAGACCCATGGAGGGAGCGGACAAAGTGAACCACCTGCAAGTAATGGAACCATTCAGTACTTGGCAGGTTTTGATTAGCTGTAAGATAAGCAAAGGACCTGAGTTCCAAGGTTCCAGGGTCAACCATATCAGCAATCCGGTAAAGGCCAGCTTCAGACCACACTTTAGTCATGGCAGAAGTCAGGCTCTCTGGGAGAAGGGGGTTGTATAGTATGGAGACCATAGATGAGCGCGGGGACATCAGGGAGAATCTAGCACAACAGGTAGACCAGATAGATCTAGTAAACCGAATGGGGCCCAACAGGTACGAGGCAGGGGGGTGGGGGGGGAGCTGACCCACAGAAGCGCGTTAGGATGCATGGGTGCCAGCCATAGCTTCTCTACCTGCACCCATCTGGTGTATGCTGGCATAGCCGCCCAGAATGGGATATGGCGTAAGTGGGCCGCCCAGTAATAATGTAACAGATGTGGGACAGCCATACCCCCAGACCCCCTATCCGCCAGCATAACAGATCTAGGTATTCGGTGTCGTTTTGCTTTCCAGATAAACTGGAAGATAGCTTTCTGTAGGTTCCGTAATTCTCCCCGAGGTATCGCGACTGGGAGAGTCTCGAAAAAATACAGTAGCTTCGGGAGGAGAGTCATCTTGACCGCAGCAATTCTCCCCAAAAGGGAGATAGGCAAGGGTTGCCATTTGTCCAATAGGGCTCTTAGCTCACAAAACAACCGCGGGTAGTTTGCCGAGTAGAGGGTCGCATAGGAAGTGGATATATGGACTCCCAGGTAGCGGATAGAGGACTCCCGCCACTGGAAATCGTAATTACTGCGGAGGAGAAGGAGAAGGTCCCGTGGGATGTTAAGTGGGAGTGCCTCAGTCTTCGCGGGGTTCACCTTATACCCTGAGAGATCACCATAGGTCTCTAGCGAGCGCAGCAAGTTTGGAAGGGTAGTATGAGGGGAGGTGAGAGTGAGGAGTACATCGTCCGCAAAGAGAGATATCTTAAATTCCTTATCTTGGACCATGATGCCCTTGATATTAGGGTCTCGCCTAATCTTGGCCGCTAGCGGTTCAATGCAGAGGGCAAATATGATGGGTGACAGGGGGCAACCCTGCCTAGTGCCATTTCGAATAGGGAAGGAGGGCGAAGATGCATGGGGAAGCTTGATTGCTGCTGAGGGTAAGGAGTAAAGGGCCTGGATAGCTGTGAGAAAAGGTCCCGTAAGCCCGAACGCCTTAAGCGTAGCATGCATAAACGACCAATTTATGCGGTCAAAAGCCTTTTCAGCGTCCAGGCTCAAGAGAAGGGCCGGGGTAGAATAATGATTGGCCACCTCCACCAAATCCACAGTCCTCCTGGTGTTGTCACCACCCTGACGACAGGGGATGAATCCCACCTGGTCCTTATGGACAAGCAGAGGGAGCCAAGCATTCAGTCTATTGGCTAAGAGTTTGGTGAAAAGTTTCAGGTCCGTGTTCAGCAAAGCAATCGGTCGGTAGTTAGCACAATCCTGCAAGTCCTTACCCGGTTTAGGGACCAATGTGAGTAGTGAAGAGAGCATAGTCGGGGGTATAGGGGAACCTGAAAGGAAGGAATTGAAGAGGGACAATAGATGAGCAGAGAGTTCACCCTGGAAAACCTTATAATAATTGTAAGTGAACCCATCTGGGCCTGGGGCTTTCCCATTTGGGAGGTCCCTCAGGACCCCTTCTAGTTCCTCCCTGGTGATGGGGGTGTTCAGGGAGGTTAGGGCCTCAGGAGGAAGGCGTGGGAGACAACAATCCTTTAAATAGTCTTCCAGTAGTGTTGAGTCATCCCCAGGGAGTAGTGCTCGGGGGGGGGGTAAGTCATACAGCTTAGAGTAGTAAGAGTGGAACGCCAGCGCCACAGCATCAGGGTGATGTTGAAGAGTACCCGCGGGGTCACGGACAGAGTGTGGTGTGGAAGAGGCCCGATGATCCCTGAGGGTTCCTGCCAGGAGGGTATGAGATTTATTACCTCGTTCAAAAAACCGCTGACGGGTATAAAGGAGAAGTTGTTCCACATGGCGGGTCTCCAAATCACGGAGGTCCGCCCGGGCCAGGACCAAACGGCGAAGAACCCCCAGGGATGGATGCGCTGCCAAAGTCGTCGTAAGGGACCGAATACGGGCTTGGAGAAGCTGTTCCTGGGCCTGTCTGTCCCTTTTAAGCCTAGAAGCCAATGCGATACAGCATCCTCTCATGACCGCCTTATGGGCTTCCCAGAGAATGGCAAGAGAGTCTACCGAGCCTAAGTTGTCCCTAAAATAATCTATCAAGTGTGTGCGCAGGGTCTCGAGGGAGGTCGGCGAATTGAGCAATGTTTCGTTAAGACGCCAATGACATTGGCGAGTAGGCACTGGAGTCGTAGATAAGGTAACCACGACTGGGGCATGATCAGACCAGGTGAGAGGGCCAATGTTCGTGTCCCTAAGCAAACGAAGAGCGGGAGCATTTCCAAAGAAGTAGTCAATGCGGGTGTGAGTGTTATGAGGGTGAGAAAAGAAGGTGTAGGAGCGCGCCGTAGGATTGTCCACTCGCCAAAGGTCATACAAAGAGTGGGCGCGGATCAGCCTGCGGAACTCCCTTGCAAGTTGGGCCAACCTATGGGGGGTTGGGCCCTGGGGTAACGCCAGACGATCCGCCCGTTCAGAGAAGACCATGTTAAAGTCTCCCCCCACCAGCCAAGCTGATGGTGGGAGAGCGCGCAGACGGGAGAATACCCGGCGCAAGAACGGGATCTGTGCTGAATTGGGGGCATAGACATTGCATAAAACAATCGGGGCACCATAAAGGAGCCCCTCCAAGATAACAAACCGGCCACCTGGGTCTATGTGGGAAGTCGTCACTGTAATTGGGCAGGATCGAGAAAGAAGGATAGCCACCCCAGCTCTGCGTCGATTGTGGAAGGCTGAAAAAGCTACGGGAAAATAATGCTTAGCGAAGGCAAAAGTACCAGCGCGGTCAAAATGAGTCTCCTGAAGAAACGCCACATCCGCTCGTAAGGAGCGGAGTTCTCTAAGGACATGGCGCCTTTTAATGTTGGAACCCAGGCCCTTGACATTAATTGTCACGCACCTAACCATTGGGACCCAGGATTGGAGGACAGTGGCGGATTGCAATAAGCTCACCCATCTCACATGACGCTGGCAAGTTTCCCTCGGAGAGGCAAAAGGGCAATCCACAAACAGGAACCCAAAGTCGAGGCAGGGTCTCTAGATCAGGGAGGGGGGGGAAAGAGAGGGAGGGAGGGAGGCAAAAGACATCATAAATGACAAAGTAAAAATAAAAACAGTTAAACAATACTTTGTGGGCGAGGCTAAGTCACTCGCCTGGGGACCAATGAGGGCAGCCAGAGGTCCAATCAGGATCAATGGCCGCACAGTCCAAGTATCCCCTTAGGGGGGAGAGCGTGGACAGGAGGTCGGAGGGGAGGCGGTGGATCCCCAACCACCAGTAAAAAGAAGGAAGGAAGGGGAGTCACCGGAACCCCACCCCGCCCCCACTCCGCTAAAACAATCCAATAATAAGCATAATAGATGAGACCCGTAGACCTAAAAAAAAAAAAAAAAGAAGCAAACATAACATTAAGGCATGCAGATTCCAAAGCACCACCGAGAAAAGGGAGAACGTCTCAAGGGGGGGGCAGCCTCCTCAGGGATCAGTCTCCAGCCGGGGCCTCCGAGTGGTCACCACCGCGGAGGATGCATGACGTCGTCTGGGCTCCAATCGTTGCCAAACCGGTGGTGGGGGAGGGGGTGGAGAGAATAGCTCCCAGTCTGTTAAATCCGGCAGGGGAACATCCAATAGGTCACAGAAGAGAGGCAAATCCGCAAAGGAGCGAAGCGTAGCGGAGCGACCATCCCTACGAGCAATGAGAGCAAACGGAAATCCCCACCGGTAAGGAATTTGGTGCTCCTGAAGAATCTGGAGGAGGGGTCGGAGATGGCGGCGTTTCTGGAGGGTGATTAGCGACAGATCCTGATAGAATTGTAGTGGAGCTCCCTGAAACTCGAAGTCTTTGAGTTTGCGCACTTTGCTCATTATAGCCTCTTTAAGGGTGAAGTCGTGGAGGCAGCAGATGACATCACGGGGTGTGGCGGAAGATCCTCTGGGTCGAAGGGCTCGATGTGCCCTATCAAACTTAATTTTGTGGGACGGGGGCTCCTGCAGTATAGTGTTGAAGACAGCCTCCAGCAGAACAGGCAGATCCTCAGATTGGTCAGCCTCTGGGAGTCCCTTGATGCGTATATTGTTGCGCCGGCCCCTGTTGTCAAGATCCTCCAAGTGGCGTTGCATGTCCCGTATAGCTGAACCCTGTTCAGTGGTAGTATCATGCAGTGAGGCAACATAGTCTCTGGTAGTGTCATGGTCATTCTCCAGCGTGTCCATTCGGTTAGCAATGGAGTGTAAATCAGTGCGGAGGGTAGCAATTTCAGATCGGAAGGACGCTGTGATTTCCGCAACCATACTTTTAAGGTCTTGTTTAGTAGGAAGTTGAGGAAGAAGGTCCGCCATGGATGATGGTGCTGAAGATGGGCCTGGAATGCAGCTCTGGGGGTGCAGGACTGGAGGGGGGGAGGCATAATCCTTGGGAGTGTGGGGCGGAGGAGCCCCTACGCCAGCGCCTTCCACCGCGCCATCCCCCCCTGAGCTATGGAGGGGAGGGGCGATGGGGGAAGATAGTAGGTGGGGGGCCACAGAGACCAGCTCTGTGGCCACAGGCTGCAACTCATCAGCGGTGTAGGAGGGAGCAGAGCCACTGACCTCAGAACTCCTTGAGAAGCTGGAGACATCCGGGGTCCTCTCATGCCGCTCTGCCAGGAGTGCTGGTGAAGCAGAATGTAGTTGCTGGGACATCCCAGGGTGAGGAGACTGTGGGAGCACTCGTGCTGGGGAAACTCTGGGTTGCCCAGGCGCCGACAGGGATCTCTGTTGAAGCGGCGCTCCGCTGGCTGACAGGGGGAGCGTGGGAGGAGAGAAGCTGCGCTGCGACCCCTGTGCCTGGAGAGCGGAGGAAATCCAAGATGGCCGCCCCGCAGCAGCCTGGCCCGGTAGAGAAGGCCGCTGGGCCAGAAAGGCGTCCAGGGTGGCCCCCCCCAGACCTCTCCACGGGCGCTGGGGTGCCCGGGGCCACCTTCCTCGGTAAGCGCTTGCCCATACTGCGCCTGCTGAGGGGTCCACGGGTCTCAATAGCGAGCGGAGGAGCGGAGAAGGACCTGCGCGCGTGCTACTCCATGCGCGTCCAGGCCACGCCTCCTTGAAGTTCTTGATGATGCAATAGATTGTTGACTGAGGTGCAATCTTTCTTGGGGGAAAACCCCCCCCTGGGGGGGCTTTTTGGGGGGGGGGAAGGGGGGGGGGGGGGTTTTTTTTAGAAAAAAACGGTGTTAAAAGAAGAAAAAAAGGGGGGGGGCCCCCCCCCCTCGGGCAAGTGTGTGGGGCCCTTTTAAAGTGTCTAGTGGTGTCATTCTTACTTAATCATGACAGATTGATCTCCAGCCCTGTCCTCATCAACACCCACACCTGTGTTAATGGAGCAATCACTGAAACGATGTTAGGTGGTCCTTTTTAGGCAGGGCTGCAATGATGTTGAAATGTGTTTTGGGGGATAAAGTTCATTTTCTAGGCAAATATTGACTTTGCAAGTAATTGCTGTTAAGCTGATCACTCTTTATAACATTCTGGAGTATATGCAAATTGCCATTAGAAAAACTGAAGCAGTAGACTTTGTAAAAATTAATATTTGTATCATTCTCAAAACTTTTGGCCATGACTGTAGACAAAGCCCACTACTTCCCCCCCCCCCAAGCCTTGGAAGCCCATATTTCTATTCCTAAGGAAGGCAAGGACCCGACACAATGTGGTAGCTACCGCCCCATCTCCTTGCTAAACGTGGATGTTAAACCATACGCCAAATTAGTAGCTAATAGATTAAAATCATTCCTACCCTCCCTGGTCCACTCAGAGCAAGTGGGGTTTATAACGGGCAGAGAAGGTAAACATAACACCCAACGAGTGCTCCACTTGATACAACACGCCCAGCGTAAGAAGACCCCCTTGGTACTTCTTTCAACAGATGCGGAAAAAGCCTTTGATAGGGTAGACTGGACCTTTATGACAGACACTACGGTATTTTGGCTTCCCACACATGTTTGTCCAGAAGGTCATGGCTTTGTACACCAGACCTAGCGCTAAAATTAGAGTTAATGGATGCCTCTCCCCCTCGTTTGATATTAAAAATGGCACCAGGCAGGGATGCCCATTATCCCCCTTACTCTTTGTTCTGACCATTGAAACATTAATTCAGAGTATCCGACAGGACCCATTGCTGAAAGGTCTGGTTACTGGAGGGATATGTCATAGTACGGCCGCATTTGCAGACAACCTCTTAATAATCCTTACCAACCCAACTGTTGCATTACCTCACATAGATACGATCTTTACAGCCTTTGGTACCCTCTCGAATTTTAAAATTAATACCACAAAATCCGAAGCCTTATGTGTCTATTGCCCCCCTTCGGTTAAATCTGAATTACAGGCTACCTCCCCATTCCCACTGCGACACGACTATATCAAGTATTTAGGATTAAATTTAACGCCCTCACCCAGGCGCTGGTACGATTCTAACTATGCCCCTCTGCTCTCCAACATCAAATCTCTCTTAGAATCTTGGCAGGCCCCATATACCTCATGGATGGGTAGAACTAGTCTACTGAAAATGATGATTCTGCCTAAGATATTATACTTTTTTCAAACCCTCCCTATCCCTCTTCCACCAACATTCTTCTCCTCCCTCTGCAGAATGTTTTCCAAATATGTCTGGCATAACTTTCACCCTAGAGTGGCGTTCCGCACTCTTACCAGGTGCTCGCCTTCAATGTACTAACGTCAGCGGTCTATGACTCATGGCAATGGGTACGGCGACTGCTCCCTATGTCAACAGGTCCCTCTCCCCTCATGTCTGTACAGGATTTAATCTTATCGGAATCCAAGTTTATAGAATCGGCCCCAAGAGTGCCGAAACATGTCGGGCGATTACCCTACGACTCGATACTGATTGATGGGGCCTTCCCTTCTTATTCTGAGTTCACCCAACACCCCCTCTCCATGCATACCAATTTCCTAACATACCAATCGATTAAAACACTGTGCCTGAGAGCTCTGAAGCAGGAGCCTGACCATCGCACAACTACATGGCTAGAAAAGCTCCTACTCCGGAAGCAAAATATACCAAAACCTTTATCTACTCTCTACTCCAACCTTCTGAGCGAATTAGGCACAGAGCTCCCCTCATATGTGCGAAAATGGGAGGTAGACCTTCAAATGTCCCTTACTCCTGGAGAAATATCATCTATGCTCAAGCGATCCACAGGGCCTTCCAGATGTGTGTGCTTGCAGGAGTCAAGCTATAAACTGGTCACCAGATGGTATAGAACGCCCAATGTAGTCCATAAGTTCTCTCCGGATGTGTCCCCATTGTGTTGGCGCTGCCATAAGTCCGAAGTTTCCTACCTGCATATATGGTGGGAGTGCGAAAAAATAGCCCCTTACTGGTCACTCGTTCAGCAGGTACTGAACCGGGTTTGTGGATTTACCGAGCCTCTGACCCCTGTGGGACTATTCTTGAATCTGTGGCCCACTTCCCCGCCTAGGTCCCACAGACGTCTTTGGCTTCAACTGGTAGCTATTGCCAAATCTATGATCCCTCTATACTGGGCATCCGATTCCCCCCCTCCAATATCCCACTTTCTGCGGAAAGTATCTCAAGATGCACGGATGGAGGAACTTTCCCATTTAGAACTTCGTACCCACCAGAAGTTTTGCGCTATCTGGGCGCCTTGGTATGAGTTCTTTAAAGACAATACCAAGACGCATTTGACAAAATAACTTACTGAGACCCTTGGCCTTTCACCCTTAGGATTTTTTTTATCCTTTCCTCCCCTAACGTTCCATTCAACATTGTGTTATTAGTCAATTGTTGTATGTAATACGCCAGCTTATCCGATTGTTTAATCTACCGTGTTTCTCCAAAAATAAGACCTACCCTGAAAATAAGCCCTAGCTACATTTTCCAGGTTTTTTGGAGTAGGCTTGAAATATAAGCCCTACTCCAAAAATAAGCCCTAGCTAATTTAACCGCTTCCCGACATCCGCTGCGCGATTACAGTGGAAGCCGGGTCCTTAAAGATGGCGGCCACTCTGCTGCAGAGCGGCCAGCCGTACCGGGTCTCTGCGGAGACCTGGAGTTAATGCCCGCGATCAGTGCCTACCCTGATCACGGGCATTGTTCAGCGTGGCTTCCCTTTCCCTTCCCTCCCACCAAAGTAGCAAAACCCGCAGTTAATGCCCGCGATCAGAATGGACTCTGACCGCGGGCATTGCTTAGTGTGACCTCCGCGCCCCCCCCCCCCCCCCCCCATCCCTTATAGCTGCTATACCGGGTCTCCTTGTACACCGGAGACCCGCAGTTAATGCCCGCGATCAGAGTCCACTGATCGCGGGCATTGTTAGGTCTGTCAGTCCGTGACCCCCCCCCTCCCTTCGACCCCCCAAAGCAGAGTAACTATCCCCGGTCCCCACCAGCCCCGTACCTTTTACGCTGCAGGCCGGCTCCCACGGGTGAGATCGCAGGAGCCGACCTGTTCCTTTGATAGCCAGGAGCGTTATGAAGGCTCCCAGGCCTGTCATAGGAATATTACTATTGAGGCCAGCCTCATTAGTAATATAGATAATCTCCCATAGACTGCAATAGGTTGTATTGCAGTCTATGGGATGATTGCAGGTTCAAGCCCCCTAAGGAGGGGTTAATAGTTAAAAAAAAAAAAAAAAATAATAAAATAAAAATATTTAAAAAAAACAAACAAAATAAAAGTTCAAGCCCCCCTCCCACTTTCACTAGAATACATATAAAACGAAAATAGTACTGTGAAACACATACACATTAGGTATCCCTGTGTCTGAAAACGCCCGGTCTACAAACTTATAAAATTATTTTACCTCTATAGTGAATGCCGTAGCAGCAAAAAAAAAAAAATGAAAGTGCTGTTTTTTCGCTGTTTCACCTCTGATAAAAGTTGAAATAAAAAGCGATCAAATGTGTGATTGTTGTTCATGGAAAAAATTAAGACCTACCCCGAAAATAAGCCCTAGCCCTTTTTTCAGAGCAAAAAACAATATAAGACCCTGTCTTATTTTCAGAGAAACAGGTATGATTGTTGTGTTATGCACATTGTCTGTTACTATGTATATTCATTGGTGATATTTGAAAATCTAATAAAGTTAATTGAAAAAAAAAAAAAAAAAAAAAAAAAAACACACCACTGTTGTGGACCTTTAAGAACCTCCAGCAGAAACCTTCCAACCCTGCACATTTTTCTATAGACTGTATCTGCTTCCTGCCACTTGCAGCCTCCTGTCTTATTCCCCATGATGATACCTTAGCACCGTATAGACAGCTAGATCCAGTGCCATCTCTGCCTGCTGGGAAGACAGTGTGATCCTGACTGTGCCATCCCTCTGCCTAATAGGTGGCACCCCCCCTGTGGAGAGTGTGGTACAGTCCATTTACTCTAGTATTTGACACACAGATCCTGGTTTTGGTCCCATATTATAAAAATGCAGTGTTTTGACCACAGTGGTACAATACACCATGTTTTACCACGACTGCAAAGTGGATGAGATTCTCATAAATCCCACATTGCAGACAAAAAAAAAAAAAAAAAAAAATGCAGCGAAGATGCCACAATTTGTAAACCAGTCATGTTTTTGTAAATCGCAGCATGTCAGTTATACCTACGGAAACGCTGCGGTTTTCTGTATATGTATAATAGGAGCAGAAAGTCTGCAGAGGAAAATTCTGGACTTTCTTGGCCAAACACTTCAGAAAAAAACGCAATGCGTTTCCGCCATGGTCTTTTCTGCAGCGGCCTTACACTACTATTCATCCCATGCAGTGTATAATACCCTCCTTATCCTCCCCCGGGTGTTACATTCGTAGCAGTGAGACGTGACACAGGCGGCTCGGGGGGATCTACAATTTATTAAACTGATGTCAAAACAGGAAGTTACATCATAAATGAGAACAAACTTTACAGATATGAAAAGAGGCCGAGAGAAAGTTCAGCAAAGGAAAAAAAAAAAAGAAACCTGTGGGGATCTGTGTATGAACACATAGAAAAAGGGAGGGAGGCAATGACTGTCTTAAAGGGATCTGTACTACAGACAGCACGTGTAGCAGACATCCAGGGGGCGCTCATCTATGGTTGGGATAGGATGGACATTAGAAAGTCCTGCTTGCTGTCTATAGGACACTTAGGGTATGTTCACATGTATAAGATTTTACGCTGCAGAAGAGGTGAAATTTGGGCTAAAGAATCGAAAATCCACAGCGCAGGCCAACATCTGATGCAGTATGTAGATGAGGATTGCTTAAACCTCATCTGCTTGCCTGATACATTTAGGGTAAGATCATAGGGAGGAATCTGAGGTGGTCTTCAGCCTCAAATACCTCCCATAAAACAGCCCTGTAAAGTTGTAGCCAAGCAAAAAAAGCATCAGTCATGGCAAACAACGGGAGGCAGCTTCTATCCGAAGACCACCTCCATGTGAACACACCCCAATAGACTGTGGCTTTCCTGCCTACAAATCCACAGCATGTCCATTCCCGTGTAGACGTACCCTAAGACCCCATGCACAGGACAGAGTCCACATCCAATGTGGGGCCAAGTTTGCAGCGGATGACGCTTAAACTGCAAACTTGGCCCCACATCAGATGCAGACTCGGTCATGTGCATGGGGTCTTCAATAGGTTGTCTAGGATTTGGAGGAACAGGGGGCAGTCAGGGGGAAAAGCATAGCCGCTTATCCCCGGCACGCCACTGTTCACCGCCAGCCCCCTTTCCATCATGCACCTGAAATCCTGAGCCTTACGTAACTGATGTCACCAGTCCCTGTCCAGTGGTCACGTGAGGCTCAGGACTTGTACAGAAAAGGGATTGACGGTGGACAACTGAGCGCCAGAGACATGCAAATTTTTTTTTTTTCATTTTTTTTTGGTTTTTTTAAAAACTTTTTACCCCCCCCAGCCAAATCCAGGACAACCCCCTGTAAGGCAGGAGCCCTTCAGAATGTGATGTGCCAGTCTAGTAACCTTTGAGCTGAGGACTGGTCTCCTATATCTGGTGGGTGAATAGAAGTAGCGTCTTGCCACCTAAGGTAACACTTCCTGGCCCCTCTGCTGGAGGATCATGATTATGGACAGATTGATGCCGAGGCGCTGATGGTTTTGCGGCTCCTCTTGAAAATGTTTTGCCCTTTAGAAGCGGCCGTGTCTGTGTCGTGGTGAGCGAGAGCGACGGCGTCCTCCTCCTCCTCCTCCTCCTCCTCCTCCACCTCCATCTCTGTTAGGCCGGTGCCTGTCGTTTGAGAAGCGCTTTGGAGAATGGTGTTTGGCTCCGACCCTGTAAAAGTGAACAGGTACCTCATGTTATAGGAGTTCGCACCAGAGCAGACAATTATTTGACAACTTTTTTTGGAAAACTCCTGTTAAAGGGGTTGTTTGAGATAAATGGCAAACACAGGAAGGGCTGGAATGTTAATGGTACCCAACACGTGACCACTCAGGCCGGTGACTGGCTGCAGCGGGCACCTGAACCTCTTAACTTTCGGAAATATACCAACCAATTGGGGGGGGGGGGGGGGTTGCCATTTATCTTGGACATCTCCTTTAACCTTATTGTAATGATGTCCTAGGCCTTGAGGCTGCACTACTGACAGATTCTCATGACATATACTGTTCTGACTTTTTTGTAAGCTGCGGTTACACATCACCACCTACATCGCCCGATTAACCCTCGTGCATGTTCATAGGTGCAGCAAGAGTCCCACTCACATCTATCCGCAGATTTGTCCCATGAACGGACAGTCAGTCACATACCGGCTCAAACTGCGGACAGATGTGAACGCCGCCTAATGAGTTAACAGAGCTGTCATACTACAGGTACTTACTGTCTGTTGCGGCCTCGACCGTACAGCTGTCGCCGCAGAGCGCTGGATATTGGCTTCAGATGCATGAAGTTACAGAATCCGCCGCGGTTGCATTCACTGTCAAGAGAGGGGACAACGTATTACTAATAAGCTGGGGCATCTGAGGTGAAGCAGATGGATGTAAGGACGCAGCAGCGACGCTCACCCCATCTCATACTGTCGGCAGCAGGACTCCCTGAAGTCAGTGACCGGCGACAGCTCGGCGTGGATGGCCTGCCCGTTGAACCAGCGGTTGTTCAGCTCCACCAGGGCACGTTCGGCGTCTTCTTCTCGGCGAAACTGTGGGGAATAAAGAATAAAAGAATCAGCAAAGGAGCGGAGAGAGGAATCCTGGGAAGTGAAAGGAGGGCGAGTCCCGGCGTCTCCACCTCACACTCCCCGCCACAGGCTTATTATAGCCGCGTATAAGCAGGTTTAAGGCAAATAGGATTGGACACTGAGATCTGGGGCAGACGGACAGAGGAGCCTCACTGAACACAAACAGGTATGTGCACCCCCCCAGTATACACCAGAGACCCCCAAATACTAGGCTGATGGTGGTACAGTATGTGCCCCTATAGAATATATAGTGTTCAGGGAGGGAGGACTTACAGATTCCCACCTGCAGGATGCACAGGTCGTATCCGGTGACCGCGGCGACACTGCATACAGATCAACAACACTTCATTATAGTGATACGCACTGTCCGCGTACGGCCTGAGATGTGCGCACTCCCTCCGTATAGGAGGTGTCTACCAGGGCACCATTACCCAGCACGGGTCAGATCCTCAAGTATAAGCATAATAGCAGACCAGAGACATTATAATGACTGAAGGGGAAAGCCCGGGTCGTGGGCGAGACTCCCAGTATCAGGGGAGTGGGAGAAGAGAGTGCGCCCCCGGATACACTTGTATACAGAATTAGAGAGTGTTAATGATTAATAACGGATGTCACAATTTTGTTCATTTTGCATAAGTTTGCACACCCCAAATGTACATGAAACTATGAAATGGTTTTGTTGACCAGACATGTGCAAATAGCTGCAACTTATTTGTGAGTTTTAGGATTTCCCCGACATCCCTGCTCCAACCTTGGGTGCCTTTCCTCTTCCCTGACACTCCCATCCTAACTCTGGTACCCGTGGACTTTTCCTGACATCTACTCCACCTCCAGTACCCCAGCACCCCTTATTCCACCTCCAGTGCCCCTTGCACTTCCCTGACACCACTGCGTCACCTCCAGAGCCCCTCGCCTTACCCAACACCACTGCGTCACCTCCAGAGCCCCTCGCCTTGCCCGCCACCACTGCGTCACCTTCAAAGCTCCTCACCTTGCCCGCCACCACTGCGTCACCTCCAGAGCGCCTCGCCTTGCCCGACACCACTGCGTCACCTTCAAAGCCCCTCACCTTGCCCGACACCACTGCATCACCTCCAGAGCCCCTCCCCTTGCCCGCCACCACTGCGTCACCTTCAAAGCTCCTCACCTTGCCTGACACCACTGCGTCCCCTCCAGAGCCCCTTGCCTTGCCCAACACCACTGCGTCACCTCCAGAGCCCTTCGCCTTGCCCGACACCACTGCGTCACCTCGGTGTTCCACTGCCTTCCCCGCCATCAGGCTTTCACTGACACCAGTGTATTCTGGAGGTTCAAGCTCTCAGACTTCGCAACATAATCTTCTATCCTGTCCCTTTCTCTTGTATGGGCAGACTCCATGACGAGAACAGAATATCAGCGCGGAGTCCACACCCCACCACTGGGCAAGTCAGCGGTCAGCATCACAATGCCTGGGGTGGCGCCACAAGCCGAGGGCTCTGATACAGACAAAGGAGGTGGCCAGGAACCCAACGGGAGGTGTTCTGGAATGGGGCAACCCATCAAACCCAGGCAAGTCCTGGCATACCTTCCCCGACCCCCCACAGACACCAGTCGGTACCGGAGCTCCCCCAAAAGGTAAGAATCCTAAAATATTACAAGCAACTTGCGATATTTTATACCATATTAAACAAAAGTCTTCTTCCTGCAGCCAGAATGTGTGGTGGTCCCAACATATATGGCAGAGCCAAAGCCAGCCCCTCATCCAATGCCAGCCCCGGTATACCCTCAACTACCACTTCCAGATATAATGCCCCGCAGTGCGTACAAACGTCACATGAGCACCACCGACATTGTATACTCCTACCCAGGACGGCCACGTCCAAGTGTCTGTATCTCATCTGACCTGCCTAAGTACCGTCGAAATTCCCTCAAAGATGGTGGAGCAGGCAATGGTCGCTGGTACCCTCGGCATGCCATCAGCGTACCCGATATCACTCATGGACCTAGATACATGAACATGCCGCCACGTGGGTTTTCTGCCCCAGTGGCGGGACCTGAACGGCCAAAGCAACGGTGCAAGCTAATGGAAGCAGAACTCCACCAAGGAAAGACATCAACCCAGCGAGAACGCCAGAGGTATGTGGCCAAAGATGGCAAGTGCCAGGTCAACCTGGGCCGCATAGAAGAGAAGGGACGTTTCCTCTCGGACATTTTCACCACCATAGTAGACCTCAAGTATCGCTGGTTCCTGTTCGTGTTCATGATGTGCTACATCGTCACGTGGTTCTTCTTTGCAACCATCTACTATCTGGATGCGTTTTGGCGCCTCGATTTACTCAACTTCAACAATGATGACTGGGAACCTTGCTTCCAGAACGTGGACAGCTTCACGTCAGCGCTCCTCTTCTCCGTAGAGACACAACGCACCATTGGCTACGGCTCCCGCATGGTGACCGCCAACTGCCAAGAAGGAGTCTACCTCATAATGGCCCAGTCCATCGTGGGCTCCATGATTGACGCCCTCATGGTGGGATGTATGTTTGTTAAGATTTCTCGACCCAAGAAAAGAGCGCAGACGCTGATTTTCAGCCAGAACTGTGTGGTCTGCCCGAGGGATGAAAGGCTTTGCCTTATGTTCCGGATCGGGGACCTCCGGGATAGTCACATGGTGGACGCTAAAATAAGGGCCAAACTCATCAAGTCCCGGCAAACGTACGAAGGAGAATTCCTCCCGCTGGAGCAGTCGGAGATCAACCTTGGCTATGAGACCGGAGAGGACAGACTGTTCCTGGTGGAGCCGCAAGTTATCTGCCATGTGATTGATGACAACAGCCCCTTCTGGGAGATGGGGCCGCAGCAGCTGCTCCGGGAACAGTTCGAGATTATTGTCATACTGGAAGGGATCGTGGAGGCTACAGGCAAGTAGGAGACCCCATCCATACACCCTATTAACCAATAGACTGGGTCGTTCAGACAGCTATAACGTGCCACAAGTGGGTAATAGTCGATAAAGGCAGACAGCCGGCCCCCTACACAGATCACTGTTCAGGGGCCCCCATGCCATACAGTGCACAGAGCAGGAAACTTGGCTCCATGCCCTGGATAGTGACTTAAATGGGAGCTGAGCTGCAGCACCAATGACTGGCCTGTATGCAATGTACAGTAATGCATCGGAAGTGGCCTGAACAGCTGATGAACAATCAGATATTTATGGCCATAGGCCATAAATGTTCCTGGACAACCCCTTTAAGCTGTTATGAGGTCTTAATCTGCAGCACTGTGTTTAGAGCATGTAGAATAAACCCTGCACGGACGTCCTGTGCCGCCCCCTCCCCCTGGAGTGGTTGCTTGGTGTGTAATGACCAGGGGTTCCCCTCTTTGGACTGGGTTACACGTTGTCCCTCTGTGCAGACATGACAGGCCCCCAAGCTGTACACTTCACCTGCTGTTCCCACACTAGGGGATGCTTCACAGTTACTGGAATCTTACACTACAGACAAATCCACATTAATCCATTTCCTCCTGATCACAGGGATGACCTGCCAGGCGAAAAGCTCCTACCTAGAGAACGAGATCATCTGGGGCCATCGCTTCGAGCCCTGCATGACCCTGGAGAAAGGAGCTTTCCGGGTGGACTATAAGCGCTTCCACAAGACCTTCGAGGTCCAGCTTCCCCGCTGCAGCGCCAAGGAGATGGAGGAGATGCGGGAGCTCGAGGGGTCGGAGTTCAGCTTCTACTGGGAAAACGGCGACTTCTTAACTGGCCGCAGGCACACAATGACAGACAAAGGTGATGACGATGAGGAAGACAAGACTCTGGGGGAGAGATTCTCAGACCGCAGCGGAAGACTGATCGGAAATATCGCCGAAGAGCGCAGTTCGGACTTCAATGGCAGCGACTACAACCTATAAGGTGCCCTCCCCCCGCTTTATAAGGGATGGATACACTGACTCACTAATTCTTCTTCTTCGGTAAGACTTACAATAGCTGTATGAGGAATGGGCTCACCGCACTGGACCCTATTACATAACGAAATGTGCTATAGAGCGAAACGTGCGCAAACCTGCACTTAGTCTGTTCTAGTCAACAACCAAAGCATCCTTGAACAAAGAGTAACACCGACTCCATGGACTGTATATACGGCGGTGTGTGTATGGACTGTACATAATCCGGTGTGTCTATGGACTGTTATATATGGCGGTGCAAATTTTTCTACAAATTATTATTAGTATTAATGAATCCAAGGCAGAAAAATAAAGAATATTTAATTTTTTTAAATTGATGCCCAAGAACCATCCCCCAACCCAAAGCTTCACTAAAGGGGTTTTCTGGGAGTTCTTAATAACTTATCCTTAGGATAGGTCATCAATTGAAGATCAGCAGGGTCGAACACCCAGAACCACCACAGATCAGCTGAGACAGCAGCAACTTCAGCTTCACAGGCCATGTGACGTCACATTCATCGGTCACAAGGCCTGTTCAAGTGAATGGGCTGAGCTGCAATACCAGCAGGGCCACTACAAAACGTACGGTGTTGTGCTTAGTAAGTAGTGAAGAAAGCCGCAGCGCTCACCCAAAAAGTACAGTCTCTTCAAACATGATAGGAAAGATGGCAGATTGAGCGCTGCTCTCTGCATTCACATCTATGGGGGTTCTGAAGACAGCCTAGCATACTTAAAGCGTTATCCAGTTTCTACTATTGATGACCTATCCTTAGATAGGTCATTAATATAAGATCTGTGGCGGTCCGACACCCAGGACTCCTACAGATCAGCTGCACAGAGACAGCGCTACAGCAGTGGGTGTAGGTAATGTAGGCTCTGCCCCACTGAAATCTGAGACAGCACTACAGTACCTACACTCACCGCTAGTTTAGTAAGTGAGGAGCGCAGATCCTGGAATGGAAAACGACACCAGGAGCCGCACTGTTTCTGTACAGTTGATCAGCAGGGGTCCCAGGAGTTGGACAAATCTAATATTGATGGCCTATCCCAAGTCTCCAAGTGGACCCGAAGAACGAAAACCAGAACGCAGGTGTGAACCTAGAGACAGTGTGTGGTGGGGGTCTCAGCACCTGAAACACCACTGACCAAAATCAGACATATCACTGACATTTTTATGTTTTCTAAGGCCCTAGTCACACTAACCTACGTGGATCTGGCTCATTGACACTAGGTCTGAAGGTATCCAATGTTAGAGGGGCACTAGTTAGTGGGAGCTCCTAACCAGTCACATAAATAGAGGGGTTTTCAAGGACTTAAGGATAGGTCATCAATATGTGATCAGTGGGGGTCTGACATCGATCAGCTACTTGAGAGCGGCCTCTTCCCTGTAACAATGACGTCATGTTCAAGTGAATGGGTCTGAACTGCAATACCAAGCACAGACACTACACAATGTACAGCGCTGTGCTTGTTATTCAGAGAAGAGGCTAAAAAGCTGTGGCCTCTTCAACCAGCAGATCTTTGGGGGTCCTGGAGTCTGACCCCCATTGATCACATACTGATGACCTATCCCAAGGATAGATTATCAATCATCAAGACTGAAGACAATTAAGTGACTTCTTTCCTATCCTATCAAACACTTGATCTGCACACGACAACCGTCTCTTCTTATATATGTACATTTTCCTCCAGTCCCTCTCCAAGCTGCTGCTAGAACTATAACACCTTACCTTGACATAGACATTGCCCACAAGGTGATCGCCAAGGTTGTCACAGATATTCATCTCCTCGATCTCCCCGTATTTCTGCTCCACTTCAGTGAACACCTCCTACAAGGATACACAAACAATCCGATGTCACACACACATGCTGTTACACTCATCATCTGCGAGACTACAACTCCCAATATGGAGGATGTTGTAGAGGAGGATGTGGATAACTTGCTCACCTCAAAGAAGTCATCATAATGTTCCTGCACCTCCACATCACTGACCAGGGCTGCAAGAGAAGAAGAAGAGTCCTGACTCACTGAGCACAGAGGTGACCCTATAGTCCAGCATCGGTTATCCCTATAGATATACACAGTCATGAGGCATAACTGCTGCCTTGTGCCCACCACCACAGCCGCCAACTGAGAGGCCCCAAATACACAAGCACCAGGTAAGTCCCCTTTTTGCTCTCGTGCTGCATTTAAAGCGTCCCCCACTAGTCACTGTTTATTTTGGCTGCAGCAGTCCCACGGGTGCATGGCCTGGGATTAAAGTGCCTGACCCTCATTTTCCTTGAGATCTACTGTCGAGGGGAAAGTTGGGAGACCCTGCAAAAATCAGCAGGTTCGGTTGACATTCATTTAGTGTGTATGGCCAGCTTTACTCCATAGTGTGGTAGTAGGTCCCCATTACGTGACTACTGGAGGAAGCTCAGGCTATGACAGTAGAGGAGACTTACAGTGGGAGCCATTTGCGCTCTGCGCCGTGTTCTGCGGGTTGCGATAAAGGTTCAAGAGGACGATCGTCTGAAAGACAAAATAAAATCATCAATGAAGAAGCCGCCACATCTAACATCGCATGATTATATGATCATTACGGTAAGGAGGTAAGTCAACGTTTTAAAAGGTGAGGTCCCCCTAACCTAACACTGGTGGGGTTCTTTATCTTGTACACCCCAAACTGCTGCGGGTCTTTGTTAAGTGCCTGAACCCCTTTGGCACTGCTTGGAGCTGTCTTCTGGAATTGTGCCATTACTCGACCGTGGGCAGAAAAATCTCTTACGCTGGGTTCACACTGGCGTTCAGCTTTCCGTTCTTCGGGTCCACTTGGGGACCCCCCCCCCCCAAAAGAAAAAAGGCTAACTCGCTTAAAAAGCAGTTACCCGTGGACCCATAAGAGGGTTCCGCCAGGTTTTCCCCCTGAAAAATGCGGAGAGAAAAGTCCGGCTTGCAGGACTTTACTCTCCAGTTTTGTTTTTTTTGTTTTTTTTTAAAGTGGATTCTGGGACGGAAACCCCAAACGGAAATTAAGCACTAGTGTGAACCCAGCCTTACTCCCATTCACATCAATCCACCCAAAAACCAGACGGGATGCTTCTTTCTCCCGCTGGTGGAAAAATTATAATTACCAGTAATTGGATTTTTCCAGAACCCACAACAGCACCCAAAGGACAGCGCTGTCGTGGGTGATGGGGAAAAAGTAGGATTTGTCTCCCACTGAAATAAACAGAAGCCCAAATTTTTGTGGCAGATTCCACTGCAAAAATTCTGCCATGTGAACTAAGTGACACCTACCAGCACCAGACAAAGAATCACCTCACTGATCTCCCACTACTACGGGTCCAGTCCCTACTGCTTACTCCATGGACCACATCCCCATGCGGACACATGACCGTTGCAGACAATCACTGGCCACGGTGGTGAAATGTAACAACCAGCAGTCTGGCTCTCCGTCATTCAGGTACCCCGATAGACGCGAATGATGGTGCGGTCTGGTGGGCTCAGTCCATCCATCACAGCTAACACACCCACAGCATTTTTTGGGTCTTGCATTGTTGAAGTAGAGGTAATTCTGCCTCTCCTATATGCAGCCCTAACCCGCCTGGTTTCATGTGGACACAGCAGGTGATGCCTCATACTAACAGTCACAGAAAGCAGCGCCACCTACTGGATCCACAGCGTACTAAGCAGCACCTGCTTTACCCACTCCATTCTAGCATCTACCGTATGAAGATATACACGGCATTGTTACCTGGCTGAACGTCGGCTTGTTGTGGAGTCGAGAGCAGCGGTCTCCATGGCGGCACGCCCCGATCTTGAAATAGAAGGAACAGTTCACCCTGGAAGGAGAAAGTGACCGTGAATTAAAAGGGAACTCTACCACTATGGAATCACACAGATAATAAGAGCTATCCTTATAGGAGGCATTCATAAAGCCCCTCATCTGGGGGATCATAAAACCCAGTGTATTCCCTGCCCTGGATACGCTTTATTACTAATATACACCCCGAAGCGCCATGCGTTACCCATGCGGAGGCCGCAGCTTTTGTTCCCGTCTCCCCTGCGGCCGCTCTGACTCTCCTCTACTCTGGATGGAGGTTCATAGAGAAGAGCAGAGACGGCCATGTGACTGAGTCAGAGCATCAGCAAAGGAGGCAGAGAAATGAGAGCTCCGGCCTCCACACAGGTGCAGAGAATAATACTCTCCGGGTAACCCCTTTAATATACCCCAAATTCCCATAATCCAGCACCTATGAGGCCTGGTGGATGCCAGATTAAAGGGATGCTATAGATGGAGGCCAGGTGGAGGCAGGAGGGAGCCATTACACAGAGGCATCAGCATATGGAGGCAACACTATACATACAACAAACAGGGGCCGCATGGGTTAACTCATCTCAGGGGCCCCAACCAGCTAGGGGCCCCATGACGCTATTAGGCCACGTGGGGCCCATACAGGACCCTTCCCCCGATGCCCCAGACTTACTTATCCTTTTCAGTCCCGAAAATCGATGCCAAGTACTCCGCCATCTTCTACCGAAGGTGTCCTCCCCTTTCTCAACGCCCCACTTCCTGTTTATGGAGACGTCATATCCGCTTCCTCTCCACGCCCCGCCCCCGCTGTAGTCCCTGAATGGGCCTTTCGATGTAGGATTATATGGCCCTGCCCTCTCTGAGGCCTCTTCTCAGGCTCCAGTAACCATAGCCCCATCCCCAGGTGTCCGCCTGACAGAGAGCCTGGGGTCACCGTGCGGCCTGAGGGTCCTCAGTTCACTACTAAGCCTCGGCGTAAGACTACAACTCCCGGCAGGCCATTGTGCGGCATGGCGGTTGCGCCTGCGCAGATAGTCCTCATTACTCCCAGGACTACATTTCCCGACATGCCCTAACTCAGGAGACTCCTGGCAGGAAGAGGAACATTGGGGGTGAGCTGATATGGACATCGTGTGATATAAACGAAAATAATCGCGATCTATCACGATTATACTATCACGTGACTCAGAAACTTCATGCTGTGGGTAACTACAAGTCCCAGCATTCCTCTGAGACCTTTCCCCATACAGATACTGGATTTTAGGTCTAGAGAATATTCTAATGGGTCTTCATTTCTAGGCACTTTTAGTTTGTGCCCCCTGTTTTGCTGCCCAACCCTATAAGATGTTCTATACGATCATTCCTCACTATCTTTAGGATCTCTGCTTGCTGTCAGTGACTAGGAACCTTCTCGGTGATGTCCAGAGGCTAACAAGTCCAGCTCGACCTAATACTTCTCACAGCTGAGGGTTTGCGTCAGTTGTATCCAGTGTGAACAATCATCTGTGGACTGATACCTTGTAACAAGCTATCAGGACAGGAGAGAGATTGTCTAAACTGGATACATTGTAACAAACCCTCAGCTGTGAGACGTATTGTTAACTCTCTGCTTGTTGACATGGAGAGATTCTTTGTATAGGGATTAAGCTGGGAAACAGATTAGATTTGGCAGAGGGCTGTGAGGCTGCAGTAAGTGAAGGGTTAACCCCGCAGGCTGCTTTGTGTCTGGGATATTAAACCATATCGCAAACATTACCAAATACGGCCCTGGTGAGACGGCACAAGAGGCGGGATTTGGGGGGCACAGCGCCAAAATACTTCAATACACAGGCACGGCCTCTTCATTGTGATAAATCATTAGCGGCCTCTCGTATGTGGGGGGTCCGGATTATGTAACCCTTTATCTCCTGCTTAGGGGGAGCTGCTCGTCTTTGCTTTCAGATTTGTAGGGTTGTGGGTCCATTTACCTAAAATTATGCTTTCCAATGGTCGCCACCTAGCTTTCTACATGCCCAGAATGGTCTAGGAATCTACATTATTATATAATGGTAATACTGCCCTGTGTCAGTCCTCACTGTAGATCTAGTATTTTATTTGTGGATGAGGACGCACAGGATGAACAGAGCTCTAGGTCTATCTCTGATCTGGGAGCTGTGTTGCAAGGAATTATTGGAGACTAGTAAAAGGGTAATGGAAACAGTCAGTAAAAGATCTGTAAAGAATATACAGTCCTAGATCTCATCTCATTTCTTTCTCATTTTGACAGAGACCGAGAGATCCCCACCATAAGTGTATCCTGAATATACAAGCACCCCGACCAACGCCACGATGAACCTGGAGCGTGTCCCCAATGAAGAGAAGCTGCAGCTGTGTAGAAAGTATTACCTGGGTGAGTGGCAAAGTGCACCAAGTGTATACATTGCCCTGGTATATAGAAGTTTAGCCTCTGGTCCCCGGTGTCTAGAGGTTTAAGCGCCCGGTCCCCGGTGTCTAGAGGTTTAACCTCTGGTCCCCGGTGTCTAGAGGTTTAAGCGTCCGGTGTCTAGAGGCTTAAGCGCCTGGTCCCCGGTGTCTAGAGGCTTAAGCGCCCGGTCCCTGGTGTCTAGAGGCTTAAGCGTCCGGTGTCTAGAGGCTTAAGCGCCCGGTCCCCGGTGTCTAGAGGCTTAAGCGTCCGGTGTCTAGAGGCTTAAGCGTCCGGTCCCCGGTGTCTAGAGGCTTAAGCGCCCGGTCCCTGGTGTCTAGAGGCTTAAGCGTCCGGTGTCTAGAGGCTTAAGCGTCCGGTCCCCGGTGTCTAGAGGCTTAAGCGCCCGGTCCCCGGTGTCTAGAGGTTTAAGCGCCCGGTCCCCGGTGTCTAGAGGCTTAAGCGCCCGGTCCCCGGTGTCTAGAGGCTTAAGCGCCCGGTCCCCGGTGTCTAGAGGCTTAAGCGTCCGGTCCCCGGTGTCTAGAGGCTTAAGCGTCCGGTCCCCGGTGTCTAGAGGCTTAAGCGTCCGGTCCCCGGTGTCTAGAGGCTTAAGCGTCCGGTGTCTAGAGGCTTAAGCGCCCGGTCCCCGGTGTCTAGAGGCTTAAGCGTCCGGTGTCTAGAGGCTTAAGCGTCCGGTCCCCGGTGTCTAGAGGCTTAAGCGTCCGGTCCCCGGTGTCTAGAGGCTTAAGCGTCCGGTGTCTAGAGGCTTAAGCGTCCGGTCCCCGGTGTCTAGAGGCTTAAGCGTCCGGTGTCTAGAGGCTTAAGCGCCCGGTCCCCGGTATCTAGAGGCTTAAGCGCCCGGTCCCTGGTGTCTAGAGGCTTAAGCGTCCGGTGTCTAGAGGCTTAAGCGTCCGGTCCCCGGTGTCTAGAGGCGTAAGCGTCCGGTCCCCGGTGTCTAGAGGCTTAAGCGCCCGGTCCCCGGTGTCTAGAGGCTTAAGCGCCCGGTCCCCGGTGTCTAGAGGCTTAAGCGCCCGGTCCCCGGTGTCTAGAGGCTTAAGCGCCCGGTCCCCGGTGTCTAGAGGCTTAAGCGTCCGATGTCTAGAGGCTTAAGCGTCCGGTCCCCGGTGTCTAGAGGCTTAAGCGTCCGGTTCCCGGTGTCTAGAGGTTTAAGCGCCCGGTCCCCGATATCTAGAGGCTTAAGCATCTGGTCCCCGGTGTCTACAGGTTTAAGCCTCCAGTCCCCAGCATCTAGAGGTTGACTCCATCTTCTCTTGCAGTGGAAATCCAGTGTTGATGGCTACACTATTAACCCCTTCATTCTCTTCTTATTTCCTCAGGGGGATTTGCTCTACTGCCGTTCCTTTGGCTTGTTAACGTCACATGGTTCTTTAAGGAAGCGTTCTTCAAGCCGGCGTACACTGAGCAGCCCCAGATCCAGAGCTGTGAGTGGTGGGCACAGTGGTGGCGGGGGGGACATTACTGGTTGGGAGTCCATTATAGCTCACCCAATTTTTCCAGACACATTTGCCATTCAGGTGTCTGGGAAAGCTGGGTGTATACCCCAACTGTAATGATGACCATATGACTTACAATCCAGCTTTCCTAGAACACGTATGCACCTGCTAATTCTCTGTTACCCCCTGCAGATGTGAAGCGCTCTGCCTTTGGCCTCCTTGTCTGGTTGATCATCCTCACGACGTGGATCAGCATCTACCAGAGCCATCGGGCCAGCTGGGGGGCCACCGGTGACTACCTCTCCTTCACTATACCTCTAGGCATCCCCTGATGTTTGGGAGACCCTGTACCTCCAGACCTGGGACCACCAGAACTGCACAGATCTCCTTTTTCAGCCCCGGACCCCACATCACAGTGCATTAAGAGACCAAGCAGCGCGTTGGCCCGGACTGAGCGTTCCACTGTACAATGGGCCGGTCCGTTGTAATTGTCCAATAAAATATTCAAGAAAAAACAAAGGTTCAGTCCTTTTGGTTGTTCTCACTACTTTTCCGGCTGTAGCCAAAAGTTCTAAGTTGCAGCCAAGACGAGATCACTGCAAATTTTCTGCATGTCCTCTATGACATTGGTAAAAATTGGGTGGCAACTAATATGGCTGCTATTACAGCTCATATAGAAATTATCACCCAGCTTTCCTAGAGCCCTGAACTTCAAATCTGTAATGTAATACATTGTATTGCTGCATTCAGGAGTCAGGGAAAACTGGGTGAAGGGTTCTTTAACTGCACCCCCTCCCCATATATTCACCTCCAGGTGCAGCGTAGGTCTTGTGTGACTCACCTCCTATAAATTAACTTTGGATGGGTCACTGCAGATTATCCCTAATCCTCTATGAGTCTGGCCTAGACAAGAGCTGCAAAGTGCATTCAGCGCCCCCTGCAGGCAGAAGTTCAGTACATTCCCCAAGAGAGGAGGATACAGTGTGACCCAGAGTAAATGTTGTTACTGCTATGGAAATATAACCACTGGCTATATATAACCTGCAGCGCCCCCGCGGTCAGATGTCTGTGATGATATCAGATAGGACAACATGCTAGGAATGATACCCGGATTACACAGCTGTTCTTAAACTATCTTCATCTTTTATCACAGTTTCCCAGTTCAAATACTTTTCATCCTGTATTATACTCCAGAGCTGCACTCACTATTCTGCTGGTGCAGTCACTGTGTACATACATTACATTACTTATCCTGTACTGATCCTGAGTTACATCCTGTATTATACTCCAGAGCTGCACTCACTATTCTGCTGGTGCAGTCACTGTGTATATACATTACATTACTTATCCTGTACTGATCCTGAGTTACATCCTGTATTATACTCCAGAGCTGCACTCACTATTCTGCTGGTGCAGTCACTGTGTACATACATTACATTACTTATCCTGTACTGATCCTGAGTTACATCCTGTATTATACCCCAGAGCTGCACTCACTATTCTGCTGGTGCAGTCACTGTGTACATACATTACATTACTTATCCTGTACTGATCCTGAGTTACATCCTGTATTATCCTCCAGAGCTGCACTCACTATTCTGCATTCACATCTGGATGTAAATCTCTCTGCCTTGGAGCTACAGTGGGGAAAAAAAGTATTTAGTCAGCCACCAATTGTGCAAGTTCTCCCACTTAAAAAGATGAGGCCTGCCTGTAATTGTCATCATAGGTAGACCTCAACTATGAGAGACAAAATGAGAAAACAAACCCAGAAAATCACATTGTCTGATTTTTTAAGAATTTATTTGCAAATTATGGTGGAAAATAAGTATTTGGTCAATAACAAAAGTTCATCTCAATACTTTGTTATATATCCTTTGTTGGCAATGACAGAGGTCAAACGTTTTCTGTAAGTCCTCACAAGGTTGGCACACACTGTTGCTGGTATGTCGGCCCATTCCTCCATGCAGATCTCCTCTAGAGCAGGGATGTTTTGGGGCTGTCGCTGGGCAACACGGACTTTCAACTCCCTCCGAAGGTTTTCTATAGGGTTGAGATCTGGAGACTAGCTAGGCCACTCCAGGACCTTGAAATGCTTCTTACGAAGCCGCTCCTTCGTTGCCCTGGCGGTGTGCTTGGGATCATTGTCATGCTGAAAGACCCAGCCACGTTTCATCTTCAATGCCCTTGCTGATGGAAGGAGGTTTGCACTCAAAATCTCACGATGCATGGCCCCATTCATTCTTTCATGTACATGGATCAGTCGTCCTGGTCCCTTTGCAGAGAAACAGCCCCAAAGCATGATGTTGCCCCCCCATGCTTCACAGTAGGTATGGTGTTCTTTGGATACAACTCAGCATTCACTCTCCTCCAAACACGACGAGTTGTGTTTCTACCAAACAGTTCTACTTTGGTTTCATCTGACCATATGACATTCTCCCAATACTCTTCTGGAACATCCAAATGCTCTCTAGCAAACTTCAGACGGGCCCGGATATACTGTACTGGCTTAAGCAGGGGGACACGTCTGGCACTGCAGGATCTGAGTCCCTGGCGGCGTAGTGTGTTACTGACGGTAGCCTTTGTTACGTTAGTCCCAGCTTTCTGCAGGTCAGTCACTAGGTCCCCCGTGTGGTTCTGGGATTTTTGCTCACCGTTCTTGTGATCATTTTGACCCCACGGGGTGAGATCTTGCGTGGAGCCCCTGATGGAGGGAGATTATCAGTGGTCTTGTATGTCTTCCATTTTCTAATTATTGCTCCCACAGGTGATTTCTTCACACCAAGCTGCTTGCCTATTGTAGATTCAGTCTTCCCAGCCTGGTGCAGGGCTACCATTTTGTTTCTGGTGTCCTTCCACAGCTCGTTGGTCTTCACCATAGTGGAGTTTGGAGTGTGACTGTTTGAGGTTGTGGACAGGTGTCTTTTATACTGATAACAATGTCAAACAGGAGCCATTACTACAGGTAATGAGTGGAGGACAGAGGAGCCTCTTAAAGAAGAAGTTACAGATCTGTGAGAGCCAGAAATCTTGCTTGTTTGTAGCTGACCAAATACTTATTTTCCACCATAATTTGCAAATAAATTCTTTAAATATCAGACAATGTGATTTTCTGGATTAGTTTTCTCATTTTGTCTCTCATAGTTGAGGTCTACCTATGATGACAATTACAGGCCGGCCTCATCTTTATAAGTGGGAGAACTTGCACAATTGGTGGCTGACTAAATACTTTTTTTCCCCACTGTATGTGACATAAAGTCCAGTTTATAGGCAGCAGGTGGCTTTCTGTGCTCACAGTTATCCTTTCCCCGGGCTGTAATGGCTGATAACAGGAAGCAGTAGCCTCCCTACCCCAGTCTGGAGATGACTCACAGATACATAGATTGCTCAGTCACTGTGTCTGTGTCTATTTTTTGCTGTTGCCCCCACCTCCCCATTCCTTTGGTGGATCTGGATACTTTCCACATTTCTCTGTAGTGTCAGTGATGTTCCAGCCAGTTCTAGAGCTTTCTATGTCTTGGAGGGGCCGGATACATCAGGGGGTCACATACATATATAAAGCCTCCTGCCTGGCTCTGCAGGGCTCAGTCTGTAGATAGCAGTCATGGATATTACAATACATCACCCCTGGATGCGCCGGCCGGTCATGGCTGCTCCGCTCTTCCCCAGCCGCATCCTGGGACAGAGATTTGGAGAAGGGGTCCTGGAGTCAGAGCTGTTTGCAAACATGCTCAGCCCCTATTACATGCGGTCACCCAGCATCCCCCAGCAAGAGACCGGACTGTCCGAGGTCAGCAGATGATTGTGTGGGGTCACTGAATGTACAGGGTCTATATGGTGGTAATGGCTAGGATCTCTACTAACTCCATTTCTGATGCACTGTTATGAGGATCTGTAGCTGACACACTTATGGAGGATCTGTGAATGGCATTGGTATGGGGATCTGTAGATAATACACTGTTATGGGGGATCTGTAGGTGACACACTGTTATGGGGGGATCTATTGATGATACACTGTTATGGAGGGGATCTATAGGTGATACACTGTTATGGGGGATCTGTAGGTGTCACACTTATGGGGGGGATCTGTAGATGACACACTTATGGGGGTACCTGCGGATGACACACTTATGGGGGGATCTGTAGGTGTCACACTGTTATGAGGGATCTGTAGATGACACTGTTATGGGGGGGATCTGTAGGTGACACACTGTTATGAGGGATCTGTAGATGACACACTTATGGGGGATCTGTAGGTGACACACTGTTATGGGGGATCTGTAGGTGACACACTGTTATGGGGGATCTGTAGGTGACACACTGTTATGAGGGATCTGTAGATGACACACTTATGGGGGATCTGTAGGTGACACACTGTTATGGGGGATCTGTAGGTGACACACTGTTATGGGGGATCTGTAGGTGACACACTGTTATGGGGGGATCTGCACATGACACACTTATGGGGGATCTGTAGGTGACACACTGTTATGGGGGATCTGTAGGTGACACACTGTTATGGGGGATCTGTAGGTGACACACTGTTATGGGGGATCTGTGGATGACACACTGCTATGAGGGGTCTGCAGAGGACACTGTTATGGGGGATCTGAAGGCCTTGTCCTGGGTGCACCAATCTTGAAATGTACCGTCACCCCCTCAAATATTATAGCAGGGCAGCGTGTAAGGAGTACGGTATATACACTATACAGGACTATTGTAGTATATTGTATGAAAGTTCAAACACTCCAGGGGAGACAAAAAATATAACTTAGAAAAAAGGTATATAAAAAAAATATACATTCACATGCCGCCCCCCACCCCCTTACCTATATAAAAAAATTATAAAAATAATAGATATTGCTGCATCAGAAATTTTTTTTCCCTACATGATAAACGCCATCAAGAAAAAAAAGAATCAAAATGCACAGATTGCTGTTTTGGGTCACTTCTCCCCCAAAAATAAATTAATGAAAAGTCATATGTACCCCATAACTGTACCAATAAAACGGTCAGCTCACCCGCCCCTTACACAGCTCTGTAGACGGAAATAGAAAAAAAAAATGTATGTGGCGCAGAGTATGGCGATGCAAAGATAAATAGTAAAAAAAAAAACATTAAAATATACCAAGATATATAAGTGTTATATCTGACCCGCAGAATAAAGAGAACCGCCATAAGTGATCACACGGAGACTGCAGTAAGAACAAAACCCCTAAGAACATGGCGCAGCGGAGAGGTCTTCAGGTCCCCCCCACTCACCCCCGGTACATTGTATGGAATATTACATGGTGTTATTAGGAAGTACAATTGGTCCTTCGGAAAAACAATCCCTCAGAGCGGAAAAATGTCAAAGTTATGGCTGGTGGAAGGCGGGGAGGAAAAATATGGAAAAATAAAAGTTAAAAGTTGACTTTCTTGGCAGTAAGATTGCACTTACCTTACTAACCTCCTCTACAACAGCAAGGAAGGGGTTAAGAAAAAATTTTGGTGGTGGTAGACGAGTATAGGCTGAGCACTTCTATATCTCTTACCTGTAGTAACTTTGTATCCGCTCCTCTCCTTTATATGACTTTGTATCCTCTTCTATGTTACATTGTATCTACTAGGACTCCCATCGTCCTTCCCCGCACTTCTCTATATATCTCTCACCTGTAATAACTTTGTATCCTCTTCTATGTTACATTGTATCTACTAGGACTCCCATCGTCCTTCCCCGCACTTCTCTATATATCTCTCACCTGTAATAACTTTGTATCCTCTTCTATGTTACATTGTATCTACTAGGACTCCCATCGTCCTTCCCCGCACTTCTCTATATATCTCTCACCTGTAATAACTTTGTATCCTCTTCTATGTTACAATGTATCTAGTCTGCTGTATTTACTACAACTCCCATTCTCCTCCCCCTGCCAGGTAAAGTTGGACAAGGATCAGTTCTCTGTTCTCCTGGACGTCAAACACTTTTCCCCTGAGGAGCTGACAGTCAAAGTGGTCGGAGATTACGTGGAGGTTCACGCCAAGCACGAGGAGCGCCAGGTAAGATGGACTAGTATGGAAGCAGAGCCTATCGCTGCATCCTGTGCAGGGCACAAGTGCTAGGTCAGTGGGGGTCCGACTACTGGGACCCCAACCAATCAGGAGGACAGGGAGTCCCAATGGTGCAGGAGTCATGTAGTATATAGCTGCCCTTCTACCCTCAGAGACAAATAGAGCGGCCGCATACACAGCTGACTGCACGTCACTAGTAATATGTAGGAAGACATTACAGCAGCAGCAGCAGCGCATCACTTTACATCTGCCAACAAATAGTTTAGACCGCCATGTTCCTGCCCATATGGCCGGTTTATTAAGATCTTTTATTTTACGCTATATAATCTGTAATCTGTATGTACTATTATATAATCTGACACTTTACTTTCTATCCTATCCACAAGGAAATTAATAAAAAGAATTGGGGCTAGCACTGATCCTTGTGGACCCCACCACCACTGACTACACATCCTTGTGGCCCTCCCAATGCTCCCGCTACACATCCTTGTGGCCACCCCACCACTGCCGCTACACATCCTTGTGGCCCCCCACCACTGCCGCTACACATCCTTGTGGCCACCCACCACTCGCGCTACACATCCTTGTGGCCCACCTCCACTATAGATCCATGTGGCCCCCCACCTTTCCCGCTACACATCTTTGTGGTCCCCCCCACCGTTCCCGCTACACATCCTTGTGGCCCCCCACCGCTCCCGCTACACATCCTTGTGGTTCCCCCCCACCGCTCCCGTTACACATCCTTGTGGTTCCCCCCCACCGCTCCCGTTACACATCCTTGTGGTCCCCCCCCCACCGCTCCCGCTACACATCCTTGTGGTTCCCCCCCACCGCTCCCGTTACACATCCTTGTGGTTCCCCCCCCCACCGCTCCCGTTACACATCCTTGTGGTTCCCCCCCCACCGCTCCCGTTACACATCCTTGTGGTCCCCCCCCACCGCTCCCGTTACACATCCTTGTGGTCCCCCCCCACCGCTCCCTCTACACATCCTTGTGGCCCCCCCACCGCTCCCGTTACACATCCTTGTGGCCCCCCCACCGCTCCCTCTACACATCCTTGTGGTTCCACCTCACCGCTCCCTCTACACATCCTTGTGGTCCCCCCCACCGCTCCCTCTACACATCCTTGTGGCCCCCCACCGCTCCCGCTACACATCCTTGTGGCCCCCCACCGCTCCCTCTACACATCCTTGTGGCCCCCCACCGCTCCCTCTACACATCCTTGTGGTCCCCCCACCGCTCCCTCTACACATCCTTGTGGCCCCCCCACCGCTCCCTCTACACATCCTTGTGGCCCCCCCACCGCTCCCGTTACACATCCTTGTGGCCCCCCCCACCGCTCCCTCTACACATCCTTGTGGTTCCACCTCACCGCTCCCTCTACACATCCTTGTGGTCCCCCCCACCGCTCCCTCTACACATCCTTGTGGCCCCCCACCGCTCCCGCTACACATCCTTGTGGCCCCCCACCGCTCCCTCTACACATCCTTGTGGCCCCCCACCGCTCCCTCTACACATCCTTGTGGTCCCCCCACCGCTCCCTCTACACATCCTTGTGGCCCCCCCACCGCTCCCTCTACACATCCTTGTGGTCCCCCCCCACTACACATCCTTGTGGTCCCCCCCCACCGCTTCCGTTACACATCCTTGTGGTCCCCCCACCGCTCCCTCTACACATCCTTGTGGCCCCCCACCGCTCCCGTTACACATCCTTGTGGTCCCCCCACCGCTCCCTCTACACATCCTTGTGGCCCCCCCAATGCTCCCTCTACACATCCTTGTGGTCCCCCCCCACTACACATCCTTGTGGTTCCCCCCCACTACACATCCTTGTGGTCCCCCCCACCGCTCCCGTTACACATCCTTGTGGTCCCCCCACCGCTCCCTCTACACATCCTTGTGGCCCCCCCAATGCTCCCTCTACACATCCTTGTGGCCCCCCCAATGCTCCCTCTACACATCCTTGTGGTCCCCCCCACCGCTCCCGTTACACATCCTTGTGGTCCCCCCACCGCTCCCTCTACACATCCTTGTGGCCCCCCACCGCTCCCGTTACACATCCTTGTGGTCCCCCCACCGCTCCCTCTACACATCCTTGTGGCCCCCCCAATGCTCCCTCTACACATCCTTGTGGTCCCCCCCACTACACATCCTTGTGGTCCCCCCCCACCGCTCCTGTTACACATCCTTGTGGTTCCCCCCACTACACATCCTTGTGGTCCCCCCCACCACTCCCGTTACACATCCTTGTGGTCCCCCCCACCGCTCCCGTCACACATCCTTGTGGTTCCCCCCACTACACATCCTTGTGGTCCCCCCCACCGCTCCCTCTACACATCCTTGTGGCCACCCCACCACTGCCACTACACATCCTTCTGGTTCCCCCCACTACACATCCTTGTGGTCCCCCCCACCGCTCCCGTTACACATCCTTGTGGTCCCCCCCCACCGCTCCTGTTACACATCCTTGTGGTTCCCCCCACCACACATCCTTGTGGTTCCCCCCACTACACATCCTTGTGGTCTCCCCCACCGCTCCCGTTACACATCCTTGTGGTCCCCCCCACCGCTCCCGTCACAGATCCTTGTGGTCCCCCCCACCGCTCCCGCTACACATCCTTGTGGCCACCCCACCACTGCCACTACACATCCTTGTGGCCCCCCCACCGCTCCCTCTACACATCCTTCTGGTTCCCCCCACTACACATCCTTGTGGTCCCCCCCACGGCTCCCTCTACACATCCTTCTGGTTCCCCCCATTACACATCCTTGTGGTTCCCCCCACCACACATCCTTGTGGTTCCCCCCACTACACATCCTTGTGGTCTCCCCCACCGCTCCCGTTACACATCCTTGTGGTCCCCCCCACCGCTCCCGTCACAGATCCTTGTGGTCCCCCCCACCGCTCCCGCTACACATCCTTGTGGCCACCCCACCACTGCCACTACACATCCTTGTGGTCCCCCCCCACCGCTCCTGTTACACATCCTTGTGGTTCCCCCCACCACACATCCTTGTGGTTCCCCCCACTACACATCCTTGTGGTCCCCCCCACCGCTCCCGTTACACATCCTTGTGGTCCCCCCCACCGCTCCCGTTACACATCCTTGTGGTCCCCCCCACCGCTCCCGTCACACATCCTTGTGGTTCCCCCCACTACACATCCTTGTGGTCCCCCCCACAGCTCCCGTTACACATCCTTGTGGTCCCCCCCACCGCTCCCGTCACACATCCTTGTGGTTCCCCCCACTACACATCCTTGTGGTCCCCCCACCGCTCCCTCTACACATCCTTGTGGCCACCCCACCACTGCCACTACACATCCTTCTGGTTCCCCCCACTACACATCCTTGTGGTCCCCCCCCACCGCTCCCGTTACACATCCTTGTGGTCCCCCCCCCCACCGCTCCCGTTACACATCCTTGTGGTTCCCCCCACCACACATCCTTGTGGTTCCCCCCACTACACATCCTTGTGGTCCCCCCCACCGCTCCCGTTACACATACTTGTGGTCCCCCCCCCACCGCTCCCGTTACACATCCTTGTGGTTCCCCCCACCACACATCCTTGTGGTCCCCCCCCACCGCTCCCGCTACACATCCTTGTGGTCCCCCCCCACAGCTCCCGTTACACATCCTTGTGGTCCCCCCCCACCGCTCCCGTCACACATCCTTGTGGTTCCCCCCACTACACATCCTTGTGGTCCCCCCACCGCTCCCTCTACACATCCTTGTGGCCACCCCACCACTGCCACTACACATCCTTCTGGTTCCCCCCACTACACATCCTTGTGGTCCCCCCCACCGCTCCCGTTACACATCCTTGTGGTCCCCCCCCCACCGCTCCCGTTACACATCCTTGTGGTCCCCCCCACCGCTCCCGTTACACATCCTTGTGGTCCCCCCCCCACCGCTCCCGTTACACATCCTTGTGGTTCCCCCCACCACACATCCTTGTGGTTCCCCCCACCACACATCCTTGTGGTTCCCCCCACTACACATCCTTGTGGTCCCCCCCCACCGCTCCCGTTACACATCCTTCTGGTCCCCCCCACCGCTCCTGTTACACATCCTTGTGGTCCCCCCCACCGCTCCCTCTACACATCCTTGTGGTCCCCCCACCACTGCCACTACACATCCTTGTGGTCCCCCCCCACCGCTCCCGTCACAGATCCTTGTGGTTCCCCCCACTACACATCCTTGTGGTCCCCCCCACCGCTCCCGCTACACATCCTTGTGGCCACCCCACCACTGCCACTACACATCCTTGTGGCCCCCCCCACCGCTCCCTCTACACATCCTTCTGGTTCCCCCCACTACACATCCTTGTGGTCCCCCCCCACCGCTCCCTCTACACATCCTTCTGGTTCCCCCCACTACACATCCTTGTGGTCCCCCCCACTGCTCCCGTTACACATCCTTGTGGTCCCCCCCCACCGCTCCTGTTACACATCCTTGTGGTTCCCCCCACCACACATCCTTGTGGTTCCCCCCCACTACACATCCTTGTGGTCCCCCCCACCGCTCCCGTTACACATACTTGTGGTCCCCCCCCCACCGCTCCCGTTACACATCCTTGTGGTCCCCCCCACCGCTCCCGTCACACATCCTTGTGGTTCCCCCCACTACACATCCTTGTGGTCCCCCCACCGCTCCCTCTACACATCCTTGTGGCCACCCCACCACTGCCACTACACATCCTTCTGGTTCCCCCCACTACACATCCTTGTGGTCCCCCCCACCGCTCCCGTTACACATCCTTGTGGTCCCCCCCACCGCTCCCGTTACACATCCTTGTGGTCCTCCCCCCACCGCTCCCGTTACACATCCTTGTGGTTCTCCCCACCACACATCCTTGTGGTTCCCCCCACTACACATCCTTGTGGTCCCCCCCACCGCTCCCGTTACACATACTTGTGGTCCCCCCCCACCGCTCCCGTTACACATCCTTGTGGTTCCCCCCACTACACATCCTTGTGGTCCCCCCCACCGCTCCCGCTACACATCCTTGTGGTCCCCCCCCACCGCTCCCGTCACACATCCTTGTGGTTCCCCCCACTACACATCCTTCTGGTTCCCCCCACTACACATCCTTGTGGTCCCCCCCACCGCTCCCGTTACACATCCTTGTGGTCCCCCCCCCACCGCTCCCGTTACACATCCTTGTGGTTCCCCCCACCACACATCCTTGTGGTTCCCCCCACCACACATCCTTGTGGTCCCCCCCCACCGCTCCCGTTACACATCCTTGTGGTTCCCCCCACCACACATCCTTGTGGTTCCCCCCACCACACATCCTTGTGGTTCCCCCCACTACACATCCTTGTGGTCCCCCCCACCGCTCCTGTTACACATCCTTGTGGTCCCCCCCACCGCTCCCTCTACACATCCTTGTGGTCCCCCCACCACTGCCACTACACATCCTTGTGGTTCCCCCCACTACACATCCTTGTGGTTCCCCCACCGCTCCCTCTACACATCCTTGTGGTCCCCCCACCGCTCCCGTTACACATCCTTGTGGTCCCCCCACCGCTCCCTCTACACATCCTTGTGGTTCCCCCCACTACACATCCTTGTGGTCCCCCCCACCGCTCCCGCTACACATCCTTGTGGTCCCCCCCCACAGCTCCCGTTACACATCCTTGTGGTCCCCCCCACCGCTCCCGTCACACATCCTTGTGGTTCCCCCCACTACACATCCTTCTGGTTCCCCCCACTACACATCCTTGTGGTCCCCCCCACCGCTCCCGTTACACATCCTTGTGGTCCCCCCCCCACCGCTCCCGTTACACATCCTTGTGGTTCCCCCCACCACACATCCTTGTGGTTCCCCCCACCACACATCCTTGTGGTCCCCCCCCACCGCTCCCGTTACACATCCTTGTGGTTCCCCCCCACCACACATCCTTGTGGTTCCCCCCACTACACATCCTTGTGGTCCCCCCCCACCGCTCCTGTTACACATCCTTGTGGTCCCCCCCCACCGCTCCCTCTACACATCCTTGTGGTCCCCCCCCACCGCTCCCTCTACACATCCTTGTGGTTCCCCCCACTACACATCCTTGTGGTTCCCCCACCGCTCCCTCTACACATCCTTGTGGTCCCCCCCACCGCTCCCGTTACACATCCTTGTGGTCCCCCCCACCACTCCCGTTACACATCCTTGTGGTCCCCCCCACCGCTCCCGTCACACATCCTTGTGGTTCCCCCCACTACACATCCTTGTGGTCCCCCCACCGCTCCCTCTACACATCCTTGTGGCCACCCCACCACTGCCACTACACATCCTTCTGGTTCCCCCCACTACACATCCTTGTGGTCCCCCCCCACCGCTCCCGTTACACATCCTTGTGGTCCCCCCCCACCGCTCCCGTTACACATCCTTGTGGTCCCCCCCCCACCGCTCCCGTTACACATCCTTGTGGTTCCCCCCACCACACATCCTTGTGGTTCCCCCCACTACACATCCTTGTGGTCCCCCCCACCGCTCCCGTTACACATACTTGTGGTCCCCCCCCCACCGCTCCCGTTACACATCCTTGTGGTTCCCCCCACTACACATCCTTGTGGTCCCCCCCACCGCTCCCGCTACACATCCTTGTGGTCCCCCCCCACAGCTCCCGTTACACATCCTTGTGGTCCCCCCCACCGCTCCCGTCACACATCCTTGTGGTTCCCCCCACTACACATCCTTCTGGTTCCCCCCACTACACATCCTTGTGGTCCCCCCCACCGCTCCCGTTACACATCCTTGTGGTCCCCCCCCCACCGCTCCCGTTACACATCCTTGTGGTTCCCCCCACCACACATCCTTGTGGTTCCCCCCACCACACATCCTTGTGGTCCCCCCCACCGCTCCCGTTACACATCCTTGTGGTTCCCCCCACCACACATCCTTGTGGTCCCCCCCACCGCTCCTGTTACACATCCTTGTGGTCCCCCCCCACCGCTCCCTCTACACATCCTTGTGGTCCCCCCACCACTGCCACTACACATCCTTGTGGTTCCCCCCACTACACATCCTTGTGGTTCCCCCACCGCTCCCTCTACACATCCTTGTGGTCCCCCCACCGCTCCCTCTACACATCCTTGTGGTCCCCCCCACCGCTCCCTCTACACATCCTTGTGGTCCCCCCACCACTGCCACTACACATCCTTGTGGTTCCCCCCACTACACATCCTTGTGGTTCCCCCACCGCTCCCTCTACACATCCTTGTGGTCCCCCCACCGCTCCCGTTACACATCCTTGTGGTCCCCCCACCGCTCCCTCTACACATCCTTGTGGCCACCCCACCACTGCCACTACACATCCTTCTGGTTCCCCCCACTACACATCCTTGTGGTCCCCCCCACCGCTCCCGTTACACATCCTTGTGGTCCCCCCCCACCGCTCCTGTTACACATCCTTGTGGTTCCCCCCACCACACATCCTTGTGGTTCCCCCCACTACACATCCTTGTGGTCTCCCCCACCGCTCCCGTTACACATCCTTGTGGTCCCCCCCCACCGCTCCCGTCACAGATCCTTGTGGTCCCCCCCACCGCTCCCGCTACACATCCTTGTGGCCACCCCACCACTGCCACTACACATCCTTGTGGCCCCCCCACCGCTCCCTCTACACATCCTTCTGGTTCCCCCCACTACACATCCTTGTGGTCCCCCCCCACGGCTCCCTCTACACATCCTTCTGGTTCCCCCCATTACACATCCTTGTGGTCCCCCCCACCGCTCCCGTTACACATCCTTGTGGTCCCCCCCCACCGCTCCTGTTACACATCCTTGTGGTTCCCCCCACCACACATCCTTGTGGTTCCCCCCACTACACATCCTTGTGGTCCCCCCCACCGCTCCCGTTACACATCCTTGTGGTCCCCCCCCACCGCTCCCGTTACACATCCTTGTGGTCCCCCCCACCGCTCCCGTCACACATCCTTGTGGTTCCCCCCACTACACATCCTTGTGGTCCCCCCCACAGCTCCCGTTACACATCCTTGTGGTCCCCCCCACCGCTCCCGTCACACATGCTTGTGGTTCCCCCCACTACACATCCTTGTCGTCCCCCCACCGCTCCCTCTACACATCCTTGTGGCCACCCCACCACTGCCACTACACATCCTTCTGGTTCCCCCCACTACACATCCTTGTGGTCCCCCCCACCGCTCCCGTTACACATCCTTGTGGTCCCCCCCCCACCGCTCCCGTTACACATCCTTGTGGTTCCCCCCACCACACATCCTTGTGGTTCCCCCCACTACACATCCTTGTGGTCCCCCCCACCGCTCCCGTTACACATACTTGTGGTCCCCCCCCCCACCGCTCCCGTTACACATCCTTGTGGTTCCCCCCCACCACACATCCTTGTGGTCCCCCCCACCGCTCCCGCTACACATCCTTGTGGTCCCCCCCCACAGCTCCCGTTACACATCCTTGTGGTCCCCCCCACCGCTCCCGTCACACATCCTTGTGGTTCCCCCCACTACACATCCTTGTGGTCCCCCCACCGCTCCCTCTACACATCCTTGTGGCCACCCCACCACTGCCACTACACATCCTTCTGGTTCCCCCCACTACACATCCTTGTGGTCCCCCCCACCGCTCCCGTTACACATCCTTGTGGTCCCCCCCCCACCGCTCCCGTTACACATCCTTGTGGTTCCCCCCACCACACATCCTTGTGGTTCCCCCCACCACACATCCTTGTGGTTCCCCCCCACTACACATCCTTGTGGTCCCCCCCACCGCTCCCGTTACACATCCTTCTGGTCCCCCCCACCGCTCCTGTTACACATCCTTGTGGTCCCCCCCACCGCTCCCTCTACACATCCTTGTGGTCCCCCCACCACTGCCACTACACATCCTTGTGGTCCCCCCCACCGCTCCCGTCACAGATCCTTGTGGTTCCCCCCACTACACATCCTTGTGGTCCCCCCCCACCGCTCCCGCTACACATCCTTGTGGCCACCCCACCACTGCCACTACACATCCTTGTGGCCCCCCCCCACCGCTCCCTCTACACATCCTTCTGGTTCCCCCCACTACACATCCTTGTGGTCCCCCCCCACCGCTCCCTCTACACATCCTTCTGGTTCCCCCCACTACACATCCTTGTGGTCCCCCCCCACTGCTCCCGTTACACATCCTTGTGGTCCCCCCCCACCGCTCCTGTTACACATCCTTGTGGTTCCCCCCACCACACATCCTTGTGGTCCCCCCCACCGCTCCCGTTACACATCCTTGTGGTCCCCCCCACCGCTCCCGTTACACATCCTTGTGGTCCCCCCCACCGCTCCCGTTACACATCCTTGTGGTCCCCCCCACCGCTCCCGTTACACATCCTTGTGGTCCCCCCCACCGCTCCCGTCACACATCCTTGTGGTTCCCCCCACTACACATCCTTGTGGTCCCCCCACCGCTCCCTCTACACATCCTTGTGGCCACCCCACCACTGCCACTACACATCCTTCTGGTTCCCCCCACTACACATCCTTGTGGTCCCCCCCACCGCTCCCGTTACACATCCTTGTGGTCCCCCCCCACCGCTCCTGTTACACATCCTTGTGGTTCCCCCCACCACACATCCTTGTGGTTCCCCCCACTACACATCCTTGTGGTCCCCCCCCACCGCTCCCGTTACACATCCTTGTGGTTCTCCCCACCACACATCCTTGTGGTTCCCCCCACTACACATCCTTGTGGTCCCCCCCACCGCTCCCGTTACACATCCTTGTGGTCCCCCCCCCACCGCTCCCGTTACACATCCTTGTGGTTCCCCCCACCACACATCCTTGTGGTTCCCCCCACCACACATCCTTGTGGTTCTCCCCACCACACATCCTTGTGGTTCCCCCCACTACACATCCTTGTGGTCCCCCCCACCGCTCCCGTTACACATACTTGTGGTCCCCCCCCACCGCTCCCGTTACACATCCTTGTGGTTCCCCCCACTACACATCCTTGTGGTCCCCCCCACCGCTCCCGCTACACATCCTTGTGGTCCCCCCCCCACCGCTCCCGTCACACATCCTTGTGGTTCCCCCCACTACACAT
This sequence comes from Leptodactylus fallax, assembly GCA_947044405.1. Classification (NCBI taxonomy): domain Eukaryota; kingdom Metazoa; phylum Chordata; class Amphibia; order Anura; family Leptodactylidae; genus Leptodactylus; species Leptodactylus fallax. The sequence goes on from CAMRHE010000258.1 coordinate 454,339, forward strand.
CCTTCTGGTTCCCCCCACTACACATCCTTGTGGTCCCCCCCACCGCTCCCGTTACACATCCTTGTGGTCCCCCCCCCCACCGCTCCCGTTACACATCCTTGTGGTTCCCCCCACCACACATCCTTGTGGTTCCCCCCCACCACACATCCTTGTGGTCCCCCCCACCGCTCCCGTTACACATCCTTGTGGTTCCCCCCACCACACATCCTTGTGGTTCCCCCCCACCACACATCCTTGTGGTTCCCCCCACTACACATCCTTGTGGTCCCCCCCACCGCTCCTGTTACACATCCTTGTGGTCCCCCCCCACCGCTCCCTCTACACATCCTTGTGGTCCCCCCACCACTGCCACTACACATCCTTGTGGTTCCCCCCACTACACATCCTTGTGGTTCCCCCACCGCTCCCTCTACACATCCTTGTGGTCCCCCCCACCGCTCCCGTTACACATCCTTGTGGTCCCCCCACCGCTCCCTCTACACATCCTTGTGGTTCCCCCCACTACACATCCTTGTGGTCCCCCCCACCGCTCCCGCTACACATCCTTGTGGTCCCCCCCCACAGCTCCCGTTACACATCCTTGTGGTCCCCCCCACCGCTCCCGTCACACATCCTTGTGGTTCCCCCCACTACACATCCTTCTGGTTCCCCCCACTACACATCCTTGTGGTCCCCCCCACCGCTCCCGTTACACATCCTTGTGGTCCCCCCCCCACCGCTCCCGTTACACATCCTTGTGGTTCCCCCCCACCACACATCCTTGTGGTTCCCCCCACCACACATCCTTGTGGTCCCCCCCCACCGCTCCCGTTACACATCCTTGTGGTTCCCCCCCACCACACATCCTTGTGGTTCCCCCCCACTACACATCCTTGTGGTCCCCCCCACCGCTCCTGTTACACATCCTTGTGGTCCCCCCCCACCGCTCCCTCTACACATCCTTGTGGTCCCCCCCCACCGCTCCCTCTACACATCCTTGTGGTTCCCCCCACTACACATCCTTGTGGTTCCCCCACCGCTCCCTCTACACATCCTTGTGGTCCCCCCCACCGCTCCCGTTACACATCCTTGTGGTCCCCCCCCACCACTCCCGTTACACATCCTTGTGGTCCCCCCCACCGCTCCCGTCACACATCCTTGTGGTTCCCCCCACTACACATCCTTGTGGTCCCCCCACCGCTCCCTCTACACATCCTTGTGGCCACCCCACCACTGCCACTACACATCCTTCTGGTTCCCCCCACTACACATCCTTGTGGTCCCCCCCCACCGCTCCCGTTACACATCCTTGTGGTCCCCCCCACCGCTCCCGTTACACATCCTTGTGGTCCCCCCCCCCACCGCTCCCGTTACACATCCTTGTGGTTCCCCCCACCACACATCCTTGTGGTTCCCCCCACTACACATCCTTGTGGTCCCCCCCACCGCTCCCGTTACACATACTTGTGGTCCCCCCCCCCACCGCTCCCGTTACACATCCTTGTGGTTCCCCCCACTACACATCCTTGTGGTCCCCCCCCACCGCTCCCGCTACACATCCTTGTGGTCCCCCCCCCACAGCTCCCGTTACACATCCTTGTGGTCCCCCCCCACCGCTCCCGTCACACATCCTTGTGGTTCCCCCCACTACACATCCTTCTGGTTCCCCCCACTACACATCCTTGTGGTCCCCCCCACCGCTCCCGTTACACATCCTTGTGGTCCCCCCCCCCACCGCTCCCGTTACACATCCTTGTGGTTCCCCCCACCACACATCCTTGTGGTTCCCCCCCACCACACATCCTTGTGGTCCCCCCCACCGCTCCCGTTACACATCCTTGTGGTTCCCCCCACCACACATCCTTGTGGTTCCCCCCACTACACATCCTTGTGGTCCCCCCCACCGCTCCTGTTACACATCCTTGTGGTCCCCCCCCACCGCTCCCTCTACACATCCTTGTGGTCCCCCCACCACTGCCACTACACATCCTTGTGGTTCCCCCCACTACACATCCTTGTGGTTCCCCCACCGCTCCCTCTACACATCCTTGTGGTCCCCCCACCGCTCCCTCTACACATCCTTGTGGTCCCCCCCACCGCTCCCTCTACACATCCTTGTGGTCCCCCCACCACTGCCACTACACATCCTTGTGGTTCCCCCCACTACACATCCTTGTGGTCCCCCCCACCGCTCCCTCTACACATCCTTGTGGTCCCCCCACCACTGCCACTACACATCCTTGTGGTTCCCCCCACTACACATCCTTGTGGTTCCCCCACCGCTCCCTCTACACATCCTTGTGGTCCCCCCACCGCTCCCGTTACACATCCTTGTGGTCCCCCCACCGCTCCCTCTACACATCCTTGTGGTTCCCCCCACTACACATCCTTGTGGTTCTCACTACTGACTTGGTCCCATTTTGAGGATGTACCATTTACATCAGTTACAGTAACCTACCCCTACCTAATGACAGGACCCCTCGCTGTGCACTAAACACTGTGAACCTTCTGTCACACAGGACGAACACGGCTTCATCTCCAGAGAGTTCCACCGCCGCTACAAACTACCCCCATCAGTAAACCCAGCTGCACTAAATTCTGCCCTCTCTGCGGAAGGCCTACTCTCCATCGAAGCACCCGTCAAAGATGACACCAAGACTGAGGAGAGGAGCATACCCATCGCCCGAAAAGACAAGTAAACACCGCAGAAGCTGCAGCCAGCGACAAACATCAAGGCCACACCCCCGACTGTGCAGGAGAGCCCTCTACTGGCTAAAACTGCTCAGTGTGCTTTTACCCCATATTAAGAGATGCCTGCACCCACCTCTGTGGCTTTAAGAGTACATTTATACGTGGCGGTTTTGGGATTATAAATCCCAACATGCTTTTTATTCTCTGCAGGCGTCCTCTCTCTCTTGATGGCTTGTCGCAGATTTGCCATAATTCTTCCAAGACCGTGAGAAATAATAAAAGGTTTATCACTCCAGAGTCCATTCACTGCTATTGTGGTCACCTTCTCAGCCTTACTCCAAATAGGATAGCGCTCCCAGCTGGTTGATACCTATCATTACATGTAAGAGGGAGATTTTTATCCTGAACTATACGGACATAAAGTCCTCACATCACCTGTCCATAGTGTCTGATCACTGCAGACCCCTACCAATCACAAGAATGATGGGGGGGGGGGGGGAAATGTCCCAAGTACCCCTATCTGAATAGTGTGCAGGACAAACAAATGCGGTGCTGCTCCATTCAGTGTCTATGGGACTGACCAAAATAGTCAACATGGAATGGAGCAGCAGGATTGACCATCACTGCATTCAACTGGGAGAACTCAGGACCCCCACTCTTGTGATTGGTGGGGGTCACAGTGATCCAACATTTATCAATTGTAGATATAGCAAACGTTTAAAGGGGTCAGCCAGGATAAATATCTGATCAGTGGAGATAGAAAGGTGGCCCCCACACAGATCAGCTGTTTGGGGGAATGTCCAGTCTCCATTCTACAGTGGGGAAAAAAAGTATTTATTTAGTCAGCCACCAATTGTGCAAGTTCTCCCACTTATAAAGATGAGGCCGGCCTGTAATTGTCATCATAGGTAGACCTCAGCTATGAGAGACAAAATGAGAAAACAAATCCAGATAATCACATTGTCTGATTTTTTAAAGAATTTATTTGCAAATTATGGTGGAAAATAAGTATTTGGTCACCTACAAACAAGCAGGATTTCTGGCTCTCACAGACCTGTAACTTCTTCTTTAAGAGGCTCCTCTGTCCTCCACTCATTACCTGTAGTAATGGCTCCTGTTTGACATTGTTATCAGTATAAAAGACTCCTGTCCACAACCTCAAACAGTCACACTCCAAACTCCACTATGGTGAAGACCAAAGAGCTGTGGAAGGACACCAGAAACAAAATGGTAGCCCTGCACCAGGCTGGGAAGACTGAATCTGCAATAGGTAAGCAGCTTGGTGTGAAGAAATCACCTGTGGGAGCAATAATTAGAAAATGGAAGACATACAAGACCACTGATAATCTCCCTCCATCAGGGGCTCCACGCAAGATCTCACCCCGTGGGGTCAAAATGATCACAAGAACGGTGAGCAAAAATCCCAGAACCCCACGGGGGACCTAGTGACTGACCTGCAGAAAGCTGGGACTAACGTAACAAAGGCTACCGTCAGTAACACACTACGCCGCCAGGGGCTCAGATCCTGCAGTGCCAGACGTGTCCCCCTGCTTAAGCCAGTACATATCCGGGCCTGTCTGAAGTTTGCTAGAGAGCATTTGGATGTTCCAGAAGAGTATTGGGAGAATGTCATATGGTCAGATGAAACCAAAGTAGAACTGTTTGGTAGAAACACAACTCGTGGTGTTTGGAGGAGAGTGAATGCTGAGTTGTATCCAAAGAACACCATACCTACTGTGAAGCATGGGGGGGGCAACATCATGCTTTGGGGCTGTTTCTCTGCAAAGGGACCAGGACAACTGATCCGTGTACATGAAAGAATGAATGGGGCCATGTATTGTGAGATTTTGAGTGCAAACCTCCTTCCATCAACAAGGGCATTGAAGATGAAACGTGGCTGGGTCTTTCAGCATGACAATGATCCCAAGCACACCGCCAGGGCAACGAAGGAGCGGCTTCGTAAGAAGCATTTCAAGGTCCTGGAGTGGCCTAGCCAGTCTCCAGATCTCAACCCCATAGAAAACCTTTGGAGGGAGTTGAAAGTCCATGTTGCCCAGTGACAGCCCCAAAACATCCCTGCTCTAGAGGAGATCTGCATGGAGGAATGGGCCAACATACCAGCAGCAGTGTGTGCCAACCTTGTGAAGACTTACAGGAAACGTTTGACCTCTGTCATTGCCAACAAAGGATATATAACAAAGTATTGAGATGAACTTTTGTTATTGACCAAATACTTATTTTCCACCATAATTTGCAAATAAATTCTTTAAAAATCAGACAATGTGATTTTCTAGATATGTTTTCTCATTTTGTCTCTCATAGTTGAGGTCTACCTATGATGACAATTACAGGCCGGCCTCATCTTTGTAAGTGGGAGAACTTGCACAATTGGTGGCTGACTAAATACTTTTTTCCCCCACTGTATATACGGCACGGAGTCGGAAGCAAATGGCTCCATGCCCTGTATAGTGCCTGAGCGCCAGTACTGCAGCTCCCAATGAAGTTAATGATATATAAGCTATACGATATGGGGCACAGAGCTAACAACTTCCTGGTCCATGCTGTGTATAGTACAGGCATCAGAAGTGGCCCCCTACAGCCACATCCTGACCAACCCCTTTAATTTCAAAGTCTATTCTGGGAACACCCCTTTAATAGTAATGAGGTCTGATAAGAATCGCATCTACGTACAATCACTCACACTATGGTTTAGGCTGCGGCCCCATGTTGCGGAAACGCAGCTTTTTTTTGTTGCGTTTTTTTGAGCCAAACCCAGGAGTGGATTGATCAGAAGGTAGAAGTATAAGAACTTCCTATATATTTTCATTCCTTTGGTAGCCATTCTTGGCTTAAGAAAAACACAGTAAAATCTGCAACAATAAAAGCTGCATTTCTGCAACGTGGGACCTCACCCTTAAAGGGTTTTTATCAACTAATAACCTATCCTTAAAAGATCATCAGCTGAAGATCAGCGGGACTCCTGCAGCTGCTCGACGTCATGTTCATTGGCCACAAAATCTGTTTGCAGCTCAGTCCCATTCAAGTGAACGGGGCTGAGCTGGGATACAAAGCACAGTTACAATACAATACATGGCGTTGTGCTTGATTTCTGCGAAAAGGCTGCAGCGCTCACCTGAACACTGGAGTCTCTTCTTATAGATGATCAATGGGGATCCTGGGTGTCGCAATCCTGCTGATATTCAATAGACAGAGCCCCTTTAAAATGGGTTCCCAGGAATGAAATACAGAATCCCTATCCTTAGGATAGGTCATTAATATGTGAATGGTTTGGGGCACAATACCACAGACAGCCGTACAAGGTGGCAGCGGCTTCATAGGTCAATGACGTCACAGCAGCAGCTTAGTCCCATTGAAGCTGCAATACCAAGCACAACCACTACACAATGTACATCGCTGTGCTTAGTATTCAGTGAAGAGACTGCAGTCCATAGTGGAGTCCCCAGGTGTCAGACCCCCATCGATCACAGATTCATGATCCCTATTCCAAAGACAAATCTTCAATATTACGAGCCCGTAAAACCCCTTTAATTGATCAGACCAAAGCAAGAAACTGCTCGAGAAACTTGCTGTACCCCACAACGTAGGACACGTCTCCTCTCGCTTCCTCCTACCGCAGGGGAATTGCTCAGATAGACGCAATGAACAGCGCACTCCGGGACGGTTGTATTCAATGTTTTATCATAAACGCTACATACAATGTGTTCATACATGAAAATCCAAAAAAGGCATCCAGGCTTCATAAAATACTAATGTCCATTTAAAAAAAACAAAAAACCAAAAGAACAGGAAATGCGCCGAGTGTGATGGCCTGACATGCGCCAACATGTTAAAAATCCCGGATTATGTGCTGGTACCTAAAACCTGTCCCCAATAATAACAACAACACAATTAAAACCAGAGTAAAAAGGGTTAAAAAAACAGCAGGGAATTAGCAGGAAAAAGAAGAATCAAAAACTCTGACTTTACCGACAGCCCTGGGGGTTATAGCAGGGGCTTAAAGGGATTTCCCAGGGAATCTTTTCTACTTATCGTCCGTCTAGGTTCTTTAGGTGTTGAACGTCAGGCTTCTGGGCTGGTTCTGAACCCCAGATCACATGATCGGGACCAACACCCGGCACCCTCTTCCTCCTCCTCTCCGTGTTCCATGGTATTAAGTGTATATGGGGGTGACTATACCAGTACTATTATGGATTCTGACAGCCACCTCGGAGAGGAGGGAGCTGAATGCTGGCTCTGATCATGTGATGGGGTGTCAGAACCAGCCCAGAAGTCACAACACATAAAGTTACCCAGGCCGGCCATAAGTGAAAAAAAAAAAATAAAAAATCTCCAGAGAGCCCCTTTAAGAGAGCCAGTGAATTGTCCTTTCTCTGTGAAGTCGTGAAAGGCGTTGACTAGGATTAAAAAGACAAGGCTGTTTTCTAAAAACAGCACCACCCCTCTCCACAGGCTGTATGAGGTATTGCAGCTCAATCCAATCAGGTTAAAGGAGTGGAGCTGCAGTACCACATGCAATCTGTGGACAGCCATGGCGCTGTTATTCCAACCGTCTCCATAACTGGGTGACCATCACCCATTATATTTCAACAATGTTGTCACCCAACTTTTCCACATTCCTGAATGGCATCACTGTCTAGACTGGACTCTGGTAAAGCTGGGTGATTGCTGCTGTGAGCGCAGATGACTAGACTGATGATACTGGTGCTGTGTGATACATGGCCGGACCGGACACTCTGACATAACTAAACAACCCCCGTGTACCCCAGGACATGGCGCATGTACGGAATTATCCGTTGTCCTCCAGGATCCCTTCAGGATGCAAAACCTCTAAAGGAGCATAAAAAACATGTGACCAAGAAACACCGGAGCCGCAGTCTGAGCCTGGGACGTATCGCCGCCTCACTGCCGCTCATACATCTCCTTGAGTATCTTCATGCTCTGGGCGTAACGCTGCTGGTTCCGATAAGAGGAGTCCTTCCACCTGTCACATACAAATAAAGGTTTTTGTTTTGTTTTCCATAGCATTGTTGGAGGTGTGGTGGGGTGCGCGGTTCTGCCCGCTATTACCTCTGCCGGATCTTCTTCCACCGGTTCATATTTTGATAGATGAGCGTAGACATGCTGGGGGTCATCTCTGTAGGCTGAAATGACACAGAGATCATCAGAAGGTTTCCACATTATTGCCATTACTGCAGCCAAAAAGTACATTATAATATGGAACAATAGTCGTGGCTGAAGCTGCATTTTGTATGCTAAAAGTAAGGTTTCCTGCTGCCGCCACTAGGGGGAGCTCACTGTAGATGGGTTTGTTCTGTACTGCAGTGAGCTCCAGTGGTGAGCCTCCAGTTTCACAAGACTTCAATAGAAGCCTTTTTCATAGTTTTCTTCAATGGGGGTCCATAGCTGAGAACCCCCCCAAAATCAGGAGTATATCTGACACTAGGAACCCCCACCAGCCTCTTCCCTGTGCTGATGACATCACGTTTTCAGTCACATGGTACAGTAGCAGAACAGTCCCAGTGAATTGCTGAGCTGCAATAACAAGTACAGCCACTATACAATGTACGGCCCTGTACTTGATATACAGTGAAGAGGCTGCACGACTCGCCTGAATTCTGCAGCCTCTACCAGCTGATCGGTGGAGGTCCCAGCTGTTGGACTGCAACCCAATCACATACTGATGACCTATTCTAAGGATTATCAATATACAAGTCCTGGTTATAAAGTTCCTGTCTACTGCATCATCAGGCGCCATATTATTACAACATATGTGCCTTTATGGCAGCGCTCACCATGTTAATATTGAGTGGCTCCTCCTCTCGGGGGAGGGGTGAAGGGATCCTCAGGTTGACCGGCTCTCCCGCTTCTGTTACTGGGCAGGGGGATGGGGGAGGCAGGTGATAGACGTTCTGAGAGCTCCCATTCACTACGTCACCCTGAAGATACAAGAAGGATCCAGTAAACTAGTGGTCACTGTCTCATAACTATAACCCCCAGCATGTCCTGACAACCACAGGCATGCTGAGAGTGATAGTTCTACAGCAGCTCAATGGTAGTAATGCTGAATGAGGGGCCCCTACAGACCTCTTCTGATGGCGGTGGTGTTGGAGGGGGCTCGGGGGCTCTGGATCCTGGAGAATTACGGAGCCAGGCTCGGCAGACGGGGTACAGGGGAGTCTCTTCTGAAAACTGCGCCAAGTCCACACTCCGATCAAAGAGGCGGATGACGAAAGTGTCTGAAAAAGAGAAGAGGTTTTGTTTTGTTTTTTGTTTTTAAATGAAATCTCAAAACTTTATTGACCTAAATCAGCAAAACTGTTTAACCCCTTAGTAATGTAACACTAATGTAACGGATGACTATTGGTCTTTTGCATTCTCACATCCCATAAAGGAATTGCCAGGATTCTCGCTTACTGGTTTTGGGCAGCGCTGCCTCAGGGACTCCGTCCTCCTCTTTCCTTTTCTTACGGCGGTGGTGAGAGGGGCGCACTGACGGCCTATTAAAGTGCAGAAACAAAAAAAGAGTTAATGAATGAAACCATACAATATGAGGGACTAATACAGGATGGTGACATCATATTGTCTGGCCACTGTCTTTTCTGGGCGTAGCGAAGTCTACAATAACGTCTTTTGGTGACTAATACACTCTGGTCATTAAGGGGTTAAAAAAAAAAAAAAAAACACCCTTACCCGCCTGATCTTGTCACTTTACAACTGGCCATTGGTCAATTAGCCACCACTAGGGGGAGCTCAGGAGCTTACTGAAGACAGAATAGGGTAAACTATATAACACATATACAACAAGCTCCCTCTAGTGCTGGCCACAGGAAGCACAATGTAAAGTGATAGAAGTGGTAAAAAGGCAGACGTTTTGGTGCTTTGTATCAGAAATAAACTAGCTTTGACCCCAATAAAGGTAAATTAAGAGATTAAACAGGCCCTAACGCGGAAATGCTGTTTAAAGCTGGAGTTACACTTTAAGTCAGGGGTTGAGGGATCATCTGAAAAGGACATGAAGCAGCACCACATCTGTCAGCATCTCTTAGCCAATCAGCACTGTAGAGAACGCTCCCGGTGATGCTGATTGGCTAAGACCTTCTAACAGGCTCCCCCCATGCCCTATCCTTTTCGGCTGGATGCCGGTCACAGGAACAGCGCCCTAAATTCTAGTTCTGTATAAATGTAAGAAAGAACAATTACCGCTTTCCGGCAGAAGACGGAGAAGAGTCTCTGAAAGACAAAGAGGGAATTGTTTAGGACATGATCTTCACGTAAAAATACAAGAACATCTTGGACTGATCAGGAAGTGTCTTGTGCTGCTGACTTGGAGACTTTCTCCTTAAAGGCCTGGGATTTTTACATTTTGTGGCTGGAGAAAGCAGAAGTGTCCCGAGTGTGACTCACAGGAGGCCGAGTGGGGTGGGAACAGGGTCAAAATACTTGTATTGCAGTTCAGCAACCCTGAAGGGAATAGAATAGAGCTGCGAGACCATATGCAACCTATGGATAGGCATGGGGCTGTAGCCTGTGTGGACTTTTCACTTTGAGCTGCACTGATACATTGTAGCAAACAACCTGGACAGTAGAGGAATCCAGCTGCTGCTGTGTCTATCTGACATAGGATTCCCTACAATCCTAATAATTCTCACAGGTGAGGGTTTGCTGCAGTGTGTCCAGTTTAGTAATGCCACACCACAGTGTTAACCCCTGATATCACTCAGCTTCTTCCTTACTTGCACTGGGAGTCTGTCAATGCTTTTCCACTTTCATCCTCCATCTGCTCCCTGTAAGTCAGAAAAACCATCATGTAAGACACACACACACACACACGGAAAAAAAAAATTATATCACATACATTTCAGTTTTCACTTTGTACAGCGGTGACATCACACTGGGATGACATCACTGCTCCACGAGTTATACTTTACAACAGTGACATCATATGTCTTAGGCCTAATGCACACGACCAAGTATGCAGACCAAGGCTCTCCCGAGGGGGCGTCTGATGCTCTGTTCCGATGAATACAAAGCAGGTCCCATGCTGCTCTGTGAACGGATCTGAAGCCCTCAGAGGTGAATGAATCACGTAAGACACTTGGATGACACTCAGAGTGCCATCCAAGTGTATTCAACTGCAAAAATCGGTCACCCCTCGGACGGCACACTCGGTCATTTGCATGGGGCCTTACTTGGATGTCATTACTGTTCCATATAAGTTACACAGTACAATAGTGACATCATATATATTATTGGTGTTACATCACTGCTCCATAGGTTATACTATACAACAGTGATAGAATGACTTACTGGGATGACATCACTGCTCCACATGCAGTATACTGACAACAGTGTTATCACATAAGTTATAGGAATAACATCAGTCCATATCAGTTATACTATACAACAGTGACATCACACGTTTTACTGGGATGACATCATTGCTCTATAAATTATACTGTACAACAGTGATATCATGACATCAGTGTTCCCAATTAGTTACACTTGTACAACACTGACATCACACAACTTACTAGGCTGACATCACTGCTCAATAGTACATACAGTACACTGTAGTACACTGCTCAATAATACAACAGTGACATCACAAGTCTTACTGGGATGACATCACTACTCCATACATACTGTACAACAGTGACATCATCCATCTTATTGGGATGACTTTTTTTTATGCTTTAGTGATATGTCAACATGCATATATAAAATTTTGATTCTTTATGCAAATGACATAAATGGGCACCGAGCCTTCGGCTGCACCACTACTCACCACTGCTAATAGTTGCACTTGCACAAATCTGGTAGTAGACTCTCTATAAAGGGAGCCTGTCAGCAGGAATTAATACCCCAAACCAGCCCCAGTACCTTATAAAGCAGCTGCAGTGTCAGGATGATCCTCTTCTTATGTTCCAGCATTTATTCCATATGCTAATTAGTTTTATAAAGTCAAGGGGGTGGGGAATCGGCCAATACAGTCTGTCTCGCCACACCCTCAAACAGCCCCTGTGATTAGGTCTCTGAGTATAGGGACGTCACCACTCAGCTTTCCTGATAGCCTGCGCAAGCACTGTGTTACTGCGCCTTACAGAGGTGCGCTCCTGACTATCCTTGCACATGTGCGGAGAACAGGACTTGACAGGCAATGTATACCTGGGCGGACAACGCATATGCCAGAATCCGGGATATCAGGAAAGCTGAGTAGTAACATTCTGGTAGTCAGAGATGTCAACCAAACCACAGAGGCTGTCTGGGGAAGTGAAGAGCGGACTGACTCTCCGCCTCCTTGACTTCATAAAAGTAATTAGCCTGATTTTTATTCACATTACAGCAAAGCTGGGCCATAAAAAGGAAACCCTTCTGACACTCTCCAGCTGCTTTATAAGGTGCTGGGGCTGGTTTGCATGTCATTTATACTGTACAAAAGTGACATCACTAGTCTACCTAGTTTTATTGTACAAGAGTGACATCACTAGTCTACCTACTTATACTGTACAAGAGTGACATCACTAGTCTACCTAGTTTTATTGTACAAGAGTGACATCACTAGCCTACCTAGTTATACTGTACAAGAGTGACATCCATCACTAGTCTACCTAGTTATACTGTACAAGAGTGACATCACTAGTCTACTTAGTTTTATTGTACAAGAGTGACATCACTAGTCTACCTAGTTTTATTGTACAAGAGTGAGATCATATGTCTTACTGGGATGAAGTCGTTGGTCTGCATATACACCAGTGACATCACATCTTATCAGGATGACATCACTGCTCCACATAAGAAGCTAAGCCAACATTTGATTATACTTAGGAGGTCCCCACAATACAATGCAATCCTATAATATAATTTACATTTTGATCTGGCCCCTCACCTGTCCACTTCGCTCCTGTCCAACAGCCCCTTTAAGACGGCATCCAGACGACTACGAGCACTCGCCGCCTCCAGATCTGACAGAAGAAGAAGACGACAAACAATCTGTCACATTTACTGATGGTTTGTAAGTTTCTCTTATTAAACAGAAATGACTGACGTGACATCCCAGAATGGTCCTGAGGGGGACGCCTGGCGTGAGGGACCTGTCACATGATCATCTCAGACATGGTGTACATCCCCTTTAAGAACTGTACACTGTAACAGTGGTGGGCACCACTTCTGCCACACTGGCATAGAAAGTGACTAGATTTCATCACACAGCGGTGTCATTGTATGAGAAGTCACCGGTTCATTAGTTTACTGCAGAGAAGAATTGAATGGAAGCAAAGCAAAGTATGAACAGAGCCCAAGTCCTCACCTGTCTTCTCCACCTTCACCTTGGCAAGGGACATGGCTGCCAGCAGAGGTTGTCCCAAGAGGGGATTGTCCTCAGGAATGTAATATTCTATATTAGGGTTCCTATAATGGAGACACAATGATTACGTAAGAGGTTGAAGCCTAAGAGGTCAGCTCAGTCCACTAGTGACATCACTGTTCTACACAAGTTATACCGTGACATCACACTTTACACGGATGACATAAGTGATCCACATAAGTTATACTGTACAACGATGACATCACTGCTCTACATAACACACCTTACAGGGATGACATCAATAGTCAAAGTTATACTGTACAACAGTGCCACTGGGATGACATCACTGCTCCATATAAGTTATACTGCCTAGTGATGACATCAGTTACGTTACTCCACATAATTTATACTGTACAACAGTGACATCATGGCTTCTATAAATTATACCATACAACTGTGACATCACACATCTTACAAGGATGACATGACTGCACCATGTTGTATTGTAGGCCAGTCAACTCCTGTAAATGATACCGTTTAACAGTGACATCACTGCTGCATACAAGTCATACTGTACAACTGTGACATCACACGGTGTACTTGGATGACATCACAACCGCAATTTTACTCTGACTCACAGGTGACCAAACGCTGTACCCAGAGTCTACTCGGCAAACTGTGATAGATTCTACAGCAACAACAAAAAAATCCTTCTCACACAGCTGCAGCTTGTTACAATGTATCCATGCACAGATAGTGCTTTAGTTTACCACGCTCATGATGTCACCAGCTCTGCAGCTACAAAGCTGTGAAAACGTTGGCTGCATCGTCCCTTGAAATAAGATCACTGCAAAACAGGAGTGACATCACTAACTCGGCAAAATATACTGCACTGAGTGATGTCATCAACCGCAGTGACATCACCTCCAAAACCATGAGGTCACTGCTGCAAAAGGTTTATGTATGGAGCACATCAGTGCCAGCACACATCTTACATCAGTGACATCACCATTCTAAAGATAGAAGTCATGTTTGACAACAGTGACGTCACTACCCTCATATTAAAGGACTATTTTGAACAGGAGTGACGTCATCACCTCTCTAAGACAAGTGTATAATTCACTGATAAGACGGTAAATATCGCACGGCACATGAACACACATTTATTATGAGCCGTTTTCTCTATGGAGGTTGCAAGGCAGTAACTGGTCAGTCACTAGGCTGAGGTTGTTGTTATTTTTAGTCAGTGACTGGAGAGTGTAAAACCGGACACTGAAAGCTGTATCCCAGTATGAGATCACATACTCCAGCTCTCACGTGACCGGCCCGGTACCGCCCACCCCTCACACTCCTCCTCCGACTCTCCCGGGCTCCGTTACCGGCTCAACTCACCTTAAAACCCGCTTCTCTCCTAGCCCCGCCTCCCGTCTATCCATTGGTTAACGCTTCCTTCCAGCCATAATCCCATTGGCTCCCTTCCCTGTATATCACAGCAGTCCAACCAATCAAAGGCGTTCATTGGGGATACGCCTTTCGCATGTGCGTAATGACGTAGAGGAGACGCAATTTTTACTCTAAAGGCATGACGGGTAATGTAGTTCAGACGGCCGTTGAGAGAGACGTTACTTCCCAGAATTCTTTACGGCAGGATGACAGTTGCTAGGAGACAGGCGGCCGGAAACGGCGGGAGGTTCGAGTACAGAAGAGGTAATGAGCAATGGCTGATGTAGCTGCGTGAATCTACGTCACTGTCTGCCGGTATACAGGTATTTTATACAGAGGTTGTGCTTCTTGTGGTGCAGCCCTGACTTGTCTATGAGTCAGTATTAGATACCTCAATGTGCTCTGCATGCTGACTGCTTGTGTGTATTCACCGCCCAATCTGAACAGAGTCCTAGGTTGTTTACGTTATCTGTCATGGCGGCGAAGCAAAATATTACACTGCGTCATGGTAAATGTCACCTCAAGACTGCACTTATATCTGCTTCTGGCAAAGCTGGGTGACCACTAAAATGGCTACAATTATTTCTCCAACAAGGGTCGTCACCCAGCTTTCCTACACTCCTGAACAGTAAATCCGTAGTGTTAGATGTATCACAGATTTAGATTTGCAGTTCAGGTCTCTGTGTCCGTCCCTTTTAGAAGCTGTCATGTCGACCATGTTGGCTGCCACCTGACTTTCCCAGAATTGGACAAGAGGGCGGCTCCAGGATGCAGTTGATGTTTATGGAGGTGTGTTTGGTGCTTTGTATCAGTGTCCACGTACTGAATCTGTTATTTTCATACTGCAGAGACTTGAAGAGGAGGAGGAGGACGCCGCAGGAATCACCGGCCATGAAGAGCAGGTGCGTGACCGGTCACTGAGCCGTCCCATGAGTGAAGCTCCGCCTCTTCGTTACCTTAAAGGGATTGCCTGGGACTTCCTGCAATTTACCTAAAAGCATCCATGTCATCCCCAGCGCTGCTATTTTGGTTATCCCCGCCGGTCCTGAAGCCATATCATCATGCATATCATTCACGTGGCTGCTGCTCCAGCCAATGTCGGACTGAGCCACCAAAGCACCAGAGATTCCTCCAATGGCTCCAGGCTCATCACCTTACTGGTCTAGTAACACATACCCAATTTGAGGGGTAGGATGGCCTATATCGTAAGAGTTTTTGGAGGGTGGTCCCAAGGAACCTGGTCTCATGTAAACCTCACTGTGGGGGTTAGTGACTGACTGCAGTGCTCACGTGGATGATATGTGTGATGTCATCAGTGCAGGAATGGCAGAGACCACCAGAGTGATCCGGGCATTAACCATAAGTAATGGGTTCTTTGTAATCTTATAGCCCTCCATCTCCACAACCAGCTTCTTGTCAGTGACCTCCATGATCAGCTTGTTGTAAGGGACCCCCGCATCCTCCAATGGCTTCTTGTCAGGGATTCATGCTCACCTCATTGTCTGGGACTCCCATCTCATTCTTAAAGGAGATAAAAGAAAAAATATCCACCACTTCAAAAATTTGGAAAAATAAAATGTAACTTTTAATAATCATCAGGAAAGTATAAAAATATAGAACTTCAGAAAAATATGAATATTGCACACAACATTTTTTTAAAGGGGTTTTCCCATCTCGGGGTTTCTCCTGTCTCCTCTTCCCTTCCACGTCCTGGTTTTCTGCTCAGACCAGCATTGAACTTGCTGTAAATTGCACAGTTGTCACTGTGGAGTGCTGTGTCTGACAAGCAGAGCAAGACAAAGCAATGTATTGGGTAAACCCTTCAGTTGTCTTAAAGGGAGTGTCACCAGAGCCTGGAATCTCAACCCAGCCCCGCAGATAGGTTAGGGTCACTAGAATCATGTTCCCCTTGTGAATCGCTGCATCCGTTGTTGAGATATCACTTTTGTCAACAAATGAGCTCTTTGGAGCAACGAGGGCATGGTCATTGCTCCAAAGAGGTAAGTGGCAACACCCTCATTGCTACAAAGAACTTATTTACATATTGACAAAAATGTTGAAATTCTGAGCAATAGAGGCAGTGATTCACAAGGGGAAAACACTGAGGTTAGGGTCACCTGAATCAATCTGTGGGGCTCAGTTCTGGAGATGGAAATACCCCTTTAGGCTAAGACCCCATGTGGCGTGCCACAGCCAAAAAGCTCTGCGGAAAAGCATTGCGGTTTTTCACAGAAAGTCCACAGAGTTTTCCTCTGCAGACTTTCTACTCCTATTATACCTATACAGAAAGCGCCAATGTTTCCGTAGGTATAATTGACATGCTGCGATTTACAAAAACGCAACGGTTTTGGATATCGTAGCATTTCCACTAGCGGGTATTTTTCTGCAACGTGTGGATGGGATTAGCCAGAATTTCATCCACTTTCCAGGTAATGTAAAATGCAGCACTTTTTTACTGCGGCGTTTCTGCCACGGGTAACACGCAGCATTTTCGAAACATGGGCTTAGAGGACCTTTCATGTCCTTAGGCATGAATGGAGGTTCGTATTCTTTAAAGAGGACCTTTCATGTCCTCATGAACATGTGGTTTTACATACCACTAGAAAGCCGACAGTGCGCAGAATTCAGCGTACTGTCGGTTTTCCCATTATGTGCCCCAGTACTGGAGATATCGCTGCCGTTAGTTTTCTGCCCATCGTCAGAAGGCGTTCCTGACAGTCTAGCTGGGCTGTGAGCAAGGCCCCCCCTGACTGTACTCATCCATAGCGCTATACTGTCAGAAGGGGCGTTCCTTACCACCCGGCGATGACACTGAGCTGTGAGGAACGTTCCCAAAGTACAAGTCTATGGACGAGTAGAGTCAGGGAGGGGCTTTCCTCACAGCCCAGCGAGACTGTCAGAAATGCCCTTCTGACGATGGGCAGAAAACTAATGGCAGCGATATCTCCAGCCCTGGGGCACATAATGGGAAAACCGACAGTACGCTGAATTCTGCGCACTGTCGGCTTTCTAGCGGTATATAAAACCACATGTGCATGAGGACATGAAAGGTTCTCTTTAAGGAATACTGATGTAAATAGGGGCTGACCAAAACAAATGACCCCATAAAGGGAACTCTGCCTAAAAAGATGACAACCCCTCCCCCCCCCCCCCCCAACTGAATCTCCATTCAAGTCTAAATTTTCCAGTTTTAGAAACTACATGAACTCCAACAAAAATTCTGTTATCTGTCATTACTTCCATATGTCTTTCTAGTTTAGGGGTTTGGGGAGGAGCAGTACCACATAGCTGAGTTGTACCATTTAAAGGTGATGCTGTCAGGTGCCGCTGCCCAGGTTTCGTTCTGGGTCCCCGGCTCCTGTGCCCGCCTCTTTCATCTCTTCTATTGTCCGTGCCGCTGACTGGAAACTGATCCGCAGCTTTAATAATATATCAGCCCCGCACCCTGCTGACACTGATACTACATTTTCCAGGCTGCCTGTTTTTATCCAAGTTTAATGATCCGGGGACAGCGCCCTTCATGTCTCTCCTGACACCATATATAGTTATAATGAATATACACCCTTCAGCCATAACAATAAAACCAGCTGAATAATGTGGGCTATCTGGTGACCATGGCGCCTGTCAGGGGTGGGAGATACAGTATTAGGCCACAAGTGAACAGTCAGGTCTTGAGGTTGATGTGTGGGAGACAACAAAACGGGGCAAGTGTAAGGATCTGAGCGACTGGGACAAGAGGCGTCATGGTGACTACTGGGTCAGAGCATCTCCCAAACGGCCGGTTTTGTTGGGTGCTCCTGGTATGGCGTGGTACAAGGATGGACGACCAGTGAACTGGCGGCAGGGTAATGCCTGCCCAAGGCTCTCTGATGTAGGGAGAGTGAAGGCTTGCCGACCTGGTCTGATAGAAGAGCTACTGTAAAGCAAGCTGCTGAAAAGTTCCTGCAGGTTGTGATAGGAAGGTGTCATTACACACAGGGCATCAGCGTGTGCTATATGTGGGGCTGAGTAGCCACAGACCGGTCAGAGTGCCCATGCTGAGCCCTGTTCACCACCTGCAGCACCTATAATGGACACCTCAGCATCACAACCGGACTATGAAGCAATGGAAGAAGACGCCTGATCTGATGGGTCAGGTGTTACATCATGTGGACGGCCGGGTGTGCGTGTGCGTCACTTACCTAGGGAAGAGATTATAAGGGGGCACTATGGGCAGTGTGATAGTCTGGACAATGTTCTGCTGGGAAACTTTGGGTCCTGACATCATGTGGATGTTACTGTGACATGTACCACCTACCTAAACAATGTACAGATTAGTACCCCCCTTCATGACAGCAGCGCCCCCTAATGGCAGTGCCCTCTATCAGCAGGATAATGTCCCAGACACAACGCAAATAGCGTTCAGCAATGATGTGAGGAACATGACAAATAGTTCCAGGTCATGGCTTAGCTCCAAATTCCCCAGATCTCAATCTAAGCCATCGTCTGTGGAATTTTCTGGATAAACAAGTCCTATCCATGGAGGCCGCACCGAGCAACTTACGGGACATGAAGAATCTGCTGCTGGCACCTCAGTGCCTCATACCACAGGATGTCCTCAGAGAAGGGGACGACACAATACTAGGCAGGAGGTTTTAATGTTCTGGCTGCTCGGTGTTGTATACTGTGGGTGTCTATACATTATATATAGGGCCTGTCATGTTTTTTTGCAGTGTCGCTGTGTTTTCCAACCAGGGAGATCCTTTCCCAACCCAGACCAGGCCTAGGACTCATTATCACCCATCTTCGCCCCAGAAGGTGACGGAGGCGCAGAAACAAACCGTAAGTGCAGCGAACGACCCTTCACCTTCTGACAATGTGGCATACTAAATAATACAGTGTATTATTATATATTAATATTCCTTTAATCTGACATCGGTGGGACTGATGTGTGATGTGTACTGGATTATATCAGAGATACATGTAATTCACATTATGCTTCACTTTGACCTTTACTCAATTTCGTCTCTGTTCACACTGATTCCTGATCCTGTTCCTCTTGTTCCAGGTTCTCAGTCCAGATCGGCTGCGCTCCCTTCCTCACCATCTCTCTGATGCGCTCAGCCCCCCTGATCTTAGCTTCCTTGTAGGATCCCAGCGACTGGTTCCTGGTCTTCCAGAGTCTGACTCTTCTGAGCCTTTTGATGAATCGTGGCCTTCTACTGAAGACAGCAGTAAGACTCCAGAGCGGGATGAGAGGGCCGCTGCTTCCAATAGTGCGACAACTGATAAACAGAGAGTCCCGGGGGCTGAAGATTCAGTCCTAGCAAGGTGATAAATAACACTAAAAGTGGGATCAATTGTTTCTAAACCTAACATTCAGCAATACATTATATTATACTCCAGAGCTGCAATTATAATTCTGCTGTTTTTTTTAAGAAAAAAAAAAAAGTCAGCAAGCTTGTCATCAGGCATAAGGTAAAGACTTGTACAGATGATTATATAGTTCCTGCTGTAAAAAAAAAAAAAAACACTTCCCAGAATGGAAATCACCAGAACATGTTTCGTGTAAAGACTAAATTAGCAGGAGCGTGCAGAGAGATGTTAGCTCTGAAGCCTGCAAAATAGTCAATGCAGTTCTTGAGTATAACACAGGATGTAACTCTGCATAGGATAAGTAGTGTAATATATGTACACAGTAACTGCACCAGCAGAATAGTGAGTGCAGCTCTGGAGTATAATACAGGATGTAACTCAGGATCAGTACAGGATAAGTAATGTAATGTATGTACACAGTGACTGCACCAGCAGAATAGTGAGCGCGGCTCTGGAGTATAATACAGGATGTAACTCTGGGTTAGTACAGGATAAGTAATGTAATGTATGTACACAGTGACTGCACCAGCAGAATAGTGAGTGCAGCTCTGGAGTATAATACAGGATGTAACTCAGGATCAGTACAGGATAAGTAATGTAATGTATGTACACAGTGACTGCACCAGCAGAATAGTGAGTGCAGCTCTGGAGTATAATACAGGATGTAACTCAGGATCAGTACAGGATAAGTAATGTAAGGTATGTACACAGTGACTGCACCAGCAGAATAGTGAGTTCAGCTCTGGAGTATAATACAGGATGTAACTCAGGATCAGTACAGGATAAGTAATGTAATGTATGTACACAGTGACTGCACCAGCAGAATAGTGAGTGCAGCTCTGGAGTATAATATAGGATGTAACTCAGGATCAGTACAGGATAAGTAATGTATGTACACAGTGACTGCACCGGCAGAATAGTGAGCGCAGCTCTGGAGTATAATACAGGATGTAACTCAGGATCAGTACAGGATAAGTAATGTAATGTGTATACACAGTAACTGCACCAGCAGAATAGTGAGTGCAGCTCTGGAGTATAATACAGGATGTAACTCTGGGTTAGTACAGGATAAGTAATGTAATGTATGTACACAGTGACTGCACCGGCAGAATAGTGAGCGCAGCTCTGGAGTATTAATACAGGATGTAACTCAGGATCAGTACAGGATAAGTAATGTAATGTATGTACACAGTGACTGCACCAGCAGAATAGTGAGTGCAGCTCTGGAGTATAATGCAGGATGTAACTCAGGATCAGTACAGGATAAGTAATGTAATGTATGTACACAGTGACTGCACCAGCAGAATAGTGAGTGCAGCTCTGGAGTATAATACAGGATGTAACTCAGAATAAGTAATGTAATGTATGTACACAGTGACTGCACCGGCAGAATAGTGAGTGCAGCTCTGGAGTATAATACAGGATGTAACTCAGGATCAGTACAGGATAA
Source organism: Leptodactylus fallax (assembly GCA_947044405.1). Lineage (NCBI taxonomy): Eukaryota > Metazoa > Chordata > Amphibia > Anura > Leptodactylidae > Leptodactylus > Leptodactylus fallax. The sequence goes on from CAMRHE010000258.1 coordinate 475,581, forward strand.
ATAATGTAATGTATGTACACAGTGACTGCACCAGCAGAATAGTGAGTGCAGCTCTGGAGTATAATACAGGATGTAACTCAGGATCAGTACAGGATAAGTAATGTAATGTATGTACACAGTGACTGTACCAGCAGAATAGTGAGTGCAGCTCTGGAGTATAATACAGGATATAACTCAGGATCAGTACAGGATAAGTAATGTAATGTATGTACACAGTGACTGCACCAGCAGAATAGTGAGTGCAGCTCTGGAGTATAACACAGGATGTTGTTTTCATGTACTTCCCATTATCACCCATTCTGTCATATTGGGAGGTTACGTTTTAACCAGTTTGTGATTTACAGGTACATAGAAAGATTTCGCAGTGGGCGTCCCACCAGTCGCAGGGAGCGGTCTCCTCCACCTTCTGGACTGAAAGACTTTTGGTGGCTTCAGGAGTCTCCTGATAGCCCAGAAGTGCAGAGGTTTCGACCAGGCTCAGGTGAGTGTCACACACTGGCATGGAATGAAGGAGAGCTGAGAACACCTGTATGTTACGGCTAGTTTATATAACTCGCCAGATACTGCGGAGATCAAAGGGTTAATGGCTGGGGATCTGTAGGGATTGTTTATCACCCACACCTATGGGTTTCTGAGCTGTTTCATGTTGCAGGAACCTCAGCTCATCGGGAGTCTTCTCCTCACAACCTGGAGAGGACGCCGACTCTAGAGGTAAGTAACGCTACTAAGCTATTGCATTAGGTAACTTACAGTGAAAACTCTTTGAGACCACTACCCAAAATTACACTAAGTGGTCTCCTAGGGAGCGGGCTTCTCCCTAATGACTGGTATGTGTAATATATGAAGGAACTGAAAACCTGCATCAGGAAATCTGGTTTAGATAAAGAGTGGTCTTGTCGAAGAGGGGGGGTCTTATGAAGAGCTTTATTAAGGTGTTTTCTCGCATCCCCTTTCTCAGGACAGTTCTCTGAATGACTCCAGGCTTTGTCCGGAGGACGTGGATATTGTGGGGCTCCAACTCAGAGCGGGGAAGCTTATACTGCGGAGGTGAGGCCATACGTCATGTATGTAGCTGATGTCATCAGATAAAGCAATAAAGTGCGAACTCCCCGAATATCCAGCCCAGTGTCCGACACAGAAATAAGGGATGACCTCTCATAGTCTGGTCTGTAACTCCATTGTACGACTCCTGGAATAATCCAGTGTTTAAAGGAGTTTCCAGGCTTATCAATCGATGACCCATCCTTGGGCTAGACCCTCCATTGTAGACCAGCAGGGGGCCCAGGTGACTGTTTGAAGAGACCACAGAGTTCAGGTGAGCAGTACGGCCAGCAAACCAACCAAAGTGCTGTACGTGGCATAGCTTGATATCACAACTCAGCTCTAGTCACTTGAATGGGACTGAGCTGTGAACAAGCCATTTGACTGATAAACCTGACATCACACGGCTTGTGAAGTGGAAGCCTCTGCGACACTTCAAACAGCTGATCCGCAGGGGTCCCTGATGCCAGACCTCCGCTGAGGATAGGTCATCAATTGATATAGCCTGGAAGACCGCTTCAACCCGTGCCTCTGTATTTATGTCCTTTGGCAGTGAGTCGTCCCTAAGCAGTGTGGGTCCCGTGAGCTCTGAGGGTCTGGGATCTTCCCCAGCGTCCAATGTCTCCAGCTCGGAGAGTGACGGCACCAGCAGGACAAGACCACCCCTGCTGGACACAGGTAATACAAGGTTTGGTTCCTACCTGCCCAACTTCATTGGCTTGAAGAATTTTAACCCTTGTGTTTATTTTTAGCCCCTGTTATGCCAGTTCCACGACCTAACCTCCCATCCATCAGAGCCCACCCTACACCGCCCCCTGAGGACGACATTTTGTATCAGTGGCGATTGCGCAGAAAGATGGAGCAGGCACGAGAAGGGACATTGCCTGTCACCACCCGCAAGCGCATCCCTTCTCCACCAGTCCGGATCCCCAGACAGGTATGTACATGAGGCAAGACGTGTTACTGGTGATGGCGCCCATCCTCCTCTGAGCAAGTTCTTTGATGCTGGTTATTTCCCATTTATATTATGTCACACTTCTATCTATAGGATGTTCACTCAGAAGCCTCTACTGATCAAGTTTACCAAGTATCACCACAAGGGGCAGTACAGAGCTCTTGTGTTTCTTCACAGCCACATATTCCCATCACCTACCTCAGCCATGTTCCTCTGGCCAGTCCAAGTGTGACCCCAACAAGTGATGTCCCTCCTCATCTGCACCTTCTGTGTGACATCCTACCTTGTATCCGTAACCAGAACGTGCCAAGTGCACCCCAGGTAAAGCAGAGGGAGGAGGTTAGTCGTGGAGACGGCATGGCACACATAGAACACCCACCGCAGCCGCCACACCACACCAGTGTGCCAAGTGCACCCCAGGTAAAGCAGAGGGAGGAGGTTAGTCGTGGAGACGGCATGGCACACATAGGACACCCACCGCAGCCGCCGCACCACACCAGTGTGCCAAGTGCACCCCAAGTAAAGCAGATGGAGGAGGTTAATCCATCAGCTGGGCACAGCCAAGATGGTTCGGTACATCTTGGGCCCCTTCTGCAGCAGCCACACCAGCATAAAGCACCTCCTGAACGTCAGAGGAAGGCTCAAGACGTAGAAGAAAAGAAGGTGAAATCTAAAGATAACAGAAGCAGGAGAAAAAGAGACCAGACAGAACTGGGTGAGAAAGTTCCGCCAAGAGCCATGGCGGGTCATGTCCCGGAATCGTCAGTTCACCAAGCAATGGAGCAGGTAATTGTGCAAAAAAAAAAAAATACTCCTATTGGTATAAGGGTCTCCCCAATAATAATCTGGTGTGGGAGTGTTCTGCTGCTGACAAGACGTCAGTTGTATTCTCTCCAAGTGTTCAATTCCCCTGCAGCGCCTCCATAGGAGAAATGAAGCATTACACAGTTCTCATTAGAAACAATGGGCTGTCTGTGTACTGCAGGGCTATGCTGGGAAAGTCATGATTTCTATAAGATTTCACCATCTCAGACTGCGGTTCCTATGGCTGACATCTGCAATGACTCGTCTTCATCTCTATATAAGACATGTGGCCTCCATCCTCCGCCAGCTGGACGACACCTTCACTTCCCACTTTCTGTCTCACTTACTTTTCCTCTTTACATGACAGGTGATCTCAGAGCGGCTTTTCTCTCCTCTCCCATCACCAAAACCCAAATCTGAGAAAAGGGAGCGAAGACCTTCAACCCCCTCCACAGAGGATGACGCTGACCTTCAGCCAGTAGAGATCGCCGCTCATCTTCTAGAGGACGCAGAAGGTACTGGTCTCACCCCCGAGCTGTTCCCTAGTGAAACAGTCAGTTACATTCCCGCTGGTAAATGCGAGAGCCCAGAAAAGGGAAAGTAAGGTGGGGTCAAAGGATGAGGGCTGGAAACACCTGCACAAGTGGACCGGTCTCTGTAACCATCATCTCAGCCCCTTAAAGGGCTCTGCCTATGAAAGCAACTTATTCCCTATCCAGAGGATGGGGAATAAGTTGCAGATTGGTCAGGGCCTGACTATTGGGACCCCCACTGAGAATGGCGCTTCATTAAATGGGTTTTACTTAATGACCTATCCTTAGGGGAGGTTAATATTTGAAGATTAGTGGGGGTCTGATACCCAGGCTCCCTGTCAAACAGCTGTTTGAAGAGACAGCAGCGTTTGGGTCACAGCGCCATACATTGTATAGTGGCCGTGCTTGGTATTGCAGCTCAGCCCCATTCACTTGAATGGGACTGGGCTGTGAAAATGCCATGTGATTAATGAATGTGTCATCACATGACCTGTAAAATGGAAGCAGCACTCAGGGAATGCCAAACAACTGATCCATGGGGTTCCCAGCTGATCTGCAATTGATGACCTAACCCCTTTAACTTCTAAGGGACTGTCAGAGATAGTTCAGTGTCTCTGGAGGTCCCGGAAAAGAATACGCTGCGGTGAGCCTGCATGACCGCTGCTTCATTCAGATGGAGATGCAAGACATACCCCACCCCGTTCTTGTGATCAGTCCAAGTCCCAGCACACTCGCATCCCTGCCAGTCTGAAACCTATCCCCTCAATTCTTCAGTTTATTACAGCCACGTCAGTACCGAATCTTCAGTTGTCCTTGTGTCAGAAAATGAAAATCCAGGTGAGCAGGTGTACATTTGTGCTATAATTTGCCCCAATTTCTAATGTGATGGTAAATCAGCTGATCTACTGGAGACCACACCCCTCTCATTAAGACCCGCCCACTTTTCTCATCTCTTTTCAAAAATGGCGGACAGGGAGAAAAGTCCTACACCATTGCACAAATAGGATATGCACCCCCTGCACAGGGGATGCCCAAACCCTAACCATGTCATGGGGAAATCCTTACTCTTGATTGCAGCAATCAAACGGTTAAGCGAGCGGGCTTGGCGGTTTCTCTGATACCTGCTGCAGGGTGGCATTGGACCCTGATGCAGGGCAGTCGCTAACGGGTTAAAGAGTTAACCTGACCCTTCCTATCTTTTATATTCCAGACTCTGACGGCACAGAATTCGCCGATGACCCTCTACTTCAGGTGTTACGAGACCAGCGAGCGTCCTTACGATCAAGACTCTGGTAAGGCTGCATGTCTACTTTGAAGCCAGGGCCACACGTGACGTAGTCGCAGTGGGTTAGTCACCGGCCGTAGCGACAGTAACCCGCTGTCATACACCGTCCCAGTGTAGTGGATGATCATGAAACAAATCCCATTTACACTACTGTAACAAGTCCATTTCTTGCAGCAGTTTCACCACGGTTTTCAGATTTTGCAGAGGCTGGAAATCAGTTGCAGAGGTAAAATCCATGACGAAAACCAGGCTATTTTATTTGGGGTTTTTTTTGCAGCGGACGGGTCCTTTTGTGGGTTAATGATACATGATCCCTGGAGATCTGACCACCCTTACCAGAGCAGGGGTCACTGTGTAAATGCGGTGGTAGCGCCCATGCTCAGCCATCGCTCCATTCACTTCCATGAGACTTGAGCAATGGTCACACATGCAAGCTCCTGCTCCAGTCACACGGGTCTGGGGAACCCCTTTTTTTTTTTTTGTGAGCGGCAGGGGTCCCAGTGATCATCCATTTATCACCTATCCTTCACTACTATCCTATATAAATAGAGCCGAGTGTTTATGTGTAAGATTCCATGCAGCTCTGTATGTGACTAGAGTATAAATCTAACTCCATGTTCAGTGTACCTACAGAGGTATAGGCAGTGCAGTGTTGTGCAGGTAGCAGGGTGTGCTGTTTATTTTGTGCACGTGTCATGCTGCGGGCTAACAATCTGTATATCTTATCATCTCCCCAGGGCTGTGGATTCCAGACTGGCCGAACTGGAGAAGCGAGAGCAAAACCAGTAATCCCGTCTGCCCCATGTTTGACTCTAAAGTAATATTTATTATGTACATAGAAAATTTACTATTTCATGTCAGTGAGAAGCGATTGATGTTTTCTTATTTTCCTAATAAAATAGTGGGATAAATGTGTATTTTTTTTAATGTGACTAACATCACTCTCCCCCTACCCCCCACTTTGCCCTCATTTACTATATTGAAAGGGGTTTCCAGCCCTAAATAGTCTTTTCATACTGGTGACCTATTCACAGGATAGGCTATCAATATGTGATCTGTTGGGGTCTGACACCTGGACCCCATGCAGATCAGCTGTTGCAGCAAACTTCAGGTGGATGGGCGGCGCATGCAGTGACGCTGCAATTCCCCCAAGCACCACTATGTGGTGGACGAGGCTGCTGCGCCGCTCCTATTACTAGTATAGGAGTGTTGCTGCATGTGCCGCCCATCTACTAGCAGCTTTCAGCACCCAGAGGCTGCTGCAACAGCTGATCTGTGCGGGTTCCGGGTGAACCGACAGATCACATACTGATGACCTAAGTATGAAAAAAAAATTTGGGGTAAGACTTGGCGATTAATTGAAAGATTCCCGTCGGTTATTACGTTTTTGTTGTTACAATATTCGCGAGGTTCTACCAGCAGTTTTGTTTGGACCAAACACATCCGAACTGCTATTACACACTGGAGTCGTTTAAGACCCCTGAGTATAATTACAGAATGCCCAGGGTAGGTGAGGAAACATAAAAAAGCAGTGTTACTCACCTCATCTGGGCTCCGGCGTGACTCCTTGCTGTCTTCGGGTCTTCTGATTGACGTCAAGTACCACTGAGGCCTGTGATGGGTCATAGTGAGGCCTCAGCAGGTCACATGGTATCACGATACATAGACGCAAGCATCACAACTCTGCTTGATCGCTGAGGCCCAATCACTGGCCTCAGTGGTCCCTGACATCAGTCAGAAGACCCGAAGACAGCAGGGAGTCATGCCAGGGCCCAGGAGAGGTGAGTAGCACTGTTTATGTTTGTCTAAAGAGACCCCAGTGTATAACAGCATTTCGGGTTCGGATGTGTTAATTCCAAATTAATATGTCTGGCAAAACTCTTGAGACGAATTTTGCGAGATTCATCCAAGACATACTCAAACTGTAATAGGGGCGTGACCTAAATAATCATAATCAAGGTAAACGGTTTGATTTAGGTCATCATCCAGCCTTAATTTGGGGGGCAGAAAACCCCTTTAAGTAGAGCACAGGTAAAAGGGAGTATGATTTGCAGGACCAGACTACACCGGGTTGTTTGTTTGTCTGTTACCATGGTGACTTTTTTATTGAAGATGGTCTGCATCTGCAAGTTTTTTGTTTTTTTTTGTTATATTGTCAATGCATCGGAGCAATAAAAGTGTTGCACAGTTTGACAAAACCTGGTTCTAAACAAAGCTGTGTAAGGCCCTTGATTCCCTGAAGTATCCCTTTAAGACTTTTAATATCTGTGATGGTATTAAAAAAAAAAAAAAAAAAAAAAAAAATCTTGACTTCCTTCCTCAGTTGTCAAGTTTTCAGTAGTTCTCTGTGCTCCTCCGTGACTGATCTCACGATCATACAGAAGATGATATAGAACCTGGGCTGCAACTGTCACAGAATCTGCAGCTCTCCAAACACACCCAAAACCCCTGCTGCGTCTTAAAGGCTCAATCTACACGCAGAAGATTTGCATACATGTCTGTGAGCGTTCTACACATCTGAATGCGGATGCAGAAATCTATGTTGCCAAAACAACCCCGTTCAGATAAATGGAACTGACTTTCTGCAACAATTCTGTCACATGTGAATACACCCTTATACCACAATACTTTATTCTGCTGACCAGAAGCACTTCCTGATTTATTTTTAGCGTTGAGGCTGCCGTTCCGGATTCTGATTTATTTTACTTTTGCACTATATTTATTATACTTCTCCTATTCCAGCTGTCCATAAACACCCTGCTATCCCTGTCTGGAAAGGAAAGGGTTAAGGTGTCCATTAAGCCTGTCATCGTCACGTATAGGTTAAATACTGAAAATCTATTGGCTCCCTGTACCTCAATGCTGTTACACAGGAAAAAAAAAAAAAGGATTCTAGAATATAATACCAGAACTGCAGTGTAGACTGACCCTTGCTTAGTTAATAAGGGAGCTGCATAGTCTAACTTAGTGTATGTACTATGCTTTGTAATATCTTAGTGGTTATCACCAAGCATCTAGTTACTCAGAAACCTCCAAGATCTATAACACAAAGTTTCCTAGTTCACGAATAGAATGTCAGCAATTCAGTGAACACTGACACACAAGCAAACTCGTAAAGGGAGGACAGGAGGGATGTAATGGCCTGTAATGATGTTGATTTAGATGCTGTTCTGGTCTGTTAAAAAAAATGTCAGAACCCTCTATGGGTAATATTATGGCTTCTTGAGTAGTGGTTATCTAGGCTGGACCATTCCAATTCATTTTTTATGAGGGGGGGACACTTTGGACAGGTGCTGCAGGCCATATGCAAAGATTAGTAGTGACCAGCGTGTAGGGCCATGTTGTCAGTAATTATTTTGCCACAGGGTAGTAAACCTGTTATTACTTCTGCCCCCCCCCCCCCCCCGATCGGATCTGCTAATATAGAAACAGTGTGGCAGGAAAGGGGTTAACCAGCGGCTTCCCGTTTAAGCTGCTGGACAGGCTTCCTCTTGACACTCACTGAGTTAAGTTCCACGTTTGCAGAAACAAAGACACTTGTACTTTGCATACAAACACAGCGGAGCACAGACAGCTACCTGGCCGACAGGTGAGTCCTGCCATACCGCCCCTCTGCCACCCTGAGCCCCCTACAGGTGACTTACTATATTTGTCACACTATGCTTGCAGCTGGTCAGGAGTGATCTGTGATCCACAAATCTGCTACCATACCTGCATACAGCGGAGTATCTACTCTCCTGGACCCTGATGTGGTGCTGGACCACCCCTGAAAGTAAAGGTCCAGCACCAGATCATGTCCTCTCCTGTAAGGGGGTTCTCCATATCTATACCACACATCTGCTACTCTTCCTCTATACAGCGGAGTATCTACCCTCATCGGCCCTGATTTGGCGCTGGACCACCCCTGGCAGGGCAGGTCCAGCACCAAATCATGTCCCCTCCTCTGAAGGGGGTCGCTATATCCACACTACACTTCCTATAACTGGCATGGGCCCTGATTTGGTGCTGGACCACCCTTGGTAGGGCAGGTCCAGCACCAAATCATGTCCCCTCCTCTGAAGGGGGTCTCTATATCCACACTACATAACTGCTACACTTCCTATAACTGGCATAGGCCCTGATTTGGTGCTGGACCACCCCTGACAGTGCAGGTCCAGCCCCAGATCACATCCCCTCCTCTGCGGAGGTTCTCCATATCTATACCACACATCTGCTACTCTTCCTCTATACAGCGGAGTATCTACCCTCATCGGCCCTGATTTGGCGCTGGACCACCCCTGACAGTGCAGGTCCAGCCCCAGATCACATCCCCCTCCTCTGCGGAGGTTCTCCATATCTATACCACACATCTGCTACTCTTCCTCTATACAGCGGAGTATCTACCCTCATCGGCCCTGATTTGGCGCAGGACCACCCCTGACAGTGCAGGTCCAGCCCCAGATCACATCCCCTCCTCTGCGGAGGTTCATGCCTTCAGCCAAAAAATCTAATGATATTCTTATATCCCAGTTCTTCACTACATTCACTATCTCTGCTTGCTAGAAACTCATGCGGACCTAAAACTGCTGACAGTTTGGGTTTTGCTACAAAGGATCAGTGTAGAAAATCCTCCGCGCTAAATACGTCCACAGCACAAATTCCAATTTTTTTGAACCGATACGTTGTAACGAACCCTCAGCTGTGAGAAGTATTATGTCTACATGGGTTTTCTATTAATATTAATGCCCCCTGTTGACAGCAAGCAGAGATCTTGTACATGGTGAGGAGCTGCAGATCTTTTTGCTGTACATCCCCCGCAGTATGGCGGTTGTGTGCAGTCAGTGCGGAGCGGTGTGTGGTTTTATGTTCTATATCCAGCTGTGAGCGTTTCCTCAGCACATTCTGTGCACACAATTGGCGCCTGTTTGCTTCGTGTTGTGGTCCCGGGGTCTGTGTCATCTTCATTGTCAGTTCCTGCTTTGTACATTGTGACCTTTGCTTAGTTAAATAGCCAAACAAGGTAAAGCCGGACATTGCTGGACAAGGACTGTGGGGGGGTTTGGTAAAACTGCCTTGGGGTTACTACAAACTATGCCCCATTTCCAACCAAAAAGTCCAAAAAAAATCCCAGAGTTATCATCAGTTGGTTTTAACCAGTATTAAGTTGTTTTATCTGTACCTGGGAAAGCTGGGTGACAATGAATATGGAGTGGTCACCCAACTGTCCATTATCAGAAGCTTTTGAAATATTTTTGGAAATTCCCCATGTTCCCAGAAGCTTTGGAGATCCCCAAATTGCACCCATTGCTATGCCCCCCCCAGCCTAAACAGCTATCCAAACCTTAAAGGGGGTGATCATTTAACATAAAGTGTTAAACGGAATCTGTCACCAGGACGGGCCCCTAGTCACTGTTGTTATATCTGTAAGATGCCATAATAAATTAGGGGCCAATATTTACGCTCATTCATTGGCCAATAGGGGGTCTGGAAATTGATAGTCATATATGGCTCCTCCCACTGTGATCCCTCTCAGCCATTCAGGAAATCTGAGAAGGGTCACATGACAGGAAAGATCCCCCTGGCAGGGGATGTGAGGTAGAGGCTCTTGGAAATACAGAATTATACATTTCTGTATTTCCAATGTGTGGCCACTAGGGGTGCTGTTCTATTGGAGGTAGTCTGATACTGTCCTACTGCAGCACATCATTTGTGTTCATGATTTGGGCTCCTGGAGGGTCTCTACCCTGACACGGGTGAGTTTTCTGGGCTTTTCTATGGCTGCCCAATAATATATAGATGATTTATTTATGGGATTATTTGTTTCCTCAGATGTGAAATGGACGTCACCCAGATCCCCGAGCAGACACTTAAAGAAGAAATGCTGGAACCTCAAGCTCAGGTACAGAAGAGCTTCATTATATCAGCTAGTAGTATAATATATCAGAGTAGAATAACACTGCTGTGTACACTGTAGTATTATTAATACAATTATTACAATTAATAATCATACTACAGTGTATACGGCAGTGTTATAATGTATCAGTGGGTGTAATAATACAGTACTGCAATGTACACAGCAATGTTATAATGTATCAGGAGTGTAATAACAATACTACAGTGTATATAGCAGTGCTATAATATATCAGGAGTGTAATAATAATACTACAATGTACATAGCAGGGTTATAATGTATCAAGGGTGTAATAATAATACTACAGTGTACATATCAGGGTTATAATGTATCAGGGGATAATAATAATAATACTATGGTGTACACGGCAGTGTTATAATGTATGAAGAGTGTAGTAATAATAATACTACAGTGTACATAGCAGGGTTATAATGTATCAAGGGTGTAATAATAATACTATTACTACAGTGTACACAGCAGTGCTAAAATGTATCAGAGGTATAATAATAATACTAAAGTGTACACAGTAGTGTTATAATGTTTCATGGGGTTAATAATACTATTTAGTGTTATAATATATCAGGGGTGTAATAATACTACTACAGTGTACACAACAATGTTATAATGTATCAGGGAGTGTAATATTAATACTGTAGTGTACACAGCAGTGTTTTAATGTATTATTATTACACCATTGATACATTAGAACATTGCTATGTACACTGTAGTATTGTTATTACACCTGCTGATACATTATAACATTGCCGTGTACACCATAGTATTATTACTACATTTCTGATACATTATAGCACAGCTATGTACACTGTAGTATTATTATTATTACAGCCGCTGATGCGTAATAGCACTAAAGTGCCTTGCGAAAGTATTCGGCCCCCTTGAACTTTTCAACCTTTTGCCACATTTCAGGCTTCAAACATAAGTATAGAAAATTTTAATTTTTTGGTGAAGAATCAACAACAAGTGGGACACAATTGTGAAGTGGAACGAAATTTATTGGATATTTTAAACTTTTGTAAAAAATAAAAAACTGAAAAGTGGGGCGTGCCAAATTATTCGGCCCCCTTAAGTTAATACTTTGTGGCGCCACCTTTTGCTGCGATTACAGCTACAAGTCGCTTGGGGTATGTCTCTATCAGTTTTGCACATCGAGAGACTGAAATTCTTGCCCATTCTTCCTTGGAAAACAGCTGGAGCTCAGTGAGGTTGGATGGAGAGCGTTTGTGAACAGCAGTTTTCAGCTCTTTCCACAGATTCTCGATTGGATTCAGGTCTGGACTTTGACTTGGCCATTCTAACACCTGGATACGTTTATTTGTGAACCATTCCATTGTAGATTTTGCTTTATGTTTGGGATCATTGTCTTGTTGGAAGATAAATCTCCGTCCCAGTCTCAGGTCTTTTGCAGACTCCAACAGGTTTTCTTCCAGAATGGTCCTGTATTTGGCTCCATCCATCTTCCCATCAATTTTAACCATCTTCCCTGTCCCTGCTGAAGAAAAGCAGGCCCAAACCATGATGCTGCCACCACCATGTGTGACAGTGGGGATGGTGTGTTCAGGGGGATGAGCTGTGTTGCTTTTACGCCAAACATATCGTTTTGCATTGTGGCCAAAAAGTTGGATTTTGGTTTCATCTGAGCAGAGCACCTTCTTCCACATGTTTGGTGTCTCCCAGGTGGCTTGTGGCAAACTTTAAACCAGACTTTTTATGGATATCTTTGAGAAATGGCTTTCTTCTTGCCACTCTTCCATAAAGGCCAGATTTGTGCAGTGTACGACTGATTGTTGTCCTATGGACAGACTCTCCCACCTCAGCTGTAGATCTCTGCAGTTCATCCAGAATGATCATGGGCCTCTTGGCTGCATCTCTGATCAGTCTTCTCCTTGTTTGAGATGAAAGTTTAGAGGGACGGCCGGATCTTGGTAGATTTGCAGTGGTCTGATACTCCTTCCATTTCAATGTGATCGCTTGCACAGTGCTCCTTGGGATGTTTAAACTTTGGGAAATCTTTTTGTATCCAAATCCGGCTTTAAACTTCTCCACAACAGTATCACAGACCTGCCTGGTGTGTTCCTTGGTCTTCATGATGCTCTCTGTGCTTTAAACAGAACCCTGAGACTATCACAGAGCAGGTGCATTTATACAGAGACTTGATTACACACAGGTGGATTATATTTATCATCATCAGTCATTTAGGACAACATTGGATCATTCAGAGATCCTCACTGAACTTCTGGAGTGAGTTTACTGCACTGAAAGTAAAGTGGCCGAATAATATTGCATGCCCCACTTTTCAGTTTTTTATTTTTTACAAAAATTTAAAATAACCAATAAATTTCGTTCCACTTCACAATTGTGTCCCACTTGTTGATTCTTCACCAAAAAAATTTAAATTTTATATGTTTATGTTTGAAGCCTGAAATGTGGCAAAAGGTTGAAACGTTCAAGGGGGCCGAATACTTTCGCAAGGCACTGTATGTACACTGTAGTATTATTAATACACCCGCTCATACATTATAGCAGTGCTATGTACACTGTAGTGGTATTATTACACCCCTGATACAAGCAATGTTATAATGTATCAGGGGTGTAATAATAATACTACGACGTACACGGCAATGTTATAATGTACACTGTATTATTTTTATTACATCCAATGATATATTATAGCACTGCTGTGTACACTGTAGTATTATTATTATTACACATGCTGATACATTAAAACAGTGTTATGAACACTGTAGTATTATTATTACACCCGATACATTATAGCACTGTTGTGTATACCGTACTATTATTATTACACCTGCTGATACATTATTACATTGCCGTGTACACTGTAGTAGTATTATTCTTACACCCCTGATACATTATAGCACTGCTATGTACACCATAGTAATGTATCACCCCTGATTACACCTGATACATTATAGCACTGCTGTGTACACTTTAGTATTATCATTACACTCGTTGATATGTTATAACACTGCCCTGTACACCGTAGTATTATTATTACACCCGCTGATACATTATAACATTGCCGTGTACAACATAGTATTATTACTACATCCCTGATACATTATAGCACAGCTATGTACACTGTAGTATTATTTTTACACCCGCTGATGCATTATAGCACTATGTACACTGTAGTATTATTATTACACCCGCTGATACATTATAGCACTATGTACACTGTAGTATTATTATTACACCTGATGATACATTATAACAGTGCTATGTACACTGTAGTAGTATTATTATTACACACCTGACACATTATAGCACTGCTATGTACACTGTAGTAGTATTATTATTACACACCTGACACATTATAGCACTGCTATGTACACTGTCGGGTTATTATTACACCCCTGATACATTATAGCATTGCTGTGTACACTGTAGTATTATTATTACACCCGGTGATACATTATAACATTGCTATGTACACCATAGTATTATTATTACACCCTCTGATACATTATAGCACTGCTCTGTACACTGTAGTATTATTATTACAACCCTGACACATTACAGCACTATGTACACTGTAGTATTATTATTATACCCGATACATTATAACATTGCTGTATACAGTGTAGTTTTATTATTACATCCCTGATACATTATAATATTGCTGTGTACACCGTAGTATTATTACACCCCGATACCTTATAGCACTGTTGTGTACACCGGAGTATTATTATTAAACCCGCTGATACATTATTACATTGCTGTGTACACCGTAGTAGTAGTATTATTACACCCCTGATACATTATAGCACTGCTGTGTACAACATAGTATTAATATTATTATTATTACATCCCTGACACATTATAGCACTGCTATGTACACTGTAGTATTATTATTACACCCGCTGATACGTTATAACATTGCCGTGTACACCATAGTATTATTACTACATCCCTGATACATTATAGCACAGCTAAGTACACTGTAGTATTATTATTATTACACCCGCTGATGCATTATAGCACTGCCGTATACACTGTAGTATTATTATTATTACACCCGGTGATACATTATAGCAGTGCTATGTACACTGTAGTAGTATTATTATTACACACCTGACACATTATAGCACTGCTATGTACACTGTCGGGTTATTATTATACCCCTGATACATTATAACATTGCCGTGTACACTGTAGTATTATTATTACACCCGGTGATACATTATAACATTGCTATGTACACTGTAGTATTATTATTACACCCGGTGATACATTATAACATTGCTATGTACACTGTGGTATTATTATTGCAACCCTGACACATTATAGCACTATGTACACTGTAGTATTATTATTATTATACCCGATACATTATAACATTGCTATATACAGTGTAGTTTTATTATTACATCCCTAATACATTATAACATTGCTGTATACAGTGTAGTTTTATTATTACATCCCTAATACATTATAACATTGCCGTGTACACCGTAGTATTATTATTACACCCCTGACACATTATAGCTCTATGTATACCATAGTATTATTATTACACCCGCTGATACAGTATAACAGTCTATATCCTGCCAGTAAATATTTACTGACGCTTTGTGCCAGCCTTCGCCCTCATTAGTACATTCTGTGGATCTTTCTCCTGTTCCGGGTGCACAGATAAAACAAAAGCTGTTCCACTAGACATTTTCTACTAAAAGTAAGTGCCCCCTGGCTGAGTCCGCTCACAATGCTGCTTCCCTGTGAGGGTCAGTGCTCCACCTTCCATGTGTACATAGGGATTGCATGGGACTGCCAGCGCTCATTGGCCACTCTCCATCTCACATTCACCATTGTCTTTGCACCTGAATGGATTAGTCCATTCTCCAGGTAGGGGGTGAGGGCGGAAGAGAAATGACATTGTATGTGTATCCAGAAGGCAGGAGGGTGGGGATGGTTGACTGTGTAGTGGAGATACATGGAGCTGAATACTCTGCACTGGTGTAGGGGAGATCTGAATCCCGTCAGGGTGGAAATCTCTGTGGATTCTCCTGGTCCCCCCCTCTATGGCGCTCACATCCAGCTGCCCATGGTCTGAACTGGGACAATGTAATGAGACAGACTGTCAGCGATAGAGACATACTGAGAGAGTCTGCTGCTTGGGGATAGATACTATGGGAAGGAGGTTCAAAGAGAGACCCCACCACATCAGATCCAAGGGGACGGAGGCCGACTGAGGGAACAAAGGCAGCACAGAGCCCCCGGGCACCTTGACGGATTCTGGAATTACAAGCTATATCGACAATAATAAAAAAAAACACGCAGCCATGCAATATGGAGAGGGCTGAGCAAGGGAGCCCCGATATACACCTCTGAGCGCCTGGCAGCAAGATGGTGGTGAGTACCGGGGTCATGGCCGAGTATGCCTGTGCATGCTGTGCTATGTGATGGTAATAGGCACCTGCCTTTGTTGTGGGTGGTGGTGACGGCGCTGTTGGCGCCTCAGTGCTGCATGGTGGGCCATAGATACACCCGCTCATATATTAAAAAGCCGAAAATGTCATTTCTGATGTTTGTTGCTAGGGCAATGCTTAACCCCTTCAGTCCCAGGCCTTGGAGGTTGCAGCAGGTGCAGTAAGGGATCAAGTGTCAAGTCTACGTGAGCAATGCCCTGCAGCTGGGCAGATGCTCTGCAGGAAGAGTGGGCTGTGGGAGACGTTATCCTAAGTGACATTTATGGATGGGAGCGATGCTCTGCGTCGATATTAATGGGCATGTAGTGGCCTTGTGGTGGCGCTACAACTGAGACTGCCAATTAATAGGCGCTGGGCTGGTAATTTACGGCACGTTGGATGTTGTGGTGTGTCGATAAAACGGCCTATTGGGCAAGAAGTGAGTCAGACGGGCGACTTTTCTGGTTCTGGTTATTATGTGAGCCCCTGTGTTCTTCTGTATCACTGTGTGCAGGTGATTCTGAATGGAGTGTAAGCTCTTTGTTCCAGGGGGTTGCACCGATAATCCCTCGCTATGTTTACTGTATATATGGCACCATAATCTATTTCAGGTCCCAGTTATTACGATGGAGCGTGAGCTCTTGTGTTCTGCTGCTTCACTTTTTGCAGATGTTTCTGAATAGAGTGTAAGCTCTTTGTTCCAGGGGGCCGCAGCAATAAGCCCTCTCTGATTGCTATGTATATGGCGCTGTCATCCATGTGGCATTGTATGTTCTCGTAATCCCAGTTATTATGATGGAGCGTGAGCTCTTGGGTTCTGCTGCCTCACTGTGTGCAGGTGTTTCAGAATAAAGTGTAAGCTCTTTGTTCCAGGGGCCCGTGCCAAGAAACCCTCTCTTGGACCAGATGAACTACCCCTATATAGACCATAGTACTCTTTAAATTTGGGTACCTTCTACTGGACCATTATTAAATTTAGAGCCTGGACCAGTCCGGCACAGTATGCGTACTGTATGTATGGCGCCGTCATCTGTGTGGCACTGTACGTTATCTATTTCAGGTCCTAGTTATTACGAAGAAGTGTGAGCTCTTTCAGTTTATGCGGTTGTTTCTGAATAGAGTGTAAGCTCTCCGTTCCAGGGGGCTGTGCCGATAAGCCCTTTCTATGGTTTCTGAGTATATGGCACCGTCATCTGTGTAGCGCTGTATGTTATCTATTTCAGGTCCCAGTTATTATGGTAGAGTGTGAGCTCTTGTGCACTTCAATATCAGTATGTACAGTGTTTCTGAACAGAGTGTAAGCTTTTTGTTCCAGGGAGCCGTGCCAAGAACCCCTCTCTATGATCACTGTTGAACTGGGGGTCTTTGGGCCTGCCAGAAAAACTGATTCTGGGTTCCCACCTTTCAGCAACCCCTATGAGATATACCATAGTTCCCTTTAAATTTGGGTGACTGCTGCTGGACCATTATTGAGTTTAGATCCTGAGGATCCTCTAACACGGTCTGTGGTCTGTGAGTATATGGTGCCATTATCTGTGTGGTGTTTTACATTATCTATTGCAAGTCCAGGTCATTATGATGGAGCGTGAGCTCTTGTGTTCTTCTGCTTCAGTGTTCGCAGGTGTGCAGAGTGTAAGCTCTTTGTTTCAGGGGGCCGTGCTGATGATTGTTGTCTATATGACGCCGTCATATCAGTGGTGCTGTACATTATCTATCAATAAATACACGTCAATCCCATATATGATGATTTCCCATAGGATAGACGCTGGCACTGACAGCTCGGCTCAGGATTGCGCTGCAGGAGGCGACCAGGCCCCAAAAATCCCTGTCCTGGGAGTGATTAGTATTGAAGGGAGCGCGGTGAGCATTACACTGGGATTACTGTGTCCCTACCATTAACATAACAAAAGCCGGGACTCCCCCCTCCTTGTTCCCAGCCCCTCGGCCTGCTCTGAATTCCCACCCTGAGTTTCATGGCCATGGCTATGGTGGTGCAGGTTCCCATGGTAACGGCTGTTCCCGCGCTAAGCATTGGGGGGTGACAATAGAGAGAGTGATGGCCTTTGCTATAGACAGGCAGCCAGCTGGTAACAGGACCGGTAGTGGATTCTTTATTGTAGATTTTATCTGCCGCGTCCTAAATGTCAGGGCCGCGTCCTGCGTGATGTAGGCCCTTTGTCGATGAATGGGCCTCGTTGTTCTCTGTTATCAGCCATTTCAGGCTGAGCTGGCAGTAGGACACTTGAATGCAAGCTATTGCTCTCTGTTTGCAGCAATTTCCAGCTGCATAGAGGATGATTGTAGGACAGGTGGCAAGCTAGTGTTCTCTGTTATCAATCATTTCAAGCTAGGCTTTGATGTCTACGGGGCAGCGTTGCAGTACCTAAACCCGCCACTACGCTTTGTACGGCATTTGAGAGCACCATGGCTTCCGGCATGTAAACGTTATCGGAAGTCGCTCTGCCCTGGTACAGCCGGGTGTCAGACCAACACAGATCTAAGGATAGGCCATCAATATTAGAAACCGGATAATCCCTTTAAATGCAAGCTATTGCTCTCTGTTTGCAACAATTTCAGGCTGATTGTAGGACAGGTGACGGGTTATTGTTCTCTGTTATCAGCCATATGCATACATATATGCACACACAGTCTATTACTCCCTGTTATCAGCCATTTCAGGCTGGGATGAGGTTGACAGTAGGACGGGTGAATGCAGCCTAATGTTCTCTGTAGGGCTATATATATATATATATATATATATATATATATATATATATATATATATATATATTACACAGTCTTTTGCTCCCTGTTACCAGCCATTTCAGTGATGGAGTTGGATGAGTCTTGTTTCCCCTGCTTCAGTGGATTGCTAGTTCTGAAGAATCCCCAATATATAAGTATGGGGTGAGCAAAAGTGGTGGCCTCAGTGTTGCTGCCAGGGCCTCCTGTGACTTATTCCTTAGAAACGCGCCGAAGTTGTCAGAAACGTGATGAATTATTTGCGTTTATTCATCAGACGTCACTTATCAATCCAGCAATTCAGTTTGGCCGCTTCGTCTCATATCTGACAACGGAGTTACACTTCATATGGTCTGTCTTGCAGTAAAAATCGTCCAAATATATCAATATAGTTCACATTAGCATTGCCTCTCCATTGTTCTGGCCCTTTGGAGGTGGACCGCTTAAATAGTGGTAACACATGGAGTCTGACGAACCCCATTGACTCTAATTGGGTTAGGTTTGGCTTTAGAGAAATTATTTGGGTGGAGTTCCCCTTTAAATCCTAACTTGGCAGCGCATGGATAGTGTCATTGGTGTTGTATATCTCTGGAAGTTCTCTGCTTATTTCCGCTTTTATCCTCCCTCTTGAGATCAGGATGCCCCTGGACTTCCTATCTGAGTGACTACATTTTGAGTACATGTACAGTACATAGGTAGTCATTAGCTGTATACTGAGCAGGAGGTCTCACGTATATAGGATGACCACTGTGAGATCAGTGACGCAGGGGAGTTGATATTGACAAGCTAAATATCTATTTATACAGAGAGCTTGTAGGATTATGTTGTTCTCCATATAGCCTACATTATGAGACGTAACCTTGAAACTCCTGGGCCCCAATGAAGTATCTGTAATGGGGCCCCCACTTACTATGTGCCATGTATAATATTGATCTCTTCTTATGTTGTAGAGAGGCGTTTGGTCCCATTCAGGCTCCAGCGCCCGGTAGTGACTGCTACCTCTCCACCCTCTCCATGTCTTTGAGTGCCCCCTGTCGATCAGCTTTGTGATCCCCATAGCAAAGTTGTCTTAGGCCGGGGCCACACGTGGTGTAGTCACAGCAGGTTAGCTGCGGACAGTCGTGCCAGTGGCTGGTGCGTTGCAAAATATAGCACCAGTGTAGTGGATGAGATTTAATCAAATCCCATATACACACTGCTGAGAAAAACCTGCAGCGTAAAGTGTGGTTCTTGCTGCAGTGCAAAGGTTGAAAAGCGGCTTGGCCGCAGGAGTAAAACCCATAGTGAATACCAGACAATTTTAGCTGCTTTTTGCCATGGGCAGGTTTGTGCGGGATGTCGGTGGTTGATCTCCGGCAGTGGAACTGACAAGTGTGACCTTTGCCTTAGGGTTTGTTCATATATTACACCTGACCTCCGTTGTAACTTTTGTCTGGCGTGGGAATTTTTTAATCTAACGTTTTTTGATCCTGCCCATGGATAGTATCCTAAGGATAGTTTCTATGAGATCTATTCTGGTATAGGAGCAATGCACGCAGTGATGTCACAGTGCAGGGATAATACACACAGTGATGTCACAGTACAGAGATAATACATATAATGATGTTACAGTACAGGGATAATACATATAATGATGTCACAGTACAGGGATAATACACACAATGATATCACAGTACAGTGATAATAATACACACAGTCATGTCACAGGACAGAGATAATACACACAGTGATGTCACAGTACAGGGATAATACACACAGTGATGTCACAGTACAGGGATAATATACACAGTGTTGTCACAGTACAGAGATAATACACACAGTGATGTCACAGCGCAGGGATAATACACACAGTGATGTCACAGTACAGAGAAAATACACACAGTGATGTCACAGTACAGGGGTAATACACACAGTGATGTCACAGCGCAGGGATAATGCACACATACTGCTCACGAGGTCCCAGGTTTGTTGGGGTTTCCTCCAGCTACTCGTTTCCCAATAAGGACAGAGTCTGATGCCAGTGTTGACAATCTCAGTACAGCGCTGCAGAATATGTATGTGCTATGTCAATGCGTAAAATAGCAGCAGTTATATGGGATAACTCATAGAGCTGATGTGTGACATACGCCCGGTATTTTCTGTTTTTTACAAAGTATTACAGTTTTTGTAGGATATTCTCTTACTATGGCGGTTCACACCTGCCGCAGGATCTCCAGGGAGCCACATAATAAAGTGTCATAGTCCGGGGGAGAGTCTGAGTAAATGGCTTCTTATTTATCCAAGGAGAATGCCCTGCAGTAAATATTGACTGTGACCGGTCTGGTGAAAATGAAGCCGACCGCAGCAGCGACACGATTGGTTGTTACGAAGCTCCCTAAATCAGATCCTGTATTCGGGATCTAGTCATGAAGTTTTTGTATATAATCTGAGGTAACCCTGTAAATCCTTTGCTTTACTTATCTTGGCCTTTTGGTTTGCACTCTAGTCACACCCAAAGCAGCATTCACATTTCAGTTTCCTTTCACATCATGTTTTGTACACCAGTCACATCCAAATTGGCCTTCACTTTTTTTTATACTCTAGTCACATCCAAATCAACATTCACATTTCTGCTGTTATATTGTGCATCATGCTCCAAATACATCCAGAGCTGCATTTGCTTTTCTGCAGGTGACCTTTTTTTTTTAACCCATCCAGACATTGGTGGCAATTTACTATTCCATCTACGCCATAAAATTGGTGTAGATGTGGGGTCTTTTACGCACAAAGTGGAGCAGGGACACCGACTTTACTATAATTCACACAGTAAATCGGCTTAAGTTATTCCCGAAACCTACGTCAGGCCATGATTTACGTAGCTTTCAGTTCTGGTGCATGGGACTTCCCGTGGTACGCCAAAAATTATTAAGAGGCCGAAGCCTCTTGTGTTAGCAGGATATTGGATGAAGACTGGTGTAGGAAATGCCAGTCTTAAAAAAAAATTCCTAATTATGTTTTAGTTAGAGACTACAACTCCCAGCATGTACCAATATATGGCCATCTTAAACTCTCATAAAGCATGAAGTGTAGCGCTCTGATGTACAGTATTTTTTTCACCTACATCTCCCTTAATGCAACACGCTAAAAATGTCACTTTATTATTATTCTTCTGAATGATCTTACTTCTGGAACGAAGAGATGTCTGTAATGTTGCCAAGGCAACCATCCAACATCTGAGGAGCAAAAGAAAAGTGACCCTTATCTTTTGCTGATATGGGGTTATATGAGGTTTTCTTCTCCATTCAGGCCCAAGCTAAATTCAGATGTCCCTGGGAGATCACATGAAAGTTACACAGAGCTGAACTGTTAACGTCACATGTCTGACAACAGGAGCTAAACTGTTGTCTGTTTCCAAGGGTAACCAACAGAACCTGCTGCTATTATTGTTGCCCTTGGAAACACAGCACTTTGACTCCACCCACTTAGTCATGTGAGCTCATGGCTTAGGTCTGATTGTGCAGACTACGTTCACATCTGCGCCGGACTCTGTCACAGAGTCTGACAAAAATCGGCAGAGGAAAAGGTCCTGCACAGAGGACTTTTTCCTCCAACGGACCCCATTATAGTCAATGGGGTCCCGCTGGGCCCTGTATGTTTTAGAGCTCTGCCTCTCTGTTGTTCGGGTCCTCTGATGGACACTGCTAGTGTGAATGTAGTGTAAGGCTATATTCACGCGACCGTGGATAAAAACCACCATTTTTTTCGTGCCCATTATTTATTTATTATGCTTATATAGCACCATCATATTTCGCAGCGCTTTACAGATATTGTCAGTCACCGTCCCATATAGGGCTCACAATCTATATAATCCATTTTGCATTTGCGGGGCATTCATTTTCACAGATCCTTCATTGACTTGACTCTATTACGGATCCATGTAAAACGGACAGAAATGGGATGGCCTACATTTCAGTGGTGTTAAAATGGACCGTCGAAAAAAACATATATGAGGAGGCAAATACCATAAATTAGGCGCACCCTCCACCAGGCTGTGCACCTGCACTCAAATCTATGCCAGCTATAAGCAGGCATAAACTGGCGTAGATGCGTTCCAAAACTGGAGCCTAATGGGCTTTTCAGACTGCGGAAAATGAGGAATTCCTCGCCGTTTTCCAGACGCCGGCTACCCAGCTTTCCACCGCTGATTAGACCCAGATGAATGGGCCTGATCAGCAGGGAGTCTCAAGTCGCGGAATCTGCAGCAAGATCAAGCAGGACGTTTATTTTTTCATCTGGGTGGAATCTACTGCTGATTTGGGGGCCGGAATACAGCTAGGTTCACACAGGTGAATCTACAATGGATTTGGGAGCGTATTCCGCCGCCGTATCCATGGCAGATTCCATCTCATTGCTTTCAACGAGAGGCAGAGATCGCAGCAGGATTTGGAAAAAATCAGCTCGATCTGCCATGGATTAGCTGCGGATTCCGCGGCTCGGGAGTCCTTCTGGGCCTAATCATCAGAGGAAAACTGCATTGGAATTCCATTGCGGCAATCCCGCGGCCATATACAGCAGCAGAAAACGAAGAGGAATTTCCACCATGTAAATCTAGCCTAAGTGTCAAGTTCCTATGTGTGAACGGCCCCTGAGACCTACACAGCAGTGAAAAACAATGACACTAGGTTTGCACTAGCTTTCGGGTCTGTTTTTCAGGTCCACGTGGGGACCCTAAAAACAGAACCCTATCATGGAAACCTGCAGACTCCACTGTTTTGTGTTGTCATAATGAGAAATCGATGTCCAGGAGAAATGGAAAATATTAGAAAGAGTTATGTACTATACTGGTAAAAAGATGTATAGTTCATAGGGTGTGATGGAACGCTGCCACCTAGTGGCTTAATTTACCATGAAATGTAGTTTCATGGGATTGCCAAGAATAATTTTTCCATGCTGCCTTGTCTCTCTTCTGTCGTATATTATGTATGAAGCTCGCCACTTTTTTTTTTTTTTTTTTTTTTTTTTTAAATAAATAAATCCGCCTCGTCTAATGCACTTTAGGCTTTAAATAGCTACAAAAAGTAGGCTATGAAAACGGCAGGATCAGCGTCCCGGGGCCGACGTGAAGTTAACTGGAGTGAAAAAGTCTGAATGCACTAACGGCTTAATGAAGTTCACATGTTTCGAGAGAAATCCGCGGTCTGGGGGTGATCAATGCCGCATTTACATGTCACGTATTCTCTTGTAAAGATTTTATGGTTGCCATAGCAACTGTCTTGCAACCAGCTTCTATAGATTGGATGAGTAGCAGCTTTTGCTTGAGGTATAGGGCAGAGCGTTGAAGAGCGACAAAGTTGTCTGTGTTGCCCACAGCCTGGTCTACAAAAATTCTAAAACACTTTTCGTTTTTGATTGGCGGTTTTTGACTGATTTTAATAAAGCTTGTCAGACCGTTGCAGTTGACAAAATGGCTGCTGCCACTGTTTGGTTGCGGTAGATGCATTAGGCTAGGGCTACATGGCGTTCTTTGGTCGTTTGTCAGGTGTCATGGCCAAAGTCATCATATAGCCTATCCTTATGAAAACTAGGATAAAAGTGATGCAGAATCCCATAGGGACCAATCAGATTCTGGCTCTCCTCTTTAGAAGGCCCTTAGGATATTGAAAGCAGCAACCCTATTGGTTGCTATGGACAATTGCTGCAGTGGGCAAGAGAAACCCATAGCAACCAATCAGATTCCAGCTCTTATCTGTCAGTTGCCCTTTGAATGATGAAACAGTGATATGATTGGTTGCCACTGGCGTAACTATGGGGGTCGTAGTGGTTGCAGCTGAGACTAGGCCCAGAAGCCTCGTCCTAGGGCTCAATAAACTTTTTTAAATCTCCTTTTCGATTCCCTTTAATGGCTGTCAGACTGTGCGTTGTCAGTTTATTTCCCCTGTACTCTGGTGCACCAGGGTGAGAAGATTTATGATGCACAGCCAGAGGTGTCACTTGGAGCTCATGGGCCCTGGTGCTAAATAAGTAAATGGGCCACTATCTATCTTGTGCCATTTAAAATAGTGGTATATTTTATGTGGCAGAGGGACCTTTGGGGTCCCCTTAGGGTACTGGGCCTGGTAGTGACTGCTACTGCTGCACCCCCTATAGCTATGTCCCTGTACATGGCCTTCCACTGTCAGAAAGGATAAAATTAACCCTTTCATGCAAAAATATCAGTTGGGCATCAACATATAGTGTTGGTGGGATTCTGTGGCACAAAAGGGTATGTGGGGGGCACCAACAGGGGATGGGAATGATAGGAAGATTGTGTGCACAGTCATGGTGTGAAGAAGTTGTCATGGTGGCCTGGACCCAGATAGAGAAGGAAAGGGAAATGTAAATGTTACTAAAATGTACAGATGGGACATAACTGATGACTGTGAGGAGTTCTGGGCGGCCCAAGCTGAGCTTTTGCACCAGGGTCTGTGAGTCTTTATTTATGCACCTGTTGGTTGCCATGGATTTCTCCTGCCAAGTGGTGCACGCGCCAATAGTAACCAATTAGATCTCGGCTACCATCTTTCAGAGACTTTTTGAAAAATGAAAGCAGTGACCTGACTGGTTGCTATGGGCAACTGCTCCATTATATAACAGGTCTTACCGGGTGTTTCTGAAGATTATGTCACAGCCAACATCTCTGTACAGTAATTTTCTACCGTCTACCTGGTGGTCATTATCAACCTCTGTAGAGTTCACAACCGTCTGGTACAGTAATCCGTGTACACACGGCGTTGAGGCGACCATCGCCCGCTTTTAGTGTGGCTGTGTAGTTGAAACGTAATTGCTTATATTTTGTTCAATCCTAAGTGGGATTAGATCTGTAAATCGGCGATGTCTTCAGTTTCTATAGAAACGCACAGAAAGTGTATTTAAAAATAGTTTTTGTCTAATGTGCGCTCTAAAAGAGACCGCAATGAAGAATACATCTTAAAGGGGTATTCTCATCTTGACATTTATGGCTATAGCCATGTGGTATTTATGGATATGCCATAAATGCCTGATCGATGCGAGTTCGACCTCTGGGACCCGTATAAGTCTAGAGAGCAGGGTCCCATTCGCAGCCATAAGTAAATGAGAGAGGGCCACTTGTTCTGAAAATAGCCAAGGCTGCTTGCTATGGATATAACCAAATATACCAAAATAGGAATAGCCCTTTAAATAATAATTCTCTCACCAATGATATTAACATTAGAGATATAGGAATCCTCCCAAGTCAATAGAAGACATGCACACAATAGTTTTCATTAAATAGCATTATTTTATTCTGAGTATCCATTGACTGCTGGCTGGTTCATGTAGCTTTATGTTTATTGCCTTATGGCTAGACTATTGTGCAAAATGAGCATTTATTAGTTTTTGTGTCGTCTGTTTCCTGATAGATTATAAACTCATGTGAGCACAGCCCTCACTACCATTGTGTGACTGGTCAATTAGTTTATTACTATGTACAGTCTGTGTATGTATCGGCTGACTTGTAAAGTGCACTAGAGTGTGTTGGCACTGCATTACAATCTTTATTATCCATCACATATATACTGTCCCTATATACAAGAGTACAACTGCTATAATACTACTGCTATGTAGAATAATATAACTACTATAATACTGCTCCTATGTACAAGAATATAACTACTATAATACTGCTCCTATGTACAATAATATAACTACTATAATACTGCCCCCTATGTACAAGAATATAACTACTATAATACTGCTCCTATGTACAAGAATATAACTACTATAATACTGCTCCTATGTACAAGAATATAACTACTATAATACTGCTCCTATGTACAAGAATATAACTACTATAATACTGCTCCTATGTACAGGAATATAACTACTATAATACTGTCCTTATATACAAGAATATAACTACTATAATACTACCTCCTATGTACAAGAATATAACTACTATAATACTGCTCCTATGTACAAGAATATAGCTACTATAATACTGCTCCTATGTACAAGAATATAACTACTATAATACTGCCCCCTATGTACAAGAATATAACTACTATAATACTGCTCCTATGTACAAGAATATAACTACTATAATACTGCCCCTTATGTACAGGAATATAACTACTATAATACTGCCCCCTATGTACAGGAATATAACTACTATAATACTGTCCTTATATACAAGAATATAACTACTATAATACTGCTCCTTTGTACAAGAATATAACTACTATAATACTGCTCCTTTGTACAAGAATATAACTACTATAATACTGCTCCTATGTACAAGAATATAACTACTATAATACTGCTCCTATGTACAAGAATATTATTACTATAATACTGCTCCTATGTACAAGAATATAACTACTATAATACTGCTCCTATGTACTAGAATATAACTACTATAATACTGCTCCTATGTACAAGAATATAACTACTATAATACTGCTCCTATGTACAAGAATATAACTACTATAATACTGCCCCCTATGTACAAGAATATAACTACTATAATACTGCTCCTATGTACTAGAATATAACTACCACAATTCTGCCCCATCTACAAAACTATGACTACTATAATACTATTATATACTGTATTCTATATACTAGAATATATCTACTATAATACTGCCCCCTATATACAAGAACATAACTACTATAATACTGCCCCTATGTACAAGAATATAACTACTATAATACTGCCTCCTATGTACAGGAATATAACTACTATAATATTACTCTTAGGGGGCGTTCACACTACCATTGGTGACCGTCAGTAATGTCCATTGCTATTGTCCATTACAAGATTTTAGCATCGGACACTAGCTGAACTGTCAAAAATCCGTTAAAATTTCCATTCATTTCAATGGGTTTTTATATTGTGTCTGTTTGTGTCCATTTACACCCAATCCGTCAGAAGTCCGTTTTTTTTTTCGCAGACAAAAAATCCTACATGCAGGACTTTTTTGTCTGTTTGAAATAACGGATTCTTGACGGACAGCAAGTGTCCGTTATTTTTTTAACATTGAAGTCTATGGGTAACGGACTTATAACGGACAGTAACTGATAGCCATCAGTTATTGTCCGTTTTTTTTTCTGCGCATGCTCAGAAAGCAGAAACAAAAAAAACGGACAGTGTTAAAAAAACGGACACTAACTGATGCTAATATGTCAGTTTTTGTTTTTTTTAACTAATCCATTAATTGGATCAGTTAAAAAAACGGACACATTAACATCAGTTAGTATCCGTTAATGTCTGTTATGATAGGTGTCCGTTTTTTTTTTTTTTGTTTGTTTTTTTTTTTTAACGGACACTATCAGAACGGACATCAACGGTAGTGTGAACCTTGCCTTATGTACAAGACTATAACTACTATAATACTACCTCCTATGTACAAGAATATAACTACTATAATATTGCTCCTATGTACAAGAATATAACTACTATAATACTGCCCCCTATGTACAAGAATATAACTACTATAATACTGCCCCCTATGTACAAGAATATAACTACTGTAATACTGCTCCTATGTACAAGAATATAACTACTATAATACTGCCTCCTATGTACAAGAATATAACTACTATAATACTGCTCCTATGTACAAGAATATAACTACTATAATACTGCTCCTATGTACAAGAATATAACTACTATAATACTGCCCCCTATGTACAAGAATATAACTACTATAATACTGCTCCTATGTACAAGAATATAACTACTATAATACTGCTATGTACAAGAATATAACTACTATAATACTGCTCCTATGTACAATAATATAACTACTATATTACTGCTCCTATGTACAAGAATATAACGACTATAATACTACCTCCTATGTACAAGAATATAACTACTATAATACTGCTCCTATGTATAAGAATATAACTACTATAATACTGCTCCTATGTACAAGAATATAACTACTATAATACTGCCTATATGTATAAGAATATAACTACTATAATACCTCCTATGTACAAGAATTTAACTACTATAATACTCTCCTATGTACAAGAATATAACTACTATAATACTGCTCCTATGTACAAGAATATAACTACTATAATACTGCTCCTATGTACAAGAATATAACTACTATAATACTACCTCCTATGTGCAAGAATATAACTACTATAATACTGCCCCTATGTACAAGAATATAACTACTATAATACTGCCCCCTATGTACAAGAATATAACTACTATAATACTGCTCCTATGTATAAGAATATAACTACTATAATACTGCTCCTATGTACAATAATATAACTACTATAATACTGCTCCTATGTACAAGAATATAACTACTATAGTACTGCCTCCTATGTATAAGAATATAACGACTAAAATACTACCTCCTATGTACAAGAATATAACTACTATAATACTGCCTCCTATGTACAAGAATATAACTACTATAATACTGCTCCTATATACAAGAATATAACTACTATAATACTGCTCCTATATACAAGAATATAACTACTATAATACTGCTCCTATGTACAAGAATATAACTACTATAATACTGCTCCTATGTACAAGAATATAACTACTATAATACTGCCTATATGTATAAGAATATAACTACTATAATACTACCTCCTATGTACAAGAATATAACTACTATAATACTGCCTCCTATGTACAAGAATATAACTACTATAATACTGCTCCTATATACAAGAATATAACTACTATAATACTGCTCCTATGTACAAGAATATAACTACTATAATACTGCTCCTATGTACAAGAATATAACTACTATAATACTGCCTATATGTATAAGAATATAACTACTATAATACTACCTCCTATGTACAAGAATATAACTACTATAATACTGCTACTATGTACAAGAATATAACTACTATAATACTGCCTATATGTATAAGAATATAACTACTATAATACTACCTCCTATGTACAAGAATATAACTACTATAATACTGCTCCTATGTACAAGAATATAACTACTATAATACTGCCTATATGTATAAGAATATAACTACTATAATACTACCTCCTATGTACAAGAATATAACTACTATAGTACTGCCTATATGTATAAGAATATAACGACTATAATACTACCTCCTATGTACAAGAATATAACTACTATAATACTGCTCCTATGTACAAGAATATAACTACTATAATACTGCTCCTATGTAAAACAATCTAACTACTATAATACTGCTCCTATGTACAAGAATATAACTACTATAATACTACTCCTATGTACAAGAATATAACTACTATAATACTGCCCCCTATGTACAAGAATATAACTACTATAATACTGCCCCTATGTACAAGAATATAACTACTATAATACTGCTCCTATGTACAAGAATATAACTACTATAATACTGCCCCATATATACAAGAATATAACTACTATAATAGTGCCCCTATGTACAAGAATATAACTACTATAATACTGCTCCTATGTACAAGAATATAACTACTATAATACTACTCCTATGTACAAGAATATAACTACTATAATACTACCTCCTATGTACAAGAATATAACTACTATAATACTGCTCCTATGTACAAGAATATAACTACTATAATACTGCTCCTATGTACAAGAATATAACTACTATAATACTGCTCCTATGTACAAGAATATAACTACTATAATACTGTCCCTGGACTTGTTGGGGGTTAGATTCAGTGTACACTAGGTGTCTTCCTCCTCTGCCGTCAGCCATGCGGGATGTGATGTGCAGTGATGTGGCCGCTGGTTGTTACTGGTATAAAGTGGTTTAGGATGTTACTGACATAAATTTTGAATGCTCAGAGGCCATTTGCTTTGCACACATATATAAATCTGCTTTGCGCTGCAGGCTCGGGGTTCGGACACACTGGATTCAGGCACGGAGGGCTCCGGACGACTCATTTCCTCTGCAGCTCCCACAAGTGTGAAGGGGAGACCTAGCAAGAGGTAAATCAGCAAATTTTGGGTGGGGGGAGATAGTAAAAATTAAATCCGTTGAGTCCATTTCACGCATGACCATCACTGGGTTATATATGAGAGGAAATTGTCCGGATTCTTCACTAACACTATTTTCTCTGATATTTAGGGTAACTCGTGGTCCCTTTGTAAAGCTGGCGGACTGTGCTCACTATCACTATGAGAATGTCAACTATGGCCCTATTCAGGTAAGGGACCCCATACCCTATGTTGGTGAATTCCGACTGGTAGAGCACCAGATGTAAGGACATTTATAAACTGCAACCCAATGTTCACAAGGAATCAAGATGTCTGCTCCCTACACCCTGACCACTATGTAATAATTGGTACCTATCATGTCTTCCAGCTTTCTCTATCCGACTCTCGTCCGGAGGATTCCAATGGCAGTGAATCGGAGGCTGTTTACATTGTGCAAGTCACATGTCAGGTGGGTGCAAGTCATAACCCATTATGCTGCAATATAGTCTTCTCCATCTGTACAAGGAAGGATGCTGTTTGATTCCACCTAAATATAGTGCTCAGAGGTCATCCCACGTAGCCGACCTCTATGTAATTTGTATCTACTCTGCATTTCGGCCCTCATTGCTGTAATGATGCATTGCACTATGGCCGTACATCCAATTAAACCTGGATTCAGTGACCCACCAAGATTTATTCCCCCCGGAGGCCACCGCTTATCTTCCCCTTCTCCTATTAATTGCCGTGGTCTGACTTATTGTATCTTTCAATTTACTTCGGAGGTTTTCTTAATTAAAACATTGTTATGTGAAAATAGGACATCAGGTATAATTAGAGGCTCAGAAGGCTCCTTAGAACTTCATGAACAAGTGAATTTATGATCGCAACATCTTAATTTGTCCTTAAGACTCTGTGTACACTGTCCCTTAATCTGCATCATCTGTTTTTGCCTCTTTTGCTCTTGGGTACATCTTCTTATAATGTCTCTGCAAGGTCTGAAGTCCTAATCTTCCTATTCAGTCCTCTGCCCACCATCTCAATACATCTCATTGTCCTTTGGGTCCACCTTCTTAGTGATTTAGGTCTACCATCTTATCCTCATTTTGACCACTAGGTCTTCATCTCATCTCACATTTTTGTTCTTTAGTTCTACCATTAACTCTTCTTCGTCTAGGTCTCTTATATCTCCCTCATCTTAGTTCTCTAGGTCTACCACCTCACTTTCATCTCTGTCCTCTGTGTCACCTATCGTTCCCTCATTTTAGTTCTTTAGATCTCCAATCATTCTCTCTCGGTCTACTAACTCACCATCATCTTTGACTTTGTCTACCATCTTATCCTTGTTTTAGCCTCTAGATCTGCTACCTTGCCTACATATTTATCCTCTAGGTCTACCATATTACCTTCCTCTTCTTTCTCTAGGTCTACCACCTCACCTTTTATCTTTGTCTTCTAGATCTACTATCTTAACATCATTTTTGTTTTCAAGATGTGCCATTTGTCTCCTATCTCACCCTCATCTTAGTCTTCTTGGTCTACCATACCACCTTTACATTTTCTTCTATTGTAAGTCCATCTTGCCTTCACCATTTTCTTATAGGCTTACATTCTCACTCTCAGCTTTGTTTTCTAGGTTTAGCATGTCGTCTCCATCTTTGTCTACCATCATTTTGACCCCTAGGTCTACCATCTCACCTACATCTTTTTCCTCTTGGTCTACCATCTCACCTTCCTCTTCTTTCTCTATGTATCTCACCCTCATCTTAGTTCTCTAGGTCTACCATCTTGAACATGTAGGCCTTCTAGGTCTACAGTCTTGCCATTATCCTTGTCTTCTAGGTCTACCATTTCACCAACATCTTTGTCCTTTACCCCTCATATTGTTCTCCATATGTATAATCTCAGCCTGCCTCTATAGCCTTCGACTGTCTCAGCTTGCTCCCTTGTGCTGAAGGCACCATTTCCATTTGTGTTTTCAGCCTTCCCTTTTCTTGTAAATCTATCATCTCAACATGTCTCACACTGTAGACACATCACATTTTTCTCTTTGGTTCTATCTCAGCTTTACCTCTCTATATTTGTGACCTTGTATTTCTTCCTTATTCTCCATATTTAGGGACGCACGTGGTCTGTTTTACGGAGCTATGAAGATTTTCAGGTCCTTGACTCCAACCTTCACCGCTGTATTTTTGACCGACGTTTCTCTCAGTTGCTTGAACTACCCCCTCGCCGTGAACTTCCATCTCAGGGCCAGGTGCATATCATGTGGAATTGTCAAATCATGAGGATATATTATACTATTTTTTTTTTTGTGTAATTTTTTTTTGATGCATGTCCTTTCCCACTACAACTGTGTCCTCAGCTCCTGGCTCCACTACTTTCTCGATATTTGAAGGCTCTCTCTGGAATTGTGGACAGTAACATCAACTGTGGCCCTATCCTTAACTGGATGGAGGTAAGTCCAGGGACCCACATTAGAATTTTTGCAGTCTATGCTGGAGATTCCCATTCTTCCACATGCACATGATGCAACCTAGACCAGATTTTCTGGATTTCCTGGTCCAGATCGTGTCAGAGGATAGGACTCCTTGCAGGCACAGACTCCCAGCATCATGGGACTCCTAGATCTCTCCTGACTAGGCTCGGAATGGGAAATACATTTGATGTACGGAATGGATTTTCCGGCCTGGACTACCCTGTGTATATGGGGGGCCTGAGGGACAATGTACTAGGTGTGAGACCCTCATGTCCAGTTTGGAGAACTGAGCTTGTGTGACCCAGCAGAGAGGTCCATTATGAGCCCATTTTCTTTTCGTAGACTCTTGATACTCATACTAAGTCTGTCATTGCTTCCAGGATTGGTAGGTTGCTATAAATTTTACCTTTAATTCCATAGGGATAACATCAAGTTATGTTAATGTTGTAGATTGATAATCACGGTAACCGGCTCCTCGTGAATGAAGAGGCATCAATCAACGTTCCGGCTATTGCCGCCGCGCATGTCATTAAACGCTACACAGCTCAAGCTCCAGACGAACTTTCCTTTGAGGTGAGAAACCGAATGCTGTTATGTATCACAGACTGAATGTTTCATAGGGGATGACTCAGGATGATCAGTTGTTTGAAGAAGCTGCAACAATCATGTGAGTGCTGCGGCCTCTTCACTACTTACCAAGCACATCACCATGTATAATATATAGTGGCTGTTCCTGGTATCGCAACCCAGGGCCGCTTTAACCATAGGACAAACGGTGCACTTGCACCGGGCCCTATGGTTGTGTGGGCCCCCGGATCCGGGCACAAGACTTTCTGCCCTAGAGAGCTCCACTCACAACTGTATGCACGCCGATACAATTGAAACCTATGGCAGAGCAGGGAGCTGCAAAGTCTTTGCTCTGTCATAGAAGACTTACAGTGATGGGCAGGATGTCCCAGCACAGGTGATAACGTCACTGCATCGCGTCACCTGCGCCGGGCCCGGACCTGCACGAGAGTGCAACTACAGGAAAAGATGTCCGCTGCTCCAGTCATCAGGGGATTGTGGTAAGGTGAGTATAAGATTTATTGTTTTTTTTTTTTTGTTTTTTAAAGACAAAGGAGGCAATTCCTGCTGAGGGGCACTTCTGAACATGGGCACATTATTTATAAGTGGGGGAACTATTATTTTTAAGGAGGAACTATTATTTTTCAGGGGAGAATATTATTAGAATGGGAAAATATTATAAATATTAGCCCCCTTAAAAATAAAATATTCCCCTTTATAAAGAATAGTTCTCCCTTAAAAAAGCCCTCCTTAAAAATAAGTTTCCCCCTCATAATAGTTCTCCCTTATAAATAATAGTCCTCATGAATAATAGTTCCCCTGTATAAATAATAGTTCCCTTCTTTATAAATAAAGGGGAACTATTTTTTATAACCGGGAGGGGGGAGCTGTTAGTTATAAATGGGGACTATTATTTAAAAGGGGGAACTATAAGGTAGTATTATTATTTATAAAGGGGGGCTATTATTTATAAGAGGGAAGAACGATTAGTAATAAGGGGGACTATTTATAAGCAGGGACCCTTATTTATAAGGGGGCATTATTATTTATAAGCAAGGAATCTTATCCCACCTTTTAAATAATAGTTCCCTGCTTATAAATAATGATCGCCTTATAAATATTATTGATAAGGGTGCAGTTACCTGTGCACAGGTACTACTATTTAAGTGCAAACAGCGCTTTTCTCTCTGCATTTTTCGCCCTTTTCAGGCGGAAACCAGGCGGACCCCATTATAGTCTAAGGAGCCCGCGGGTAACCGCTTTTTTAAGTGGATTAGGTTTCCGTTCGAACACAGGTGTGAACCTAGCATAAGAAGGATTTATACTATGTGGGAGCTATTTTAATTTGGGTGGGTCAGGTATGTTTAAGTGGTGGGGATGGGGGGGTGCAGCCCACCTATGAAACTTTTGCACTGGGCCCACCAATGGGTTTAAACGGCCCTGACTTGAACGTGACCAGTGGACATGATGTACCATGGTCTATGAAGTGGCTTCAGACAGCTGATCTACGTGGAAGGGGGGCCCGGGTGTCAAACTTCCACTGATATTTAACTGATGAACTCCTTAGAAAACTTCTTTAAGGAGAGAAGTGTGTTGATACCATAAAATGACCAAAATACAAGTAGCACATACCTGTGACTACATATCTTGCTCTGCTGACAGGTTGGCGATATCGTGTCGGTCATTGACATGCCCCCGCGGGAGGACACTAGTTGGTGGAGAGGAAAGCACAGCTTCCAGGTAAGACGTGAGACTGATCTGTGCAATCCGATCACACAACCAAATGACCAGATCTGATTTATTGTACAAGGCTGAGCATACACCTTTATCTCTTCTTAGGTGGGCTTCTTTCCCAGCGAGTGTGTCCAGCTGATCACAGACAGTAAGAACCCGTCTCCAGCTGCAGGTACTTTCACTGCCGGACATCTTGGGTATCTCTGTTCCAAGCCCATGGATGTAATCACTTCCTCATATCCCACAGGCTTTATGCAGAGCTGTTTGTGCGGCCATCTTGGCCTGTGGCTCCTTGTGGCTTAGTGTTGTATCTGCTCAGTTATATTTCCAGTCTCTGTATACAACATGGCTCTGATTCTTCTTTGCCAACCTTGGCAGCTATTCTGTTTGTTATTAGTTGCCTGTCTTTAGATCAATGGCACCCAACCAATGACCAAATCATGTGATTGGTATAAAGACCCCACATATTGTGCTATAGAACTTATATAACCAGCCTTACGGTGCCTGTGGCGTTCTTTTTTGCTTGCCCTAAGGGGTATCAAGTTCCATCTTTCCCATGTCCCTTAGGTTTGGGGTTCTGTATCTAAAGGCTGCTATCTGTGTGTACGCCGGGTTCAATAAGTAACATGGCTCTCTAAGTATCTTATATCAACCTCCTTAAAATCTATCCCGGGTTATGAGGACCTGGATGGCACGTCATGTGATGAGTTTAAAGTGCACCTCTCATTAGGGACCGTTCCCTTTAAATTAGGCCATCCTCAGGATTGCCTGTAAAGGCGAGCTGTAATGGTTGTATTTGCCGTCAATGTGAAAATGGGGGGGGGGGGGAGAAGACTAAATTTTCCATGGACTGCAAATATTTCCCTCTGTCTTATAGTAAGGCCTCTCAGCCCACCAGAAGCACATAGACAGTAGGTTATTATGGTCCCTCTTAAATAAGTCTATGGGACAGGAACGTCCCGACTGGCACAATTACTTGAGAGTGAAGTAGATACTACCATACAGCACCCTTATTACCCCCAGCACCATCATGTAATACCCCCTAGCATCAAAACTTATCACAGTCATGGGTATAGTTGTAGGGGGTGCTGTGGTAACCATCGCTACCGGGCCTTGGAGCCTGAGGGGGCCCAATGGTCTTTTTACAACAAATCCAGACACCAGTAGTCTATAAAACACATGGTAAATGGGGACCCCATTACAGATGACAGATTTTGCACTGGGGCCCAGGGGGTTCAAATTATGACCACAGTACAGCACAACCTACCATCCCGGGGCGCTAGATTACTCAGTGACGCAGGTCCTTCACTCCTTATGGAAACAGATAATGCAGGGCTGACAGAATCCTTCCACTTTCTGCTTTGTAGTCCCTGCTTTATACCACACCTCACATTTTGAGAAGTGATGGTCTAGCTATTGCGCCCCATTGACTTAACATTTTTGTCCAATTTAAAGGAGTCTGTCCTAGTGACAAGTTCCCTTTAAAATGTCATGACTGTTCCCATACTGATGACAGTGGTCTCTTGTGTGTGTGTGTGAGGTCTCTCCCCGTGCGCTTCCAGTACGCAGCAGTCTCACTCTGCAGGCTTACGTGTACGGCTTTGCCTTCGCTGTCTTGTACCTTTTTGTTACCTGTCTGTCTGTTCACAGAAGGTGATATAAAGTTGTCCATCACATCTCCGCATGGCTCCAACTTTCCCAGACCAGGTGAGATACTGAACCCTATGTCTATGAGAACATTTCATACGCCCGTCCGTCATTCATACCTCCGGCTCTCTGGTCATTGCTGCTGGTTTTTGCTTATGGCTTCCTTTCTGCTCTTCAGTCTGTCGTCGCCATGGAAAGCTGGCGGGATTATTGCGCAGTTTTATGGCTTCAAGGCCAAGCAAGCAACGACTGCGACAGCGTGGGATCCTCCGGGAGAGGGTATTTGGGACTGACCTGGGGGAACATCTGCTGGATTCTGGGGAAGAAGGTGAGAAGTGGTGCCAATAATGTCCTGATGAGGCATAGTCAGGCCCTTGGTTTCCCTTATGAAGGTCCTAAACACGCCTTTGGCGACAAAATGGACACTTATTGGTTTGGCCATACTTATAACCTGTTGTATAGTGAAAAGATGTCCATGTCTGTAACTATGGGGAGAAATACAAGAATGATGGATGGTTATACAATGGCAAATTCTATAGCTAGACAGAAGGTCTGTACAGGCAAGTGCTATATCATAGATATATTTATGTATGGGAAAATTTACATTGGGATGAAGGTGCCTTTAATGGTGCACAGTTCATGAATACAGTATGGGACGGTCACCCTTCATGGAGGACGAGACTACTAGGACTATAGATTACTGTGAAGATTGAACCAAGATTCGTCTTGGTTTCCAGACAGGGGTTGAATCAGGAAATGCATCCAATATACAGACTGGATTTTCCAGACCATATTCGGCCATGTATAGGAAGCCTTAAAGTGTACCTAAACTTTTGAACAACTTTTTTATTTTAGCTCCTTTCTGTGAAGTCCTCTTCTTTTTCTATTGCCAGCAGCAATCTGGTCACCACTACTCACTAGCCTATGGATGGGTGAGCTCTTGTATAATGCAGGGGAGCGGAGATTGGGAACAGGTTACTTCAGTTAGTCTAAAACCTAGAACAGTGGTGCTGGTGTCCTATGAATGAGGAGATTATCAGCTTTCATTTGACACGAAGATCACAATTCTCCTTGTATATAACTAGATATAACCTGTTCTGAACAGAGTCGGGATTGGCATATTTATATTCAGCTGCAACTGATGATGTCACTGGAAATT
The DNA here is from genome assembly GCA_947044405.1 of Leptodactylus fallax. Taxonomy (NCBI): domain Eukaryota; kingdom Metazoa; phylum Chordata; class Amphibia; order Anura; family Leptodactylidae; genus Leptodactylus; species Leptodactylus fallax. The sequence goes on from CAMRHE010000258.1 coordinate 513,812, forward strand.
CTGTAGGTCGAACAGTGATCTTGGTGTTGTATGAAAGCTGAGAACCTCATCTTAAAGATGACACCAGGAATCTTTGTTCTAAAATTTATAATTCCTGATACATAACAGTTCGAAGTGACTCTCCCAGCCTCAGCTTCCCTGCGTTAGCCTGAATTTAACCCGTGAAACTTGGTCTGTGTGTTGGCCAGATTTCCTGGCCTGAACAGTATGGCGGTAGAGGGAGCCCTAGTAGTATAGTTGTCTATGATACTAGGAGTCCTTGCCTTCCAGCAACATAATGTATGGGACAGTATATCGCTGGGAGGCAGGGACTCCTAGTATCATAGATAACTATACTGCTAGGGCTCCCTCTACCGCCATACTGTTCAGGCAGGAAATCCGGCACTCACATGGACCGAGTTTCATGGGAACACGGGTTGTGTAAATTAAGGCTTATACAGGATTTTGTCCTTCCATACTAGTGAGAAGTAGTGTACTGCTTTCTACTGGCAATAGTGAAACACAGAAAATGGATTTCAGTGCACAATTTCACAGAAAGAAGCCAAAATCCATAATTAAGGTATATTAGAATATTTATTCCTATCATAAATGCTGCCAGAAAAGCGAAAGTGTTAGAAAGTTTAGGGACCCTTAAAAATCCCTGGCCCCGTTATTAGTATCACTAAAAGCTACTCAACCAGTTTCTGCCCCTTACCCATCCCTTATGTCTTGCAGTTCCCAGAGTCTTGGTGTCCTGTGCTCAATTCATTGAAAAATATGGGATAGTGGATGGTATATATCGTCTGTCAGGCGTCTCCTCCAACATCCAGAAACTGCGGTGAGTCCTCGACATGTACCGATCTGTCATCAGAGTCCTCTTTCCTCCTGCTGGGTGTCTGAAGTTCAAGTTAGTTATTTTTCCAGATGTCGACCTCCAGATGCCGCAGGATTATCAGGATTGTTGATTACATAGGTTGAGAAGACTCCAGATGTGTCCCAGTTTTTTTTTCAGTTCTTATTCTTGGCTTGCCAACAGAGCTGACATTCACCATTAATATAGCGTGACTGCTGCAGGACGTCTTCTCCTCTGTGTACATACATCACAGCACTGACATGCACATTGCTCCATCTGTTCTGCACGGAGTCAGCAGGGGGTGCGGATTATAATGAGAACTATAGAGGAAAGTACTCACTGCTGCCCCCTGCTGTGTCTCCTCTTATGTAAGGAGCCGAAGCTTCCTGACCTTCCCCAGCGCTGTTATATGACTGCAGGGAAGTTCAAGACACTGCTATAATTACTGTGTTAAATAAGAAGAGTCACAGCAGTGAACCCCGCTGTTGTGTGCGGTAAGGAATAGTGTTCAGTGCCCCCTGCAGGAATAACAGTGTGCTGTCTGAGGAAAGTTACTCAACTTACCCCTGGCCAGAGTCACTTTCTGCTGAGTAGTGAACTGCCAAATGAAAATCTTTACTACTCCTTGATTATAACTACTATAATACTGCCCCCCTATGTACAAGAATATAACTACTATAATACTGCTCCTATGTACAAGAATATAACTACTATAATACTGCCCCCTATGTACAAGAATATAACTACTATAATACTACCTCCTATGTACAAGAATATAACTACTATAATACTACCTCCTATGTACAAGAATATAACTACTATAATACTGCCCTCTATGTACAAGAATATAACTACTATAATACTGCCCCCCTATGTACAAGAATATAACTACTATAATACTGCTCCTATGTACAAGAATATAACTACTATAATACTGCCCCCTATGTACAAGAATATAACTACTATAATACTACCTCCTATGTACAAGAATATAACTACTATAATACTACCTCCTATGTACAAGAATATAACTACTATAATACTGCCCTCTATGTACAAGAATATAACTACTATAATACTGCCCCTATGTACAAGAATATAACTACTATAATACTGCCTCCTATGTACAAGAATATAACTACTATAATACTGCCCCTATGTACAAGAATATAACTACTATAATACTGCTCCTATGTACAAGAATATAACTACTACAATACTGCTCCTATGTACAAGAATATAACTACTATAATACTGCTCCTATGTACAAGAATATAACTACTATAATACTGCTCCTATGTACAAGAATATAACTACTATAATACTGCTCCTATGTACAAGAATATAACTACTATAATACTGCTCCTATGTACAAGAATATAACTACTATAATACTGCCCTATGTACAAGAATATAACTACTATAATACTGCTCCTATGTACAAGAATATAACTACTATAATACTGCTCCTATGTACAAGAATATAACTACTATAATACTGCCCTATGTACAAGAATATAACTACTATAATACTTCTCCTATGTACAAGAATATAACTACTACAATACTGCTCCTATGTACAAGAATATAACTACTATAATACTGCTCCTATGTACAAGAATATAACTACTATAATACTGCTCCTATGTACAAGAATATAACTACTATAATACTACCTCCTATGTACAAGAATACAACTACTATAATACTGCTCCTATGTACAAGAATATAACTACTATAATACTGCCTGCTATGTACAAGAATATAACTACTATAATACTGCCCCTATGTACAAGAATATAACTACTATAATACTGCTCCTATGTACAAGAATATAACTACTATAATACTGCTCCTATGTACAAGAATATAACTATTATAATACTGCTCCTATGTACAAGAATATAACTACTATAATACTGCCCCTATGTACAAGAATATAACTACTATAATACTGCTCCTATGTACAAGAATATAATTACTATAATACTGCCCCTATATACAAGAATATAACTACTATAATACTGCTCCTATGTACAAGAATATAACTACTATAATACTGCTCCTATGTACAAGAATATAACTACTATAATACTGCCCCCTATATACAAGAATATAACTACTATAATACTGCTCCTATGTACAAGAATATAATTACTATAATACTGCTCCTATGTACAAGAATATAACTACTATAATACTGCCCCCATGTACAGTAATAAGATATAACTTAATTTTTCTCTCTTTGCAGACATGAGTTTGACAGTGAGCGGATCCCAGACTTATCTCGGGAGACATATCTCCAGGACGTGCACTGTGTCAGTTCTCTGTGTAAACTTTACTTTCGGGAGCTCCCTAACCCTCTGCTGACGTACCGGCTCTATCACCCCTTCACAGTGAGTATTTTGTGTTGTAGTTAAGGGGGCCCTCAGGTGTTTTGGAGCCCTCCTCAGGACTACATTGAATTGAATATTGCACAATGTGTTGTCAGTTTTGGTGACCCGTTGCACTTTGTTGCCTCCATTAGGAAGCCATGTCCGCCACTGCTGAAGAAGAGAAGCTTATTCGTGTCCATGACCTAATCCAGCAGCTTCCGCCTCCTCACTACAGGTAATCCCAGCATCTCAGAAAGGAATGGGTTAACTGTGTGGCTACTGATATGTGGTTATGGCTGTATTGTGGGTATTTTGTTGGATGCACAGATGTCACGTTTAACCCCTTACTTCCCCCCCAGGACTCTCGAGTACCTGATGAGACATCTGTCACGTCTCAGCGCACACAGTGACCGCACCGGCATGCACGCACGGAACCTGGCGATTATCTGGGCTCCTAACCTTCTGCGGTGAGCAGCACATTCCTGGAGATTGTAACATGGCGTGATAGAGAATGGAGTACTGTATCACATAATTGACTTAGATACACTAGCTCATTAGCATTGTTTTACAGCTCAGCAAACTGTATCACACGTCAGGCTTAGATACATGGCTTAGTGAACGGTATCAACACACGTTAGCATTACATAGCAGACAACATCATGCATGATGCACCTAGACACACGGCTCAGCAGACAGTATCACACATGCAGTACATTTAGATACACAAGTTAAACAAGACACTGTCCCTAAAAATAATTTTGTAATGAAATCCAGTAATCTCTGATGGGCTGTGTACTGCTTTGTGGTTCTCTAAGACCGTATCACACTTGTTAGTTTTAGATACCTCAGCTCTGCAGACCTAATCACACATCGTAGGTTTAGATACATCAACTGAGCATACAGTATAACATGTAATACAATTCTATACATCAATTCAGCAGACGCTGTCACACATGGTGGGATTAGATACAACAACTCAGCAGAGAGTACCACACATGATGGGATTACATACCTCATCTCCGCAGGCAGTATCGCACATGATGGGCTTGGGAACGCCTGCTCCGCAGACAGTATCACACTTGTGAAGTTTAGACACAACTGATAGTATCACATAAGATAGGCTTAGATACAGCAGCGCAGCAGGCAGTATCACACCCAGTATCTTAAGATACACAAAATATAAGGTATAATAAAATCAGTATTTGTTTTACGGCTGGTCAGTATCAGACATGTTATATGTGGAGTATCTGCTCCCCAAAAATGAAACATTAGATTTCACTTGCATTCAGTAAGACACAATTTTTCTCTTGCCCTTCAGGTCACGTGAAATGGAGTCTGTAGGGACACCAGGAGCTGACGCGTTTCGGGAGGTGCGGGTACAGTCCGTGCTAGTGGAGTTCCTGCTGTGTAATGTAGAGACCCTCTTTAGTGACACATTTACATCGATTGGTAAGAACTTTACTCTCCTCTCCCCCCGCACTGTGCCTCAGCTGCTGCTCTCTTCTTTGCCCGCATGTGGTTTACTGACTCTGCTACCTTTCTATCCCCGTGAGGACAGCTTGTGGATCAGGATCTAGTTACTGAGTACTTGTTAGTATTACTAGTATTACTGGATAGATTTGTTAGAATTGGATTTTCCATTGAATTAGAAAATATTGGGAACAGTAATGGGCACGGACACCACCCCTATCCTGCCCTGTGATAACCCAGTTATATTTAGGGAACCGTGACCTGCACCCTTTCTACTGAGACCTTTTTTTAAACACTGTTTCCTCTTTTGGACAGCACCAGCTGAAATCCTCTGCACTTCTTGCTTTTGGCTGCTACAGGACAATGTGCTGCCAAGTTTTTTTTATGCAGCATCAGCTTTTGCCAGCATTGCCCCTGGGCTGATCTTCTTTTCTTGCATCGTTCTATGTCTTGGCAGCGCTTCATTTAGAATATTAGATTTGGCCACCAAGGTTTCGTACCTAAATCCATTTCTGTCTGCTTTGTATTCCCTCTTTTTTTTTTTTTCTTTATACCACCTTCTTACCACCAGCAAAACAGAGCGGCCTCCGTCGAGCCTCTTGCATGTCCGTAAAGATTCACCTGTTAACATTACCTGAAGCTCGGTGCCAGGCGAAGAAGAAGACAGACCCGTCTGAGATACCCCCACATGGAATTAGAGAGCTCGAGACTGACACCTAGTGGTAGAACTCAACTGACGTGGATGGATTTTATTTTAGCAAGACAGAGGCTGAAGCCTCAGTGTTTTTTTTTTTTTTTTTTTTTTTTTTTTTTTAGAAGTGTCACTTTTTTTTGGCTGTTCCCTACTAGGACTAGTTTTGGGAACTATCTTTTTTTCTATTAGATAAATGTCGCCTATAGTGTGTACATAGGGGGTATAAAAATTAATTAAAAATGTAAAATTAATTTATTTTTTAAACAAAAAACCCTGGCACAGATGTTTTTACCATATTTCATGTATTTGTGAATGACGACAGACATCACGTATTAAACATGTTTTCTATTGATTTACGAGTTATCAGATCCTGTACATGGTTTTCTTATTTAAAGGGAATGTGTCACCAGAAAATTTATCTATTTTGGAAACCAAGTTTTCATGTCAAAGATATATTTTTAGGAATTTTTTAAGATATTTTAAAGAATTTTCCATGTCACTATTTATAAAAAATACTAATTCTTACAATTTTCACTTTGGGCACAAAGCTAAATAATAGTCTGATGTTTGTCAATTCTGTAGGGGGTTTTCTTTGCAGTAGTCACCTCATTTAAATCATAGACAGGATTACAATAGAAGATCACACCTCTATACCCCCCCACACGGTATAATGCCCCACTTACACACACTATAATGTCCCAAAGTGGTCTCTAGACAGTATAATGTCCCATGGCAGTCCCTCCACACTGTATAATGTCACATAGCGGCCCCTGCACACTATATAGTGGCCCCTACGGTGTTCATTACAGTTATTGCAAAAATTTTGAATTCAGCAAAACCTGAAATTTTTTGGGGTACAGCACCCACAAGCTATTATTATACTATGGGGTCTCTTCAAACCCCAGAGTATAAATGCAAGAAGGCCCAGGGGAAGTGACAAATATAAAAACCAGTGTTACTCACCGCTCTTGGGCTCAGTGCGACTCCTTTTCAATGACGTCAGTCATGAGTTACGCCGGTGTCATTATGCGTCGTGCCCCACTGGACATCTGTGACGTCACTAAAGAGGCCGAAGACAACAGGGAGTGCCGGGGCCCAGGAGAGGAGAGTAACACCTTTTATGTTCTCTCACCTCCCCTGGACCTCCAATCATTATACTCTGGGGTCTGAAGAGACCCCTGGGTATAAGCTTTTCAGTTTCCTGTAGCCTTACTTACCAATCCTAGCTCCTGTTCACTGCTGCCTCTGCTTCCCCTTGTGTCTGTGCTTTGCGACATGTTATGTGACGCACGGGGCCCCCTGGAGGGCAGAAAGGGAATCGGATGCTGCAGTGAGCAGCAACGAGGATTGGTAAGTAAATATGGCCCGATTCCTGCTGATTACTACAGCAGGTAATGGCCTATTAAGAAAAAAAAAAAAAAAGCAGCCAGACCCCGTAGCAGCCGCTATGGCGGAAGTTACGCCACTGCCTCTATAGATAACACCACTGACCAATCATTGCAGTCACTACTGACAATATATGATGTCGCAGCTTATCTCCTCTCGCTCCCTGCACAGAGCATGTCTAGGTAACTCTCCCATTGACTTCAATGAGTCGACTCCAGACTATTGCTCCCTATGGACATGACTGTGCTGTAAAGCAGATCATTACATGCTGTTAACAGAGCAGAGGAGAAGCTCAGACAAGATGGCCGCCCCCATAATCATGTACTGAAAATATAATAAAAAAAATCTGCAATCATGAAATAATTTGTGACACATTCCCTTTTAATTCTAATATGTTTCCACCAGTAACTTTCTTCCTTGTATTACATTGTGTTTTGTAACATTTTGTTTTTTTGCACGGATTCCTCTATGTGCAAACATTTCACACTCCTATCATTCCCAGCACGTGTCACTGTAGTAGTCACGCATAGTTGTGAACGTGTATGTATTGCCATCATGAAGATATTAGAGGTGGCTGGAAGAATTTTGTACATAAGCTCCTCCTTTGAACATTGGCCACGCCTCCATTACTCATACCTTAAAGGGGAAATCCAACCAAAATGATCTTTCATGAAGTAAGGGGCCACGGAGTCCCTGAACCACTTCTACTATAAATATCGGACACAACTTTCTAAGGAAAGCTTCACTGATTTTATTGGTCCTTTATTTAGAGCGTTGTCTGAAGATTTCCACTGGGCGACAGCAAACTTTATAATCTATCAATTTCTTCTGTCTGTACAGGTCGCTGCGGACCAATAAGACCCCGCTCTCTGATGGGTGGTTGTCCATCAGGCCGCCTTGTAAGTCTTCAGGAGGCTCAGGCACGAAGTCAGAGTCAAAGGGAGGCAGCGGAGAAACTGGGAGCAGACAAGACTTCACCCAACAAGCATGAGAAGGCACTAGAGAGTAGTGAAGAAAGGTATTATATGGTCATGCCAAGGACAGTTCAGCTTACTGTGCACAGACTCCGAATAGAGCACACATTTCACATTCTCTTTACATTTTATGAAGACTTTCCTGTGTTTACTGTTATATCCTGCTGAGTAGTGCCGTATGAGGTACCAATATAATACTGCATCCTATCTGCAAGAATATAACTGCTATAATAATGCTCCCTATATATAGGAATATAACTACTATAATACTGATCCTATATACAAGAATATAACTACTATAATACTGCTCCTATGTACAAGAATATAACTACTATAATACTGCTCCTATGTACAAGAATATAACTACTATAATACTGCTCCTATGTACAAGAATATAACTACTATAATACTGCTCCTATGTACAAGAATATAACTACTATAATACTGATCCTATATACAAGAATATAACTACTATAATACTGCTCCTATGTACAAGAATATAACTACTATAATACTGCTCCTATGTACAAGAATATAACTACTATAATACTGCTCCTATGTACAAGAATATAACTACTATAATACTGCTCCTATGTACAAGAATATAACTACTATAATACTACCTCCTATGTACAAGAATATAACTACTATAATACTGCCCCTATGTACAAGAATATAACTACTATAATACTGCCCCCTATGTACAAGAATATAACTACTATACTGCTTCTATGTACAAGACTATAACTACTATAATACTGCTCCTATGTACAAGAATATACCGTAACTACTATAATACTGCTCCTATGTACAAGAATATAACTACTATAATACTGCTCCTATGTACAAGAATATAACTACTATAATACTGCTCCTATGTACAATAATATAACTACTATAATACTGCTCCTATGTACAAGAATATAACTACTATAATACTGCTCCTATGTACAAGAATATAACTACTATAATACTGATCCTATATACAAGAATATAACTACTATTATACTGCTCCTATGTACAAGAATATAACTACTATAATACTGCTCCTATGTACAAGAATATAACTAGTATAATACTGCTCCTATGTACAAGAATATAACTACTATAATACTACCTCCTATGTACAAGAATATAACTACTATAATACTGCCCCTATGTACAAGAATATAACTACTATAATACTGCTCCTATGTACAAGAATATAAATACTATAATACTGCTCCTATGTACAAGAATATAACTACTATAATACCGCTCCTATGTACAAGAGTATAACTACTATAATACTGCTCCTATGTACAAGAATATAACTACCATAATACTACCTCCTATGTACAAGAATATAACTACTATAATACTGCTCCTATGTACAAGAATATATCTACTATAATACTACCTCCTATGTACAAGAATATAACTACTATAATACTACCCCTATGTACAAGAATATAACTACTATAATACTGCTCCTATGTACAAGAATATAACTACTATAATAGTGCTCCTATGTACAAGAATATAACTACTATAATACTGCTCCTATGTACAAGAATATAACTACTATAATAGTGCTCCTATGTACAAGGATATAACTACTATAATACTGCTCCTATGTACAAGAATATAACTACTATAATACTGCCCCCTATGTACAAGAATATAACTACTATAATACTGCCCCCTATGTACAAGAATATAACTACTATAATACTGCTCCTATGTACAATAATATAACTACTATAATACTGCTCCTATATACAAGAATATAACTACTATAATACTACCTCCTATGTACAAGAATATAACTACTATAATACTGCTCCTATGTACAAGAATATAACTACTATAATACTGCCCCCTATGTACAAGAATATAACTACTATAATACTGCTCCTATGTACAAGAATATACTATAATACTGCCCCCTATGTACAAGAATATAACTACTATAATACTGCTCCTATGTACAAGAATATATCTACTATAATACTGCCCCCTATGTACAAGAATATAACTACTATAATACTACTCCTATGTACAAGAATATAACTACTATAATACTACTCCTATGTACAAGAATATAACTACTATAATACTGCTCTATGTACAAGAATATGACTACTATAATACTGCTCCTATGTACAAGAATATAACTACTATAATACTGCTCCTATATACAAGAATATAACTACTATAATACTACCTCCTATGTACAAGAATATACCGTAACTACTATAATACTGCTCCTATGTACAAGAATATAACTACTATAATACTGCTCCTATGTACAAGAATATAACTACTATAATACTGCTCCTATGTACAAGAATATAACTACTATAATACTACCTCCTATGTACAAGAATATAACTACTATAATACTGCCCCCTATGTACAAGAATATAACTACTATACTGCTTCTATGTACAAGACTATAACTACTATAATACTGCTCCTATGTACAAGAATATACCGTAACTACTATAATACTGCTCCTATGTACAAGAATATAACTACTATAATACTGCTCCTATGTACAAGAATATAACTACTATAATACTGCTCCTATGTACAAGAATATAACTACTATAATACTACCTCCTATGTACAAGAATATAACTACTATAATACTGCCCCCTATGTACAAGAATATAACTACTATACTGCTTCTATGTACAAGACTATAACTACTATAATACTGCTCCTATGTACAAGAATATAACTACTATAATACTGCCCCCTATGTACAAGAATATAACTACTATAATAGTGCTCCTATGTACAAGAATATAACTACTATAATACTGCTCCTATGTACAAGAATATAACTACTATAATACTGCTCCTATGTACAAGAATATAACTACTATAATACTGCTCCTATGTACAAGAATATAACTACTATAATACTGCTCCTATGTACAAGAATATAACTACTATAATACTACCTCCTATGTTCAAGAATATAACTACTATAATACTGCCCCTATGTACAAGAATATAACTACTATAATACTGCTCCTATGTACAAGAATATAACTACTATAATACTGCCCCTATGTACAAGAATATAACTACTATAATACTACCTCCTATGTACAAGAATATAACTACTATAATACTGCTCCTATGTACAAGAATATAACTACTATAATACTGCTCCTATGTACAAGAATATAACTACTATAATACTGCCCCTATGTACAAGAATATAACTACTATAATACTACCTCCTATGTACAAGAATATAACTACTATAATACTGCTCCTATGTACAAGAATATAACTACTATAATACTGCTCCTATGTACAAGAATATAACTACTATAATACTACCTCCTATGTACAAGAATATAACTACTATAATACTGCTCCTATGTACAAGAATATAACTACTATAATACTGCCCCTATGTACAAGAATATAACTACTATAATACTACCTCCTATGTACAAGAATATAACTACTATAATACTGCTCCTATGTACAAGAATATAACTACTATAATACTACCTCCTATGTACAAGAATATAACTACTATAATACTGCTCCTATGTTCAAGAATATAACTACTATAATACTGCCCCTATGTACAAGAATATAACTACTATAATACTGCTCCTATGTACAAGAATATAACTACTATAATACTGCCCCTATGTACAAGAATATAACTACTATAATACTACCTCCTATGTACAAGAATATAACTACTATAATACTGCTCCTATGTACAAGAATATAACTACTATAATACTGCTCCTATGTACAAGAATATAACTACTATAATACTACCTCCTATGTACAAGAATATAACTACTATAATACTGCTCCTATGTACAAGAATATAACTACTATAATACTGCCCCTATGTACAAGAATATAACTACTATAATACTACCTCCTATGTACAAGACTATAACTACTATAATACTGCTCCTATGTACAAGAATATAACTACTATAATACTGCTCCTATGTACAAGAATATAACTACTATAATACTGCCCCTATGTACAAGAATATATCTACTATAATACTACCTCCTATGTACAAGAATATAACTACTATAATACTGCTCCTATGTACAAGAATATAACTACTATAATACTACCTCCTATGTACAAGAATATAACTACTATAATACTACCTCCTATGTACAAGAATATAACTACTATATTACTGCTTTCTTTTACAGAAAAGGTCCACGTGGCAGGAAGAAATCTGGCGGTGGTAGTAGTTGGAGAACGTTCTTTGCTATAGGTAAAAATTCATCTCAGCAGAAGAAATCTCGATCTGGAGGTCTCCGGGACACAGCAGCCCACCAGAGAGGTAACAATATAATATTCTCTGCTTTCCGGTTGTGTTTTTTGCGGACTGTATCATTACACCTCTCTCTTCTCTCCCTGCAGTCTTGGAAACAGTGACGTTGCGGTCGGCTAAGAGCGAGGAGTCTCTATGCTCTCACACTAGCGGCACCGGTAAGCCTTATCAGTTTATCTGGTATCCATTGTCCATCATCACTAGGCAGGAGGATATCTTGGCTCATGCCATATTTGTGGTTCACCCATGGCACCTCCCTGGTATGTTGGTCAGGGAACAATACCCAGATAGTCCAGCAGGGGGAGCTCATTACCTGTGGAAAATTTCTTTTGTTATACTGTATGACACAAGAATAGGGAGATGGCCAGTGGTGTCCTAGAATTCCCAAATGTACAAATTGATGAAAAAGATATTTTGGCGACGCTAGTACAACCCTCATAGGCTCTTTGCTTAGTTAATATGGACAACTATTCCAATTTTCTGTTCTGTTTTCGATCACTACAATGACTTTTATTCCGTTACAGGATTTCACCGCACCTCACGTCTCCGTCGGCCACGCTCAACAAGTGACGGTCTCACCTCACGGCTGCCTCATTGCCGCTCTGCAGAAAGTCTGGCACAGTCGTCTCCTTCTCCCCCCGGTGTGCCTTCTCCTCCTCCTACATCAGGGCGCCCCCAGTCGGCTTGGATTGAGGAAGATCTGGACCTTTCGCCGCCACTCCCGGAGATGGACGGTCTTGGTTTTGACCCCTTATCTTTCCGTCTCTCGTTCTCTGACCATGAAGAAGTGAAGTCTCCGACAATCGTCAGGGCAGAAGTGACCAGCCAAGGCCATTCACTACCGCGGCGGCTGAGTCTTTCTCCTAATGGTGGCTGCTCTCCATCCCCATCTCACAGCCCCCCTGAGCGCCTGGTCACAGATGGGGAGAAGCAGGGTCCCCGCAGTCTGTCTCCTCCTCCGCAGATGTTGAATTTGTTGCTTCAGTCCTGTCAACTGCGTCTTAATGAGACCTGCCAGAAGGAGGTGAAGGCAAAGGTCGCTGGGGCCCCAAGCCAAGAAGAACCCCCAAAGGGTTAGTAACCATGTTGACCTATTAATGCTGACAACCACCTTCAATCATGAAAAGTACGGATGTTGTCATGCCCTATCGCTCCATCATAAAAGATAAACTATAGGACTGGGCATGAGCGGGCAGTGCGTCACTAATCTAATTGGTGTGCCATGTCCCACCCACTTACAGCCACCCTGGTATAACACAGTATTAATCTTGTCTGGAGCGTTCCTTTAACTGCTTGCCAACCGCCCACTGCATTGGCTGTCCACTACGGGGAGCCGGTGGCCAGAAAATGAAGAGGGATCCACCTTGAATTCCTCTTCATTTTCTGCTGTGTGAACGATCTCTTAAGCAGCTGCCGCAGGAAAGAGCGGATTGTTATGTACAGCCGGACATCTCAAAGAAAAGACTGGGATGGTTATGGGAGCCGCCATGATGCAGCTTTCCTCCCAGACTGGTGGTCATGTGATCTGCCAGACACGGGAACTGCATGAGCTGCTGGGTCCTAGAGGATCCAGTTGAGCTCTGTAGTATATGCAAGGGAGGGCTGTATTGCTCCTGTGCTTGGGACTAACGTATCATCCCAAGTTACAGGCGAAATCGGCATAAAAATTAAAAAAAAAAAAATGTAATGTTAAAATACCTTCCAAAGGATGACCGACTGAAAAAAAAAAATGTTATAGCCCTCAAAATCACAATGTACAAAAGAGCATGAAAATGTGTCCTGCCTTTGAAGGGGTTAATAAGTTACATGAAAAAATTCTTTCCAACTGAGGCCGGGTGACATCTGCACTGGGTGCCCATCCGGGGCAGGTCAGCCATAGATCGCCAGATGAAAAAGTCTTACATGCTTAATTTTTTTTTCATCCAGTGATTTTAGTTGCAAAGAACGGACACCTGATGGACCCCATTATAGCCAGTGGGGTCCCGCTGGGCTCTGTCTGTGTCCATTTACCCGGCGCAGATGTCAGGTGTCAGAAATGCAGGGCTACTTTGTATCTCATGCTCCACTCACTTCAAAAGCTGCATTCAGAATGTTGGTGCCTGCTGCTTAAAGTCAGTCCAGTGATGGCTGACACCCCTAATATACATAGACAATACATCTCCCACTATGCAATACAGCAGAGCCACGCTGTATAGCAGGAGATGAGATGAATACAACCTGTTAGCAGACAGTTGAATGCAGCTCTGGTTGTGACCGGAGTATAAGACTTGATGTAGATGCAGTTTAAGATCCATACATTGTAACTCAAGAAGCATCTGCAAAGTACTGAACACCTGTTTTAACCCCTTTCTCACAGGAGTGACGCTCTCTCCACAGCAAACCTCCCATCCTCCACCTATGTCAGTCATACGACAACTCCCACCGCCTCCACCCCCAAAGGATCCTGCTCGGCTTATGGCATTGAAATTGGCAGAGAGTGCCCAGCGAGCCCTTCAGTCTTCAATATCCACCGGGACTGTCCCTGCCAAGACATCACAGAGATCGGCACCCCCGCACCCCTCCACCTCAGTATTCAGACGTTCCCTGTCCATGGAGTGTAGTGAGAGCTCAGCGCCAAAGGAGGGGCCCCTGTACTCTGAGCTGCGACCACCTGTAATCGGCCCCAATGAGAGAGCTGCCACCCAGCATCGGCCACTAAGACCCCAGATGCACAATACAATGGTAAGGGTAGATCGCTGAGTGTCCTAAATATCACAGAGTAGTTTCTGGACAGAATGGTATAGGGTGGAGTTGGTCTTCATAGACCAGTAGGGGGCAACAGCAATCTTTGCAGACCGGTACTGGGCTTCAAAGGTCTTCACAGACCAGTACGGCAACAGAGGACACTTCAGACCGGTGTAAGTCAATAGAGGTCCTCGGAGACCAGTATAGGGAACGGGACGTTTTCACAAACCAGTATAAGGGGACGGGGGTCTTTACAGAACAATACAGGTTAACTGAGGTCTTCAGAAACCTGTATAGGTCAATAGAGATCATCAGCAGGAGCATAGCTATAGAGGATGCAGAGGTAGCAGTCACTACCGGGCCCTAGACCCCAAGGGGCCCCAAAGGTCCCTCTGTCACATAAAATATACCACTATACTAAATGGCCAAATCTGTAATGAAGCCTCTGCCTACCTTGTGCCAAATCTGTAATGGGGACCAGGAGTTTCAAGTTGCGCCTCTGGTCCTCAGAGACTAGTATAGGTCAGCCTAGGTTCCTCCGAGGCCAGTATAGGTCAACAGAGGTCCTCAGAGACCAGTATAGAGTGAACCGGGTCTCTACAGACCAGTGTAGGGTAGGGTGACTCAGTCCAGTGTATAGAAAGAGACCTGTGTTTACAATGGTAAAGACAGTATATGATGCCTCATATAAACATCAAGATCAGTATATGGTAATGGGGATCATCATATAACACTGCGGTTTATGGTGTCAGAAGTAATTGTGGGCTGTATATGGTGGTAGGGGTCATCATGCATAGTATATGGTCGCAGAAGTAATCATGGGCAGTATATGGTGGTAGAGGTCATCGTGCGCAGTATATGGTGGCAGAAGTAATAATGGACAGTATATGGTGGTAGAGGTCATTGTGTGCTGTATATGGTGGCAGAAGTAATAATGGGCAGTATATGGTGGCAGAACTAATGGCAGTATATGGTGGTAGAGGTCATTGTGTGCAGTATATGGTGGTAGGGGTCATCATGCATAGTATATGGTCGCAGAAGTAATCATGGGCAGTATATGGTGGTAGAGGTCATCGTGCGCAGTATATGGTGGCAGAAGTAATAATGGACAGTATATGGTGGTAGAGGTCATTGTGTGCTGTATATGGTGGCAGAAGTAATAATGGGCAGTATATGGTGGCAGAACTAATGGCAGTATATGGTGGTAGAGGTCATTGTGTGCAGTATATGGTGGTAGGGGTCATCATGCATAGTATATGGTCGCAGAAGTAATCATGGGCAGTATATGGTGGTAGAGGTCATCGTGCGCAGTATATGGTGGCAGAAGTAATAATGTGCAGTATATGGTGGTAGAGGTCATTGTGTGCTGTATATGGTGGCAGAAGTAATAATGGGCAGTATATGGTGGCAGAACTAATGGCAGTATATGGTGGTAGAGGTCATTGTGTGCTGTATATGGTGGCAGAAGTAATAATGGGCAGTATATGGTGGCAGAACTAATGGCAGTATATGGTGGTAGAGGTCATTGTGTGCTGTATGGTGGCAGAAGTAATAATGGGCAGTATATGGTGGCAGAACTAATGGCAGTATATGGTGGTAGAGGTCATCGTGTGCTGTATATGGTGGCAGAAGTAATAATGGGCAGTATATGGTGGCAGAACTAATGGCAGTATATGGTGGTAGAGGTCATCGTGTGCTGTATATGGTGGCAGAAGTAATAATGGGCAGTATATGGTGGCAGAACTAATGGCAGTACATGGTGGTAGAGGTCATCGTGTGCTGTATATGGTGGCAGAAGTAATAATGGGCAGTATATGGTGGCAGAACTAATGGCAGTATATGGTGGTAGAGGTCATTGTGTGCTGTATGGTGGCAGAAGTAATAATGGGCAGTAGATGGTGGCAGAATAGTTTGCAGTTATTTACTTTTGCCTCTTTGATTTTACAGGCACCAAGCTCCAACCCAGCCGAACTCAGAAAAATGGCCCCATCAGCTGCCCCTCCTTCCCGAGCTCCTCGTCTACACACAAGGTCTGGTAGCCTTCCTGCTCCTCCAAGTGTTTTTCCTCCACGCGCTCGTCCACCCCCATACAGATTCCCAGAGGAAGGACCTCGGATGCCTCCACACCGCTCTGCTCCTCCCTGGCCAGAACCAGAGGGCCTCTATTATGAAATATTGGGAGACCCTCCTCATATGGCACCCCTTAATGCTTCATATGGATTAATCCAAACACCTTGGCCCTACATGGCCTCACCCCCATCTCACCCTCATTCTGTTCCTCCACCTGGCTGGTATGGGCGACCTCCTCCACCTGAGCCAGAGCTTTTGAGTTATCCGCGTTGGGACAGGACGCCTGCTGCACATTTGCGCCCATATATTGTGGGGGGAAGTGTCCCTTATTCGTATATAGGGACCGCTGAAGGAGGAGGCCAACCTTCTTCCCGACATCATCAACAAGGAAGAAGGGAGGAACCAATTTATGTCAATCTCCCCCCAAAATCAGATCTAGGGGGTCACTTCCAGGGCAATAGGGACCCTGCAGATCCAAAACCAGACCTGCCACACAAACAGCGTCCTGGCCAACCCCCCAGTATTGGAAGGCATGAAAGTTTTGGAGAACCTCCACCAACAAAACAGCACAACCCTCAACCATTAAGAAGGGAGGGGTCTCTTAGCTTTTTTCGTCCACCTCCACATCCTCACACCGCAATGTGGGGCACACAACCCAAATACCAAGAGGGTAGAGAACCTCCAATTATAACCTATGAAACTCCTGGAGGAGGAGGAGGCCAGAGAATGGGCTATGTGCCTCCACACTGTATACTGTCAGAGGGAGGGACTCTGTATGGAAACTTGGAGCAAAGGGGCCCACCCCATAGGTCATCCACCCCTGCCGGATTCATGGGTTCCCCCTGGACAGTTCACACAGAGGGGCAAACGAGAAGTTACTGCTGAGATGGGAACTTAGGACAACTTGTGTTCTTGTAGATTTCACCTATTAACACTTGGCCTCTTTTAAGACACGCCCACGAGGAGCCAGAAACCAAACAACAAATCAATTGTGCTGAAACGCTTAACCTGTTGTGTGTTACAGTCCTGTGTGGGGAACAATTTTTACATCCATTTACAAAAAAAATTAAAAAAAAAAAAGATTTCATCCCCCTCCCCAATTTAACACTTAGAAGACAGTCTTGTACTTGGTTTGTCCAAAGCACTGCCATGCACGGGTTAATGATAAAAGATCATAGTGGACAGCGCCCTCCCTCCGTCTTCTCCTACAATTATCCATGTCCATGACTACGTCAAGTGTTGCATGAGATGGACAGGAAGTGGGCAAAAAAAACTAATTAAAAACTTGGATTCTACCCAGTATTAAATCACCTCTGTGGACTGCGATTATTTATTTCATTCTGTAGTATGAAGAATTGCACTCAGACACGTTGTCATCGCTCGCTTTTCATTTCCTCTTCCTTCTGCCATGCAGGAGGCAGCGAGAAGTGCAGAGGTCATTATCGTTGTATTATGATGTCATTCTATAGATTTACTCCTGACTTGACCGGGCACGTCTTGGCACTTTTTTTCTACATGTCT
Source organism: Leptodactylus fallax (assembly GCA_947044405.1). NCBI lineage: Eukaryota > Metazoa > Chordata > Amphibia > Anura > Leptodactylidae > Leptodactylus > Leptodactylus fallax. The sequence goes on from CAMRHE010000258.1 coordinate 532,183, forward strand.
CCTCTATCGGCTCGTGCCTTAAATCCCTACAAAAAAATTTGGAAATTTTAAAAAAATTTAAAAAAAAAAATTGTCAATTTTATTTTCCCAAAAAAAGGTACAACATAGACAAAGGGTAACATTAGAACGAGACTGCGAATATATTTTAATTTATTTTTAGTTTGTGCCTTCTCACAATTCACCGGACGTTGTTACTTTTAATAAAAGAAAATACTTCCGAAATTTTAAGATTTTAATTATTTGTAAATGTTTAAATAAAAACAGAGAGAAATGCAAATTAGCAGACAAACTAGGGACACCCATGTTTAGACCTTGAGGGTGGATGGGTGTCTCTGGTTTGTTCATTTGCATATTTTTTTCCCATGAAGCATTGCCTGAAAAATTAGTCTCCATACAACACTTTGTCTCTTCAATGAGGTTGAGACCCCCTGAAGTAGAGAGATACAAGAAGTGAAAGTCTAAGTTTGGGTTTTCATAAAGTGGCATCTGCATATGGATAAAACCCGACCTACCCACGGTGGTAATGGGAGCACAAATTTGTAGGTAAATTTTGTAATTTGATGCAAATTTGAGGTGAAGTTGAGGTATTACCTGTGGTTGGGGTATCAGCCATGTGCAGTTGCTGTACCGTGGAAACCCAACTGAACTCTAATACAACCTGTACAAATTATTGGCCATCAGAATAGTTTCACACAGTTTTTTTTTTTTTTTTTTTTTTTTTTTTAACTGCATTGTAATTTTTGATGCAGTTTTTTGAGCCAAAGCCAGAAGTGGATAACACATTTCAAGGCTTTTTTTTTTTTTTTTGTTTTTTGCCTCGCGTTTTATTTTTTTTTTTCCCCAAAAGTGCTAGGTATAGTGTGGTGTGTGTGGTTTTTTTTTTTTTTTTTTTTTTTTTTTTTAAGAAAAAAATCCTGTAAAAATTATGTGAACAAAAAAACATCAAGGGGAAAAAATTCCCCAAACGCCATAAAAACACTTGCAATATTTTTTTTTTTTGTTTCTTTGTTAGTGTTTGTCTTTGAAAAGAAAAAAAACTGTGTGAAGCTAGTGTTTTTGTTTTTTTTCATAAAAAGCAAATTGTTAATGTCATTGATTTCCTCTCGTTGTCGACCCCCAATTATCATTTTGTTTGCTGATAATCCAGATGAATAAAAATGATGATTAATCCTTTTATTAAAATGTTTTTGTTCTTTTAATTTTTTTTTTCTAACATGCTTGGGAAAAGTGACGAGGATTAATGTTAAAGCAAACAATATATAGCTAAAATTTTTGATTTCTCATAATTTTTTTTTTTTTTTTAAGAATGCTAAATAGCTCATTGACTTAATTTATCCATTCCCCTATTTAATAAAATGTGATTTATTACGTAACGTCCAAATGGGATATCCAACTTTTTAGGTTTAAATTTTATCAAATTATTAATTTTTTGAGCTGTTGAGACTTTTTGCAGGGCTTTGCGCCATTGATCAGTGTCGGCGGTGGACTATGTTTGTCTGGGCCAACGTTAATGTAAAGCTGAAGAGCTAATAGGCATCCACTTATGAGGCTGGTAATGAAGGTTAATGACTATTACCCTCATGTAGAAACTCATTATTTGCAGAGTGCTCTGCTCAATCTCGGTGACTCACTAAAAGGCCCCTGTCTTCTCCCAGAATGCATTGCAACGCTTTGCCTGGATATTAAGTAGCAGAATTTAGGATTTTTAGGGTCATCACAGTTTAGAAGCAAGTTGGGGTGAACAAAGGTGTATGCAATCCTTAGGGCATGTTCACACGGAGTTTTTTACAAGCTGAAAAAAATCTGCTTCAGGAATTAGGAAACCTTTTTTTGACGCATTTTTCTACATGGAGTTTTTGCCCCGGGGTTTTTTTTTTTGCTCCAGCACAATGTATGGACCAGGAAGCTTCTCTTTAAGGCTGTGTTCACACGGCGGAAAATTTTCCGCCCCCGGAGTTTTCGCCGCGGTCAGCCGCAACGGGATTCTGATGCAGTGCATCAGCATTCTGTCGTGGCTAACCACTCCTGATTAAGCCCCGATGAATGGGCCTAATCAGGAGCGCGTCTCGAGCCGCGGACACCGCGGCAAGATAGGTCATGTTGCTTTTTTTTTTTCCCGCTAGCGGAAAAAAGCCGCTAGAGGAAAAAAACGCTACTGACTCCCATTGCAATGAATGGGAGAAGTTTTTTGAGGTGGATTCCGCGTCAAAATCCGCTGCCAAAAAACTCCATGTGAACACAGCCTAAAAAACACTAGCGGTTTTTCCACCTCCCATTTGATTTCAATGGGTTTTTCAAGGCGGAATCTGCCTGAAGAAAGGTCATGTCGCTTTTTTTTCCACTAGCGGAGAAAATCAGCTAGAGGAAAAAAACTGCTGACTCCCTCTGAAATGAATGGGAGGCCTTTTTGCAGGCGGATTTTAAGGCAAATTCCACGTCAAAATCTGCCTGCAAAAAACTGTGTGAACACAGCCTTATGGTTCAGATGAGAACATTTTTATTTTTTTTTTTTATTCAAAAATTTTTCAAATTTTTGAATTAATGGCATAAAGGACATTTATGTGAATGCACATTTTGTCTAAATAATTTTAAAATGTAGTTTTTAAGATTATATATTGTTTTTTGTTTGTTTTGGTTTTAAAACTTTTTTTCCTAATTTTTGTCTGTTTAAGGCGCAGTTCACATCTGCATTCGGGGAGTCCACTTGGGGACCCCCGAAATGGAAACCTATACGCATAGAAAAAGCGGTTTACCTGGGAAACCCGCGGACCCCATAGACTATAATGGGGTCCGTGTGGTTTCCACTCGGTTTCCGCACGAAGCAAGCGGAGAGAAAAGTACTGCTTGCAGCACTTTCCTCTCTGCTTGCTTCGTGCAGAAACCACACGGACCCCATTATAGTGTATGGGGTCCGCAGTTTCCCAGGTAACCGCTTTTTTATGCGTATAGGTTTCCATTCAGGGGTCCCCAAGTGGAAACCCGAACGTAGATGTGAACCGGGCCTAATGCAGATGTCCAGCATAAAAAAAACAAAATGCTTTCAAGTGTGCTAAGAATGTGGCACGAAAATTTTACAATAAAAAAAAAACATTAGTCATCTCACCGATCTCCCGCCTCTCCCATTCCAACTCCAGTTTTGCTTCCTGGTGCAGAAATGACTTGTCAAAATGGGTCGTGATCGAGTAAGACAATCACTGGCCGCAGAAGTGACCACTGCATCCTGTCTATCTGCAGTGGTCACATGTCCCATGGCAACAGATCAGCGTGCAAAAGGTGACCGGGGACCCGGAAACACCAAAATGGGATTTTTAAAAAAATTTTTATACAATGGGAATTTAGTGGATTAAAAAACATTTTTTATTTTTTTTCCCCCAGTGGGACAACTCCCTTTAAGTGACAGCCACATAAAAAAATGACTGTCAGTGATTTTCCAGAATTTAAAAAAAACAAAAAATCTGCTTTCTTCCACAAACAGCGCCATGCCTGTCCATAGGTTGTAACTGGTATTGCAGCTTGGCTTCATTGAAAGGATTGACTCTGAGCTGCAATACTGCACACAATCAAGAAAGCGGCCATATTTATTTAAGGCCTTTGAGTTAACCATATACATGAGATAGCAGGGGCCGATGCCTGTTCCTCCTGGTTTGACTACCAATATAGTTGCCTGGCTTGTGTATCTATGGAGTACGGCCATTTTCATTGACATGAATGGTAAAATCTGGTGAAAATTTTTGAAATTGAGTTTCATGCAGCACTCTGGGCAGTCCATGCATAGCAAGTGTCACAGCAGGGTCCTATGGATGGTTGTATACATGCTGTATACTGGTGATGTGGCCAGATATATTCGCAGGGTTCAGGGCAGACTTTTGTGGAATTTTTTGGTTGCCATATATTTGCTAGTAGGGGAATATGAAGTTCTTGTATGTTGTTTTTGGCTCCAGCATGTTCAGGATGTAGCATGTATAGGGTGTTTTTTAACAAGGGTGAATTATTGATCATGATCTCGGCCACTAGGGGCACTATTGCATTGATACAGCATGCAAAATCAGGTTTGCATTTGAGAAGAAAAAGTGTACCATCATATAATAGCTGAGAATTAAATAAAAAAATGTATATTTAAATTTATTTTAAATTTTAATATCGGTTTGCCGGAGATTTTTTTTTTTCTTTGCCTTCCTTTTATGTTGACTCTTTGCTGTGATTACAGTTTCTCTTGGAATAAATACATTTCATGTAATTGCTTCTTCTGGCAGCGGAACGCCGTTCTCTTCTCTAATGAGGGAGAGGTGACGGGCTGATACTGTGAGCCGCGATTAATGGGCTATGTAATAATGAGGGAGGAGGGAGCTGAGAGACTAGACAACAAGCCGAAGCTGCAGCATCCTCCGCGACCACAGAACTTGGGCCTGAGAATTTTACTTAATTTTTTTTTTATTTATTTTATTTTAGTAGTTCTAAAATTTGGGGGTAATTTTTTGTTTAAATTTTTTTTGTGGTTCTAATTTTTTTTATTGGTTCTATTTTTTTTATTTTTAAGTGTTTGTGATTCAAAATTTTTACGTTTTTTGGTTGTAATATTTTTGTAATTTTTTTTGGCTGTAATGTCTTTTGTAGTTGTGTTTTTTTTTTTTTTTTTTTTTTTTTTTTTTTTTAAATTTTATTTTTTTTGGCAGTCCGTGAAATTTTATTCTTAAATTTGCCTCAAAATTTAATTTATCTCCAGTCTCTAATATTAGCATATCAAAACCTTGTGTTTTTTGTTTTTTGTTCTAAAAATAATTAAATAATTTTTTAAGCCTTGTAATTTAATAAATGTAATCCATAGGCAATAACTTGTATCCATATATTCTGATCCTATTTTGCATTCACTTCTCCCCACTCCAGTATCCACTCAATAAAAGATGTTCTGCAGCAGAAATTTATAACATATACAGTGATTTCCCCAACTAGAACATCTTATTGAAGAGGGGGGAGAGGCTCCTGCTTCATGTCATAAAGCGTTCAGACACAAGTAGGGGCTGCAATGCGACTGAACACTGAATGGACATGCATTTTTACACATTTTTGTAAGTGGTATTAACCATTTATGTAGTGGTTTACAGTAAAACTGTGCTGTGGCCCTACCTGTATCTGTACCCAAAAAGATCTCTACATCAAGCGGGGTGGAGCTGTATCATACAATATGGCTGTCATTGGCTTCTGCACTCTTATACAATTTTATTAACTTAGTGTATCACTGGCAGTACATGCACTCCCTGCAAAGTGGCTCCTCCAGGGCGTGGTAATGGGTGTGGCTTTGGAAGGAGGAGCCTAGCTGTATTTCAGACTCTTTCTTTGGGACATATAATGTTATTATCAGTGTTTTATGCTCATTTTCAGTGTCGGGTGAAATGCCTGCCCTGTTGTGAATTTTGTACATACTGACGCAAAGACGTAGCCGCTCACCCAGCTGGATTCATTCACTGTTTGTATTAATTGTACAGATTTATATAAACTCTTCTTGGTGATTATTTATCTACAATGACTGTGAGTTGTGGCCTCAGCCACCCAGATCTTAAAGAAGGGCCCAGCACTCCTCATTGTCTATATGTAAATAACCTTGTGACAGTGTAACCAAGCCCCGCCCCTGAGGAACTATCATGGTGATCCTAGCATGATATTGAAGTCACAGAGACCTAAGATGTGACATCTGTTACCCTAAACTGATCCGTTATATGGAGGAGTTGCCTCAATTCACACATTCAATTTTTTTTTTGTAGATTAACCCATCCCTTTCCAGTAAATATAGACCCAAGTCGCCCTCTTCTGCCCCCTCATTTAAAATTCTATTCAGGCCTTTCTTGGTTTTATTTGTTTCTGGAAAATTTGGGAGACAACCAATATGGGGCCACATAAGAGGTGCGGCTGAATGAGCGAAAGCTATAATAGTGGCCATATTGGGTGGTCACCCAGCTCGCCCAATGCTCTTTAAAGACAGGAGATAGATACATTTAAGCAGTCGCCATCTTGTCTGATTCTTGGTGTGACCAGATCCACTTAAGGCTATGTCCATGGACGCGCCTGCCCCTCCTCTGTGTCACCTGCACTGTATATTGTATTTTATATGTATATAATAACCGCTCATTGTGGGGGAGGGGCTGTTTTTAGGGTATATTTATAATTCTCTTTCCGATGTAACGTGGGGAATGAATAACACGCGCTGTGATAACACTCGTCCCTTGTACAACTCAATAAAACTGTGTTATGAAAAGGATAAAAGTCTATTGTCATCTTTTTCGATACCTGTAAAACCAAAAATTGTTCAATTTACCCAGAAAATTCCCATACAATATATTCTATTTCGTTGTTGCTTGGTTTCCGGGAAAGCTGGGTGAAAATTATCAAAATATTGGGGGGGGAATATAGGCAGCAATTTTGATTATAGAAGTATCCGATGGGGCTTGTAGTACTGCTCAGTCCTCTTCTACATTAGTGTATGGGATTGTATACCGCCCCCTAGCTGCTACCTGCCGCTCCCTCCCCCAGGACCTTGTCCCAGGCACTCTTGGAATGTCACCGGACGTCATTCTTCATAAACTCAGCCTTTTTGCCTAAAAAGTACGTGCAAAATATGTATCGCCGACATTCATGACCCACATGCTACCTCTGGTAATTTACAACCATTTGTGAAATCCATCCAGGTAATAAGAGATCCAGGTCTCGCCCAACTTTCCACAGACCCTGAATGGCATACAAATCACCTTTTAGAATGCACAGTTATATGCCTCACTGATCTGTTGGTGTCGGTCTTTACTGATTGCTGGCATTCTATTCCTGAATCAATTTAGTGCTGATGGTGATGCCCAAACTGAAGTTATGTAAGGACTTCTGGGAACTGTCAAAATGTGGCCATATGAGGGTGTTCCCTATATTTACAGGCGTATATAATTTTGCCTGTGCTTGCAAAGGAACATGGATACGGCAAGCATGGAGGAAGCTCTACATGATGCCTCCAGTGTCCCCCAATTCTATCAGGGGTCCATGTACTTCCACTATATAACCCAGTTATGGGGCCATTCCTCACCATCCCTTGGTATGTGGCAGATATGTGCACTATGACAGTATTCACACACAACCAGTTTTTCTGCTTCTCCAGGCATTTTGCTTTTTATGTAGGACTGGTTGTACACAAGAGGGTGAGATATGTTCTGTATCTTCATCCTCATCAGTACATACTGATACAATGTATCACGGTCTGGTGTTATTATATTTTTGTTATAGGTGCCCCCCAATAGATGGCGCCATCAGTGACACCCCGAGGTGTTATATTCTGGTTGATAAGGACTGGGGAATGTTCTATGAGGCTGTATATATGAGAGTGTAACTCGTGACTGCACTTCTAGGATTTGTCCATGTCCTATAGCTCTAATGTGCACCTCAGCACCCGAGGGGTGGGGTAAGGGGGACACCAGGTCAGGCCGGGCACCCAACCACATTGTTATCATTCCGCAACATGCGGAACACACCGATAACCTTCTAGAATGCGTCCGACCGGTCGGAGGGGATTCCATCTATAAAGCTGCAGTATGTGTTAACCCCTGCTGTGCTGGGCATTGCCTCAGGTAAACCTTTCAGAAAACACTCTCTTGAGATGAGGCTGACATAAGCCCCGGTGATGATATAGAGATGTATCAAGGGGACCGCACCGTGACAGATAATTCTATTGCCACCAACAGAATGGGTGGGTGCAGGCGACATTTTGACTGATTTCATCTTCGTGACTGAACAGGAATGTTTTTCATTTAGATTTATTCAGAAATATAAAGACTTGGACAGTAAATCGACAGCCCCAAAAAAATCACCAGAAGGGGAAACCGCCCCCGGCGCACACTGACAAAGACCAATTAAAAGGTATGAGTCAGTATAATGCGCGGTGGGCGCCCTCCTCTGTGCTATGGCTGATACTTCAAATATAAGCAAAACTCCTGGAAGATGCCTATCAACGGGGGCAGAGGGGGCCATGGCTGATCTTACTGTTCCTCATGACTACCCCCATAACCATGCATACGTGGATTGGCCCAGCATCCATGTGTTCTGAATGGGGACAGAGCAGTGACCCTTTGCCAGACACCCCTTGCGTCACATATCTGTCAGCCTGATCCTTACCTTTCCCAAAATTTGCCACGGGGGAAGAGTTCGGAGGCCCCCATACAGGTCCTTTGCGCCCACTAGACAAAATAATTATGGGGGCTCACTTTCCAACAACCCCTAGAAAGTAGACCACAATTCCCCCGGAATTTGGGTGCCTCCTGCAGGACCATTATTGTGTGAGAGTCTGGGGCCACTGGTGGGCCAGTCCAATACTGCGCCCATACACATTAGTCTGACAACCAATCCCATCAAAATTGGTGGGTTCAGCCAGTGTTGAACTGGGGTTCCTTGGGCCCACTCGGTGTCAACCTCTACAATAGAAACCCTTCTGCTGGACCTGTGAGGACCTACGGTGTTATAGCTTGGGACCACCGGAGGATCCCCTGGTACTCTGGAGGGCCGGTCTGACCCTGGGTTCAGCCAACGTTAATATTAATCAATAGACCCCGGGACCCCAAAACGAAGACCAGACACATCACCGATGGTCAACCCCTGGACCACGCCATTTACAATGGATAGAAAGGGCAAGGGGCCCAACCAGTCAGTCCAGCCCTAGTCTCCAAGGGACTGAATATTTTTGGAAACCGCCTGCTTAAGTTTCATCCTTATCTAAACAGGATTTTAGCACCTGACAGGGCTCTTTTGTTCCCCACAAACCAGTTTGACTTCATGTCCTCGGTGTAAACATCCCTGACCCCAACAATAGTGTCAAACAAGCCCAGGGGAACTGGAGCAAAGGCGGAGAAATGGGGAGGGGAGTAGCAGGTCCTGTCTCCTCCTCCCAGTATCTTCTGCACCCCATAAGATACAGGACTTGAGTTAACCCCACCTCAAGTGTAGGTAGTGCTGCCTGTGCTCCACACGGTGGACTCCAGAGCTGAACTCATCCACACACCTGACACTGGGCTGTGGCTGCAGGTGAGTACAGGTGCGTGGAGCTGCTCACACCCTGTCCTGGGTCACACCGATCACACTGGGGGTCTAATTCATACGCAGCACAAAATTTCAAAAGTGGTGGGACTACAACTCTCAATGGGTGGTTTGGAACTTGAAGTGCTTGAATGGTTGCAAAACTACAACTCTCATCATGTGCTGCCAGGTTGCAGACCACATACGAGTAAGTCTTTTTGGCACGGTACAGTTTTGCATATTGGTGGATCGTGTGAGTAGATGATGGTGGTTGTGGTGTTGGTCATGTGAGGGACGCACAGGTGCATGGTTCGGTACAGTCTGGTTACAGCCGTACCTTAATGTCCAGCACGGAAGTAAACAATGGCAGTTTCTACTGAGTGACAGCCAGCAGAGATATTGAAAACCATAAGAATTGATTCAAAATGGAGAAAATTTTATAATTTTATTTGCTGAAATCAGAAAACTTTTCCAAGTTTTCCTTGAATTTCTTATGATCTGTGTCCGGCAGAGGCCGAGGGATACAAGGCGACTGTCAGGTAGCGATTTTCTTCTTGTTGGGTTGGCCACAGTTTTGTCAGTGGTCTTTGTGGTTTACATGAGGCGGTTATTGTTGGATCTTGATGGTTGTCTCTCTGTGGATTTAGCATATAGTGGGATGAAGTCATCAGGTTATGCTGGGAGGTGTAGTCCACAAGAGCCTTGTTTTTACATGAGAGTCTAATGTGGTCAGAAACAAAGATGTAAGATTCAGCTCCTGGGCCCCAATGCAAAATCTGTAATGTGACCCTTACCTACCTGGTGCCATTTAGGGTAGTGTTTTATTTGATAGGGCATAGGGACCTTCAGGGCCTCTGTAGGGACAGTTTCTTCTGCATCCCTTATAGCAGGGATACTCAACTACTCCTAGTAAAGGTCCAAGCTACCCTGGTGGCCCAACAGAGTAGAGGGGTCAATAGCAATAACTAGTGAGGGGTCACTAAGGAGAATTGTACTGTGTGCGGGGGGGGGGGGGACAATCATGAGACATGAGTGCCCGCCACATAGTATAATGCCCCATAGTGGCCACCACATGTTATAATAAAGTATTGGTGCCTCCTCACAGTATGCCTCATAGTGCCCCCCACACACAATATAATCCTCTTTAGTATCACCACAAACAACTTCCCTAAACAGCAACTGGGAGAAACCCTCATCTCCCGAACGCTGTCCCCCAAGCCCTGATACCCTACAATAGCAGTGAGGATCGGCAGGAGCACTCTCTGTGTAGGCAGCAGGGAGGATTGCTGATCCCTACTGCCATAAGGTATCAGGGTTTGGGGAACAGCGGTCAGGAGAGGAAGGTTTCTCTTGGTCCTTTCATTATGTCTGCAAGGTTGCGGACAACTGGCGGCCCTATAGCTACATCCCAGACAGAAATGTTCTGTAAAGATTGTTTACTGAAATATAGCAGAGCTGTGCTTATGCAAGTATAGATAATGTAGTAGATGTTACCTGCAGTCCTATGTAACACCACAGATAACAGTGATAACTCTCTGAGTACAGATAATGTAGTAGATGTTACCTGCAGTCCTATGTAACACCCACAGATAACAGTGATAACTCTCTGAGTACAGATAATGTAGTAGATGTTACCTGCAGTCCTATGTAACACCACAGATAACAGTGATAACTCTCTGAGTACAGATAATGTAGCAGATGTTACCTGCAGTCCTATGTAACACCACAGATAACAGTGATAACTCTCTGAGTACAGATAATGTAGCAGATGTTACCTGCAGTCCTATGTAACTGCAGATAAACCATGCTGGTGATGTCCTTACTGATGTGCTCAGCTCTGCTACATCTGTACCTACATGGTGATATATTGGTTTTGTCCTGCAGCATGTCTTGTACAATTGATAAGTAGGGGCCACACCCGGGTGCAGCTTCTGTATATCTATCCTAGTATTGTATGTGTTACACATGACGCTTCACTGCGAAAAGTGCATTAGGCTGGGTTCACACCTGCACTTCCGCTACGTTTGGGGATTCCGTTCCCCTCTCCACATGAAAAATGCAGAGAGAAAAGCGCTGCAAGCAGGATTTTTCTCTCCATGTCTTTCCACCCTTTTTGGTTCGGAAACCATATGGACCCCATTATAGTCTATGGGGTCTGCGGATTTCCTAAGGTAACCACATTTTTGTGGTTTTGTGAACCTAGCCTAAGAGATATTTTAACCCACATTCACACACAGGCTGTATTCACACATTGCGATCATATGGCAGGATTTGCTAAGATTTTTATTAAACTGTGACATGTAATCTCATCCGCTGTCACTAGTTGCGATGCCGGCGGCAGGACACTACAGTCATTGGCCATGTCACCATTGGTTTTATCCACATTGCAAAAATCCTTCTATGTCTGAACTTAACCTATGGTGTGTGGTGTACTGTATATTGTCATGGTAGGGCTTCGTTCACATCTTATGGAGCCTTGGGCGCAGATTCCGTTAAAATTGCTGAAAATTAGCGCGGAATGCAACAATATCTGCAAACCTGATGGACCCCAGTTTAGTACAACATACTATCATGCATGGGATCCAGCTCTGCTAATGGAAATAACAGCACAGATGTGAACAGCGCCTTATCTCCCCACATCTCCTTATGACTTGCATTGTGTAAATAGCCAATCCTCCTCCACTAACATTAGCACCACAGATCTCTCTGGTATTCACTAGTCTGTTACAATGTATCAGTGCAATTTGTTTACCATAGAAAAGATTGTTTTGACTGGATACAATTGTAACAGACTCTCAGTTGTGAGTAGTTTTAGGTGGGGGCAGGGTTTTAGCCTCTGGATGTAAAAAAGACAGCCCTGACAGGAAGCAGAGATCTTGACAATGGTGAGGAAGTGAAATACAAAGTCGCAGAAGGGGTTAATAATATAATTATCCCTCCTGCAGCCACCACTAGAGGGGGCTCTGGAGCTTACTGCCTACTGTACTAAGCTCTCCCTAGTGGTGGCTGCAGGTGGGATTTATAATTCTTATTAAACACAAGTGGTACCATCTAAAACACATGTTTTCCAGATCTCCTGTTCTGAGAGGTTGAGAAGGACAAGTGGACGCAACATCTAACCTCCCCTAGAAAACGCAAACTAATTTAGTTACATCTATTACAGGTGACGTGCCAAGATGTCAGATAAAGTGAGCAGTGGCCTCAGCGCAGTGGTCGTGTTTGGCAATGTCGTGATTTTGGTGAGTAGAGGACAGGATGTGTATTGAGTATATATGGAACAAATGCAATGACTGTGCACATGAGCAGAGAGTCATTCTACCCCACTAGCAGCAGCACTACTACTACCATTATAGATGAGTCTGTTGGGGGTGATCATCTCTACACTGCAAGATCGGTACAGTATGTTCAGCTACAGAGACTGGGCCCATATGGCAGTGTTCTCCCTAGTTTTCTATACATGAGATATCTATCTGTTATATTTTTATAAATACCCAGCCCCATCCTCATTCAGTGGCCCCATGAAGATCTGAGGAATGTTGCTTTACAGGTCAGTGCAAACTCATGAAGAAATTCTGGAAATGCAGGGGAGTGACCGGACAGGAATGTATATATTGTAGGGCAGATTTAAGATGGGAAGTGGCTAAAATGTAACCTGTTATATCACCCCCATATCCCATTATAGCTACTATAATACTACCCCCTATGTACAAAAATAAAAATACTAAAATGCTGCCCCTATGTACAAAAAAAAAAAAACTATAATACTGCTCTATGTACAAGAATATAACTACTATAATACTGCTCCTATATACAAGAATATAACTACTATAATACTGCTCCTATGTACAAGAATATAACTACTATAATACTACCTCCTATGTACAAGAATATAACTACTATAATACTGCTCCTATGTACAAGAATATAACTACTATAATACTACCTCCTATGTACAAGAATATAACTACTATAATGCTGTCCCTATGTACAAGAATATAACTACTATAATACTGCTCTATGTACAAGAATATAACTACTATAATACTGCCTCCTATGTACAAGAATATAACTACTATAATACTGCTCCTATATACAAGAATATAACTACTATAATACTGCCTCCTATGTACAAGAATATAACTACTATAATACTGCTCCTATGTGCAAGAATATAACTACTATAATATTGTCCCTATGTACAAGAATATAACTACTATAATACTGCTCCTATATAAAAGAATATAACTACTATAATACTGCTCCTATGTACAAGAATATAACTACTATAATACTGCTACTATGTACAAGAATATAACTACTATAATACTACTCCTATGTCCAAGAATATAACTACTATAATACTGCTCCTATGTACAAGAATATAACTACTATAATACTGCTACTATGTACAAGAATATAACTACTATAATACTGCTCCTATGTACAAGAATATAACTACTATAATACTGCTCCTATGTACAAGAATATAACTACTATAATAGTACCTCCTATGTACAAGAATATAACTACTATAATACTGCCCCCTATGTACAAGAATATAACTACTATAATACTGCTCCTATGTGCAAGAAACACAAACTCCAGAAAGAAAAACACAAAACGCCCCAGTAAAAGAAAAACACAAAACGCCAAGAAAAAAAAGAATATAACTACTATAATACTGCTCCATATGTACAAGAATATAACTACTATAATACTGCTCCTATGTACAAGAATATAACTACTATAATACTGCTCCTATGTACAAGAATATAACTACTATAATACTGCACCTATGTACAAGAATATAACTACTATAATACTGCTCCTATGTACAAGAATATAACTACTATAATACTGCTCCTATGTACAAGAATATAACTACTATAATACTGCTCCTATGTACAAGAATATAACTAGTATAATACTGCTCCTATGTACAAGAATATAACTACTATAATACTGCTCCTATGTACAAGAATATAACTACTATAATACTGCTCCTATGTACAAGAATATAACTGCTATAATACTGCTCCTATGTACAAGAATATAACTACTATAATACTACCTCCTATGTACAAGAATATAACTACTATAATACTACCTCCTATGTACAAGAATATAACTGCTATAATACTGCTCCTATGTACAAGAATATAACTACTATAATACTACCTCCTATGTACAAGAATATAACTACTATAATACTGACTCCTATGTACAAGAATATAACTACTATAATACTGCTCCTATGTACAAGAATATAACTACTATAATACTACTCCTATGTACAAGAATATAACTACTATAATACTGCTCCTATGTACAAGAATATAACTACTATAATACTGCTCCTATGTACAAGAATATAACTACTATAATACTGCCATCAATATTAGATCTGTGGGGGCTGACACCTGGGACCTCTGCAGATCAGCTGTACTGAGACAGTGTGGCTCTCGGTATTGTTTACAATCTAGGAGCCGCGCTGCTCACTCGCTGTACAAACTCTTGCAGCAAGTTTGAATACTCCAGCGCTGCACCATTCAAGTCCAGGAACTTTTATACAGTATATCTTAGTGAATAACTCAGTCTTTGTCTTTGTCTCACTTTGTGTATCTTGACCTTGTCTCGTATTTTGTACACAGCTCTGTGGCTTGGCCTTGTTTGCTGAAACCATTTGGGCCGTCACTGATCCTTACTACGTTTATCCAGTTTTGGGGGCGACAGGAAAAGATGACGTCTTTGCTGGAGGTTGGATTGGAATATTCTGTGGATTCTCCTTCTTCCTTCTTGGGACTTATGGGATTGTGGCTACGATAAAGGGCAGTCGGACCATGTTGATGGTGGTAAGCTGATGGTCCATGGAAGTGGAGGGAATAGAAAAAGTGGGGTTTTGGACCCGGTGGGGGTTTTGCGGGCAAGAGGTGTACCTGTACTGACCCTTGTCCATCAGACTGCACCCTCTTGCATTGGTTAAAGGGGTATTCCCATGAACATAATCATTAATCATATCTATATTTTATAGATAAGTAAACGTTAAACATTTTTGCAAGTATAAGTAGTAAAAATTCTGTAGAGTTTTAAAGATTTTCTCTAACCATCTTTAGTGGTGACAGTCTGTTGTCTTGATCGGTTGCCAATGGATACGACCACGAATGCAGAAACTTTCTATGGTCAGGAACCCAGCCATGATTTTCTTATTGTAGCTGGGTTATAAGGCAGGGACACTACATGTAGGAGAAGATATCCCAGCCACAATAAGGAAATCATGGCTCATTTTCTGACATTAGAAAGGTCCTGCATTCATGGTTGTATTCACTGGCAACCGATCAAGACAACAAGACTGTAACCACAAGATATTTAAAGAAAATCTTTAAAACTCTGCAAAATGTTTAATTACTTATATTTGCAAAAATGTTTAACTTTTAATCATCTACAGATTTTAAAATGGTTATGTTCGTGGGAATATCCCTTTAAGGGGTGGGACAGTGACAACGTCTCAATATAGCAGTACCCAGTGCGATTCAGGTGGTGTTGTCGGAAAAGGGTATCCCCTCAGTACCTGCCAGGCTCTGTGGGACACTTACTGGTTGACTCCTTTAGACTCTCTCTGCCATACTGTCTGTATTGGGCTTCCTCTGTGCTGTGCTTGGGACTACATCGGTTACTCTGTTCCCAGGCATTGTCACTGGGCCCCGGCTCCGACTTTGGCTCATTCCCTGTAGGCTACAGGGACTGAGCCCAAGTCAGAGTGGTGGGCCCAGTGAGAGTGGCTGGGAACAGGCTTCACCTCAGGACTTGCTGCACCAGGACTCACCTTAGGCCTGAGGCCTAGTCACCTGCATTTCCCTTAGCAGGAGCATGCCTGTGCACCACTGTGGCTCTAAGGCCCCTTGCAGACGACCGTGGGCTAGGTCAGTGTACTATCTGGGTTTTTCCCGCATAGTCCACTGACCCATTCAATTCTATTGGCCCACCCACATGACCGTGTATTACATGGATCAGGGTGTGGGCCGACAGTCCGAGCTGCAAAACTCAGGACTGGTCCTATTCCTGTCTGGTTTTGCAACTGTGGTTCAGCGACTCCTATTCATACTGGGAAGGCAATATGCCGGAAAATAGAGATCGCTAGTGTTATAAACATTAATATAAGCCCCAGCAAAAGAAACAAACCGTAGGGCCAAGATGTACATATATACTATACTAGATGTGCGGTTTCAGAAGAGTTACACACTGTGCTTAGTAATATAACCACACTAATATAGAAACCTCAAGTTGACAACTTTGTTGTATGTTGTCGTAAGACATTGGGGGGGATTTCTCAAGTCTGCCGTTAACTATATCCCTGCTATGCTGGAGGATGCAACTCCTTTATGGCAAATCACACGCCTCATCACAAATCGGGTGCAACCTCCGGAGGGGCCGAGCGACTGCTCAAAAAACTGCGACTTTTTCATACCAGAGAACTGGCAAACAAGGCATGATAAATGTTCCCCTGCAATTTACCTCCTAGTCCACAGGGCTCAAAGGGACATTATATGACACAGGGGCAGTCCATGATATTCATCCCAGGAGGGGTACTTAAACTTAAAGGGATAGTGTTCATTTTAAAGATAGTCTGTTGCCAGAACCCATTATTAGCCCCACAGGTATGTTAGGGTCAAACAGTGGTTTCCTCTTGTAAACCCATTGCCAAGCTGTTGCCGCTGTTGTCAATATGCAAATTAGCTCTTTGGAACAATGGTGACACCCTCGTTGCTCCAAAGAGATCATTTGCATACTGGAAGAAAAACTACGATTCCCAAGGGGAAAACATTGTTTTGTTCAAGTGACCCTAACCCTTATACACTTTACAGTGCTGAAATACATCTTGGCCCAAAATTTTAACAGCATGGGAAAGGAATTTTGGATCTAAAGAAAAAAGGAGACACTAATAACTCTGGATGGTAATTTCAGCGCTCATATTGTTTCCATGACAGCAGTGCACCACAGAGAAATCAGAACTGTATGTAGTCATCAGAACCTCTCAGTAGTGCAGCCTCAGGCTTTGGTTGTAGTGACAGGCCCGTTACATCTCAGCATGCTATTGAATTGACCCGTTCTTATATCTTTCCTCCACAGTACCTGGTGCTGATGATGATCGTCTACATTTTCGAATGCGCTTCTTGTATCACGTCATTCACACATCGCGATTATGTAAGTTGAGGGTTTTTTTTTTTTTTTTTTTTTTTTTTGGTGGTCATCTGTACTACTGTGACCATGTCAAACTTTTGTACACAATTTCAGATCTTAATTTTTATTTTTTTCCCTCCCCCTTCCATGTAGATGGTAAATACCAATATCATCAAGGCACAAATGTTGACCCGTTTTATGGATAACTCCTCCTCCACAAGCATAGAGGTCACCAACTTCTGGAAAAGGATCATGTTGGAAGTAAGTACTCAGCATTTCTTAGTCTAAGGCCCCACGTAGCAGGCCACAGTAAGAGAGCGCTGCGGGAAAAACCCGCATAACGGTTTTTCTCACACTTGTAACAGTCCACAAAGGTTTCCTGCTTCCATTATACCTATAGGGCAGTGATGGCGAACCTTTCAGAGACCGAGTGCCCAAACTACAACCCAAAACCCACTAAATTATCGCAAAGTGCCAACACAGCAATTTAACCTTAAATTAACCAGGATCTGTTTTATAGTGCCCATGCAATGTTATTACAGCCTGTACTAATATCACGTCTGCTATAAAACAGATACTGTGTGATATAAATAATGAAGGGCCCCAGACAGTACATTTCGCTCTGAAGTGGCCTCCACACAATATTATATGCTCTGGAATGGCCCTCACACAGTAGAATATGCTCCACAGAGGCCACCGCACAGTATTATATGCTCCACTTTGGGCCCCCACCCACATTATATGCTTCTCAATAAGCCCTCCCACACAGTAGTATATGCTTCGCAGTGGGGCCCCACACAGTAGTATATGCTTCACAGTGGGGCCCCACACAGCAGTAGATGCTTCGCAGTGGGGCCCCACACAGCAGTTTATGTTACTTACCTTGTCCCACGAAGAGCAGCAGTTCTACGGAGCGCGTCCTCCTTCTTCTGATCGCAGGCGCTGATGAATGACGTCATCGCGCCTGCGTCGGGCAGAGGTCACACTCTGCAGTCAGTGTAGGCCGCGGTTCCGCGGACCGCGGCCTACACTGGCAACTTTCAGCTGAATGTGCAAATGCACATACAGCTGAAAGAAGTGATCGCTCACTAACTGGGAATCCTAGACCGGATTCCCCATTAGTGAGCGATCATGGCGACGGCGCGCGTGCCAACTCAGAGGGCTCTGCGTGCCCTCTCTGGCACGCGTGCCATAGGTTCGCCATCACGGATATAGGGAAACCGCCGGCATTTCCGTAGGTATAATTGACATGCTGCGTTTAAAAAATAAATAAATAATAAAAAAAAAAAGCAACTGTTTTGGAAATCGCAGCATTTCTTCAGCGCATATTTTTCCGCAATGTGTGGATGGGATTTGCTAGAATCCCATCCACTTTGCAGTGACTATAAAACACTGCGTTTTTTTGCCCGCCTTAAAGGGGCCCTCTGCTTTACATTCCCTGGTGGTATCAACCATCTAACTCAGTTGCCCGTTTTAGAAGCTTGCAGGACAACCAATGTGGACTATGACCAATATAGAAAACCTTTTATGAACCTTCTGTCAAAAGCAGTGCCTCACGTGTCTGCAGGTTGTGGTTGGTATTGCATATCACTCTGGAGCTGAGGTGTAATACCAGATACCAATCAACTCTTCATTATGGGGGAAAAAAAAATGCCTCAAAAACTAAAACGCTGTTTATGTAGTCTGTTCAATAACTTGTCATAGACTTTGACTATTTGTCCCAAAGAAAATGCTGTGTGTGAATTCAACCGTAACAACATTCTTGAACTTACTATAACCTTCCCATTGTGTTTGGCAGAGGCAGTGCTGCGGAGTGGACGGACCCCAAGACTGGGTTAATTATGCCTCTACTTTTCGCACTTTATACTTGGAGTCTGATGCCCCATGGCCGTTCTGGTGCTGTACGAGAAATGACAATTTCGAGATCCTGAACGTGGACGGCTGCCGTGTGGGACTCCCGCAATACTTGTTTACTGCGGTAATTAACGGAATGTCAGTTGTCTGGGGATTTGTGGGACTGTAAAGGGACTAGATGTCTTTTCTTAGGCTTAAGCCTCACATGGTGTAAACGCCATGGTTTGGCTGCGACAGAAACGGTGCGGCAAAAGCCGCAACGTTTTACAGTCCCTGAAGAGTGGATGGGATTCTAGCGAATTTCTAGTTTGTCAAAACAGTGCCACACCTGTCCCCAGGTTGTATGGGGTATTGCAGATAACCATACACTTCAATAGAGTTGAACTGCAGTACCTAACATGACCCACAGACACATGTAATGTTATTTCTGGGAAAAAAGCGGCCATGTTTTTGAGTCCTGCTCACAATGCATCTTGAGAGACATTAGCTAAGTCCTTCCCTGGGTACAGAGGGATGGTAGGACTGTAAATGTGACAGGAGTATGAAACCTTATGTCACTGTACCAGCATATGTGATATCCGTATACTTGTGTGTCACAGTGAGCTTTGTTTTATGTAATGGTTGTGCATTTAATATTTCAGGGGTGTTTCCCGCACATTGGACACGCAATAGACAGCTATACATGGGGAATCTCCTGGTTTGGATTTGCTATTCTTATGTGGACGGTAAGTTGAATTGTGAATTAGAGTTTGTATGATTTAAAGATGAAGAAAATGGATTTTTAACTCCCAGATTTTCAATTTTTATATTGGCCACTAGATGTCAGTGTGATAAATACACCTACTTAGGAGTCTATCAACAACAAAGTGGCAACTTGCTTTACAGCCTGCCATAAATTTCTATCTAAGTTTTATACAGTTTATTTTTGCTTTCTCTATCTATAATCTCTTAAATATAAAAAAATGTAATCTATATTTTAATTAAATTGTATGAAGTATTCTGAGTCCAATATTAGTGCTACTTGCTCTTTAATGGTAGTATCAGATGCTTTTGGCCTAGAAATTAAATCCTATGTTAATCTACTCTCTGTGAAAAATCGTGTACTTTTTCCCTGGCCATCTGCCGCCCTATAACCGCCCTCATCTCTCCACAGATGCTGGTCATGTTTGTGACCATGTATCATTACTTTACCATGTGAGCCGCTGGATCCAGATATCGCAGCAAGACACCAAGGGGATTACCAAAGGGATTTGGGTCATGACACCTCCATGAAATACATGGGACTCATTCATTTCCTGCAAATTTCAGTTCATAACCAATTCTTCCATCATTGCAGAGTTTGCTCAGTGGCGATCCCGTATTGAAGTGTTATTGTCCATTGGCTATGTACAGATAACATTCAAGACTCCTGTGGCTGCCATTTTATTATAAGGGTTGCTTGATTCACTTGTGTTCGTTATTTTTTTTTATTTCTTAGTTTTTTTTTTTTGTTTTTTTTTTATTTTTTTATTTTTTTTTTGTCATGTAAATTGATCATGTAATGTTTCTAATACTGCCCCTTGTACAGCTTACTCAGACTACGGCTGAGAACAGATTGTTTCATGAAGCCGGCTCACTTCCATTACGGTGATTATGTGTTTGTGTTGTATTATAAATAAAGCTGAATGTTTGTTCTTAAAGTTTACTGTCTGGTGACTTGGATCTTGCAGTAAAGGGTTAAATATGTGTGTATATGACACGTTTTATTGGAAATTAGTTGCTGTAACTAACATTGACTCTTCACAGACTTCCTGCTGAGATCATAGTGAGCTTGTGCTTGTATACAGCAGCTAATCTGAACAATCAGAGTTTCAGTAAAAAGTATGGAAGAGAAACACAGCACAGCAGCAGAGTTGGAGTCAGTCACTACAAGGCCATGAGCCCCCACAGCAGATTTTACTTGGTGCAGAATGACCTTTCTCTGGGACAGATTTTCTAATTCTGTATATATGGACACTGCACAGTACCACTTCTCTTGTCCTGTATACTGGATGTAATTCTCAGTATCTGCTCTTATTCTGTATATATGGACACTGCACAGCACCACTTCTCTTGTCCTGTATACTGGGTGTAATTCTCAGTATCTGCTCTTATTCTGTATATATGGACACTGCACAGTACCACTTCTCTTGTCCTGTATACTGGTGTAATTCTCAGTATCTGCTCTTATTCTGTATATATGGACACTGCACAGTACCACTTCTCCTGTCCTGTATACTGGTGTAATTCTCAGTATCTGCTCTTATTCTGTATATATGGACACTGCACAGTACCACTTCTCCTGTCCTGTATACTGGATGTCATTCTCAGTATCTGCTCTTATTCTGTATATATGGACAGTGCACAGTACCACTTCTCCTGTCCTGTATACTGGATGTCATTCTCAGTATCTGCTCTTATTCTGTATATATGGACACTGCACAGTACCACTTCTCTTGTCCTGTATACTGGGTGTAATTCTCAGTATCTGCTCTTATTCTGTATATATGGACACAGCACAGTACCACTTCTCTTGTCCTATATACTGGGTGTAATTCTCAGTATCTGCTCTTATTCTGTATATATGGACACTGCACAGTACCACTTCTCCTGTCCTGTATACTGGATGTCATTCTCAGTATCTGCTCTTATTCTGTATATATGGACACTGCACAGTACCACTTCTCTTGTCCTGTATACTGGATGTCATTCTCAGTATCTGCTCTTATTCTGTATATATGGACACTGCACAGTACCACTTCTCCTGTCCTGTATACTGGATGTCATTCTCAGTATCTGCTCTTATTCTGTATATATGGACACTGCACAGTACCACTTCTCTTGTCCTGTATACTGGATGTCATTCTCAGTATCTGCTCTTATTCTGTATATATGGACACTGCACAGTACCACTTCTCTTGTCCTGTATACTGGTGTAATTCTCAGTATCTGCTCTTATTCTGTATATATGGACAGTGCACAGTACCACTTCTCTTGTCCTGTATACTGGATGTCATTCTCAGTATCTGCTCTTATTCTGTATATATGGACACTGCACAGTACCACTTCTCTTGTCCTGTATACTGGTGTAATTCTCAGTATCTGCTCTTATTCTGTATATATAGACACTGCACAGTACCACTTCTCTTGTCCTGTATACTGGTGTCATTCTCAGTATCTGCTCTTATTCTGTATATATGGACAGTGCACAGTACCACTTCTCCTGTCCTGTATACTGGATGTCATTCTCAGTATCTGCTCTTATTCTGTATATATGGACAGTGCACAGTACCACTTCTCCTGTCCTGTATACTGGATGTCATTCTCAGTATCTGCTCTTATTCTGTATATATGGACACTGCACAGTACCACTCCTCTTGCACTTTCCCCTCTCCAGCTCAATATAATTTTCAACAATCTTTTATTATCTTAAGTTAATATTTATTGATGGTGAGAATTGAAAATACAGCAAAATCGTATCATCATGATTATATTCAGCAGTCGTCATGTCACACTGGCGAACGTAGTGCCCCCCTATGTTCACCCCGAATACACAACGGTGACCCTGCCAGGCATACTAGGCCCTATGTGCACAACCTAGTTCTGACAGGTTTTCCTTAGCGACCAATCAGATCACTGCTTTCATTTCCTAACCTGCCCTAGAAAAATGAGACCTATAATCTAATTGGTTCTGCTCCTCCAATCCAAATTCTACTTTCATTTTCCACACTGAAAGAGAAACAAGTGATAGGATTGGGGGCAGATGTTCCATAACAACCAATCGTATTTCAGCTTCCATTTTCCTGGGCTGGCTAGATAATGAAAGGAACAATTTGATAGGTTGCCCTTGGCAACGTCTCTAGATTTTGTTCTTGGTTTTACACATGGGGCCCTCTGCTCCTGGTCACTGTATTGACATGTTAACAAGTACAGAAATTAACATGCACTGTCTTAGAATTTACAGGCCTCGACTCTTCACTCCGGAATTTTCCATGACTGTATTTACAAGAACCATTTACTACACATGCTTTGCTTCTTACGGTGTTTGATGATCAAGCGTTACATTATAGCCATCGTTGGTCAGCAAATGGTCGCCCTTGTTTTGGCGATTTGCGGTGATCTCCGTACAAAATACATTTTAACATTTTTTTTGGTTCACTTTCATGGTGATCTTTGGGTGGGTTTAACAATCCGGTCGTTATGTGTAAATTCTACAATATGTTTTGCGCTCATAGCCGCGAGTACACGGTATTCAGCCTGATGGGTTAGTAACAGGATTATAAAGCAAATAGGTCAACAACAGCCATGGGCCAGATGGGCGATTTTCCTGGTGGTGCGATTGCGCTACCAAAACCTTTAGATCAACTTAATTTTTTTCTAAACCGAATTTTCCCAATATTGGTTGCAAAATTTACAATTTTAGGCCAAATATGGACATGAGAGTAAAGTCTACTTTACGTTTTTTGAATGGGAGAGGTGAGGAAAGGGTTAAGGGAGCACGTTTTATTTTTTTGTAATGTCCTTGGAACAGCTTGGATCCTCCCCTCCCACTTGTCGACTGTTGGACTGAATAACGATAGCGAAGGGTCAGCCAACGTCGATCAAAAATACAAGAAGATATATTTTTGATGGTATTGGCTCAGTGACCAGTTGACATAAGCCGGCAGACTAACGCTTGTGGCTAATGTCTTAAGTCACGTAGTTAAGAACTGGGAGTCAGATGCTATTTTTACAATGCTGACAACTAAAACCTAGTCTTGTGAAGTAGTCGTATCGTGGGAAAGGCATGTAAGAAATCGAGATGGGGGGGGGGGGGGGGAAAAAGGGCTAAAACACGTATGTACAGATGTATATACAACACTTATCGTTCGCACGCCCGGCACTTTTAGACAAATGCCCAGATCCGTTGGTGTTTCATAAAATTTTTAACCAGGCAGAAAGTGGTCTATAGGGTATAAGTGGCGCTGCCTTTCAGAAAGTCTCCATATTTTAGTACACCAGTTCCCTGCTTATGGTAAAGGCAGATATTTCATCCTTACAACCACTAGGGGGTGCTTGTTGTTACTCTAACTTTCCTGGCCATAGTATTAATGTAACAGGCCATTTTACTGCTTAAAGGGGAACTCCATACATGCTTTTATCCTCACTACCGCTGGCTGGTACATCGTAACTGCAGTACTACAGAGGACAAAGAGCGATGTTTTTGAGAATACGTTACTTATGGCTGTCCCTTTCGTCTCACTTATGACTACATGGAATTGAAATGACGCCTGTGGGCGTGTCTGTGACTACCTCCATGCAGGAAGCGCAGCAGAAAACAGAAAGATATCTACACGGAAAAAGATTAGATATGACCGCTCCTGCCACCACTAGACTGGTGAAGGAAAGGTTTTTCCTTTTTATGGACCTGACCTTTAAATACAAATTAATCATAGATTAAAAATTCCCAAAAATTAAAATCTTGAAATCTGTAAAATGGGAGGTGGTCAGTATGTCAATAAATATTATTTGCGGTGCAACATTGGCCGGTTGTAGCGATTTTTGGTGACACAGACGCGCCGAAAAAGTAAGTAAATTACGAAGCAGCAGCGAATGATTGTGTGGGGTGTGGAGGCTGATGACATACGCTGATCTCCGGTATTTGCTGCAATGCAATGCTGGTCTCTCTGATGGATTTTAGGGCTAGGGAGGGGTGCGGCGCAACTGAATGTCGGGAGAGGAAGGGAGTTCTAGCTGAGAGATATCCCACAACGAGAGGTTAATGCTGAATGGTCTCTTTTCCCTTCTCAGTCATAAATAATTTAAGTGCATTTACAGGGGAGAGAGACGAAAACTTTAACCTGTTGTGCTCAGCGCATTATCGGACGAAGTTTCGGGTGGTCGGTTTGAGACGATAAATCTTGATAAAGTTCTCATATCCTGCAACGGCGTTCCGGGGGAGCGGGTAATCCGGCTCTTCAGTCGCTCCCTATTTAGTAAATATTCCCTGTATACCCGTGTCCCCACCCCCAACCCTTATTGTACCTCCCCTGAAGTAAAGCCCCTCCCCTGTGCCCAAAATAATATAACCCGACTTCGTCGCTCAGTTGTTCTCTTCAAGGTATCTGTAAGTTGGGTTTTCGTAACCTTGGTTCTGCATCTTGCTCAGGTGCTTGTCTTCTGGGGTCCGAGAAGCTTCCACCTGTGCAGGAAAAGGGGACAGTAACACACAGAGTTGAATGAGTTTACATTTATAAGGGTCCCCGGGGCGCAACTAAAGGCTCACAGGCCCTGGTGAAAAAGTTCTATTTGGGCCCCCCTGCGCAACTACACAACTGTTATCTGTGTTCCATCTGTACATTTTAGCTGCATTTCCCTTTCCTTCTCTACCTGGGTCCAGACCACCATGAAGACGTCTTAACATAAACTTCCCATCATCCCCTTCCCCTGTTGGTGCCCCCCACAGAGTAGTAGTCATGTCCCCTTTTGTGCCATAGCCTTCCCCATAGAATCCCAGATTACGCTTCTGACCAGCTACTATATTTGCTATGAAAGGGTTACTTTTCTCCTTTCTAACAGTGGAAGGCTGTGTATCATAAATCTTCTCCTTCCAGTGCACCAGAGGGCAGGGGGGATATATTTACAGTGTACAGACTGCCAGACATCAAAGAAAATCAGAAAGGAGAGCAAAGAAGTCTAACCAGCCTTAGCGTAGTGAGGGTGACCGCCCGGTAGTGAGGGTGATTCTAGGCCCGGTCGCAGCTGCAACCACTATTATAATGCAAGTGAAAGTCTCTAAACTACATCACCCCCCCCCCCCCCCAGAAAAAAAAATGCAACTCCAGTTGCATGCCCAACAACTGTTGTGCCATACTGGGAGTTGTAGTCCTGCACTGCAGCAGCTGAAGAGTCATGGACTTCTTTAAGGCCACACATTGCAGAAATGCAGTGATTTTCACATAGTCAGACAAAAATGCAAAACTCATCAGAAAAGCAGCGAGATTTCGTTTTCCGTTGCATTTTTTTTAGCTGTATTTGGTACGTGCAGGGTTGCATTCACACGGCGCAGTTAAAACTGCATCAGAAAAAAAACTGCTGTTGTTTTTGGTGCGGTTTTTGATTTTATGGGAGAAAGAAGACCTTTCATGTTATATACCATAGTAAAGCTGACTGTGCCCTGAATCAGCGGCCTTTCAGCTTTTGCCGGTATCTTCCCCCATTGCAGAGATATCAGTGCTGTTAGTTTCGGCTATCGCTATCATTGCATTGCTTCAAAAACAACATCTAAACTGCACATCGCAAGGACCTGCAGTTCCACCAATGACCACTAGTTACAGGAGCGCTCACTTGCAATGTAATATGTTGTTTATGGTGGGTTATGATATATGACTCTTGCATTTTTCCTCCGTCTAATACTACTGCTCCGTCTCTCCGCTACCATGACTAGGCGGTGCAGAGACCGTCGGCCATTGTGACTAGCTCATCGTACTTCGTGCCCCGCGGCTCACCTCAATAATCCCATGGCTGATGGTCCCATAGGGCTTGCGTCTGATGAGCAGCAGGCTGATAATTATAACCATCGCCACGGCAACCGCCACCACCAACAGACCAATCAGAGCTCCTCGATTAAACGTGACCAGGGTGTCTGGTTCCTGCAGGAGAAATCTTTACTCAATTACTAGTAAACTAATGAACATGGCGTCTCCATGACGATGGGAAGTCATCGGCGCCTGTTTTCAATCACACTCCATCGGATGAGGCGTATGGATGGGTTTATACTTGTAGACATTATATACGGTTATATCCAGAGGCTAAAAACTGACTCACGTCTCACAGCTGAGGGTTTGTTACCACTGTATCCAGTCTAGACAATCCTCTGCAAGCTAAGGCTGGGCTCACATCTGGCACAGATCTGCCTAATCTTGCCGGACGTAAAAGGCCTGCAAGACCGACTTTAGTTAAAAAAGAGCGGACACGTGATAGTCAATGAGGTGCCTCGGGTTCTGCTGGTGTCCCCTATTTTAGCAGTCCGTTGGTCTGATCTTCTGGTCCTATGATCGACACCCATTGTTAACCTGTGGCAGTGCAGGAAAAATGGCTCATACTAGAGTACAGGCTGTTCACCTCACAGAGAATTGTCTAGACTGAATACAATTGTAACAAACCCTCAGCTGTGAGTGTTGGGTTAGGACAGGTTTTCAGTCTCTGGATGTAAACTAGATTATTTGTATTCAATGACAGCAAGCAGAAGTCTTAAAATGGTGAGGAAATGAAGCAGAAACTGTATCAGATTGGGCAATAGTACAACAATTAGGTTAAATGGTAGCTAATACAGTAAAATCCTTAAAGGGGTTCTGTTGTTATGGACACATCCTCTGTCCTGTGGATAGAGGATAAGTGTCCGATGGCTGGGGGTCCCATCACCGGGTCCCCTAGTGAACAGGAGAGCGGCAGACCAAAAGTCCTCCTAAGGGCTCCACTGCTGGAGATTAGAGTCCTGTCAGCCCCATAGAAGTGAATGGAGTGCCGATCACACTAGCGCACTGGTGCTCCATTCACAAGGAGGTTTTAGGGAGACTTTCAGTCCTCCGTCCTCCTGATCACTTGGGGACTCAGTGTTCAGGCCCCCAGTGCTCAGACACATATCCCCTGAACTCTGGATTACATTTGCATAATGGAAAAACCCCTTTAAGGCTGAGGCCCTACGTTGTGGAAACGCAGCTTTTTTTGTTGCAGATTTTGCTGTGCTTTTTTGAGCCAAAGCCAAGAATGGCTTCAAAAGGAATGGGAAATATATAGTTCTTATACATCTCCCTTCTGCTCAATCCACTCCTGGCTTTGGCTCAAAAAACCGCATCAAAATCTGCAACAAAAAAATCTGCGTTTCTGCAACGTGGGGCCTTAGGCTTAGGGTACGTTCACATAGAGGAACTTTCTGTGGATTCCCCCCGGAATCTGCCTCCCATTGAAAAAATCAGCGTCCTGCTCAATCTCACCACGGGTTCTGAAGCTGAATCGCGTCAGAACTGCGGCATGAGGCTTACGCTTATGTAACTGTATTGTATGAGACTAATCACATGTAAACCCATGGCAGAAAGCTGCGGTTACACATGGCCAGTTTTTAGTGAGGATTTTGAGGAAGAAGATCACCTCAGATCCCTCTCTAAACTCTTCCATGCAGATGTGGAAGAGATTTGTAAAATGTCACTCCCATTCCTGCTACCGTACTCCGCCATGATAAAATCTGCAGCATTTCCGTCCTGTGTGAACCCACCCTAGATATAGCTTTACATAAAGATATATATTTATATTCAGGTCCACCAGCAGGGGTTGAGCTTACTCACCAATTCGTCGCGCTGGATGTCCTCGGACTGGTAATGGACCTGTTTCACTGACCCGTTATCCTAAATATAAGAGGGACATCGTCAATCTTCAGGCCCAAATGTATATATCTCATATATATTCACCCTATAGATATGGCGCCTCACCTTCTGGCCCGGAAAAGTAATTGTCCTCTCACTAGGGGGAAAATCGGAGTACATGTCCCAGACCGCCGAGCCTGCGGAAAACATAGATATACCCCATGATAAGGAGATACAGAGAATATGGGGGTTCACATACTAAAAATAGGAACAATACTGTTGCCCATAGCAACCAATTACCTAGCAAATTTTGCCCAGGAGTCACCATTTTGAATACACTAGGCCTTAGTGGGCTTAAAAAGTGCCAGATTGTGGGGCCTATACATTAGGCTGTGGTAGGCTTGTCATAAATAGCACCCGATTTTGGGGCCTATTTTAAGTACTATATAGGAGTTGAGGAAGAGACTGACTGGCTGACAAAAAATCTGGTTATAGAAACGTTGGTTGAGACCGAAAATGGCCTCCATCACATCTCCCTCATCTTTACAGGCACCTGAATGGCAAATCTTTCTACCTAGGCGGTTTTAATGAAAAGCTCAGTGCGGCCTCTAAACAGTCACTCAGCTTTCCTGCACAGCGTATTTAGGCAATTTGGTTAGTCATAAGTCTTGAAAGTTGAGTGACAAACCAGTGGGTGTCAGAGTGGCGGCCATATTAGCTAGAATGATAGAAGCAGAGGGCTATCGGAAATTTTGAATCTGGTTGCCATGGGTGACACTATCGTTCTTGTTTTCTAAATGACACCTGATGGGCAGCAGACGGGTGCTGGAGGATATAGAGGAAATTTAAAGAGACAGACGCACGACCCAAGCACTGACCTTTCCTTTCTATCTGCTGGGAGTCTGGTGAGCCGTCCCCAAAAGGGCAAAAAGTAACACAAAGCAAGCGAGAAGACAAAGAGAGAAAGAAAATATTCATAAGAGACGACACAAAGTCAAGATCTAAAGAGACGGCCAAGAAAAGGGAAAAGGACCAGGAAGACCAACAGATAAGGCCGCAGCCGCCTCACCCTCTCCTTGAGACGTCTCAGCAGAGTTTTGGGAGGGTACTCTCATCTCGGGGTAGTCGCTGTCTTCGTTCAGCTTCTTTTGCGTGGAGCTCAGGAGATCGCTGGCTCCCACCCATTCTGTGCGCAGCCAACTCTCTGCAAAATGACAAAAATGGGACTTAATCCTTTAGTAGTGAAAATGTAGAATTTACGTTATATTTAAATTTCTCTCCATGTTCAAGATCTCTGCTTGCTGTCAGTGAACGGGAACATCCAGAGACTGAAATTCTCCCACAGCTGAGGGTTTGCTACAGTTGTATCCAGGAGAGAGATATTTGTACTTTTCAAGTGTTTAGCTCGCAGAGGTTTGTCTAGATTGGATGCAATTGTAACAAAGCCTCCGCTGTGAGCAGGGCTAAGTCTGTACATGTCCTATTAGGAGGCTGCATACTACAGTTCTTGCTTCAGTGCTATGGCTGTTGATATACGGTGCTGAGGCATATCAGTAGAAGGATCCAATAGAGTACTTTGTGACGGAGACCCTACATAGCAGAGCTAGACAGCAGAAAGCCACCACCCATGAAAGGGAACCACATTCCTGCACCTTAGCGGGGCCCCTCGGCCTCTGAGCCCAGCAGCAGCTGCTATGGTTGTAGTTATTCCTGTGGTATTGTGAGGGTACTGCACTTGTACTGTCACTGTATGGATGCTGTATGTGTACTAGATGGGTGTTGTATGTGCACTTTGTAGGCGACCTTTGTGCACTGTGCAGTGTGTTAGTCCCATATATGTCTACTTTGTGGGTGCCATACTGGTACTATGTGGTCCTGTATGTGCACTGTGTAGGTGCTATATGTGTCCTGTGAGGGTACTGTCTGCATATGTACTATCTGAGTACCACACGTGAACTTAATTGGTGCTGTTTGTGCCTTTTGTGCCTCCTGCATGTGCATTTTAGGTGCTGTATATGCACGATATGGGTCCTGTTGGTGCATCGTGCTCATCCTGCACATGCATTGTGTAGGTGCTGCATGTCTGTAAACTATGTGGGTACTGTATGTGCATTGTGTGGGTCCTACATGTGTACTATGTGGCTGCCCTTTGGAAAAGTTGGGGATGTGCAGCATCCCAGTGGACGCTGCTATATCTTGGTTGTGTTGTTTTATATTGTTTTGTATTATGTT
Organism: Leptodactylus fallax; assembly: GCA_947044405.1. Lineage (NCBI taxonomy): Eukaryota > Metazoa > Chordata > Amphibia > Anura > Leptodactylidae > Leptodactylus > Leptodactylus fallax. The sequence continues at coordinate 562,845 of CAMRHE010000258.1, forward strand.
ATTTTGTTACCACTGTGTTTGTATATACTATATATATATACACACGTGGACAAAATTGTTGGTACCCCTCGTTTAATGAAAGAAAAACCCACAATGGATCTGCATCTGGAACAGGGTGTCTTGAATCTGTGCAGGGTACAAGCATGGTTGAAAAGCAATGTCTCACTTTCATTTGTTCATTTTCATATAATTTTTATATATTATTACTTTTGTCATATTCAAGTTATTTCTGTGACCACTGTGGGTTTTTCTTTCATTAAACGAGGGGTACCAACAGTTTTGTCCACGTGTGTATATATACAGTATATATTGCAGTTTCCCAAAGTTAATTTCCTCCTGTTATGGCGTTTTTAAGCAATGCATCTCAAACCTTTCCTAATCCTTTCCCTATCCTTTTTTCCAACATTTAGGTCGGATTCATGGCGGACGGACTCCAGGCGCAAGTGTGAACCCACCCTGAGCAGAGCAACCACCACTGAGACTGAGTGACTGTGCCAAATTGGAGGAGAAGTTGAGGTTTCCCACAGCCTCACAGCCTGGATCCTTCAGTACACAGGTATACAGGGATCCCTGGAACTTACTTACATCAGTCCCCATATACATAATGTGAGAGGCAGAGTATAGTATTACTGGAATGGAGATAGAAAGCACTGAGGTAACATCTATCTATGGGCATCCCCTTGCTGTGGACGAACCATTACCAAGTCCAGTACCATCATCCACAGTGGAACTCCTACTACTACCCCCATCCAGGAACCGGCATTGGTTATTTGTTGCCTCATTAAAGTTTCATCATTCGGTTTAACTGCACTGTTGTGTGCAGATTTCCGGATGGGGGTAGTAGCCATTCTTGTGTTTATTATCAGGGACCTCCAGACCATCATCACCGGGCTCAGGAGTGGAGAGGACTCCTCTTAATTGGAAGCCCAGGGGAACTACCACTACCAGCAGGTACATCACAGGTCCCCTCAACCTTTCCCCAACTTGGAAGGTGGGATGGAGGAGTAGGTTGAGTGTCCTTGGCCTACCATTAACAACACTATAACTACTACACCCATCCTCCGGTTCCCTCCATTGACTTGTTTTGGCAGGGGGCCTTGTAGTCCAAGGTTTTTTGTGTGTCACATACTGACTAGAACGACCACACACTCACCAATCTGGTCGCGGAGTTCCGGGGTCAGCTGAGGGTTCCGGTAGAGCAGCGATAGTGACTGGTTGACTCGCTCCTCAATGACACGGAGGTGGGTCAGAACCTGAAGAAGACAGCAAATCACAATGACTGACCGAAGAGACATCAGAGACAGATAGCAACCATTAAAGAGAGGAAAACAGAGACAACAGAGGGACGGACCCCGCTACCTGGAACTGAATGGTCTCGGCTCTGTCTGGTTCTGCGCTGCTGACGTGCTGGTAGTGTCGCACCGTGTGGCGCTGGTCTTTCTGCTCTGCATGGATGTATTTCTTCAGGGCCAGCAGAACCTTCTCCGGCTGCTCCAAACCACAAAACAATATTCTAGTTATCACATCTATGCTAAATATAAAGAAATGAGAGGACAGAGAAGGCGGGGCTTACATCCAGGGGTGTGGTCTGTACACTCGCCAAATAGTTCTCCAGCGCCGCCCTACGGTTATCATTGAGAGCTGCAACCACCCGACCCAGGTGAGTCTCCACCAACCGCTGGCGCTGAGCTGAGATCTGACTCTCCAGGGTTTGTAAGATTGACTGAAAGTGCTGAGAAGAGAAGAACAACATATATACACACAAACATTACTCACTGGATTAGATACAGGCTTAGATACACAGATCAGAAGAGGTATCACACATAAATGGCTTAGATACACCCCTTCAACAGATAATATTGCACTGGATAGGCCTAAATGCAATAGCTTAGCAGACAGTATTACATAGACATGACAGACTGAGATACACCGGCTCAACAGACAATATTACACATCATAGGCTTGGATACACAGCTCAGCAGAGAGTATCACACATGAGAAACTGAGATACAACTACTCAGCAAGCAGTATCAAGCAAGAAATGCTTTGATATATTGACACAGCAGACATTATTATACAGGATAGGCTTGGATACACTGGTACAGGATATAGTATCACACATGATATTCTTGGATACACCGGCTCAGCAGACAGTATCGCACATGATAGGATTAGATGCATGGCTTGGAAGACAGTATCACACATGAAAGGCTTAGACACAGTGGTTTAGCATACAGTACCACACAGGCTTAGATATATTGGTTCACCAGACAGCATTACACATGATAGGCTTAGATACACTAGTACAATAGCCAGTGTCACACATGATAGGATTATATACACATGCTTTGTAGACAGTATCACACATGAAAGTCTTAGATGCATGGCTCGGCAAACAGTATCACACATGATAGGCTTAGACACAGTGGCGTAACGTACAGTACCACACAGGCTTAGATATACTGGTTCAGCAGACAGTATCACACACGATAGGCTTAGATACACAGCTCAGCAGAAAGAATCCCACATAATAGGTTTAGTTACACCTGCTCAGCAGACAGTATTACACATGCTAGGCTTAGATACAGTGCTCTACTACAGAGTACCACAGAAACTGAGATATACTGGTTCATGAGACACTATCACATATGACTGGCCTAGCGACTTAGCAGACAGTATTACAGACACGGGATAAGCTTAGATACACAACACCGCAGACAGTATTACAGACACGGGATAAGCTTAGATACACAACACCGCAGACAGTATCACATGTGACACAGGGGGGTGCAGATGCATGCGGTTCCTTGCGGCTTCACATAACACTATGGACCGCACTTATCCCAATCACATCGCAATCTCCATATTTCCACCATTTGCTGATTGGTAATAATACGCCAGAGATTCTCGGGTTATTAACCAAACTAATAGCCAGGGCTGAAGGGCTTATACCAGGAGACGGGGCGACATCCCCTTCGCCATGTAATCAAATCCGTTATTACACAACCTCCCGCCTCCTGCGCCGCCATGTCCCGTATTTTGTTTTTTTAACACAGGGCAATGGGATCAGATCCGCTTTCTGATCTCCTCTCGCTCCTTGTCATGTCATCTCTGGTGCTCAGCGGTAACACGACCCCCAGATAGAGACTAAGTGGGACTAAAAGCTATCGCTTTCCCCGGACATTAGGGATTTGCAAAATAAATGACTTTTACATCTGTCTCTCGTATAGGTTTTCACTGCTAATGGCTTGAAAACCCCAGTATATTATCATGGGAAAATTCTCCTGTCGCTCTGAAATAATTAATATTTTCTTCTGTATGTTTTTTTTGTTGTTCCGTAGAAGCGGGGGCGGGGGGTGAGGGGGCAATTAAATATTTATATCACCAGCCGGCCATGTAATGCTTACCTGGTGCCTCCAGCATCTGCGAAGCAACTGCTCAGAATAGAATAGATTAGCTTACAGATGTAGCAGAGCTCAGTTGTACTTTTTGGAGGAGTGCATAGGGTAACTGACGTGAATACATGAGGGTTACCTGCAGTCCTATGCAAATAATGATACAGTGGGAAAAAAAAAGTATTTAGTCATCCACCAATTGTGCAAGTTCTCCCACTTAAAAAGATGAGGCCGGCCTGTAATTGACATCATAGGTAGACCTCAACTATGAGAGACAAAATGAGAAAACAAATCCAGAAAATCACATTGTCTGATTTTTAAAGAATTTATTTGCAAATTATGGTGGAAAATAAGTATTTGGTCAGCTACAAACAAGCAAGATTTCTGGCTCTCACAGATCTGTAACTTCTTCTTTAAGAGGCTCCTCTGTCCTCCACTCATTACCTGTAGTAATGGCTCCTGTTTGACATTGTTATCAGTATAAAAGACACCTGTCCACAACCTCAAACAGTCACACTCCAAACTCCACTATGGTGAAGACCAAAGAGCTGTGGAAGGACCAGAAACAAAATGGTAGCCCTGCACCAGGCTGGGAAGACTGAATCTGCAATAGGCAAGCGGCTTGGTGTGAAGAAATCACCTGTGGGAGCAATAATTAGAAAATGGAAGACATACAAGACCACTGATAATCTCCCTCCATCAGGGGCTCCACGCAAGATCTCACCCCGTGGGATCAAAATGATCACAAGAACGGTGAGCAAAAATCCCAGAACCACACGGGGGGACCTGCAGAAAGCTGGGACTAACGTAACAAAGGCTACCGTCAGTAACACACTACGCCGCCAGGGACTCAGATCCTGCAGTGCCAGACGTGTCCCCCTGCTTAAGCCAGTACATATCCGGGCCCGTCTGAAGTTTGCTACAGAGCATTTGGAAGCTCCAGAAGAGTATTGGGAGAATGTCATATGGTCAGATGAAACCAAAGTAGAAGTGTTTGGTAGAAACACAACTCGTCGTGTTTGGAGGAAAGTGAATGCTGAGTTGCATCCAAAGAACACCATACCTACTGTGAAGCATGGGGGGGGCAACATCATGCTTTGGGGCTGTTTCTCTGCAAAGGGACCAGGACGACTGATTCGTGTACATGAAAGAATGAATGGGGCCATGTATCGTGAGATTTTGAGTGCAAACCTCCTTCCATCAGCAAGGGCATTGAAGATGAAACGTGGCTGGGTCTTTCAGCATGACAATGATCCCAAGCACACCGCCAGGACAACGAAGGAGCGGCCTCGTAAGAAGCATTTCAAGGTCCTGGAGTGGCCTAGCCAGTCTCCAGATCTCAACCCCATAGAAAACCTTTGGGGGAAGTTGAAAGTCCGTGTTGCCCAGCGATAGCCCAAAAACATCCCTGCTCTAGAGGAGATCTGCATGGAGGAATGGGCCAACATACCAGCAACAGTGTGTGCCAACCTTGTGAAGACTTACAGAAAACGTTTGACCTCTGTCATTGCCAACAAAGGATATATAACAAAGTATTGAGATGAACTTTTGTTATTGACCAAATACTTATTTTCCACCATAATTTGCAAATAAATTCTTTAAAAATCAGACAATGTGATTTTCTGGATATGTTTTCTCATTTTGTCTCTCATAGTTGAGGTCTACCTATGATGACAATTACAGGCCGGCCTCATCTTTTTAAGTGGGAGAACTTGCACAATTGGTGGCTGACTCAATACTTTTTTTCCCCACTGTATCTCAATGACAAGTTCAGCTCTGCTACATCTGTCCCTGGTATCTGGAAGGAATATACTGAATATGTACATCATGCTGTTTCATGGTTCTCGAGGGGGCTGCCATGTTGGAGGGGGGGGTTGTCCTATAACTTACAATACAGGCCTTTGATGTACAGACTGGTAGAGCTAGTCATGAATAGATCCCATCATCCATCCTAGTCACAATGGACTTCCCATCGTCCTCTCAGCCATAGTGGACCTTGCACCCTTACTATCCTCCCATCAGAGTAATGATGGGAACTGACAGCCTTCAATATAGTCACCTACCATATCATGAAGTCTTCTTCTCCATGGCAACACCACATCCCAGTGATGATTAAGAACATCCCATTAGGTCTCTTTCCATTAGTAATGCCTTAAGGGGGGTTTCCAGTTAATAAAACCCCATATCATATACCCTATTTGTGAATTCTGAGTTTGTTGAGTCCTCATCTCTTGCCCAGTGGATAGATAGTTTCTTGCTCTGGAGGACCTATCCTGTCCTACATTGCATAGACAGTCCATTAATCTGAATGGACAGTGTGTAATGCTTCATTTATCCTGTGGTGGCACTGCAGGGAAACAAATCACTTACAGGTTTGCCCACAGATTACAGCTGAACATTGGGGGTCCCAGCTAGGGGACACTTTGTGGTCAACTTCCTGTCAAGGAATAATAGGGATTATCCAAAGAGGAACACCCCCTCTATTTCTAGTAACCTATCATGATGATGCAACCACCACCATCTCAACAGCCCCCCAACCAGTCATGATGGTACCATTAAGAGCCTATTGGTCTATGGCAGGTTGATAGGATGGACATGCCACATCCTAACAGGTCTTATTGTAGCCCACATCTTACTCTTGATAGGATCACCACTATCCACTATGTTTGATTTAATCTTAGGCCACCAGGACCTAATATTAAAGGATTAAAGGTCCTGGTAGTAGGACCTCCACCAACTTCGTAGCTCTCAAGCAAGACACAATAGGACAACACCATCTTATCTAAGATTTCAAGATATGCTGGGACCTCCACCATCCTATAACCTTAACCAATCATAATATGACATAGAAAACCTTACTGTGCATCCTAATGTTTGCAGCCAGGACCCCACAATTTGGAGACCTACATTTCACACCATTTATTTAACTCATTGACACAATAAGACGTCTTGACGTTCCATGGATCAGTCCAGAATTTATCATAACGTACCTCATTCAAGGCTTGACGGTCAGATTTGGGTAAATTCTTGGCTTGGTTATCGGCTTCTGCCCATTCCTTCATAACCTGGAAGACCAATGCTTAGATTATCCCCAAACGTCATGCCCTTTACTTATGTGGTGTTCCACTTATAGTCTAATGGTACAGTCCAACAGAACAGATGTGAGTGTTGTATGTTCTGCCCATAGTAAATGACTCAGTTTCTTGGTCAGTCGGTCTCCATTACATTATCATGCTTCGCTCACCTCGTTGATCTGTTTCATACGTCTTTCCTCCAGCTCCATTTTTGCTCGCAGGAAGTTGGCGTGTTCAGATCCATCCCGTGGTGACTCAAAGTAGATGTCCACCCCATCAGTGGGCCGAGAAACTGTGAAAGACAGCAAGTCAAGTATTATTTTTTATCCAGTCTGTCTCTGTCTTCCCTTTGTTCATAATATCAGCACAAAGTACCTTCATAATAGTACCATACTGTGCCTACATAACACACCACACAGTACCTATATATTAGTACCATACTGTGCCTACATAACATACCACACAGTACCTATATAATAGTACCATACTGTGCCTACATAACACTCCGCATAGTACCTATATAATAGTACCATACTGTGCCTACATAACACACTACACAGTACCTATATAATAGTACCACACTGTGCCTGTATAACACACCACACAGTACCTATGTAATAGTACCATACTGTGCCTACATAACACACTACACAGTACCTATATAATAGTACCATACTGTGCCTACATAACACACCACACAGTACCTATATATTAGTACCATACTGTGCCTACATAACATACCACACAGTACCTAGATAATAGTACCATACTGTGCCTACATAACACACCACACAGTACCTATATAATGTAGTACCATACTGTGCCTACATAACACACCACACAGTACCTATATAATGTAGTACCATACTGTGCCTGTATAACACACCACACAGTACCTATGTAATAGTACCATACTGTGCCTACATAACACACTACACAGTACCTATATAATAGTACCATACTGTGGCTACATAACACACTACACAGTACCTATATAATAGTACCATACTGTGCCTACATAACACACCACACAGTACCTATATAATGTAGTACCATACTGTGCCTGTATAACACACCACACAGTACCTATGTAATAGTACCATACTGTGCCTACATAACACACTACACAGTACCTATATAATAGTACCATACTGTGGCTACATAACACACTACACAGTACCTATATAATAGTACCATACTGTGCCTACATAACACACCACACAGTACCTATATAATGTAGTACCATACTGTGCCTGTATAACACACCACACAGTACCTATGTAATAGTACCATACTGTGCCTACATAACACACTACACAGTACCTATATAATAGTACCATACTGTGGCTACATAACACACTACACAGTACCTATATAATAGTACCATACTGTGCCTACATAACACACCACACAGTACCTATATAATGTAGTACCATACTGTGCCTACATAACACACCACACAGTACCTATATATTAGTACCATACTGTGCCTACATAACATACCACACAGTACCTATATAATAGTACCATACTGTGCCTACATAACACTCCGCATAGTACCTATATAATAGTACCATACTGTGCCTACATAACACACTACACAGTACCTATATACTAGTACCACACTGTGCCTGTATAACACACCACACAGTACCTATGTAATAGTACCATACTGTGCCTACATAACACACTACACAGTACCTATATAATAGTACCATACTGTGCCTACATAACACACCACACAGTACCTATATATTAGTACCATACTGTGCCTACATAACATACCACACAGTACCTATATAATAGTACCATACTGTGCCTACATAACACACCACACAGTACCTATATAATGTAGTACCATACGCTGCCTACATAACACACCACACAGTACCTATATAATGTAGTACCATACTGTGCCTGTATAACACACCACACAGTACCTATGTAATAGTACCATACTGTGCCTACATAACACACTACACAGTACCTATATAATAGTACCATACTGTGGCTACATAACACACTACACAGTACCTATATAATAGTACCATACTGTGCCTACATAACACACCACACAGTACCTATATAATGTAGTACCATACTGTGCCTGTATAACACACCACACAGTACCTATGTAATAGTACCATACTGTGCCTACATAACACACTACACAGTACCTATATAATAGTACCATACTGTGGCTACATAACACACTACACAGTACCTATATAATAGTACCATACTGTGCCTACATAACACACCACACAGTACCTATATAATGTAGTACCATACTGTGCCTGTATAACACACCACACAGTACCTATGTAATAGTACCATACTGTGCCTACATAACACACTACACAGTACCTATATAATAGTACCATACTGTGGCTACATAACACACTACACAGTACCTATATAATAGTACCATACTGTGCCTACATAACACACCACACAGTACCTATATAATGTAGTACCATACTGTGCCTGTATAACACACCACACAGTACCTATGTAATAGTACCATACTGTGCCTACATAACACACTACACAGTACCTATATAATAGTACCATACTGTGGCTACATAACACACTACACAGTACCTATATAATAGTACCATACTGTGCCTACATAACACACCACACAGTACCTATATAATGTAGTACCATACTGTGCCTGTATAACACACCACACAGTACCTATGTAATAGTACCATACTGTGCCTACATAACATACCACACAGTACCTATATAATAGTACCATACTGTGCCTACATAACACTCCGCATAGTACCTATATAATAGTACCATACTGTGCCTACATAACACACTACACAGTACCTATATACTAGTACCACACTGTGCCTGTATAACACACCACACAGTACCTATGTAATAGTACCATACTGTGCCTACATAACACACTACACAGTACCTATATAATAGTACCATACTGTGCCTACATAACACACCACACAGTACCTATATATTAGTACCATACTGTGCCTACATAACATACACACAGTACCTATATAATAGTACCATACTGTGCCTACATAACACACCACACAGTACCTATATAATGTAGTACCATACGCTGCCTACATAACACACCACACAGTACCTATATAATGTAGTACCATACTGTGCCTGTATAACACACCACACAGTACCTATGTAATAGTACCATACTGTGCCTACATAACACACTACACAGTACCTATATAATAGTACCATACTGTGGCTACATAACACTCCGCATAGTACCTATATAATAGTACCATACTGTGCCTGTATAACACACCACACAGTACCTATATAATGTAGTACCATACTGTGCCTGTATAACACACCACACAGTACCTATATAATAGTACCATACTGTGCCTACATAACACACTACACAGTACCTATATACTAGTACCACACTGTGCCTGTATAACACACCACACAGTACCTATGTAATAGTACCATACTGTGCCTACATAACACACTACACAGTACCTATATAATAGTACCATACTGTGCCTACATAACACACCACACAGTACCTATATATTAGTACCATACTGTGCCTACATAACATACCACACATTACCTATATAATAGTACCATACTGTGCCTACATAGCACACCACACAGTACCTATATAATAGTACCATATTGTGCCTACATAACAAACCACATAGTGCCTATATAATAGTAGCACACTGTGCCTAAATAATACTGCCACAAAGCGCTTACATAATACCATACACTGCCTACATAATACCAGCACAAAGTGCCTTCATAATAGTAGCACACTGTGCCTACATAACAAACCACACAGTACCTATATGATAGTACCATACGCTGCCTACATAACACACCACACAGTACCTATATAATAGTACCATACACTGCCTACATAACACACTACACAGTACCTATATAATAGTACCATACTGTGCCTACATAACACACCACACAGTACCTATATAATGTAGTACCATACTGTGCCTGTATAACACACCACACAGTACCTATGTAATAGTACCATACTGTGCCTACATAACACACCACACAGTACCTATATAATAGTACCATACTGTGGCTACATAACACACTACACAGTACCTATATAATAGTACCATACTGTGCCTACATAACACACCACACAGTACCTATATAATAGTACCATGCTGTGCCTACATAACACACTACACAGTACCTATATAATAGTACCATACTGTACCTACATAACACACCACACAGTACCTATATAATGTAGTACCATACTGTGCCTACATAACACACCACACAGTACCTATATAATAGTACCATACTGTGCCTACATAACATACCACACAGTACCTATATAATAGTACCATACTGTGCCTACATAACACACCACACAGTACCTATATATTAGTACCATACTGTGCCTACATAACACACCACACAGTACCTATATAATAGTACCATACTGTGCCTACATAACATACCACACAGTACCTATATAATGTAGTACCATACTGTGCCTGTATAACACACCACACAGTACCTATATAATAGTACCATGCTGTGTCTACATAACACACTACACAGTACCTATATAATAGTACCATACTGTACCTACATAACACACCACACAGTACCTATATAATGTAGTACCATACTGTGCCTACATAACACACCACACAGTACCTATATAATAGTACCATACTGTGCCTACATAACACACCATACAGTACCTATATATTAGTACCATACTGTGCCTACATAACATACCACACAGTACCTATATAATAGTACCATACTGTGCCTACATAACACACCACACAGTACCTATATATTAGTACCATACTGTGCCTACATAACATACCACACAGTACCTATATAATGTAGTACCATACTGTGCCTGTATAACACACCACACAGTACCTATATAATAGTACCATACTGTGCCTACATAACACACCACACAGTACCTATATAATAGTACCATGCTGTGCCTACATAACACACTACACAGTACCTATATAATAGTACCATACTGTACCTACATAACACACCACACAGTACCTATATAATGTAGTACCATACTGTGCCTACATAACACACCACACAGTACCTATATAATAGTACCATACTGTGCCTACATAACATACCACACAGTACCTATATAATAGTACCATACTGTGCTTACATAACACACCACACAGTACCTATATATTAGTACCATACTGTGCCTACATAACATACCACACAGTACCTATATAATGTAGTACCATACTGTGCCTGTATAACACACCACACAGTACCTATATAATAGTACCATACTGTGCCTACATAACACACCACACAGTACCTATATAATGTAGTACCATACTGTGCCTGTATAACACACCACACAGTACCTATGTAATAGTACCATACTGTGCCTACATAACACACCACACAGTACCTATATATTAGTACCATACTGTGCCTACATAACATACCACACAGTACCTATGTAATAGTACCATACTGTGCCTACATAACATACCACACAGTACCTATATAATAGTACCATACTGTGCCTACATAACACACCACACAGTACCTATATATTTGTACCATACTGTGCCTACATAACATACCACACAGTACCTATATAATAGTACCACAATAGTACCATAACACACTACACAGTACCTATATAATAGTACCATACTGTGGCTACATAACGCACTACACAGTACCTATATAATAGTACCACACTGTGCCTACATAACACACCACACAGTACCTATATAATAGTACCATACTGTGGCTACATAACACACCACACAGTACCTATATATTAGTACCATACTGTGCCTACATAACATACCACACAGTACCTATATAATAGTACCATACTGTGCCTACATAACACACCACACAGTACCTATATATTAGTACCATACTGTGCCTGTATAACATACCACACAGTACCTATGTAATAGTACCATACTGTGCCTACATAACATACCACACAGTACCTATATAATAGTACCATACTGTGCCTACATAACACACTACACAGTACCTATATAATAGTACCATACTGTGGCTACATAACACACCACACAGTACCTATATATTAGTACCATACTGTGCCTACATAACACACCACACAGTACCTATATAATAGTACCATACTGTGCCTACATAACACACCACACAGTACCTATATAATAGTACCATACTGTGCCTACATAACATACCACACAGTACCTATATAATAGTACCATACTGTGCCTACATAACACACCACACAGTACCTATATAATAGTACCATACTGTGCCTACATAACACACCACATAGAGCCTATATAATAGTACCACATTGTGCCTACATAACACACCACATATTGCCAATATTATAGTACCATACTGTGCCTACATAACACACCACATAGAGCCTATATAATAGTACCATACTGTGCCTACATAACATACCACATAGAGCCTATATAATAGTACCATACTGTGCCTACATAACACACCACACAGTACCTATATAATAGTACCATACTGTGCCTACATAACACACCACATAGAGCCAATATAATAGTACCATACTGTGCCTACATAACATACCACATAGAGCCTATATAATAGTACCATACTGTGCCTACATAACACACCACACAGTACCTATATAATAGTACCATACTGTGCCTACATAACACACCACATAGAGCCTATATAATAGTACCACATTGTGCCTACATAACACACCACATAGAGCCAATATAATAGTACCATACTGTGCCTACATAAAGTCTGTTAGGGATTTATTGTTTTCACCATCACTTCTCCGGATTGAAAAGTCGTGCTTGCAGGACTTTTCCATTTGTGATTTTAGATTCACAGATGTGAATGCACCCCAGTAGTCGGTAACTTTTTTCCAATTCCACCCAAAATTGGTTCCGACTTAGACTTCTCGACTTCAACCACACAGCCCTGTCCCATACTGTACCTAATATTGCACACATTGCAAACATAATAGTGCTATCCTATACCCAAGCGATACTGTCACACAGAGTCGACACACTAATACCTTACATTACAATGTCATGTTGTACCTAAATCATACAGCCACAGTGTCTACATAGGCTTAATAGTATCATATGTCAAACAAAATGACAGTGCCACACAATACTTACATAATAGTACCATACTGTGAGCAAATACAGTGTCATAAGCTGCTTACATAATAGTTCAATATAGTGAAAACATGATAGCACAGAATACGGTGCACAAAATTCTACCAACACAGAATCTACACAATACTGTCATATAATGGTTAAATAATACTACCATATAGTGCCTAAATACTAGTACCATACCTACTTATATAATAATAGCACACAGTGCCTAAATAATACTACCATATAGTGCCTAAATACTAGTACCATACCTACTTATATACTGTAATACTAGCACACAGTGCATAAATAATACTACCATACAGTGCCTAACTAATACTACCACCAAGTATCTACCCAATACTGCTATACTGTGCCTAAATACCACCAAACAATGCCTACAAATTATTACTATATAGTAAATACATACCAGTACGGTAGAGTTGCTACATAAAAGTACAGTGTTTACCCAATGTCGCCATACAGTACAATAAAACTACTACTGTATCTACATTGTATTACCTATTAAGGTAATTTTTTTTTAAATTTGAGCCCCCGATACTATATGGACACACCGTGCAATTTTATAGAAACAACCATAATGTAAAAAAAGTCATGTAAGAAAATAGGAGCGCCTGACCTTTAACCTCTGGTGGCAGTGTGGGGGCGCTGCTGGTCGTCTCCTCTTCCTCTCCATTTCCCACAAAATAATCATCCCATATGGGTGGGTGCTGGTCCTCGCTGACCCCCGCAATGTCCTCACCTCCATCATCAATGATGTCTACATTATCGTCTTCAATCTCAACATCATCCCTGATGAGAAAAATTAAGTCAGAAACAGCGCCCCCTATGAGGCACCGATATTAACCCGTTATGTAATTATATAGGCCCTAATAGGAGTCAATTCTGATGACCCATAGTATAGCAGAGAGTATTGCCAGGAGTGTTTTTCTAAAATTCTATGGCATACATTCATCCACAGGGGGAGCACTCAATGTAACTAAGATTTGGGCACCACTTTGGTACAGAAATAGATGCCAACCCCCCAGCCAGTGACTCTTCTCTTACCCTCTGTCCGGGTCCTGTGCCTCTAGCTCAGTAACAGGTTGCCCTTTTGTGGGTTCCACCTGGTGGGGTGTGCGTGTTGGGCAGCAGACGTACTCCACTCCTCGAAATTGTTCTGGGTGACATGGCAGCAGCATCCCATAACTGTGTAGATCTAGGTCCTCTGCGGCACAGGCCTGGGCAAAGAAGAGACAAGACGTCTTAGTGGTAATACTATTACTGTTAAATGGTAAGACTGTTCCTGCCTTATCTGAGCGCCTCAGGGCATTGGACTGTGCTAGTGTATATAATGTAATATACCACGAGGGCAGGTGATCACAGCAGCCTGGAGATAGCTAAGAGTCTGACAAGTGTACAAAGTCATGGTGACAGTCCTGTAATATTAAATTAGTGTACATAACATAATATACATTGAGGACAGGTGATCCCAGCAGCCTGGACATGGATAAGGGGCTGACAATTTATACACATTCCTGGTGATAGTCCTGTAATACTGCACTACTGTATATAACGTAATATGCTAGGAGTTCAGGTGATCCCAGCAGCCTGGACATGGATAAGGGGCTGACAATTTATACACATTCCTGGTGATAGTCCTGTAAGACTGTACTACTGTATATAATGTAATATACCCTGTAGCCAGGCGATCACAGCAGTCTGGAGATACCTAGGGGCTGACAACTATATATATTCTTAGTTTTAGCCCTGTAATACTGCACTACTGTATATAACATAATATAGCCTGAGGCCAGGTGATCACAGGAGCTTGGGGATGGCTAAGGGGCTGACAACTTATACACATTCCTGGTGATAGTCCTGTAATACTGCACTACTACTTATAATATAATATACTCCGAGGCCAGGTGATCACAGCAGCCTGGACATGGATAAGGGACTGCCAACTATACACATTCCTGGTGATAGCCCTATAAGACTGCACTACTGCTTATAATATAATATAATATATTCTGAGGCCAGGTGATCACAGCAGTATGGACATGGATAGGGGACTGCCAACTACACATATTCCTGGTGATACTTAGAGGCTGACACTATACACATTTTTAGTGGTAGCTGTGTAAGACTGCACTACTGTATATAACAAAATATACCCTGAGGCCAGGTGATCACAGCAGCCTGGAGATAGGTAAGGTGCTGATAACTGTTCACATCCTTGGTAATAGCTCTGTTATTATAACATATGAGACAATAAAAGTTGTCATATGCCATGGCTAGTGACTACAGAGGGTCTCACCGTGCGGGCCGTCTCATGCCAGTGCTGATAGCTCTCACATACGTCCATCTGCTCGCGGTGCAAGAAGCGACATTTATCCGGGACCAGCAGGGCATCGCTGACAAACTCGTTCACTGCCAAAGATGTGAATGGCATTAACAGGCTGGCACACCATTACCTACAACTTTCTAATAGAAGATCTCTGCTTGCTGTTAGTGAATGGGAACATTGAAAAGCTGTACAGACCTCATACTTCTCATAGCTGAGGTTTTGTTACTAATGTATTGAGTCTAGACAAACCATATTATCCCTCCCCCAGGGTTCTCGCAGGTAACACTCACCCAGGCAGAGGTACGGGACCACAATATGTAGGCGACGTTTGCATTCGGGTTTTTGCTTCTGACACCAGTTTGTCACTGTGACCGGCTGAGCGGCTTCTGTCACCCCTGTGATCTGTAGCTCTGGATACATCTGCAAATATTGGGGCAGATTTATTACAATGGTCTAAAAGCAAAACTTTCTTAGTTATCAATAGCAACCAATCACAGCACAGCTTTTATTTTCTAATCTGCTCCTGAAAAATGAAAGCTGGGCTGTGATTGGTTGCTACAGGCATACATCTGCCCCATTAACATGCCACATAGTCATGATGGGGGTTGTAGGACTGTGTTGTTCTCCGAGACAATATCACACATTATAGTCTTAGATACAGTGACTCAACAGTATTACACATGGTCGGCTTAGATACAGCGACTCAGCAGACAGTGTCACATTGGATAGACTTACATACAGTGAATCAGCAGGCAGTATCACACATTATAGTCTTAGATACAGTGACTCAGTAGACAGTGTCACAAAGGATAGACTTACATACAGTGACTCAGCAGACAGTATCACACATGACAGGCTTAGATACAGCGACTCAGTAGACAATGTCACAAAGTGTAGACTTAAATACAGTGACTCAGGAGACAGTATCACACATGACTGGCCTAGATACAGTGACTCAGCAAACAGTGCCACATAGGATAGACTTACATACAGTGACTCAGCAGACAGTATCACACATGACAGGCTTAGATACAGTGACTCAGTAGACAGCGTCACATAGGATAGACTTACATACAGTGACTCAGCAGACAGTATCACTCATATCTGGCTTAGATACAGTGACTCAGTAGACAGTGTCACATAGGATAGGCTTACATACAGTGACTCAGCAGACAGTATCACTCATGACTGGCTTAGATACAGTGACTCAGCAGACAGTATTGCACATAAGTTTAGATACACAGTATCACACATGACAACCTTAGATACAGTGACTCAGTATCCTCCTCACCTGCCTGCAGTACTGTAAGATTTCTTCATTACTTCCTGGGCAGCTGGGCACTCCACGAGGGTCCGCCACCCACTCTCCTCTCATGAGGTCCATGTGTAGAGGGACCCGGCCACAAAAGAGCGCCAACTGTGGTCGCCATGCTGCGATGCTCTGCAGACACAGAAGAGAGCAGACACGGTTAATGAATTATCACATATTATAGTAATAAAGAGTAATATAGGGAACAGGATATATGACAGGTAGTATTATGGGCACAAATGTAACAAAAAGCTCCAGGACTCCAACTATAATATATCATTTACAGTACTGGTCTCCTCATATTGGGAAGAGACCCCTAAAGCTTCTGGGCCCAGGAGCATCTGCACCCCTCAAGTTACGTCCACGATTATGGGAAGTATAATGGGGAGCCTTACAGGGGTATTACAGAGTGTATTAATGGGAGCATTATAGGTAGTATTACATGGGGTATTAGAGGGAGTATTACATGGAGTATTAGAGGGAGTATAATAGGGGGTAATACATGAAGTATTACATGGAGTAGTACAAGGAAAGGAGCATTACACGAAGTGTTATAGAAATTATAGGAGTACTACAGTAAGAGTAATAAAAAGCATTACAGTAAATTTACATAAAATATTACAGGGAGTATTACAAGACGTGATTTAGTGAGCATTATAAGTAGTATTGCATAGAGTATTATAGGGACTATTATATGTAGTATTATAGGTAGTATTACATGGAGTATTATAGGTAGTACTACATGGAGTATTATAGGGGGGTATTACCTGGAGTATTATAGGGACTATTACATGGAGTATTATAGGGAGCATTACGTGAATTAGCATAGTGAGTATCATAGGAATTATTAGAGTGATTATTATAGGGAGTATTACATGGAATACTATAGGGGGTATTACATGGAGTATTATAGGTAGTTTTACAAGTAAGCATAATAAATAAATAATAAATAAATAGGGTGTATTACAGGAAGTGTTACAGTGGGGAAAAAAAAGTATTTAGTCAGCCAACAATTGTGCAAGTTCTCCCACTTATAAAGATGAGGCCGGCCTGTAATTGTCATCATAGGTAGACCTCAACTATGAGAGACAAAATGAGAAAACAAATCCAGAAAATCACATTGTCTGATTTTTTAAGAATTTATTTGCAAATTATGGTGGAAAATAAGTATTTGGTCACCTACAAACAAGCAAGATTTCTGGCTCTCACAGACCTGTAACTTCTTCTTTAAGAGGCTCCTCTGTCCTCCACTCATTACCTGTAGTAATGGCTCCTGTTTGACATTGTTATCAGTATAAAAGACACCTGTCCACAACCTCAAACAGTCACACTCCAAACTCCACTATGGTGAAGACCAAAGAGCTGTGGAAGGACACCAGAAACAAAATGGTAGACCTGCACCAGGCTGGGAAGACTGAATCTGCAATAGGCAAGCAGCTTGGTGTGAAGAAATCACCTGTGGGAGCAATAATTAGAAAATGGAAGACATACAAGACCACTGATAATCTCCCTCCATCAGGGGCTCCACGCAAGATCTCACCCCGTGGGGTCAAAATGATCACAAGAACGGTGAGTAAAAATCCCAGAACCACACGGGGGACCTAGTGAGTGACCTGCAGAAAGCTGGGACTAACGTAACAAAGGCTACCGTCAGTAACGCACTACGCCGCCAGGGACTCAGATCCTGCAGTGCCAGACGTGTCCCCCTGCTTAAGCCAGTACATATCCGGGCCCGTCTGAAGTTTGCTAGAGAGCATTTGGATGTTCCAGAAGAGTATTGGGAGAATGTCATATGGTCAGATGAAACCAAAGTAGAACTGTTTGGTAGAAACACAACTCGTCGTGTTTGGAGGACAGTGAATGCTGAGTTGCATCCAAAGAACACCATACCTACTGTGAAGCATGGGGGGGCAGCATCATGTATGGGGCTGTTTCTCTGCAAAGGGACCAGGACGACTGATCCGTGTACATGAAAGAATGAATGGGGCCATGTATCGTGAGATTTTGAGCGCAAACCTCCTTCCATCAGCAAGGGCATTGAAGATGAAACGTGGCTGGGTCTTTCAGCATGACAATGATCCCAAGCACACCGCCAGGGCAACGAAGGAGCGGCTTCGTAAGAAGCATTTCAAGGTCCTGGAGTGGCCTAGCCAGTCTCCAGATCTCAACCCCATAGAAAACCTTTGGAGGGAGTTGAAAGTCCGTGTTGTCCAGCGACAGCCCCAAAACATCCCTGCTCTAGAGGAGATCTGCATGGAGGAATGGGCCAACATACCAGCAACAGTGTGTGCCAACCTTGTGAAGACTTACAGAAAACGTTTGACCTCTGTCATTGCCAACAAAGGATATAGAACAAAGTATTGAGATGAACTTTTGTTATTGACCAAATACTTATTTTCCACCATAATTTTCAAATAAATTCTTTAAAAATCAGACAATGTGATTTTCTGGATTTGTTTTCTCATTTTGTCTCTCATAGTTGAGGTCTACCTATGATGACAATTACAGGCCGGCCTCATCTTTTTAAGTGGGAGAACTTGCACAATTGGTGGCTGACTAAATATTTTTTTTCCCCACTGTATAGTGAGTATTATATGGAGTATTACATTAATTATTATAGTGAATATTAAAGGGAGTATTAAAACGAGTATTACAGGGATTATTATAGTGAGTATTATATTGAGTAGTATAAGGAGTATTTCAAGAATTATTTTACTGAGTATTATAGGGATTATTCCAGGGATTATTATAACATAATCCTTTAATAGTCCCACCATGGAGAAATTCAGTATTATAGTGAGTGTTATAAGGGGCATTACAGGAATTATTATAGTGAGTATTATAGTGAATGTTGAATATTATAAGGAGTATTACAGGAATTATTATAATATTTTAGGGTCGTAGTGAGTTGTCTTTATACACAGGCAAAATTTTGAAAGAAAATCCAGTGAGACCCTGACAGCGATGGAATGTGACATAATCCGTCAGTAAATGTAGGTCACCATCAGTCGGTCACGTATGTCTGTCAGTAATGACAGCGCTGACACGTCAGTCTACATCGAGTGGTGTCACTTTGCCCTTCCCTGGTTGTCAGCTCTCGGTTTTATACTGGGAAATCACCCAGTTTCTTCCTTCAGACATTTCCATCTAAAATTTGCAGTTTTAAGAGGCTTTCCTGTTAGGGCTCTCAGCTCCAGTCTCCAGCCTCAGGGACCCCAAGTTGTCGCAGCCATCATCGTCTTTCCCTTTTAGGTTCAGTTTGTTAAAAATTTTGGAATTCTGCAGAAATTTGGGGCAAACGTTTCTAAGATAGATAAATAGTTTTACCTACTGTACATCCTAAAACTCACAGAAATGCATTGGATAAAAACCATAACAGCATCAACATATATATTGGTCAGATTTCTATGTTAGTACTTCCTGGCAGGATGACTAGCCTTAGCTATAATAGATTGGCAATAATATATTGTGACAGATTTATGGTATTTGATGTCCAGCTCACTTCTAAGCCTGATGATCAAATTTGCATCAAAACAAATAGTTCAGCTCCCTCTGTCAACACTTCCTGGTAGAGGCAGACTTCTTTATCTATAGTCATTCCATCCTTAGATTTGGACTACGTGGGAAGTTGTATTTACAGAAATGTGTTGGGTAGAGATCAATGCTGGATTAAAGCACATTTATGTCTGATCCCTCTGTCAGTGCTTCCTGGTAGTAGAATGAAGGAGAATAGGGATTTGCCTAAAGTAAAAACTTATGTTGACAGAGCCCTCAGGCCCCTAAATCTGCCTCTGCAAAGCCGCATCAAAATGTTAATTGACAGCAAGGCCGAGAATTATCTGTCCGAAGCCACTTAAAGAAATTGGAAAAATGAAAATAATGATTATTGCAGATTAGATGCGGATGGTGGCGACCTAGATACAGAGCAGCCGCGGCCTGGCATTATTTTAGGACACAATCATTATTATGTAGGGAAATAAACTGTTATATAACAGCAAACACAGCGAGATCTACAGAGAATCTGAGAGCGGCAATCCCGCCTAATAAATAACTGACATATATAGTATATATATATATATATATATATATATATATATATATATATTTATACATATATACACACACACACACAGGATATAGGGGGAGGTCATGCCTATGTTCACTGTATGGCAGTATTATAAAGACATTGTATGAAAGTATTTTATGCATATTATAGAGTAAAATGTAGTGCAACAGTATTACATGGGCACGATAGAGCAATATTATTTGGCCATGTTCAGTGTATGGCAGTATCACCTATGGTAGTATTATATAGATACTATAGAGCATGGTCAGTCAGAGAATGTACTTCACTTCTGTTCTCTTTATCTGTATGGTACTATTATATATGCACATCATCACAGAATTTTATAGGTAATATAGGACAGTGTTATTTGGGCATTAAATGGAACATAGTATAATGTAGGTACTGTATATGGCAGCAGTATTATTGTATATGGGCCTGCTAGCAATATTATTAGCGAACTATATAACACTCATATGTGTCTGTCTGTATGTGTGTGTACTGTATCAGTATGGCGCTATTATATAGGCATTGTATGTCACTGTTATAGCTGCACTGTTATATGTTCATGGCACTGCATTGTGGAATTTATTGTTGGGCACTATATATCATGTGTATGTGCTTTGTCTGACACAAGTAGGCATTGGCTATGTACTGTATGGTTTAGTGCTATAGTGTTTTAATCGGTATGGCAGAATTATTTGGGCACTATTATATGGGCACAATATGTTGCGACTTGATATGGTAGTATAATTTAAGCTCAGAGTGGCACTATTATTTGGGTGCCATCACGGCAGTATTACTCTACAATTTCCCTTGTACCATAAAAATATAAGGCAAATATTGGTTTCCAGACATTTGATCCATGAATTTCTACATAACCTGATCCAGTCTCTAAAGACGTCACAATTTCCTTACTCAATGTGACCACTGGGGGCACTGTTCAATTACTTTGTGCCATAAAATCCCTGGCAAAACAATGGCGTTTTTGTTTTTCGTAGATTGATATTTTGTTTTGGAGCACGTTCCCGCCTCCATGTAATTAGTCAGATTGTCATGTGTGAGTATATGGCGGAGGAGGAGGGGGACAGGGCTGTCAGCCGATAAGATAACAGCAGTCATTTGTCATGGAGAGAAATAGCGATAGGTAAAAATAGAATGTAGATTATTCTGCCGTCAGCTCTTTCCACCGCACCACACTGGACCGGTGGGACAGGGGCAACATTACACCTCAAATTCACCCCAAAACCCAACTATAGCATCTGCTAGCTGTGACCTGTAAGATGTCCGCACCTATAGAAAAATGTCCACCCAGAGCCATAATGGCGGCCAGGATCACACATACGTAAATGTACCTTCTGTACCAAAAGAAGGCAAAATGGTGTGCCTGCCCATAGCAACCAATTGGGTCACTATTAACAGTGGGAATCGGTTGCTATGGGAATGTGGTTTCGTTTTGCAATGGCTCCCATTGTATTATTTATTTTGGCGCTGACCATTATTTGTCTGCCATATAAACAACTGTTCACTCCGATCACAGGGAATATGAGGTGACATTGGTGCAGGGACATCACACAAGGTCACCGCGTGTCAGCCATTTTGTAGAGTGAGAGGCAAGGCAGCTGGGCCTCACCAGACATAGTAGTATCACCCTAGTCTCCTTGTCGTGCAGACTCAGGGTCTGCGTCCCCGGCCTGCACATTCTCAGCCTCTATCGCTGACTTTCGGAGATAAGCTGCCATGGTAACGGTTTCCCGGTGGAGATGTTCTATCTTTCTCTGTTGCCATGACGACCTCTTCCCAAATGGATGTGAAGGCTGATCTTGCTTCCTCATCACCCCCCATCCATCCCACTCTCCCCCGTCACCTCTCACGTCTCCCTACCCTCCCAATCCCATATCTGCTTTTTTTCATCTCATATTCTGGGGCCTCTCAATTTCCTCGCTCTCCGCCTTTCATCCCCATCTCGCCTTTACAACATGTTTTTCAAATTTCCTCTGACACTTTCCCACCTCACCATCAGCCTCAACCATTTTATCCCTGGCCTGGCGGCTCAACACCGCGCCTCTCCCTTGTTATTACAGGAGCCCGTCACATTTGTCGCTTGTATTATAGCCCTATATTTATACATCATGTCATCCGCGCCGCTCTCTGGGGATGAGAACTCAGTTTCCCTCGATGAGGAAATAATTAATACTCTATCAAAAACAAACAGCACTCCCCCCCCAAAACAAAGAAATTAAACAGATATAATAAAAAAAAATTAATATTGTAATAATATAAATGATAAAAATAGTAATAAAAAAATTAAACAAATATAATAAATAAAAATAAAATTAATATTGTAAAAATATAAATTATAAAAATAGTAATAAAAAATTAAATATAATAGATAAATGAAAAATTATATGGTAATAATATAAAAGATATAAATAGTAATAAACAAAATTAAACAAATATAATAAATAAAAATAAAATTCATATTATAAAATATAATAATATAAATAATAATAAAAAATAAACAAATATAATAAATAAAAATAAAATTAAAACTGTAATGATATAAAATATAAAAATAGTAATAATAAATTAAACATATCAAATTAAAATATAAATTAATTAAATTAACATATTAATTAAACTATTAAAAATATAATAAATACAAATAAAATGAATATTATAAAATGTAATAATATAAAATGATAAAAATAATAATAATAATAAAAAAATTAAATTTTACACATCATTTGCTAGAGCGCCACAATGTGCACTATAAGCAGATCAATAGGGCTACCGCGGATCTATATGCTAGAATAATGGATAAGTGGCTTCCATATTCCTTTGGCACCGCTTATCCTGGGAGAAAAACAGGGAAAAATCTCATAAACATTTCTGTGGGAATTAATTGGGACTATTGGCAGAAATCTGACATATTAGCTAATGGACAGAAGAGTAACTGGGGGTAAAGGGGAAAAAAACAATAGTGGGGCATGTGGCCTGGGTGCTCGGGACCAGAGAGGAGGTTGCACCAATAAGTGTCTCTGCCCTGGCCAGGGGTATTTAAGGCTAGAGACTGGCAAAGGAAATACAGAAATGTTGTCTTAGGCTACTGTCAGGGGCATAACTTGAGGGGGTGCAGTTGCACCTGGGCCCCGGAGCCTTAGATGGCCCATAGGTTGCCTCTTCCCAATATGAGAATACATTATATTTGGGGGCCTGGAGGTTTTACATTGGGGCGCAGGAGCTTCATGTTACGCCTCTGGCTACTGTGTTGATTTTTTTCTGATTTGACCAGTTCCATATGTTGAATTGCATAAATCCTGTGACATAATATGTAACAGCTATGTAATGGTATTGACATACGCCACTATAATCTGGTCCTGGCCTGAGTGACATGTCATAAAAGGCACAAATAAGGACAATAAACAAGCACATACATTGTGCAATTGAAGTATAATCCCTAAAAAAAAAAAAAAAATAATAATAATAAAAAAAAAGCACCCCCTGTGGCCAAAATAATATGAAACTTTTTTCAGAGCAATAAAATATTATATCACCCAGTGTACTTGTAAATGTGCAAATTATAGGCATATTACAAGACATCACAAAGAAGATAAGCAATATTAAACGCAAATATAAGAAAGCGTGCCGTATAATTGAATACAAGCTATTGCCTACTGTTATCAGCCATTCCTTGATCAGCAGTGATTGTCTGTAGTGTTCTTTAATAGGATGAATGATAGGTCCTAGATAAACCTCGCTGTCCCCCATGTTCTCTATTTTATATCACATATTTCCTATCCTGAGACTGTTATATCCATAGGGGTGATTAATATCAGCCCCTCTTATAACACGGCTGCACTATTATAAGTGCCTTCCTTTAGGGTTAGTTGCCCTTTAATATTTCTCTTTAGTTATTCCCAGATTAGTTTGTGAGATTTATTAATGTGCAAGTGATATGAAGTGATATGAAATGAATCCTTGGGGGAGGGACTTATCAGTGCTTAGTCGACGCCCCTGCTTATGTCTGCAGCTCCTTGAAGGCTATTAAATACTATGAAGCCCCAAGAGCTCTGCTGATTTGGGTAATGGGTGAGTTAAGATGGGCAGGGGGTTATGATTTTGAAGTCTAATACACATATACAGATATATATATATATACATATATATATATATATATATATATATATATATATATATATATAAAAATATAAAATAAAAAATAATATATATAAAAAATAAAAAATAAAATAAAAATCTATTAAACAAAAGTTCTCCTATTTTGTTAAGAAGCTAATCAGCTTTATATCTGTCTCTAGAAAAGCTGGGTAACAACCAATATGGCTGCCACTATTCCACATGGTGTGTGTGGCACTCCTGCCTAATAATACAGCGATACATTATACAGTTAACATCTCCCATCTGCCCATCCTGAAAGCTGTCATATTGTTATTGTTTTCATGAGTCAGGGAAAGCTGGGTAACTAGGTGTTGTAGGTGTCTACCATACACCATTCCATTTACACACTTCTTGCTTGCCCACAGATCCTAAGCTTGAGGCTCCGCACACCGTGTAGCCCGTTTTACAAGCCTTATAAAGCCATGAGAGGATTTTTAATAATTTCTGCTCAGAATTGTTGTGGTTTCATTATATAACCTCAGTGCCCGTCATGGGCCGCAGCCTCACAGAGTAAATGAGGGATATAAAAGCCGATCTGGCTCAGGGTCAAGATGACGTTATTACTTAGGTCATAGAAAACCAGGGATGGATCCGTTAAGTGATAAGCATCCACTGGAGTAAACAACAAAAACGGCCTCTGTGTTAGGCCCACTGACGATTTATATCTATCCTTTTGTCATGTGTTGTAAAAAAATTATGAATGTAGAATTTGATTTCTAGCTGGAACCCATCAGCAAGTTGCTGTTGACTGATCTGTCATTCCTACTGTATGCCACAACTGTACTGGCTGCTGGATCTTATTATGGTTTAAGTTTATTGACTATTACACTAGGATGTGAAATAAAAGCACATAATAAGAGAAGCAGATCTCTCAACAGCAGCTTGTTGACTGTTTCCTTTTTTAATTAAAGTGTAATTGTTCTGGTATCATAAGAAAGCTGAGATTCTCTGATTACTGTATATTATGCCAATATTAACAATTATTTGCAGAATCGCAGCCTATTCGCCATTTGAGGAAAATCCACTGGATAGACCATAAAATCTTGATAGCTTGATCCCAACTCTGTTCTATTGCAGAATTGGGGTCCACTGACCCCAGTTTAGGCCAGAAGTCAGTGGTGAAGTAGCCATGCTTGTATGTGGTCCCCTCTATAGAAGTCTATGGGGGTTAAGGGAAGAGCTGAACAAGCACGCTGTCTTGCTGTCTCTCTATTGACTTCTATAGGGAGAGCAGCTGTCTTGAATCAGTAAACCAGAATCATGGGACCCCAGTTTCCTAATAGGTGAATATAACAAAAGCATTTTCTCATAAATATTTTAAAGGGAGTGTGTCATCAGACCCCAGCATAATACCCCAGCCCCACAGATAGATAGGTTAGGGTCACCTGAATCAAACAGAGTTTTCCCCTTGTGAATCGCTGCCTCCATTGCCGAGATATTGCTGTTTTTCGACAAGCAAGGACGCTGCCATTACTCCAAATAGCTAATTTGCATATCAACAAAAACAGCGATATTTCGGCAACGGAGGCAGCGATTCACAAGGGGAAAACACTCTTTCATTCAGGTGACCCTATCCTATCTATCTGTGGGGCTGGGGTGATATGTTGTAGTCAGGTGACAGACTCCCTTTAAGGCGGCACAACCCTTTAAGTAATAGCAGGTTGAATGAT
Organism: Leptodactylus fallax; assembly: GCA_947044405.1. Taxonomy (NCBI): domain Eukaryota; kingdom Metazoa; phylum Chordata; class Amphibia; order Anura; family Leptodactylidae; genus Leptodactylus; species Leptodactylus fallax. The sequence continues at coordinate 590,045 of CAMRHE010000258.1, forward strand.
TTTAAGCAGCAGATTGGGCGGTGAAGTAATAATAATGATCTAAGATGGCCGCTAAATTATGGGTGGGGCCAGTTTATCCTCTGCCCTATGACATCATTTTAGAGGCAAGGTATGTTGTGCCTCATGCCTCACTGGCTTCATTGTAAATTCATACACCGCAAGAATCCCGTAAGAATTGCAGAAATTTCTACAAAAGAGTAAATAAAAAATTCACAATGTGCCTGAGATGTGACCTGCGGAGGACATGACACGTGAGACGTACAATAAATCTATGATAAGATGAGTGAGTTATAGATATTTGTGTCTGGTCAGTATTTTATTTCAGCCTCATCCAATAGGGACTCATAAAATTACAAAGCAATTCATCCAGTCTGCAGCGAGAACCCGGGGAACGCCTTGTAAATCCTAATGTGAGCGCTCAGCATAATGGGCCCTATTTAACATTTTCATTGGAGACGAAGCGTAATAGTTTCCAATGACTGTAAGGGTTAACCCTGAGCGTATCTAAGCTTGTCCTATCTGATAATGGGCTACTGAGCATATCTAACTATATTATGTGTAATGCTGTGCTGGCAAATATATCACAGGCTATAATGTGTGATACTGTCTGTTGTATCTAATTCTTTCATGTATAATACTGCTTGCTCATCTGATGTATCTAAGCCCATCATGTGTTATACTATCTAAAAAGCTACTCTATCTAATCCTACCATGTGTGATACTTCCTGCTCAACCATGTATCTAATCCTTCCATGTATAATACAGTCTGCTGAGCCAATGTATCTAAGCCTTTCATTGTGTATTTACAATCCACTACGCTGCTGTATCTATTCCTATCAGGTGTGATACTGTCTTGAGAGCCACTGTATCTAATCCTTTCATATATTTGCTGAGCCAATGTATCGAATCCTGTCGTGTATTTCCTATGTACGAAGCTGCTGTATCTAATCTTACAATGTGGTTACTTTCTGCTAAAACATTTAGCTAATCCGTATGTGGGTGATACTTTCTGCTGAGCCAATGTATCTAAGCCTACCATACTATGTAATACTATCTGCTAGGTTACTGTATCTAATCCTACAATGTGTGATACTGTCTGTTGAGCCTTGTACCTAATCCTATGATATGTGAAGCTGAGCCAATGCATCTAATCCATTCATGTGTGATACTGTCTGCTAAACCTTGTATGTAATCCTATTATGTGATTATGAGGACTGAGCCAGGTATCTAAGCCTATAGTGTCTGCTGTATCTAAACTTATCACGTGATACTATCTGCTGAGCCAATATTTTTAAGCATGTCATACTTTCTGCCAAGCCATGTATCATGTGTTATACATGCTGCTGTATCTAATCCCACATTATGTGATACTGTTTGCTGTGCTTATTATAAGTGTTCCCTCATGTATCTAAGCCAATCATGTGTGATACTGTTTTATCTAATCCCATAGTACGACAACCCCCACCGTGACAATAAGACATGTTACATATTATCCTTCCTGCTGCAGATGTATCCAGAATCTAACATTGCAGGGGTGATAGGAGTCGCTCAGCAAGCACTACAACCCCCATCATGTATTAGGGATTAGTCAAAGCTTATTACTATGATACTAAATGCTGGGATTTGTAGTTCCAGCCTGTGTAATACTGCTAAATGATGGATGTTGGGTTTGATTGATGTCGTTGCTATCTTGCAGGTATACAGCATGCACATCTCCTGGCGCCAAACAATGCAATATCGTAAATGGAAGGAGCTGTAAATTCACCCAACCCAAATGACAGGTCATAATAAACAAGTCCTGATTCACCAGAACCAGCACTAAAACCCCCAGAAAATCAATCCTCTAACTGCCTGCGACAGGCGGCAAGTGAAGCCGTGATTCATGTGTTTACTGAATCTATATTTGTAACAGAAACATGCCGGTATAACCTGGGTATCTCCTGTATATAGTGATATGGGCCATGCTGGTATAACCTGGGTATCTCCTGTATATAGTGATATATGCACAGCTGGTATAACCTGGGTATCTCCTGTATATAGTGATATATGTACAGCTGGTATAACCTGGGGATCTCCTGTATATAATGATATATGTACAGCTGGTATAACCTGGGTATCTCCTGTATATAATTATATATGTACAGCCGGTATAACCTGGGTATCTCCTGTATATAATTATATATGTACAGCTGGTATAACCTGGGTATCTCCTGTATATAATTATATATGTACAGCTGGTATAAGTTATACATCTTCTTCTGTATATAATTATATATGTACAGCTGGTATAAGTTATACATCTTCTTGTATATAGTGATATGGACCATGCTGGTATAACCTGGGTATCTCCTGTATATAATTATATATGTACACCTGGTATAACCTGGGTATCTCCTGTATATAATTATATATGTACAGCTGGTATAACCTGGGTATCTCCTGTATATAATTATATATGTATAGCTGGTATAAGTTATACATCTTCTTGTATATAGTGATATGGGCCATGCTGGTATAACCTGGGTATCTCCTGTATATAATTGTATATGTACAGCCGGTATAACCTGGGTATCTCCTGTATATAATTATATATGTACACCTGGTATAAACTGGGTATCTCCTGTATATAATTATATATGTACAGCCGGTATAACCTGGGTATCTCCTGTATATAGTGATATATGTACAGCTGGTATAACCTGGGTATCTTCTGTATATAGTGATATATGTACAGCCGGTATAACCTGGGTATCTCCTGTATATAGTGATATATGTAAAGCTGGTATAACCTGGGTATCTCCTGTATATAGTGATATATGTACAGCTGGTATAACCTGGGTATCTTCTGTATATAGTGATATATGTACAGCCGGTATAACCTGGGTATCTCCTGTATATAGTGATATATGTAAAGCTGGTATAACCTGGGTATCTCCTGTATATAGTGATATATGTACAGCTGGTATAACCTGGGTATCTCCTGTATATAGTGATATGGGCCATGCTGGTATAACCTGGGTATCTCCTGTATATAGTGATATATGTACAGCTGGTATAACCTGGGTATCTCCTGTATATAGTGATATATGTACAGCCGCTATAACCTGGGTATCTCCTGTATATAGTGATATATGTACAGCTGGTATAACCTGGGTATCTCCTGTATATAGTGATATATGTACAGCTGGTATAACCTGGGTATCTCCTGTATATAGTGATATATGTACAGCCGGTATAACCTGGGTATCTCCTGTATATAGTGATATATGTACAGCTGGTATAACCTGGGTATCTCCTGTATATAGTGATATATGTACAGCTGGTATAACCTGGGTATCTCCTGTATATAGTGATATATGTACAGCTGGTATAACCTGGGTATCTCCTGTATATAGTGATATATGTACAGCCGGTATAACCTGGGTATCTCCTGTATATAGTGATATATGTACAGCTGGTATAACCTGGGTATCTCCTGTATATAGTGATATATGTACAGCCGGTATAACCTGGGTATCTCCTGTATATAGTGATATATGTACAGCCGGTATAACCTGGGTATCTCCTGTATATAATTATATATGTACAGCTGGTATAACCTGGGTATCTCCTGTATATAGTGATATATGTACAGCCGGTATAACCTGGGTATCTCCTGTATATAGTGATATATGTACAGCTGGTATAACCTGGGTATCTCCTGTATATAGTGATATATGTACAGCTGGTATAACCTGGGTATCTCCTGTATATAATTATATATGTACAGCTGGTATAACCTGGGTATCTCCTGTATATAATTATATATGTACAGCTGGTATAACCTGGGTATCTCCTGTATATAGTGATATATGTACAGCTGGTATAACCTGGGTATCTCCTGTATATAATTATATATGTACAGCCGGTATAAGTTATACATCTTCTTGTATATAGTGATATGGACCATGCTGGTATAACCTGGGAATCTCCTGTATATAGTGATATATGTACAGCCGGTATAACCTGGGTATCTCCTGTATATAGTGATATGGGCCATGCTGGTATAACCTGGGTATCTCCTGTATATAGTGATATATGTACAGCTGGTATAACCTGGGTATCTCCTGTATATAGTGATATGGGCCATGCTGGTATAACCTGGGTATCTCCTGTATATAGTGATATATGTACAGCTGGTATAACCTGGGTATCTCCTGTATATAGTGATATATGTACAGCCGGTATAACCTGGGTATCTCCTGTATATAGTGATATATGTACAGCTGGTATAACCTGGGTATCTCCTGTATATAGTGATATATGTACAGCCGGTATAACCTGGGTATCTCCTGTATATAGTGATATATGTACAGCTGGTGTAACCTGGGTATCTCCTGTATATAGTGATATATGTACAGCCGGTATAACCTGGGTATCTCCTGTATATAGTGATATATGTACAGCTGGTATAACCTGGGTATCTCCTGTATATAGTGATATATGTACAGCTGGTATAACCTGGGTATCTCCTGTATATAATTATATATGTACAGCTGGTATAACCTGGGTATCTCCTGTATATAGTGATATATGTACAGCCGGTATAACCTGGGTATCTCCTGTATATAGTGATATATGTACAGCCGGTATAACCTGGATATCTCCTGTATATAGTGATATATGTACAGCTGGTATAACCTGGGTATCTCCTGTATATAGTGATATATGTACAGATGGTATAACCTGGGTATCTCCTGTATATAATTATATATGTACAGCTGGTATAACCTGGGTATCTCCTGTATATAATTATATATGTACAGCTGGTATAACCTGGGTATCTCCTGTATATAGTGATATATGTACAGCTGGTATAACCTGGGTATCTCCTGTATATAGTTATATGGACCATGCTGGTATAACCTGGGTATCTCCTGTATATAGTGATATGGGCCATGCTGGTATAACCTGGGTATCTCCTGTATATAATTATATATGTACAGCCGGTATAAGTTATACATCTTCTTGTATATAGTGATATGGACCATGCTGGTATAACCTGGGTATCTCCTGTATATAGTGATACATGTACAGCTGGTATAACCTGGGTATCTCCTGTATATAGTTATATGGACCATGCTGGTATAACCTGGGTATCTCCTGTATATAGTGATATGGGCCATGCTGGTATAACCTGGGTATCTCCTGTATATAGTTATATATGTACAGCTGGTATAACCTGGGTATCTCCTGTATATAGTGATATATGTACAGCTGGTATAACCTGGGTATCTCCTGTATATAGTGATATGGGCCATGCTGGTATAACCTGGGTATCTCCTGTATATAGTGATATATGTACAGCCGGTATAACCTGGGTATCTCCTGTATATAGTGATATTGACCATGCTGGTATAACCTGGGTATCTCCTCTATATAGTTATATATGTACAGCTGGTATAACCTGGGTATCTCCTGTATATAGTGATATGGGCCATGCTGGTATAACCTGGGTATCTCCTATATATAGTTATATATGTACAGCTGGTATAAGTTATACATCTTTTTGTATATAATGATATGGACCGTGCTGGTATAACCTGGGTATATACTGTATATAATTATATATGTACAGCTGGTATAAGTTATACATCTTCTTGTATATAGTGATATGGCCCATGCTGGTATAACCTGGGTATCTCCAGTATATAATTATATATGTACAGCTGGTATATTATACATCTTCTTGTATATAGTGATATGGGCCATACTGGTATAACCTGGGTATATACTGTATATAATTATATATGTACAGCTGGTATAACCTGGGTATCTCCTGTATATAGTGATATATGTACAGCTGGTATAACCTGGGTATCTCCTGTATATAATTATATATGTACAGCTGGTATAACCTGGGTATCTCCTGTATATAGTTATATATGTACAGCCGGTATAACCTGGGTATCTCCTGTATATAGTTATATATGTACAGCTGGTATAAGTTATACATCTTGTATATAGTGATATGGACCATGCTGGTATAACCTGGGTATATACTGTATATAATTATATATGTACAGCTGGTATAAGTTATGCATCTTCTTGTATATAGTGATATGGTCCATGCCGATATAACCTTGGTATCTCCTGTATATAATTATATATGTACAGCTGGTATAAGTTATACATCTTCTTGTATATAGTGATATGGACCATGCTGGTATAACCTGGGTATCTCCTGTATATAATTATATATGTACAGCTGGTATATTATACATCTTCTTGTATATAGTGATATGGACCATGCTGGTATAACCTGGGTATATACTGTATATAATTATATATGTACAGCTGGTATAAGTTATACATCTTCTTGTATATAGTGATATGGACCATGCTGGTATAACCTGGGTATATACTGTATATAATTATATATGTACAGCTGGTATAAGTTATGCATCTTCTTGTATATAGTGATATGGTCCATGCTGGTATAACCTTGGTATCTCCTGTGTATAATTATATATGTACAGCTGGTATAAGTTATACATCTTCTTGTATATAGTGATATGGTCCATGCCGGTATAACCTTGGTATCTCCTGTGTATAATTATATATGTACAGCAGAATTTAGCCTCTATTGCCCTGAGGTGAACGTCATGTATAACTTATATAATTTGTTTATCTACAGGAGAACAATCGGCCATGACGTCTGTAATAATTCCTGTTCTGCTCCAGCTTGGACATTGTGGACGGGGCTGACTCCATCTCACATGACCCCTAACAATACACTGCGGCCTTGTTAATTTCTTTTTATACTGGTCTGTCTGTATTGTGTATGGGAGAGGTCAGTACCAGGGGGAGACAGTGAACGTCTACTAGGACTGGTCCACCGCTCCTCCATCCACAGCCACCTGTTACTGGTCAACATCTCTGTGCCTGGATAGTATTTTGCAGCGATATAAGAGAAGTGACTGATATTAGTCACATACAGCGGCGTAAAAGTCTCAGTACTGGAGATATGTGATATAAAGTAGAGATCATGGGGCAGGGAGGGCGCTCCATTCCCTGTCATTCATCCCATTGAGGAACATTAGTCAGTCTCCTAGGTGTGAATTGTCTGATAAAAGGGAGCTGTAGATGCATTCACCTGTCCTTCAGTGAAGGGTGGTCTTATAGACTGTGGGCAACAAGCAAAGAAGACCCCTCACTTAACCATGTGTAAACAGTTCACATAATACTGCCATGTGGTGCGAAAAAAAAACTGCCATAATATCTCCATGTTGTGCCCAGTGACCTTATACTCAGAGCTTAGATAATACTGCTGTATTGTACCAAGATAATACTACCTATAGAACCTACATAATATTACCATGTCGTGCCAAGTTATTACTGCCTTATACAACACATATAATAATGTCATATTGTGCCAAGTTATTACTGCCCTATACAACACATATAATAATGCCATATTGTGCCAAATTACTACTGCCCTATATAACCCACATAATACTGCCACACTGTGCCATGATAATTTTACCATACACATGCCACATAGTACTTTCATACTGTGCCGAGATAATACTGCCATATAAAAGCCATGTCATTTTGGTGTATTGTGGCAAGAAAAAAAATGTCCTATACATCTCACCTAATACTGCCATATTGTGCCAAGATAACACTGCTCTAAACAACCCACAAAACGCTGCCATATTGTGCCATGATATTATTGCCCTATACAATCCACATAATAATGCCAAACTGTGCCAAGATAATACTGAACCTGCATAATAGTGACAAATAGTTCCCAAATAATATCACCGTACGCAGCTACATATTGCTGGGTGGTTTTGCTTTGCTTCTGAGGTTCCCGCCCTTGAGGACCCCCAAGGAAAATAGACTTGCCCTAAAATCAGCCCTGCCTACAGTCAGCCTCTCCCCAGCCTAAGACGTCTGATACCAGGGAGTAGTAGAGTATATTCCCCCGCCTTACAGTCACCATCCCCCTACCTTGAAATGGCTGATAACAGAGGACAAAAGATTGCGGCCATCTCTCATACAGTCCGTGGCTCTATAGGCTGTGATGGCTGATAACAGGGAGCAATAAACGTGTGTTTATCTGTGCTACAGACACATGACAAATAAAGTTATAAGATTTTCCCTCCATCTACAATGAGTCTTAGATGGCTGCTAAAAGAGACACTAGCCTGCATCCTCCTGCACCGGCTGTGCAGATAGACTGTAAGCTCTTGGGCCCAGTCTATGTACAGAATACCAGGCTGTCAGTTTACACTGACACAGATAGACGGGTGCGATGTATCATAAAGTGACACTTCTATAATATGTGAGGATCCATCCGCCCTGTCCAGGGTGAAGTCGCAGCATTAATTCTGCTTCCTATATGGCGATGCCAGCGTCTCCCAGCCTCTCATTACTTAACCGGAGGGAGAACATGGCCCCCACCGCCGCCGCCCGCTCCTGACATTATCTGCTCTTCCATTACAGACCCATCTCCCAATTAGTAATTCCATTAATCTCCATTTTGGCATCAGGCACCACCTGCTATTTCAGTCCAGCGCCCGGCTGAACCACTGCGCCGTCCTGAGCCGTCCAGACGCATCCCCGCGTCCTGCTGTGCACAGGCTCTGACGTGAGATCATTTAACCCTTTCATCCCTAACCGCACGCCATCAATGCCCTGGCGTGCCCTGCCATGATCTCTATCCGTGCCCTGTGCCCAACCTCCACCTCCGTCGCTTCCCATTAATCTTGACATATGACCTTAAGCCGACCGTGGAGGTAACGATTTTTCTTAAAAATGACAAAGTGTCCGTGTTTTTTTCTCTATCATGGCACAATTGTTTACCAAGATGGTAACAATTTTGGCTTTTTGGCAGATGTTTGTGGGCGATTCACTGGATTTTACTCATCTGATCATGATGGTGCGATGGTTGCCCATGAAGGACACTCGCTATGGGTCGTCAAAAAACCCAAAAATACGGCGTCTGTCGAATTTTAAAGCGATACCATAAAGGCACAAATGACAATATCCAAAAAAAATCCCAAACTGTTCATGTACACCTGACATCCTATGTTATAACGTCTGTCATTCCGTACCCCTGACCCAACCTGGTGCACCACCCCTGGCCTGCAACCCGAAAAGGGACCATAGACCCTGTAAAGAAAGGGTTAATGGCAGTGGTAAAATGCTACATTGTACCGCTCCTCTCCCTACTGGTGGTGCCACCGTTTACCTTATGGCTGCCATGCACCACCAACCTCCTGCCGTGAAAATGTAGCAACTCCACCCAACCCTGGAGATGTGCATTGCACCTCTGCTCTGCCACCGCTGCCACCACAGCTGCCACCTCCTCACCTGGACGCCCAAGACCAGGACGCAGCTAAGGCACAGCCAAGTGCTCTTCATTTTCTCCGAATCGCCCATCCTGCCCGTCTTGTCTGGTACGGGGATGCCAGAGGTGATACCAGCTGTTGCGAAGGTGTGAGGCAGATGTCTGTGGCACCGGGATCTGCAGTCGAGGGTTGCGTCTCGCTGTCACAGGGGCATCCAGCTCTCAGTGTGCATGTCACGCAGATGTTGGGTATCTATCAGAACGTCTGTCTGATGAAGCCTCGTTCTGCTATACAAAGACGTATCCCATCCCCCCTCGTCATCTGTCTCTCTCTCCTCTCTCTCTCTCCTCCCATCGCTCCTTCACTTCCTCCTCTCCCTCCACCTTCTCTCCTCCCAGGGAGAATTCAATCCAAGGAGGGGGAAAAAAAAAAGAAAAGGGAAAAACTACATGAAAAATTTAGTGAGAATGCGGAATGACGGGGAACAAGAATCACTGAATATTACCCCAGAATCACAGCGCCCACCGGTGACCAAGACAAGTCAGTTATATTATATCCTGAGGGCACCAATAACAGGATCTGTCATGGGGGCAAAATATATGATTGCTCACAAGACACAGTACCACTTCTCTTATTCTGTATATATGGACACTGCACAGTACCACTTCTCCTGTCCTGTATACTGGGTGTAATTCTCAGTATCTGCTCTTATTCTGTATATATGGACACTGCACAGTACCACTTCTCTTGTCCTGTATACTGGGTGTAATTCTCAGTATCTGCTCTTATTCTGTATATATGGACACTGCACAGTACCACTTCTCTTGTCCTGTATACTGGGTGTAATTCTCAGTATCTGCTCTTATTCTGTATATATGGACACTGCACAGTACCACTTCTCCTGTCCTGTATACTGGATGTAATTCTCAGTATCTGCTCTTATTCTGTATATATGGACACTGCACAGTACCACTTCTCTTGTCCTGTATACTGGTGTAATTCTCAGTATCTGCTCTTATTCTGTATATATGGGCACTGCACAGTACCACTTCTCTTGTCCTGTATACTGGGTGTAATTCTCAGTATCTGCTCTTATTCTGTATATATGGACACTGCACAGTACCACTTCTCCTGTCCTGTATACTGGTGTAATTCTCAGTATCTGCTCTTATTCTGTATATATGGACACTGCACAGTACCACTTCTCTTGTCCTGTATACTGGGTGTAATTCTCAGTATCTCCTCTTATTCTGTATATATGGACACTGCACAGTACCACTTCTCTTGGCCTCTATACTGGGTGTAATTCTCAGTATCTGCTCTTATTCTGTATATATGGACACTGCACAGTACCACTTCTCTTGTCCTGTATACTGGGTGTAATTCTCAGTATCTGCTCTTATTCTTTATATATGGACACTGCACAGTACCACTTCTCTTGTCCTGTATACTGGGTGTAATTCTCAGTATCTGCTCTTATTCTGTATATATAGACACTGCACAGTACCACTTCTCCTGTCCTGTATACTGGGTGTAATTCTCAGTATCTGCTCTTATTCTGTATATATGGACACTGCACAGTACCACTTCTCTTGTCCTGTATACTGGTGTAATTCTCAGTATCTGCCCTTATTCTGTATATATGGACACTGCACAGTACCACTTCTCCTGTCCTGTATACTGGGTGTAATTCTCAGTATCTGCTCTTATTCTGTACATATGGACACTGCACAGTACCACTTCTCTTGTCCTGTATACTGGTGTAATTCTCAGTATCTGCTCTTATTCTGTATATATGGACACTGCACAGTACCACTTCTCCTGTCCTGTATACTGGTGTAATTCTCAGTATCTGCTCTTATTCTGTATATATGGACACTGCACAGTACCACTTCTCTTGTCCTGTATACTGGTGTAATTCTCAGTATCTGCTCTTATTCTGTATATATGGACACTGCACAGTACCACTTCTCTTGTCCTGTATACTGGGTGTAATTCTCAGTATCTGCTCTTATTCTGTATATATAGACACTGCACAGTACCACTTCTCTTGTCCTGTATACTGGTGTAATTCTCAGTATCTGCTCTTATTCTGTATATATGGACACTGCACAGTACCACTTCTCTTGTCCTGTATACTGGATGTAATTCTCAGTATCTGCTCTTATTCTGTATATATGGACACTGCACAGTACCACTTCTCTTGTCCTGTATACTGGTGTAATTCTCAGTATCTGCCCTTATTCTGTATATATGGACACTGCACAGTACCACTTCTCTTGTCCTGTATACTGGGTGTAATTCTCAGTATCTGCTCTTATTCTGTATATATAGACACTGCACAGTACCACTTCTGTCCTGTATACTGGGTGTAATTCTCAGTATCTGCTCTTATTCTGTATATATGGACACTGCACAGTACCACTTCTCTTGTCCTGTATACTGGTGTAATTCTCAGTATCTGCCCTTATTCTGTATATATGGACACTGCACAGTACCACTTCTCCTGTCCTGTATACTGGGTGTAATTCTCAGTATCTGCTCTTATTCTGTATATATGGACACTGCACAGTACCACTTCTCTTGTCCTGTATACTGGTGTAATTCTCAGTATCTGCTCTTATTCTGTATATATGGACACTGCACAGTACCACTTCTCCTGTCCTGTATACTGGTGTAATTCTCAGTATCTGCTCTTATTCTGTATATATGGACACTGCACAGTACCACTTCTCCTGTCCTGTATACTGGTGTAATTCTCAGTATCTCCTCTTATTCTGTATATATGGACACTGCACAGTACCACTTCTCTTGTCCTGTATACTGGGTGTAATTCTCAGTATCTGCTCTTATTCTGTATATATGGACACTGCACAGTACCACTTCTCCTGTCCTCTATACTGGGTGTAATTCTCAGTATCTGCTCTTATTCTGTATATATAGACACTGCACAGTACCACTTCTCTTGTCCTGTATACTGGTGTAATTCTCAGTATCTGCTCTTATTCTGTATATATGGACACTGCACAGTACCACTTCTCTTGTCCTGTATACTGGATGTAATTCTCAGTATCTGCTCTTATTCTGTATATATGGACACTGCACAGTACCACTTCTCCTGTCCTGTATACTGGGTGTAATTCTCAGTATCTGCTCTTATTCTGTATATATGGACACTGCACAGTACCACTTCTCCTGTCCTGTATACTGGGTGTAATTCTCAGTATCTGCTCTTATTCTGTATATATGGACACTGCACAGTACCACTTCTCTTGTCCTGTATACTGGGTGTAATTCTCAGTATCTGCTCTGTATATATGGACACTGCACAGTACCACTTCTCTTGTCCTGTATACTGGTGTAATTCTCAGTATCTGCCCTTATTCTGTATATATGGACACTGCACAGTACCACTTCTCCTGTCCTGTATACTGGGTGTAATTCTCAGTATCTGCTCTTATTCTGTATATATGGACACTGCACAGTACCACTTCTCCTGTCCTGCATACTGGTGTAATTCTCAGTATCTGCTGTTATTCTGTATATATGGACACTGCACAGTACCACTTCTCTTGTCCTGTATACTGGGTGTAATTCTCAGTATCTGCTCTTATTCTTTATATATGGACAGTACAGGGGTGTAACTAGCAAGGACTCGTCCCCATAACAAACTTTTGACTGGGGTCCCCTTCATCATGGCATAGTTCCCACTTTCCTGATCTCTACACTGTATAACACCCAATTTACACACAGTATAATGTCCCATAGCAACCCTTCCCCACAGTATAATGTCCCATAGCAGCCTCTCCGCACAGTATAATGCCCCATAGTGGCCCCACCACACAGTATATTATCCCACAGTGGTCCCTACGGTGTTCATTGCAAATATTGTAAAAATTTTGGGTTCGGCACCTACAAACTAGTATTATTACTCTGGGGTCTCCTCAAACCCCAGAGCATAATGATTGGAGGCCAATGTTAATGATCTCTCTCAAGGTTTGCCCAACAAATACTTACTTAATGATCCCTGCTCATGGCTGCCTCATATTCCCATTCAGCCCTCTAGGGGGCGCCGTGTGTCCCATATCACGTCAGCGATGCCCTGGCCATCGACTTTATATGGAAACGCATGGGGCACATTGGAGGGCTGAAGGGGAAGCAAAAGCGGCTGTGGGCAGGAGTGGGGATCGGTAAGTTAAAGGGGTTGTCCAGGCAAAAGTTTAAATAAGCTGGGGGCGGTAAAAAAAAAAAAAAAAAATGTATACTCACCTGTCCCCGTTGTTCCGATGTCCTCCTGTGCCTCCCGGTTTATCTGCTCCAGCAGCGTCCTCCGGCGTTGTGCTGAAGCCACTGAATGGCCTCAGCAGTCATGTGACCGCTGAGGACAATCAATGGCTTAAGCACAACGGCGGAAGAGACCTGGGAGAGCAGATGAACGGGGACGCGTGGGACAACACTGGAGCAACGGGACAGGTGAGTATACATTTTTTTTTTATTTTTTCATTTCCCCCAGCAGATTTTTACTTTAAACGTTTTGCCTGGACAACCCTTTAATAGTGGCCAATACCTGCTGTAGTAGCTGTAGTGGCCTATTTAAATGTAGTGTCCATAACTTCAGAATATGGGCAGATACTGAGAATTACACTCAGTATACAGGGCAAGAGAAGGGGTACTGTGCAGTGTCCTTATATACAGAATAAGAGCAGATACTGAGAATTACACCCAGTATACAGGACAAGAGAAGTGGTACTGTGCAGTGTATATATATATACAGAATAAGAGCAGATACTGAGAATTACACCCAGTATACAGGACATGAGAAGTGGTACTGTGCACTTTCCATATATACAGAATAAGAGCAGATACTGAGAATTACACCAGTATACAGGACAAGAGAAGTGGTACTGTGCAGTGTCCATATATACAGAATAAGAGCAGATACTGAGAATTACACCCAGTATACAGGACAAGAGAAGTGGTACTGTGCAGTGTCCATATATACAGAATAAGAGCAGATACTGAGAATTACACCCAGTATACAGGACAGGAGAAGTGGTACTGTGCAGTGTCCATATATACAGAATAAGAGCAGATACTGAGAATTACACCCAGTATACAGGACATGAGAAGTGGTACTGTGCAGCGTCCTTATATACAGAATAAGAGCCGATACTGAGAATTACACCCAGTATACAGGACAAGAGAAGTGGTACTGTGCAGTGTCCATATATACAGAATAAGAGCAGATACTGAGAATTACACCCAGTATAGAGGCCAAGAGAAGTGGTACTGTGCAGTGTCCATATATACAGAATAAGAGGAGATACTGAGAATTACACCCAGTATACAGGACAAGAGAAGTGGTACTGTGCAGTGTCCATATATACAGAATAAGAGCAGATACTGAGAATTACACCAGTATACGGGACAAGAGAAGTGGTACTGTGCAGTGTCCATATATACAGAATAAGAGCAGATACTGAGAATTACACCAGTATACAGGACAAGAGAAGTGGTACTGTGCAGTGTCCATATATACAGAATAAGAGCAGATACTGAGAATTACACCAGTATACAGGACAAGAGAAGTGGTACTGTGCAGTGTCCATATATACAGAATTAGAGCAGATACTTAGAATTACACCCAGTATACAGGACAAGAGAAGTGGTACTGTGCAGTGTCCATACAGTCATATGAAAAAGTTTGGGCACCCCTATTAATCTTAATCATTTTTAGTTCTAAATATTTGGGTGTTTGCAACAGCCATTTCAATTTGATATATCTAATAACTGATGGACACAGTAATATTTCAGGATTGAAATGAGGTTTATTGTACTAACAGAAAATGTGCAATACGCATTAAACCAAAATTTGACCAGTGCAAAAATTTGGGTACCCTTATCATTTTATTGATTTGAATACTCCTAACTACTTTTTACTGACTTACTGAAGCACAAAACCTGAATATCATTGAACATCTGTGGGATAATTTGAAGCGGGCTGTCCATGCTCGGCGACCATCAAACTTAACTGAACTGGAATTGTTTTGTAAAGAGGAATGGTCAAAAATACCTTCATCCAGGATCCAGGAACTGATTAAAAGCTACAGGAAGCGACTAGAGGCTGTTATTTTTGCAAAAGGAGGATCTACTAAATATTAATGTCACTTTTCTGTTGAGGTGCCCATACTTTTGCACCGGTCAAATTTTGGTTTAATGCATATTGCACATTTTCTGTTAGTACAATAAACCTCATTTCAATCCTGAAATATTACTGTGTCCATCAGTTATTAGATATATCAAATTGAAATGGCTGTTGCAAACACCCAAATATTTAGAACTAAAAATGATTAAGATTAATAGGGGTGCCCAAACTTTTTCATATGACTGTATATACAGAATAAGGGCAGATACTGAGAATTACACCAGTATACAGGACAAGAGAAGTGGTACTGTGCAGTGTCCATATATACAGAATAAGAGCAGATACTGAGAATTACACCCAGTATACAGGACCAGAGAAGTGGTACTGTGCACTGCCCATATATACAGAATAAGAGCATATACTGAGAATTACACCCAGTATACAGGACAAGAGAAGTGGTACTGTGCAGTGTCCATATATACAGAATAAGAGCAGATACTGAGAATTACACCAGTATACAGGACAAGAGAAGTGGTACTGTGCAGTGTCCATATATACAGAATAAGAGCAGATACTGAGAATTACACCCAGTATACAGGACAAGAGAAGTGGTACTGTGCAGTGTCCATATATACAGAATAAGAGCAGATACTGAGAATTACACCAGTATACAGGACAAGAGAAGTGGTACTGTGCAGTGTCCATATATACAGAATAAGAGCAGATACTGAGAATTACACCCAGTATACAGGACCAGAGAAGTGGTACTGTGCAGTGTCCATATATACAGCGTTAGAGCAGATACTGAGAATTACACCCAGTATACAGGACAAGAGAAGTGGTACTGTGCAGTGCCCATATATACAGAATAAGAGCATATACTGAGAATTACACCCAGTATACAGGACAAGAGAAGTGGTACTGTGCAGTGTCCATATATACAGAGAGAGAGAGCAGATACTGAGAATTACACCCAGTATACAGGACAGGAGAAGTGGTACTGTGCAGTGTCCATATATACAGAATAAGAGAGGATACTGAGAATTACACCCAGTATACAGGACAGGAGAAGTGGTACTGTGCAGTGTCCATACATACAGAATAAGAGCAGATACTGAGAATTACATCCAGTATACAGGACAAGAGAAGTGGTACTGTGCAGTGTCCATACATACAGAATAAGAGTAGATACTGAGAATTACACCAGTATACAGGACAGGAGAAGTGGTACTGTGCAGTGTCCATATATACAGAATAAGAGCAGATACTGAGAATTACACCAGTATAAGGACAAGAGAAGTGGTACTGTGCAGTGTCCATATATACAGAATAAGAGCAGATACTGAGAATTACACCCAGTATACAGGACAGAAGTGTTACTGTGCACTGTCCATATATACAGAATAAGAGCAGATACTGAGAATTACACCCAGTATACAGGACAAGAGAAGTGGTACAGTGCAGTGTCCATATATACAGAATAAGAGCAGATACTGAGAATTACACCAGTATACAGGACAAGAGAAGTGGTACTGTGCAGTGTCCATATATACAGAATAAGAGCAGATACTGAGAATTACACCCAGTATACAGGACAAGAGAAGTGGTACTGTGCACTGTCCATATACACAGAATAAGAGCAGATACTGAGAATTACACCAGTATACAGGACAAGAGAAGTGGTACTGTGCAGTGTCCATATATACAGAATAAGAGCAGATACTGAGAATTACACCAGTATACAGGACAAGAGAAGTGGTACTGTGCAGTGTCCATATATACAGAATAAGAGCAGATACTGAGAATTACACCCAGTATACAGGACAATAGAAGTGGTACTGTGCACTGTCCATATACACAGAATAAGAGCAGATACTGAGAATTACACCAGTATACAGGACAAGAGAAGTGGTACTGTGCACTGTCCATATACACAGAATAAGAGCAGATACTGAGAATTACACCAGTATACAGGACAAGAGAAGTGGTACTGTGCAGTGTCCTTATATATACAGAATAAGAGCAGATACTGAGAATTACACCAGTATACAGGACAGGAGAAGTGGTACTGTGCAGTGTCCATATATACAGAATAAGAGCAGATACTGAGAATTACACCCAGTATAAAGGACAAGAGAAGTGGTACTGTGCAGTGTCCATATATACAGAATAAGAGCAGATACTGAGAATTACACCAGTATATAGGACAAGAGAAGTGGTACTGTGCAGTGTCCATATATACAGAATAAGAGCAGATACTGAGAATTACACCAGTATACAGGACAAGAGAAGTGGTACTGTGCAGTGTCCATATATACAGAATAAGAGCAGATACTGAGAATTACACCAGTATACAGGACAAGAGAAGTGGTACTGTGCAGTGTCCATATATACAGAATAAGAGCACATATAATAGCGTCTCCAGTGGAAGGGGCAGCCAGCTTGGCCAATTTTGCAGACCTCGTATTCTCTATGGGTCCTCCAGGAATTTTTGACCTGAAGTCTCGGTCTGAGACAATGCCATCCGACTGCTGATACAGTAGACATCTATGTCTAGATTTACCAGGAATATCACCTGATTACTTTTAGCAATGTTGTAGGTTAGTGGCCCTAACAGGCGGCGCTCCACACATCAGAACTCTCCAGTATATCCAACACCCAGCATCAGACACTCTTTTGCTTTTACGCCCTCCAGCAATCTGCCGCTCAGGTATGTCCTATTGCATTCACTCTTAACTAAAATCCACTACGCTTTCAGGCCCCACGTTGCGAACACATAGCATTTTTGCCACAGCGGAAACGCTATGGCAAAAAACGCTGTGTATAACAGTACCTGGAAAGCGGATTAGTTTCTGGCTAATCCCATCCACCCATTGCAGAAAAATATCCGAAGCGGAAATGCTGATATAATTAGGGCAGAAAGTCCACAGAGGAAAACTGCGGACTTTATGTGAAAAACGATGCAGAAAAAAACGCGAAGCATTTCTGCCGCAGTCTTTTCCCCAGCGCTTTTTGACCGAAGCATGCTAGGTACTGTGACATCACTGTGTGCATTATCCTTGTACTGTGACATCACTGTGTGTATTACCCATGTACTGTGACATCACTGTGTGTATTATCTCTGTACTGTGACATCACTGTGTGTATTATCTCTGTACTGTGACATCACTGTGTGTATTATCTCTGTACTGTGATATCACTGTGTGTATTATCTCTGTACTGTGACATCACTGTGTGTAGTATCCCTGTACTGTGACATCACTGTGTGTATTATCTTTGTACTGTGACATCACTGTGTGTAGTATCCTTGTAATGTGACATCACTGTGTATATTATCTCTGTACTGTGACATCACTGTATTATCTCTGTACTGTGACATCACTGTGTGTATTATCCCTGTACTGTGACATCACTGTGTGTATTATCTCTGTACTGTGACATCACTGTGTGTAGTATCCCTGTACTGTGACATCACTGTGTATTATCTTTGTACTGTGACATCACTGTGTGTAGTATCCCTGTACTGTGACATCACTGTGTATTATCTCTGTACTGTGACATCACTGTATTTATTATCCTTGTACTGTGACATCACTGTGTGTATTATCTATGTACTGTGACATCACTGTGTGTATTATCCCTGTACTGTGACATCACTGTGCTTATTATTCCTGTACACTGACATCACTGATTGTGTTATCTCTGTACTGTGACATCACTGTGTGTATTATCCCTGTACTGTGACATCACTGTGTGTATTATCCCTGTACTGTGACATCACTGTGTGTATTATCCCTGTACTGTGACATCACTGTGCTTATTATTCCTGTACACTGACATCACTGAGTGTATTATCTCTGTACTGTGACATCACTGTGTGTATTATCCCTGTACTGTGACATCACTGTGCTTATTATTCCTGTACACTGACATCACTGAGTGTATTATCTCTGTACTGTGACATCACTGTGTGTATTATCTCTGTACTGTGATATCACTGTGTGTATTATCCCTGTACTGTGCCATCACTGTGTGTAGTATCCCTGTACTGTGACATCACTGTGTGTATTATCCCTGTACTGTGACATCACTGTGCTTATTATTCCTGTACACTGACATCACTGAGTGTATTATTCCTGTATTGTGACATCATTGTGTATATTATCCCTTTACACTGACATCACTGTGTATATTATTTCTGTACTGTGACATCACTATAAAAAGGGTTTGTACTGGAGAATTGGGCTCCATGCACACGTCTGAGTGTGCCATTTGAGTGGAGATCTGAAGGTTCGTTCCGTTCTGATGAAAATACAGCAGGCCCTATCCTGCTCCGTGTCACCGGAAGCCCCCATAGAGGTGAGTACATCATGGAGTACACTCGGAGTACATTCTGCTGCGAAATCGGTGCAACCTCGGCAGGGTGTCTGGGGGTTTCAGGGAGAACCAGTATGTATGGTGTCCGCTGGGGGGCAGTTCAGCTGCACAGGGGCCCAGGGGAAGGGAGGGGCCCGACTGAGCTAGAGAGCAGGAGCTCAAAATGAGAAGGCCAGGCATCACTGGGGGACGACAGAGGAGCCTTTTCATTGAAAATATCTGCTGCTTGCATATGCAAGGGGTGGAGCTTAGTTCTGATATGTAGGAGGGGTTTTTGACATGATGGGACGGAGCTTGATGAGAAATGGGCGGGGCTTCATTTTGTTGAAGTGTTCAGGTGATGTATGGGATGAGTGCTGTGTGTATAGTGTTACCCATGTATGTGTCTACTGTATGAGTGACATGTATGTGACTGACATGTGCGGTATGTATGTTGTATGTGAGTGACAAGTTGTATGTAAGTGACATGTGCGGTATGTATGTTGTATGTGAGTGACATGTGCGGTATGTATGTTGTATGTGAGTGACATGCACGGTATATATGTTGTATGTGAGTGAAATGTGCGGTATGTATGTTGTATGTGAGTGACATGTGCAGTATGTATGTTGTATGTGAGTGACATGCACGGTATGTATGTTGTATGTGAGTGACATGCACGGTATGTATGTTATATGTGAGTGACATGCGCGGTATGTATGTTGTATGTGAGTGACATGTGCGGTATGTACAGTCATATGAAAAAGTTTGGGCACCCCTATTAATCTTAATCATTTTTAGTTCTAAATATTTGGGTGTTTGCAACAGCCATTTCAATTTGATATATCTAATAACTGATGGACACAGTAATATTTCAGGATTGAAATGAGGTTTATTGTACTAACAGAAAATGTGCAATATGCATTAAACCAAAATTTGACCGGTGCAAAAATTTGGGTACCCTTATCATTTTATTGATTTGAATACTCCTAACTACTTTTTACTGACTTACTGAAGCACAAAATTGGTTTTGTAACCTCACTGAGCTTTGAACTTCATAGCCAGGTGTATCCAATCATGAGAAAAGGTATTTAAGGTGGCCAATTGCAAGTTGTTCTCCTATTTGAATCTCCTCTGAAGAGTGGCATCATGGGCTCCTCAAAACAACTCTCAAATGATCTGAAAACAAAGATTGTTCAACATAGTTGTCCAGGGGAAGGATACAAAAAGTTGTCTCAGAGATTTAACCTGTCAGTTTCCACTGTGAGGAACATAGTAAGGAAATGGAAGACCACAGGGACAGTTCTTGTTAAGCCCAGAAGTGGCAGGCCAAGAAAAATATCAGAAAGGCAGAGAAGAAGAATGGTGAGAACAGTCAAGGACAATCCACAGACCACCTCCAAAGAGCTGCAGCATCATCTTGCTGCAGATGGTGTCACTGTGCATCGGTCAACAATACAGCACACTTTGCACAAGGAGAAGCTGTATGGGAGAGTGATGCGAAAGAAGCCGTTTCTGAAAGCACGCCACAAACAGAGTCGCCTGAGGTATGCAAAAGCACATTTGGACAAGCCAGCTTCATTTTGGAAGAAGGTCCTGTGGACTGATGAAACAAAGATTGAGTTGTTGGTCATACAAAAAGGCGTTATGCATGGCGTCCAAAAAACACAGCATTCCAAGAAAAACACTTGCTACCCACTGTAAAATTTGGTTGAGGTTCCATCATGCTTTGGGGCTGTGTGGCCAATGCCGGCACCTGGAATCTTGTTAAAGTTGAGGGTCGCATGGATTCAACTCAGTATCAGCAGATTCTTGAGAATAATGTACAAGAATCAGTGACGAATTTGAATTTACGCCGGGGATGGATATTTCAGCAAGAAAAAAACACAGCTCCAAATCTACTCAGGCATTCATGCAGAGGAACAATTACAATGTTCTGGAATGGCCATCCCAGTCCCCAGACCTGAATATCATTGAACATCTGTGGGATAATTTGAAGCGGGCTGTCCATGCTCGGCGACCATCAAACTTAACTGAACTGGAATTGTTTTGTAAAGAGGAATGGTCAAAAATACCTTCATCCAGGATCCAGGAACTGATTAAAAGCTACAGGAAGCGACTAGAGGCTGTTATTTTTGCAAAAGGAGGATCTACTAAATATTAATGTCACTTTTCTGTTGAGGTGCCCATACTTTTGCAGCGGTCAAATTTTGGTTTAATGCATATTGCACATTTTCTGTTAGTACAATAAACCTCATTTCAATCCTGAAATATTACTGTGTCCATCAGTTATTAGATATATCAAATTGAAATGGCTGTTGCAAACACCCAAATATTTAGAACTAAAAATGATTAAGATTAATAGGGGTGCCCAAACTTTTTCATATGACTGTATGTTGTATGTGAGTGACATGTGTGGTATGTATGTTGTATGTGAGTGACATGCACGGTATGTATGTTGTATGTGAGTGACATGCGCGGTATGTATGTTGTATGTGAGTGACATGCACGGTATGTATGTTGTATGTGAGTGACATGTGCGGTATGTATGTTGTATGTGAGTGACATGTGTGGTATGTATGTTGTATGTGAGTGACATGCACGGTATGTATGTTGTATGTGAGTGACATGCACGGTATATATGTTGTATGTGAGTGACATGTGCGGTATATATGTTGTATGTAAGTGACATGTGCGGTATGTATGTTGTATGTGAGTGACATGTGCGGTATGTATGTTGTATGTGAGTGACATGCACGGTATATATGTTGTATGTGAGTGACATGTGCGGTATATATGTTGTATGTAAGTGACATGTGCGGTATGTATGTTGTATGTAAGTGACATGTGCGGTATGTATGGTGTATGTAAGTGACAAGTTGTATGTAAGTGACATGTGCGGTATGTATGTTGTATGTGAGTGACATGTGCGGTATGTATGTTGTATGTGAGTGACATGCACGGTATGTATGTTGTATGTGAGTGACATGTGCGGTATATATGTTGTATGTAAGTGACATGTGCGGTATGTATGTTGTATGTAAGTGACATGTGCGGTATGTATGTTGTATGTAAGTGACATGTGCGGTATGTATGTTGTATGTAAGTGACAAGTTGTATGTAAGTGACATGTGCGATATGTATGTTGTATGTGAGTGACATGTGCGGTATGTATGTTGTATGTGAGTGACATGTTATTAATTTAGATGCACCTTGGAAAGTCCTGTATGCTAGAAATGAAATCTACAGCAGTCAAATACCGATATAGATTTCAGCTATAACTGCTGCCAGTATTCTGACCTGTTATAGTAAATCTGTCAGGCCCATGTGCCTAAGATGCCCCCTCGTCTACACTACTGTTCTCACCTACATACTGTATATAGTAAATTCCCCCCACATTGTGCACAGTAAGTCTTTGTGCATCATGTGACAATAGTGTGAGCGCCCTGTATGTGGGATGTGTGAGTACTGTGTATGTGTCATGTTTGTAGTGTGTCAGTGGAGTGTATGCATCATGTGTCCGGTGTAATAGTATATATATATATATATATATATATATATATATATATATGTTATTGTTGAAGGGAGGGGACCCAGAGAAGCTTCTTGCACAGCGGTCCCTTGCTGTCAGTGTCCACCCCTGGCGTCCGCCACACTGCCCCTTCTTACCTCTCTCGCCTCATCTCTTTGAGCCTTCACATGATTATCACAATCTCTCACCGGTGCCACCTTGTGGTTACAGCTATAAAATAGACTGTTATTATAATTGTCCTGCCAGGACTTCTCCTGTGCTGCACCTAAACTATGGAATACTTTGCCTTTGAAGCACAGACTCCTGATATCAGCAACCTATGTAGGCTCAGACAGCGGCTGCTTCACAAGATAAATGAGCACCGTTCTGCTGGTCCCATCCTCTGCGGGAGATTGCAAGCTCTTGTGGCCCATATTTCTGTTTCCACAGTTTTTCCTATACAGACTATAAATAAGGACACATGCACATGGATGACATTAACTTCATCTTGTGAGCCCGAGCTGCATAGACAGATATAGCACCTGTTTTGAGCTCACTGCCATATACCAGGCCTGTGATAATACTCTAGTAGTGTGTATAGAGCCATACAGTGGATCGGCGTGCTAGCCATGGAAAACACAGATAACACACTGATGAAGCACACCGTCCTATACATAGAGCCTTGTCCAAATTCCTGGACAACTCCATTTAGGAGATTGTCATTTGTCTTTGCTGAACCTGACAGCTTAGTTACCTACCAGACCGATGACTCGGGAAACTGGTGCCATCTAGTGGCTGCACTAAGACAGTGCACAGCCATAGGTGAGGATTCCAAGACAACAGCTCAGACAGTATACAAACATGATAATTAGGTCATTGCTGAACCATGTCGGTATAACCTGGGTATCTCCTGTATATAATGATATATATGTACAGCCAGTGGTGGACCTAGTCTCTTTGCTGCTTGAGGCGGACTATAAAAAGGTGCCGACTCCCCCCCCCCCCAAAAAAATATATAAAATTGCGTTTCCATGCTACTAGCTTCACACGCTGTTATTGTCGTACAATAAACATACACAAAGTGATAAAACAGTTTTTAAGAATTCTTCTTCCTGTATTACTTCAGTATCAGATCAACAACACGGCATTAACAATGAAAGTAACTTCACACATCTTCTGCTTGGTGGATGGACGAGCCCACGTGGCCCCCATTCTCTATAATAGGACCCCGCAGATAGCTGAGGACTGGACTTCGGGTATCTTTGGCACTCCCATCAAAGTGAATGAGAGCCACGCGGGTTCGTCCATCCACCAAGTGACACCTATATATATGGCTGCGGTCAGGCTGAATTCCCACCCAGTGGGGGGAAAAACCCAATTCTCAGGCTCAGTGGGGGTCTCAGCAGACAGACCCCCATCACTCAGGTATTTATCCTCTATCATATAGGTGAATACAGGGCAGTAACATTTTGTGACTTACAGGTGACGTCTCTGACTAATCGGTCACATTTCCTGTCTCTTCCCTCTGGACCGCCATGACCACTTCTTCCAGCTGTGACTTGTCTCTGTAAAGTTTGCAGCACAGACATCTTTGGCTCCTCACTTTTCTAGGCACCAACCCACATTGTCCTCACCTACACAAAGCCCCCATCCTGCTGCTACCCCAATTATATAATATATGATATAACCCCCCATAATGAATAACTCCCAAGTGCATCTTTATATTAATAATGTCCGTGTGTACCCTGTATAAATAGTGCCGCTTATTAATAATGCCCCAGGTGTTCACTAATTAAAAGGTTTTCCAGGTCATTAATAAACTAATCAGTGGGGTCAAAAACCCAGGACCCCTACGGATCAGCTGTTTGAATGAACCGTGGTACCTGTGTAAGCGCCGTGATCGCTTCTCTGTTTACATAGTGTCATTCATCTCATAGCGGCCATGTAATGTAACTACAGTCTCGTCCTGTACATGTCTACAGTATGTGACAAGGCTGTAATTACATCACACGGTCACTATAAACAGACAGCGTATAATATAAACAGGTGCCATAGCCCCTTCATACAGCTGATCAGAGGCGGGATCCACTGACCTCTTATTGATAATCTGTCCAAAGAATAGATCATCAATAAACATGACCTGGAAAGCCCCTTTAATAAAGCCCAAGTGCCATCTTAAAGGGGTTGTCCAGGATATCCACTTTTTTAATATGAGGCTGGGGAAGGTTCTCCAGTGTCTTCCAACGCGTTCCAGTCCTGCTGCTCCGGTGTTTTCTTCCCCACAGCACTGTGATGTCCCATGTCAGTGACCTCAGCGGTCATGTGCGATGGGGACTTCCACCAGAAGAAAACACCAGAGCAGCAGAACCAGACTGCGGTGGGAGACATCGGAGCACAAGGGACTGGTGAGTAGGTGTTTTTTTTTAAAAATACAGTATTACATGGTATTATGGCCCACTGCGGCCCCTGCACACAGTATTACAAGGTATTATGCCCCGCAGCGGCCCCTGCACACGGTATTATGCCCTGCAGTGGCCCCTGCACACAGTATTACAAGGTATTATGCCCCGCAGCGGCCCTTGCACATGGTATTATGCCCTGCAGTGGCCCCTGCACACGGTATTATGCCCCATAGTGGCCTCTGCACACAGTATTATGCCCCATAGTGGCCCCTGCACACGGTATTAAGTCTCTTATTGGTCCCTGCACATGGTATTATTCCCCACAGTGGCCCCTGCACTCGGTATTATGCTCCACAGTGGCCCCTTCACATGGTATTATGCTTCATAGTGGCCCCAGCACACAATATTATGCCCCATAGTGGTCGCTGCACACGGTATTATGCCCCATAGTGGCCCCTGCACACAGTATTATGCGCCATAGTGGCCCCTGCACACGGTATTATGTCTCTTATTGGTCCCTGCACACGGTATTATGCCCCACAGTGGCCCCTCCACTCGGTATTATGCTCCACAGTGGCCCCTTCACATGGTATTATGCTTCATAATGACCCCTGCACAAGGTATTATGCCCCATAGTGGCCCCTGCACACAGTATTATGCCCCATAGTGGACCCTGCACACGGTATTATGTCTCTTATTGGCCCCTGCACATGGTATTATGCTCCATAGTGGCCCCTGCACACAGTATTATGCCCCGCAGCGGCCCCTGCACACGGTATTATGCCCCATTGTGGACCCTGAACTCAGTATTATGCTTTATAGTGGCCCCTGAACACAGTATTATGCCCCATAGTGACCCACTCATGAACTATTATTATACTCTGGGGTCTTTTCAGACCCCAGAGTATAATGAACGGAGACCCAGGTGGTGAAAAACATAAAACCAGTGTTACTTACCTGGGCCCCAGTGCGCTCCCTGCTTTCGGCCTTCTTCAATGTCGCACAGACCGGCGTCACAATATAATGACGTTGGCCTGGCTCACGTGATGCCTGGGACGTCACCAAAGAAGGCCAAAGCCTGCTGGGAGCAACATCGGATCGCCGGAGATGTGAGTAATATTGGTTTTTGTGTTCCCTCACCTCCCCTGGGTCTCTGATTATTATACTCTGGGGTCTGAAAAGATATAATAGTATAATAATAGTAGTATTTGATGGGGTTCGCCGGCCGCGGCCTCACTTACCATCCCCGCTCCTGCACACAGCCGTTTCTGCGTTCCATAACAGAAGGGGGAAGCGGGGGCGGCCACGACCAGCAGCGGGGATCGATAAGTAAATAAGCCGTTACCTGCCGGGGATACTCCAGCAGGCAACGGCCTATTTATGTATTTAAAAAAACTTATCTTCACCTACCTACGATCCCTTGATGGAGCCGCCGCCTCTTCTTAGGACGTCTGTGTGTCAGCGTAGGAGGCGCTATTACATCATTGTATCGCCGCCTGTGCTAACATGCAGAGGTCTTGTAAGCCAGCCCAGGACAGGCCCCGCTCAACTCTGTTTTTTTTTCTTTTTTTTTTTTAAAGCGGCCTGTCCTGGGCTAGTTTACATTAAATAGACAATAAAAAATGCCGCCCCCCAGACAGTGACAGACAGTGCCGCCTGAGGCGGCCGCCTTGCTTCGCCTCATTAGAGGTGCCTCCCTGTCTACAGCTAGTATAAGTTATACATCTTCTTGTATATAGTGATATGGACCATGCTGGTATAACCTGGGTATCTCCTGTATATAATTATATATGTACAGCCGGTATAAGTTATACATCTTCTTGTATATAGTGATATGGGCCATGCTGGTATAACCTGGGTATCTCCTGTATATAATTATATATGTACAGCTGGTATAAGTTATACATCTTCTTGTATATAGTGATATGGACCATGCTGGTATAACCTGGGTATCTCCTGTATATAATTATATATGTACAGCTGGTATAAGTTATACATCTTCTTGTATATAGTGATATGGACCATGCTGGTATAACCTGGGTATCTCCTGTATATAATTATATATGTACAGCTGGTATAAGTTATGCATCTTCTTGTATATAGTGATACAGACCATGCTGGTATAACCTGGGCATCTCCTGTATATAATTATATATGTACAGCTGGTATAAGTTATACATCTTCTTGTATATAGTGATATGGACCATGCTGTTATAACCTGGGTATCTCCTGTATATAATTATATATGTACAGCTGGTATAAGTTATGCATCTTCTTGTATATAGTGATACAGACCATGCTGGTATAACCTGGGCATCTCCTGTATATAATTATATATGTACAGCTGGTATAAGTTATACATCTTCTTGTATATAGTGATATGGACCATACTGGTATAACCTGGGTATCTCCTGTATATAATTATATATGTACAGCTGGTATAAGTTATACATCTTCTTGTATATAGTGATATGGAGCATGCTGGTATAACCTGGGTATCTCCTGTATATAGTGATATATGTACAGCAGGCATAACCTGGGTATCTCCTGTATATAATTATATATGTACAGCCGGTATAACCTGGGTATCTCCTGTATATAGTGATATATGTACAGCTGGTATAACCTGGGTATCTCCTGTATATAGTGATATATGTACAGCTGGTATAACCTGGGTATCTCCTGTATATAATTATATATGTACAGCTGGTATAACCTGGGTATCTCCTGTATATAATTATATATGTACAGCTGGTATAAGTAAGGGTGGGTTCACACCTGCGCTTCAGTCCGTCCGTTGCCAATCCGAGTGAAAATCTTGGCGAACGGGATTGGCATCGGATGCAGACAGGTCAGCGACGCATTGGTTAAAAACCCATTCATTTGACGGCTTACACCCTCTGCGCTGCAAAGCCGTTTTTTTTCGTCGGACACAAAGTCCTGCCTGTCCGACTTTGTTTCCGATGAAAAAAAAGGACACCCTCGCATTGCTTTAAAAACCCATTCAAATGAATGGGTTTTTAACCAATGCGTCGCTGACCTGTCTGTATCCGATGCCAATCCCGTTCGCCAAGATTTTCACTCGGATTGGCAACGGACGGACTGAAGCGCAGGTGTGAACCCACCCTTATACATCTTCTTGTATATTGTGATATGGACCATGCTGGTATAACCTGGGTATCTCCTGTATATAGTGATATATGTATAGCTGGTATAACCTGGGTATCTCCTGTATATAATGATATATGTACAGCTGGTATAAGTTATACATCTTCTTGTATATAGTGATATGGACCATGCTGGTATAACCTGGGTATCTCCTGTATATAATTATATATGTACAGCCGGTATAAGTTATACATCTTCTTGTATATAGTGATATGGGCCATGCTGGTATAACCTGGGTATCTCCTGTATATAATTATATATGTACAGCTGGTATAAGTTATACATCTTCTTGTATATAGTGATATGGACCATGCTGGTATAACCTGGGTATCTCCTGTATATAATTATATATGTACAGCTGGTATAAGTTATACATCTTCTTGTATATAGTGATATGGACCATGCTGGTATAACCTGGGTATCTCCTGTATATAATTATATATGTACAGCTGGTATAAGTTATGCATCTTCTTGTATATAGTGATACAGACCATGCTGGTATAACCTGGGCATCTCCTGTATATAATTATATATGTACAGCTGGTATAAGTTATACATCTTCTTGTATATAGTGATATGGACCATGCTGTTATAACCTGGGTATCTCCTGTATATAATTATATATGTACAGCTGGTATAAGTTATGCATCTTCTTGTATATAGTGATACAGACCATGCTGGTATAACCTGGGCATCTCCTGTATATAATTATATATGTACAGCTGGTATAAGTTATACATCTTCTTGTATATAGTGATATGGACCATACTGGTATAACCTGGGTATCTCCTGTATATAATTATATATGTACAGCTGGTATAAGTTATACATCTTCTTGTATATAGTGATATGGAGCATGCTGGTATAACCTGGGTATCTCCTGTATATAGTGATATATGTACAGCAGGCATAACCTGGGTATCTCCTGTATATAATTATATATGTACAGCCGGTATAACCTGGGTATCTCCTGTATATAGTGATATATGTACAGCTGGTATAACCTGGGTATCTCCTGTAT
Source organism: Leptodactylus fallax (assembly GCA_947044405.1). NCBI lineage: Eukaryota > Metazoa > Chordata > Amphibia > Anura > Leptodactylidae > Leptodactylus > Leptodactylus fallax. The sequence continues at coordinate 619,984 of CAMRHE010000258.1, forward strand.
ATAGTGATATATGTACAGCTGGTATAACCTGGGTATCTCCTGTATATAATTATATATGTACAGCTGGTATAACCTGGGTATCTCCTGTATATAATTATATATGTACAGCTGGTATAAGTAAGGGTGGGTTCACACCTGCGCTTCAGTCCGTCCGTTGCCAATCCGAGTGAAAATCTTGGCGAACGGGATTGGCATCGGATGCAGACAGGTCAGCGACGCATTGGTTAAAAACCCATTCATTTGACGGCTTACACCCTCTGCGCTGCAAAGCCGTTTTTTTTCGTCGGACACAAAGTCCTGCCTGTCCGACTTTGTTTCCGATGAAAAAAAAAGGACACCCTCGCATTGCTTTAAAAACCCATTCAAATGAATGGGTTTTTAACCAATGCGTCGCTGACCTGTCTGTATCCGATGCCAATCCCGTTCGCCAAGATTTTCACTCGGATTGGCAACGGACGGACTGAAGCGCAGGTGTGAACCCACCCTTATACATCTTCTTGTATATTGTGATATGGACCATGCTGGTATAACCTGGGTATCTCCTGTATATAGTGATATATGTATAGCTGGTATAACCTGGGTATCTCCTGTATATAATTATATATACACTACCGTTTGGGGTCACCCAGACAATTTTGTGTTTTCCATGAAAACTCACACTTTTATTTATCAAATGAGTTGCAACATGAATAGAAAATATAATCAAGACATTGACAAGGTTAGAAATAATGATTTTTATTTGAAATAATAATTTTCTCCTTCAAACTTGCAGACTTTTGGCATTCTAGCTGTTAATTTGCTGAGGTAATCTGGAGACATTTCCCGCCATGCTTCCAGAAGCCCCTCCCACAAGTTGGATTGGCTTGATGGGCACTTTTTGCGTACCATACGGTCAAGCTGCTCCCACAACAGCTCAATGGGGTTGAGATCTGGTGACTTCGCTGGCCACTCCATTACAGATAGAATACCGGCTGCTGCTTCTTCCCTAAATAGTTCTTGTATAATTTGGAGGTGTGCTTTGCTTTGGGTCATTGTCCTGTTGTAGGATGAAATTGGCTCCAATCAAGCGCTGTCCACAGGGTATGGCATGGCGTTGCAAAATGGAGCCATAGCCTTCCTTATTCAAAATCCCTTTTACCTTGTACAAATTTCCCACTTTACCAGCACCAAAGCAACCCCAGACCATCACATTACCTCCACCATGCTTGACAGATGGCGTCAGGCGTCTTCCAGCATCTTTTCAGTTGTTCTGCGTCTCACAAATGTTCTTCTGTGTGATCCAAACACCTCAAACTTCGATTCGTCTGTCCATAACACTTTTTTCCAATCTTCCTCTGTCCAGTGTCTGTTCTTTTGCCCATATTAATCTTTTCCTTTTATTAGCCAGTCTCAGATATGGCTTTTTCTTGGCCACTCTGCCCTGAAGGCCAGCATCCCTGAGTCGCCTCTTCACTGTAGACGTTGACACTGGCGTTTTGCGGGTATTATTTAATGAAGCTGCCAGTTGAGGACCTGTGAGGCGTCGATTTCTCAAACTACAGACTCTAATGTACTTGTCTTGTTGCTCAGTTGTGCAGCGCGGCCTCCCACTTCTCTTTCTACTCTGGTTAGAGCCTGTTTGTGCTGTCCTCTGAAGGGAGTAGTACATACCGTTGTAGGAAATCTTCAGTTTCTTGGCAATTTCTCGCATGGGATAGCCTTCATTTCTAAGAACAAGAATAGACTGTCGAGTTTCACATGAAAGTTCCCTTTTTCTGGCCATTTTGAGAGTTTAATCGAACCAACAAATGTAATGCTCCAGATTCTCAACTAGCTCAAAGGAAGGTCAGTTTTATAGCTTCTCTAACCAGCAAAACTGTTTTCAGCTGTGCTAACATACTTGCACAAGGATTTTCTAAACATCCATTAGCCTTCTTACACAGTTAGCAAACACAATGTACCCTTAGAGCACTGGAGTGACGGTTGCTGGAAATGGGCCTCTATACACCTATGTAGATATTGCATTAAAAACCAGACGTTTGCAGCTAGAATAGTCATTTACCACATTAACAATGTATAGAGTGTATTTCTGATTCATTTAATGTTATCTTCATTGAAAAAAACTGTGCTTTTCTTTCAAAAATAAGGAAATTTCTAAGTGACCCTAAACTTTTGAACAGTAGTGTATATACATCTGATATCTCCTGTATACAGATGGCAGTAATGCGCAGACAGCAACTTTGACAATTATCAACTTTTAATAATTAAATATAAATATCTTTCATAACTGTACAAATAAAAAAGCACAATTGTAGTTGCATTTTGTAATAGACGCTTATGAAAAGGTAACGGGGGAGGCTGGAAATACGATATTCACATCGGGACAATATTAGAACCTGGAAATTTTTCTGTACAAAGAACTGAGAAAAATTAAGGCAGGAAAATGAAATGACGACAAAGCCTTGAGGGGTCAATACAGCTCCAGGTAAGTGCAATATGGAGAATTTTACCCCTGGCCTCTTATATTTAATTTTTACATATATACACACGCAGTAAAATCACTTTAATTCAGAATCCTGATAATCCGGCATAGAATTGTTTCCCTTTATATACCGTAAATTCTATTGATAAACAATATTTGATAATTGATTTTGGTGTCTCATATAGACTACATATAATAAATTAATACTTCTATCCTCTTCCTTATATCCAATGATTTTTATGAAATTTTCAATTTAGTCTTTGGAATCTAAGGGTCTGCTTTTCCATAGGAACCTCCTATACAGTCTGTCATGGCATGGAAGTGGTTAATAAATAATAAGCAGACCACCGTAATGAACAATAAAGGGGAAAAAAAATACCCCATGGCGTGTTCTGAAAATGCCTAAGTTACCGTAAAAATGTGCTCACCTTCTTAATCACACAGTGCTCAAGAAAGCAATGTCTAATAACGTATATATACAGAATACCCTTAACATATATATTTACATCTTAAGATATTTATACTGTACATATCATTTGTATAAAAAGAAATGACAAAAAAAATCAAAAAGAAAAAACAAAAACACCTGCAGTACATAAGAGAGCCACAGGGTGGCACTGTTTCTCCTTAACAATTTAAAGGCATTCAGTTCAGGTAGACCCGATGGGGCCTCTAATCTATATCGACCTCATACGTGCTGATCCATGCTGGATTTCCTGATGCTGCTCGATTATGAAGCTCCTTAATACTATATATTATATTAACTACAGAGTGTGCAGCGCTTATTACAGTCCCAGTTGGTACTCAGTTCTGCAGTGTTATAGAAAAGCTGTGCTAGAACCAAGGACGTAGATAGAGGAGAGGGGGGTTTCATAGGAAATGAGGCTCAATCCTTGTGCAGGAGGTCCCAGTGCTTGGTCTTTCTGCCCCTCTTCATAACCCTTGTAGGACAGGGCGGCATTATCCTACAGCAAGTTGTCCCCTCCTGTTTTTGCTGTGCCTGTGGAGTTGAAGACGCCTTGCTTAGGTTCATACCACCTATTATGAAGAGGGAGAAGGCCAACTGGAGCTGGGTTCCTCCTCTCAATGGTCTCCTTAGCCACTGCAGGATACAAAACCCCCCATAGGTAGAATTGACCCCAAAGTCTACTGCCTGTCATCTCTTATCATCAGTGGGTCATCTTAAGACCTTTACATCCATAGCGCCTTCCAGCTTTTACACATACTCATGGAAGGCTGTTTAGTGCAGGTTCAAAATGTTCAAGAGGAAGACATAAGGCGGCCATTTTGCACCTTTCAAGAACAAAATGGTCGATATCGGACTTTTCTCTCTCAAGTCTTAAGTTCCACTTGAGATATGATAACTGTGCTGGCTAGTATGGTAAGAGTTAAATCCACAACTCACACATGAGTTTGCATCCGCTGTTGCGCTGGGCGTCCATAGTCTCCGTGTGTGGAGAGTGAGGCGTAAGAAAGACGTGACAGTGTTGGACCCGATTCTAGAGTTTCAAAACGATCTGGTCGGACGTAACTACAGAAGGCTCTGGCGTAAGGTTGTGGCTGAGTACCAGGGCCTGGTGGCAAACTAGTAGGACCTTGTGGTATGTGAATACGCTCACTTCCGTGGCGTGGCGTTGTGGCATATCGATGTGTATACTCATACAGTTTAGGAGCTCCTGGTAAGGATGGGGTTGGACACAATGGAGTGAGGGCAGAGGTAGCGGAGTACAATGGACGTGGAGGAGAAGAAAACTCTGGATAGGCAACTGTTGTTGGACGAGAGTCTTCATGAGCTCGGACTTTGTAGTAACCATTGGTTGGGTCCTGTTGGGAGGAAATGGAGCCTGGTTAGTGAAACACTGAGAAACCTCTACACGATGACAAGACTGAGGAAGATGGTGGAGAACTTACCTGAGAGTCATCGGGAATATCGCTGTGTTCAGTCTGTGATGTTCCTCGAGATTCTGTATCTGTATGCTAAAGAGAAGATCACGAAAATGTAAATTATGAGAAGTAGACACCCCAGCACCTCACAAGTCCAATAAAATCTCAAGTCTTTTCTTTCTAAAAGCCTTTTGAGAACTTGAGATGCTTGTTATGAAGACACTCACCAATGGCTCCTTCAGGTCTTCTTCAGAATCACTAGGGTGTCGATCACTGTGATCACTTCCAGAAACTTCCACTGCTAGAATTTGGGTGTCCTTTACAGCTACAGAGAAAGAAAAGTGGGGTTTACTGAAAGAGAACATCCTAAGGAGGACCCAAGATGTATGCTTGTCATGAGAAGAAGACCCAAGGTTATAGATAAGTGTGTCATAAAAGAGAGATGAGTTGGTCGTGAAGGCCCTTCAAGTATGGTCAGAGCCTAGAAGGTCTGAACGGGACATCTAAAAATCATTGGGTGGAGAAGATGGAGAAATCTACATTGCATGAAACTGGAAGATATTTGGATGTTCTACTTATATTCTGAAGCAGATATGTAGACTCTAAAGATTTTGTTACCTTTCCGTGGCCGTCGGCAGCACAGTACACAGATGGTCACCAGTACAAACAGGCAGAGTGTCCCAAGACCCAATGCGATCATCAGAAGCATGAGAGGCAGGGCAGCTATGGGAAAATAAAGAGTAGTCAGAAATGGCTCTGAGGAATAATCGTAAAAATGAAAATGGAGACCCCCTTTAACCTACTGATTTAGTGGTAACAAAGATGGCTCACCTTGTTGTCTCAGAGAGATGATCACAGAGTCCTCCCCATACTGATTTATAGCTGTGCAATTGTACGGCATTGTGTAATCTGAAGGCTCAGTTCCATCGATGATTAGAAATGAGATAGCTCCACTATTGGTTACACGTGTCTCCACCGAGAAACGCCCCGAGGAGCCCTCATCAAGGCTTTCCTTATCCCAGGACCAGATCTACAGGAGACATTGATAAGCGGAGTAAGGTGAGTGCCAGGATGATTGTGTTACATGGATTATAGCCTGTATTGGCTATCTTCTGACATGCCAGAGAGATATCAGTAGTGAAATTGGTGGCGGAGGTGGCATCTCATTCCCATTTCAGGTAGAAGAAGCAATGACAATGGTAATTGTACAAAAGCAGTTTCTTAGGGACATTAAGTCCCGGCACAGTACTGGTGGAGGTTGCAGCTCATAAGTTCCCCTTTAAATGGCATAGATACAAAAAAATACTTACAATTCTATCAGGGATTGGTGTCGTCTCCACCACACATTCCAGCCGAGCTTTCCCGCCCAGAATACTTTCATAGTTCATTTCACTGGTAATGATGGGAGGACCTGAGGCGAAGAACAAGAAGTCAGTCCGGCACTTTACATCTGTGTTTCCTATGCAGTAAGTAATTTCTCTAGATCTCCCTGGAGACATGAACCATCTCCAGAACTTTCATCATCCTCACCTCTCACAGTCAGTGTCACTTCCTTTTCCATGGTACCTATGCGGGGCACAATGGCTTTGCACACATAGGTTCCTGCATCCTCCCGGGTCACCTTGCTCAGAGACAGAGTATTTCCATTACTTAAGACCTGTGAGAGAGTAGTAGGAACATCTTCAGACCTGGATTCACAAACTTGTGGTGACACCATAGACATGATGAATGTAACTTATGAAATTACCTCTGTGGAGCCTTTTTTGTTCCAGAACTGGGTTGGGGTGGGATTTCCGGTCCAACCACAGAAGAAGGAAGCATCTCCACCAACCTCCACCGTCATGGGTCGGGGCTCGGTAAGAAGACGTGGACCAACTGTTGCAGAGAAAGAGAGATTACAGATGAGACTGGATCACTTTACGAAAGAGGTCTTCCATGTCTAATAATGTTGACATTACTAAGAACTGGAATGGTCTGGCGGCAGCACAAGGAACAGCTTGGTCATGACTGTTGACTACAACTTTAGGAAAAATCCGAATGCACAGTGAGCAAAAAGACTGACAAGTCCTACTTACATAAGACATTGACGGCGGTGCTCACGTTGCTGCTTCCCACGCTGTTAGACACTTCACATGAGACCGGAGCTGTAAAAAATGTGTGGTCCACGGTCGCATGGTAGCGGTCTCCCGAAACGGAGAGGGGAACGCCTCCCTTTGCCCACCTGTCAAGATAAATTGGTGGCATCAATCTTTTTGTCCAACACAAGGTTATAGGAGACACAAGTTGTGGACTTCACCAGGATAGGCTGACTATCTAAGGTGTATGGTGGCATCCAAATTCTTCGCAAAATTCAGGGAAAAGAAAGATCAACCATATTGGATTTCAACATGCCTGATCTTTTGTTAACTCGAGATGGTGCCTGGCAGAGCCGTATTCCCTCCTCCCAATGAGAACATATGCTCCACCAGGCTGAGCGTGCATGTGTGTGGGGTTGGAAAAAATGGCTGCTGGTTAAACACATGCTAGCTACGGTTAAACACTTGCTAGCCCAGCCTGAGGTGGCTGATACCAGGGGGCAATAAACTCACCTATAACTTGTCACCTCGGGGTTGGACACTGCACTGCACAGGAAGGTGACTGAACCTCCTTCAGAGACTGTTGGAGGATCCACCGCGAGCGTTACTTTGGGGGGATCTGTAGAAGAAATAACACAACTCATGGGTTGGTGTGTAATGCTTGTATCACCAAAGTTGCAAAAGCTGAATATTAACTCTCGTATTATTGCGTAACAGGGTGTACTGTCGCCATGTAGAGAATAAAACCACAAGAGCTGTTACTTACACTGCACACTAAGCGTCACCGATCTCTCCCGGCCCTCGGGTAGTGCGGAGTTCCTCACCCAACAAGTATAGGTGGCACCAGCATCTGCAAAGCTTGGGGTGATCAGAAGACTGCTTACGGCGTCCTCGCTCTTGCCATCCGATAGAACCTGCTGCGCGTGATGGATGAATGTAGACACGGTTAGGTTGGTACAATGACACGGGAACATACAGGTGGCACATTCAGCTCAAAGTCTCACCTTGTTGTAAATCGCCCCATCCAGCTGTCTGCCGTCTCGGTACCAGGTGATATCAGCGGCCGGTTTTGCTGCAGGGGCCAGGCAGGTCAAGTTATAGGGGGTGTCAAGCAGGACATTAAATATGGGGGCCCCACGGATCAGCGGTTCTCCTGGAGGAACTGAGAGAGAGATAAAGAGTCAGACCTGAAGCCCTAATAAATGCCAACCTACGCTTGCTCTCAGTCCCTGGATCTAAAAGCTGATTGGCTGATGTGGTAAACTGCAAAGCCCCCTGATATGTGCAGTCACATGACTACACCAGACCGCCAAATAGCTGCATTGAATAACTTAGCATTTTAAGGTGTTTTGTTCTGCTCTGTGGCATGGGCCGGGTACGCTGGTGCTGCATACCATATGCCTGGCTTCAGATAAGCTGTTTTGTACTATGCATGGCTAGTAAATAAGAGCGACGGCTGTTTCTGATGAATTTTTAATACACACCGAATAAAAAAAAAATAAACTCCTGGATTATATCCAAGGGCTATATTCCTTTCCATAGAACCCAATGAAATGTCTCCCCCTAGGGACCAAATAATGCATCAAATGCAGCATTTTGCTGGAAGCTACCCAACAAGTAATTGTCCAAATTTTTGCAAATCTAGCTGACCCCGCACGAACCCCAGTACTCACCCAACACGGTTAAATGAGCCCGTTGCGACCTCAGCGCTGCTTGCGTGGCTTGGCACTCGTAGATGGCGTCGTCACCCAGCTCGACTCCTTCTATGTGCAAATTGTGTTCCCCTATCGTGTGGTCTCCAATGATGGAATAACGGGACCACCCTATAAAACGATATGGTGATTAAAAAAAAAGTTATTTAACCCCTTCAGGGCTCATATGACCCATAGACAAATAATAAAATGCAGTTTCTAATACCTGGAAGGTCTCGTTCCGCACCCAACGCCAAACCGTCCATCGTCCACTGGACCACCCCTCTGTAGCCAACCACCACACAGGGTAGAGTCACCGACTTGCCGGCCACGACCACCACATCTGAGGGCTGCTGTGCAAAATGAGCCCCGAAAGCTGCAAATGAAAAAGGAGATGATTGAGTTTCATAGCTGGGGGGCACAGGAGGACAGAGGTTAACAGTCAGTCTCCATTCTGCATCTTTTCAGGCTGCCATATGGTAAATATATGTTTTTAAGTGCAGACAAGCTTATAGGTATCGTATTGAGCGGCGGGCCAGCTGTTGGCGCTGTCACTCGGTAGTAATGGACATTAATCTTGTGCTTAGAAGCTGCAGTGGCAGTCACAGTTGTCAGGGGGAAGGTGACACTCACACAAAAGAGAAGGTATCGCCTACCCAAAATGTAAGAAAAAAAATAAAATAAAAAAATTGTGATTGCGTTATATCACACCAGCCACTAGGGGCACTCTTTCATTACTCTTAATGGGATAACTAGAGCGACACAAGGTAATATACACATTTTTTTGTAAAATATTCGGCTGGCGGTGTTGTGCTGCGGTGACGTCTTCTGCTACCTTGCTATCTCCTGTCTGTCTGTCTGAGGAATAATTCATCATCACAAGACAAACAGACCCAGATTCTGGAAATTCTCACGTCGTATTTCCGGGAAAATTTCAATTTCATTATTTCCCACAAGATTCAATTGCTTTAAGATGAGTTATTTTAAAGGCTTCTCCAAGTTACATTTTTCACCGGTTCCTGAAGGCGTCCGCGCTTGGTGCGTGAATGAAATGTTACATGAAGCTTGAAGTCAATGTACAGGTTGTGGAAGAGCTAAGGGCGATTTTCAGCTCTCTCGTCCCAGCTGAGAGAAACACGATAACGCTCAATGACTGTTCTGAGAATCTCATATCAGAGATGGAGAATGTTCAGCCGCGGGTTAAACAGACGATGATATACTGGCAAACTTTTGAGGAAAATACAACATTTTTGGTTCTACAGTTTTTGGAAAGGGGTGTGTCAACCGTGTTGTATTGCAATGCCACTGTCTGTCAACCCATCGGTCTGGTAAGGAGAAGTGGGGCTTAGGCGGCAAAAAGGAAGCAGGAATAGGCAGACTAGTCACGACTTTAAGGGAGATGAAGTGGGCCAATATGGAAGCGGGCCTGCATGGGTGGCCATTTTGGTTGTCTATGTATTGGCCCATTCTCTGTGTGCTTGTGACTAATGTCAGGGCTGATGACTGATGTAACACTGATGTTGTATATCAGTACAGATATGGACGGGCCTATCATTTGCTGGTGTTCATATCGGTGCTGTGTAGTCCGTTGTTCTGGTCCATTGGATGACCAGAACAGCGGATAGGTGGACCGCTAAATGAGTGGACAACAACGGTGTTCCCGTGGACTAGAATGGGTCCAAAGGGTGTCCGTTGTTTGAAATTGAAACCAACGGACCAAAAAGTCAAACTTGAAGGATCTTTTTGTCCAGCAATTTCGACGGTCACTGTGATGTAGTCTCCAAAAGGACGGAGACTCCAATGCAGATGTGAACCCAGCCTGAAGCGACGTGTTCCCAGGTCTTGCCATAAGAGTCCCAAAATATAAAACCACCCTAATAACAAACAAAATGGAAGTTGTGGGACAAAATGTGTCACCGTCCAGCCTGAGCCCCAGCAGAAGCGGAAACAAACTTTAGACTAATTTGCCTAAATAAGTACGAAAAACTGGACCAGATCCAGAGTCTTTATTCAAGCTGAGAGGCCGTGTTACTTCCAGTATCATGGAGGCTTATTGTCTTGGTCAAAAGGCGACCGCACAAGGTGGTCATTGGTAGCCATCTATTGGCACTGAGATAGACGTGCGTCATCTTTACCCCCAATGATCATCAAGTGACTGGTCATAGACGAAAGATTATCAATAACTATCAGACTTTTACCTTAGATTCTGCTTTTTTACCCTAAGAAGTAATATTTTATCACGCAGGAGTGAACTACACTTTGACTGAAAAGTCAAACTGCAAAAAAATAAATAAATACATGAAAAATAATAATAACAATAATGCAAAAATAATATAAAAGTAATTTCAAAAAAATATAAAATGTTTTAAAAAAATGTCAGAAACACAATTTTTAAAAAGTGACAGTTCTGAAAGCAAAGTTTTTAAAACTTTGTGTCTTGTATGATTAATGTCCCCCTCCACCCCCCAAAAAAAACAAGCCTGGCAATCTATCTATAGAAAGCATCCCTTTGTACGCGGCGGTCTCTTTGTGCCAGCTTGTCTCTTTGTCTTGCTGGCCGTCTCTTCAGCCCCTTTCCTGTCCCCTGAGTGGCTTTAACAGATTTTTAAAAGCTGTTTTTCTAGAGTTAATCCACTTTCCACCTTTTCATGCTTTCTCTGCCTTTGTGTAAACTGACAGCATGAAACTTGGTGGTGGGGGGATGAGCGCCAAGGGAGGGGGTAAGGTGGGGGCATTGAGGAGGGAAAACAGGACCCTAATCTGCACAGAAAAGACTCATGGGGTGTTAAAATAATATAAAGGGTGTTTAACCCCATAGCCACTGGAGAGACTAGCGCTTATTTATATCAAACCCCCCCCCCCAACGCACTTTATTTGATACGTGCAGCAGAGAAATTGCACATAGGGTGATTGCCGTTTTTTCAGAAGTGTCCATGGTGAACTGGACAAGAATAGGAGAATTTGCTTGTCTCCAGTTGGCAGTGCCAGGGATAATATACAACGTTCTGTGCTACTTTATAAGGGGCGATGACCCAGCCAAAACTGAGAGCAGAGGTCTGTCGGAAACTGGCGAAGGGTTCTCGTAAATTGGCGAGCCTGGTATCCAAGCGCTCGTCTCTGCCTGGCAGCGCCAGGGTTACTTTCTAACAGTGCGCTATGCTTCGCTGCATCGATGAAACCACTTTATAAGGTGCAATAATCATCCTGATATGGTTTGCATTGTACATCTGGAATAATTGCCTGCACTTAAGTCTCTCCGTGCATCCATTAAACACAGTTATCTCTCCCGCCTCTCATTAGGGACTGCTCAGAAGATCTTCTTTCTGCTGGAGACAAAGTATTCACTGTGATTGCAAGCTCTTGGGCCCCCCTCACAACCCCCCCCTCCCATTCACTAACCAGCACCAGCCTGTGGGGGGTTGAGCGTGTTAAGTGGAAGTTAATACACCATATGGTGTGTTTAAGAGACAGTTTGTCTTGTGTTTTCTGTGATCTGTTTATTGGGGCGTGAGGAATACTATTCAGTGATATGGTGCGGAGGTCACTGCCATTCACTCTATACAGGGACGAGGGGGAGGTCCGAACAAATGGGGTGGGGGGGATTCTGTGGGAGAATTGAATCAGAAACTTGTTAGCAGGACACGGCGTGTCATGAAAATATCATTAACGCACCATAACGGCTGCTTTTCTGCATTGGCCCAGTTCTATAGCCTCTTACGCTATTTTCGCGACACCAGGATGTTACATCCAAGCGATCAGATGATCAGGATCAGGATGTTCACTTATAATGTTGACTTATAATGGGGTCTGTCATGGTGTCTGTCGATTTACCAGAAAAAATGGTGCCATATGCTACAATATGTTATCCTTCAATGTGAACTGAGCTTAAATATGAGAACCCAAAGTGACTAATGGAAGGCTAGTTTCACATGGCAGATGTTGCAGTGGGGCCCACTATGCAAAATCTGCCGCGGAAATTTTCACTTCTGTGGGAGCTTCGGGGAATTCGCCTGAATATCGAGAACACTTCATTGAAATGAATGGGAGATGGAATTTTTGCGGCGGATTCCACTGCAAAAATTCTGCCGTATGAACCTAGCCATATAAGGAGTGGCCTCCTAATAGGAAGCAATAGCAAAGCATGAGGTGCTAGATGACCCACCGCCATTTTTACCGTCGCAAATGCCGCTTCCAGTTTGTGTTGGTAAAATCAGGGGATATGGGTCCGTGTTTCAGTCATGATGACCAATTTATGTAATTTCTCCATCATGTTTGTAGCAGATGTTGGGGAATATGGCGCACACTATGCAGCTAATTCCGCTGGTGGCTATGAGAGCTGTACGCTAGTCACCGTTCCCAAAATATCTTATGTTTCATACGTAACTGATTTCTTTAATATCGTAAGGGACCAGAATGGAAGCCTATTTACGTAGTGAGTGTCAACCATTTTCTTTCAACAGTACAGAACTCGTCTATAAGGCTAGGTTCACACCAGCGCCTGTATTCCGTCCCCGAATCCGCTTGAAAAAAGACTTTTCTCTCCGCATTTTTGCATCGGAAACCCAGCGGACCCCATTATAGTCTATGGGGTCTTCGGGTTTCCGCAAGCGGACCCAAAGAACGGAAACCAGAACACAGGCGTGCACCTAGCGTAAGTTATTTATTAATAAAGTTTATTCAAATACACTACAGGTGGCCTTGCTACGCATAGCAACCAATCAGATTCTGTCTCATTTCTTCAGTGTAGGTTTCAAAATGATTGGTTGTGTAGCCCTATTTGGGGGGGGGGTATGAGTATTATCCCTCCCGCAACAGACTCTGGCGCTGACCTGTGTGTATAATGGGACCTGAAGCCTTCGCTGAAGGGAAGAGTGGGAACATATATGAAATATATCAGTGCCTCCACCCAGGATAGAGCCTCTGTATTACAGGGAGGATCTCTTCCTGGGACTTACCCATGAAGTACAGTTAGTAGCCTTAACAAGGATCACTGTACTAATCTCACAGTCTGAAGAATACATACAGATACCACATAAGGTTATAACAGTAGCTTTATAAGAATCAACAGGGTAATAATACATACATACAATATACTCAGAACACAGCAATACTACAACAACCAGCAAGTCCTCAACCGTCTTAGGTTATATACCCGGGTATATATATAGATATATAGCAAGAGTCCAGTGCACAATACCTCCAGGCAACAGAAGAGATGCAGGGGCCCCTGTGGATGACTGTGGATCCTCGGATTCTTCCAGGAGATGACAGACAGCCGATCAGGAGATGATGATGATGATGGTGAGATTCTTCACAGGCAGCAAACAGGGCGACGGTGACGGCAGTAGATGCAGGCCTGACTACCCTAACACTGAGTCCTTAACCTGCCAGCTGAACTACTAGTGCCACCGGGCCTCTAACTAGCTAGTTGGCCTTCGGAAGCCTAACCTATCACTGCCATGAACTATATATATATATGGATCCCTAACTACGGTTACTAGCTAGGTCCTGTGAGTATATAGGGGGTAACACATACCTAACTATATACTGTGAAGTAAAGAGGAACAAGTGGCTCTTAGACTCCCCCAGACATAACATGTCTGTCTCAGCAGCTCTGCTCACATCTCTCCCCCCAGCAGCTCTGCCTCACATGTGTCTGACTCACTGTATTTACAAAACAAAACTTGCACTAAATGCCTGGGGTCTCTGAAGCCAAACTGCAGGGGCAAGGAAGCCAGATACATTATATACTAGTAGAAATGGCAGTTCCCTACACTCTCCCTCTGGTGAAATCTTTACGTCACGTCAAAGACATACAAAGTCATAGTATACAGTCAACATTACCAATGACAATATCAATATGGTTGCTTTTGCATTTACAGAGTCACAACAGGTTAATAGGTATACATGCCAGCAGGAGCAAAAATTGGTAACATATTGACCAAAGTGGACACTGCACCCACCCAAGCATGGTATAAATGAGGCTGAGTAGTAAATCTGGGGTCCCCCAAACTATCATATGTCAGCATAGGTGGAGGGTGTCTAATTCTCTCTCCTCTCCGTACCTCTCTCTGAGGTAAACTAGCATGTCCAGGCCCTAAACTAGGGTTGTCTGCCATGGGAGGGGATGGTGCTGGTGGCGTAGGAGAGCTAGATCCCTGCTCATCTGTAGACACAGATCTAGGTACGAATTCTGGAGTTTGAGGGTTCATAGGTCTCCCTGAAGGAGAAAATACTGGTGATCTAGGAACTTCAGGAGCCACAGTCCAATCACTCTCAGGAGTTTCAGGAAGGTCAGATGGAATATCGGCTAAGGACTGTGGAGAATCGCAGGCCGAGCCATCATTGGAGATATCCATACCATCAATCTGAGGTACAGGCAACAAATGATTTCTATGCCAAGTCCTGATCCTCCCGTCCCGTCCTTTTATCTTGTAGACTGGTATTCCAGGCAACCGATCTACCACTGTAAAGAGTTCACTCCGCCATCGATCAGCCAGCTTATGTTTTGCAGATGCTCCCAAATTCCGTAGCAGAACATGGTCCCCAGGGTTCAATTCTCGGTATCTTACTCGAAGATCAAATCTCCTTTTATTTCCTTCATTCACTTTGGCCGCATTTTCCTCAGCCAGCTGATAAGCACTCTTAAGCGTTTCTTTCAAACGTGCCACGTATCGGTAATGATCTCGATGACTGATACCATCGGTAGAGACTCCCAACAAGATGTCAATAGGTAGCCTAGGCTCTCTTCCAAACATCAGAAAGTATGGTGAATATCCTGTGCTCTCGTGCCTTGTACTATTATAGGCATGCACCATAGCCTCCACTTTTCGACTCCAGGATCGCTTATCCTCAATTCGTAAGGTACCAAGCATATCAAGTAAAGTCCTGTTAAATCTTTCAGGAAGGGCATCTCCCTCTGGATGGTAAGGCGTCGTCCGACTTTTGCGGATGTTCAACAACTGAAGTAACTCTTTGATCAGGTTACTCTCAAAATCCCGGCCTTGATCAGAATGCAACCGGTGTGGTAAGCCATAATGGATAAAATACTTTTCCCAAAGCACTCTTGCAACAGTGACTGCTTTTTGATCCTTAGTCGGAAAGGCTTGAGCATATCGTGTGAAGTGATCAGTCACCACCAATACATTTCCAAATCCTCTGGAGTCGTTGTCAATACAAAGGAAGTCTATGCAGACAAGATCCATGGGGCCCGAACTCTTCAAGTGTCCCATGAAGGCCGCTCGAACCGGGACAGTCTTCCTCTGCAAACATCTGCGACAGCACCTACACAGACGAGTCACGGTATCTCTCATTTTGGGCCAGTAGAATCGGTCTTGTATTAGGCCATAAGTCTTCTCAGGTCCCAAATGACCATGATAATCATGCAGACTTCGGAAAATCATCTTCTGAAAGCAGCTTGGAATAACTAGTTGGCGCCTTCCAGGGTGATCATGATACAGCACCACACGATAAAGTAGGCCATTGTCTATTTCAAACTTCTCCCAATCTCGTAGAAGTTGACTGCATTCAGAGGGTAGGGATGTCTTTAACATTTCTCTGTCTTGAGAACTCACTGCTTGATAAAGAGGTCCAATTAAAGGATCAGTCTTTTGACTCCAGATCATTCGCTTTGAAGATATAGAACAACTCTCAAAGGATCCTAAAGCGGCAGGGTAGGCAAACATGTCTGGTACAGCTTCGGGACCTCCCCCAATAGAGTCAATAAGCCGAGTTTCAGAAAAGGCTACTCGGTCTTCAACTACAGCAGCCATGGCACACAAAGCTCCTACTCCAGGACTTGGCACTTCTTCCCATTCATCCACTACTTCCAGACTAGGTAATCCAGGCCGTCTTGATAGAGCATCTGCCCCAATGTTCTTAGGCCCCGATTTATACTTGAGTGTGAATTGGTAGTTGGATAAAGCTGCCAACCAGCGATGTCCTGTAGCATCGAGTTTAGCGGTTGACAAAACGTATGTCAGTGGATTGTTGTCTGTTCTTACTTCAAACGTGGCTCCGTATAAATAGTCATGTAATTTATCAACAATGGCCCACTTGAGCGCCAAAAACTCCAATTTATGTACTGGATAATTTTTCTCGCTGGGAGAAAGACTTCGACTTATGAAAGCTATGGGCCGTAACCCGGCCGGGTATTCTTGGTGCAGCACGCCACCTAATCCTTCAAAGCTGGCATCTACATGTAGCACATATGGCTTCTGTGCATCAGCATAAGCCAGAACGGGAGCTTCTGTCAATTTCTTCTTCAACAACTTAAATGCTTCTTCACAATCCGCAGTCCACCTATCGCCAAAAAGGCTTTTGGAAGACCTTTTCTTCTTTCCCGGATCTCCTGCATCACTCTTCAACAGGTCGAGGAGGGCTCGAGCAATTTTTGAATATCCTTCCACAAATCGTCGATAGAATCCACAAAACCCCAAGAAAGATTGCAACTCCGTAATATTTTGCGGTCGGGGCCAATTCACCACAGCGTCAATCTTACCAGGATCGGTAGCAACTCCTTCAGCAGAAACAATATGACCTACATAAGTGACCGAAGATCTACAAAATTTGCATTTGTCAGCCGACAACTTCAGCCCCTCTTCTTTTAAGCGTTGGAGTACTCTCATGAGTCGTTCTTCATGTTCTTCCAGCGTCTTTCCAAACACAATAATGTCATCAAGATATACAAGGCATTCCCGGGGCACTAAATCACCTAACACTCTTTCCATCAACCTTTGGAACGTTGCTGGCGCACCTTTTGTACCTTGCGGCATACGAGTGAACTGAAAGAAACCCAAGGGACATATGAAGGCTGTCTTTTCCTGATCCTCAGGTGCCATTGGGACTTGATAGTATCCCGATCTTAGGTCCAGCACTGTGAACCAACAGTTTCCATTCAGAGCTTCCAGAGCTTCTTCAATTCTCGGCAGTGTATACTGATCAGGTAAGGTTCTCCGGTTCAGAGTTCTGTAATCCACACATAGGCGAATTGCTCCAGATTTTTTTCTTACCACCACAATAGGTGAGGCATAGGGGCTCTTACTGTCCACAATGATCCCCTGACCTTTCATTTGCTGTAGAGTCTGTCTTAACTCATCAACATCCTTTGGAGCAACTCTCCGTGGTCGCTCCCGGAAGGGAGTAGAATCGGTCAATCGGAAAGTGTGTTGAGCACTTTTAGCACAACCTACATCCATATCATCCATGGAGAACATTTCCGATAATTCAGACAACTTCTGTGTCAGTCGCTGATTCCAGGCCTCTGGTAAATGTGGATCACTCAAGTCAAGATTGAGATTAGGGATTGCATCTCGGATTTGAATCCTGCACACTTCAGCGTATGGATTTACTTCAAGCACAGGGTAGCAGTGGGCCACATTCTGGTATGGTCCAATTACAATCGGATGCGGTGAACAGTTCCTCACTGTCACACAGGTAGATAACTCCACTTTATTTCTCCAGTCCTTTCTCTCTGGGATCACCATCCAGCCATTCTGGTTAATCATTTCTTCAGGGGTTTCCATAAGGACATAACTCCCCCCTTCAAGCAAATCGGGAGCAATGCTGGAGGCTACTCTCAGAATTCTCTCCCCGCCGGCAGGAACTTCCACGGTTCTCTCACCGATATGATATACCATTCCATGTCGATAGCCAGTAGACAGGGCATCACAGAGTTCTCTAAGATCAGAAGATATATTCACTGGCTGAGCTGCAGGGTTCCAATCTCTTCCAAGAAACTTCTGAAAAGCATAATGCACTGCGGGACAATTAGTACCAAGTATCACAGGAGCTGCACAAGAATCCCCTGTATCAGGACAGACAAGAGCCGTAATCTTCATGGGAGCGACACTCTGATCTTCTAATTCAGGGACAGCTATAACTACTTGTAGGCTGCCATCTACAGGATATGATCCTGAATTAAGCCCCCACAATTTCATTTGTCCTGTAGACTGAAGAGGTATATCCCTCAGATACTTTTGGTAGAACGAGCGATAAATCAGGGTCACTTGAGATCCTGTATCAAACAGGGCAGGAGCGGCATGACCATTGACAGTGACTTTGACAACGGACCTGGAGCCCGCGATAGCGCCTCTGGTATTTACTCGGCCCGCCTTCCTTCGGTGTCTTTGATTCTGAATAGAGAAGACAGCACTGTGTCTCAATCCCTCACTGTCCTCCGTACACTGTCTGGCAGTATGGCCCGTCTGACCACATTTATAACAGGTTCTAGCATCCTTCCTCCATTGAGTGGCAGTGGGTGGAGTGGCGGACTGTCTAAATTCTGACCGCTCCGCTGGTTTGTCCTTGTTTGAATTAGGAACAACATCTTCTTTAGAGATGCTTTTCGCTTTCTTAGGGGTACTAAAACTAATGTCAGCTTCTTGTTTCTTCACTAACTTCATTAAGTCAGGAAATGGAAGGACTCTATCAGATAGTAAGACCTTGAGTACTTGAGCAAGAGGATGATGAGGTTGTAACCCTCTCACCAACTGACTGGTTCTCATAGCGTCTACCTCTGAAGTAGATATAGCTGCGTGGTACACCAGACGTGAAAGAAGTAGCTGTAAACGGTTAATAAAAGTAGAGACATTTTCCCCTTCTTTTTGACGAACCATTCGGTAATCAGTAACCATCTGGGCAAGGTCATAGTATGGCTCAAAGTGATCAGACAGTACTTGTATATAGTCCAATGCACTCACTCCTTCATGAGAGTCTCTGTACAAGCGGATCAATTCTGCAGCAGGAGACCGCAAACTTTCACTGATACGCTGCCGCTTGCCTTCTTCAGAGCAAGACCATTCCTTCAGGCATTGGAGAGTATGTTCTTTCCATATCTCAAAGTTTTCCTCCCCTTGTGGTACTGGGACATTACCAGAGAATACTTTTAGTTTCTTGTAGTGAGTGGCCTGCAGGCCCTGAGCTAACATTTCAGTCAGCCTGGCTAAAGTGCTAATAGCACTGTCACTAGAGGAACTGCTAGCGACGGCCATACTGGGGGGGTAACTGGCTGAGCGGGGTTCTTCCCTTACCTGAACCAGGGGAGGAACAGGAGGTCGGTAATCCCATGTAGTAGCTAGTGGGAGGTTCCCCTCTGAGCTATATCGCTTCTCCATATCAATGACTATTCCCACTTCTAAATCTCAGCAGTGCCTCCAAATGTAGCCCTATTTGGGGGGGGGGGGTATGAGTATTATCCCTCCCGCAACAGACTCTGGCGCTGACCTGTGTGTATAATGGGACCTGAAGCCTTCGCTGAAGGGAAGAGTGGGAACATATATGAAATATATCAGTGCCTCCACCCAGGATAGAGCCTCTGTATTACAGGGAGGATCTCTTCCTGGGACTTACCCATGAAGTACAGTTAGTAGCCTTAACAAGGATCACTGTACTAATCTCACAGTCTGAAGAATACATACAGATACCACATAAGGTTATAACAGTAGCTTTATAAGAATCAACAGGGTAATAATACATACATACAATATACTCAGAACACAGCAATACTACAACAACCAGCAAGTCCTCAACCGTCTTAGGTTATATACCCGGGTATATATATAGATATATAGCAAGAGTCCAGTGCACAATACCTCCAGGCAACAGAAGAGATGCAGGGGCCCCTGTGGATGACTGTGGATCCTCGGATTCTTCCAGGAGATGACAGACAGCCGATCAGGAGATGATGATGATGATGGTGAGATTCTTCACAGGCAGCAAACAGGGCGACGGTGACGGCAGTAGATGCAGGCCTGACTACCCTAACACTGAGTCCTTAACCTGCCAGCTAAACTACTAGTGCCACCGGGCCTCTAACTAGCTAGTTGGCCTTCGGAAGCCTAACCTATCACTGCCCTGAACTATATATATATATGGATCCCTAACTACGGTTACTAGCTAGGTCCTGTGAGTATATAGGGGGTAACACATACCTAACTATATACTGTGAAGTAAAGAGGAACAAGTGGCTCTTAGACTCCCCCAGACACAACATGTCTGTCTCAGCAGCTCTGCTCACATCTCTCCCCCCAGCAGCTCTGCCTCACATGTGTCTGACTCACTGTATTTACAAAACAAAACTTGCACTAAATGCCTGGGGTCTCTGAAGCCAAACTGCAGGGGCAAAGAAGCCAGATACATTATATACTAGTAGAAATGGCAGTTCCCTACAGTTGCTATAGGCAACTTGTCCACTTTCTGTCTACACAACTGCCCTTGTTGCCTATAACAACCAATCAGACTCCAGCAGCCAATCAGATTCTGTCTTTCATTTGCCTCAGCAGTTCAAAAAAATGAAAGTGGAATTCTGATTGGTTGCTGTAGGCTTCAATGTGGTTGTTATAGGCAAAAAAAATCACTCATTTATGAACCCATTTATGTCATTTATGAACCCTGTGTATTTAAACAAACTTTATTAGGAAATGACTCATCTTAACAAAATATTAACCTTGCAGTAATTACAACAATCAATAGCTTGTATCTACCAGATTGATATCTGCGCCTCGCCGTATAATTACCCCACACCTAATGATCTGCCTTTATACACGTCATTGATTATATTGGTGCGAATCAGGTCATGATTATAATATATATAACCTACATCGCACGATAATAAGCAGCGGCCTCATAAAATATGATATACAGTGGATATTATATGTAGATATCGAAGCACTTTATCCAAAAGTGACAAGGAAACTGCTGATCGACAGCGACAACACAAACCTCATTAGCTCTAAAATCCGACAACCCGCTCGTTTGCTGTAATTAAGCATTCATAACGATGTTTGTATTCTCTGTATTAATTGTGCATGCAAAATGACTCATATTACGTTTTTTTGTGATACTGATGATATTTGGAAAGCCGAAAACAAAGACTTTAGTCGTTGCACCGCAAGAGCTTGCAATCTATTTACTCGCCGGCAGGTGCATACGAGCGTCCGCTTCCTGGGAGGCCAATTAAACTGGCCCGTGCGTTTCTGGACTGGTCGAGGAAACTAAACGACTTGGAAGACGCCCAAGGATAACAAGCAAGGGGGGCAGCAGCGGCCCTTTAGTCAGATGTGTTTAAGGGCTGCTTCACGAATGTATTTAGATGAATATATGAAAATAAATGATCCTTAGAATTACTTCGGGTGGATTCGTAACTTCAAAGGGAACTCCACCCAGAATTCACTATTTCCGTTTGCTTTGTTCATAGGATCTTTCATACGCCGCACGTATGATTTCATACTGACAGGCTCTTTGCCCGTGTTATGGCTAACATGGCTATCATTAAAACTCCCACAGGTTGTCACCTGCATTTCCCAACTTCCAGTATGACAAGTTTACCTAGTAATATGTTGACAACCTTTGTGAAAACTGTAAGGTTGGTCATATTGGTTCTCATTGAGTTTTCCCAAAAGCCCCCATTAGAACCCAACATATCAATGCAGCCCTGCAAATAGATAGGTTAGGGTCACCTGAATCAAACAGTGTTTCCCCTTGTGAATCACTGCTGTCCACTGCTGAAATACTGCTGGTATTTGTAAATATGGAAATGAGCTTTTTGCAGCAATGTAGGTGTGATTGTTTATCTCTTTGAAGCAATAGCAACACCCTCATTGCTCCAAAGAGCTAATTTGCATATTGACACATAATGATATCTTGCAATGGAGGCAGCAATTCACAAGGGGTAAACACTGTTTGATTCAGGTGGCCCTAACCTATCTTATCTTCGGGGCTGGGTTGATATACTGATTTCTGGTGACAGAAGTACTGGATGGCACCTTTAAACAGCTGAGACAGGAGGACATGGTATTTGCCCACCAGTTTCCCCCATGTCATCACCCTTGGAGTAATTCCACAGATGCATTGCGTACAGAGATGGGAATTGTAGACATAGACTAGGGTTACGCAGGACTTTGGTCGCAATTCCCGTTGCGTGACCAAAGATCGCAGTCTCACCTTGTGACTCCTTCACAATTTGCAACCCTAGGGTGCTGCAACAGCAACTTGTAATCACAAAAAAATTGAGCATCCTTGGCACGGCAAAGTGACTCCATTCACTTGTATTAGTGAAGGAGTTGTAGGGAGACACCACAATATTTGGTTGCGTGATGGGAATCATGGCCAAAGTAGCAGTGTGGCCCTAATCTGAATTCTGTTCTCTCCAGGGACCCCATAACATTCTCTATGGTATGTACTCCCTTAGAGTTAACGTTGCATCACTGGAGTCCTGGGTTGAAATCCGACCTGGACAACATGAGCTAATGCTAGGTTCACACTAGCACCTAGGTCTAGGAGAGCCGGACCGCTAAAACAGCAGTTACACATGGACACCAGCATACCCCATTGTCTATAATGGGGTCTACCATTTCTGTGCAGGCAGTTTCTGTGAACCCAGCCTTAGACTTTGTATTTCTACCTTTACAGACTTTACAGCTGTTGGCCAAATGCTACCTCTCCTGACCCTCTATATACATGCACACTTGGTGCCAAAAACCTCTGGTGGTGGCCTATTGTCTAAGAAGAAAAGGACTGGACATGTTGAGATCCAACTGTTGATCCCCTTTTTCCCCCAAAGTCAGATGTTGGGACACCCCCACACACATTAGGCGGTGTGCCAGTCCAGTCAAAATTGGCAGGATCAGCTGACATTAACTTAATGCGCATGGCCAGTTTTATGGGTCCTCCTTATCGACTTCCCCTCAGGTTCTCAACAAACGAATAAGTTAATTGGCTTCCTATGAAATGTTTGAGAAAAGATATTGCGGCCCCTTCTGGGAAATGGAAGGATATGAGGGCGTTCTTCATGCCACCACTTTATAAAGATAATGAGAAATGATAAATAATGCCGTCTCTGGCCTTTGAAGCTTACAACTAACCACATGAATTGAGTTTTCACTTCTTGATCCTCTATTGTATATCATGTCCCCAATAAGCCCCTTCAGAGACAATCCTTCTCCCCGCAGAGTAGACGCTTCTTCTAATGAGATCTTGAGGTGGCCAAGACAGAGAGCAAAGCCTCTACGAAGACTTCATGAAGAACAACTACCCCCACCTCTCCCTGCTCTCCTTATCTCTCCATTCAGAACTGTGATCGCCAAGGGATTAGCACTGAGCTCAATGTAGACTTGAGTGGTTACACTTAAAGGGACTCCGGCGTTATAATCGCGAGGCAATGGGATTCTAGTCGGCTCTTCCATTCTACCCATGTGAGAAAAAAAAAAACCCCTTTATTAATACCCTGAAGAGAAGAAGATTTGCCAGAGAGGGGGCAGGAGTGCAAGCCCCTGATATGAGGAAGCTATAGGAATTGGCAGCTCGAAAGTCTTTGCTAGGAGTGAAGTCGCCCACGTAACACATTTCCTTCCATCTAATCTATGCTTTGTTTAAACCTGTACAAACCTCTTCACATGTATTATAATTAGAACCTGGTTTTCCTACGGCTGCATTGAGTTGCTATGTGGAAATGGCGCTTTGCCTTTGACCCGTAGTAGATTATGTATGAAGCCGCTCCTCTAATGAATAATTATCCCACCTTACATATAGGACCGTGCGTCGCCCTTGAAGCTTTACCGACCAATACATCACCAGCAAAATTAATGTGCAAGGGTGCAAGACCCCAGTCAAAGTCAATCATATGTTTGCACCGGTGACTGACAGCTCTGCTTCCTGTGGGGGTCTCTGTTGTGTACAGCTTATCAGGGCCGAACCTTCAAGGTGATCCTAGCTAGTTTAATGAGGAAATTATAACTATTTGCAGGTAAACCTATTACTATGGGGATATTCTCTAAGCCGTTGTATTTATCCAATAAAACATGGGGTGCTGCATTGACTGGTTCAGCAAGGACTACTATAACAGTGCTCCCTTGTGGACTATTTTGAATGAAAATGCATAGAATGCCTTCATTACTTTAGCTGGAAAAAAGATGATGGTGTCATTTAAGCTTAATAGGGTCAACTTTTAATATCAAGACCTAATAAATGCATATGGGTCTAGGTAGAATTTAGAAGACCATAGGAAGCCTGTGGGTTCATGGGCCAACAACATGAAATCCGGTGCGTGTGTTAGGTATGTGAACATACTCTTGACCTTACCACATAGATATTGGATCCATGGAAGATGCAGCAATGCATGACGAATAACCAATTTTGGAATGTCTAGCTCGTTGACACTTACAATGGTCCAACTCAAGTCTACCGTCATCTCCACCAACATCCAATGTTCATCCATTAAACATGGATTTAATTGGTATGGTTGGAAGTTGTACATAGACTTATACATAGACCTTGAAGCAACTTGCCCCTTGCAAGGCAATATTGTTGGGCTATAGTCGGCACTTGGCCACCACCAAACCATGATCCATCTCAAATCTACAGTCATCTCCACCAACATCCAGTGTTCATCCATGAGACATTGATCTAATTGGTCTGATTGGAAGTTGTACAGTCTGATTCAGTAACCAAATTATATAGGGTCATAAACCTTGAAGCAACTGACATCTTGCAAGGCAATATGGATATGCTACAATCGGCACTTGGCCACCACCATACAATGATCCTCCTCAAATCTACCGTCATCTCAACCAACATCCAATGGTCATTCATGAGACTTGGATCTGTTCGGTCTGGTTGGAAGTTGTACAGACTGACTGATTAAACAAATTGTATAGGGTTGGAGACCTTGAAACAAGGCAATATTGTTGTGCTATAGTTGCCAACCATCATACAAGGATCCTCCTCAAATGTACCATCATCTCCATCAACATCCAAAGGCCATCCATGACACATGGATCTTATTGGTTTGGTTGGAAGTTCTACAGACTAACTGATAAACCATATTGTATAGGGTTGGAGACCTTGAAGAAACTTGCAGCTTGCAATATTTTTGTGCTACAATTGCCACCTTCATACAATAATCCTCAACAAACCTACTGACATCTCCACCAACTCCAGTGGTCATCCATGAATTATGGATCTAATTGGTCTTGTTGGAAGTTGTAGAGACTAAATGATTAGCCAAATTGAACAAGGTCACAGATCTTGAAGCAACCTGTGTTTTGCAAGGAAATATTGTTGTGCTACAGTCACCACAATCGTACAGATCTACAAGCATCTCCGCTAGTTCCAGTGGTCATCCATGAGACATAAATCTAATTGCTCTGGTTGGAAGCTGTACAGACTGACTGAGCAACCAAATTGTAAAGGGTCGGAGACACTAAAGCAACTTGCATCTTAAAAGACAATATTGTTGTGCTACAGTCGGCACTTGGCCTCGATCATTCAGTGATCCTCCTCAAGTCTACCGTTATCTCCACCAACTCCAATGGTCATCCATGAGACGTGGATCTAATGGATCTAGTAGACTAGAAGATGTACACACTAGTTGATTAACCAAAATGCATGGGGATGGACACCATGAAGCAACCTACATCTTCCATTGCTTTACTATTGTGCCACAGTTGGAGAAGCATGAGTTGTCTACGACAAGTCTACTGACAAATTCCACATAATAAATTCGTCAGCATGGGCCGGGGAGGAGGGTTTGATAACTGCAAAGGCTTTATTATAGGAAAGGGATAATATGTCTTCCATCATAATGTCATCACTCCTGCCAGAGCCACCACTGAGATATGTCTGACAGTCTGAGCCCTATCAAGGACAATGTGGGGTATTGTTAGGGGCACAGAATTCCCGTGAGACCAAACTATTTCAGAGCTGATAAGGATGGCCTGGTCCCATCTCACATACCTGAGTCCCACCAGACTGTGTTATCAGCATGGCCCCCCCAGGAGATGAAAGCACCAGGTCTGGTCCAGTGTATTATCTTGTCTGCTGTCCCTGCCATGCTGACAGACAGCTATTTCTGCAATGTGACCCTTTATGCCTCTCTGCCCATTATAGATGAAGTGCCAAGGAGATAAAAGGTCCTGAATGCAAGACACCTTTGTGGCTAACTATGAAGAATGAAATAAAAGGGGGGTGGGGGAAGTGATAAGGAAGCAATGTGCAACATTTAACCCCTTAACTGCCAGTGCGTAGTCTGCAGCAATACAAGACAACACAACGGCGCAGTCTTTCTTGACTACAACCCCCATCAGACATAGATTATGACATAGACACAGACATTAGACCGCCACACTGTTGCTCCGACCACTATATAAACTACCCAAAGCTTGAGAAAGTGCCGGCACTACAAGTCTCAGCACAGCCTAGTTGCAGAAGCTTAGTGTGCATTAGCAGGCAGAGTTCTCTGGAACTTGTAGTGCAGCAACAGCTGACCAGTCACAGTGGGGGTCATTCTACTACATGACACATGCCGTAGTACGTGTAATTGGAAAACCAGATGTGACCCTGGGCCTAGGTAGTGTGACAAGTAACCCCTTCCTCCGCAGTAAAAGAGGAAGAAAACGGTGACAGCATCTCCCGCCGATAACCTAACCACTGAGGTGCCTCAGAAGTGTAATGGAAAGTGTAATTCCCCGGTGCCTTGGGCAACATAGTGTAATTACTGCAGAACAAACTTGGCAGGTAAGTACATTGCTCATTAGAATTGTATTATTAGGACACATGGCTTCTCCAGGGGGAGACAAAAAAACCCAGAATAGCACAATTATTCCGCCTGCGATCCCCCATTAAAAGCGTGAAATGTGGGGAATGAGGAGCTAGCGCATTTCAGGCAATTTACAAAAAAAAAAAAAAAAAAAATCAGCTTTTTTTTTCCTGCAGTCGGTGAAGTCACCCCCTTGCTCTGGCCACCAGGCATTGCAGCAGTGGGCTAGCAGCATGATATCAGCAGCATTTCCACAAAGACCCTCTACTGTCACATGCCTGCAGCTGGGAAACAGCACAAAGTAGCGTCCGTACCGGTAAAGCCTCTCTAGATCACAACCTTCACCTGGGCCGATGGCGCAATTTGGATCCATTGTAACTTTTTACACCTTTTCTATACATAGTCACATAGTAACATTTACATAGGACACATCAATCACATCCCTGGTGGATCCAGAAGAAAGCAAAACCCCCTGCAAGGCTTAGTCCAACTTACCTTAAAAGACCCTTCTAAACTGGATATCTGATGGGCAACCTTAGTCGCGCCAAAGTCCCGCATCCCCTTTAAGACTAAAAAATC
Source organism: Leptodactylus fallax (assembly GCA_947044405.1). Classification (NCBI taxonomy): domain Eukaryota; kingdom Metazoa; phylum Chordata; class Amphibia; order Anura; family Leptodactylidae; genus Leptodactylus; species Leptodactylus fallax. The sequence goes on from CAMRHE010000258.1 coordinate 647,206, forward strand.
TTATCCTGACCCCCGATATTGGCGCAGTCATGCCCATGCCACATACATGCATTATAGCGTCATTTTCCTTGCACATGTTTCGATATACTTCTTATAAAAATGAAGGGGATAAGGGTGGGTGGGTATGATCTCTGTACTGCGCCGCAGACTATGTCGGCGCCATAGGATAAGTTAAAGGGCACTTACTTTGATCCAGGATAGACAGCAGCAGGGTACAAAGTATCAGTGGCTTTATCTCCATTCTCCTGAGGGGTCCTGAGTTCGAAACGTGTCTTTCGCCTGCCGCAGCGGTGTCACTAGGGGGGTTGTAGTAGTGATTGCAGTAGTCCTGCCTGGCTGTGTGTTGCAGACAGTCCCTGGGGCACTTTGCGCTGCTCTCTGCTTCAGTGCCTGACTTGAATGGTCCTCCTGTGCCTCTGCATCCTCTCCTCCACTCTCCAGTCTCCTGACTCCTTCTCTCTGCAGTGGATTTAGCAGGAGGCTATTCCCTCCTCTCCTCACTACCCATTGGAGAGAAAGTTCAGCCTGCTGTAAAATAAAAGCAGCCTCTCTCCTCCTCCCTGAGTGTCCCCCTCCCTCCAGCTCCCAGGTCTCTACCCCCTCATCCTCCTCCTCTCTTTACAGCCTCACTAACTTAGCGCATCTTCCAGTTTAGCTATATATTTACTGCTGTAATGCTGCTCAGCCCTGACCGGGGGAAACTGCTGCAACTCACAGCCATAGGGCCGTGTTCACATTTGCATTCATAATAGAAGGGGAGGGGTAAATATTGTGGAGGATGGAGCAAATATTTGCATTTGTCATATTGCAAATAATAAAGCAAAATTTTAAAATATGAAATAAAAATATAAATTCAAAATATTTAATAAAAATATAATACAAGCTAAAAATATATAATAAAACTATAAATGAGAAATATGTAATAAAATATAATATAAATTCAAAATATATAATTCCTGCGTAACTAATAAGGCTGTGTTCCGAGGAGGTGCCGCAGATTTGCTGTTTGCGCTATTGTAGATTTGCATGAGGATTAGCCCCATTGTTGTTCAATGGGCCTAATCCTTGCGTTTTACTTGCAAGATAAAGGTATGTTCACATGGCGATTTCTCAAGTTGATCTTGGCGCTTTTTATGCAGCAGGCTTACGGTGAGAAAAAACACTTGCCGCTGCCTCCTATTGTTTCGAATGGGAAACCACGCCGTAGTTCATACTCTGCAGATTTTCCTGCAAGCGGAATTGTATTACTGCACTGCAGGGAAAAAGATGCAGCGTGATCTTTCTTGCTGCAGTCTCAGTGCCGAAAACAGCGTGGCCATGGGGAGAAGCAGTGTGCGAATTTGCGGCAAAATGCAGAAGGAAGGCCCTATGCACACAGTCGCGTTTTTGGTCCGTTTGCTATGCATATTACAGGTCGATAATAACGGACGGCATAGGGACCCATTCATTTCAGTGGCCTTATGCACATGGCTGTATTTTTTACCAATCCGTGTAGGGGTGCCACAAAAAAAAATGAGCAGGTCTTATTCCTGTCCGTTTTGTGCATTGGGCCTTATGTTGAGAAAAAACTCTTGCTGCTGCCTCCTATTGTTTTAAATGGGAAACTGCGCCATAGTTCATACACTGCAGATTTTACTGCAAGCTGAATTGCATTCCTGCGTTGATCTTTCTTGCCGCTATTTCAGCGCCGAAAACATTGCAGAATTTGGAAGGGGGCCGTATGTAAACACTGAAACTGCAAAATGTGACAGTAAGACCCCCCATGCACACAACCACATTTATGGTCCATGTGCTATCCCTAATATTGGATAGAATACAGACTCATTCATTTCAATGTCCCCATGGCCATGGTTTTTACGAATCTGTGTGGAGGTGTAGGATTCAGTGGAGCAAGTCCTATTTCTGTCCGTTTTTGCATCTGTTGCATTATTAGGGTCCGTGGAAAGCTTGGACGACACATAGATGCCATCCGTGTCATGTCCGTTCCCGTTTCACAGACCCTACAATGAATACGACCCTACGTCATGTGCATGGGACCTAATGGTGAGAAAAAAAATGCTTGCTGTTGACTCCTATTGTTTCAAATGGCAAACCTCACCGTAGTCACAGACGCTAAAATCATCACTGAAATGCGTCGGGTATCCATGCACAGAAGTCAGACTTGTGGCAATAATGGCAAACACGGGGCTCAGCCTTGGATTCCCGCTGTGAACTTTTGCAAGTATTTTGTGGTGTGAACATACCCTAAGTGACAAGCGATATATCCCGAAGAAGATTTTTATCTGCCATTGCACCAAAAAAAGCTGCGCAGATAGGTTTCATGGCGGAACGCCATTGACAGGCACAGGATTTCAAGTGGATTCCGGCAGGGAATATGCTCCAAAATACACATGAGCATACCCCAATGTCAGTGAGGGGCCCATTGGGGCCTTTATTCAGGTGGATGCCATCAGGCAGTAGCAATAAACATGGAAATTCACTTCTCCCCTCTGTAAATCATGAATGGGCAGGGGTCCCCAGTTCCTGATGCTGTAAGAGATGGCCATTCACAACCATTGAACACAATGGGACTTCAGTGTGGGTGTTTTTTCAACTTTGATTCCGGAAATGCACCGAAAACTCTGTGTGAACATACCCCAAAGAAGTAACAATGTAGACTTTGACTTTCCTCTCTAGTTCCCCTTGCTAAATGACCTCAGGGCAAGTAGGATGAGCTGGAATTAACTCTGCTGCCTCCTAGTGGTGACTCTGGGAAGATAACTGTACTAGAGGGGTAGTTATAGGGGGTACAGACATAACAGTTGCACCTGGGCCCTCTGCCACATGATATTATAAAAGATAGGTAGGTGGAGCCTTGATATTTTGCACTGGGGCCTAAGGGTTTCTCCTCTGGGGAAGATATAGGCCCCTCCACCACAGTGAGGTCAGCAGTATGGACCCCTACATTCAGGGTGGAGTTTCCCTTTAAGTCGTTGTGTAACAGTGTAGCAGTGTAGTTTCTGCTGCCGTGCTCTCGAGACGTCTTCTCGGTATGAGATCTGTCTGTAGTGTTTACTTCAATGCAGCAGAAGTAACCAGTGAACTGCAGATGAAGCCTCCATAGACGGAGATGATACATTGATAAAAAGCAGCCACTCCAGCGCCTCGTCCCCCGGCGCCGCACACAACAGGAGATCCAAGAATAACTCCTGTGACAAAATATTATGATGCAAATCCCAGGAGGTCACCAGGCGCTAACAGCTTTTTCCATTCACTGCTCTCCTCTGGGTCTCAGGTTACTTGGGGGAACAAGGAACCAGGAGACGGTGTAAACTCCAACCACATACACCTGACCATAACCAGATCTATACATCAGCCCCATAAATGAGACCTCTACACCTGACCCATAACTGGATCTATACACCTGACCCATAACCAGACCTATATATCAGCCCCATAAATGAGACCTCTACACCTGACCCATAACTGGATCTTTACACCTGACCCATAACCAGACCTATACACCTGACCCATAACCGGACCTATACACCTGACCCATAACCGGACCTATACACCTGACCCATAACCGGACCTATACACCTGACCCATAACCAGACCTATACACCTGACCCATAACCGGACCTATACACCTGACCCATAACCAGACCTATACATCAGCCACATACATGAGACCTCTACACCTGACCCATAACCAGACCTATACATCAGCCACATACATGAGACCTCTACACCTGACCCATAACCGGACCTATACACCTGACCCATAACTGGATCTATACACCTGACCCATAACCAGACCTATACACCTGACCCATAACCGGACCTATACACCTGACCCATAACTGGATCTATACACCTGACCCATAACCAGACCTATACACCTGACCCATAACCGGACCTATACACCTGACCCATAACCGGACCTATACACCTGACCCATAACCGGACCTATACACCTGACCCATAACCGGACCTCTACACCTGACCCATAACCAGACCTATACATCAGTCCCAGACATGAGATCCATAACCATATCCATAACCAGACCTATACACCTGACCCATAACCGGACCTATACACCTGACCCATAACTGGATCTATACACCTGACCCATAACCAGACCTATACACCTGACCCATAACCGGACCTATACACCTGACCCATAACCGGACCTATACACCTGACCCATAACCGGACCTATACACCTGACCCATAACCAGACCTATACATCAGTCCCAGACATGAGATCCATAACCATATCCATAACCAGACCTATACACCTGACCAATGACCGATATGCTAGACCTATGCATCATCCACATACAGCTGACCATAACCAGAACTACAAATCTGATCCATAACCAGATCTATACATCTGGCCCATAAATAAACCCAATACACCAAACCTCTACATCGGCCTCATACACCTGACCCATAACCAGACCTATGCGCCTGACCCATACATAAACCCGATATGCTAGACCTATACATCAGCCTCATTTACCTGACCCATAGCCAGACCTATACATCGGCCCCATAACCAGCTCTGTACACCAGACCTCTACATACCACAGCCCCATAACCAGACTTCTTTATGGCCACTGCAGCCACCTGGGTGTCAACGAGATCCCTTTGAAGCTGTAGGAGACGTCTCAGGGTTTTCTTTACTCTGTTTTTGTAACCCTTGTTGATGGATTTTGTCACCTTGTAAAATGTTTTTCTTTTCCCTTACAAGAGGGCGGCAGCCGCAGCGAGGATTAGACAACTGGTGTGGCAAAATATGAGATCTCACCTACCACAAAGACATGAAGTACTTCATATAATAACAAAGAGTAGAATCCAGTTAGGACCTTCCTCCTCTTATTAGGTCCGACAATGGAAAAGCTGAGTGATCACCCCCAGATAAGCTGCAATGGCGGCCATCCTGATTGCCACCCAGCTTTCCAACACAATGACAATCCTGCCTAGTGAGTGACACATATGTCAGAGGAGAAATGTATCATGGCTTGCCTTTCCAGAGCCGGGGAAAGCTGGGTGATAACCTCCCTCCACTGTGAAGCTGCAATAGCAGCCATATTGATTGTCACCAGCTTTCCTAAAGTCCTGAATGACAATTCTGTCTAGTTATGCAGAAATATGTTAGGAGGGGGATGTATTACTAATTGCCACTTCAGGGCCTGGAAAAGCTGAGTGATACCCCAGTGATGAGCAATGGCAGCCATACTGATTGTCACCCAGCTTTCTAAAAATTGCCAATCTGTCTATCGATCTATCTGAGCAGAGGGAGGGATGTATCACTTTCCACTCAGGTGCCTGGAAAAGCTGGGTGATAGTCTTCCATTTCAGTGCAGCTGCAGTGGTGGCCACACTGATTGTCACCCAGCTTTCCCAAAGACCTGAGTAGCAATCCTGACTAGTAATGCAGAAATACAGTATGTTAGAGAGGAATGTATCACTGCTTCCCACTCAGGAACCTGGAAAAGCTGTGTGGCAAAGGCAGCCATATTGATTGTCACCCAGCTTTCCAAAAGTCCTGAATGGCAATGCTGCCTAACTATGCAGAAGTATATTAGAGGGGTGAGGGTGTAACGGTATTTATCACTCAGGAGCCTGGAAAAGCTGGGTGATACTTCTCTTCTCCTCCATACTGATTGACACCCAGCTTTTCAAAGGCTCTGAATGTCAATCCTAGTAATGCAGAAATATTTTATGAGAGGGATGAATTACTGCTTGCCACTCAGGAGCCTGGAAAAGCTGGGTGATATCCCTACTCCCCCATTGGAGCTGCAATGGTAGTTATACTGATTGTCACCCAGCTTTCCAAAAGTCTAGAATGGCAGTTCTGTCTAGTTACACAGAAATATATTGGAATGGGGATATCGCTATTTGCCATTCAGGAGCCTTGAAAAGCTGGATAATTCTCCGCTGTAAAGCTGAGAAGGCAGCCATATTGATTGTCACCCAGCTTTCCAACAGTCCTGAATGGCAATCCTGCCTAACTATGAAGAAGCATATTAGAGGGGTGAGGGTGTAACATTATTTATCACTCAGGAGCCTGGAAAAGCTGGGTGATACTCCTCTTCTCCTCCATACTGACTGAAACCCAGCTTTCCAAAGGCTCTGAATATCAATCCTGCCTAGAAATGCAGAAATAAGTTAGAGGGGGATGTATTACTTCTTGCCACTCTGAAGCTTGGAAAAAGCTGGGTGATAAAGACTCTCCACTGTGAAGCCAGCTTTCCAAAAGTCCTGAATGGCAGTCCCACCTAGTAATATTAGGGGGGTGAGGGTGTATCACTACTTACCATTCATGAACCTGGAAAAGCTGGGTGGTACTCCCCCCTCCTCCCACAGTTGATCTGTAAAGGCGGCCATATTGATTATCACCCAGTTTAAAATATATTATCAAATTTTTTACAAAAAAAAATTCTTTACATAAATTTTTCATTTAGTAACAGGGCAGATATATATGTGTACGTACTGCGGCAAATACGTTGCGTGCCATATATATGAAGCCCCTGCGCCCCTATTCCCAATACATACTAATATGTCATAATAGTGGGTGTGACTACAGTCTAGATACAGTTGCGCTACAATTTTTCGTCTATAATACGTATAAGAATCGTAAAGCTTGAAGGAATCTCCAGATTGCGAGTTCTGCAGGACGCAAACATGGCCGCCGCCTTACATCTGTACCAAGGCCTGCATTCCCATCCTAGTCTCTGCACAGTTTAAAAAATAAATGAGTTATCGCTTATCAGACATCTTTATGCAAATGTTAATCCCTGGAAGGCATGTGAGGCAGGCAGCGCGTTACTAGCGGAGAACCGCGCCGATTTCATATCTGGAAATATATTAACCCACGTGCGGCTACAACAGCAGGCGAGCGTGTTACTCACTGTAACGCAGCTGCAGCTCTGAACTCCTCCATACATTGTATATGAGTGCAATATTTCCATAACATTTCCAGAACTTGCATTTCTTGTCCCTGTCTCTTTGAAAAAAAAAAATGGCAGCAATTATCACAAATCTGATTTAGGAAAGAAAGGTGACAACCCGAGTGGGAGCTTTAATGGCGGCAATGATGGTTGTCACCCACCTTCCCAGAAACAGACTGTCTTTATGAGCTTCTACATTGGTGGGGGCAGTTTGTTTTACTCACATCAGATCACTATTTAGAACCTGGTGCAAAGACCACACTACCCAGAATGCAATCATCCCTGTGCCGATGGGATGCAAAGGATGCTGGGAGATATCAGCTGTGAGGCCTGCACAATAGTGAGCGCAGCTCTGGAGTATAATACAGGATGTAACTCAGGATCAGTACAGGATAAGTAATGTAATGTATGTACACAGTGACTGCACCAGCAGAATAGTGAGTGCAGCTCTGGAGTATAATACAGGATGTAACTCAGGATCAGTACAGGATAAGTAATGTAATGTATGTACACAGTGACTGTACCAGCAGAATAGTGAGTGCAGCTCTGGAGTATAATACAGGATGTAACTCAGGATCAGTACAGGATAAGTAATGTAATGTATGTACACAGTGACTGCACCAGCAGAATAGTGAGTGCAGCTCTGGAGTATAATACAGGATGTAACTCAGGATCAGTACAGGATAAGTAATGTAATGTATGTACACAGTGACTGCACCAGCAGAATAGTGAGTGCAGCTCTGGAGTATAATACAGGATGTAACTCAGGATCAGTACAGGATAAGTAATGTAATGTATGTACACAGTGACTGTACCAGCAGAATAGTGAGTGCAGCTCTGGAGTATAATACAGGATGTAACTCAGGATCAGTACAGGATAAGTAATGTAATGTATGTACACACTGACTGTACCAGCAGAATAGTGAGTGCAGCTCTGGAGTATAATACAGGATGTAACTCAGGATCAGTACAGGATAAGTAATGTAATGTATGTACACAGTGACTGCACCAGCAGAATAGTGAGTGCAGCTCTGGAGTATAATACATAATGTAACTCAGGATCAGTACAGGATAAGTAATGTAATGTATGTACACAGTGACTGTACCAGCAGAATAGTGAGTGCAGCTCTGGAATATAATACAGGATGTAACTCAGGATCAGTACAGGATAAGTAATGTAATGTATGTACACAGTGACTGTACCAGCAGAATAGTGAGTGCAGCTCTGGAGTATAATACAGGATGTAACTCAGGATCAGTACAGGATAAGTAATGTAATGTATGTACACAGTGACTGTACCAGCAGAATAGTTCTTTTGTGGTCCGTGTGTGTTCAGTATCAGTGCTGTTTGTCAACAAAAATGGTAGTATGCAACAGTATTGCATCAGTGTGTTACACTATCTTCGAACCTGCGTTCGGGTTCGGGACCCCCCAAATTTAAACCTAATCCATTTACAAAAGCGGTTACCCGCGGAAACCCGCGGACCCCATAGACTATAATGGGGTCCGTCAGGTTTCCGCCCAGTTTCCGCCCGAAAAGGGAAAAAAAATGCGAAGAGAAAAGCTCTGCATGCAGCGCTTTTCTCTCCGCATTTTTTAAACAGGTTTGGGGACGGAACGGAGAGTGGGCGCAGATGTGAACCCAGCCTTATCTGTATTTGTGGCATGGATCTGCGGCCAGCACATGGACCCACGGAAAACACGATAGTGTGCATAGGCCCATTGAAATGAATGGGTCAGTGAGCTCTCCGGGAATTCTAGGATTGCACTTTGAAATAACACAAAACATAACATTATTTAAAGTAATAATAACAAGTAATATGAAATAGTTACATTGTATTTGTAGTGAGTAGACTGGAGGGGGGTGAAGCCCTGGCTCTGCTGACACTTTCCCCCACTCACCAGGATTGTTTAAGGCTCCAGGCAAGAACATGAAAATAACAGAAACACAATGACAAGGTGAGCAGAGCGCACACGTGTCCTGCGGAGCTGAAATCACCACATATCAGAGGGATATCCACAGACCTGGGCAGGAAAAACCCACCCCCAGCTCTCTGCAATCTTCTATAATATCCCATTATGTGTAATAATCTGTTTCGCGATGTTCTGCTCCACTTCCAGCAATGATTAAGCCGCATTTGACAATAAAAGTGCTAGAATATTTTAATTTACACATGTAACATGGCTACCGCTCCAGGGCAAGTAAATATTTGATAAATGCAATCCATGCGAGGCTGGTGAATGTATGTGCGAGAGAGTGTGGGACGCATCATAGTCCTAAATGAAATGAGAACTGCGAGGTGGTACTGTGTATATATACAAAAGAACAGCTACTGAGAATTACACCCAGTATACAGGACAAGAGAAGTGGTACTGTGCAGTGTCCATATATACAGAATAAGAGCGGATACTGAGAATTACACCCAGTATACAGGACAAGAGAAGTGGTACTGTGCAGTGTCCATATATACAGAATAAGAGCGGATACTGAGAATTACACCAGTATACAGGACAAGAGAAGTGGTACTGTGCAGTGTCCATATATACAGAATAAGAGCAGATACTGAGAATTACACCCAGTATACAGGACAAGAGAAGTGGTACTGTGCAGTGTCCATATATACAGAATAAGAGCGGATACTGAGAATTACACCAGTATACAGGACAAGAGAAGTGGTACTGTGCAGTGTCCATATATACAGAATAAGAGCAGATACTGAGAATTACACCCAGTATACAGAGCAAGAGAAGTGGTACTGTGCAGTGTCCATATATACAGAATAAGAGCAGATACTGAGAATTACACCCAGTATACAGGACAAGAGAAGTGGTACTGTGCAGTGTCCATATATACAGAATAAGAGCAGATACTAAGAATTACATCCAGTAGTATACAGGACAGGAGAAGTGGTACTGTGCAGTGTCCATATATACAAAATAAGAGCAGATACTGAGAATTACAGCAGTATACAGGACAAGAGAAGTGGTACTCTGCAGTGTCCATATATACAGAATAAGAGCAGATACTGAGAATTACAGCAGTATACAGGACAAGAGAAGTGGTACTGTGCAGTGTCCATATATACAGAATAAGAGCAGATACTGAGAATTACACCAGTATACAGAGCAAGAGAAGTGGTACTGTGCAGTGTCCATATATACAGAATAAGAGCTGATACTGAGAATTACACCCAGTATACAGGACAAGAGAAGTGGTACTGTGCAGTGTCCATATATACAGAGCAGATACTGAGAATTACACCAGTATACAGGACAAGAGAAGTGGTACTGTGCACTGTCCATATATACAGAATAAGAGCAGATACTGAGAATTACACCCAGCATACAGGACAGGAGAAGTGGTACTGTGCAGTGTCCATATATACAGAATAAGAGCAGATACTGAGAATTACACCAGTATACAGGACAAGAGAAGTGGTACTGTGCACTGTCCATATATACAGAATAAGAGCAGATACTGAGAATTACACCCAGTATACAGGACAAGAGAAGTGGTACTGTGCACTGTCCATATATACAGAATAAGAGCAGATACTGAGAATTACACCCAGTATACAGGACAAGAGAAGTGGTACTGTGCAGTGTCCATCCATACAGAATAAGAGCAGATACTGAGAATTACACCCAATATACGGGACAAGAGAAGTGGTACTGTGCAGTGTCCATATATATAGAATAAGAGCAGATACTGAGAATTACACCCAGTATACGGGACAAGAGAAGTGGTACTGTGCAGTGTCCATATATACAGAATAAGAGCAGATACTGAGAATTACACCCAGTATACAGGACAGGAGAAGTGGTACTGTGTAGTGTCCATATATACAGAATAAGAGCAGATACTGAGAATTACACCCAGTATACAGGACAAGAGAAGTGGTGCTGTGCAGTGTCCATATATACAGAATAAGAGCAGATACTGAGAATTACACCCAGTATACAGGGCAAGAGAAGTGGTACTGTGCAGTGTCCATATATACAGAATAAGAGCAGATACTGAAAATTACACCCAGTATACGGGACAAGAGAAGTGGTACTGTGCAGTGTCCATATATACAGAATAAGAGCAGATACTGAGAATTACACCCAGTATACAGGACAGGAGAAGTGGTACTGTGTAGTGTCCATATATACAGAATAAGAGCAGATACTGAGAATTACACCCAGTATACAGGACAAGAGAAGTGGTACTGTGCAGTGTCCATATATACAGAATAAGAGCAGATACTGAGAATTACACCAGTATACAGGACAAGAGAAGTGGTGCTGTGCAGTGTCCATATATACAGAATAAGAGCAGATACTGAGAATTACACCAAGTACACAGGACAGGAGAAGTGGTACTGTGCAGTGTCCATATATACAGAATAAGAGCAGATACTGAGAATTACACCCAGTATGCAGGACAAGAGAAGTGATACTGTGTCTTATGAGCTAACTGTGCAGTGCCCATAATTCCATGTCAATCAATGTATATGGACACATCATTTGCCTTCAGTAATACCATTTTCTTGGTCCAGGTAATACATCAGTCCCCTCTGTTGAAGAATGAGCAATTTGCACTTGGATAATTATAACATGACACATATTTTTAGGTAATGATTTCCTGTCAATAGCAGGTTCACCCCCTACACACCTCACAGTGTATTGTGAACCTCCTGATCAGCGTCCTGTCATTTCTCCATCACCACCACCCCCATCATCAGGCCCTGGATGTTTACTGACTGCTGAGCTGCACAAACTTTCCAGTAAAAACTCCAATGGAATAACAATGACAGCGGCGCAGGCAACAAAGTGCAACCAGCTTCATGGCAAATTAAAACCAAACACAAGAGGGGAGGGGGTGTAGGGATGACTTCAGGAGGAACCGCAGTCACAGTGTCCGCTCCATACATATACTATAGCTTGGAAACCAATATTTGGCTGCACAATTGCAATTTTTATTTTTTACAAAAAAGTGCCCTCCTTTTTTGGCACAGGGCAGCAAATAATGAAATGTTGCAGTATTATATAATCCAGTTGGCTATAATCTACCATGACATGGGCATTTTTGAGGTAAATGACAATCACAGATGACCAAAATGCGTCATTAAAAAAAAAAAGCATTGAAAAATGGGTTCAGATGGATGAATAAAATTTTTTATGAAGGCAGACCCCCTTATAGGTCCTAATAGGGCATTCTAAGGTGATAAAATGGGGAAGTCCCAATTGTAACCCCCTCTATGATAACTAGATTGTCATTGATGAGCTACAAAGGGGTTATACCTAGTGGAGAGGCCCACAGCTCACGGTTAGTGACATCATCATGCAAGTGCTATGATGTCATCACTCAGCTGAGTGTCACAAACTGACTTCAGGTCAGGGTCCAGAACTGGGCCATTAAAGGAGGTCAATGGACCCATAGCCAGCGTCGGACTGGCCCACCAGAATACCAGAGGATCCTCCAGTGGGCCCAGGCTCTAACACAATAAAGGTTCAGCAAAAACACTAAATTGTGAAGGTTATTATGGTCTATTTCTCAAGGGTTTTTGGATGGTGGTCCCCCAGAATAATTTTCACTGGTGGGCCCAAACAACCATAGTCCGACACTGCCTATAGTTCATGGGCACAACTATAGAAGGTAGGTCCCATCACGGCAAAGGCCTAGGAATCCCACTACCACAAAAGACAGCAGTACTGTATATTGCATATTAAAGGGATTCTGTCACCTGAACCATTATATCAATCCAGCCCACAGATAGATAGGTTAGAATCACCTCAAACAGTGTTTTCCCCATGTGAATTGCCGCCTCTGTTGCCGAGATATCACCTTTTTTGTCAATATGCCAATAAGCTTGGGAGCAATGAGAGTGCAGACATTGCTCCAAAGAGCTCATTTGTGATATCTCGGCAATGGAGGCAGCGGTCAACAAGGGAAAATCACTGTTTGATTTTGGTGACAATAACCTATCTATCTGCAGGGCTGGGGTGATATGCTGTGGTCTGGTGACACTAACCTATCTATCTGCAGGGCTGGGGTGATATTCTGTGGTCTGGTGACACTAACCTATCTATCTGCAGGGCTGGGGTGATATACTGGGGTCTGGTGACACTAACCTATCTATCTGCAGGGCTGGGGTGATATGCTGGTTCTGGTGACACTAACCTATCTATCTGCAGGGCTGGGGTGATATGCTGGTTCTGGTGACCATAACCTATCTATCTGCAGGGCTGGGGTGATATGCTGGGTCTGGTGACACTAACCTATCTATCTGCAGGGCTGGGGTGATATGCTGGTTCTGGTGACCATAACCTATCTATCTGCAGGCTGGGTTGATATGCCGGGCTCTGGTGACACACTCCCTTTAAGATTAGAGGGCCCCTAGTCCCAATTTTGCATTTTTTTCCCCAGGGTCTTATTTTCTTGGATAATCCTCCTATGTGTCCCAATTCCCCCATTACCCACCTTCACCTATTTCTATAGGTACCCCACCAGGGGCGTAACTTGAGCAGAGGATGCAGCTGCATCAGGGCCCAATAGCCATCGAGGTCCATAAGGTGTCTCTTCTCAATATGAAAAGGTCAGTACTATACGATACATTACAGTTGGGGGGCCTGGTAGCTTCATGTTACGCCTCTCTACCCCACATAGCGTATTATAGATTTTGGGACAGTCAGAGAGAGGGGGTTGTCTGGTACAGAGACCAGCTTTCCCCAGTCCTCTTAGGCCCCATAACTAAGGGTGAACCGACCAATTGGGCTCCTGATCAGATGAGAGTCAGAATTTCAAAGGAAGGCAAAATTTCTGGCCCAGTTTAACTGTTTCAAGACTATAGTACATAGTAAGGGGCCCATGACCTTCGATGCCCAGGGGGCCGGTGTCACTCTCAGCCCCTCAGCAGCGTCATGTCCCGCAGAATCGATTATATTGGCCGCTTACACTACAGGCTGATTCATTTTTCTCAGTGATTTTTCTCCGCAGCCTGCATTGAGCGCTGGATTTCGCGCCGGCACGGACGAGATCCCACAGTGAGATAGTGGCGATGTATAAATATCGCTGTGATCAGTGCGGCTGCCGCAGCAGCTATGTCTAATTCTGTCCTCTGAATGGTACAGCTGTGTCTGATCTTATAAGAGCCGGGCTGCAGCTGCGCTATCTCATCGGCCTTACTGCTCGCCGGATCTGCTGCCCTAAGCACAATCTGCGATATTGGGTTTACAGGAGAAAGAAAAAAAAAAAGAGCTGAGTGTTATCCATTTTAACCCCTCCACCACCAGACCCTGCTCTGATGGATGGATGCCCCTGAAAGTTGTCAGGCAGCTGTAAACCGGAGCAATCTGATTACAGGACAGGGATCTTAGGTCAGAAGTGGACGCCGCAGCACTGGACACTGCGCTACACTGCATAGCAACAGCCGCCGCTGTCTGGACTTGCTGTGGAGTTGCTAGGTGGCATGTATAATTTATATAAGTTTTCTCTGTATAAAGGGCTGTTCCAGGATCCCCCATAGATTGCGGACGTGGATGCGGCATCGCTTACTTTTTATGATCTCTTCACATCTCGTATTTATTTCATGGGAAAGCTCCTGGCACATACATTGAATGAGTCTATAGGCCCCCATGTATACAGCGCATGCCCGTGTACCCTGTTAGAGGCTTCCGGGGAATACTCCCAATATAGACTATGTCCATCTGAAGTAGAAAACATCCATCTTTACATTAAAATCGTACGAGACAACTTTTGAGAAGCGACATCTGGAAGATTCCATGGAGGGATAGAAAACTGCGGCACATAATGGTCATAAAGGTTTAGGCCCTATGTGCCACCCATTTATATAGGGCACAACCTCCTTATACACTATCACAAAAGTACATATGGCACACCCCAATATGAATACAGACCCCCAAAACCTAGACCCCACACCAGACCCTCTAAAGAAATACAGACCCCAAACCAGACCCCCTAAACAAGTACAGATCCCACACCAGACCCTCTAAACAAATCCAGACCATCAAAACCTAGACCCTACACCAGACCCCCTAAACAAATACAGACCTCACACCAGACCCCCTAAACAAATCCAGAAACCCAAAACCTAGACCCCACACCAGACCTGCTAAAGAAATACAGAGCCCACACCAGAAACCCTAAACAAATACAGACCCCACACCAGACCTTCTAAACAAATCCATACCCCTTAAACCTAGACCCAACACCAGACCCTCTAAACAAATAGAGACCCCACACCAGACTCCCAAATCATAGATCCCACACTAGACCCTCTATACAAATATAGACCCCACATGAGACTCCCAAATCATAGATCCCACACCAGACTCTCTATACAAATGCAGACCCCACACCAGCCCCCTAAACACACGCAGAGCCTAGACCATAGACCCCAGACCAAGCCCCCAAAACCTAAAGACCACAGACCAGACCCCCTTAACATATACAAACACCAGACCAGGCCTCCAAAACATATAGACCCCAGACCAGAACCCTAAAACATACAGACCCTAGACCAGACCCCTAAACAAATACAAACCCCAGACCACATACAATACAGGTTCCCAAAATAAACACAGACCCATAAATACAAATGGCCTAGGCCTCATGTGGTGATCCTATATTAGACCTCCATGGCAAAAAGCAGACAAAATTGACTGTTTTCGCCATGGCTCTAACACCTTTGGCTCGGCTGGTTGTCAACTTCTGACTTCAAAGATTGAAAACTTCACCAAATCTGCAGTAAAAAAAAAAAAACCGGGACTAAAATGTCTGTAGGTATTTTCTGCAGTGTGTGGACAGGGTTTATTCACATCCTATCCACTACATTGCTACTGTATACAACAAAAAGTTAGCTGTAAGCAATTACGTTAATGGATATCTGACTATGACTACGGCACGCCTAGTCCCAGCCTAATAGAAATCCCACACAAAATTACCCATTTACAGACCCCAGACCAGAGCTTTTTATAAGCGGAGCAGAGGAACAGGGAGAGGTATGGTGTAAAGGTGTAGAATTTTTGTCTAATCCAGGTGTTTTTTGAGAGTCTACTGGACATTCTGGTAGACATTTTGGACATTCTTCTCACAATTGTGTGCATGACATCTGGTAGGAATCTGTGACACTGTTCATCCCGAGCTTGCTGGTTCATGAATATAATGCCAGAACTATAGTGGTGACTGACACATACCCAAGCTGACCAGTAGAAGACTGAGGGAGAATGAGGAATGTAGTGCCTTAGAGGCCCCGTCATGGCTGCCATTAGTGATTCTCATGGAGGCTCTATAGAAGACCAAGATAAAAAAATGTATTAGAAAACGACTCTGGTTAACAATTTTTTTGTATTTTGGTGCAATGTTGTGTCCCTAAAAATGGAACAATACAACCGTGGGGGTGGGATGTTTTCGGTTCTTGCAGAAGTGATGGCGCCCCCTGGTGTTGTTGCCCTTCCCGTGTTTGTGTGGGGTCCCTTTACACATAATAAAATATATACGGTAAACACAAGTCAATGGACATTTCCTATTTAAAGTAGCGTCACCAAATCACACAAAAGGCGTACCATCGACTTGCATGGGGATCCTTGAGCACTATATGGCGATTTCCCATTGTATGACATGATGCGTCTCTCTTGTTATTCCACTTTTAAGACTCGAGTCTTACAATCCTGATCTCTTAATTGATTTCTACTGGCAAAGACAACTTTGGCGCAATTGGTGGTTGCCTTTCTGTAGGAACATGAGTGAGTCTATGAGGATGACTGTAAAGCGAGTCTCACATTACAAAAACAAGGACCTAACATGGCCTCGCTTTTCACAGTCATCCACCGGGCATGACCAGACGCATTTGACTGCTCCAGGTAATTCCGGTTCAGAGCCTTGTTTCTGTAGTCGCCTCCGCAGTGCAGCCTCTGCCTCCCTGCTCCCTGTGATGTGAATGTTGTGTACATAGAGGTGGATCAAGGCGAGGACATTAAGGGCTCTATTGTCGGTATAATTGCACAGCACCGAATACACTGATTATATTATCATATCAATTATTAGCTGGAGCAGTCTGTCATCCGTGGAAATCACAGAGGTGTCTGATCCGTAATTACAGCCCTGATAATCACCCCGCCTGGCCAACTTCACACTGATGAACCGATACCAAGGAAACTGTAACAAAGTAACCACACCGCGATAAGGAGTCCAACATAGATCTGATTGGTCTGATCGATCACATGCAGTCTCCGGCAGGCCAACCTGCCAGTCGCTGGCTTCTCACAGTTGGCGTTTGTTCACATTACATTTTGTAAACACAGAATACAATAAAATATACAGTAACACAACATACATTCTGTATACACAAAAATATTCACACCACGAATGTGCTCACATCATTTATTTTGTGCTTACACAGGCAATTGTGTGTACAAAAAGCACCTTTTGTGTTCACAGAATTGATTTTTCGGTCACAAAAGTTTATTTGGCACAGAATGTTATTTTGTCTCACAAATTTTATTTTGTGACACACAGGGACTGGTGTAGTTTTGTGGAATAACTCATGGCGATTTTTTGGCACGAGTTATAGTAAATCTGGCAGACTATGTAAAAAAATGGCAAGCGTTGTGCAGGAACTGAGATGCGCCATAGTGCACCAAAAATGTGCCAGGTTGGTCACTTTCTAGGTGCAGCAGCTTTAGTAAATCTTGGCATTGTAAATGTGTTTTGTACTACCAGGTCTACAAAATGCATTAATGTCTTACAAAATAAACTTTTGTGTCAAAAAAATAAAATTTTGTGCAACAAAATAACATACTAAGTGACATTCTGTATGACAATATAACATTTCGTGTAACAAAATAACATTCCCTTATGTCCTACAGCAGCACAATATGAGGTATTTCTACCCCTGTTTGTTGATAGGACAGGTGGAATTTTTAATTAACATAATTTATGCATGACTATGGTTCTCTATAATAGGGCAAAAGAGACCTCCCCCCTAGTGTTTTTTTCTGTCCTGTGTGGTGGAACAGGTGGAGGGAGGTCTTTTTTGTCCTCCTATATTTTGTTTTTCCCTAAAGTTTGTTAACTTACCTTTGGACAGTCAGTCCTAAGTACTATAGAGCAAGGAAACCCTCCCTAAGGGATCTACTTGCTACATCCCCATATTGTGCTGCTATAGGACGTAAGGGAATTGTTGATTATGATGTTAATCTGTTTTTCCATAGTCCTAACAGCAGCACAAGCTTCCCTCCGTAAGGTAGAATTATTTTCTTTATAACTAACAGGAAGGGGGGAGGTCTCTTTGCCCTCTTATAGGGTACCATAGTCGTGCATAAATTATGTTAATTAAAAATTCCGCCTGTCCTATCAACACACAGGGGCAGAAATACCCCATATTGTGCTGCTGTTAGGACTAAGGGAAAACAGATTAACATCATAATCAACGATTCCGTGTGACAAAATAACATTCTGTGATAAAATAACATTCTGTGCAACAAAATTATATTCTATTCGACATTCTTTGTGAAAAGATAACATTCTGTCAAAAGTAGGTTTTGTGACGCAAAATGATTTCTGTGATCACAAAATGAATTCTGTACACAAAATAAACAGCATCACAAAAATTATTTCTGTACGAACAAAACATATTTTTGTGACCATAAAGTGGATTCTGTGATCACAAACATCAACTCTGTGCTGGTAGGATTTCTGAGACCCTGTTCACATGCACGCTGCTTATTAGAGGTGGAATTGTATTGGATAAGCCCCAGTGAATGGATGTCATCCTCAGTCGGATCTGCTGCATACATGGCAGCAAATCCGCAGCAGAAATCTGACGGTCTGTTAGATTTCTGACATGTAAATATATGTTAGATTTTGAACTGATGTGTGAACAAAGCCTTATTTAGCAGAATTCCTAGCATGTTCATGTAAGTTTGACAAGCATGAGATTTGTAGCGGTAGACACGACCCTTGTGCCATTCCTTAACACATTAGTGTAAGTTTTAAAGGGCCCTTGCCCTGTCACTTGTCACTAAACTGCAGCTCTGATGAAATGTAACCTCCCCTCCCCCCATGTCACTGAAGACAGCTGCTACTCCTCTCATATCATAAGATATGTGGCGTAAAAGGATCTAATATAGATAACAACAATCTACAACTGCTTACACTAAGGAAGCAAGGTGCTGCTAGGAAAACAAACCTCAACATGGCGCCCCATTGATATGTGTTAGGACCTGGAACTGCACAGGATGCGGACCATTACACTGTACTTGTCTCCATGTCAGGTCATTTTTTCACTTGGGTACCTTTAAAAATTACCAAAAATGATCAATATAACACTGAATTAGGGGGTAGAATTATAGTTAGTACATGACCTTTGTCCCTCCTCTCTATGAACCACTTCACTAATTCAAGGGAGTCTATCATTCGCAAAAACACTTTTAAGCTAATGGCACGTTGGAATAGCCTTTAAAAAGGCCATTCTTCTCCTACCTTTCCTTGTTTTCTTCTCCCAGCTGATTCCAAGATAATTTGTTTCTTCATGTATGTAAATGAGCACCACGGAGCACCCGGGGCGTACCTTCTCTTCTGCGAGCACCCATCGCGTCATCACTTCTCACCTCCCCTTCGTCTGTTGTGGTGACTCCCCTCTTGGTCTTCTTTCTTCTCAGTTTTCCCCGGCAGCGAATTCTCGCGACTGTGCATGCGCAATTGGGCCGCCATTTTCCGGTGGTCTGTCACAAGAGCGTGGAAGAGCCGATTGCGCATGCGCACAGCTCTGCGTATGAGGACTTAGAAGAAAGAAGATACAGAGAAGACCAAGAGGGGAGTCACCGCAACGGACGAAGGGGCGGTGATAAGCGATGACGCAATGGGTGCTCGCAGAAGAGAAGGTACACCCCGGGTGCTCCGTGGTGCTCATTTACATACATGAAGAAACAAATTATCTTGGAATTGGCTGGGAGAAGAAAACAAGGAAAGGTAGAAGAAGAATGGCCTTTTTAAAGGTCATTCCAACGTGCCATTAGCTTAAAAGTGTTTTTAGACTTCCTTTCAAGCCAAGAGAGGTCACGAGACACTTCATTGAAACCAGGTCCTCTAAATAACAGGAAGTCCCCTGAGTAAGCGGGGGCGTGTCTAATTTCTTTTATCTCCCTTGACTGGCACATTGAAGACTATAGCACGGAATTGAGGGTAACATTAGGGTTTGTACATGACCTTCCAAAGTGGCAGCCAGGGGCCTGGAAAATGCTTTCATAATAAAAAATTTTGGGGTTGAATTGTATATTGTACATGACATTCCTAAGTGACACTTAGGGGTCTAGATAATAGCTTATTTATGGCTCGTGCCCTCCTCTCTATGAATGCCTTCAACCATTCAGCAGAGCCAAAAGAGGTCATGTTAAAAAATTCCTTGAATCCAGGTCTTCTAAATAACAGGAAGTACCTTGAGTAAGCAGGGGCGGGTCTAATTTCTATCATACCCCCTGACTATCACATTGAGGACCGTAACATTGAATTACAGGTTGAAGTTGTGGTTAGTCCAAGGTGCCAATCGAGGGCCTGGAAAATAGCTTATGACCTGTACCCTTTCTGTAGACGAACCCATTCAACCACTCAGCAAACCCAAGAGAAGTCACATGACACATTTTCTTAAAACCAGGCCTTCTAAATAACAGGAAGTGCCTTGAATAAGCGGGGGCAGGTCTAATTTTTTCTATCCTACCTGACTAATACGTTGAAGGCCATAACACTGAATTAAGGGGTGGGTTATGGGTAGCACATGACCTTCCACAGTGCTAGTCAGGGGCCTGGGAAATATTTTCATAATACAAAATTTTGGGGTTGAATTGTATTTTGTACATGACTTTCCAAAGTCTGGAAAACAGCTTTAGATCTGTGCCCTTTCTCGCTATGAACCCCTTGAACTATTTATCAGAGTCGTAAGAGGCCACATGATAAAAGTTCTCTGGATAACAGGAAGTACCCTGAGTAAGCGGGGGCGGGTCTAATTTTTTCTTTGCCCAATTCAGCACTTTGAGCGCCATCCTGGAGGCTCAGTTGAAGCAACTTATATCATCATCTAATGTAAGAGGATCTCGTCCTGGTACTACCCACCTATCCTCATTGTACTTAAAAATACTGTAAGTCACTTTAGGATGTGAGTGGAATCCACATTATAGAGTGAGGCAGCAGCTTCATATCATCCTCCGTTTTGTCTCCTAGCAGTTTGGGATCATGATCTCTTGTTCCATCTCCTCTCTTTGTCTGGAATACGCATCTCTTGTTCGTTAATGATGAGCAGTTTCAGCAATTATCTGTAAAAGAACCAGATTTTCTGCAAAGCTGGATGTGGAGAGATAAAGCGTGAAAATAAGTAAAAAAAAAAAAAAAAATATCTAGAAATACAAAAAAAAAAAATATATATATATATAAATAACTAAAACGATAAAGATAAAAATGAAGGAAAATATATATAGTCAATAAATATATATTTTTTTAATTTCTAACAGTGTAAAATATTTTTTTCGATTAAAAAATTAAGTTTAGATAAAAATAAAAAATGCGATAATTTTTTAAAAATGAAACGATAAAAAATAAAAATAGAAAAAAAATTAAAAATAAATTAAATGACTATATTACTATAAAAAAATTCCAAAAATGAAAAAAAATATAAAAAATGTAATTAGAAAATATAACTTAAAAAAATGAAAGGAATATATTACATTAAAAAAATTGCAAAAAGGAAGAAAATCTAAATATAAAATTTAAATGAGATAAAAAATTAAAATAGAAAAATATAACTTAAAAAAATGAAATAAATATATTACATTAAAAAAAATTACAAATATGAAGAAAATCTAAATATAAAATTTAAATGAGATAAAAAAATTAAAATAGAAAAATATAACTATAATTGAATTTAATATATTACAATAAAAAAAATTACAAGAATGAAGAAAATATAAAAACTTTTTTTTTTGTCTTTGCATTGTCTGGTGCCCCTTCTCCCCCCCTACCGCTCAGACGTGTGTACGGTGGGGGTTGTGGAGAATGGGGGGCTTAGCGGATGTGTGTTGTAGGTGCTAAGGAGAGAACAGATTGTCGGCTATGGTGATTTGATGAGATTTATACTGGAGAGGCAGATTTTCCGTGGCTGCAATGCTTTTAAATATGTTTCTCTACTAATCCTCAAATACAGCGGTCTCACAAGGAGACATTTCCCCTGGCGCCCTTGCACGCGCTCTCTTGCCCTCCCGCACGCTCTGGAGGTCTAACTTGACATCTTGCGCCATTGACTAAAGTGTATTTGATGTGAGATGTAGCACAGACGCCCGGCCGCTCTGCACCTTTCATGATGGGTTGAAAAGCCCAATTCAAGCAAAAGAAGAAGGATCCAGAATTATCCGGAAGGAAAAAGTCGCCTCATTAGGAGCGGCATTATACAGAGAGCATTTAGGTCATGTATAGGTTGGCAGATGAAGAACTTTAGCTGAGGCCTATATATAGGGTTAAAAGTGAATGCTTCAATTCAGGATGGGGGCACATACATAATCTGGGAATATGGTGGCGTTACATGATGGGGGGAGTAGTGCCGTGTGGTGCTCCTAGACTGGGCTCAGCAGATAGTATCACACATGACAGACCTAGATACAGTGACTTATCACACCTGATAGAATTAGATGCAGCAGCCTGCAGACAGTATCACATATAATAGGATTAGATACAGCTCCTCAGTAGACACTATAACATGACACACTTGGATACACAATTCATCAGACATGTCGCTCAATAGACAGTATCACACATGATATGCTTATACACATAGTTTAATAGACATGATGGACTTAGATACACAGCTCTACAAACAGTATTGCCAATCACAGGCATAGAGACATGGCTCAGCAGACAGTATCCAACATGATGGGTTTAGATTGGAATGCTCAGCAGATAATTTCACACATGATAGGCTTAGATACACAGCTCATCCAACAGTACCACACAAGTCAGACTCAGGTACACAGATCTGCAGACAGTATCACACATAGCAGGCTCAGATATGAAGATTCAGCAGACAATATGATAGCCTTAGATATGAAGACTCAGCAGACAGTATCACAGATGATAGGCTTAGATACAAGTCTCAGTAGACAGTATCACACACAATAGACTTAGGTAGATGACTCAGCAGACATTAGTACATATGATAGGGTTAAATACACAGGCTCAGTAGACAGCATCATATGTGAAAGACATAGATACGAAGGCTCAGCAGCCAGTATCACACATGACAGGCTTAGATACACAACTCAGCAGACTGTATCACACATGATAGGCTTGGATACAGAGGCTCAGACTAGGACTTTTTTCTCCGCCGCTTTCATTTTTGAAACAGCAGACACCTGACTGAAACAGACTCCGTATGTTAATGCTGTTTTTTCCCCTGACGGATCAGAACAACGGAGAGGCGATGCTTGCTTGAACCTAGCGTCATCAGACAGCATTGCACATGATAGGCCTAGATACACAGGCTCAGCAGACAGTATCACACATGATGACTTAGATACACATGCTCAGCAGGCAGTATCACACATGATAGACCTAGATACATATGCTCAGCAGACAGTATCACACATGATAGGCTTAGATACACAGGCTCAGCAGACAGTATCACATATGATGACTTAGATACACATGCTCAGAAGACAGTATCACACATGATAGGCTTAGATACACAGGCTCAGCAGCACCCAGTACCTGGGAATGATTCTATAATGGATTTTTCAGTAAGTCTTCTATTTCATATCAGATCAGCCCCCAGGACAGTCTCAAGCTGCACTGTCTGTCTGTCTCTCTGGCTGTCTCTTCCTATCATCTCCCCTTGTTGGCTCCCTGTCTCTCTCTATCACCTGCTATCTGGTGCCTGTGACCCTCTGCCTGACTCTCGCCATCTCCCTCCTCCCCTCTCAGGCTGCGCTCTCCCTTTAATCTGTCACATAGAAGTTGTCGGAAGAGATTGAGGATTTGATCTGATGGATTTTCTCCATCCTCGGTGCACATTCCTGTTGTGCTGTGCCCTCAGCGGACGTGCAATATGTAGATGAAAGATTCCTCCTCAACTTAGAGCCATGTTTTATCGACTTATTAAAGGAATTTGATCCCACTCAATGAGCGAGTCCGACTTCTTTAAGTGATGGCAAAGTATAAACCGCAATTTTTATGGCTTTTCTAGGAAAAGTTCCTACGCTATGGATAGTAAATAGTTAATATTAAAAACTGGGGTCATCTAAAATCTCATTTGCTGCAAAGAAGTGTCTGATCACTATGGTGGCGACAGTCGATGAAACATCTGTTCGTTTTCCGTTTTCTGACTGTGGACCCATATCATATATATATATATATATATATATATTTATATATATATATATATATCTCAAACAGCTGGCCTTGTTGTCCGTAGCAACCAATCCGAACGCAGCTTTCATTTTTTAAACTGCCTTCTGCTGTGCTGTCATTGGTTGCCAATGGCAACAAGATCGCCCTGTGATTATGGGGGAAGATATTTTCCTGCGCACAGCATACTTATGCTAGGTTCACATCTGCCCCGGATTCTCCGTTGTTCTGGTCCACCGGGAGACCCGAACAACAGAGAGCCGGATCACTAAAACAGCGGTTACTCGCGGCCACTGGCGGACCCCACTGACTATAATGGGGTCTGCCATTTTCATACTGAAGACTGCGGAAAGAAAAGTCTTCCGCGAAGGATTTTTCTCTCCACCGATTTCTGCCGCAGAGTCTCCAACGTCACAGTTCTGAACTTACCCTTATGGCCCATTCACAGGATGGAATTTGGAGCCAATTTTGAGGCAAATTCCGCCTCAAAATCTGCTCCAAAAACCACTCAGAATCTGCCTCCCATGGTTTTGGAAGGGAGACAGTGATGAACGCTTCTCTTTCAGTGTGAAGAAAATGAAGCGTTTAACCCCCCCCCGCTGGATCAACCGCAGCAACCGCGGCGCAAGATGCCAGACTCACACTTGATTGGTCCCAATGTATATGACTCTAATTATCGTGCAAATGCATGGCGGAAAGCTGCGGCTTTTCACCACAGGGCTGGTATTTGGTGAGCATTTTCAGGTGGAAAACCATCTGTGTGAACGTACCCATACTGTCTAATAACCCCTATGGCAGTCAACTCTTCCCCATCTCAAAAATGGTTGATAACAGAGAACAATACAGATCACCTCTTCAATATGCTGCAGTGCGTAGGATGGAAATCACTGCCATCTCATATAATGATGCCCTGGAAATTCAGAATATCATTATCGGGGGCGAGGGGGCGAGAACAATGAGGTCTCGATGTATCTACAATTAGCCTGAATGTCATTGACTCCGCACTATGTATCTCCTATAGGGACCTTAATGCAGAGATTCCATACATGTGGGCCAAAATATCCTGACGCAGGGGTCACATCATGTACCCGCACATTGGCGCTGTGGTCACATTCACGCATTTGTTGGCGTTTTGCGGTAGTTTTTGGGTTACTTGAAACTTTGTAGTAAATGGGAATTCAAAAATTCCAGGCCTGGAGGCGTAGGGGGCGTTTTTGGGCTTGTTTTCCATAATGGGACAGGACTGTGTGTGTGAACCGTATACTGCAGTGTCTTGCGTGCCCACTATAGATGTTTTTGTTGATTTGGTATGGAGTCCTGCACCTCTCCAGACCGCACATTGATTCTCTGGTAATTTGGACGGGTGTTATCTCCGTCTGGATTCATTGCGGTGGATTTCACGTAGTTAAAAAAAAAAATCAATTTTCTCCCTTATTTTTTATTTAATGGAGGTTTTGTGCTCTGTGAGAACCCGACAACCTGCGACGCATTCCCCAGTGCCCGTGTCATACACACCGTCCACCTGCACTGGCAGCTGTACCCATGAGCCCATATCACCCCTCGCCCCAGCCTTCCATGCAAGCTGCTGGAATTCCCATGCTCTGCAGAGCTCTGCGCTGCAAAGGGAGGAAAGGGGGGAGGGCGATGGGAATTGGACCTGCTGTTTCCATTCACATTGTGAGCACTTGCTGGGGGGGAGCAGGCAGCCAACGAAAAGCGATTTCAATGCAGAGGCAGCGGGTGTCAGAGCATCCGTCCCCTCTTGTCTGAGGACTATTGTCAGAGCAGCATACAGCCTGGCTGAAACATGTGGCAACTCTCCCACATGTCCTGAAGAGGGTTAGTCACCGCTGCTGGCATATTAACCTCTTCGCGTCCAAACCGTGCCGCCCTCTGACACCCATCCTCCTCTTAGCCTATATTTAATATGACATTTTGGCATGACTGCCACCCTGAAAATACATGTATATACAACAGGCATTGTTCTCCTGGCACAAAAGGGCTGAATAAAAAATGTAAAAAAATTATTTAGTAAAGCTCCTTTTGAGGTTGCCATATTGGGCCCAGCTATGGAGGACATATAGTGTCAGTGCGAAATCTAGCCCTAACTATCTTTGCTTTCCGTTCTTGCCATTTAGGTGGTGTTGGCCTGCAGAGGAGCAGCTTCTGGGCTCATCTTACAATTTTTTACTGGTCCCCCTCCTCAAAAAAAAGTCATTTGCTATTTACCATATTGCTGCCTTCTAGGGGTGTAATGTGAAGATCAATGGAATTTTTGGAACAAGATCCTCCTACTATGATGCATCATGTATGTGACAAAGGGACTTTTTGATCCAGGACCCAGAGGTGAATTTATTCTTTGTACCCCCAATGTATGCACCTGCTACCCTCTTATTTGGTAGAGGGTTCTTTAGGCCCTGTGAGGTACAGAGTCTGGGTGCATCGGCCCCACTGGCAAACAATGGGGAAGCATCCGGCAGTCAGTCCAGGTGACTCTCCTGCAGCTGGGGAGCAGGACTGCGGAGAGCGAACGTGCTCCCAGCCTGGGATCTTGCACTGCGACAGTCTGAAGTGGCACTGTCCAGGAATGCGGATTAGCATTAGCCCTGTCGAGCTCAATTAGCCTCTGATGTGGGCCTTTCCTAGAGGGAGGACATTATGCGGGATGTGTCAGATGACTCGGGGCCCTGATGTCCGGACTCACGTCCAGCATCTCCTCCCTGCAGCCTCCTATCACTTCTCTCCGGCCTCTGTCATCCAACTTTCCTCATCAGGTTGGACAGTGTTCGTCAGTCCTGCCAGTTTAGCTCAATGGACCCAGCAGAGATGCCAAGATTAGCAGGAAGTGCCAGCGCCATCATGGAGATCTTCATCCCGCTGCATAAAGAGGGGATAATACAAGGTGGCAAAGCAAATCTCCAGTCATCTCATCACTATATATCAATGAAACCCTCCTAGGTCACCAATGATGGTCAGGCCAGAAACTAGAACCTTATCTACTGTGTAGTTTAGGCTCTTACTTTGTCCCATAATGCATCTCTGTTTTCTAATTTTCCTAATCAGAGGCGGAATTTAGTTGGGCATGACTGTGAAGGAAGTGATGTGATAACCATTCTGGGCACATTTTAGGCTTGGAAAATTGGTTGTCACACACTTCACACCTATTAACCTAGCTAGGCTGTGGATAGGACAAAACCATACAACGTCTCCGACCATACTCTGGGACGATGACCTGCACTGGTACATGCCCTTGACACAATATCTCCTGCCATACCTAAATGTGTGCCTGTGCATGCCCATTGCCGAGCTGAAGAGCCCTTGGGAGTCAAAAAGCCAGATTCTGAAACTTTCCACCCAAAAGTTTTTTGATACCTAGAATGGAGCAGTTTGGCTTTGACCTTCTGCACCCCACAGGACATCCTCCCATATGGAAAGTACTTCACTTCTACATTTTATGGGGCTCACCCTAGATTTTAGGCACTGAGATAATCCTATAGTCCTATAGAGAAGCATGCACCATTACTCAATGGATTTTATTGAAGGTGTCCATCCCTCCATGGAAATTTTATTTATGGACCCCTTACTGACCAGCACTGGGCTAGCGATGACCGCCTGGACAATGGATATGCTCCCTCTCTTGATGACAGAGGATCGAAACTGAGTCCTCTATATATATATATATATATATATATATATATATATATATATATATACAGTATATTGGACTTTGATGGCCAATAACAAGTTCTAACATCACTGACTCCCATCACTATATTTTGATACTGTATGTGGCTTCCCAGGAGTGATACCTCAGTGTTGGCTACCATTTTCCAGAGGTCCTGTATGCAAAGGGTGACTTTCAGTGGACAATATCAGTCTAGGGTGTCAGAAGAAGTCAACTCACCCAAGCAAAGTCCATACCCAGATGGACAATGGATGTGCTCCCTCCCTTAATGATAGGGTGGCAAAATTTTTCAGAGGTCTTGTATATATGTATGTGGTGGTCTTCAATGTCTGATGACCAGTTGTAATGTCATTGGCTCCAATCATTCATGTTTTGACCATGGATGTGACTACCTAGGAAGCTAACAAGACTGGTGGGAGGTGAATCTCAATGTTGGCCACCATTTTCCAGAGGTCCTTAGACGTATACTGGGTTTCAATACCAGTTGGCAAGTTTCTCCAACAAAGTCCATGGCAAACTTTCTGCTGGACCTGTCCATGGCTGACATCGCAGATTACCTCCACCCCCCACACTGCATATAATAAGATCTCACCTTGCAGAACAAATATTAGAAGAAGAAGAAGACAACACAATGACCCCATCTCCTCGGTAAACATGAGATGTGTTTGTTCAATGGCTGAAGTCAAGCACCTTAATGATCACAATGGCCCTGATGATTAACAAATGAGAGAGGAGGACACTGCAAGGTACTGGGCAGATAAGCATTCAGGGGTCTGCAGAGCATCTCACCCGCAGGTTAATGATAAATAATTATGGTTTCATTCCACTAAAGCGAGTATTCAGTAGCTGCAAGGTCAATACCTGGTAATAGGAAGCTATGGCTCTGTATGGAGTGCACAATATGTCATTATTTATGAGTAGAATGTCGTTGCTCGCTGGTAGCAGATACATCGGGTAGCGAGGGCGCTCAATACCCTGGGGCCTTGAAACCGCCTTTTGTACACAGTCATGTCTATAGTATAGGATGTTTATTATGCAGAGTTGTTTTGGTTGCATTCACAGAAGATATTCAAGGCTATAATCCTACACAGAGTACAGGAAGAGCCGAGAGAAATCCAGAAGCCACTCGTATTTTTAAAAATAGCAGGTTAAAAATAAAGGACTGTCATAAGACGGTGGCATTGAGTATTGAGAGATACCCGCCAGGAAGGTGGTGGGCTCAGTGTCAAACTTAAGTTCCTTGGGTCTGCCAGATAAAATGATTCTTGGGGCCCTCTCTCCACTACTCCATAGGAAATAGGCCACAGTACCCTTCAAATTTCTGTGTTTTCTGCTTGGCCATTGTTGTGTTAGAGCATTTGCCCACCGGAGGATCCTCTGGTACTCTGATGGGCCAGTCTGACACTGTGGGCTGACTGAAAAAAATTCTACAACATCTCCCATCGCTATTTGTGGGATTGGGGGAATAAGTGAACCCAACGGGCACTACAAAATGTTCCTAGAGCAGGTAGGCACGTATGGGCCCACCCTCCAACAACCCCAAAGAAACCATTGTTGTATAAGAGCCTGGGTCCGCTGGGTGGACTGAGTAAAAACAAATTATGAAACATCTCCTATCAATATCGGTGGGGTTGGGGGTGTAAGTGAACCCAGTGGGCACCACAAAATGGCACTACAGCAGTGAGCCACATATGGCGCCATAGATATATGGTAGTGTCACATAATGGCACCAGATACTGAAGGTAGATGTGGAGTAGTAGTTTATTACTGGTCTCTGAGACTGGTACTTTAGGAGGTGCCACAAAACGGTGGAAGAGCAGGCACCCTCATAGGACACCATATCTGACGCAAGGTAGTGTCACATTATGGTGCAGCTACGGCAGGTAGATATGGAGTAGTTGTATTATTAATTCTCGTGACTGGCACTTTGAGGGGGGGATAAACAAATCAAATCCAAGAGGGCGTCCCAATATGGTGACACTGCAGACATGGTGCCAGCTACTATAGGTAGATGTCCTTGACTGGTACTATAGGGGGTGGATGGATCACACCCAAGTGGGTGCCACAAAATGGTAGAATAGGGTGCCATAACTGTCTCATTGTAGTGTTACATAACGGTGCCAGCTACTACAGGCAGGTGTGCAGTAGTGGTTGTATTATTGGCCTCCTATACTGGTACTCTGGGTGCCCCAAGTGGGCACCATAAAAAAGTATCTTGTGATGGCGCTAGCTACTAGTGCCTGAATGTCTTTATGGAATGGCGGCACTGGTAGTAGTGCTGTACGACTGGTGCCACAAATCAATGATGTATTAGCAAAGTTGACCTTATGAATGTAGAAGCCCCTGCGGAGTGGGCTACAGGGTAACAAGACGCCACCACAGACAGTATGGTCTATAGCAACATGTCAGCAATACTACATAGACCTGACAGTGATCAGGTCCATTCAGAAAATCTGCGATAACCCGGCTCTGCCTGTCTTCGAAATTTTGGCACTAAGATGGCAGCTTTGTTTGTTCAATTTAACCCCTTCTCTGCTGCTTGTTTGATGTGAAAACATAACACACACTTCTCACAGCTTAGATACACAAGCCAGCTGCGGGTATCACACACTTGTTAGCTTGTAGATGTGTGGGCAGGTTTACTTGCAGGAGGTTGTTGTTTGTGCTACTCAGATTGAAGTGTTGTTCACATGGACATGTGAGCTATGCCGCCATCTGGTAACTGCGAACACTGAACACACCGCAATGACAACGTTTAACCCTGTTATAACCATGAGCAAGAACCAAAGAAGAAAGAAAAGGAACATACATTATATCTCAAAAAACAGTACTACACATGAAAGGCTTAGATACATGGCTAAGCAGACAGTGCCACACATGAAGGGATTAGATACATGGCCCAGCAGACACATGACAAGATTAGATACATCAGCTCAGCACACAGTATTACTCATGATACAATTAAATATACTGGCTCAGCAGACAGTACCTCAGAAAATAGGCTTAGATACAGAGGCTATAATGATCAGGCTGTTGGATTTTAACTGTCCGATCTTTTTGTCCTTGGGAAGATAAGCCAGTGCAGAATGAATCTAGAAGAGACTTTCTCCCTTCTCCCTACTTGGCTGAGCCGAGTGTGCATGTGTATTGGGATGTCAGGTGAGATAGCTGTTTAGCTGACAGGTGTCTGTGTAGTATATGGGCTGGTTTAGAGTATATAGTACAGATGAGCAAACCGGTGCTTAACAAGCTGGATTAGTTATGAATTTTCCAAAAATCCCCCCAAATTTTTGTGATTCGTCACCCCATCATGATTTTACTCTGGGTTCTCTTCAGACCTCAGAGTTTGATAAGCAGAGGCCCAAAAGAAACATAAAAAAAACACTGATACTCACCTTATCTCTCCTGGGCTCCCTCTGGGATCCTCTTCGGTCATCTTCTGGCCTCCTGGGTGACATCACAGGCCCTGGTGCGCTGTTGAGGCCTGTAATTGGATCTCATTGGTAACATGGGGCGTCTGACGTCATGATGGCACCAGGTGAAGAGACCCCAGAGTATAATAATAGGACTCCTAACTTGGACCCAAAAAGTTTGGTCAGAAACGAAACAGGTGCTGAACCTCCCAAATATTCGTTCAATGAATCTCTCAAATTTTGCCAATCTCTACTACTGTAGATTGCACCAGATTTATCATCCATCATCGGACACTGTAATACATTTGGCGCGCCTCCAGTATGCCAGGTCTATGTTCACATTGCCTATTAGATAGGGTTAGTTAATCTTCCCCTCTTCTGGCCTCCTGGGCGATGTCATAGGCCTCAGTGGACTGCTGAGGCCTTTGAATCGGTTTGCCAATCTCTACTAGATTGCACCAGATTTATCATCCATTTGGTGCATCTCTATACTGCCTGTTCTATTAGATAGGGTTAGTTAATCTGCCCCACCGTCTGTGCATCATATTGCCCCTGGAGAGGTCGCCACCCTGCAGTGCGGAGTTGATCAGTTTCGCTCGGCTTCTTCCTCCATTTCTTTGCAGATGTTGGTTTTGCTGCAGTTTCAGTTCCCAGCAGTAAATAAACTCGCATCCAAGGGAAATCGACAAATCGTGTCCATGACATTGGGAGATAAGAGCGGAGACAGAGGGAGACACAGATAGATCAGCCGTTCTGTAGGTATGTCATGTTGTATGCAGGCAGCTGATAACAGCGAGAGGAGTTGTCCATCAAAGATGATGGCTGAGGTGAAGGAGTCCTGGAGCAGTCGCTAAGGCCAGGATTTGAAAAACATAGCACTTTTCTTTTCCCAAACACAGCGCCACCCTTGTCTACAGTTTGTGTGTGATATTGCAGATCAGCTTCATTTACTTCAATAGAACCGAGCTGCAATACCAGATACAACCATTGGACAGCTGTGGTGCTGTTTCAAGAAGAAAGAAGTCACGTGTTTCCAGTCCTGGACAACCCCTTCATGTGACCCATGACTTCTATCACGTTCTAAAAAATCTTGTTTAGTTGTTTCTTACTTATATCAGTTCCTGGGAAAGCTGAGTGACAACCAACATGGATAATCATCCAGCTTTCCTGGAGTCCTGAATGGCATATCTTCTTAATTATGCAGTGATATATTTTCTGTTCCTGTACTGAGGTATGGATTTGTCAGTCAGAAGCCTGGGAAAGCTGGGTGACAATCACAGCAAATATCAGCCCTTATGGTCTTTTAGTATAGTGGATACATTGGGGCTCACTGCTATGACCCTATCCCATTTTCTATGAAAGGGGGTCTGCAAATTGTATTGTTGTGTGCCCCTTACCTGTACATTTTGGTGGCTTTTTGTTTCATGTATTTCCAGCAGTTTGTGATTGTCGTCACATTGACAACTATTTTCCCATGCCAGCAAATAGTTGTCAGACTATTGTTGAAGCCGGTGGGTGGGTAAGGGTCGAGAGTCTCTACAAAGTAGACAATCCCTTTAAAAAATAATCAGACACCTAAGGATAGAAGGAGGTTTTGGCACCCTTCGGGTTAACTCTTCATGCCCCAGCAACCTTGGTCATCATAGTCATAGCTCTCGGCTACCATGAGACCCCATGTCACACTGTGGTGGCGGTCTCCGTCACCTGTGATGTGTTATAAGCAGCCTGCTATAAAGGGCACACTAGGAATGTGCAGGGATCATTGCCTCTAAGACATAATTTGTGCCCCCCCCTCCATAGACGGCAATGTCTAGCGACAAATCCACAGTATCGCTTATCTCCTCCCCGCCATGATCAGATTTGTTTGTTAACGTTCTGCCGCCTGCGAGGAAAATCAGCGCTTAACACCATTTAACAAGCTGAAAATAATATTTAGCATTCTCTGGTATATTTTTATTTGTGAGGCCTTGCAATACTAAGCAGCCGAGATGGCGCTAGTAGTCCCGTCGCAGTGTAAACCGTGATTTTTATCTGGAAAAATTGAGCATGTGCCATGTCAGATTAGCCGGCGTTCGCAGCCGCTACAGAATCACTGAGACAACTTGTGGCTGAGAATTCACACATTCATCATTGGAGGACTGGTGTGATTCTGCTGCAGAAGGCTTAAAGGGGTGTTCCATTTTTTTCTTTCCGAGACCGGATGATACCTCTTTAGTCCTCTTATTAAATATCACCTGTACACAGAAGTCCTTGTGGTGTCCTTTTCTGTCAAAAAGTCATGGCAGGAAAACTGGGTGACCACTAAGAAAGCTGGGTCACCACCAATATGGAAGTCCATAAGCTGAAATACAACCTGCAATCCTATGTGCATGGATGAGTGGGCATCGATAATGTGACATTTCAGGGTCTCCACCCCCTTCCTCAGGCCCCAGTAAAACAAACCCTTTTATAGGCCCCCACACTGTAAAACATCCGCTTTACTGATCCCCTCACATGGCATATTGCCCCTTTATTGGTCCCCATACAGTAGACTATCCCCATTACAGGCTCCCATACAGTATATGGTCCCATTACAGGCCACAAAATAGTATATTATCCTCATTACAGGCTCCCATACAGTATACTATCAACATTATAGGGTCCTATACAATATACTATCAACATAACAGGCCCCCCATACAGTATACTAGCAACATAACAGGGACCTATACAGTATACTATCCCCATTATAGGCCCCCATACAGTATTCTATCCCCATTACAGGGTGCCATACAGTATATTATTCCCATTACAGGTTTCAATACAGTATAATATCCCCATGACCCCCCATGGAGTACCCATATTGTAGAATGTCCCCATTACAGTATACTATCACCATTAAAGGCCCCCATACAGTAGACAATTCCCATTACAGTCCACCCTACAGTAGACTGTCCCCATTATAGGCCCCCATACAGTAGACTGTCCCCATTATAGGCCCCCATACAGTAGACTGTCCCCATTATAGGCCCCCATACAGTAGACTGTCCCCATTATAGGCCCCCATACAGTAGACTATCCCCATTACAGGCCTCCCTACAGTATACTCGCCCCATTACTGGCTCCCATACAGTAAGTATCCCCACTACATGTTCCCATACAGTACGTGCCAACATTACAGCCCCTCATACAGCAAGGACCTCCCTTACAGGCCCCCATACAGTAAGTGCCCCGGTTACAGGCCCTCATACAGTAAGGATGAAACCAATAAAAGCATGTGAGACTCTTACGCTGAGGGAAAAATATGGAGCAGATCTTATTATGTTCCATCTGCTATAAATTGTTAAAGGTGACAACTATGGCAAATAAATATATGGTTCTCACTGCCCCGCCCCTTTTAAAGTATAACAATGTGTGTGACATGTATATAACACGTTCCTATAAATCAATCATTTAGTGAAAGGATAGGAACCAATCTATCAAGATGGCTGCCTCTATACAGGTAATGGATAAGGACCAATCCATCAACATGGCTGCCCCATACAGTGTATTCTTAGGAAACAATCCATCAAAAATACCCCCTCCCCACTGGACACAGCCACCAGGTGTAGTTCATGTGAATAGGATGGCCATTTTGAGCCTTCATGTCATCAATAACCTTTCTATGTGGGCAGTAGGATAGTAAGATTGGCGCAGCTCATCTGACCGCATATGGCGGTTCTAGGCAACTTTCATTGTCTTCTATGGTGCCGAGGACGGAGGAGAATATTGATTGTGGACAGGAAAGGACGCTGATATCAGCTTGTTATCCGATAACCCTCTCCCCCCGTCCATCGGAGACACATGTCCAATGTAACGTCTTGTCCTCCACATCGCCGTCTCTTATCTGGATCAGGGACGAGAAAACGATATGAATGACTAGACATTATCACAGCTCTGTGACAACAACTCCCAACAGATGCAGCACATTCGGAATTATTCTTCCCCTCTGCCTGACTATTGTTCTATGCAGAGCACAGACATTTCTGGAATTCTGGCATCCATATTGGAGACAATGAACAATCATCATCATCATCATGCGGCTTTATGTTTGTTGCTGACCTGGTCATCACCCAGGGACATGAATAACACCCCATGTCCCCATTGTCCTGTCAAATCTGTCATTAAGACCCCCGGAGCTCATGGAACGTTTCCTCCATCCCCTCTGCTCAATATCGTAGTTATCATATAATTGTCGTTTTCTGTCCGGTTTTAGGAAAGCTGGGTGATCATTGATAAAGCTGCCGGCTATACTTTCCCAGACTCCTGACTGACATACGTGCTTGGGAAACTTACGTAACAACCCCTATGGGAACTCTAATAGCAGTTATATTGCTTGTCACCCAACTTTCCCAGAAACGGAATAGATAGAAACTGAAAGATTTAAGAAATGGCTGACAGAAAAGAACAAATATTGTGATTTCCTTTGAGTGTTTGTGTGTTTTTCTTGTATGGAGTCCGTGTCTCTTTCAGGCCCCGTTGCCCTGGTGATGAGAGGCTCTGAAATGGCGGCGGCCTGGACTGGGCCTACCTGCTGAGCTTCCCTATTGAAAGGTGACAGCCGATGATCAAAGACGCACAAAACCCATATGTTGGGACATCAAAGCCACATGGCGAGCTGCTATAAATCAGTCACGGGGAATTACGGAGTTCGGCCGCCTTTTATTTGTCGATTCAGAATTTATCCCTCTGTAAACCTGGATACTTAAGCCTTGCAATTTACCTAACACAATGGTGGGACATATCCTGCCTTCACAAACTCACGGCGCAGGTCCCATATACTATGTACATGGTGACTGCAACGCTTACATACAGTAGTATACTGCCCCACAAATTCACTCGGTGTAAAATTCTAGATTAACAAATATTCTGGATTATCAGATTTCTGGATTATCAATCTCAATTCAGTCATAATTGCCAATGTTTTAAGATGAGGTTTCGGGAGAACGACGTGTCATGGAAATTTTTGGGCTAGAACGCATCCCTATTAACAAGGCCACACCACTTTTCGTCATGACACCTCTATTTTTGTGCATGTTACACCCATTTTTGTGATATGGGCATGCAATATGCTGGTTTTCTAATGTGACTGCCACATAATGCATACTTACCAACTCTCCATGAAAGTCTGGGAGGCTCCCAAAAAGAGGGGTGTCCTCCTGGACTCCCAAAAGAGTGGGCAAATGTACCGGGCTAGTGGAATGCAGTCATTTAATACGTGACTTGGGCACTTTATATGCTGGCTACATCCCAAAAAAGGGGCACACAAGTGTGGAGGCACAAAAGAGTGTGTGACCCCACACATAAAAGGGTGTGGCTCCACCAATGATCGGCTCGCCAATCTCCTGGACTTCACCGACCAAATTTTGGCACGTATGACATATGACATATTTGTCCACTCTCCCAGAAGCTCCGGGAGGCTCCCAAAAAAAGGGATGACCTATCGGATTCCCAGAAGAGCAGTCAAATCTTGTGGGCTGCCAGGGTAGCAGTCACTTTATGGCCATGTCCGAAAAGGCCAGCACATTTAGTGCTCATATCAAAAGAAAGGAGTATGGCAGTATAGATAGGGAGCGTGGCCATACCTATAGGGCATGGTCATGCCCATAGGTGGGCAGAAATTCCCAGGGTCCCCAAATCCAAGAGCCTTCTAGATGTTGCCCATACCTGGTCCAAACACACATTCAAGGGGCACTGCTGCATGATGTAAAGGGGTGTCATTTGTAAAAATTGGGTTGTGCCTGTGACTAAAAAAAAATATGGCGGCACCTCCTGGAAAGTTCTCCTCAGTTACCAGTAGCAACCAGTCACAGTGCAGCTTCCATTTTTCCAGAGCATTTTCAGAAACGAAAACCTGAGCTAGGGTCTTCGCATTTCGAGACAATATCATGACTCTTGGTATTTCAGTCGTTCCTCGAGAACGTCATCGGCCATATCTATACATCCAATATATAGAATCTGTGATGCAGAGAAGATTTATAGCAGCCACGTGCCAGTAAACTGATGGGATGTAATGAAGTCAGTACGGAGAGACCGAAACGCAGCGAGAGTCAAAATCCCATTTCCAAACTGAGCGACGGGGCCAAGATTCAAGCCCCATTAAACAATCTAGTCACCCTATAGATGAAGAATGAGGCCCTGGAGTGGGTTCTCTCCCTCAAACAACACCTTAGAGCCTCCATTACGCATTTCAGGCCTGCAGTGCATCATGGGCCGCGCTGGCAGGTTTGAGGTTTTGCTGCGCCATCTGTTATCCTTTTGTTTCGGTGCTTTCACAGGTTGAGTTTATTTAGGATTCTCAGAGCATATGGGGAATCAGGAGACGCAAGATGTCAAGTGGGGAGATGCGCACCCCCAAATAAACAAGGATTCGTTTACTTATAATAACCTGAGGATCGCCTGTTCTTTTTCTATTTTTGGAGAAAACAGACAATGAAATATTCGATGTCAGCCAACGCAAACAAAACTTGAGTCGACCTCTTCAAAAAAATAAAAAAGATCTGCGTCTGGAAAAGCAGGGTACCAACAAATAGAACTGACATTGCAGCTCTTATGGGCGTAAACTCAGCTTTCCCATAACTCTGAATGGCACAGCCAGGTGTGTAGCTATAGGGGATGTAGAGGTGGCAATGCTACTGGGCCTTTGAACCTCAGGGGGCCCAAAGCCCTTTATTCAACATAGGACAACTCCAATTTTATAGTGGGGGCCCCATTACATATTTTGCATTGGGGCCCAGGAAATTCAAGTTATACCTATGGGGAAAGCTGCCTTGTTTGGATGTATCGCTACCTATATAAGTTTACTACATGGGTAAAATAGGGCCATGTTCAGATGGTGGGCATTTCCAAAATCTCGGCGGTTCACCCATATGGACTGACCCTGTGGCTTCAAGCACCCCACAGCAGCTGCAAGGTCTGTCTCTATGGTACATAGTCCTTTGGCACCCCTTACCATCCTCACCGCTCCATAGCTCATAGGCCTGCAGGGCATCCTAACCCCCTGCGGGAAAAATTCAGATTTCTGTAGCTGA
Organism: Leptodactylus fallax; assembly: GCA_947044405.1. Lineage (NCBI taxonomy): Eukaryota > Metazoa > Chordata > Amphibia > Anura > Leptodactylidae > Leptodactylus > Leptodactylus fallax. Next base: position 685,682 of record CAMRHE010000258.1, read on the forward strand.
TATTCAGTTTGATGTACTGCATATCCACTGCAGATGTCTGCTAGGTAGAATCCACTTCAGTAAGTGAAATATATTTGAAATCCGTGCTGAAATTTATGTAAAAACTCTGCTGTGTGAACACGTCCTAATGGTTAAGGCTCAAAGACTGGGAGATTTTTAGGTTACTGTCCCTTTAATTACTACAAACTCCTGTCGGTCAGCGATTCTATCATAAAAAATGACAATGGAATCTGCGGGCGGCCATTAAAACACCTTACTTTTCCCGACGACGCTGATTTCATTGCCAATATTCACATTATTGTTTGAAACTGATGGAAGATCGATGAGCGCGTCCTCATCTGGATGACAAAACACACAAAATGTCCATTAGCTGATTACTGAAACGGCCACATTTTGTGACAATGCTTTTAGTGTTCATCCAGATGAGATTTTTTTTTTTTAATTTTTTGAGATTTTTCTGTTAATGACCTGAGGAAACCTCAGACCGGAACGTCACACATTAAATGTAGAATATCTATGACCAGGTGGGCTCAGGAAAGAGGACCTGGCTCTAGGTGGCCCTATCACCCTTACCCCATTTGCACCTGGCTCCATCTCACCATAAGTATCATGATATGGAAAATCCAGGGGGCAATATTAATTTTATTATGCCCTTCTGTATAATAGAGGACCCGGGGGAAAGAGGACCTCAGCTCTAGTAGGCCCTGCACCCTACATATATATGGTTCCATTTTACCATATCCAACAGGACGAGGAGAAACCAGGCGACAGACCCAAAGTTTAGAACGCCCTTCTGTCTTGGAAGGATCATGGAGGCAAAAGTATATGTACCCTAGAGCTGCAGCCGGTACAGGGCCTGAATAAAGAGGGACCAAGTTCTAGTAGACCCTATGCCCCTTACCCCATTTGTACTTTGCTCCATCTCACCATATGTATAAAGACAGCGGACAAGACCAATTTTATGATGCCCTTCTCTACTGATTTGGACAGATCGTAGGGGGCATAGATATTTGTACTTTAGGTGCAGCCCCTGCAGCTGCTAGAAGACCCGACGAAAGGGGGTCTCACCTCTAGTAGGTCTCTTTACTCTACTTATATATGGCTCCATCTTACCATATCCAACAGGATGAGGAGAAACCAGGGGACAGACTCTTTTAGAACGCTTTTCTGTCCTTACATGGAAGGATCATGAGGGCAAATGTATATGTACCCTAGAGGTTGCTCCTGAAGGTGGTACAGGGCCTGACTAAAGAGGTATCAAGTTCTAGTAGACCCTATGCCGCTTACCTTACTTGCACTTGAATCCATCTCACCATCTCATAAGACATGGACAAACTGGGGACAAGACCAATTTAACGATGCCCTTCTGTCCTGATATGGCCAGATCATAGTGGGTATAGATATTTGGACTCTAGAGGAATCCTTCAGCTGCTAGATGACCCAAGGAAAGAGGGGAAAAAGGGTCCATCTTACCATATCCAACAGCACGAGGAGAAACTAGGGGGCAGGGCTAAGTTTTAGAATGCCCTTCTGTCTTGACCTGGAAGGATCATGGGGGCAAAGATATATATATAGTAGACTCTATGCCCCTTACCTCACTTGCACATTGCTCTCGCAAACCAGAACACAGGCCAATTTTTCTTTATAATGCCCTTCTAGCATATTTGGCAACTTTTTGAGGGAGAACTCCAGGAAAAATTTTCACAACTACAACATTTTTTTAAATCCCTGTCTCTTTTGACATGAACAGCATATAAAGTGGCCATGTCACCGGGTCCAGGAGATTCACCCACTTTTCCAGGACACCGGGGGATCACCCTTATTTTTAATTCCGCCTTTTAAGGGCAGGGGGCAAGAAGGACCATTTCATGTACCCCAAGGGAGAGTTAAAAGGGGGACATGATGTTCTATTTGCCATTGTGTTATGGATGGTGAAGATGTTAAGGGGCGCCAGAGGACCCGGGAGCTGTTGTGTAGCACTTGAAGGCAGAGGCCCAGACCTCATGGGTGATCCTCCATTTTAAAGGACCGCATCCCTGGTAAATAGAATTATATTATGGGATTGCTACTTATGCAATTTTCTTCATATTATACATAATGGGATTTCCCATAATCCTTTGCATATGATTGATGGTTTCGGTGGTCTCTGCATCCCTTGATGACCCCATTGACTCTTCGCAAACTCCATTAATACCCATGTGTACACACTGGGAGTGATAAGACAGGAATGTGCATTGGGTGACATCACTGAGATCCATTGTGTGTGACATGATGTCCGGTCAGTCTGGCCAATATGGCGGCCGGCGGTGTTTGACTTGTCAGCAGTGACTCATGGGCCTCTTGTGATCTTCTTCTTGGGTTCCTCACTTATCTCTCATCATTGTCTCTTTCCCTTCCACAAATAAAGGAGCTTTTCCCTGGTACAAAGGCGGCGTCTCCTGAATGCGGGATTTGCTGTCACTGTGGCCCACTGATAAGTTAATTCTCCTTCTGAGACTTCTCGCCATAGTCTTGTGCAGTTATTAAGGAATAATGGAGGAGGATTAGCTGGAAGAATCATCAAGTCGCTTTGATGTGGGTGAAACCGGCAACGGAGAAACCGCGATTAAAAGCTTTATGGCGCGGTTTACCTTTAAACACTGATTAAGGGACATCATTAAGTTTCCTGCTTTTCATCCTTATATATACTAAGAAAATAAACATAAACCCATGAGACGTCTTGTAAAAAACCCTGCGTGTTTTATCTGTTCTTGGGAAAGTTGGGTGATAACCAATATGGTTGTCATTACAGTGCTTACAGGAAACAATAGGAGGATGCACTTGTACATTAGCAGCCAGATTTGCCAATCAGGAGCCTCCATGAAATATCATTACCCCATTCTGTCCTATTGTTGGTCATCTTAGTTGTCACTCAGCTTTCCCATGATCAGATAAACTGAAAAAAAAACCACCATTTAAGATTCTAAAAATGCAATAAGGGTTTCTTAAAATTTTTATTTTAGAAGGAAGGACTGTTTAGTACTAAGTAGTCAGGCTGGATATGAATAGAATGCCAGGACTACTACAGTAAAGACTGACACACAGAAAGGTAGAAAAAGCGGAATTTAATTCTGGAGTGCTGTTTGTTCACCATGAGAGTGATTTATGAAGATCGGTGGATTGAATGTCACTTTTCATATCATTGTTGTCAGGAGAGAATGAATAAATGAGGCGCATCCTCTGGAAGGACTGCGCGCCTGTACTGAAATCTATGTCAACTCATAGCCAGTAAACTGGAATAAATGATGATAAACCTGGTGGGGTCCCAGTCGCACCCCCTTTTCAGAAAATAGAAAGGGTGACCCCAAATAGTAAAAAGTCAAATTTTTGGCACAAAACGTAGATTTGCACAAAAAATGTGACTTTTTCATGCCTGGTTCGCTGGAAAAATGGCACAATAAGGGGAATCCGTGAAAACGGACAAAAATAGAACATGACCTATATTATGACAGTCCAAAATTTGGTTACGTGAATAACCCCCATTCGCAGTCGTGTGCCTGTCATGTAAACATAGGGGACACATTTTGTGTGTGCTGTATTCTGTGAACACACGGGGCCCCATATACAACAAGATTTTTTCACCATACAGAATCCTGGCATCATTATCCCCTTCCGCTACATCGCTGTCCACTGGCCCCCGTGTGGCCCCCTGGCTTTTATTCCTTGCCTATTGTCCGCTTCACTTCTGAAAAATGTTATCCAAAACTTAAAGAAGAAAAGTTTCCCTGACGGAGCAAGTCACGGAGGTGAAGTCACAAGCTCCATTGTCTTCTACAAGGGGACCAGATCCTTCTGGACAATGGGATTTCCTCCATACTCAGGGTCTGCTATTGTCCATCTTGAGTGGTCTTTGTGCTTTCCCTCTGCTGGAGCCCAGGACGCGGCTCCACGGGGCCCCCATTCCTCGCTGACACTAAGAACCTTGCTGCCTCTTCACTTTCATTGTGTCCGGGCCCCTTGGATCCGTTAATGACCGCTCTTGCTTTGTCGTTCAGCCTGTTGCACAGATAATGTCCTTATGGAATCCCTGTGTCAGCTGTCAGTGACATCATGGGTTAATGCTACCACGTTACATGCACTCCGATGAATAGTGACTATATAAATTATCCATTCTACAACTTCTTGCTACTAATTTTTCGCCACCATCAACGCTGTGTCTTGTAGCTGCCTGATAGGTATGAGAAGTCGCCCAATTCCTGACATATACCTAAGCTAAACCCTATGTAGAAAAATATGGCCAAAAATTTCTATGTTCAGATTGCACTGCTGAGGGTTTGTTACAATATATCAGTCTAGGCAATAAATTGCGAACTTAATATATCAGCAGCAGATGTTTTTCTCCAGTTCTGGACTTCAGTCTAATATCTTGTACCAAGGATCAGGGATTTAGTTATAAGGGTCAAGAGGTAATATTTGTACCCGGGCCCTTGTGCCTGAGGGGCCCGCAGATTTCTCTGCCACATAGGAAGACACCAGTGTAATAAGTGGCACATGTTAGGTAAGTAGGTCTGTAACAGATTTTGCACTGGGACCCAAAAACTTCCAATTACCATGTTATTTAATTATGATACATTGTAACAAATCTTTAACTTCCTTGTATACAGTTCTACAACCTTCTGATAGACTTCTATACTATTTCCAAAATCTCTGCTTGTTGTCAGTAACTGGCGACATACTTGTATAGATTTACACACTGAATCCAGTCTAGACAATCCTCTGTGATCTGCAGGCTGGATTTAAGACTGATACAATTTAGCTGCACTGATACATTCTAACATTAATATTGTCAATAATGAAAAGTTCTGCAGCTTCCTAATATGTCCTGTATTTATTACCTCTCCATTTTTAAGATTCCTGCTTAGTCTTAATGACGGAAACCTTTCTGTCCTGTCCTGATCTAATGCTTAAGGTTCTCAGTCTAGACCCTGCACTGATACATTGTAACAAACTATCAGCACAGGAGATATTTATGCTGCTGCTGTGTTTAACTTAGGCCTGGTTCACATCTGCGTTCGGTTTCTGTTCGGGGGAGTCCGCTTGGGGACCCCCGAACGGAAACCTATACGCATAAAAAGCGGTTTACCTGGGAAACCTGCGGACCCCATAGACTATAATGGGGTCCATGTGGTTTCCGCTCGGTTTCTGCACGAAACATGCGGAATCATGTGGAGAGGAAAGTGCTTTCCTCCGCTTGCTTCGTGTGGAAAACGAGCGGAAACCACATGGACCCCATTATAGTCTAGGGGTCCGTGGGTTTCCCAGGTAAACCACTTTTTTATGCGTATAGGTTTACGTTCGGGGGGTCCCCAAGCGGACTCCCTGAACAGAAACCTGAACGCAGATGTGAACCGGGCATTAGTCTAAGTTCACACTAGTGCTCATTATATGTTCAGGGTTTCTGTCACTGAATCCACTTAAATAATGCGGAGAGAAAAATCCTGCAAGCATTTTTCGGGCGGAAACCGGGCAGAAACCCGGCGGACCCCATTATATTCTATGGGGTCCACGGGTTTCCGTGGGTAACCGCTTTTTAAGCTGACCCAAAGAACAGAAGCCGAAATCTAGTGTAAACCTAACGTCAGAGGATTGTTCTCTAGTCTGGATGTCATACCTTCCAACTGTCCTGGATTCAGCAGGACAGCCCCAGATTTCGGATGTGTGAAGGATATCGCTTTTGCCAAGCCGCTTGGCCTACCTGCGATCACCCCTCTTACCTTCCACTCACCACCCGTGAGTACCAGGGTTCGTAGGATAACATGAAACGAGCTTTATAGGGTGCTATGCTATTCTCAGCTCCCTGACTCCAGGAGAATGGGAAGGGTTAATATTACTTACACATTATACTATATGGGGCCACAAAGTGAATCATTATACTATGTGGGGACACAAGTGGGACATTATACTGTATGGGGGTCACTGGATGAGTCATTATACAGTGTGGGAGACATTGTACTGTGTGGGGCAACAAGGAGGATCATTATACAGTGTGGGGACCAAAAGTGGGACCAATATACAGTGTGGAGGCCACTGAGGGGACATTATAATGTGTAGGGGCCACTAGTGTGCATGATACTGTGTGGAGCCAAGAAGGGGGCAATATATTGTGTGGTGGCCACAAAAGGGCATGATATCATATGGGGCTACAAAGGAGCATTATACTGTATGAGGGCACAAAAAGACTTGGTGGAATTGGGCGAGATCAAAAGGGGCCTGGGGCGGGGTTAGAGGTGTGGCTTAACATATGTAAGTGGGCAAGGTTTTGTCCCTCTTTCTGTTCCCCCGAAATATGAGAGGCTATTTGATCTGCAGTCAGGGCCCATTTTTAGCCTGTGATGTTCCTTTCATTGACAGCAAGCAGAGATCTTGAAAATGGCGATCGTCAGAAATCCAAAGGGGTGGAGACATCAAGAGAAAAGTGCCGAGAATGGTGTAAAAAATGCCACTTGCAACTATTTAAGCCATGAGAGGCCTTAAGAAGTCACCACCACCAATTTTGTACTTTTTTAAACCAAAAGTGTCATAAATTAATAATGAATGATTAGACTTGGACGCTGGCCCTTTAAATTGTGCATAGCGGGTTTATATTTGCACTTTTTCACTTCTGCTGCCTCCTGGTATTTTATGCCGGGTCACGATTATTAACCCCTCCATGGAGCTCATTAAGATCCCACTGAGGGCATTCCAGCATAGCTATTAATCCTGCGGGCACCACCCCCTTCCAAGGGTCCTTTATCTCCGCCTCAGCGGGTTAGAATTGAGGAGGGGGTGTCTTATTGTGCCATATGGAGCCGGGTCACCATCTTACACCCTGCACACCAGATTAAGGGATGACTCCAGACAGCTCGCAGTGTTATAAACCACCAGGACGTAATCACATAATCCCACTCCCAAAACATCATTTATTGGAAAACAGTCCCAAAATTTGTCTACAGTCCTCCAGAATCGTGTATGTACAATTCTGCATGTCCCCTTTAAATTATACCAATTTCTTTTAAAAATTGCACGCAGGCCTTTATTTATTTTATCTGTTTATGGGAAAGCTGTGTGACAGCCAATATGATAACTAGGTCCCAGAGTTCCCTGTGTAATAAGAGCAGTACTGCGAATGCGTGACCAGCGCTCCATCCACTTCTCTGGGACTGACCCCAAGTGACAGACTCTTACCCACTATCCAGTGGAACCCCTTTATATCTTGAATAGGGAATGGGTTTTTTAAGTGTTACCTAGCTTTCCCAGAATCCTGACCGGCTTCCTAATATATCAGTCTTGTACCCATAGTACAAGGAAAGCTGGGTGACAACTGATACAGCCACAATGGCATCTTCCCAGTTACTGAAGTGTCACCAAGCTTTCTCAGATTCCTGACCGGCTTCCTAATATATCAGTCTTGTACCCACAGTACTAGGAAAGCTGGGTGACAACTGATACAGCCACAATGGTATCTTCCATGATATTGAATTGTTAACCAGCTTTCTCAGAATCCTGACTGGCAGAGCTGTGAGTAGCAGTATCAACCCTGCACCCATACTACCGGGAAAGCTGGGTGACAACCAATACAGCCACAATAACATCTTCTCAGTTATTGAAGCACCACCCAGCTTTCTCGGAATCCTGACTGGCAGAACTGTCTAATTTTGTAGTAGCATAAATCCAGCACCCACACAACTTAAGTGACAACCAATATGGACACCACGACATCATTTAGAAGTAAAATGTAGATTCTGTCACCCAGCTTTTTCAGACTCCTGAATGACAAATCCCCTTACCCATGCAGTGGCAACCCCTTCTTACAAATTACGTAGACATAGATGCATTAAGCTTTCATCCAGCTTTTCGAGACACCTGAAAGGCAAATCTGCTTAGTTATACAGTGACGCATCCCCTGCTACCATATTGTTATGTTCAAGAGTCTGGGAAAGCAGGGTGACAGCCCTACAAAATTGTTATGGTGGCCATATAGTTTGCCATCCAGTTTTCCCAGGATATGAAACAGCCCTATAAGGTTATGGCCATGTTAACCGCAACTGCCATACAGCAAATCGGCGGAGAGAAAATTCCTGCACGGAGGACTTTTCTCCCCACTGGTTTCAGTATAAAACCCATTATAGTCCATTGGTAACCGCTTTTTTAGCGGATAGGCTCTCCGTCTTTCAGGACCCCATGTGGACCCAAACAATGGAGAGACGGACACTATTGTGAACCTAGCATAAGACTGTTATGGTTGCCACCCAGCTTTTCTAGGATAGGAAACAGCCCTATGAGACTGCTATCTAGGACATATTGCCTGCCACCCAGCTTTCCCAGAATAGGAAACAGCAGTAGAATGTCAGAAGAGGATAAAGGGGCAGATTTATAAAAAAAAAGTGTCTAAGTTGCCCATAGCAACCAATCACAGCTTAGCTTTCATTTTTTAAAAGCACAATCAGAAATGAAAGCCGCGCTGTGATTGGTTGCTATGGGCAACTTAGACACTTTATCTTTAAGACAGTTTTCATAAGACTGCCCCTTTAATTACTTATATATAGTGGGGATGTTTTTCTCTGGGTATGGGGGGGGGGGCACTGTTTTCGCTGTGCGATTTCCTCGCCCCGGCTTCTCTCCCACAATCCATTGCTCACGTCCTGCTTTATCCACAGTTTAATTGGGATTTTCAGGGTTTTCTAATCCAGGCCTGTTTTTGAGTTCAGTTGATTTAATCCAGAGGCTGCTGTGTTACATCTGTTCTGCGGATTGTAACAAACACTGCAAGGGCACCTTGTGGTCTGTAAGCCCCCCGCCCAGCGCCACCGCCGCCTGCCGCCTGGTTACTCTCTGTATAGGGGCATTTACCATTGATCCTGCTGTAAAGAGGGGATTACAGGACGTCAGCAATCACTGGAATCACACAGGATGACCGTATATATATATATCTATATATAGATATAGATATAGCGTGCGTAATACATATATATATATATATATATATATATATATATATATGCAGTATACATGTATATAGAGTACATAATACATATATATATATATACAGTATATATATACACACGTGGACAAAATTGTTGGTACCCCTCGTTTAATGAAAGAAAAACCCACAATGGTCACAGAAATAACTTGAATCTGACAAAAGTAATAATATATAAAAATTCTATGACAAGCCACAAAGCTTCTGGGAGAATGTGCTATGGACAGATGAGACAAAAATCAAAATTTTTGGCAAGGCACATCAGCTCTATGTTCACAGATGGAAAAAAGAAGCATATCTTGAAAAGAACACTGTCCCTACTGTGAAACATGGAGGAGGCTCTGTTATGTTCTGGGGCTGCTTTGCTGCATCTGGCACAGGGTGTCTTGAATCTGTGCAGGGTACAATGAAATCTCAAGATTATCAAGGGATTCTAGAGAGAAATGTTCTGCCCAGTGTCAGAAAGCTTGGTCTCAGTCGCAGGTCATGGGTCTTGCAATAGGATAATGACCTAAAACACACAGCTAAAAACACCCAAGAATGGCTAAGAGAAAAAAAAATTGGACTATTCTGAAGTGGCCTTCTATGAGCCCTGACCTAAATCCTATTGAGCATCTTTGGAAGGAGCTGAAACATGCCGTGTGGAAAAGGCACCCTTCAAACCCGAGACAACTGGAGCAGTTTGCTCATGAGGAGTGGCCAAAATACCTGTGAGAGGTGCAGAAGTCTCATTGACAGTTACAGGAATCGTTTGATTGCAGGGATTGCCTCAAAAGGTTGTGCAACAAAATATTACGTTAAGGGAACCATCATTTCTGTCCAGGCATGTTTCATGAGTTTTCTTTTTTTAAAAATTCTGTTGAATCATTTGTTCATTTTCATAGAATTTTTATATATTATTACTTTTGTCAGAATCAAGTTATTTCTGTGACCATTGTGGGTTTTTCTTTCATTAAATGAGGGATACCAACAATTTTGTCCACGTCTGTGTGTGTGTGTGTATATATATATATATATATATATATATATATATACGCACATATATATCATATATATATATTTGTAAAAACCATTATTATCTTTATTGTCTGATAGATTTTTTATTTCTGATTTTTGTCCATGATAATGAGGGCGGACATCTTGCCTGTTAACAGCATTTAGTGATCTGCTTTACAGCAGTCTTTTGACCATAGCCAACTATAGCCTCGAGCAACTCATTGAGGTCTATGGGAGAGTCTTCTAGACATGCTCTGTGCAGTGAGAGGGAGGAGACAAGATGTGACATCATGAGGTGACTGCTTCACACACATGACTGAGCACGCAGTCCGAAGGTCTTCCGATCCAATCCGCTCTGTTCCCAAATTTTATAGGATCTGTTGGAATGTAGCAGAGCATTGAATACTCATAGGCTGCATACAGTGCTGTGTGCATGAAGCCTCAGGCTTAGTGGTCAAAGTGAAAATTGCAGGATATAGTACTATTGTTTAAAAATATAGATAGTGACATGGAAGATTAAAAAGAAATAAATTCTTAAAAATATAAAACATATATATAAATATAAAACTTGTTTTAAATATATGTTATTTCCTGATGACATTCTCCTTTAAATAAAACAATTACTGTTATATTGTAGAACATGTTTCACATTGGGCATTTGCAGTCACTTGCAGTACCACTTTTCTCCACTAACTGCAGATGGTATTTTCCATAGGCATCAATGCAACAGCGCCCCCGAGATTAAATTCAAAAGAAACAATGGGGTTTCCCTAAGACTGTAATGTGCCGGTGCTCAGAGATGAGGGGGCCTAAAATTTTAATAGGCAAAAATAGCTTTGTAGAAATTGCGCCTTTAGAAATCAGCTGCTGTTTGCCCTTTAAGACCTAATATTGGGCTTCTTAAAGGAGACATTGCTTGTTTTGCAGTGATCTTCGACCGTGTATCTTTGGCGCTGTTCAGAGATTTACATCACATGACGCTTCAGACTGATTCAGCGCCTGCTGTAGAATGTCATTGATTTTAAAGGCAAGTTTCATGATGAGCCCGATGCATTAGTAATTACGCCCCATATAACAATCAATAATGCAAAATGTCAACAAATCAGGGAAACCCAGATCATCTAGATCCTGTCTTACTCTATGTACTGGACCTTATTGTCACTCCAGACAGTACAGGCAGTATATACTGGACCTCATTGTTAACCTAGGCACTATATGCTGGACATCATTGTTACCCCTGGTAGTATATACAGGACCTCATTGTTATGCTAGGCAATATATGCTGGACTTCATTGTTAACCTAGGTTGTATCATGGGTCAAGTTATTGTAAGACACTATACCCTGCGCCGTGTGTATAAATGGTGCTTTGCCAGTGTACTCCAGCTGTGGTGACCCTGGTGGGAGGATATACTTATTCTCAGAGATATGTCCATAGCCCCCCACTGAGCAGGGTCATAGGTCAGATAGACAGTAATTAGCAAACCGCTGATTCCAATAAGTGACTGTATGGAGGAGGAAGAGACCCTGCATTACTCCAGTATACCCAGTCATCATCACCTGGGGCCAGAAATAGCTCCAGTAGCTGCTGAATATCTATCTATCTATCTATCTATCTATCTATCTATCTATCTATCTATCTCATATCTTTCTATTGTTACTTATATAGTGCCATCATATTCTGCAGCTCTTTACAGACATTGTCCCATAGAGGGCTCACAATCTACAATCCCTATCAGTATGTCTTTGGAGTGTGGGAGGAAACCGGAGTACCCGGAGGAAACCCACCAAACATGGGGAGAACATACAAACTCCTTGCAGATGTCCTTGGCAGGATTCGAACCCAGGACTCCAGCACTGCAAGGCTGCAGTACTAACCACTGAGCCACTGTGCTATCTATCTAAAATATAAAATAATGTAGCAGCCTCTGACACAGCACAAGGGCATGTAAAGAACAGAGATAGAAACTGCATTACTGCTATTATTGGCACATATAAACTAATACAGGTGCATCTCAATAAATTAGAATATCTTTGAAACGTTCATTCATTTCAGTAATTCAGTAATACAATCCATAATCAGCGTCTTCCATGATTGTGTGTCCTACTGAACCAGACTGAGGGACCATTTACAGGCTTAGGAAACCTTGGCAGGTGACGCTGAATTTACAATAATGAACTGAAGTTACAATATTCTAATTTTCTTCGATTTGGGTTTTCATTACCTGTAATCCATAATCAACATTTACAGAAATAAAACACTTGAAATAGAAGACTCTGTGTGTAAAGAATCTAGAAAATATAGGAGGTCACTTTTTTATTTCAATTACTGAAAGAAATAAACGTTTCAAAGATATTCTAATTTATTGAGATGCAGCTGTATGGTCTATAAACTAAATATATAAATCTGAGGTTCTTCGTTATACATATTTCATCAAACAAGAGGAAGCCCTGTACCTGCCCCGACAAGGCGCCCTCATTCCGGTAGGACCCTACACTAATACCTCTATTGGACCCAAAATAAGTTATCTATCTATCTATCTATCTATCTATCTATCTATCTATCTATTTGTCTATCTATCTATTATCTATCTACCTATTGCTATATCTCTTACGTCTCCTCTATATGTTATATATCTGTATCTCTCTGTCTACGTAGTTATCTATCTATCACTCCAGTATATATCTATCTAGCTATCTTATAATAAAAAATGGGCAGTACTCCAATTCAGTAAAAAAATCTGCAGTCTTTTATTTAGCCCTTATCTAACCTTTCAGTTAATAAAACCAGGATCTTTTCAAGCTTGAAAACTGAAATGTTGCACATAGGCTAAATGAAAGTTCACAGTTTATTACTGAATTGTAGTACTGCCCTTCTTTTCTTATAAGATAGTTAGATAATAGATATAGAGGTAGATAGATAAATAGATAGATAGGAGATAGATAGATAGATAGATAGATAGATAGATAGGATATAGATAGATATGAGATAGATAGATAGATAGATAGATAGGTAGATAGATAGATAGATAGATAGATAGATAGATAGATAGGAAATAGATAGGTAGATAGATAGAAGCTTCAAGTTTTTTTGTTTTTTTTTTTACTGAATTGGAGTACTGCCCATTTTTTATTTTTATATCTCTAGAGATCAACCACCTGTTTCTTTCTTTCTTTCTTTCTTTCTTTCTTTCTTTCTTTCTTTCTTTCTTTCTTTCTTTCTTTCTTTCTTTCTTTCTTTCTTTCTCTCTTTCTCTTTTGCTCTCTTTATATTATCTATTATCTCATAAATACTGTATCTATCTAGCTTATACGTATGTACAGTATGGCTGTCTGTCTATCTATCTCTGGGAATGTGAAGTTCTGTAGATGTCCTGGATCTTTGTAATACTGAGCAGATATCCTCTGCTTCCTTCCCGGTTCTATAAACTCCAGGTCTTACTGTATATTTTATTCCGTCGGATGTATATATATAAAGATAAATCCTATGTCTTTGTTTACAATAGAATAAAAATGTATTATGATTACTTCCTGCAATGCTATATGTGTAGCAAAATTCTGTATTCAGTATATACATACAAGAAGACATGCTCGTGGGCGCACAAAAAAATCCACTCTTTCTCTCACATCTATCTATCTATCTATCTATCTATCTATCTATCTATCTATCTATCTCATATCTATCTATTTCTATCTATCTATTTATCTCATATCTATCTATCTATCTATCTATCTATCTCATATCTATCTATCTATCTATCTATCTCATATCTATCTATCTATATCTATCTATCTATCTATCTATCTATCTATCTATCTATCTATCCATCCATCCATCCATCCATCTATCTCATCTATCTATCTATCTATCTATCTATCTATCTCATATATATATATATATATATATATATATATATTCTATGTTATATCTAATTTTTAACATCTATATCTATCTATAAAGAAAAAAATGGGCAGCACTCCAACATCAATGGCTAAAAAGGTGAATCTTTAATCTGTGCACATATAGATGAAATAGTCACCTTTTTTGCAATTGAAGTTGGAGTGCTGCCCATTTTTTTTGCTTTATTTATTGAGGTATTATGGAGACTATACCTTGGAATTTTTGTCTTATAGCTTGTGCTGCACTGGACTTTTTCCTATCTATCTATCTATCTATCTATCTATCTATCTATCTATCTCATATCTATCTCCTATCTATCTATTTATCTCATGTCTGTTTCTCCCTCCTCATAACATTGTTTGCAGAATTCTTCACTATTTCATTTCCCTGCCCCCAAATCTCATTTACTGAGGTGACTGAGATCCTCTCTCCCAGCAGATCCATCTCTGATCCTTCTGAGAGGGTTGGAGGGTCCCTGTAGAGGGGTCTTCAGGACAGCTGCAGAGCCTTGAGGAAGGAGAAGACATTAATCCTGTTATCTTGTTAAGAAAGTCTTACTCCTCTCTAGAGGTCACTAAATTAATTAGAAAGTGAGAGCGGGAGGAGAAGGAGGCCACACAGGGTCAGGTTCCTACATGCCAGGTGGTGAGGGCATTTGCACCGCACATAGAGAATGGATCTGCAGACTGATAGAAGGGCCAAATCATAGTGTACAGTACTAATAATATAATCATCCAGTATAATATCTTGCACTGCAGACACAAGCATGGATCCATCCACAGAGGACACTGCCCTGAGAGGGGAGGTGCCCACTGACATCCCAAAAGAACAAGATTGGCTTTGAGGTTTATGAAATGATAACTGTGTATGATTCAGAAGGGAGCACGGATTTCATATTTCACTTACCCAGTGTCACTATGTACAAGACTATAGATACTATAATACCGCCACCCCCACTGTACAAGAATATAACTACTATAATACTGCTCCTATGTATAAGAATATAACTACTATAATACTGCTCCTATGTACAAGAATATAACTACTATAATACTGCCCCTATGTACAAGAATATAACTACTATAATACTGCCCCTATGTACAAGAATATAACTACTATAATACTGCTCCTATGTACAAGAATATAACTACTATAATACTGCCCCTATGTACAAGAATATAACTACTATAATACTGCCCCTATGTACAAGAATATAACTACTATAATACTACCTCCTATGTACAAGAATATAACTACTATAATACTGCTCCTATGTACAAGAATATAACTACTATAATACTGCTCCTATGTACAAGAATATAACTACTATAATACTGCTCCTATGTACAAGAATATTACTATAATACTACTCCTATGTACAAGAATATAACTACTATAATACTGCTCCTATGTACAAGAATATAACCACTATAATACTGCCTCCTATGTACAAGAATATAACTACTATAATACTGCCCCTATGTACAAGAATATAACTACTATAATACTGCTCCTATGTACAAGAATATAACTACTATAATACTGCCTCCTATGTACAAGAATATAACTACTAAAATACTGCCCCTATGTACAATAATATAACTACTATAATACTGCCCCTATGTACAAGAATATAACTACTATAATACTGCCCCCTATGTACAAGAATATATCTACTATAATACTTCTCCTATGTACTAGAATATAACTACTATAATACTGCTCCTATGTACAAGAATATAACTACTATAATACTGCCTCCTATGTACAAGAATATAACTACTATAATACTGCTCCTATGTACTAGAATATAACTACTATAATACTGCCCCCTATGTACAAGAATATAACTACTATAATACTGCCCCTATGTACAATAATATAACTACTATAATACTGCCCCTATGTACAAGAATATAACTACTATAATACTGCCCCCTATGTACAAGAATATAACTACTATAATACTTCTCCTATGTACTAGAATATAACTACTATAATACTGCCCCTATGTACAATAATATAACTACTATAATACTGCCCCTATGTACAAGAATATAACTACTATAATACTGCCCCCTATGTACAAGAATATATCTACTATAATACTTCTCCTATGTACTAGAATATAACTACTATAATACTGCTCCTATGTACAAGAATATAACTACTATAATACTTCTCCTATGTACTAGAATATAACTACTATAATACTGCTCCTATGTACAAGAATATAACTACTATAATACTGCTCCTATGTACAAGAATATAACTACTATAATACTTCTCCTATGTACTAGAATATAACTACTATAATACTGCTCCTATGTACAAGAATATAACTACTATAATACTGCCTCCTATGTACAAGAATATAACTACTATAATACTGCTCCTATGTACAAGAATATAACTACTATAATACTGCCCCTATGTACAAGAATATAACTACTATAATACTGCCCCTATGTACAAGAATATAACTACTATAATACTACCTTCTATGTACAAGAATATAACTACTATAATACTGCTCCTATGTACAAGAATATAACTACTATAATACTGCTCCTATGTACAAGAATATAACTACTATAATACTGCTCCTATGTACAAGAATATTACTATAATACTACTCCTATGTACAAGAATATAACTACTATAATACTGCTCCTATGTACAAGAATATAACTACTATAATACTGCCTCCTATGTACAAGAATATAACTACTATAATACTGCCCCTATGTACAAGAATATAACTACTATAATACTGCTCCTATGTACAAGAATATAACTACTATAATACTGCCTCCTATGTACAAGAATATAACTACTATAATACTGCCCCTATGTACAATAATATAACTACTATAATACTGCCCCTATGTACAAGAATATAACTACTATAATACTGCCCCCTATGTACAAGAATATATCTACTATAATACTTCTCCTATGTACTAGAATATAACTACTATAATACTGCTCCTATGTACAAGAATATAACTACTATAATACTGCCTCCTATGTACAAGAATATAACTACTATAATACTGCTCCTATGTACTAGAATATAACTACTATAATACTGCCCCCTATGTACAAGAATATAACTACTATAATACTTCTCCTATGTACTAGAATATAACTACTATAATACTGCCCCTATGTACAATAATATAACTACTATAATACTGCCCCTATGTACAAGAATATAACTACTATAATACTGCCCCCTATGTACAAGAATATATCTACTATAATACTTCTCCTATGTACTAGAATATAACTACTATAATACTGCTCCTATGTACAAGAATATAACTACTATAATACTTCTCCTATGTACTAGAATATAACTACTATAATACTGCTCCTATGTACAAGAATATAACTACTATAATACTGCTCCTATGTACAAGAATATAACTACTATAATACTTCTCCTATGTACTAGAATATAACTACTATAATACTGCTCCTATGTACAAGAATATAACTACTATAATACTGCCTCCTATGTACAAGAATATAACTACTATAATACTGCTCCTATGTACAAGAATATAACTACTATAATACTGCCCCTATGTACAAGAATATAACTACTATAATACTGCCCCTATGTACAAGAATATAACTACTATAATACTACCTCCTATGTACAAGAATATAACTACTATAATACTGCTCCTATGTACAAGAATATAACTACTATAATACTGCTCCTATGTACAAGAATATAACTACTATAATACTGCTCCTATGTACAAGAATATTACTATAATACTACTCCTATGTACAAGAATATAACTACTATAATACTGCTCCTATGTACAAGAATATAACTACTATAATACTGCCTCCTATGTACAAGAATATAACTACTATAATACTGCCCCTATGTACAAGAATATAACTACTATAATACTGCTCCTATGTACAAGAATATAACTACTATAATACTGCCTCCTATGTACAAGAATATAACTACTATAATACTGCCCCTATGTACAATAATATAACTACTATAATACTGCCCCTATGTACAAGAATATAACTACTATAATACTGCCCCCTATGTACAAGAATATATCTACTATAATACTTCTCCTATGTACTAGAATATAACTACTATAATACTGCTCCTATGTACAAGAATATAACTACTATAATACTGCCTCCTATGTACAAGAATATAACTACTATAATACTGCTCCTATGTACTAGAATATAACTACTATAATACTGCCCCCTATGTACAAGAATATAACTACTATAATACTGCCCCAATGTACAATAATATAACTACTATAATACTGCCCCTATGTACAAGAATATAACTACTATAATACTGCTCCCTATGTACAAGAATATAACTACTATAATACTTCTCCTATGTACTAGAATATAACTACTATAATACTGCCCCTATGTACAAGAATATAACTACTATAATACTGCCCCCTATGTACAAGAATATAACTACTATAATACTTCTCCTATGTACTAGAATATAACTACTATAATACTGCTCCTATGTACAAGAATATAACTACTATACTACTGCTCCTATGTACAAGAATATAACTACTATAATACTGCTCCTATGTACAAGAATATAACTACTATAATACTGCTCCTATGTACAATAATATAACTACTATAATACTGCCCCCTATGTACAAGAATATAACTACTATAATACTGCCCCTATGTACAAGAATATAACTACTATAATACTGCTCCTATGTACAAGAATATAACTACTATAATACTGCTCCTATGTACAAGAATATAACTACTATAATACTTCTCCTATGTACTAGAATATAACTACTATAATACTGCTCCTATGTACAAGAATATAACTACTATAATACTGCTCCTATGTACAAGAATATAACTACTATAATACTTCTCCTATGTACTAGAATATAACTACTATAATACTGCTCCTATGTACAAGAATATAACTACTATAATACTGCTCCTATGTACAATAATATAACTACTATAATACTGCTCCTATGTACAAGAATATAACTACTATAATACTGCTCCTATGTACAAGAATATAACTACTATAATACTGCTCCTATGTACAAGAATATAACTACTATAATACTGCTCCTATGTACAAGAATATAACTACTATAATACTGCCCCCTATGTACAAGAATATAACTACTATAATACTATCTCCTATGTACAAGAATATAACTACTATAATACTGCTCCTATGTACAAGAATATAACTATTATAATACTTCTCCTATGTACTAGAATATAACTACTATAATACTGCTCCTATGTACAAAAATATAACTACTATATTACTGCCTCCTATGTACAAGAATATAACTACTATAATACTGCTCCTATGTACAATAATATAACTACTATAATACTGCTCCTATGTACAAGAATATAACTACTATAATACTGCTCCTATGTACAAGAATATAACTATTATAATACTTCTCCTATGTACTAGAATATAACTACTATAATACTGCTCCTATGTACAAAAATATAACTACTATAATACTGCCTCTTATGTACAAGAATATAACTACTATAATACTGCTCCTATGTACAATAATATAACTACTATAATACTGCTCCTATGTACAAGAATATAACTACTATAATACTGCTCCTATGTACAAGAATATAACTACTATAATACTGCTTCTATGTACTATGTACAAGAATATAACTACTATAATACTGCCCCCTATGTACAAGAATATAACTACTATAATACTGCTCCTATGTACAAGAATATAACTATTATAATACTGCTCCTATGTACAAGAATATAACTACTATAATACTACCTCCTATGTACAAGAATATAACTACTATAATACTGCTCCTATGTACAAGACTATAACTACTATAATACTACCTCCTATGTACAAGAATATAACTACTATAATACTGCTCCTATGTACAAGAATATAACTACTATAATACTGCTCCTATGTACAAGAATATAACTACTATAATACTACCTCCTATGTACAAGAATATAACTACTATAATACTTCTCCTATGTACTAGAATATAACTACTATAATACTGCTCCTATGTACAAGAATATAACTACTATAATACTGCCCCCTATGTACAAGAATATAACTACTATAATACTGCTCCTATGTACAAGAATATAACTACTATAATACTGCCCCTATGTACAAGAATATAACTACTATAATACTGCTCCTATGTACAAGAATATAACTACTATAATACTACCTCCTATGTACAAGAATATAACTACTATAATACTGCCCCCTATGTACAAGAATATAACTACTATAATACTGCTCCTATGTACAAGAATATAACTACTATAATACTGCTCCTATGTACAAGAATATAACTACTATAATACTGCTCCTATGTACAAGAATATAACTACTATAATACTGCTCCTATGTACAAGAATATAACTACTATAATACTGCTCCTATGTACAAGAATATAACTACTATAATACTGCTCCTATGTACAAGAATATAACTACTATAATACTGCCTCCTATGTACAAGAATATAACTACTATAATACTGCTCCTATGTACAAGAATATAACTACTATAATACTGCTCCTATGTACAAGAATATAACTACTATAATACTGCTCCTATGTACAAGAATATAACTACTATAATACTGCTCCTATGTACAAGAATATAACTACTATAATACTGCTCCTATGTACAAGAATATAACTACTATAATACTGCTCTATGTACAACAATATAACTACTATAATACTGCTCCTATGTACAAGAATATAACTACTATAATACTGCTCATGACTGTGGAGGTAACTACACAAAAGTCCCACAGCCTGTCCACAACTAATAACTCAGCAGTGCAGCTCCCCCTGGTGGACACATTGGTCAGTAAAATGCATATGCATTCCATAGCCTACAGTAGCCTCTTGGTTTCTTGCCATCCCTGTTATTCTGTTCTCTTTATGTGGTAAGTAAATGCGATCTCTTGTTCTCTGTTATCAACCACTACCAGTTGGCAGAGACTAGGACAGGCACATTCAGTCTATTGCTCTGTGTTATCAGCCATTCCATGCTGGGAAAATGCTGACTGTAAGACATGTAAGTACAATGTATTGCTCCCTGTTATCAGCCATTTTATGTTGATGACTGATGGCAGGACAGAGCACAGGCTATTTCTTCCTGTTATCAGCCACCTCATACTGGGGAATGTATTATCTATTACTCCTAATGTAAATATTGTAAAATTATAATTTTTTTACTTTTAGAAATTACAGTTTTTAGTTTTCAGTATTGGTTAGGATTGGTAATGACAGTATAGTCAGACTGATATGAGCCAGCAACGCCTCCTGGTGGTAACTCAGGGTACTGACAGGAGCTGTAGTCACTTTATGATCGCCACCAGGTGCACTATGGCCGCTCTTCCTTCCATGTTGGCAGACAATAGCTTCAAGTAATACTTTGTAGTCATGGGGACGGTGTATTGAGAAAGACCGACACAATGGGTGCCAAACGGTCCCTTCGATTTCCGATTTTGGGGCTTTTTAGGATCTATAGGAAGAAGTCGGAATGTTCAGATAGACTCAATCTCAAATTACCCATGATTCCCCCAAATGCACCATTTATGGCGGCCAGTGGACACGGCAGATACTGATAATAACATGATATACAGGAGTTACTATTTAAGGAATTTTCTATACAATAAGCCCTCCGACAGCGGCAGTTCTCTACACCGGTACATATCAGACTGTGATGCGTCCTCTTCGCAGTCTTCACTGATAGGCACAAGGTGTCACATTATAAATAGAGGTGTATGGCTGCCGTGAAGACGTCTTATTTTCGGCTCGTGATAAGATATACATAGTATAACTCACATATATTAACACCCTGACACCAGGCAGTGGCGGCGTCTTCCTGTCCTCCTGCTGTCGCTGGATAGATTTGTGATGCTTGTAGTTGACATCTGGAGGTATAAGGGAACATTCACACTGAGAGGTTTTGCTGCGGTTTTGGGTGCGTTGGTCATTCTGGAACAGTTATATTGAACGGTATTTGAGATCACACAATGAGAAGTGAAGGTCTCAAGAGGTGACGGGGGTCCTCCTTCTATGAAGACGGGGGGTGGTGCAAAATATGGAGTGCAGTGCAAAGGGGGTGGAGCCAGATATGAGGATAGTGCATGACATGGGGGTGGACAGGGCCGTTATAAGAGTTTGGTGGGCCCAATGCAAAGGTTTCATAAATTGCGTCCCCATCATCACCAATTAGACATACCTGACCCACACAAATTATAATGCCCCCTCAATGGCCCCCACGTAGTATAATGTCACACAGTATAATGCCTCCTTAGTGGCCACATACAATATAATGTCATTCCAGCGGCTCCTCAGACTTAAACATTAAACTGTCCCCCTCCATGGACCCTGAAACATTAACTTGTCCCCCCCAAGTGACCCCTCAGACATTAACCTGTACCCCCCAGTGGCCCGTCAGACATTAGCCTTTCCCAGTGGCCCTTCAGACATTAAATTGTCCCCCTCCGTTGCCCCTCCGACATTAACCTGTACCTCCAGTTTCCACTCGGACATTAGTCTGTGACCCCTCGAATATTAACCTGTTCTTCCCCCAGTGACCCCTTATTATTAGACATTATAATATATTAAATAAAAAAAATCCCAGCCCTGTTCCCATGATGCTGCTTCTAGGTTCTGGCTCAAATAGCTCTGTACTCCACCATTGTATTTGAGACCCACTGCCCGAAACAGCGAGACAACACTCAAGATGGAGGACCCCGAGGGAGCCCCACTACCATAGGGACCACTGCAAGTGCACGTTTTGCCCTATGGTTAAAGCGGGCCGGGGGGTGGAGCCTTAAAAGGGGTGGAGCAAGACAGAAGGAGTGGAGTGGGACACAGGGGGTGGCGTTTAAAGGGGTTTTTCACCTAAACCTTAGGTTGCCCAACACTGCCTGATCCCCCATAACTCTGCACTTTTTGGTAAATGCGGCCCACAAATATGACTACGGTTATGTGAATGAGGCCTTAGTGTGATTTTATTTTAAGACAAAAGATATTCATGATATCTATGAAAACCTCAGTATTAAGGTTTTGGGTTGCAGTTTGGGCACTCGGTCTCTAAAAGGTTCCCATACTGCCCTGGAGGCTTGTCACTGCTGCAGAAAAAAAAAAATTTAAGAGTACCGTGCATGGAGATATACTGTATGAGGGGAACCTAGCTAAAGGATCAAACGAAAAAGAAAAAAATACTGAAAATAATAAAAATATAGAAAATGAGATAGATTTCTGCTTTGGAATGATAGGGATGTGAGGAGAGTAGGGGGTGACGGGTGGTAATGGGTGGGTGGGTTTTGCTGAGCAGGGAGGTAACGTTAGGGAAATAAACAAAGATCTGATGACATCACTCATTTCTTGGCTGACACTGTGTTATTGCCTGTTCGGTTTTTCAGGGGTCACCAGGTAGTCAGTGACTGGAACAAACATCTCAGTTCAGCTTTGGGAATTTTTTTTTCTTCCCATAGTTGGATTTGCAAGGTAAAGTAATAGTAAAATAATAAGCTGAAAAATTTTAGTAACAAAATTAAAAATTCTATAAATAGACCATTCTTACAATTATGTAGAAACAAGGTTTTACCATGTTCCTTTATCCCTCTCCCTGCCCAAATACAAGTGGAGGCCTTTAGCAGGACCCTCAGTTATGTGACAGCTAGTCCTCCTGACCCTCTCCCCATACTCTTGAATTTTTGTCCGAGTGTGCATGTATTTTCAACATCAAAGGAGAGCAATCCTATGGCAGACAACGCTGTTGGCCACTTATCTCCCCTGAGGACAAAACGATCAGGCATGTTGACATCTAACAGCCCAATCTCTCCTTGCCCTGACATTTCCCATAAGGGGAGAGTCAGGACGCCCCTATACATGTCACCTGTGCTTCAAAAATCATCTCTAGGATATGCCCTTATCAAAAACATCAAAATCCCTATTGTTGCCCTCATTCATTCTCATCTCAAATACTGTGGCCCCCCCATACTATTCAGTCTTACCCTCACTAAGGGTGGGTGCACACTTGCGCCGGCACTCTGTCTGTCGCGAATCCGACCTAAATGTCGCAAAACTGGATAGGAAAAGTTTTGCGACGCTTTACTTAAAACCCAATTCATTTGAATGGGTTTTTAAAGCAATGCGCGAGTGTGCGCTTACACCCTCTGCGCCGCGAAGCCGTTTTATTTTCGCTGGAAACAAAGTCAGACATGCAGGACTTTGTGTCCAACGAAAAACTGATAGAGACATACCCCAAGCGACTTGCAGCTGTAATCGCAGCAAAAGGTGGCGCTACAAAGTATTAACTTAAGGGGGCCGAATAATTTGGCACGCCCCACTTTTCAGTTTTTTATTTTTTACAAAAGTTTAAAATATCCAATAAATTTCGTTCCACTTCAGGATTGTGTCCCACTTGTTGTTGATTCTTCACCAAAAAATTAAAATTTTATATCTTTATGTTTGAAGCCTGAAATGTGGCAAAAAGTTGAAAAGTTCAAGGGGGCCGAATACTTTCACAAGGCACTGTATGTGTTACTTTATATCTAGTACATCTACTGAGAGGAGAATTATCAGTTCCCCATTTTCCTGGCTCAGAGAATGTTTGGAGATGGTATAAACAATCCTATTTTTGATGCTCATCCTCTCACTATTTGGATGTATGAGTTTTTCATCAGTTTATATATTGCTGTCTTATCTATCTGGGGTTAGGGATTAGGGGCCTTTTTTAAAGGGAAATCCATTTTTTATCTTTGGGATAGATGAGATATTCCCTATACTATATGTTTAGTTGACGTCTGTCCTATGTTTTTATTGTGTGTTAATAAAAGTTATATTTTAATTTATTGAGAGTATCGTAGGAACCTACTTCTGTGATCCTAATATTTCCCTTTGGGTATTCCTTTCACCATCTGTGACGTATATTTGGGTTTTTCCTAAACTTACTCTCACTTGTTTCCTGCTCCCTACATAATACCTCTGAACCTAACCCCGCACTCCACGCACTTTGTATACTCACAGAACGGCTCATGCAGATATATGTGTCCTTCCTTGTACCTCTTGTATGCGCCTCCCTCCTCACTGTCTACCACCTTACATCTAGACCTTAGACTTGTCTCCTCTGTTATGAGAACATCCCACTCCCGTCTCCAAGACTTTTCTCGAGCTGCAGCGGTGCTCTGGAATGCTTTACCCAGGACAATCCTTCTAATACCCAACCATGGCAGCTTCAGACATGCCCTAAAAACACATCTGTTTAGGCGGCTTATCACACTAAGCTACAGTTTCTTATCCTAAGCTACCCTTTCTACTTTTTTCCTTAGATCCTGACCCCTCCATCCAGAGGTTACCCTGCACGCCATGCTACCTTTATATGACTGAGGTGCAAATGTCTATATAAAATGGCCGTTTTGCCCCCGACGATCCCTCATATATTTGAGTGTATGGAGGAATCGGTGAAAATGGACAAACATAGGGCATGCTCCATTTTTTTCGGACGGTTCTTGCAATCATGCATTGAATTTAATGCGACCGCGTGACAGGCGATATTCACTGTCGTGTATATATAGGGTTAATATCTGTATATTCACAGATACGGCTCATACAACTTCAGTTATATGACCTTATTTATTAATAGATGGCCCCACCATTGTACCAAACACGTCCTCTGACCCCATAGATTGTAAGCTCTTGTGAGCAGAGCCCTCACTCCTAGCATTTAGCACTCTGTAATGTCTGGCTTTGTCTGTACATGTCCCCTCTGATTTGTAAGGCGCTGCAGAATATGTGGGCGATATAGAATTAAAAACTATTCTAATGTATACAGCCGGGAGAGGCGGCAGGGTGAGGGTTAATTCCGAGCTCGCTTCCTCCCGCAGCCTGGAGTTAATGAAGCCGGAGCGGAGTGAATGTTTTTATATAATTATGCGGAGATGAGTGGGAGAAGGTCGTGTCGATCACGCCCCGATCTGACAAGTGTCAGCGGCGGAGCGTGACAAGTTAGATTGTCAGCTTATAAACCGAGATGATCAATCCAGTATTAATATCCCATAACCTCTTCTATTATCTGATGAGGTATATACCAGGTGACTGCATGTTTAGCAATTCTCCCGGTACCTGCCGGGTTACTGACACCCTACAGGCGGCTGTTCACTGCTCTCCCAGTACAGGTTGCCATAAACCAGCCCCCCTCTGACACCGCTCTCATGTTGTTGTTGCTGTTGTTTTGCCCCTGTCTGATCTCTTTGTGCCATATTATACAAAATGATGGTGCTAGATTAATAAATAGTTATAATGAATAGAATTCCGGGACTGCAGTGAAGACTGACACACAATCGGACAGCTGTATAACAATGTTATTAGCCACTAAACCTATTGTAATGGTGGTCATTACTGATGGTCACCCATCAAGAGACCATCATAAAGAGATGGAAAAGAACAGAACAAGGCTGGACTGGTCCAAAAAAATTAGTCCTTTACAGAATTTGGAAGTAGCAACACTGCCACCTGCTGGAGAATAGGGAAGGTACATGAATATACACCAATACAGTGCTTAGAACCAGGAGGGAGCTGCACACAGCTTTTACATATATCGGCCGTATTTTACTCTGTACATTGACTCGAAGTCCCAGTATCCCAAATATTCTGTAGCATAAAGCACCCATAGGGTCCCTAAAGACATATACTACATATATGTAAAATAAAGAGGTATTACAGAGGGGCAAAATACAGTATAGACTACCCCAATAGAGGCCAAAGTGGCAACATACAGTATATACTACCCCAACAGAGGCCAGTGTACCAGTATACAGTATATACTACCTCAACTGAGGCCAAAGAGACATATACAGTGTATACTACCCTAACAGAGGTCAGAGGGGAAATATACAGTATAGACTACCCCAACAGAGGCCAAAGTGGCAACATACGGTATATACTACGCTAACAGAGGCCAGAGGGGCAATATACAGTATATACTACCCCAATAGAGGCCAAAGTGGCAACATACAGTATATACTACTCCAACAGAGGCCAGTGTACCAGTATACAGTATATACTACCTCAACTGAGGCCAAAGAGACATATACAGTGTATACTACCCTAACAGAGGTCAGAGGGGAAATACACAGTATATACTACCCAAAAGAGGACAGAGGGTCAATATACAGTATATACTACCCCAACAAAAGCCAAAGAGACATATACAGTGTATACAACCCTAACAGAGACCAGAGGGGCAACATACAGCATATACTACACCAATAGAGGCCAAAGTGGCAACATACAGTATATACTACCCCAAAAGAGGCCAGAGTAACAGTATACAGTATATACTACCCCAAAAGAGGCCAAAGAGACATATACAGTATATACTACCGTAACAGAAGTCAGAGGGGAAATTTACAGTATATATTACCCCAAAAGAGAACAGAGGGTCAATATACTGTATATACTGCCCCAACAGAGACCAAAGGGGCAATATACAGTATATACTCCTTACATTTATATAAGGAAGCACTTCAATATTAAGCACATTGGGGCACGTTTCTTAAGCTACTTGTGCCTTTTTATGGCGTAACGTGCGCCTTTTTGAGGTCTTTTTCTGCGCTCCGCTTCATTTATGAAGCATTTGCGCCTTTTTCCACACTATAATGCTGCCTTTGCCACTCTTCTTTATTGCTGAGAAAAGGGGGTGAGGCCCGAAATGTAGATCCTTTTCATGCCGTATTTTTGACTTGCGCCTTTTTTAAAAGGAGCAAAAAAAAAAGCAGAAATGAGCAGTGTAAAAGAGTCCATCAGGTTAGAAAGCATTACAAAGGGTCAATTGTGCCTTTTTTGATAAAAAAAAGGGGCAAAGTGCACATGGCCTGAAAAAGCGCATCTACACTACATGTGCACAACATTTTACAAGGAGGTGCGGCCGACATCATAAATAGACACCACTATAAAACTAGTCTAAAAATAGGCGCACTGTGAAAAGTATGGCCAAAAAAGGGGCAGATGATAAATAACCCCCATTAAATCCATTTACCCGGTGGAGGGCAAAAAGGTATAGCAAAGCACAGCAGACTGCGCCTGACTACAGCGAGGGTCTCCACAAAGTGGGGTATACATTATTTGTACACTAAGACCCTATGGGCAGCCTATGGCGCTGTATACCACTATAACATATCCTCCAGTGCCTTAGGATCCGCCACTGCACCATGGAATGCATAGGGTGTGTGGGGTGATCTGTGGGTGTCACAGGATATTGGGATGAAGATGATGTGTCAGTCTTACTACTGCTGAATACACTGACTCCCACCATTTCGGAGAAGGAAGGAGGAGAGAGAGACAGCTGTGCGAGAAGGTGAGGAGACATCGGATGGAGCAGCTCATTCTGTGAAGTGCGACTCCGTCCTAGGGAACGAAAACTGCGACATCCAGGATATCTGCCATACGGAGGGGTAAGTCTGGTCATCAGTCCTACCATACTAACCCTATTCTACTATCCATAGATCTCCCCACTTTTTAAAGGGACACCTTCAGTTGAATCTATTCTATTGTTCTCTGTTATCAGCCACTTTATTCTTCAATGGAATGAGTACTCCCTGCCCCCAGGATCTCTACTTATCACATACCTCCAGCACTGACATATTGACCTCCATATGTGTCACCGATATCAGTCGCTCCTCTTATAACGCTCCGACACTATTATAATCACTATTTCTTGTTTTCTTTCACAATTTCAAGCACACAGCCATCCTATGTCTTATAGCATTATTCTCACTGAGCTTCCTGGTTTATGAATAGAATTCCCAAAATGCAGTTAAGACTGACATGAAATTATTATATAGGAGTGTAACTCTATGTAACTATTCAGAAGCTGTACAGGGTCTGAGAAAAGTTGGGTGACAACTGACAACCCTTCTGGACATCTCTTAGGAAAGCTCACATAAGAGGACAACTCAGGGCTTGTATTTCCAGGTCATGTGATGTCTCTTGAGGGATTTACTCTTTGTATCTTCTGTTCCTTTGTATCAGCTTCTTGAGAACCCTCCACAATGCGATGAGATAATTATGTTACATTGTATCAGCATCAAAGACGGAAAGCAATCATCACTGTATAATATGGTGTAACCTTCATGTGATATCTACAGTGAGACATCTCCTCACTGATGTGACTGATCTGTCTCCGGGGGTCATTACTCCGTTCTTCAATTATTCCTTTCATTAGTTGCTCTTTTGGGGCCGTGATATTCTATATGGATAAGCAATTATACGGATCCCAAACGTGCATTATGGGCCGGTAGGTTTATAGCCAAGAGTGTCCATGTCCTTCAGTTCTGAACTTCTTCCTCCCAACTCTGTTACTTCTATAGTTTCAGGAAAAGGGTCCAAGAGAGGCGTTTCTATGTTACAACCTGTATTATACTCCAGAGCTGCACTCACTATATCTGCTGGTGCAGTCACTGTGTACATACATTGCATTACTTATTCTGTACTGATCCTGAGTTACATCCTGTATTATACTCCAGAGCTGCACTCACTATTCTGCTGGTGCAGTCACTGTGTACATACATTACATTACTTATCCTGTACTGATCCTGAGTTACATCCTGTATTATACTCCAGAGCTGCGCTCACTATTCTGCTGGTGCAGTCACTGTGTACATACATTACATTACTTATCCTGTACTGATCCTGAGTTACATCCTGTATTATACTCCAGAGCTGCACTCACTATTCTGCTGGTACAGTCACTGTGTACATACATTACATTACTTATCCTGTACTGATCCTGAGTTATATCCTGTATTATACTCCAGAGCTGTACTCACTATTCTGCTGGTACAGTCACTGTGTACATACATTACATTACTTATCCTGTACTGATCCTGAGTTATATCCTGTATTATACTCCAGAGCTGCACTCACTATTCTGCTGGTGCAGTCACTGTGTACATACATTACATTACTTATCCTGTACTGATCCTGAGTTACATCCTGTATTATACTCCAGAGCTGCACTCACTATTCTGCCGGTCCAGTCACTGTGTACATACATTACATTACTTATCCTGTACTGATCCTGAGTTACATCCTGTATTATACTCCAGAGCTGCACTCACTATTCTGCCGGTCCAGTCACTGTGTACATACATTACATTACTTATCCTGTACTGATCCTGAGTTACATCCTGTATTATACTCCAGAGCTGCACTCACTATTCTGCTGGTGCAGTCACTGTGTACATACATTACATTACTTATCCTGTACTGATCCTGAGTTACATCCTGTATTATACTCCAGAGCTGCACTCACTATTCTGCTGGTACAGTCACTGTGTACATACATTACATTACTTATCCTGTACTGATCCTGAGTTACATCCTGTATTATACTCCAGAGCTGCACTCACTATTCTGTTGGTGCAGTCACTATGTACATACATTACATTACTTATCCGGTACTGATCCTGAGTTACATCCTGTATTATACTCCAGAGCTGCGCTCACTATTCTGCTGGTGCAGTCACTGTGTACATACATTACATTACTTATCCTGTACTGATCCTGAGTTACATCCTGTATTATACTCCAGAGCTGCGCTCACTATTCTGCTGGTACAGTCACTGTGTACATACATTACATTACTTATCCTGTACTGATCCTGAGTTATATCCTGTGTTATACTTCAGAGCTGCGCTCACTATTCTGCTGGTGCAGTCACTGTGTACATTTATTAGGCTAGGTTCACATCTGCGTTCATATTTCCGTTCAGAGGGTCCGCTTGGGGACCTCCCGAATGGAAACCTAATCCGCATAATAAAGCAGTTATCTTAGGAAACCCGCGGACCCCATAGACTATAATTGGGTCCATGTGGTTTCCGCCTGAAAAGGGTGGAAAAATGTGGAGTGAAAAATCCTGCTTGCAGCACTTTTCTTTTCGCATTTTTCATGTGGAGAGGGGAACGGAATCCCCGAATGTAATGCAAACACAGATGTGAACCCAGCCTGACTTATCCTTTATTGATGTGATTCTGAAATTGTATTTGTACAGATACCGTCCAGTGGGGCACACATGGATCCTGTTGCAGTCGTCCTGACCTGCTGTCTCTGTATTATAGGAGGTATGTGTAATATCTGGAGTATCTTCCCCTTCATGTACTATATTCCTAGGATGAGATACAGAGTCCCAGTCCCATGCTGACATGGGTTTAGTGTTCAGTCCCTGGTGTCTTGAGGTTTCTAGAACAGCTTCTGGTTTCTAGTGGCTTTGTGTTCAGTTCCTGGTGTACTATTGTGTAGTATTTCAATTCTTAATATCCAGTCATTTAATGTCAAAATTTTTGTTTTCCTGTAGTAAATAAGCCCAGTACTTGTGCCTACTAGTTTCTTGTTCGGCCCCTGGTAGAGGTGTTGTGCACTAGTCCCTGCTATCCAGTGGTTTAGTGTTCCATTCTATGCTTTCCAGTGGTTTTCATGCCCTTGTCCTGATGTCTGCTCTTTTGTTGCCCTACTGTCCAGTGATACAGTGCTCCGGTCCCTGGTGTCCAGTAGTCAAATATTTCAATCCCTTGTATCTAATGTTTTATTGCCTTAGTATCCAGTGGTTTAGTGTTTCTGTCCTTGCTGTCCAGTGGGTTATTGTAACAGTCCCTGATGTCCAGTGATTTAGATTCCCAGTCACTGGTGTCCAGTGGTTTAGTTACTGATGTCCAGTGGTTTACCTTGTTGTCTATTCGTTTGGCATTCACTCCATGGATTCCAGTGGTTTTATTGTAACAGTCTCTGTTGTTTTGATTTTTAGATTCCAAGGTTGTGGTATCCAGTGGTTTAGTGGTCTACTTACTGGTGACCAGTGGTTTACTGTCCCTGGTGTCCAGTGGTTTATCGTGTCAGTCCCTGGTGTCCAGTGGTTTGGTACACTAGTTACTGTTAACCAGCGGTTTAATGTCCCTGGTGTTTAGAGGTTTAGCATTTCACTCCCTGGTTTCCAGTGCTTTAGTTTTCTAGTTATGGTGATCACTGGTTTAGTGTCCCTGGTGACCAGTGGTTTAACGTCTCTGTACCTCGTTTCCAGTGGTTTAGTGCTCTAGTTACTGGTGACCACTGGTTTGGTTTCCCTGGTGTCCACTGGTTTAGTGTCTCAGTCCATGATGTCCAGTAGTTTAGTGCTCTAGTTACTGGTGACCACTGGTTTAGTTTCCCTTGTGTCCACTGGTTTAGCCTCTCAGTCCCTGGTGTCCAGTAGTTTAGTGCTCTAGTTACAGTCTCTGTTGTTTTGATTTTTAGATTTCTAGGTTGTGGTATCCAATGGTTTAGTGCTCTAGTTACTGGTGACCAGTAGTTTAGTTTCCCTGGTGTCCAGTGGTTTAGCATGTCAGTCCATGGTGTCCATTAGTTTAGTGTTCTAGTTACTGGTGACCACTGGTTTAGTTTCCCTGGTGTCCACTGGTTTAGTGTCTCAGTTCGTGTTGTCCAGTAGTTTAGTGCTCTAGTTACTGGTGACCACTGGTTTAGTTTCCCTAGTGTCCACTGGTTTAGTCTCTCAGTCCCTGGTATCCAGTGGTTTAGTGTCTCAGTCCCTGGTTTGCAGTGGTTTAGTGCTCTAGTTACTGGTGACCAATGGTTTATTTTCCCTAGTGACCACTGGTTTAGTCTCTCGGTCCCTGGTGTCCAGTGGTTTAATGTCTCAGTCCCTGGTTTGCAGTGGTTTAGTGCTCTAGTTACTGGTGACCAATGGTTTAGATTCCTTGGTGTCTAGTGGTTTAGTGTCTCAGTCCGTGGTGTCCAGTAGTTTAGTGTTCTAGTTACTGGTGACCACTGGTTTAGTTTCCCTAGTGTCAACTGGTTTAGTCTCTCAGTCCCTGGTATCCAGTGGTTTAGTCTCTCAGTCCCTGGTGTCCAGTAGTTTAGTTCTCTAGTTACTGGTGACCACTGGTTTAGTTTCCCTGGTGTCCACTGGTTTAGTTTCCCTAGTGTCCACTGGTTTAGTCTCTCAGTCCCTGGTGTCCAGTAGTTTAGTTCTCTAGTTACTGGTGACCACTGGTTTAGTTTCCCTGGTGTCCACTGGTTTAGTTTCCCTAGTGTCCACTGGTTTAGTGTCTCAGTCCCTGGTGTCCAGTAGTTTAGTGCTCTAGTTACTGGTGACCACTGGTTTAGTTTCCCTGGTGTCTAGTGGTTTAGTGTCTCAGTCCGTGGTGTCCAGTAGTTTAGTGCTCTAGTTACTGGTGACCACTGGTTTAGTTTCCCTAGTGTCCACTGGTTTAGTCTCTCGGTCCCTGGTGTCCAGTGGTTTAATGTCTCAGTCCCTGGTTTGCAGTGGTTTAGTGCTCTAGTTACTGGTGACCAATGGTTTAGTTTCCCTGGTGTTTAGTGGTTTAGTGTCTCAGTCCGTGGTGTCCAGTAGTTTAGTGTTCTAGTTACTGGTGACCACTGGTTTAGTTTCCCTGGTGTCCACTGGTTTAGTCTCTCAGTCCCTGGTATCCAGTGGTTTAGTCTCTCAGTCCCTGGTGTCCAGTAGTTTAGTTCTCTAGTTACTGGTGACCACTGGTTTAGTTTCCCTGGTGTCCACTGGTTTAGTGTCTCAGTCCCTGGTGTCCAGTAGTTTAGTGCTCTAGTTACTGGTGACCACTGGTTTAGTTTCCCTGGTGTCTAGTGGTTTAATGTCTCAGTCCCTGGTGTCCAGTAGTTTAGTGCTCTAGTTACTGGTGACCACTGGTTTAGTTTCCCTGGTGTCCAGTGGTTTAGTGTCTCAGTCCCTGGTGTTCAGTAGTTTTGTGCTCTAGTTACTGGTGACCACTGGTTTAGTTTCCCTAGTGTCCACTGGTTTAGTCTCTCGGTCCCTGGTGTCCAGTGGTTTAGTGCCTCAGTCCCTGGTTTGCAGTGGTTTAATGCTCTAGTTACTGGTGACCATTGGTTTAGTTTCCCTGGAGTCCACTGGTTTAGTCTCTCGGTCCCTGGTATCCAATGGTTTAGCCTCTCAGTCCCTGGTGTCCAGTAGTTTAGTGCTCTAGTTACTGGTGACCACTGGTTTAGTTTCCCTAGTGTCCACTGGTTTAGTCTCTTGGTCCCTGGTGTCCAGTGGTTTTGTCTCTCAGTCCCTGGTGTCCAGTAGTTTAGTGCTCTAGTTACTGGTGACCAGTAGTTTAGTTTCCCTGGTGTCCAGTGGTTTAGCATGTCAGTCCATGGTGTCCATTAGTTTAGTGTTCTAGTTACTGGTGACCACTGGTTTAGTTTCCCAGGTGTCCACTGGTTTAGTGTCTCAGTTCGTGTTGTCCAGTAGTTTAGTGCTCTAGTTACTGGTGACTACTGGTTTAGTTTCCCTAGTGCCCACTGGTTTAGTCTCTCAGTCCCTGGTATCCAGTGGTTTAGTGTCTCAGTCCCTGGTTTGCAGTGGTTTAGTGCTCTAGTTACTGGTGACCAATGGTTTATTTTCCCTAGTGACCACTGGTTTAGTCTCTCGGTCCCTGGTGTCCAGTGGTTTAATGTCTCAGTCCCTGGTTTGCAGTGGTTTAGTGCTCTAGTTACTGGTGACCAATGGTTTAGATTCCTTGGTGTCTAGTGGTTTAGTGTCTCAGTCCGTGGTGTCCAGTAGTTTAGTGTTCTAGTTACTGGTGACCACTGGTTTAGTTTCCCTAGTGTCAACTGGTTTAGTCTCTCAGTCCCTGGTATCCAGTGGTTTAGTCTCTCAGTCCCTGGTGTCCAGTAGTTTAGTTCTCTAGTTACTGGTGACCACTGGTTTAGTTTCCCTGGTGTCCACTGGTTTAGTTTCCCTAGTGTCCACTGGTTTAGTCTCTCAGTCCCTGGTGTCCAGTAGTTTAGTTCTCTAGTTACTGGTGACCACTGGTTTAGTTTCCCTGGTGTCCACTGGTTTAGTTTCCCTAGTGTCCACTGGTTTAGTGTCTCAGTCCCTGGTGTCCAGTAGTTTAGTGCTCTAGTTACTGGTGACCACTGGTTTAGTTTCCCTGGTGTCTAGTGGTTTAGTGTCTCAGTCCGTGGTGTCCAGTAGTTTAGTGCTCTAGTTACTGGTGACCACTGGTTTAGTTTCCCTAGTGTCCACTGGTTTAGTCTCTCGGTCCCTGGTTTCCAGTGGTTTAATGTCTCAGTCCCTGGTTTGCAGTGGTTTAGTGCTCTAGTTACTGGTGACCAATGGTTTAGTTTCCCTGGTGTTTAGTGGTTTAGTGTCTCAGTCCGTGGTGTCCAGTAGTTTAGTGTTCTAGTTACTGGTGACCACTGGTTTAGTTTCCCTGGTGTCCACTGGTTTAGTCTCTCAGTCCCTGGTATCCAGTGGTTTAGTCTCTCAGTCCCTGGTGTCCAGTAGTTTAGTTCTCTAGTTACTGGTGACCACTGGTTTAGTTTCCCTGGTGTCCACTGGTTTAGTGTCTCAGTCCCTGGTGTCCAGTAGTTTAGTGCTCTAGTTACTGGTGACCACTGGTTTAGTTTCCCTGGTGTCTAGTGGTTTAATGTCTCAGTCCCTGGTGTCCAGTAGTTTAGTGCTCTAGTTACTGGTGACCACTGGTTTAGTTTCCCTGGTGTCCAGTGGTTTAGTGTCTCAGTCCCTGGTGTTCAGTAGTTTTGTGCTCTAGTTACTGGTGACCACTGGTTTAGTTTCCCTAGTGTCCACTGGTTTAGTCTCTCGGTCCCTGGTGTCCAGTGGTTTAGTGCCTCAGTCCCTGGTTTGCAGTGGTTTAATGCTCTAGTTACTGGTGACCATTGGTTTAGTTTCCCTGGAGTCCACTGGTTTAGTCTCTCGGTCCCTGGTATCCAATGGTTTAGCCTCTCAGTCCCTGGTGTCCAGTAGTTTAGTGCTCTAGTTACTGGTGACCACTGGTTTAGTTTCCCTAGTGTCCACTGGTTTAGTCTCTTGGTCCCTGGTGTCCAGTGGTTTTGTCTCTCAGTCCCTGGTGTCCAGTAGTTTAGTGCTCTAGTTACTGGTGACCATTGGTTTAGTTTCCCTGGAGTCCACTGGTTTAGTATTTCCTGTATTCAGTGTGTAAGGACCCTAGTAACATTACTTGATGCTGTTTTGCTGCTGCTTTCCGCAGGCGATGTATCTAAGCTCATTGTGTGTCCTCACAGTCCATCTGACGGTGATGATGTAGCTTCGCTCCCATTGCATTCACATGTAATATTACTACAATACAATCTCTGTGCTCTCTTCTGTTGCTTGTACAAGGTGCGGCCGGAGTCCAGCAGGTGTTTCGCGTCCAGCCGGATAATGTCACTGCAGTGCGGGGGTCAACGCAGGTCCTGGTCTGTGAGGTCGAGCATGCATCGGGCAGAGTACAATGGGTCAAGGATGGGCTCCTGCTGGGACCTGATAGGAGAATACCTGGATTCCCTCGCTACAGCATGACTGGAGACCCTCAGAAAGGTAAGACCCCCCCCCCCCAATAAGGGGTTCACTCTTACTGACACCCCTACATGCAACAAATATCATCCAGTATTTGTAGAGTATAATATAACCTGAAAACATAGTGTTGTGTCAATTGGGGTGCAATGTCCCTTTAAATATACAGATGTGTTTTAAACAGAATAATATAGCCACTTAGGACATGTAATAAGGTAATGAACAGTAAGGCGTTCACTCTAAGCGACATAGTTAGCATCCTGCCATAGAAACAGGTCATGTGACCGGTAATATTATGACACGCTGTAGATGTGTAGTGCGATCCTATGTATGTATCCAGGAGACTCGCTCAGCTGTGCCACATATAATTATTAATATTACTAATTGGATGCCTGCATTCATTAACCCCCAGGGGAGTACAACCTACGTATCGAGCAATGTGAGCTGTCAGATGATGCACAGTACCACTGCCAAGTGGGGAGGTCGGAGGTCAGCATGGGGATAATGTCGTATGCTGCAATCCTTAGTGTACTAAGTAAGTGTTCTGAACCGCCATAAGATCATATGTCATGTATCCTGGTTACATTGTATGTTGTATGTCATATATCCTCCCCTCCTGGTTACATTGTATATTGTATTCAGCCATATTCACCTGTCATTCACCTCCCCTCCTGGTTACATTGTATGTTCTTGTCATGTATCCTCCCCTCCTGGATACATTGTATGTTCTTGTCATGTATCCTCCCCTCCTGGTTACATTGTATGTTCTTGTCATGTGTCCTCCCCTCCTGGTTACATTGTATGTTCTTGTCATGTATCCTCCCCTCCCGGTTACATTGTATGTTCTTGTCATGTATCCTCCCCCTCCCGGTTACATTGTATGTTCTTGTCATGTATCCTCCCCTCCTGGATACATTGTATGTTCTTGTCATGTATTCCCCCCTCCTGGATACATTGTATGTTCTTGTCATGTATCCTCCTCTCCTGGTTACATTGTATGTTCTTGTCATGTATCCCCCCCTCCTGGATACATTGTATGTTCTTGTCATGTATCCTCCCCTCCTGGTTACATTGTATGTTCTTGTCATGTATCCTCCCCTCCTGGTTACATCGTATGTTCTTGTTATGTATCCCCCCTCCTGGTTACATTGTATGTTCTTGTCATGTATCCTCCTCTCCTGCTTACATTGTATGTTCTTGTCATGTATCCCCCCCTCCTGGTTACATTGTATGTTCTTGACATGTATCTCCCCCCTCCTGGTTACATTGTATGTTCTTGTCATGTATCCCCCCCCCTCCTGGATACATTGTATGTTCTTGTCATGTATCCCCCCCCCTCCTGGATACATTGTATGTTCTTGTCATGTATCCCCCCCTCCTGGTTACATTGTATGTTCTTGTCATGTATCCTCCCCTCCTGGTTACATTGTATGTTCTTGTCATGTATACCCCCCCTCCTGGTTACATTGTATATTGTATTCAGCCATATTCACCTGTCATTCACCTCCCCTCCTGGTTACATTGTATGTTCTTGTTATGTATCCTCCCCTCCTGGTTACATTGTATGTTCTTGTCATGTATCCTCCCCTCCTGGATACATTGTATGTTCTTGTCATGTGTCCTCCCCTCCTGGTTACATTGTATGTTCTTGTCATGTATCCTCCCCTCCTGGATACATTGTATGTTCTTGTCATGTATCCTCCCCTCCTGGTTACATTGTATGTTCTTGTCATGTATCCTCCCCTCCTGGTTACATTGTATGTTCTTGTCATGTGTCCTCCCCTCCTGGTTACATTGTATGTTCTTGTCATGTATCCTCCCCTCCCGGTTACATTGTATGTTCTTGTCATGTATCCCCCACCTCCTGGATACATTGTATGTTCTTGTCATGTATCCTCCTCTCCTGGTTACATTGTATGTTCTTGTCATGTATCCCCCCCTCCTGGATACATTGTATGTTCTTGTCATGTATCCTCCCCTCCTGGATACATTGTATGTTCTTGTCTTGTATCTCCCCCCTCCTGGTTACATTGTATGTTCTTGTCATGTATCCTCCCCTCCTGGTTACATCGTATGTTCTTGTTATGTATCCCCCCCTCCTGGTTACATTGTATGTTCTTGTCATGTATCCCCCCCCCCCTCCTGGTTACATCGTATGTTCTTGTCATGTATCCTCCCCTCCTGGATACATTGTATGTTCTTGCCATGTATCCTCCCCTCCTGGATACATTGTATGTTCTTGTCATGTATCTCCCCCCTCCTGGTTACATTGTATGTTCTTGTCATGTATCCCCCCCCCCTCCTGGATACATTGTATGTTCTTGTCATGTATCCCCCCCCTCCTGGTTACATTGTATGTTCTTGTCATGTATCCTCCCCTCCTGGTTACATTGTATGTTCTTGTCATGTATCCCCCCCCCTCCTGGATACATTGTATGTTCTTGTCATGTATCCTCCCCTCCTGGATACATTGTATGTTCTTGCCATGTATCCTCCCCTCCTGGATACATTGTATGTTCTTGTCATGTATCCTCCCCTCCTGGATACATTGTATGTTCTTGTCATGTATCCTCCCCTCCTGGATACATTGTATGTTCTTGTCATGTATTCCCCCCTCCTGGTTACATTGTATGTTCTTGTCATGTATCCTCCCCTCCTGGTTACATCGTATGTTCTTATTTATCCTCCTCTCCTGGTTACATTGTATGTTCTTGTTATGTATCCCCCCCCCCCTCCTGGTTACATTGTATGTTCTTGTCATGTATCCTCCCCTCCCGGTTACATTGTATATTTTTTTCCATTTCTTATATCTTTTGTGGTGTGTATATTGCATTATTATATGATGATTGATGTTCAGGTGATAGTTCTTGCTGAATTGTTACTGTATCCTTCAATCTTCCCAGATGTGTTGCCTTCACATGTGTTACTTTGTACCAGTTTTTATTGAGCATTTAATGTATCTTCCACAGTCCCCCCAGAAACTCCGGTATTTAAGGAGCATGTAGCCGGAAGTTCTGTCACGTGGGTCCATGGGGTAGAGTATCCGGTCTCCTGTAGTGTCCTCAATGCTAAACCAGCAGCTACATTGACTATCATCAAAAGTAAGGGCATATGGACAATCTCTATTATGGGTGGTTAGGGAACCCACATACTATGTACTAATGTACGCTGGTTACACGTAGGTGGGGTCGAAGTTTCATCATCATCCAGTAATGAACCTGGATCCATCGACAAACTGGAGAATACGGAGACAACAGCCATGTGAGTGTGAACTACTCCTTATATAAATACGTAGCTGAATGTATACATAATATGTAGCTGAAAATTCAATGCAGTGCATATCCATACTTAAAGGGAAAGTGCCACCAGGAAACAACCTATTGTTTAAATCACATTTTTATACTCAACATATTTTTAAAGAATTTTTTATGTTATTATCTATTTTAAAAAATCCTGAAAATGTTGCAATTCTCACTCTTGCCACTAAGCCTAAAATAGTTTGTGACTTCCTGTCTCCTGTAGATGGACCATAGACCATAGTCACAATGCTATTTAGCAGACACCATTGGCTTCTAGGGGAGATTTTCTAGGCATGCTCTGTGACCCGTGCAGAAAGGGGAATAGATAAGATGTGAAATCACCTATTGTGACTGCTGGATTCTGTGTCTTATCTACATATACATGATAGCTGTGATCATCAGTGTGCTGTAAGTGAGGTGACTGCTGCAAAGAAATCTCCTATAGGAAATAGGAAGTCTCGGCATATTAGTTGGCTTAGTGGCCAGAGCCAGGACTGCAGGATTTTTAGGAATTTATTTACATTTTTAAAACCAAAAATTCTTTAAAAATATGTTTAACCTAAAATTTGATTAAAAAAATAGGTGACACATTCGATTTAAAGGATATGAGCACTACAAAGGGTACCGCAATGGGCACTACATTCACCCCGCTGATATTTACTAGCTTTTTGATATCACAGACTATAAGAGTATTTTGGGTGGCTTCTTAGTGTAATTTTTGTAGGCCATGCCACATAAGGGTGAACCTAGAACTGGTAATTTTGTCAAATGTCTATAAAAAAAACATGTCTTATTTTCTCCATTTACAGGGTCATCCCACAAAGTACAGATAATGGGAACCTACTTGTCTGCTCTGCTCTAAACCCAGCTCTTCAGGCACCACTGACCGTGAGCTTCACCATGAATGTTCTGTGTGAGACAATGCTATACTGTATCACCATACACATCTCAGTTACCAAAATGGCCCATCCATAGGGTCATATTTACAGCTAGCTGGCCATAGAGGGCAAACCATTTGTGCTTGCTACGACTGCAGTATTGGCGAGTGGATGATACATATTAACACTGCACGGCGCCAGATATCTCAAAAAGTTACAATTAGATTGGACAGGTAGAATTCAGTATGTCCATTCCATGTTTTTTTAAAAGTAGACCTTATGGAAAGTTCCACCAGTCCATATATTTGTTACCTGTCCAGCAAGATCCACCAACAAATCTGTAATGTCCAAAGGTCGTTTAAGTCTTCGGAAAGATGGAAGACTCTTCGGGTCTTCATATTCTTAGTACATCTAACCTCACGTGCATATTCTGTTGGCCAGAGAAAAACCTTGGTTGAGAATGAGCATGTCCTACAAGAATACAACTTACCAATTTAGGCTAGAAATCTGCAGAGAAAGTCCTTCACGGAGAACTTTTCTCTCTGCAGGTTTCAGTATAAAAACTGTGGACACCCGACAGACCCCATTATAGTCTTTGTAGTTCACGAGTATCCATGGGTAACTGCTGTTTTAGCGGTCCGGTTCTCCATCGTTCCGAACGACAGAGACCCATGTGCAGATGTGAACCTAGTCTAAGTTGGAGGTATTTACAATATGGCAGTTCACATAGTGGACACACTTCAAAGTCTTTTTTTCCTCTATAGTTCCTCCTAACGTCCCAACCATTCATGGTTATGAAGGACCATCTATCAAGTCTGAGGAAACCTTAAAGCTGACCTGTACCTCCCATAGTGGAAATCCTTTGGCAACCTTACAGTGGTTAAAGGTGAGTTACTGTGCTCATATTAGCTATTAAAGGAGTCTTTTACTTTGGTTGACCCTTTTTTTTAGAAGGTTTTCTTTACGATAAGATAATAATGCTGCGATCTGTGGTGGAACTGCTCAATTTCCCTGCAGTGCCCCCACAGGAGAAATGAGGAATTGAATGGCGTATATTGACAGTACTAATCTGTCTGTGTAATATGTGATGTGCTCAGTCCTCCAGAGTGGGAGACTCTCTATGTAGCTGTTTTCTGTTTTGACTAATAGATGCGAATGCTGAATGGGCTGCTCCCTCCCCTCTGTTTTAACCCAGAGTTCCCAAATGTGCAATGGGGTAGCCAAATGCTCATGGGCCCTGGTACAATAGTTCAACTTGCCCTCCCCTCTTGTCCTTACCATCCATGACAAAACCAAAATCACTCTGAATACATTTGTGTATCGCATTATCTGGGCCCTTCTGACTTTGGGGCCCGGTTACAACTGTGAAGACTAAGGTCCCTATAGCTACGTCATGGCAAATAGGGTATTTAAGGAAGGATGGCTTTCTTGTTTTCCTTAGAGAGTACGAGGTTCTTCCATATACTGTGACCTTTGCTTCCATAATATGGATCTGGTACCAAAGTTTATGCTTTAATCTATGAAATTATTGAGGTTTCTCATTTCTCCTCTTTGTCGCCTTCCAGAATGATGATGTGGTGAACAACCGCTGGGAGACGGACAATAACAAAAGACTCTCTAGAAGTTTCTTGACTATAAATGTCAAGCCGGATCATAATCAGGCTATTATAAGCTGTGAGGCCGTCAATCATGTGACTCCGGAGGTCCTCCGAGCCAGCATCATGCTCAATGTTCTCTGTGAGTGTCTTATGGAGGTTTTAACTCGGGAGATGGCGTGACCTTTAGACGGGGCGGGAGGGGTCACTGGAGGGTTCTTGTATCTGCATGTAATATATAATAAAACTTACTAAATAATGGTTATTCATATTATACATAACCCTGCATGCAAAATACTGTATATAATGTAATCTAATATAATGTGATA
Organism: Leptodactylus fallax; assembly: GCA_947044405.1. Lineage (NCBI taxonomy): Eukaryota > Metazoa > Chordata > Amphibia > Anura > Leptodactylidae > Leptodactylus > Leptodactylus fallax. Next base: position 728,102 of record CAMRHE010000258.1, read on the forward strand.
TAAAGTAATATAATCTATTGTGATATAATGTGATATAATGTAAAGTAATATGATATAATATACTATAATATAAAGTAATATAACCTACTATGGTATACTATAATGTGATATAATGCAATATAAACTAATATAATCTACTATGATATAATGCAATATAATATAAATAATATGATATAATCTGCATACAAAATGCTGTATATAATGTAATATAACATAATGTGATATAATAATATAATAATTATAATATGCTATAATATAAAGTAATAAAACCTACTATGGTATACTATAATGTGATATAATGCAATATAAAGTAATATAATATAATTTACCATAATATAATACAATGTGATATAATATAAAATAATATAATATAGTCTACCATTTGGTATAATCTTATGTAATCTATTACGATATAATATAATATGATATAAAGTAATATAATTTAATTTACTATGATATAATATTTCGTATAAAAAGCAATATAAATTAATATAGTAAATTCTACTATATTATATAATATGTACAGTGGGGAAAAAAAGTATTTAGTCAGCCACCAATTGTGCAAGTTCTCGCACTTAAAAAGATGAGGCCGGCCTGTAATTGTCATCATAGGTAGACCTCAACTATGAGAGACAAAATGAGAAAACAAATCCAGAAAATCACATTGTCTGATTTTTAAAGAATTTATTTGCAAATTATGGTGGAAAATAAGTATTTGGTCACCTACAAACAAGCAAGATTTCTGTGTCTCACAGACCTGTAACTTCTTCTTTAAGAGGCTCCTCTGTCCTCCACTCATTACCTGTAGTAATGGCTCCTGTTTGACATTGTTATCAGTATAAAAGACTCCTGTCCACAACCTCAAACAGTCACACTCCAAACTCCACTATGGTGAAGACCAAAGAGCTGTGGAAGGACCAGAAACAAAATTGTAGCCCTGCACCAGGCTGGGAAGACTGAATCTGCCATAGGCAAGCAGCTTGGTGTGAAGAAATCACCTGTGGGAGCAATAATTAGAAAATGGAAGACATACAAGACCACTGATAATCTCCCTCCATCAGGGGCTCCACGCAAGATCTCACCCCGTGGGGTCAAAATGATCACAAGAACAGTGAGCAAAAATCCCAGAACCACACGGGGGGACCTAGTGACTGACCTGCAGAAAGCTGGGACTAACGTAACAAAGGCTACCGTCAGTAACACACTACGCCTCCAGGGACTCAGAGCCTGCAGTGCCAGACGTGTCCCCCTGCTTAAGCCAGTACATATCCGGGCCCGTCTGAAGTTTGCTAGAGAGCATTTGGATGTTCCAGAAGAGTATTGGGAGAATGTCATATGGTCAGATGAAACCAAAGTAGAACAGTTTGGTAGAAACACAACTCGTCGTGTTTGGAGGAGAGTGAATACTGAGTTGCATCCAAAGAACACCATACCTACTGTGAAGCATGGGGGGGGGCAACATCAGGCTTTGGGGCTGTTTCTCTGCAAAGGGACCAGGACGACTGATCCGTGTACATGAAAGAATGAATGGGGCCATGTATCGTGAGATTTTGAGTGCAAACCTCCTTCCATCAGCAAGGGCATTGAAGATGAAACGTGGCTGGGTCTTTCAGCATGACAATGATCCCAAGCACACCACCGGGACAATGAAGGAGCGGCCTCGTAAGAAGCATTTCAAGGTCCTGGAGTGGCCTAGCCAGTCTCCAGATCTCAACCCCATAGAAAACCTTTGGAGGGAGTTGAAAGTCCGTGTTGTCCAGTGACAGCCCCAAAACATCCCTGCTCTAGAGGAGATCTGCATGGAGGAATGGGCCAACATACCAGCAACAGTGTGAGCCAGCCTTGTGAAGACTTACAGAAAACGTTTGACCTCTGTCATTGCCAACAAAGGATATATAACAAAGTATTGAGATGAACTTTTGTTATTGACCAAATACTTATTCTCCACCATAATTTGCAAATAAATTCTTAAAAAATCAGACAATGTGATTTTCTGGATTTGTTTTCTCATTTTGTCTCTTATAGTTGAGGTCTACCTATGATGACAATTACAGGCCGGCCTCATCTTTTTAAGTGGGAGAACTTGCACAATTGGTGGCTGACTCAATACTTTTTTTCCCCACTGTAATCTACTAAAATATGATGTAGTATAAGGTAATATAATATAATCTATATAATATATTATAATGTCCTATGATATAATATAATGTGATATAAAATAATATAATATAATCTACAGTCATGGCCAAAAGTTTTGAGAATGATACAAATATAAATTTTTACAAAGTCTACTGCTTCAGTTTTCCTAATGGCAATTTGCATATACTCCAGAATGTTATAAAGAGTGATCAGCTTAACAGCAATTACTTGCAAAGTCAATATTTGCCTAGAAAATGAACTTTATCCCCCAAAACACATTTCAACATCATTGCAGCCCTGCCTTAAAAGGACCACCTAACATCGTTTCAGTGATTGCTCCATTAACACAGGTGTGGGTGTTGATGAGGACAGGGCTGGAGATCAATCTGTCATGATTAAGTAAGAATGACACCACTGGACACTTTAAAAGGAGGCTGGTGCTTGCCATCATTGTTTCTCTTCTGTTAACCATGGTTATCTCTAAAGAAACACGTGCAGTCAACATTGCACTGCACAAAAATGGCCTAACTGGGAAGAGTATTGCAGCTAGAAAGATTGCACCTCAGTCAACAATCTATCGCATCATCAAGAACTTCAAGGAGAGAGGTTCCATTGGTGCCAAAAAGGCTCCAGGGCGCCCAAGAAAGACCAGCAAGCGGCAGGACCGTCTCTTAAAAGTGTTTCAGCTGCGGGATCGGGCTACCAGCAGTGCAGAGCTTGCTGAGGAATGGCAGCAGGTAGGTGTGAGTGCATCTGCACGCACTGTGAGGCGGAGACTCTTGGAGCAAGGCCTGGTCTCAAGGAGGGCAGCAAAGAAGCCACTTCTCTCCAGAAAAAACATCAGGGACAGACTGATATTCTGCAAAAGGTACAGGGAGTGGACTGCTGAGGACTGGGGTAAAGTCATTTTCTCTGATGAATCCCCTTTTCGATTGTTTGGAACATCTGGAAAACAGCTTATTCGGAGAAGAAGAGGTGAGCGCTACCACCAGTCTTGTCTCATGCCAACTGTAAAGCATCCTGAAACCATTCATGTGTGGGGTTGCTTCTCAGCCAAGGGAATCGGCTCTCACAGTCTTGCCTAAAAACACAGCCATGAATAAAGAATGGTACCAGAATGTCCTCCAAGAGCAACTTCTCCCAACCGTCCAAGAGCAGTTTGGCGCTCAACAATGCCTTTTCCAGCATGATGGAGCACCTTGCCATAAAGCAAAGGTGATAACTAAATGGCTCAGGGAACAAAACATAGAGATTTTGGGTCCATGGCCTGGAAACTCCCCAGATCTTAATCCCATTGAGAACTTGTGGTCAATCATCAAGAGACGGGTGGACAAACAAAAACCAACAAATTCAGACAAAATTAAAGCATTGATTCTGCAAGAATGGACTGCTATCAGTCAGGATTTGGTCCAGAAGTTGATTGAGAGCATGCCAGGGAGAATTGAAGAGGTCCTGAAGAACAAGGGTCAACACTGCAAATATTGACTTGCTGCATTAACTCATTCTAACTGTCAATATAAGCTTCTGTTACTCATAATATGAATGCAATTCTATTTCTGTATGTGATAAAAACATCTGACAAACACACATAAAAACCAGAGGGCAGCAGATCATGTGAAAATATAATATTTGTGTCATTCTCAAAACTTTTGGCCATGACTGTACTATGATATAATATAATATGATATAATGTATACTGTATGGTATAAGAATATGCAATATACTAGGATATAATATAATGTAATATAAAGTAATATAATCTATGATATAAAGGCTACTATATGAGATAACATATAATGTAATATAAAGTATTATAATATAGTGTAATATGATATAATATACAGCAATATAAATTAATATCATGTACTATGATTTAATATACCGTAATATAAATTATTATAATATTATCTACTATGATATAATATAATATGATAGAATGTATACTATATGGTATAAAAATATTCAATATACTAGGATATAATATAATGTAATATAAAGTACTGTAATATAAAATGTGATAAAATATAAAATAATGTAGTCTATTATATAATGGTATATAAAGTAACGTGACGTAATATATGAATAATATATAATCTACCATGATATATAATATATTAAACAACTCTTTTTATCACTGCTATAAGAGATTTGCCCTTTCTTCCAAATTTCATTGGCGTTCACAATATGATCTCTTTTCTTGCAGTACTACTTTTCACCACTGTAATAGTAGTTAAGGCAACAGCGCCCCCACAAATAAAACTGGGATCTCAATCAAACATCAGAAAATTAAGATTTCTACAATTAATATTTTTTTGTTGATGAGAGGTTGTATGGGGTAGCAGGATGCATCACTGCCCACATTACACAGTAGATATCTGTATATAGCCCTGGACTAGGCCATGTGTATTACAGTAAATGACAGTAGATTGTACTGCTTTTATTCTCTATCTCATTTATTTTCACTTAGTTCTTCCCACCAAAGTCACGATTCTTGGGTCAGCCAGTGGTCGGGAGAATACGTCTCTATCATTCTCCTGTTTTACTGCATCAAGTAATCCCCCCGTGTACATCCGCTGGTGGCTGGGGGCCGTAGAGCTGGAGGATACTGTAGTCACTATAACTAATGTGAGTAATAACTGTAATAATAGGAATAACATCTATCTATCTCCTATCTGTCTATCTATCTATCTATCTATCTATCTATCTATCTATCTCCTATCTGTCTATCTATCTATCTATCTCATATCTATCTATCTATCTATCTATCTATCTCATATCTATCTCATATCTATCTATCTATCTCATATCTATCTATATATCTCATATCTATCTATCTATCTATCTATCTATCTATCTATCTCATATCTATCTATCTATCTATCTATCTATCTCATATCTATCTCATATCTATCTATCTATCTCATATCTATCTATATATCTCATATCTATCTATCTATCTATCTCTCATATCTATCTATCTCATATCTATCTATCTATCTATCTATCTATCTATCTCATATCTATCTATCTATCTATCTATCTATCTCATATCTATCTATCTATCTATCTCATATCTATCTATCTATCTATCTATCTATCTATCTATCTATCAATCTCTCATATCTATCTATCTATCTATCTATCTATCTATCTATCTATCTCATATCTATCTATCTCCTATCTATCTATCTATCTATCTATCTATCTCATATCTATCTATCTATCTATCGATCTATCTCATATCTATCTATCTCATATCTATCTATCTATCTATCTATCTATCTATCTCATATCTATCCTATCTATCTATCTATTTATCTCATATCTATCACATCTGTCTGTCTATCTATCTAACATCTATCTCAATCCAAATGATCCCACTTCCTATAATTTTATTTCTAGTCCGATCACGGGGGAAAGATCACAATGTCGAATATCACCACGGTGGTTCAGAGGGAACACAATGGCATGCCGCTGACCTGTGAGGCCTTTAATGAGGCTCTTCTCTACACCAAGGCGAATAGTGTCCAGCTCAGTGTGAACTGTGAGTCCTATGTACACCACAAGATATCTGTATGGGTGTCAGGAAAGTCAGGTGTAATCTGTCACATCCTGTGTCTACAGAATGACAATTTCAAAGAAGTAGAAATCTATAGAATATGGCAGGAGAAGATAGAAAAATAAAGGTTTGGGCACAGCCATGTCATTGCCCTCTACTCTGCCTTCAGTTATGTTCTAGCTGAGGACGGAGTGATCTGTCACTGGCTGATAGGGATAATGTACCTGACAACCACGTATGACAGGCAGCATATAGATGGCAAACAGCCTGAGCTGATTTTTCCAAAAAATTGTAAATGTCAATCTTTTTAAATTAAATTGTCACCAAGTTGAAGATTTAACCAGATAATGTCAGATCACCGCCGTAGGCAAAATCTTCATTCTTAAAACTGGTTTCGTACTTGTATGTTATACCTTTTGGATCTGCATATCTGAATACATATTGTAAAATTGATAAAAAAAAATTCTAAAAAAATCTGAATTAAAAACATGGCCCAGTTCTTAAAGGGTTAATATTGTTAGCACAATTTCATTTTCAGATCCACCTCAAAAGATCTGGATTGAGGCTCCTCCCTTGGACACTCGTTTCCGAGCTGGGACACATGTCAAGATAACCTGTCTCTCCAGTGGTGGTCACCCACCTCCTCGACTCATCTGGCTTAAGGTAAAATCACTAGAGGAACATTGGAACTGAAAAAATTGGTTCCCCAGTGGGAGAGACTTGGATTCACCAAATATGACCGATTCAGGTCATCCCAGATTGTTCCTTGAAGAAGCTAACTTGGCAGGAGATGAGGTTTTGGCCCCTGATGAGGTTTTTCACAGAAAGTATCCAAAAACTATTTTATTTTTGAATATACAGGATAAGAGAACCGTGTCAGATGGGAGGACAATATCTACAGGGAAGATCGTCTCCAGGGAGGTCATCATTGAAACTGGGCCAAGTGACAACCAGGCAACTTATCGATGCAATGCCACCAACGATGGTGGGAAGAACATACTGACTGCCACCACAAAACTCCATGTCCAGTGTGAGTCATCTGGTTGTCTATATGGGTTGTCTATATGGGGACTACCTAGAGGTCACTTTGGTTACAGGGTATGGGAGCAAAGTCTCATGGAAGGGAAAAGATAAGGGATGGTACCACTTACGATGGTAATAAAACCATTAAAACAACATGGCGTAAGGGAGGAAAAAGTCATGAGATCGGACCAGAAACTACAGTTTTGATTGATTTTTTGACCTTGCTCAGGTCTCAGTGTCATTTTCTTCTTTTGTAGTCCCTCCCATTGATGTTAAAATTATCAACCCACCCAAAGATTATAAACGTGGAAGCACCATCACCTTGGAGTGCCGGACGGGGAGCAGTAATCCAGAAGCAACGATATCCTGGATCAAGGATGGAGTCATGTGAGTAGTACTAGTACTTATTAGATAGGTGTAAGCCAAACACATAACCAAATACCCACAACCAAATCCCCAAGCAGCCAACCAGTAACTGACCACCTAACCAAGTACCAAAACTATCAACCACCCAAACAACCAAACACTGTAAACCAGAAGCAATGATACCCTGGATCAAGGATAGAGTTGCGTGAGTAGTATTAGCTTGGTATCAGATATGTCATAGCGAACCACCCAACCAAAGTATACACACAATCAACTAGCCAAGCAACCAACAAACCAACCAACCACTGAACCAACCACCAAACCTAATACCAAGTCTTTCAACCACACAACCAAACACCATAAACCAGAAGCAACAACCACCCATCCAGAAAACGACACAATCAACTAGTCAAGCAACCAACCAACCACTGAATCAACCACAAAACCAAATACCAAGTCTATCAACCGCCCAACCAAACACCATAAACCAGAAGCAACAATATCCTGGATCATGGATAGAGTTGTGTAAGTAATGTTAGCTAGGTATCAGATATGTCATAGCGAACCACCCAACCAAAGTAAACACACAATCAACTAGCCAAGCAACCAACAAACCAACCACTGAACCAACCACAAAACCTAATACCAAGTCTTTCAACCACACAACCAAACACCATAAACCAGAAGCAACAATATCCTGGATCATGGGTGGAGTCATAGGAGTAGTATTAGCTTGGTATTAAATACGTCTGAACCAACTACCCAGCCTCCAAAGCAACCAACCCCCAAACCAACCAGCCGACTGCCCAACCTACCACCCAAGCAATTAACCATTCAACCAAGATAGCACTCAATCAGCTGTCACTCAACCAACCAAACACCTAACTGATGAGCAAACCTCGCACTCACCTAACAAGCCAAACACCCAAGTACCACTTACCTGATCCACCGCCAACAAACCAAAAACCCAACCACCATTCTAAAAAGCAAACAACCACCCAACTAACCATCAAATTATATGGTATTTCTCTTCATCAGTTTGAAAGGAAGAGATTTGGGGATGAGGAATGTGGAATTTGGTGGAAAGTCGACCTCCAGCAGCGTCACATTAACAGTCTCCTCACTAGACAACGGAAAACGTGTCTCATGCGAGGGCTATAGCAAAGCCTTGAGCGAGACTGTCAACACCTTCTACAAGCTCAATGTTCTGTGTAAGTACCACCAGTCATGTCTACACTTCTCATAAGACCAATTGACTTGTATAAGAATTAACCCTCTTAAGAACTTTGGTTCTTGGCCTACATTACCACGCTCTACATACATGAAGCAATTTTTATGGTCCAGGGCAACTAACTACTTATGAATAGAACATGTGTAGAGGATCGGAGAAGGAGATGTCTCACCACCCATAGGTGGTGGTGAGGTAGCTCCTTGGGTATGACTGGTAAAGAGTCCAGACCAGATATTTTATGTTCTGAGATATGACCATGGAGGTCACAAAACAGTCACATTCTGATGGTGCTACATGTGGTGAAAAACAACCAAACTGACCGACTGTATTGGAGACATTGGACACACCATAATGTACTGGAGACATTTGGAAATATTCTAACCATTGGCTTGTTTTTCAGTTCCACCGGAATTTACCGATGAGCAGCCAAAGGTTGTCCAGGCCGTGGAGCATGGTGCTGCCCTTATCCCATTATACATCCGAGCCAACCCTATCGAGGTCAACTACACTTGGAGCCTACGAGGGCAAATACTGAACAGAGGTAAGAGGGGTATGAAGGCTGGAGATAGTGTCCTGCCACCTGGACCTCTGACAATCAACGGTTAAGGAATCAGGCAAAAAGTGTTCAATTATCCTGCAGCGCCTCCGCAGGTGAAATTAAGAATTACATAGCTCTTATTGAAACAAATTGGCTCTCTATGATAACATGTTGGGTCCTAAAGGGAGAAAGATACTTCTGGCAGCCACTCTTCATCCTGGCTATTAAAGGGGTTGTGCAAAACTATACTACAAATTACAGTGGCCTTTTCACTACTTACCAAACATAGCGCCGTAAATTGTATAGTGGCTGTGCCTGGTATTGCAGCTCAACTTTATACATTTGGCCTTGTCGCCAATAGAAGTGATGTCTCTAGCCTGAGAAGAGGAAGTAGAGCTCAATATTACAGTGCCCTTTACGTGAGGACCTTAAAGAGGACCTCCAACAACTCCAAGTCATTACATCCTTCAATAGGAGCATCGCCACTGACTCTGGCACAGTTGGAATTTTTTCTCTAGCCCCCACCAATCATTGCTGTTAGTTTCAGCACAATTATGCTCTCTACTGTCAGGCGGGCGGTCCTGGACAGAAGCTGATAGACAGGAACCACCCACCTGACAGTAGAGAGCCTAATTGTGTTGAAATTTACAGAAAAGATTGCTCAGGAATGGTGGGGGCTAGAGAAAAAAATTCCAAGTGTGTCAAAATTAGTGGAGTGGGGTCTACTGAAAGATGCAAAGAGGTGGAATAGGTGGAGGTGGTGAAATTTCCCCCCTCCTCTATTTACCCCCTGTGTATTCCCTAATAGGGTAATTCTTAAGCCAGAAATCCATTTTAAATCTCCTTGGCTATTGTGAAGATCTGTTTAACCCTTTCATGACCACCCATATGTTCTATACACGACGCCCTTGGCTTACCATATATAAGACATAAATTAATTACAATCAAATCCTCATGAATTTATAAGGATCCTGTGACATCTCCGAGGCAAAAGGTTCTTAGATTCTCGCCTTCCATTATTTTAAGCAGTGACTGAGGCTGCAGCGTCATGAAAATCCATCCGTAAAGTTACTGCTGACAGTCCGCAAACACCGAAAGTCATGAAACAATACCCAATCATTTTTTTTTAGCAAGGTGCAGATGGCGCTGTAAAGGCTATGTCAGCTTTCCATGAATGTACATATGCTGCGGCATTAGGTTACCACAGCCGTGTGATGCATTATTTAACATACCTCAAACCCTTTTAATAAAACATCCTCTCCCACTCCATAGCCCGGAGGTGTTAGTTCTCTGCCTGCACCTTACACAGAAAGCCAATTATCCATACAGTAGCTATTCTTTACAATGGCAGCTACAATACTGACATCTAGTGGCCACACTGCAGTATTACACAAAACACATAATAACATTATAATACACCTCTATTATTATGGGTCACGTTTTACCTTATTACTGATGTATTAAACATACACATGGAGCTGATCCGGACATATTAATTTTTCAGAAGGAGCCCACAGACACCACCTAAAAGGAGCGGGCTCTCTGGAAATTTGGAACATTAGTCGAGCTGACTCTGGGGAATACAGCATATCCTGCGTGAACAAGGAGGGGAAGAACAGCACCACGGTACAACTGGATGTTCACTGTAAGACCCTGGATACAAATCTAGTACATTTTCATATTGTGAATAAAACTTACAGTATGTTGTCCATCATAATTGTTCTCTGTTATCAGCCAGTGTCATCCCATAGCTGTATCTAAGCTTTCCTTCATCTGGTTAAAGGCTCAATTCACCACCCTTACTCTGCATCTTAATGGCATCGCCGACTGACAACCCATGCATCGGTTTCCCCCTCTAGCTATGCCCCGGTCTTCCAAAGGGTTTATTACTAGTGTGCTGGGCACCTTCAGTAACCTCCATAATTACTACTTTTTTGCTATTTTTACACATTTTAAACAATTTTTCTGTCCAAAGAATAAATCTGTTGGTGGAAGTTGTCAGGAAGCTGCTGTTGACAGATCTGGTCTCTTATTATATACCTCTATTTAATACTTAGATTTTCCTACTGTGGGTTTTGTTGACTACTTAAAGGGATTGTCCATGGTCATAAATATCTGATCAGTGGGGAACCAACAGCCAGGTCCCACACAGATCAGCGGTTTGGGGGTTGCCTCTTGTCACCATACTCTACAGTGCACAGATGCGGAAGCAGTAGGCTCCGTGTTCTGTTTAGTGGCTGGGCTTCGGGACTGCAGCTCATCTCCCATTGAAGTTAGTAGGAGCTGCAGTGCTGACGCCCAGCCACTATATAGGGAAGAGAGCTATCTACTGGCAGCTCTGTGCACCATATAGTACACAGATGCACCTCTGAATAGCTGATCCGCGCGGGAGCCAGCTGTCGGACCCAGACTGATCAGAAATTTATCCTAAGGATAGGCCATAAAAAAATCCTGGACAACCCCTTTAACACCTTGATACCCCATGCAGTGGGACCCCAGAACACAGATGAGTTGAATACAGTGGTAACTGCTCCTGCTTCACCATTTGGCCCCTGGCTCTGCTCTTGGTGTCTTGGAGTAGTAGGTGTGATGTGGAGACGTCACTTACATTATGCCTGCTGCTCCTTGAAACCTCGGGGAGCACAGACAGCAGAGAGAACAGCAGGGGAACAGGGAAAGGGGAGTATTAGTGTTTTTTTATGTTTGTTTGATACTGTGGGGGCACCAGGAGGGGTCATTATAATGTGAGGGCAACTGGAGGGGTCATTATAATGTAAGGGCAACTGGAGGGGGACATTATAACATGGGGGCAACTGGAAAGGGACATTATAATGTGGGGGAAGCTGGAGGGGGACATTAGAATATGGGTTAACTGTAGGGGGACTTTATACTGTGGGGCAGATGGAGTGCTCATTATAATGTAAGGGCAGCTGGAGGGGGACATTATAATGTGGGGCAGCTGGAGGGGGACATTAGAATATGGGGCAACTATAGGGGGACTTTATACTGTGGGGGCAACTGGAAGGGGACTTTATACTGTGGAGGCAGATGGAGGGGTCATTATAATGTGGGGGCATACCATGTCAGGTTGAGTGTAAGGGGGTTATACTGTATGGTGGCACAAATAGAAATAGATGGGAAATGGGTGGATTCAAAGGGGAAGTTTGTGGGGTTAAACTTCCTGCACATTCTGTTCCCTTTTCAGTGCTTTGAAAGTTGGGAGGTATGCCCACGTAACCTGGAGTAGGTGAACTTTCATGGGAATAAGAATAAAGATCTGTCAACAGCAGCTTGTCCGTGGCTGTCATGTCCTTTCTTCTGTACTGTACACAGTAAACTGTATTATATACACACATGGACAAAATTGTTGGTACCCCTCGTTTAATGAAAGAAAAACCCACAATGGTCACAGAAATAACTTGAATCTGACAAAAGTAATAATATATAAAACTACATGTTGACAAGCCACAAAGCTTCTGGGAGAATGTCCTATGGACAGATGAGACAAAAATAAAAATTTTTGGCAAGGCACATCAGCTCTATGTTCACAGACGGAAAAATGAAGCATATGTTCAAAAGAACACTGTCCCTACTGTGATACATGGAGGAGGCTCTGTTATGTTCTGGGGCTGCTTTGCTGCATCTGGCACAGGGTGTCTTGAATCTGTGCAGGGTACAATGAAATCTCAAGACTATCAAGGGATTCTAGAGAGAAATGTGCTGCCCAGTGTCAGAAAGCTTGGTCTCAGTCGCAGGTCATGGGTCTTGCAACAGGATAATGACCCAAAACACACAGCTAAAAACACCCAAGAATGGCTAAGAGGAAAACATTGGACTATTCTGAAGTGGCCTTCTATGAGCCCTGACCTAAATCCTATTGAGCATCTTTGGAAGGAGCTGAAACATGCCGTCTGGAAAAGGCACCCTTCACACCCGAGACAACTGGAGCAGTTTGCTCATGAGGAGTGGCCAAAATACCTGCTGAGAGGTGCAGAAGTCTCATTGACAGTTACAGGAATCGTTTGATTGCAGGGATTGCCTCAAAAGGTGGTGCAACAAAATATTAAGTTAAGGGAACCATCATTTCTGTCCAGGCCTGTTTCATGAGTTTTCTTTTTTAAAAAATTCTGTTGAAGCCTGGTTGGAAAGCAATGTCTGACTTTCATTTGTTCATTTTCATAGAATTTTTATATATTATTACTTTTGTCAGATTCAAGTTATTTCTGTGACCATTGTGGGTTTGTCTTTCATTAAATGAGGGGTACCAACAATTTTGTCCATGTGTGTAGGTGCTGGACTTCACTTTCACCGACTCCAGAGCCAATCAGGGTCTGTTAACCAATGGCGGAGCTTCATCTACTCTTTCCGTTTCCTCGCACACAGATTCTCCGTCCATCCGCAGCCTGGCTGACCCGACAGAAGTGGATTTGGGAGGGAGAGCGGCACTCGTGTGTGTGGCAGACGCAAATCCTGTTTCAGAGGAGATGTTTCAGTGGAGATGGCTGGTGCGGAGCTTCTCTATAACCTTCTCTAGATGTATGCAACTTCTGCACAAGTTTGAACTGACTCCTGAATGGGGTAGTGTTGTCATGGAGACGTGTAAAGTTTTATCACCATCCATATCAATATCTACATCCCCTATGGTCAGTGTCGCACTGAGGTTCATTGGGCCTACCAGGTAAAAATGATTCTGAAGCCCCCTAGATAATAGACCATATTAGCCCGCAAATTTAGATTTTTTTTTCTGCTGGACCATTATTGCGGGCCCACCGGAGGATCCTCTGGTACTGTGGAGGGCCAGTCTGACATTGTCTATGGCTTAAATAGTCACAGCTACATTGAGCTAGATGGTGATTTGTGTCCATGACAACAGTAAGGGGATATGTTGTCATGAGAACCTCTCAGTATTGCAGCCTCAGGCTTTGGGCCCATAACTACAAGTTATTACAAGTTATTCCAAGCATTGAGACATTGGGGAGATTTATGAAGACCAAATCTCTTGGTCGAGCAGAGGATGCACCTGATTTATAAGCAGGCACACACATTCTCAAAAATTGGGCGCACCCATCACCAGGCCATATGCCTGAAATTTACACCAACTCATAGCAGGCATAGATTTCAGGCAACATTTATGCCAGTTTTATGGCATTGATGGTGATAGATCTGATGGGGCGATGCCCCCGTCCACAGTCCATCCTTGCCATGCCCCTTTTCCAAAAGTGGCAAGGGTAACGTAAAAACACCAGTTGTGACACTTTTTGTCGCAAACCTGGAAAAATGTGGTGTATATGATGAATAACTCTGCCTCTTTTTATCATTCCCACTACTAGGGAGATGAGGAGCGAGACTTGTCCGGTTTGGAAAGAGAAGTTGATGGTCTCACCGGACGACTTATTATCAATGACGCCAAGAGGTCGGACGCCGGGCGTTACGAATGTGCGGTAGATAATGGAATCCCCCCAGCTGTCAAGGCCGATGCCCGTCTGGTTGTGCGCTGTAAGTAGGATTTCCTGGTGAGTCTTCCATATGGCTGCTCTCCTCACTTTCAGTGAAGGACAGGATGCCATACTAGGTCCCATGGGCCAACTGATCCGACTGACCAACCATGGAAGCTTCTCCCCTAACCCTCCTAGCGGTGTGCTCTACTCCACTATGACACTTTTTTGTGATTCTTCTCTCCTATAGTTAAGCCTGAAATAGAGAAAGGTGTCCACTTGAGCAAAGTGGCCGTTCCTGGAGATGGGAAAACCGCAACAGGGCTTGAATGTAAGGCTGAGGGGATTCCAAACGTGGCCTTCAGCTGGGCAAAGAACGGCATCACCCTGGACTTCACAAACCCCAGGTATCCAGATACCTAACAGTGATGATCAATGTGTTCAGCCTGGCTGAGCTGATGTAGATCATCATCTAAATGGAGTCATCTTAGAAATTTCCATATTACGACTGACTACAGTTAACAAATGGGCCATTCTAGAGCTACCGTCCTGCTCCCCCCAATTTTGCCATGCTATATAGCCCATCTGTGAATATACAGTCCAGTAACAGAATGATCCCTTAGGATGGAGGAAGCGACACAACCTGTATTTTTGCTGTCGAACTTAAGCAACTTTTTGAACCCAAAAAATCTCTGGATGAAACCAATGTGCTATGAAAGGGGGTGGACGTCATTTTGCAGTTGTTTATCTTCTCTGTCTACATAATATCACTCTCTTAGGTACTCAGTGAAGACGTCTCATGAGCTGTGGATACACAGAAGCACGTTGATCATCGCAAATGTGAGCGCGGTGCACGATTACGCCATCTTTACCTGCACGGCGACCAATGCTCTAGGAGTTGACAGCTTCTCGATCCAACTTGTCAGCACCAGTAAGGCGATATATAGCTGTCGTCAGTTATAATGTGCGATGTAACGCTATGACTATATGGCGTCATAAAGTCAGTTGGCAAGCGACCATGTGACTATTCCAAAAATTTTTCAGTAGTCACATGGTCATGTATACGCCAAATAATATGTAGCATTGTGTATCTATGAAGCCTTTGCCTAATGTCCCCCATACACAATAGAGGAAGGTCGATCAAACCTGCCAATTTCGGCACGGCTGGTTGACTATCTCACATGTCTGGGGGTTACCTGATTCTTCCCCTATAGGTGATATCAGGTTAAAGAAGGATCAGGCATGTTGAATTTCAATGCTCGATTCTTTCATCCTCGCCACTAGCTGTCTCTAACAGCAACTTTACTTTACTTTTACCATAGAAAACACATGCATGCTCGGCCAAAGCGAGCATGCATGTGTGCATGTGGAGTCAGAAGATATAGCCAATTGTTTGACTGACATCTATTGAGGGTGTATGGGTAGCTTAAGGGTATGTCCAGGATTTTGATATTGAGCTTCACTTCTTTGGCCAGTGACATCACATTCATGGGTTACATGGCCATGCTGCAGCTTGGTCTCATTCAACTGAATGAGACAGAGCTGCAATACCAATCACAGCCACTACACAGTGTACGGCGCTGTGCTTGGTAAGTAGTGAAGAGGCCACAGCAATCAATGTCATCGTTTCAGACATAGACACAAAGGTAATTTGATCCTCAGTTGTTATTCACATTGTGACCAGCAGGTGGTGACCCTTATCTCTGTATTGCACCGCAGGTCGCCCTGATCCTCCCACTGATCTGAAGATCCTGAGCTTCACTCACAAATCAGTGACCCTGGGATGGAAGGAAGGATTTGATGGAGGAGTGGAACAACAATTTCGAGTCAGGTTGGTGGATTTTTTTTTTCTTCTAAACGTTGGCATTTTAGAAAACAATAAAAAAAATACCCAAAATGCCAAAATATGAGCCCCTTGATCTGAAATATTTTACTGCTTATTTTATGTAATTTTGCTTTTGGCAGCCATTAGAATGGACATAATAGATATTACTCAGCTTTCCACAACATTCATGTTTTCTCTAGATTTTTCACACCATCTCACTAATGCTCAGTCCTCACTGCAGTACTACCATTCTATTCAAAAATCAGGGGGCAAAGGATGAATAGAACTATTGGTACCTACCACACACGGGACTACTACAATGCACAGAATTGTCAGAAAATGTTGCTATATTCAATGTGATACAGTGAATGTTGTGATTTTAACACATCACAATACTCCGCCTAGTGGTCAGATGATAGAACTACACTTCTGTTTTCAGGTATCGGATGAGCGGCGCTGACAGTTACATGTACGTTGATGTCTTCCCACCCCAGTCCACAGTTTTCACTATCGTTGGACTAAAAGGCAGCATGGTGTATAACTTCTCTGTGAACGCCGTCAACAAGCTGGGAGACAGCGACTATGCAGATGGCGGGGCTGTGCTCACCGTCACTACTAAAGGTAGTCCTGTTCACATTTTCAGGTCATGCTTAAAGGAGTGCTCAGAAATGTTATTCTAAGTTCCAGGCTGGAGGGGGCGGAGCATGACACAGGAATTGAAAGAACACTATGGAGGATCCTTCTGTCATGCCCCGCCCCCTCATACCCTGCACTAGACGTAGCTCAGTTTTGCCTGAAGTATTCCTTTAAATGGCTTTTACAAACTCTTAGTTAAATTTAACTTGTAATTTCAGAGGACACTGATGTGAAGATCCCCGAACCCACACAACCCGCCCCTCCTGAGCCAAAGACCGGTGAGTTACTTTTCCATGTCAAAATCTACAGTATATATATATATATATATTTTTTATTTTTTTTTAAAAAGTAATATATCCTGTAATTTTCACTCTGGTCACATAGCCTAGCAGAATAGACTGACACTCACCATATCTGTAGGGGTTTTCTTTGAAGCAGTCACTTAATTTACTTTACAGACAGGATTACAATAGAAGATAACACCTCTATACATAGAAAATTCTCCCATAGACCTCAATGAGTTGGTTTGAGTTTGTTGCTGCCCGTGACCTTGAGACAGCTGTAAAGTGTATCACAAAATGCTGTTAACAGAGCAGAGGAGAAATTCAGGCAAGATGGCTGCCCCCTATTTGGCGTTAAGGGGAGATATTCGTGTTGAAAATAACAGACACAGGCTACTATAATGTGGAGACTTTATTATAACAGTGCCTGTTAGAAGAACAAAGTGTAAGGGATGGAAAACCTACATGCTGTTTATAAATTTACCAATTTGTGCCCCTAGATCATTGGACCCCATATATGTTCGCTGGCATCGGTGCAGGGGGGTCACTACTCCTCCTATCTAGTGCAGGACTTGTTTTCTGCCTGGTGAGAAGGTTCAGAAAGAAGATAAAAGAAGGTAAAGAGAAAATATAGTTGAATGTGTTTTTTCCCCTCACTTATTGTTACTTGGAAACCATCAGCAAGCAGGATGTTTGATGTTGACTGATCTTAAGGTGATTTATTTATAAGCTGGCCATACTTATAAGATACAAATTTCTTTGACCACTATCTGCCCTGAAATCCTCATAAACGTGCACACTCAACATAGAGCAGGACACCCGATGCACTACTATATTTCTATAATAAATATAGTGGATCTGTCAGCAGCAGATTGTTGACAGTTTCCATTGTAGGAACTACTCAGTACAAAGTAGAAGTGAGATAAAAAAAAAACAAAAACTAGATTTTGCACATATTGAAGTTTCTCTTCTGTTTCACAGGGGATGTAGTGAAGAAGGACGAGGGGTAAGAAAAATTGTGGAAGTGACTGATGTTATACTACTTTATTTGTTTTTTTTTTTTCATGAAAAGGCGTATGTATAACATTTAAAGTGGTTGTGTGAAGTTAGAAATAAAGACCTGCAATACCAGACACAGCCACAGACAAGAGTGGCACTGTTTTTCAGAAAATGCCCCTTTAACTCTTACTCTTTAACCCTTGCAGTTTACCTCATGGAGCCCTCAATGAGTACGGAGATGGAGAACTGATTAATACACAAGCGAAGAAGACGTTACTGATAGACAGCGGCTCTGAGACCGGCAGCAGCATGTACCAGGTGAGGGGGATACAATTATATAGGAGGATAAGAGTATAGCAGCCTAATATATATATATATATATATATATATATATACCGTGTTTCTCCAAAAATAAGACCTACCCCGAAAATAAGCCCTAGCTACATTTTCCAGGTTTTTTGGAGTAGGCTTGAAATATAAGCCCTACTCCAAAAATAAGCCCTAGCTAATTTAACCGCTTCCCGACATCCGCCGCACGATTACAGCGGATGCCGGGTCCTTAAAGATGGCGGCCGCTCTGCTGCAGAGCGGTCAGCCGTACCGGGTCTCTGCGGAGACCTGGAGTTAATGCCCGCGATCAGTGCCTACCCTGATCACGGGCATTGTTCAGCGTGGCTTCCCTTTCCCTTCCCTCCCACCAAAGTAGCAAAACCCGGACTTAACGCCCGCGATCAGAATGGACTCTAACCGCGGGCATTGCTTAGTGTGACCTCCGCGCCCCCCCCCCCCCCCCCCCATCCCTTATAGCTGCTATACCGGGTCTCCTTGTACACCGGAGACCCGCAGTTAATGCCCACGATCAGAGTCCACTGATCGCGGGCATTGTTAGGTCTGTCAGTCCGTGACCCCCCCCTCCCTTCGACCCCCCAAAGCAGAGTAACTATCCCCGGTCCCCACCAGCCCCGTACCTTTTACGCTGCAGGCCGGCTCCCACGGGTGAGATCGCAGGAGCCGACCTGTTCCTTTGATAGCCAGGAGCGTTATGAAGTCTCCCAGGCCTGTCATAGGAATATTACTATTGAGGCCAGCCTCATTAGTAATATAGATAATCTCCCATAGACTGCAATAGGTTGTATTGCAGTCTATAGGATGATTGCAGATTCAAGCCCCCTAGGAGGGGTTAATAGTAAAAAAAAAAAAAAAAAAAAAAATAAAAAAAATATAAAAATATTAAAAAAAAACCAACAAAATAAAAGTTCAAGCCCCCCTCCCACTTTCACTAGAATACATATAAAAATAAAATATTACTGTGAAACACATACACATTAGGTATCCCTGTGTCCGAAAACGCCCGGTCTACAAACTTATAAAATTATTTTACCTCTATAGTGAATGCCGTAGCAAAAAAAAAAAAATGAAAGTGCCGAACCGCTGTTTTTTCCATGTTTCACCTCTGATAAAAGTTGAAATAAAAAGCGATCAAATGTGTGATTGTTGTTCATGGAAAAACTTAAGACTTACCCCGAAAATAAGCCCTAGCCCTTTTTTCAGAGCAAAAAATAATATAAGACCCTGTCTTATTTTCGGAGAAACACGGTATATATATATATTATACTCCGTGTTATCTTTTATAGGACAGTGTTTCAGGGTCAGGACTGTATTACTACCCAACCCGAGATTATCAGCCCTCACTGTCCCCCCAATATGAGAGTGTGGAGAGAGGGGATCCGGAATATCAGAGCTGGGCAGGTAAGTACAAAATCACTATTAATGCAAGCAAGAGTCAATTGTGGTTATATTCTAGTACATAGGAGAAGTATTATAGTAGTTATATTTTTGTACATAGGAGCAGTATTATAGTAGTTATATTCTTGTACATAGGAGGCAGTATTATAGTAGTTATATTCTTGTACATAGGAGCAGTATTATAGTAGTTATATTCTTGTACATAGGAGTAGTATTATAGTAGTTATATTCTTGTACATAGGAGCAGTATTATAGTAGTTATATTCTTGTACATAGGAGGTAGTATTATAGTAGTTATATTCTTGTACATAGGAGCAGTATTATAGTAGTTATATTCTTGTACATAGGAGCAGTATTATAGTAGTTATATTCTTGTACATAGGAGGTAGTATTATAGTAGTTATATTCTTGTACATAGGAGTAGTATTATAGTAGTTATATTCTTGTACATATGAGGCAGTATTATAGTAGATATATTCTTGTACATAGGGGGCAGTATTATAGTAGTTATATTCTTGTACATAGGAGCAGTATTATAGTAGTTATATTCTTGTACATAGGAGCAGTATTATAGTAGTTATATTCTTGTACATAGGAGCAGTATTATAGTAGTTATATTTTTGTACATAGGAGCAGTATTATAGTAGTTATATTCTTGTACATAGCAGCAGTATTATAGTAGTTATATTCTTGTACATAGGGGGCAGTATTATAGTAGTTATATTCTTGTACATAGGAGTAGTATTATAGTAGTTATATTCTTGTACATAGGAGCAGTATTATAGTAGTTATATTCTTGTACATAGGAGCAGTATTATAGTAGTTATATTCTTGTACATAGGAGGTAGTATTATAGTAGTTATATTCTTGTACATAGGAGTAGTATTATAGTAGTTATATTCTTGTACATATGAGGCAGTATTATAGTAGATATATTCTTGTACATAGGGGGCAGTATTATAGTAGTTATATTCTTGTACATAGGAGCAGTATTATAGTAGTTATATTCTTGTACATATGAGGCAGTATTATAGTAGTTATATTCTTGTACATAGGAGCAGTATTATAGTAGTTATATTCTTGTACATAGGAGCAGTATTATAGTAGTTATATTCTTGTACATAGGAAGCAGTATTATAGTAGTTATATTCTTGTACATAGGAGGCAGTATTATAGTAGTTATATTCTTGTACATAGGAGCAGCATTATAGTAGTTATATTCTTGTACATAGGGGCAGTATTATAGTAGTTATATTCTTGTACATATGAGGCAGTATTATAGTAGTTATATTCTTGTACATAGGAGCAGTATTATAGTAGTTATATTCTTGTACATAGGAGCAGTATTATAGTAGTTATATTCTTGTACATAGGAAGCAGTATTATAGTAGTTATATTCTTGTACATAGGGGGCAGTATTATAGTAGTTATATTCTTGTACATAGGAGGTAGTATTATAGTAGTTATATTCTTGTACATAGGGGCAGTATTATAGTAGTTATATTCTTGTACATACGAGTAGTATTATAGTAGTTATATTCTTGTACATAGGGGCAGTATTATAGTAGTTATATTCTTGTATATAGGGGCAGTATTATAGTAGTTATATTCTTGTACATAGGAGCAGTATTATAATAGTTATATTCTTGTACATAGGGGCAGTATTATAGCAGTTATATTCTTGTACATAGGAGCAGTATTATAGTAGTTATATTCTTGTACATAGGGGCAGTATTATAGTAGTTATATTCTAGTACATAGGAGTAGTATTATAGTAGTTATATTCTTGTACATAGGGGGCAGTATTATAGTAGTTATAGTCTTGTACATAGGGGGCAGTATTATAGTATAGTCTTGTACATAGGAGCAGTATTATAGTAGTTATATTCTTGTACATAGGAGCAGTATTATAGTAGTTATATTCTTGTATATAGGGGCAGTATTATAGTAGTTATATTCTTGTACATAGGAGCAGTATTATAATAGTTATATTCTTGTACATAGGGGCAGTATTATAGTAGTTATATTCTTGTACATAGGAGCAGTATTATAGTAGTTATATTCTTGTACATAGGGGCAGTATTATAGTAGTTATATTCTTTTACATAGGAGTAGTATTATAGTAGTTATATTCTTGTACATAGGGGGCAGTATTATAGTAGTTATAGTCTTGTACATAGGGGGCAGTATTATAGTATAGTCTTGTACATAGGAGCAGTATTATAGTAGTTATATTCTTGTACATAGGAGCAGTATTATAGTAGTTATATTCTTGTACATAGGAGCAGTATTATAGTAGTTATATTCTTGTACATAGGGGCAGTATTATAGTAGTTATATTCTAGTACATAGGAGTAGTATTATAGTAGTCATATTCTTGCACATAGGAGCAGTATTATAGTAGTTATATTCTTGTACATAGGGGCAGTATTATAGTAGTTATATTCTTGTACATACAGTGCTGGCCAAAAGTATTGGCACCCCTGCAATTCTGTCAGATAATACTCAATTTCTTTCAGAAAATGATTGCAATCACAAATGCTTTGGTAATAAGATCTTCAATTATTTTGCTTGCAATGAAAAAACACAAAAAAGAATGAAAAAAAAAGTCAAATCATTGATCATTTTACACAAAACTCCAAAAATGGGCCGGACAAAAGTATTGGCACCCTCAGCCTAATACTTGGTTGCATAACCTTTAGACAAAATAACTGCGAACAACCGCTTCCGGTAACCATCAATGAGTTTCTTACAATGCTCTGCTGGAATTTTAGACCATTCTTCTTTGGCAAATTTCTCCAGGTCCCTGAGATTTGAAGGGTGCCTTCTCCAAACTGCCATTTTGAGATCTCTCCACAGGTGTTCTATGGGATTCAGGTCTGGACTCATTGCTGGCCACTTTAGAAGTCTCCAGTGCTTTCTCTCAAACCATTTTCTAGTGCTTTTTGAAGTGTGTTTTGGGTCATTGTCCTGCTGGAAGACCCATGACCTCTGAGGGAGACCCAGCTTTCTCACACTGGGCCCTACATTATGCTGCAAAATTTGTTGGTAGTCTTCAGACTTCATAATGCCATGCACACGGTCAAGCAGTCCAGTGCCAGAGGCAGCAAAGCAACCCCAAAACATCAGGGAACCTCCGCCATGTTTGACTGTAGGGACCGTGTTCTTTGCTTTGAAGGCCTCTTTTTTTTTTCCTGTAAACTCTATGTTGATGCCTTTTCCCAAAAAGCTCTACTTTTGTCTCATCTGACCAGAGAACATTCTTCCAAAAAGTTTTTGGCTTTCTCAGGTAAGTTTTGGCAAACTCCAGCCTGGCTTTTTTATGTCTCTGGGTCAGAAGTGGGGTCTTCCTGGGTATCCTACCATAGAGTCCCTTTTCATTCAGACGCCGACGGATAGTACGGGTTGACACTGTTGTACCCTCGGACTGCAGGGCAGCTAGAACTTGTTTGGATGTTAGTCGAGGTTCTTTAGCCACCATCCGCACAATCTTTCGTTGAAATCTCTCGTCAATTTTTCTTTTCCGTCCACATCTAGGGAGGTTAGCCACAGTGCCATGGGCTTTAAACTTCTTGATGACACTGCGCACGGTAGACACAGGAACATTCAGGTCTTTGGAGATGGACTTGTAGCCTTGAGATTGCTCATGCTTCCTCACAATTTTGCTTCTCAAGTCCTCAGACAGTTCTTTGGTCTTCTTTCTTTTCTCCATGCTCAATGTGGTACACACAAGGACACAGGACAGAGGTTGAGTCAACTTTAATCCATTTCAACTGGCTGCAAGTGTGATTTAGTTATTGCCACCACCTGTTATGTGCCACAGGTAAGTAACAGGTGCTGTTAATTACACAAATTAGAGAAGCATCACATGATTTTTCAAAGGGTGCCAATACTTTTGTCCACCCCCTTTTTTATGTTTGGTGTGGAATTATATCCAATTTGGCTTTTTGACAATTCTTTTTGTGGTTTTCCATTGAAGACAAATTAAATGAAGATATTATTACCAAAGCATTTGTGATTGCAATCATTTTCTGGAAGAAATTGAGTATTATCTGACAGAATTGCAGGGGTGCCAATACTTTTGGCCAGCACTGTAGGAGTAGTATTATAGTAGTTATATTCTTGTACATAGGAGGCAGTATTATAGTAGTTATATTCTTGTACATAGGACCAGTATTATAGCAGTTATATTCTTGTACATAGGAGGCAGTATTATAGTAGTTATATTTTTGTACATAGGAGGCAGTATTATAGTAGTTATATTCTTGTACATAGGAGCAGTATTATAGTAGTTATGTTCTTGTACATAGGGGGCAGTATTATAGTAGTTATATTCTTGTACATAGGAGCAGTATTATAGTAGTTATATTCTTGTACATAGGAGCAGTATTATAGTAGTTATATTCTTGTACATAGGAGCAGTATTATAGTAGTTATATTCTTGTACATAGGAGCAGTATTATAGTAGTTATATTCTTGTACATAGGGGCAGTGTTATAGTAGTTTTATTCTTGTACATAGGAGCAGAGTTATAGTAGTTATATTCTTGTACATAGGAGCAGTATTATAGTAGTTATATTCTTGTACATAGGAGGCAGTATTATAGTAGTTATATACTTGTACATAGGAGAAGTATTATAGTAGTTATATTCTTGTACATAGGGGCAGTGTTATAGTAGTTATATTCTTGTACATAGGGGCAGTATTATAGTAGTTATATTCTTGTACATAGGAGCAGTATTATAGTAGTTATAGTCTTGTACATAGGAGGTAGTATTATAGTAGTTATATTCTTGTACATTGGGGGCAGTATTATAATAGTTATATTCTTGTACATAGGAGCAGTATTATAGTAGTTATATTCTTGTACATAGGGGCAGTATTATAGTAGTTATATTTTTGTACATAGGAGCAGTATTATAGTAGTTATATTCTTGTACATAGAAGCAATATTATAGTAGTTATATTCTTGTATATAGGAGGTAGTATTATAGTAGTTATATTCTTGTACATAGGGGGGCAGTATTATAGTAGCTATATTCTTGTACATAGGAGTAGTATTATAGTAGTTATATTCTTGTACATAGGAGCAGTATTATAGTAGTTATATTCTTGTACATAGGAGTAGTATTATAGTAGTTATATTCTTGTACATAGGAGTAGTATTATAGTAGTTATATTCTTGTACATAGGGGGCAGTATTATAGTAGTTATATTCTTGTACATAGCAGCAGTATTATAGTAGTTATATTCTTGTACATAGGGAGCAGTAATATAGTAGTTATATTCTTGTACATAGCAGCAGTATTATAGTAGTTATATTCTTGTACATAGGAGGTAGTATTATAGTAGTTATATTCTTGTACATAGGAGCAGTATTATAGTAGTTATATTCTTGTACATAGGGGCAGTATTATAGTAGTTATATTCTTGTACATAGGGGCAGTATTATAGTAGTTATGTTCTTGTACATAGGGGGCAGTATATAGTAGTATTATAGTAGTCATAGTTTTGTAGATGGGGCAGAATTGTGGTAGTTTTATTCTAGTATATAGGGTACAGTATTATAGTACTCATTGTAGATTTTTGTAGATAGGGGGCAGTATTATGTAAGGTATAGTCGTAATTACAACAGTTGAATAAGTTGTTAAAGGAAGGACCTTTTTTTTCCCTAGAAGGAGGATATGAAGACTGGTATGGAGCCTCTGGCCACCATGAATATGAGGAAGTTAGAGGAGATTACCCAACATCCCACAAAACAAAATGGCAGCATGGAGTCACGGTTAGTCAGATAATCCTTACATTTGTCTATTCTGTTCTTGTCTCTTCTTGGTAATTACTTGTAGGTTATATTTTTATGTCTTATCAGGACAGGGACAGAGGTGACCAGCCATGGGATGTATACCAGGGCCCAGGAGGCAGGGTATACGATGAACCAGACTTGCCATTGTCTGCAACTTATGAGACACCATATGGAGGACAGGGACACTTGGTATAAAAGATGGAGAATGTTTTTTTGGACCCCCATTGTTTTTTTTTAAACAATGTCTATGCAACAAATGATGTCCTCTAACTTATTTTTTCTAGTCCCCCCCCCCCCAATTCTTTGGTAAAGTGATAACCAGACTTTTAATTCAATAGCAAATAGTAGTAGAATATGTTGAAAAAAAAAAATCAAGAATGTAATTGTACAGTATCGCAGAAGATATAATTTTCGGGGTCGGGGGTGGTGAGGGATCGGGGTAAAGTTTGTTTACAAAAATATGACATTCCTTAAGGTGGATAAATAAAGAGAGATCTACTTGCCGGTCGATTATTTGGTCAAAATAATTTGTTTCCCGCTTGGTTCCTGATGTGTTTTGCTGGGTTCTTGGAGCTTCAGATTTAGAGAACATGTGTAGTAGTAGCCCCCTGCCTGGCCATGTTCCTACTACTCAATAGAAGTGAATAGGGCCGATCCTGGGCATGTGCAGTATCCAGAGACGCATTTTATTCAGCTATCACTGCTCACTAGACTTTTTACGTCTAGTAGTAGAACATCACAGCGCCACTCTGTAGGACGCCCCATGGACTCATCTGTCTGGGCTCACCATTTACGCAGCACGGTTGTAGGATGAATGTTCAACCTCTGTGTTTTGTGTACCTGAACCTTCCTCATCACTCTTCCGGTTGTCATAGGCCTCATGCACACGACCAAGTTGGAACCCCCCATAGAAATGAATGAATCACAGAAGGCACTTAGATGTCATCCATGATCCGAGTGCCTTCCGTTAAAGAATTTGCAGCCACTCGGCCTGCAAACTTAGTCATGTGCATGCGGCCTTAGCCAGGCTGACTGAAGGGTTGGCAGTTGCGTATGACGGTCAGGCAGTCGTGTTAGTCTTTGATGTGTGACTGGTCCTAGCAGCTGCTATTTAGTAAGGGTTAACACAGCAACCGAGTGGAGGAGTCTTGGAGGATGGGGGAAGGAGTCAAGGTCATGGTTGGGCTCATGGTGGCTGTAGTTAGCTGCACCAAAACTCTGGTACTACTCGAAGGTTGTTGCAATGGTGAAGAGGGTCTATGGATGTTGGTGGTAGTAGCGCTC
The DNA here is from genome assembly GCA_947044405.1 of Leptodactylus fallax. Lineage (NCBI taxonomy): Eukaryota > Metazoa > Chordata > Amphibia > Anura > Leptodactylidae > Leptodactylus > Leptodactylus fallax. Next base: position 754,967 of record CAMRHE010000258.1, read on the forward strand.
CTGGGGCACAACCTTTGTCCTTGATGCCGGTGCAGGATTGAGGGCTCAAGAGACAGTTTAGAACGGTGCAAACAACTTTTAATTTTACTGCTGCTTTCAACAAGGCAGGTGAACCCTAGAAATAACAATCTTCCATAAATATAGAGACACAGCTGAGGATACCACTAGGCTAGAGCAGAGACTTTAAGACTGAGGCCCCACGTTGTGGAAATGCAGCTTTTTTTGTTGCAGATTCTGCTGTGGTTCTTTGAGTCAAAGCCAAGAATGGCTACTAAAGGAATGGGAAATATATAGGAAGTTCTTATACTTTTAACTTCTGTTCAATCCAGTCCTAACTTTGGCTCAAGAAACCACAGCAAAATCTGCAACAAAAAAATCTGTGTTTCTGCAACATGGGGCCTCATCCTACGATGGCTTCCGCTTGGTCAGTCGGTGTCTCCCTGGTTCTGGCAGTCTCTTTGTCTTCAACAAAAATAACTGCAATTGTCCAAGCTGTGGGGTGCCGGATACTAAGGGTAAATTCACACAGAGTTTTTGTCTGGCAAAATAAAAAAAAATCTGCTTTAGGTTTTTTAAGCAGATTTTGAAGCGTTATTTGAGGAGGTTTCTGAAGCAGTTTTTGGAAGCATTTTTTTTCTCTGGCTAAGCCCGACTTGAAGACAGCTGACCACCACTGCTACGCTGGTCAAACAATGGAGATTTAGGACAAAGAAGAGAAGAATAACCCTATGCAAACATTAAGCATACAAAGTATTAACTACATTATTGCTATAGTCTTTATCTGTATATATAAATGTGAGGTTCTTAGCACAGTATTTGATCAAATTGGGAGAGCCCATCTGTTATGACAAGATGACCTCATTCAGATGGGAAACTACACTATACAGACATATCTCTCTTGGGCCTGGGTTTAGACCTACAATGTAATCTCGGGGTAAGTAGGATCCAGAAATAGCCTGTGTATATTTACTTTATTATGGAGGTGCTGTCTGACTTTTTGGCTTTACATTGGCCATGTTGGGGTGTGTGACTTCCTCCATGTTGGACTTCCTTCCTCCCATCTGCCCAAGACTATTTCATTAGAATATTTGGCTTCCTACTTGCCCCAAGTTCACTTTGTAAGCTAAAACCCAGGCCCAAGAGAGATATGTCTGTATAGTGTAGGATCCCATCTATATGAGCTTGCCTTGTCGGGACAGATGGGCTCTCACAATTTTATCCAATAGTGCGCTAAGAACCTCATATCACTATACATAGGTAATGTCTATTACAGTAATGCATATGTCTTAGCACCCTCTACACAATGCTGATGCATTTTTTTGTGTTAGCTCGTAGCCACTTAAAATAGTTAGAATTAATTAGTTTCATTGATTATAATTGGAAGAATTAATAAAAAAATAAATTCACTACAAAAGAAATAATTATTAGAAAATTACACTTTCTACTTTTATAGTTTTTTCAGCTTTATTGTTAGAATTTTTAGATTGTTAGATCCCAGCCTGAGCTTGTCCTGTAATCTCAATGATAAATTAATCACATCTGACAGAATAAATAAACCGCCAAAGACAAAAATGCGAGAAAAATTAAATACCATGTTAAATAATTATAAAAAAAATAAAATCCTGACATTAGGTAAAAGAATGACGTGTCTTTAGTTTTATCTCAATACAACGTGGCAAATGTAAAACCATTGCACAAGGTGCCAATACCTGTTTTTCCCAGTATGGGCTACAACTGTATGGGGGAGTAAACTAGTGGGGTCCAAACAATGAACAGCCAAGGCTAGGTTCACATCTGCGATGTCTGTCTAAAATAGCCGGACAATATAGTCCTGGCAAGCTAGACTTTTTCGTTAGGCGATGTAGGGCGTACATTGGGCATTGGGCTCCATTGGTGTCCATATTTTAGGGGTCCGTTCTTTTGGTCCTTCGATGGACCAGAAGAAAGAACACCCGGTGCTAATGTGAACCTAGCGTAATATGTATGTCCTGTTCAAGGCCATATGTATATGGCAGAGCTGGGCACATGGAGACTATATGGTGGCACATACAGTGCCAAAAGTTCAGTAGGGCCGCTGTATGGTGCCTCTGTATGGAACTGTATTATGTAGGTATTCAACTCTAGAGTAATTGCTCTATACTCCAATTTTTTTTTTCTTGCCTGTATTTTTTACGAATCGGTACCACAACATGGCTCCAAAAAAAGCCGCCATATGGTAGGGGCCCATGGGTTTCTAAGCACCATGTATTACAGAGCAGACCATGTGCATGAGACTGAATTATGTCTCATGATGGAAACATTCAATAAGTTACTTTTGAGTATTTTGGTAACTTTTAGATTACAGAAATACCCTGAAATAGATCATATAATACTCATAATATGTTAAATCTATATTAAACCTGATAGCAGGAGTATCCTCCGTTTAAGACATCTATTGGAACAACTGAGCTATCAAGTCTTAGGCTACATTCACATGATGGAACCCTGAATTCGGCCGCGAAAAAAAGTGCACACGTAAGGGTAATCCGATTTCATGAGTCTATTGAGGAACCCATGAACTCGACTGAGAAATAGCATGTTGTATTATTTTTTGTTAAGGCAATTTTGGACACTAAACCACCTACAGGTCCTTATGGACTGGGGGTTTAGCGTCCCAAATTGCCCTGTTATAAAGCCATCCGTCCCAACAATAAAAATAAAAAAGCTTTACACTCCCCCTGCCGCTGTACTCTCTGCACCGACGCAGTTCTTCACTGAAGCCAGAGGAATACACCTTGGCTTCAGTGCGCATGCGCCGTACCTCCAGCACTTGCGCCAGGGTGTATATCCTCAGATTCACTGAAGAACTGCGGAGACGCAGGGAGCAACAGAGATGAGTCTAAGGGGTCGTGTGCTGGCCAATGAACCCTGACGTGTGAATGAACCCTTAATATCCAGACATAAACAAGTAAGACTACACAGTATATAGATATACAGTAGATTTCCAAAAATCCTCTGTCATCATTTTGAGGAGTTAAAATTTTCAGTTTTGTAAAGTGAGGAGTCTGTAGACTACCTCTATAGTAGACCAATATGGTCCAAAATAAATAGCAAATCATTCATTTCACAGAAATGATATATATTGTAGACAATCTGCTAGAACCATCACCAACAGGCAAGAAGAGACAGACAGTAATATCCTGTAATACTGCAGTATTATACTTCACCCGTGTATGCAATGGAGATTGGAAAACCTAAATAAGGGTTTGATGCTATTTTGTGGGGCACATTTGACACAAGGCCCTTTCTTGCACCAAAAAACACCACAACTACACACTGTGCAAATGTGGGCAGAGCGGAGCGGGGCGGGGAGACCTCAGACTGACATATGTATTCTGGCATAAGTTATAATGGAAATCTACGCTAGTTGCTAACTGGCATAGATCTACATTCTGAAACACGGAAGTGCGACTGATATATGAAGAGGGCGGAGACTATTCATAAATCAGCCATACCCTGCGCTTGTTGGGGTCTTTATTAAGACTGCAAATGAAATGTTAGTCTTAGCAAATTGGTACCATTATTTTATATAGTGGACAATATTATAGTAGTTATATTCTTTTACATAGGGGCAGTATTATAGTAGTTATATTCTTGTACATAGGAGCAGTATTATAGTAGTTATATTCTTTTACATAGGGGCAGTATTATAGTAGTTATATTCTTGTACATAGGAGCAGTATTATAGTAGTTATATTCTTGTACATAGGAGCAGTATTATAGTAGTTATATTCTTGTACATAGGAGCAGTATTATAGTAGTTATATTCTTGTACATAGGGGGCAGTATTATAGTAGTTATATTCTTGTACATAGGGGACAGTATTATAGTAGTTATATTCTTGTACATAGGAGCAGTATTATAGTAGTTATATTCTTGTACATAGGAGACAGTATTATAGTAGTTATATTCTTGTACATAGGGGGCAGTATTATAGTAGTTATATTCTTGTACATAGGAGGCAGTATTATAGTAGTTATATTCTTGTACATAGGAGCAGTATTATAGTAGTTGTATTCTTGCACATAGGGAGCAGTATTATAGTAGTTATATTCTTGTACATAGGAGGCAGTATTATAGTAGTTATATTCTTGTACATAGGAGCAGTATTATAGTAGCTATATCCTTGTACATAGGAGCAGTATTATAGTAGCTATATCATTGTACATAGGAGCAGTATTATAGTAGTTATATTCTTGTACATAGGGGGCGGTATTATAGTAGTTATATTCTTGTACATAGGGGCAGTATTATAGTAATTATATTCTTGTACATAGGAGCAGTATTATAGTAGTTATATTCTTGTACATAGGAGCAGTATTACAGTAGTTATATTCTTGTACATAGGAGCAGTATTACAGTAGTTATATTCTTGTACATAGGAGCAGTATTATAGTACTTTTGTTCTTGTATATGGGGCAGTATTATAGTAGTTATATTCTTGAACATAGGGGACAGTATTATAATAGTTGTATTCTTGCACATGAGGCAGTATTATAGTACTTTTGTTCTTGTATATGGGGCAGTATTATAAAATAGAACTACAGGTGCATCTCATAAATTAGAATATATTTTAAACGTTTATTTCTTTCAGTAATTCATTTAAAAAAGTGCCCTCCTATATTTTCTAGATTCTTTACACACAGAGTCTTCTATTTCAAGTGTTTTATTTCTGTAAATGTTGATTATGGATTACAGGTAATGAAAACCCAAATCTAAGAAAATTAGAATATTGTAAGTTCAGTTCAGTATTGTAAATTCAGTGACACCTGCCAAGGTTTCCTAAGCCTTTAAATGGTCCCTCAGTCTGGTTCAGTAGGACACACAATCATGGAAGACGCTGATTATGGATTGTATTACTGAATTACTGAAATGAATGAACGTTTCAAAAATATTCTAATTTATTGAGATGCACCTGTAGTAGTTTCTAGTGTGTATTTATGAGTTATATTTCTCCATGGTTTACTATAGGATATTAGTTGTCTCTTTCCTCGCCTGTTAGATATGGTAATTATTACACTTTGGTAATCAATAGGGTTGAGTTTCACAGAAACTATATCATATGATAGCTGCAGTCATAGACGATGACTTGTATTTATCCTCTATGCAGCTTATAAGGATCCTCCATAAGTGGATCAGTAAATCTTGGTCCCTGGGACAAACAACTCTGCAACATCTTTCACGTTGTTCCTTCAACAGTGGAAGAATCTAAACTTTGGGACTAGAAAAATAGTCCTGATCTGTTGTTTCCTACAAGGAAGTTGCGGATTGGTTGCGGGTTGATGACATCACGCGTCTTCTCTTCAGGAGCATTTTAATCTAAGGATGAAACATATGGAGACCTGGAGTTTATACTCAAGAACATCAGCAGTCACTATAACATTATATATTAATTGCTACTAGAAATATAATTATAGAATAATTTCTACGAAAAAAAGCAAAACCTCCCAACTGTTTAGTTTATTACAGTAATGTCCTGCAAAATGAACCTCAAAAGGGGGTGGAACATATGCAATTGAGCCCCAAAATGTGTGTTACTGGGCAGATTTGGGCAGGGCTTAAATATACTGCAAATGGGATTCAACTGTTTAGCAAAGTTTTAATTTTTGGTCTTTTTTTGTTACCCTCCTCTCTCTGTCATTGCGGGTCTACCTTCGGTGTGATGTCTCTTTCTCTCTGTTCTCTCCTCCTTACGATGTTTTACACAAACTCTGACTGTGAAACTGCAGCTGCATCTCCCTCCACTCCCACTACCCCAATTTTCTATTTTCACCTGCAGAGTATATATTAGCAGCTCTAGTACGTACTTGCTCAGAAAATTCTCCAGGAGGCACCAAGTGGGCCGGTTGTTCATTCTCCAGGTTACGGCTGCTTGGGTCACCCCCATAGAAGAGCAAGAGCTGGATCAGATACTCCGTAGAGTCAGTAGGTGGTAAGGCCGCTGCCATGTGCAAAGCAGTATTTCCATGGGCCTGTAAGAAAGAGAAGGATATCACTCTTAGGAGAAATGGACATATTGTGGTCAGGAAAGGAGGAAACAAACAACATGAGAAGTAGAAGGATTTATCAGGTGCCCTTGGGACTAAAGATAAGATGGAGACAATGGACCAAAGACTATGGACTTATCTTCATTTTGGTGACCAATGGCAAACTACATCAAATGAGTTGTAGGTCAACTTTGATGGGTATGTGCTTGGGGAACTCAGGCAAGAGCCGTTAGATACCCACTAATGTCTGGGAAGGGATTCTTGTATGATGAAGACTAAGGGTGGCCATACACATTAGATTAATGTTGGCCAAACCTATTGTTTTTGTTGGGACAGGTGGCCTTCTAATGTGTATAGTGGTGTCCCAACTCTCCCCATTGGCAGATGTACGGGAAAGAAGGTTTGGACGTGTTACATTTCACCATGGCTGATCCTTTTCTTCTCAAGAGAGGTGTGTGGTTGCAGCCTACTCCCCTCTCCCTACTGAGAACACATACATGCTCTGAACATGCATGTGTATGGTGGTCAGAAAGAATAGCTGTCAGCCAAACAAGCTGTCAGCTGACAGCTAACTAAAATATATGGGCATCTTCAGATTGACCACACAATAGGATTACTACTTCAAGATGTTTGGAAGACTAATATCCACCATGATGTATGAGGAAGAGTAGGGTTTTCCATTAGGGCTCATGTCCACTATAGAGTAGAAGGATCGGTGTTATTGGAAGTCATCGGTGGTGATATCAAATACTAGCAGGGTGTAGCACAGACAAAAACAATGACCCACAATCAAATATATTGGAGGCCATACGTCATGGTTGGCGAGCTACACATTATAATGGAGGCCAAGATAAGAGATAGGGATACAGTTTTAGGTTGGTCTTCAGTCACGTGTTGGAAACTTGAGTTGATAAAATCAGCACTGCTTACCTTCATGTTGATGAGTCCAGGGAGATTGGCATGAGACATCTCAAGGAAAAATTTGGCCAGAGGGACATTTCCGGCTTGCACTGCCAGGTGGAGCACGGTCTTGTTACTCTTAATTTCCTGTTCGCGAAAAGTTAATATCAACTTAATAGATATTTTTATATTAATATTTTATGCACTGTTAATATTTATTGATAATTCCTCCTAAATGGACAAAACTATCTTCAACCATTCCTTGTGTCTACAGTTCAACCAAATACTAAAGTTGACCTGATATGGTGGAATTATCCAGGAATATGTTACAAAATACACAAAACTGAAGCTGGTGTGGTATATGAAAAGTGTGTTTTTTATTATAAACCAACTCCCTTAAGAACACATGGGCCAACAATGTAAAATCTTATTATAGGTCAACCCCTTCTTGCTCCTTGCCCTAACAGTATGCCATGGATTAGGGGGTCATTCACACTATGGTAAGGGCTCAGGAGCTCTAATGGCCCTGAGATAACTCTAATCTCAGTCATTTTATATGTTAGATGACTACCTTTGTCAGCCCACTGGCACCCCTGTGATATAGCTGGGTGCCAATGATCACCTGGTCAACAATGGGGCCTACCAAAGGACAGAAACAGTTCTTAAGAAGTTAATATACTGAAAAATTTAGAATCTGGTAGGTTCTTGATACCTGACTTGTGCAGCTGGCACCCATTTGCAGCAGTAGTTGGATGCATGTAAGGGTATCCCTCTCACGTTGCTGAGTATTTGGGGTGTTCTGACTCTTTTTGCTTTTGTACGCATTGTTTTGTGAGATCACAGCACAGTGTAGAGGAGTCAATCCTAGAGAACAAAAGAGACAATTTTACAAAATAAAAAAAAAGAATAAAAAAAACAACAAAAGCACAACAAAAGCCAGTACATTGACCCTGACGGAAAGGAGGAAATCTATACAAAGTGCCACTTCGAGTGGTGGACACCATTGCACCCAATGGGTCAAGGGTCTACATACTTTCTGCTTGGACTGGTTACATATAAACAAGATCTGAAAGGAAATGCACCTTGGCTTATTTACTCAATAAACTTTATCTAAACTAAAAAATGTAGAAGTTGTCCCTCTAACCTTCATAATTTCGAGCCTCTATGTCAATGTTCTTCTGATGCTGAAGAGCCAGGAACACCTGAAATGAAAGAATTTGAGGGTCATTACATGGAAGACACTGGAAAGATCATCATGTATTTTCATACATTCCTCAAATTTTTTAAACAAAATTTACCCTGAGGACTTCGGACAGTCCATAGGTCCCTGCAACATGCAGAGCGGTCTGCCCTTTCCAGTCTGAAGCATTGGCATCTGCACCCAGTGTTAGAAGGTCGTAGACTATCTCAGGTTGGTTGGCTGCCACTGCTACCAAGAGAGGAGACTGTAGTGGAAAAAAGAATTGGGGGTCACTAGACATCCATGATTGCAATACGTTCCTTCATGATACTAATAAATCTCTAAATAGAGAAGCATTTTTGGCTCTTTCCTTGCCGAATATTGGTTAGTCGCCATTTCTAAATAATAACAAATTGTCCAGGATGACGGTAAAGGGCTGATAAATTTTTATCATATATTTCTGAAAAACAAAAGTTAAAAAATATATTTTTATGGCAATAATTACCAAATAAATACAGACCTTCCCATTATGCTCCTTGGCATCCAGCTGCCTGTATTGTAAGAAGCGTTCCGCCACAGCATAGGATTGACAACGTAGGCCTCTTGCTGCGTAGAGATGAAGTATTCTGAAAAATAATGGAGAAAATATTTTCAAAAAGTGGGAAGAAAACAAACATCAAAACCTTATTTTTGGTCATAAGTCTAACCATGTTGCACAAGACTTGCGTCATGACATGTGGATTACTCTATGCATGCTGGTCAAAGAAAACAACACCTATCAATACTGGAAAATATCTTCTCAGGCCTAGACGTGATCCAAGGCTAAGCCAAAGATGGTGGTAACTCACGTAACATCTAACTTTGCTAAACCATCTCAATACTTACGTGTCTCCATCCTCATCCCTCTGCAGAAGTTGTTCAGGGCTTAACCCCTGGACATGAGTTCTTGCTCCATCCAACTCTATAGGCATGACATCTGGAACCACAGATCCTGGCATCCTCAGAAAGGCGTCAGCTCCAGTGGTGGAACATGTCCCTGAACTGTGGCCCACCCAGGAAGGATTATGGGTAAAGGTAGCCATGTAGGGCCCTGAGGATGTAACCTTATAAAGAAAAACAGAATATTCTGTAAGCCTAGTATTTATATATAATTGTAGATAAAAAAAAATATGGACAACCAGAGGGGGAGAGGTCAAGGGCAGCTCTAGACTGCTCAAAATGTTTCATTGGAAGCCTTTTTCTATTAAATTTTTTAGACCACAATGGTTTCACAATTTGCCATTAGAAGGAAGAACTCTAAAGTAGGTCACTATAGATATCGGAGTCCACAGTTGGTGCAAGACCTTCAAAACCATGTTGTCAATAAAATTGGCTCTGAAGGGCCAAGTGAAGCTGGTCTGGTAACCTCTTTGGTGAACTATGAGTCCTTGGCGATACATTCTCCCTATCATTGCAATAGACCATCTCACCCCTATGTCTGTATCCGGAGCTTGAGATTCAGTTCTCCTGGTCTCGTATCTTTCTTCATGGCCATAAATAGGGCCAGGCCTGGAAGTGTAAAGGTCCTCCAAGGGAGGGTAGGTGTAGTGATGGGCTGCTCTCTGGAACACAATGGAATCATCCTTCTGATGGCTGGAACTGTGATGGAGAAAAGACTGAGCACTAGCCGAGCCTGTGAAAAGAGAAAGATAGAGCATTGTCTTCTCTATTTACATAAGAAGAAATAATGTATAAGATTATGATTGGGAGGGAAATGAGAGAGAAGGTAAGTGAGGAAGGAAAAGCACTGAACATACATTACATTACTTATCCTGTACTGATCCTGAGTTACATCCTGTATTATACTCCAGAGCTGCGCTCACTATTCTGCTGGTACAGTCACTGTGTAGATACATTACATTACTTATCCTGTACTGATCCTGAGTTACATCCTGTATTATACTCCAGAGCTGCGCTCACTATTCTGCTGGTACAGTCACTGTGTACATACATTACATTACTTATCCTGTACTGATCCTGAGTTATATCCTGTATTATACTCCAGAGCTGCACTCACTATTCTGCTGGTACAGTCACCGTGTACATACATTACATTACTTATCCTGTACTGATCCTGAGTTACATCCTGTATTATACTCCAGAGCTGCGCTCACTATTCTGCTGGTACAGTCACTGTGTACATACATTACATTACTTATCCTGTACTGATCCTGAGTTATATCCTGTATTATACTCCAGAGCTGCACTCACTATTCTGCTGGTACAGTCACTGTGTACATACATTACATTACTTATCCTGTACTGATCCTGAGTTACATCCTGTTTTATATTCTACAGTCCCTGACAGAAGTTCTGTCGCTTATCCATGTTGTGGAATCTAAAGCTTATAACCTGACTTTAAATTCATCCATTGGCTTTAGAAATGACTCATATGAAAGCTGAAACCCTCCCAAATGATTTTTTGGTTAAGAAAATAAATTGGCTTCACTGCTGAAATATTCATCATTTAATGAATACAGAAAGGTCAGATTTTGGCAAGACAAAAGTTTTGTCGCACACATAAAGTTATGTGAAAATCAAACCAATAATTCTGTTCAAAAACAAAGATCTGTTTCCTAACATTGGTGAATGAGGTTTTGGTGCTATTAGAGCCATATTTAATATTTTGTGTGACTTCCATGAGCTTGAAGGACGGCATCCATGCGTTTCAAGAATGATTCCTACAATTTATTGATGAAGTCATCAGGAATAGCACAGAATGCCGTCTTACATGTCTCCCAGAGTTCATCAAGATTCTTTGGTTTTGTCTGCCAAGCTTCCTCTTTCATCCTACCCCAAACATGCTCAATGATGTTCATGTCTGGTGACTGGGCTGGCCAGTCCTGGAGCACCTTCATCTTCTTTGCCTTGAGGAACTTTAATGTAGAGATGGATGTATGAGATGGAGCACCATCCTGCTGCAAAATGTGACCCCTTTTATGATTGGGAATGTAAGAGGAAGCTAATACTTCTTGATATTTTAGGCTATTGATATTGCCTTCCACCTTGCAAATGTTTCGCACACCCCTATACTGAATGTAACCCCAGACCATGATCTTTCCACCACCAAACTTAACTATTTTCTGGGTGTATCTTGGATCCATACGGGCTCCAGTAGGTCTCCTGCAGTATTTGCGGCGGCTTCATCTGAGAAATCCACCTTCTGCCACTTTTCCAGCGTCCATCCGTTTAGCAGGCTGTGGGCCTTGGCAAATGCCACACGTTGTTTTTTTAATTGCCTTTTGGTTAGTGCCGGCTTCTGGGCACTGATTCCACCATGGAGGCCATTTCGAGACAGAATCCTACAAACTGTTCTAGTTGACACAGGGACTTAAGGTGACCAGGCCTGTTGGAGCTCTGCTGCAGTGGAAGAGGGGCTGGCTTTTGATTTTCTAACCAACTAACGTTCCTCCTGAGCAGTTGTCTTGCGGGGTCTGCCGGACCTCGGCTTGTCAAAAACATCTCCAGTCTGTTCAAATCTTTTTTTTTATTCTTTGTACGTGACGCAGAGACACAGTAAAGGTGCAGCCACCTCTGCAGTGGATCTGGTCTGCAGCCTCTTGATAATCAAGGCTTTGGTCGCAGGGTTGATTTTTGGCCTGTTGTCAGAGGTGAAGTTGCAGTTCAAGTGAAGGTCTGGGGTGCTGGAGTTCTTTTTATACTCACTCACTAATTAATCGATCAATTAGTGAGCACAGGTGAGGCTTTAAACTAGGATTGGGTGCATTATATAACAAGGCGACAAAACTTTTGTCTTGCCAAAATCTGACCTTTCTGTGTTCATTAAATGATGAATATTTCAGCAGTGAAGCCAATTTATTTTCTTAACCAAAAAAACATTTGGGAGGGTTTCAGCTTTCATAGGAGTCATTTCTAAAACCAATGGATGGATTTAAAGTCAGGTTATAAGCTTTTGATTCCACAACATGGATAAGCGACAGAACTTCTGTCAGGGACTGTATACTATGTAAACTGCACAATTGTGCTAAAACATGGACATAAATATAGGAAACATATAATACACACCTGGATCTTGCTGATACTCCACCAGAGATGCAGATATCTAGAAGAGGATAACATGACAAAATATTATAGCCTCTAGTCAATTTCGGGTCATAAACAGTCGGTCTGCCAGATTGAGGCAGATGTTAACTGGCTGATTTGATCACACACCAGCTCCTCCCACCCCAGCATGTCCTTCAGCTCCCCTCACCACAATGACTTCACCCCATTCACCCCATGTGGCTACTTCCCAACAGACCAGTAAATCCAGAAATCTGTCTTTATCTGACCACAGTCTGACCTTCACACGGGCCCAGGTGAGGAAGGAGATGAAAAAGATCAAGGCGAGGAAAGCCGCAGGGCCAGATGACATCAGTGCAAGGCTAATTAAGACTTGTGGGGACCAGCTGTGTGGTATAATTACATATATGTATAATATGAGCCTGAGGCAGGAAATAGTCCCTGAATTATGGAAATCTTCTTGTGTGGTACCAGTTCCAAAGAAACCTCACCCTATGGACCTCAACGACTACAGACCTGTAGCACTGACATCCCACTTGATGAAGATCTTAGAGAGATTGGTTCTCACACATCTTCGCCCTCTAGTGAGCCCCGCTATGGACCCTCTCCAGTTTGCTTATCGACCGGGCATTGGGGTAGATGATGCCATCATCCACCTTCTGCACAGGGCTCTGTCTCACCTGGAGAAACCAGGGAACACGGTGAGAATAATGTTCTTTGATTTCTCCAGTGCTTTTAACCCCATACAGCCCAGGTTACTGAGAGACAAGCTGGGCCTTGCTGGAGTGGACCACCACCTCTCCAACTGGATCCTAGACTACCTCACAAATCGACCTCAATACGTGAGAGCCCAAGACTGTGTGTCAGGTACCGTGATCTGTAATACGGGGGCACCTCAGGGTACGGTTCTCGCCCCTTTCCTCTTCACACTGTACACTGCTGATTTTAGGTGCAACTCATCCAGCTGCTACCTACAGAAGTATTCTGACGACTCTGCAATAGTGGGCCTCATCACAGACGATGATGACAGGGAGTACAGAGAACTGAACCAGGATTTTGTGGACTGGTGCCACCAGAACCACCTGAAGATTAACGCGGGGAAGACCAAGGAGATGGTGGTGGACTTCCATAAAGGCAGATGCCCTCCAAAACCAGTGGATATCCTGGGGACGGGCATCGAGATTGTGAACACCTATAAGTACCTGGGTCTGCTCCTTAATAATAAGCTGGACTGGGCAGATCATATGGAGGCCCTGTACAGGAAGGGCCACAGCAGGCTCTACCTGCTTAGGAAGCTGAGAGCCTTTGGAATCCGGGGGGCACTTCTTAGAACTTTCTTCAACTCGGTAGTGGCATCAGCCATCTTCTTTGGAGTGGCCTGCTGGGGGAGCAGTATATCAACCAGGGACAGAAATAAACTTGACAAGCTGATTAGAAGGGCCAGCTCTGTCCTGGGGAGCCCACTGGACCCAGTGCAGGTGGTGGGTGACAGAAGGATACTGTCCGTGGTGAGCTCCATGCGGGAGAATAACTCCCATCCCATGCATGAGACTGTGATAGCGCTGGGCAGTACTGTCAGTGACCGACTGCTCCACCCTAGGTGTGAGAAGGAGCGCTATCGGAAGTCTTTCCTCCCCCACCGCGGTTAGGCTGTACAACCAACACCGACCTAAGCGGAGATCATTACATACAGAGAACTGAAATATCTCTCTGCCTGTTATATCCCCCCCCCCCCCTCTGCTACGTCCTATCTGTCTGTCTGCTATTAATGTAATGCCTCTCACCTTGGAACATTCCTGTACATGTTGTATTTGTATTTGTAACTGCTTATCTTATCTTATCTTTGCTGCTGTAACACACTGAATTTCCCCACTGTGGGACTATTAAAGGACTATTATTATTATTATTATTATATAGCAGTGAAGACACGCACTTACTCTGCTCCTAGACTATATTCTACAACACTATAGTTTGTATTCTATGCTTGGATGAGGGGAACTGACAGGGTTAATCTCACACGGCTCAGATAACAGATAACCATCTGTTGTAAACTTCCTTCCTTATTTAAATAGCTATAATGGTGTCTGACACCTGCTAAATCTGTCTAATTATCTAATATCTACCTATCGACCTAATCATCTATCTATGTAGCTAATTATCTTTCTACCTAATTATCTATCTATCTATCTATCTATCTATCTATCTCATATCTATCTATCTCCTATCTATCTATCTATCTATCTATCTATCTATCTATCTATCTATCTATCTATCTATCTATCTATCTATCTCATATCTACCTATCTATCCTTTTGAGGAGATGTATAACCTGAGTATTTTCTAGTTTTGTTATTCTATACAATTTTAAGTATGTGATAAAAAAGTCAATGTATTACACAACCCCTTTAACCCCGTAGTTTCCTCTAGTTACCTGGCTGGAGCTGTGCTGTCGTTTCTGCTCGAGAAGCTGTTTAACAGTTTGTGGAGGGGAACAATAAGGCCTGCAGTCTGTAGGGCAACCAGCAGGGGGACACAGTGAGCAAGAACCAAAGCCACAGAATGTACAGATATTATTATTCTTAATACTATTATTAATATATAATAGTGCTATAATATATAAAGGTTATTTAGGTAATTTCTATGCACTTATATAAAATACAGTTCTACTATTAAAAAAAATTCTTGCCGATATGAAAATCAAAAACATTTGTACCTCTTGTGTTCTGGTCAAGCAGAAAATAGCAAATAATATAAAACAAGCGCTTGCCCTTCCCCCTTACTATTGTGTTCCGTTATGTTGCATTTGACACATTTCCCATTTATTTAATACTTTAAAGGGGACCTTTCGCCACCTGCACCAATTCCAACTATTTGCATCCTTCAATAGGTGCCACTTTACTTATTCCAGCACAGTTGGAATTTTTTCTTTAGTTCCCGCCATTCCTGAGCAATCGGTGCTGTTAGTTTCAGTCCCCAATATGCTGTCTACTTTCAGGTGGGTGGTCCTCGGTAGGAGCAGATAGTCTGGGACCGCCCACCTAATACTAGATAACCTATGTAACATTTTGGGTGCTGAAATTACAGTAATGATTGAACAGGAACAATGGGGGCTAGAGAAAAAATTCCAACGGCGCTGGAATCAGTGGAGCAGCGACTATTGAAGGATGCAAAGAGCTAAACTTGGTGGAGGTAGTGGAAGGTTTTCTTAAAATTTTGTAAAATGTTTATAGGTTTTATATTGCGAAATTAAAATATTGATGAACTGGCTACAAACGTATTCATCCAATTTTTATCGCAACGTATTTGTCTTTTATAAAATAAAATAAAATAAAATAAAATTCTATTTAAAAGTAAAACGGCATAAAAGTAACAAAAAGAAGAAAATCAAAATGTAGTAGTAAATAAATATATGATATAATGCCTTTATGAGCCGCTATTTTACTTAAAATCTACAGCAGAAGTGGCCATGTTTAGAAGGGGCGCACCAAAGGGGCGCAAATCTTTTTGTTTTAAGCATAAGCAATGGGGCAGATTTACTAATCCTGTCTAATTTTTAGATAATGTGAACAGAGACCAGGCAGACTAAATGTGCACCAGATTACGCCAGTGACTAATACTACATAATAAATCTGGTGCATCTTTGGGTTGTATAAACATGGCAGTAGTATATCTGTATTATACAGTATGTACGGTATTATAGCCTTAAATTCCATCCTGAATTTGCAGCATCATAGAGTAGATCACTATGACGCTAGGTTCGCACTTGTGTTCGGGGTTTCCATTCTTCGGGTCCACTTGGTTACCCGTGAAAAAAAAAAAAAGTGGTTACCCGTGGAAATCCACGGACCCCATAGACTATAATGGTGTCCGCCAGGTTTCTGCCTGGTTTCTGGCCAAAAAAGATGTAGTAGAAAATAAATGTAGTAGAAAATAAATTTTTAATTTGCAATTCCAGTTTTCAAGCGGATTTGGGGATGGAATCCCCGAACGGAATCCAGGTGCAGGTGTCAACCCAGCTTGATGCTGAATTTTTACATCATTACCTCTGTGGTTGGGACAGAATTTGCGGCTCTAATCTGGTCTGTATAATACGAACATTACAGTCATGTGAAACTTTGTATCAAAATTCTGCACCAAATTTTGGTGTAATTTTAGCTCACATTGGGGCACATTCTTAAAGCGAAAAGAACATGTAAAAAGACACAATTTTCAGCGCATGACAGATTTGTGCCAAAAATTTTAATTTCTTAAGTCTTGGGTTAGGTGGGCAAAGCCTTGTGAGGGCGGAGCGGGCCCTTCACAGCTCAACACATTCAAGATTATTTACAGCAATTTTCTGGTGTCAGTAACACCTGGTCCTTGCTGGAGTAGATTTCGGTTTCTGGTACACCTCTCTCCAAGATGCCACCATTATTAAGACACTGTAATGTCATTCACAGAACAGATTTGCGCCCAATCATAAGAATCTCAAGTCAACAAATTCTCATTTTATCTTATATCATTCTCGCCCCGAGCAACAACTTTCCTAGGCTAACCGCGAAAGACAAGTCATTCCTAAAACTGAAATCTCTAAAGTACGGCCATGGTAAGGTCCCTTAGAGATCTACTGGTAGATTCTGATCTTTTGGTTCCTTTCCTAGGCCGTATAAAATCTTTATAGCCTTGGTATTGTGACCGATGAATATAGGACAGTGACAAAAACTCATAGTAACCTTTATTTATAAAATAGGCAATATGCACCATAATTTATGGTCTTTGGTCTCCTACTGGGACCAAAGGATTCTTATTTGATAGAAAATTTTTGAAGAATGCTAAATATTAAAAAAGTTAAACATTTGTTATATTAGAAGCAGATGCAATAAAAACATAAAACAAGAAAAATAATTAAAAAATTAGAATATGGATTATATTTTTTATCAAAATGATTCATAACTTAGTAATGATATAAGATAATAATAAAGAGGATAGAAATGATAATAATTATTAATAATAATATTATTATTAACCCTTTAATGACGCAGTGTAGTTTGTACGTTAAAGGGGTATTCCCATGAACATAATCCGATCTATATTTGTAGCTAATTAAAAGTTAAACATTTTTGCAAATATAAGTAGCTAAAAATTCTGTAGTATTTTAAAGATTTTTTCTAACCATCTTAGTGGTGACAGTCTGTTTTCTTGATCGGTTGCCAATGGATACGACCACAAATGCAGAAACTTTCTATGGTCTGGGACTTGTCAGGAACCCAGCAATGATTTTCTTATTGTAGCTAGTTTATCAGGCAGGGACACTACATGTATCAGAAGATATCCCGGCCACAATAAGGACATCATGGCTGATTTTCTGACCTTAGAAAGTTCCTGCATCCACTGGCAACCGATCAAGACAACAACTTGTGACTACAAGATATTTAGAGAAAATCTTTAACATTCTGCAAAATGTTTAATTACTTATATTTGCAAAAATGTTTAACTTTTAACTATCTACAAATTTAAAAATGGTCATGATCATGGGAATATCCCTTTAATGTTCGGTGACTTTTTCCATATTTTCCTTCCCCGCCTTCCAAAATTCTTAACTATTTTATTTTTGCTATAGCTATGTGAGGGCTTATTCTTTGCGTGATGACTTGTACTTTTATTTGGCACCATTTTGGGGTACATATAATGTTTGAATTAGCTTTTATTTACATTTTTTGGGGGTCCATGTGAAATAACACTCAATTCTATCATTATTTTTTGCATTTTGTTTTTATGGTGTTCACTCTGCATTAATAATGCCATGGCAGCTTTGTCCGGCGGGTCATTACGATTACGGCGATACCAGATTTATATTGGTTTTTATTATATTTTACCGCTTTTACAAATAAAACGTCACTTTTTGTAAATGAAGGATTTTCCTGTGGTCACCGTATTCTGATAGCTATAAGTTTTTACTGTACTGTTGACGGAGATCTGTCAGGGCTCTTTATTTGCGGGGCAAGTTGTACTTTTTAATGGTACCAATGTTTGATAAGTATGACTTTTTGATCACTTTTTATTATTTTTTGGGGAAAGCAAAGAGACCAAAATATGTTAATATGCGAATTACAGAATATATATAATTTTTTACTGTGTTCGTCGTACAGGATAAATAACGCTATTTTTGGCTAGTGGTGACTTATATGCACGTGGGGATACCTAACATGTTTTATTTTTGTTAACATTATGTATTTTTTTTTAAATATAGAGGTGTTTTTTTTTACTTTCATTGTTTGTTTATTATTGTGTATTTTGCTATAGCAAAATTGTGTTTTTTAAACTATGTGATTGTTTTGTTTTTTGTTTTTATTTTACTCTTTACATGTCCCACAAGGGGACTTGAAATTAGGATCTGAGATCCCCAGTGCAATGGGGATAGTATTGCAGAACATTGCACATTAGTTCCTATGGAGAGTCCAAGGGGCGACGGGGGACAGGGGGAGCGATCTTGCCATCGGACCCCCTAGTTTCTGTGATTGCTATTGATCGCTATTGAGTACCTTCCAACATAATACAAAAATAAAAACTAAATAAAATAAAGAAAGCAAACTTTAACCTGAATGTGATAACTTGCTATAGCATATCACACAACAAAAGAAAACTCAAGTTAAAGTTTAATGTAACAGTAATATTAATACTTAGAATAATTTGAGACCAAAGGATTATTATTTTTATATAAATTTTTTGAAGTTTCCAAAATATTGCAAAAAGTACATTTGTTATATTTGAAGCAGATACAATAAGGCATAATAACAAGAAAAATAATACAAATTATAATATGAATTCTATTATAGAAATGATTCAATCATAAATTAAAAAAAATAAAATAATAAAGAGGACAATAATGATAATAATGGTAAAAGTATGGATTACGGCCCCATGTCCACCGATAGAAAGCAGATATTTTAATAATAATACAAGGGGGTTTTCAAAAAGTTTCTGCACTTTTTTTTTTTTTTGCCAGATGGACTAGTCATGTAACAGTCTCAGACACGATCTCCTCCCACCCTCACCATTTCCAACAAAACTATAAAAGTGCGGAAACTTTTTGAAGACCCCTCATCCTAATAATGATAGTAAGCCTAATACAAAACTAAAAACTAAATAAAATTTAACGTGAATGTGATAACGCGCCGCAGCGTGATATCACACAATGAAAGCCACAGAAAATTCAAGTTAAAGTTTGGCGTAATTGGAATACTAATAATTTGAAATATTACAAAAACAATTAGTTCCTATTTTCATATTCAGAACATCATAAAACCTGCTGGTCCCCGGTGACCTCCTCTCTCATCCTGAGTCTCTACCATTAGTCATAGGAAGACACAAAACTGAAAAAAATAGGTAATAATTGTTCTAATTGTCATTCATGTCCACAACCGGGGATTCCCCAATACAACAATGCAAAAATATCAAATAAAAAAAAATGAAAAATGTTCTTCATATGTCACAAAAGTTATCACCCAACCTGTTTAATGTAAGTCACATGATCAGAATGTAATTTACATGGGGGATCAGTAAATTTTTTACTTTTCTTGAGTCGTAAAGTCCACGGCCTCATGGCTGCTGGTTATTATTATGATTGCTGCTCTTGAGGAGATGAGTCATGGACAGGTCATAGAGGACCACAAAAAATGTCGATGATGCCGTGAGAAGACTATACTGAGTGGTGAGCACAGGCAAGGAAGGAAAGCACTTACTGCTCATAGTAGTCCTGAGGCATTGACATCTCTGCCAGTCACCAAGCATGGCGTCTACACTTGCTCTGGGCCAGGAATGAGACGGTCATGTGACTACGTCATGTGGTCATGGGGGCGTAAAGCCCCAAGGACGCCACATAGCGCCGTAAGGACTCTCATTTAAAGAAAACTGTCATATTGTCGCCCCCTATCTTCCGCAAAAGCAGATATGACTGCTGAATACAGTGTTTTTAGGGGGTGTGTAAACTTTTGCAACAAAAGCTATTTTATTGCTGCCATTTCGTACATACAGCTCCTACGCAGACTACAATCACATCCCGTGCATTCTGATCCTCTAGTCATGTATTACTCCCTCTTTGTGATAATGTACTGAAAGGAGACGAGGAAGCTGGGACATAACGCGTGGCTACAGAATCAGACTACACAGCGTTTGTAGTCTGTAACCATGGAGACACATGGATCTGCACAAGAGCTGTATACATAAAACTGTTAGGATTAGTTTTCTAATTTGATACCTTGGACGAATAAAAATTGGTTAAAAGATGGATAAAGAGATTAACAGCTTGAAAATACGGTGTTGGTTCCCCTTTAAGAACAGACAGGCAGCTCTGAGAGAGGTTCTGTTCTGGTGCACCATGACATAGCTGCGGATGATCTGTGTCTGTATAAGAGAGGATTGGTTTTGTTTCTCCCTTCATTGACAGAGAGAGAGAGAGAGATGTGTGTGGGCGGCCACAGCTGTCACTGAAGCATAGAAGAGGAATCCCCAGCAGTGACTCAATGTTTGGGAAATCCACCCCAGACCATGTGCTGTGACTCAGTGTCAACCCCTCCACATACACATGGTCACATATGAATGAATTGGTTATGCACTTTCCTAAATAACTGCGTATCTATCTATCTATCTATCTATCTATCTATCTATCTATCTATCTATCTCCTATCTATCTATCTATCTATCTATCTATATATCTCATATCTATCATATCTATCTATCTATCTATCTATCTCCTATCTATCTATCTATCTATCTATCTATATATCTCATATCTATCATATCTAGCTATCTATCTATCTATCTATATATCTCATATCTATCTATCTATCTATCTATCTATCTATCTGATATCTATCTATCTCATATCTATCTATCTATCTATCTATCTATCTATCTATCTCATATCTATCTATCTAACTATATTTCTCTATCTATCTATCTATCTATCTATCTATCATCTATCTATCTATCTATCTATCTATCATCTATCTATCTCATATCTATCTATCTATCTATCTCATATCTATCTAACTATATTTCTCTATCTATCTATCTATCTATCTATCTATCTATCTATCTATCTATCTATCTCTCATATCTATCTATCTATCTCATATCTATCTCAAATCTATCAATCTATCTCTCATATCTATCTAACTATATTTATCTATCTCTCATATCTATCTATCTATCTATCTATCTATCTATCTATCTCATATCTATCTATCTATCTATCTATCTCATATCTATCTGATATCTATCTATCTAATTATCTATCTCATATCTATCTATCTTATACCTATTTATCTATCTGCCTCTGATTTTTTTATTAGTATACAGTATAACAATAAATCAAGTGCAAATACAATATAATGCTGAGACAAAAAGCTAATATTGAGTATCACTCACCTATCTCATCATTACTATGCATGCTATTTATTCATGTGCATCATTGTATGTATTATTGTTTATATACTATATATATTATCTATTACATATTGTACTGCATTGTGTTTGATTCATATATGTTAGATTGTGAATGTTTGAATATATTATATTATACAATATTATATTTTCATGTTATATTTTCTTTTATATATTTTATAATACCACAGACTCAGTTATTCGTGTATTTTCGGTTATTTTAGACCAATGTTCTTGAACCAATGGTTTCATAGGCCACATCCAGATCTTGACCCCCTTCTTGAAGCTCCGCAGCTGCAGATTGTACCATGCTCCAATGACATAATGTATGTCACAGCATCATATATGGCGGAAGTAAGGTCAGAACCTTATTGGCTGTTAACATCAGACTTTTTTCATTAAGTACATCTTACAGTCTGGACAGTCTTTGGCTGTATGTACCTTTAACTGCTTATGTATATGGCGGTATTAGGGCATGGAGGTCTACATCTGCATGAGGCAGGACAGGAAGACTATGACATCACAATATTAGTTAAAATATATAAATATATTAGAATAATTTTTATAATATTTTATATATAATTATATTGCTATTATATTAATTGTGCTATTATGTAACATTATGTTTAGTTTTATGTTGCTATATTTCCCCCCTAATAATACATGTAACAATTGAAAACTGTCATATTGATAAATACGAGAACTTCGCAATTTATTACATTTACGATTCGCCTCTGTCTGTCATGTCCCTTATGATGCTTACCTCTAGAGGCGGAGGCAGGAGGCGAGCTCATATCCTCCCCTCCTCGGGTGTCTTGTCTGTGCGGCTCCAGCTCAGCTTCCTTTACTCTCTTACTGTGTGAATGTTACAGAAAGTTGACAGATCTGTCTCTAATAAAGAGGAACTTGCTAGGCCCGGCCCCCAGGAGGAAGACTCGGAAAGAAATAGAGAGTGAGACAACGCAGCTAAGATGGTGCGATAACAGAGTTGTAGATACAGAGGAACAGACAAGGGAAAGTAACCAAGTGGAAGAAGAAAAAAGCTGAAGTGGTTAAAATGTGCCATGAGCAGCATCACGGTATAATCTAGCCACAAGATCACCTCGATAGATCATCTCATCTATTATATCCTATAATGTACAAGAAACTGATATTATCCACTACTATTATATATATATATATATATATATATATATATATATATACACACACACTTCCCAATAGTCGGGTATTCAATTTTTAGAAATACCTGATAGTCTAGGTTTCAAAAGGTTACGATGTAAATACTATAATACTGTCCCAGATGAGCAAGAATATAATACTAATACATAATAATACTGCTCCTATGTACAAGAATATAACTACTATAATACTACCTCTTATGTACAAGAATATAACTACTATAATACTGCTCCTATGTACAAGAATATAACTACTATAATACTGCTCCTATGTACAAGAATATAACTACTATAATACTGCCCCTATGTACAAGAATATAACTACTATAATACTGCTCCTATGTACAAGAATATAACTACTATAATACTACCTCCTATGTACAAGAATATAACTACTATAATACTGCTCCTATGTACAAGAATATAACTACTATAATACTGCTCCTATGTACAAGAATATATCTACTATAATAATGCTCCTATGTACAAGAATATAACTACTATAATACTGCTTCTATGTACAAGAATATAACTACTATAATACTGCCCCCTATGTACAAGAATATAACTACTATAATACTGCCCCTTATGTACAAGAATATAACTACTATAATACTGCCTCCTATGTACAAGAATATAACTACTATAATACTGCTCCTATGTACAAGAATATAACTACTATAATACTACTCCTATGTACAAGAATATAACTACTATAATACTGCTCCTATGTACAAGAATATAACTACTATAATACTGCCTCCTATGTACAAGAATATAACTACTATAATACTACTCCTATGTACAAGAATATAACTACTATAATACTACTCCTATGTACAAGAATATAACTACTATAATACTGCTCCTATGTACAAGAATATAACTACTATAATACTGCTCCTATATACAAGAATATAACTACTATAATACTGCTCCTATGTACAAGAATATAACTACTATAATACTGCTCCTATGTACAAGAATATAACTACTATAATACTACTCCTATGTACAAGAATATAACTACTATAATACTGCTCCTATATACAAGAATATAACTACTATAATACTGCTCCTATGTACAAGAATATAACTACTATAATACTGCTCCTATGTACAAGAATATAACTACTATAATACTGCTCCTATGTACAAGAATATAACTACTCTAATACTGTTTTATGTACAAGAATATAACTACTACAGTATTACCCACTATGTACCATAATATAGCTACTATATTTCTGCCTCATATGTACAAGAATAATAACTACTATAATACCGCTCCTATGTACAAGAATATAACTACTATAATAGTGCCCTCTATGTACAAGAATATAACTACTATAATACTGTTCCTATGTACAAGAATATAACTACTATAATAGTGCTCCTATGTACAAGAATATAACTACTACAATACTGCTCTTATGTACAAGAATATAACTACTATAATACTGCTCCTATGTACAAGAATATAACTACTATAATACTGCTCCTATGTACAAGAATATAACTACTCTAATACTGTTTTATGTACAAGAATATAACTACTACAATATTGCCCACTATGTACCATAATATAACTACTATATTTCTGCCTCCTATGTACAAGAATATAACTACTATAATACTGCTCCTATGTACAAGAATATAACTACTATAATACTGCTCCTATGTACAAAAATATAACTACTATAATACTGCTCCTATGTACAAGAATATAACTACTACAATACTGCCTCCTATATACAAGAATATAACTACTATAATACTGCCTCCTATATACAAGAATATTACTACTATGCTACTTATCCTATGTACACGAATATACAGTAGCTATGATAATACTACTCCTATGTACAAGAATTACTACCTCATATGTACAAGAATATAACTACTATAATACTACCTCATATGTACAAGAATATAACTATTATACTACTGCTCCTATATACAAGAATATAACTACTATAATATTACTCCTATGTACAAGAATATAACTACTATAATACTGCTCCTATGTACAAGAATATAACTACTATAATACTGCCTCCTATGTACAAGAATATAATTACTATAATACTACCTCATATGTACAAGAATATAACTACTATAATACTGCTCCTATGTACAAGAATATAACTACTATAATACTGCTCCTATGTACATGAATATAACTACTATAATACTACCTCCTATGTACAAGAATATAACTACTATAATACTGTTCCTATGTACAAGAATATAACTACTATAATACTGCTCCTATGTACAAGAATATAACTACTATAATACTGCTCCTATATACAAGAATATAACTACTATAATACTGCTCCTATGTACAAGAATATAACTACTATAATACTGCTCCTATGTACAAGAATATAACTACTATAATTCTACTCCTATGTACAAGAATATAACTACTATAATACTGCTCCTATATACAAGAATATAACTACTATAATACTGCTCCTATGTACAAGAATATAACTACTATAATACTGCTCCTATGTACAAGAATATAACTACTATAATACTGCTCCTATGTACAAGAATATAACTACTCTAATACTGTTTTATGTACAAGAATATAACTACTACAGTATTACCCACTATGTACCATAATATAGCTACTATATTTCTGCCTCATATGTACAAGAATAATAACTACTATAATACCGCTCCTATGTACAAGAATATAACTACTATAATAGTGCCCTCTATGTACAAGAATATAACTACTATAATACTGTTCCTATGTACAAGAATATAACTACTATAATAGTGCTCCTATGTACAAGAATATAACTACTACAATACTGCTCTTATGTACAAGAATATAACTACTATAATACTGCTCCTATGTACAAGAATATAACTACTATAATACTGCTCCTATGTACAAGAATATAACTACTCTAATACTGTTTTATGTACAAGAATATAACTACTACAATATTGCCCACTATGTACCATAATATAACTACTATATTTCTGCCTCCTATGTACAAGAATATAACTACTATAATACTGCTCCTATGTACAAGAATATAACTACTATAATACTGCTCCTATGTACAAAAATATAACTACTATAATACTGCTCCTATGTACAAGAATATAACTACTACAATACTGCCTCCTATATACAAGAATATAACTACTATAATACTGCCTCCTATATACAAGAATATTACTACTATGCTACTTATCCTATGTACACGAATATACAGTAGCTATGATAATACTACTCCTATGTACAAGAATTACTACCTCATATGTACAAGAATATAACTACTATAATACTACCTCATATGTACAAGAATATAACTATTATAATACTGCTCCTATATACAAGAATATAACTACTATAATATTACTCCTATGTACAAGAATATAACTACTATAATACTGCTCCTATGTACAAGAATATAACTACTATAATACTGCCTCCTATGTACAAGAATATAATTACTATAATACTACCTCATATGTACAAGAATATAACTACTATAATACTGCTCCTATGTACAAGAATATAACTACTATAATACTGCTCCTATGTACATGAATATAACTACTATAATACTACCTCCTATGTACAAGAATATAACTACTATAATACTGTTCCTATGTACAAGAATATAACTACTATAATACTACTCCTATGTACAAGAATATAACTACTATAATACTGCTCTTATGTACAAGAATATAACTACTATAATACTACCTCCTATGTACAAGAATATAACTACTATAATACTGTTCCTATGTACAAGAATATAACTACTATAATACTACTCCTATGTACAAGAATATAACTACTATAATACTGCTCCTATGTACAAGAATATAACTACTATAATACTGCTATGTACAAGAATATAATTACTATAATACTGCTCCTATGTACAAGAATATAACTACTATAATACTGCTATGTACAAGAATATAACTACTATAATACTGCTATGTACAAGAATATAACTACTATTATACTGCTTTTTATGCTATGGATATACAGTGCCTTGCGAAAGTATTCGGCCCTCTTGAACTTTTCAACCTTTTGCCACATTTCAGGCTTCAAACATAAGGATATAAAATTTAAATTTTTTTGGTGAAGAATCAACAACAATTGGGACACAATTGTGAAGTGGAACAAAATTTATTGGTTATTTTAAACTTTTGTAAAAAATAAAAAACTGAAAAGTGGGGCGTGCAATATTATTCGGGCCCTTTACTTTCAGTGCAGCAAACTCACTCCAGAAGTTCAGTGAGGATCTCTGAATGATCCAATGTTGTCCTAGATGACTGATGATGATAAATATAATCCACCTGTGTGTAATCAAGTCTCCGTATAAATGCACCTGCTCTGTGATAGTCTCAGGTTTCTGTTTAAAGCGCAGAGAGCATCATGAAGACCAAGGAACACACCAGGCAGGTCCGTGATACTGTTGTGGAGAAGTTTAAAGCCGGATTGGGATACAAAAAGATTTTCCAAACTTTAAACATCGCAAGGAGCACTGTGCAAGTGATCATATTGAAATGGAAGGCGTATCAGACCACTGCAAATCTACCAAGACCCGGCCGTCCCTCTAAACTTTCATATCAAACAAGGAGAAGACTGATCAGAGATGCAGCCAAGAGGCCCATGATCACTCTGGATGAACTGCAGAGATCTACAGCTGAGGTGGGAGAGTCTGTCCATAGGACAACAATCAGTCGTACACTGCACAAATCTGGCCTTTATGGAAGAGTGGCAAGAAGAAAGCCATTTCTCAAAGATATCCATAAAAAGTCTCGCTTAAAGTTTGCCACAAGCCACCTGGGAGACACACCAAACATGTGGAAGAAGGTGCTCTGGTCAGATGAAACCAAAATCCAACTTTTTGGCCACAATGCAAAACGATATGTTTGGCGTAAAAGCAACACAGCTCATCACCCTGAACACACCATCCCCACTGTCACACATGGTGGTGGCAGCATCATGGTTTGGGCCTGCTTTTCTTCAGCAGGGACAGGGAAGATGGTTAAAATTGATGGGAAGATGGATGGAGCCAAATACAGGACCATTCTGGAAGAAAACCTGTTGGAGTCTGCAAAAGACCTGAGACTGAGAGGGAGATTTATATTTGTCCCAGACAAGACAATGATCCCAAACATAAAGCCAAATCTACAATGGAATGGTTCACAAATAAACGTATCCAGGTGTTAGAATGGTCAAGTCAAAGTCCAGACCTGAATCCAATCGAGAATCTGTGGAAAGAGCTGAAAACTGCTGTTCACAAACGCTCTCCATCCAACCTCACTGAGCTCCAGCTGTTTTCCAAGGAAGAATGGGCAAGAATTTCAGTCTCTCAATGTGCAAAACTGATAGAGACATACCCCAAGCGACTTGCAACTGTAATCACAGCAAAAGGTGGCGCTACAAAGTATTAACTTAAGGGGGCCGAATAATATTGCACGCCCCACTTTTCAGTTTTTTATTTTTTACAAAAGTTTAAAATATCCAATAAATTTCGTTCCACTTCACAATTGTGTCCCACTTGTTGATTCTTCACCAAAAAAATTTAAATTTTATATCTTTATGTTTGAAGCCTGAAATGTGGCAAAAGGTTGAAAAGTTCAAGGGGGCTGAATACTTTCACAAGTCACTGTAACATAAATGCTTGGATGAATGTTATGGATTTCAGTTCTAAATTAGGTTTAACTAAGGAAACCAAACATAGAGAACTATTGCAAGAAAAAAGACTTCTTTGACCTTTGTTGCTCCTCCACTTCTGTGTTAGAGAACAGTATTTTAAGCACTTCTATAGTCTACGGCTGTTACATAATTTAGGACATTTGGGGTTGCCTTACATTGACTGGAAGTGGATTGTTTTTTTTTTTTATTTCCACTTTTTGCCCTTTTGGTTCCTCTTTCTTGTTCTAGGTAAATGATGGGCACAGTGTTCTGATGACCCCCTTATTTTTGTA
Source organism: Leptodactylus fallax (assembly GCA_947044405.1). Classification (NCBI taxonomy): domain Eukaryota; kingdom Metazoa; phylum Chordata; class Amphibia; order Anura; family Leptodactylidae; genus Leptodactylus; species Leptodactylus fallax. The sequence continues at coordinate 783,727 of CAMRHE010000258.1, forward strand.
ATTCACAAATTTTTCCTATAATTCGCTTTCAATTTTCTGAATAGTTTTGGACAAATTAAATTTTCCTATTTGAGATGTTCATTCGAAAATACTGGGATAGTCGTATCACTTATTGTATTATATGTCTGGTTACATTTTTGGTGAAAAATCAAGCATGTCTAGAATTTTTTTGTATTTTTTGTAACTGTTTTTAAATTTTCTGATTTGTTTTTTTTATTCTGCTTCCTTGGCATGAATATTGGGCAGTCATGTAGCTTAAGATGCTGCTGCTCTGCTTCCTACACAGCGGTTTTAGAGATATGCCTTACAGCAGCCTTATGAACACTGGAAACCTTAGGCTCCATTCACACATAAAATTTGATTTCAAGGCGAATTCTATATTTTGGGACCCGGAATATTAAGAGGAATTTGAAGCAAAACAAATGGTTGGGAAAAGTAAGTGTGGTGAGGATGATAAGAATGATGCTGATGATGTCATTGATTTTGGTTACATATATAATGATGAAATCATTGATGGTAATGATGATGACAATGAAGGTGTTTTCCAATCATCTGCATGAATAGAAAACAATGTAAGGCGTCTTCTCAGGTAGCAGTGAGTGACACATGAGAATTTCCACTGCTATCATATAGAAGGATGATAAATCTTCCCCGGGGCCCCAGTTCTGTCTGTCTATTACCTACCTCATACCCACAGCTCGAGATATTGAAAGTTTTCTATTGCAAAATGAATGAAGCTGTGGTTTCAAAGTTGTGGATCTCAGACTACTGTAACAGTATAACTCCCATTTGGGACTCTTTCTATTAGCATACGTCATTTTTCATCCTTTGGCTTCCCTTGGAAGATAATACTGTAGGTTCCTGCGGCTCGCAGACTTTTTACCTTTCCTTTAAGGAAATTGGAACTCTGTGCCGGTTCACATTACCCATAGAGTAAAGGTAGGAGGCTATATTGAGCTGCACTTCCCATGTCATGGTGCCCCATACCTGCTGCCTCCATGGTCCCTGAGATCACAAAAACAAACCTTAAGGCTGAAGCCCCATGTTGCGAAAAAGCCGCAGTGGAAATTCTGTGATTTCAAAAATAGCTGCGTTTTTGTAAATCACAGCATGTCAATCATACCTGCGGAAAAGCTAAGTTTTCCTTATAGGTATAATAAGGGCAAAAAGACCGCAGAGGAAAACGCGGTGTAAAAATATGCGATGCGTTTCTGCTTCGGTCTTTTCCGCAGTGTTTTTTTGCTGCGTTTCTCTACGTAGGGCCTTAGCCTAAAGGGAACCTTTAAATAATGCCCTAAAAGCTCCATGTTATGGCTGCTGTAGGAATCACTGAGGGACCCTCATAGGAATCAGGGATTGGCCCTAAAATAAATTTTTGACGATAGATCTCGAGTCGATCAGATGACGCTTCTCAACCAATCAGCTTTAGGCTATATAAAAAATGGATATAAAAAAAAAATTCAAGCAGATTGTCATCAGATCTACTAAACAAATGTAAAAAATGTGTTGTGAATGGACCCTTACATTATTTAAAGGGGTTGTCCAGCTACTATTAAAAAAAAATAAATAAATAAAGATAAAAATGGAAGAGTAAAAAATAAGAAAAAAAAAACCTTTCTGATCCTCGGTGCTCCAGCTCCAGTCACTTCCCAACAGGTCACTGTAATAGTGATTGGCTGCAGTGGTCACATGTCTGTGTGACATCATCTCTGGAGACCAGGATATAGACACTGGACAGAATTAGAGCAGAGGATAAGTTTAGTATAATTTTACTATTATATTACACCTTTATAAATTGGTTTTAATTTCTTTAATTTTTTTTGAAGGCTGAGCCCCTTTAAGTTTCTTCTAGATTCTAATACAAACATCTTCCCCCTTTAATAGAAGATGTATTAGTCAGTGACAGTACTGGACATGCTCAGATCACTTAAGGTTTATGAAATTGAATATTACTTGACGTTTGCTACTTGATGGTGGTAAATCAAAAGCAGAATAAAGGTTATAGAGAGTAGTAAGGGAATAGGGGTGGAGTTGCCCTTTAAATGAACTACTGAGATTAGTTTACAGTAGATTCTGCTTCAAAAACTCGGCTACCACATTGCAGCAAAACACAATGTCACTGGAAAATGTACTTTTTTCATACTGTAAAAATTTACTTTTTTTTGTTTTTATCATTATTATTATTTTACTATTTTCGTAAAAAATGAAAACATTTTTGTATAAAGCCTTAACAAAAGAAAAAGAAAAATATATTCACTTATAAAAATATTAACAAAAAAGAATATACAGTGTAATAAATATAAAATAAAAATATAAAATTCTACAGTGTCAGGTTCATTGTTCAGTGCCTGCATTGTTCTCTGTTTAGCATATTAAATATATCGTATAAGGTCATGTGTTGTGATGTAATGGTTATTCCAATCCTTGCAGGGTTAATCCATCATAAATACAAGATTGGGGTATTTTTTCCCAATGGAGTCCGTAGGGGATAAGAAAGCCTCAGCAGTAACGTAAGACATAAGCAATGATGGCCATAAAATTAGAGTATTGATTTTTTTGTGTCCGCTTACTAGAATAGTCTATTTTTATAGCACACAACACATATTATAGGTATCTGTGTAGTGTCCTATTCTGTACTTAAATGCAAAGGATGATTTAATGTATATTTGTAAAAAAAGTACTAATAATGTATATATTTGTAGAAATGTAACCAAAAAAAAGGATATAACAATATAATATCATGCCATAAAAATAATAAACTATAAGATGATAATAGTAACAATTGTTATAATTTTAATGCAATTTTATGTTGCAATATACCGTAATATATGTGTTAAAATAATACAATACAAAACAATATAGTACAATATATTATAATATAAAATATAACACAAAATAATATAATACAATACAATATAATATAAAACAATATAATACAATACAAAACAATACAGTGCAATACAATATAATATAACATAATATAATAAAATAATAGACACATATAATATAAATATATAGAACATATATAAATCTATATTAAACATAGTAGTGTGGCCGTGACACAGGGCTGGTGACAGACAGGCGTCTACGTGACGTTTTCTTCAGACGCTGCAGGTTCTAGGCTTCCTTCATGTTCCATCCACCACCAGGCTACCAGCTGTGACTCACAATTGGAACAATCTACCCGTGAGGTAAGAAATTTCCTGTGTCTCAGTTTTCTCCACCGCAGGGCCGGGTGATGTCTCGGCGTGGAATCCATCTTCTTATTGGATGGCTGAGGCGGAAGAGGAAGTCAGTGTGACAGACCCAGCACAGCTGGATACATGAAATGTGCGACATGACTGATTTATCTCTAGTAAGGTCTAGGGCAGCGCTGCATCTGACAGACTTAGCTCAATAGACAGTATCACACATTATAGAATTAGATATACTGGGTCAGCAGACCGTATCATACTATCATTATAGGCTCAGATACAGCATCTCAGCTCGCATTACATACTAGCAGAATGTATCACACATGATAAGCTTAGATACTCCGGGTCAGTAGACACTATAACATATGAAAGATCTTAGATATTCCTTTCACCAGCTGCTTACATTCCTCTGCAGTACCTAGCTTGTCCACCATCTGCAGGATGTCTCTAACCTCTGCCCTCTGGTGCCCCAGTGACACCAAAATCTCCTATACTGCTCCTCCTCCATTATTGGGGTCGTTGCGACCACAATATCTAAGGGGTTACATTCACTTTCAGTAACAGTTCTGGCAATGGAGCAGTCTGCCATAGAGAGGCCGAGGAAACACTTCCATTGCTATTGAGGCTGTAAGCATTCTGAAGGCTCCCAGGCTTGACACTGCTAGATTACTACTGAGCTCTGCCTGTGACCTGTAGCAATTGTACAATAGACTGCAGTACAGTACATGTGATCTAATAATTACAGTTAGGGGGCTAAAAGAAGAGTGAAAAAAATTAAAAAAAGTTTTAAAAATTCTAAAAATTCAATTCAAACCCTTTCCTTAAAATACATATAAAAATAAACAAATATAAAACTACAACAAATTAGACATCCTGGACCATTAAAATATATAAAAATGTATGTGGTCTAGGGAAAGGGGGTGATTTTTAGACCCCCCCCGGGCTTAAACCCTAAGGGTCTGATCATACATATAATATACTGATGCTGCAGTATATTATTGCAGTCTATTGTAAAATCCTTTGACTTTCATTACATGGTAACAGATTGCCACCCTGCAGGTGCCTCAACATGGTGGTGTCCACTCACTGCCGCTCTTCAGATATCCCAGTTGCATTTGACTGAGGCACCTGAATGCGGGCGCTCCTGTAAAACAACAGAGACCCCCTGGCTAGGGCGTCTGCTCAGTTCCTGAGTGGACACCATGTTAAATGTCCTGACATCTGTAATGAAGGTGTCACCTGTGTTGGATGGTGGACAAGGAAATTGTGGGAGTTGCTCATGTTTGTTGGTGGATCAAACAATCCTCTCTACTGGTGTCTGTCTGGGCCATCTGGAGCTTGTCGGCCATGCATTTTCAGTGTACTAGCCATGTTTTTCACAGCTAGCACACTGACACATTATATTCTATGGTCCCATGTACATGACTGTGTATTATCACAGGCCTACGTATGGGGCCGTGATCCTCGGGGCAAAACTCTGGACAGGTCCTGCTTCTGTCCATATTCTGGCTCAGGATTATTGAAGTAAATCGATGGATCCTTGGAGGCACGGGCGGCATTGGATATCATCCATGTACTGTCAGTGCCGGTCAACAACAGATGCGGCACATGCACATGGTCAGGCACATGTAGTCTTAAGGTGTTATTTTATTAATACAATTTATGGATATTTGTACATTTAATAGCAGATGCATATGTAAGGAGTCCGTAAGGTGATAGGGCCGCAGCTGGAAAGATGTAACAGGCGGAATGAAACGGAGGCGGTTAAGTAGGATATACCATACAGTGCGTAAGAGCTGAGCAGTGCGACACACATGTGCGATGGATGGGATACATTGGGGCAGATTTATGAAACTGGAGAGGGACTTTATACTGTGGGGGTAACTGGAAGGGGACATTATAATGTGGGGGCATACTATGTCAGGGACACTCTAGGAGCATCATTCTGTGTTGGGGCAACTGGAGGGGGGTCATTCTCATGTAGGGGAATATTGTATTAGGGCCACCATAGGGGCGTTATACAGTGTGGGGGCACAAAGAGAAATGGATGGGAATGGGTGGAGTCAAAGTAAAAGTGGGTGGGGGCAAAGTCGCTGTGGCTTGTGTAGGGCTCGGCACACTCTGTCCCTCTTTCAGTCCTTTGAAAGTTAGGCGGTATGTGCACACACCATCAGTACATCCTGCATCTACCAGCATAAGGGAGCATACACAGCACAGGCAGACCACAGTCATCTTCATACTGTGTGCTCCGGACTACCACATCCTTCATACACAAGTCGTATAACTTGACTAGTCATACAGTAATGTACATACATAGTTGTTCCTGTCACCTCTCTTACAATACTGTCTGACTTTGTTATTCTAAATTCATGTAGCAGGGTTCCCTGGAGCAGAACTGTCCATAATATCAGACACATACATAGCGTAGGGATGGGGGGGTCGAGTGAGAATACGACATTAACCTTCCCTGTGTTAGTGATATTGTCCATCAGCCAAATCCCTGTTAAACAGATTACATTAACGTCTGCATGCATATAGAGCACTGTGCAAAAGTTTTAGACAGGTGTGGAAACAATGCTGCAAAGTGAGAATGCTTTTAGAAATAGAAGGGTTAACAGTTTATTTTTGTCAAAGAGAAATGTAAATCCCATCGATATCTGATGTGACTTTGCCCTTTGCCTTCCATCAGTTCTTCTCGGTACTTGCAGTGTTTGGCAGAACTTGGCAGGGAGGTTGTTCCCGCCGCCATCTTGGAGAACTAAGCACAGATCTTCTGTGGATGTTGCTTGCTCCAATCCTTCTGTCTCTTCATGTCATCCCAGACAGACTGGATGATGATGAGATCAGGGCCATATCTGTGGGGGCCGGATCATCCCTTCCAGGACTCCTCCTCCAAAGGACAAAGGTCACACCACTTTCACTTTCACTTCATTTTTTAATTGACAAAAATAAACTATTAACCCTTCAATTTCTGAAAGCATTCTTACTTTGTAGCATTTGTAGCATACCTGCCTAAAACTATTGCACAGTATTGTATATTCACAGAACGAGAGGCTATAGGTTGGATTAAGAGACACTATTCTGGGATCACTCTCTGTAGTCAGCAATGGGTGCGACACTGTTCTGTCCAATGGACATGAAATTTAGCGGACTTTCCACAGTTAGATATATGCATGAAATAAGTGAGTTATCGCCTGTATCAATAGAAACATTCTGGGCTTGATCTCCGGTCTCAGCAATGGATACGACATGTCGTGAACTTTCCACAGTCGGATATATTCATGGAACAAGGGAGTTATCTGCTGCATCAAGTGGAAGACAATGGACTCGGTCTGTGTTCTGACCAATGCATCAGCCTACCCCGATGTCACGTATCACGCCGTGAGTCGGGGTCTTATTATCCATTTCTGACCAACTGTAATGGAAATTGGACAATGTGCAGAGATGAATGAGGAAGTGTCATTACTATGGAGGGTGATGCCGTAAAGACAAGTATCGATGCCACCATTGATGCATGTTATATAAAGGTGTCTCTTAGCTACAGCATCGTAGCAGAAAGTGTCACACATGACAGTATCATAGACAATAGGCTTAGATACGCCAGTTCAGCAAGCAGTATCACACATGACAGTATTATACACAATAGGCTTAGATACGCCAGTTCAGCAGGCAGTATCATATATGACAGTATTATACACAATAGGCTTAGATACGCCAATTCAGCAGGCAGTATCATATATGACAGTAGACAGTATTATACACAATAGGCTTAGATACTCCAGTCCAGCAGGCAGTATCACATATGAGAGTAGACAGTATTATACACAATAGGCTTAGATACGCTAGTCCAGCAGTTAGCATCCCATATGACAGTAGACAGTATCATACACAATAGGCTTAGATACTCCAGTTTAGCAGGCAGTATCACATATGACAGTAGAAAGTATCATATACAGTACATTAGGCTTCAGCAGGCAGTATCACATATGACAGTAGACAGTATTATACACAATAGGCTTAGATACTCCAGTTCAGCAGGCAGTATCACATATGAGAGTAGACAGTATTATACACAATAGGCTTAGATACTCCAGTTCAGCAGGCAGTATCACATATGAGAGTAGACAATATTATACAAAATAGGCTTAGATACTACAGTTCAGCAGGCAGTATCACACATAAGTTTAGAATAACTTATCATGCACAAATTAACTTATATTTGAAATTGAACCTAAACTCCCCAAGTATACAAGGGTGAATAACAAGAACTATCTTCTTTTGCTATCTCATTTGCCATGGACTGTTATGTAGAAGTTCCTGGGCCAGCGTAGGAGTACCTTCCTCTTGTGTACTTACTGAAATAGGAGCAGAAAGGATGTTGTAGGAAGAAAGGAGAAGGAGATAAGAGGAAGGAATCTGTTATAACTTCATATCCAGTTTAGGTAACTGACTACAGTTCCAATAATCTTCCCCCACTTACAGTCAGAAGAGCAAATCTGGAGCACAAACTGCAGCTCTAGCAGGAAAATGCTGTGACTCTATAATATCCATTCTGTAAAAATCAGAGAAAATAGAAATGAATCCCATAAGTGTTCTCATAAACTTTATCCGAAAAACAGAAACTCCCAGTCATGTGAATGTAGATTGTGAGCCCTATATGGGACAGTGAGTGACAATATCTGTAAAGCGCTGCGGAATATGTCGACACTATTTAAGTAAGCAAAAAAAAATAAATAAAAAAAAAAAAAAAAAATATATATATATATATATATATATATATATTTCCTTGCTTGTTGTTGGTCACATTTGCTGAAATCGGTGACTTTTTGCTCAGTATCTGGAGATATTTTCTCATACACCTGCTGCCTGGTGCCATTTTTGGAGTTGGTCGCACCTGGCGTTTTCATGTTACTGTGGTGGTTTTTAGGTTGAGTTACTTTGGAGCTAAAAAAAAAGACCTGCTTCCTTAAGGTGAACGAGTGCCCAAAAAAAAAAAAAAAAAATGAAATAGAAATGTAAAAAGATATTTAAAAAAATTATTTTTAAGAACATAATAAAAAAAAAAAAAAAAAAAAAAGAAAATTTAATTATCACATTGTGGCTGAAATTTGGCTGGAACGGCACATCCAAAATTACATATATATATGTATACATGTATACATCACACGTATACATATATATACTCTATATACACGGCACTCCTAGAACAGCCTCATGGAGGATAGCCGATCCTGCTACAGTTGTGATCAAAAGTTTTGAGACTGACACAGACTTTGGTTTGCCGCTTCCTTTTTATAATGGTCTTTGTATTAACTCTACATTGCTATGATGACTCATCAAATTGTAATAAATTGCAAAGTCATTCCTTGCTATGAAAATTAACTTAATCACAAACCCCCCCATTTCCACTGAATTTCAGCCTTGCCACAAAAATGACTTGCTTACATCATTTCCCTGACCTTCTTGTTGGCCCAAGACCAGGACCACATCTGCCATGAGGCAAGATGAGCATCTCGCCTCAGGCAGCAGATCACAGAGTCCCAGAGGGGCGGAGATCGGATCGATTGCAGACAGTGAATGTCAAGCTGCACCGCTGTCTGCACCTGAGCCATGACCTGCATATTCCCCCCACAGGGTTAGAGACGCCTTTGGGCGTCCCTCCCTCGCTTGTGCTTACTATAAGTATATTGTACTTACAGGTCACCTATGCAGCACCCGGGTCATTTTCTGGCACACAGGATGTGTAAATCTTCTATTTTACTGTGGGGGCACTATTATCCAATGTAGGGGGAACTATCAGGGCACATTCATATGGCAGAATATGAAGAGCAATTAAGGCAGACCTCCGCCTCAGATTCGTCTCCATTTTCTGACCCTCCAGCTCCTTCTGTTTCACTTGTTGATTAGCCTCAGATGAATGGGGCTGATCAGCGGAGTGGCTCGTGCTGCGAGTTCTGCGGCTGATCAGAGGCAGAATTCGCAGGAAGATCGAGCAGGACCCTTATTTTTTTTCTAGTGGAGGAAGCATTCTAACAGAAAGGAGGGGGTGCTATTTTAATTTTTGCCTCTGGCAGCAGATAACCTAGAATCAGCCCTGCTCAGGAGAAAGTGTTAGTGACGGAGCTGATATCACGCTGTCATGCTGACTGAAATAAAAGAGCAAACTGGTTGCTTTAAAAGGGAGATGGTGCTTGAGATCATTGTCTTCTTCTGTTAACCAGGGTTACCTTCAAGGATACACGAGCAAGAATCATTGCTTTGCATCAAAAGGTCTTTATAAGCAAGGGTATTGCTGCTTGTAAGATTGACCCTGAAGCTTTAGTTATACCTTCTCATATCACGTACCGTTCTATTTTTTTGTGGATGCCATATGTAACCATTCATGTCATTGTGTTTATTCAGATTTTTTTCTTTTGTGTGTGGGGGGGGTACAAGCTGTGGGACTACCAGCGATCAGACACTTATGTCCTATACCGTAGCTAAGTTATAAAAGTCATTAGTGTGAAACCTCCTACAACTCCTAAAACACGGCCATGTCTACTGCAACCTATGGCATTATGGCTGCCGCATATCCTATGGTTCATATCTCGTGTTTAAAGCAAGTATGCATGTGCCAAAAACTTGTGATAAGGTGTGTGAATGGTAAGAAGAGTCACAGCTGAGCGTTCCTGACATTAGATTCTAAGATCGCTATCATAAGACTTATCTGAGAATCCGTTTCCCTATTCTATAGGTGATCATGTCTCCCTACACTATTTTATGTATCTCATATTTGATAACCTGTTATGTGACTGTGCTGCCTGCGTATACCGGTATATCTATAGAATTCTAATGTCCTGCCCCCACCTAGAGGCCAAGCTGAATAGCCATTTTGTATTAGAGTGTGCAATATGTTTAAAGGACCCTTGGGTCACATGACCATTCCTCTGCAGGTCCTCAAGTCAGTAGTGAGAGCTGGAAAACTCCTAATTATGTGGTTTTGGAGCCAACTTAAGGCTCAAGCCCATGTCGTGTACACATCCCCTTCCTGTTGATATGGGCCTGCATATTTCAGGGCTGCCAAGGATGTTGCGTATAGAGGAAAAGAGGGATTGCTCCAGTAACTGGGGAATAGGCTGCAGAGGTCCCTGACTAGGTGTTCGCAGTATTCGCAGTACAACATGTGGATGGAGAAGGGGGGAGTTTAACCCAATAGTTATACAACTTTGAACTATCTGTACCTGCATAGTATAGAGTTTCAGCTCGTGCTGCATTGAAGTTTGCATTTGCGTGCCTTTATTCAGTGCCACCCCGTCTCCCTGCTCAGTCCTAGGCCTTATTTACACTACGGTACCATTTTTGAGAAAGCCGTGCCAGTCCATTGAAGCCCGTGGAAGGGGCTTATTCGCATGACATTTTTTGAACGGCCATCACATGGGCATTTAGAAACCCATGAATGTCTATGGGTCTATTCATGTGGCTATATCTATTTGCATCAAAATGGAAAAGATAGAGCGAGTCAGTTTTTTTGACAGCTGTGAAAAATGGTCCATCTAAAAAAACGGACATGTGTACCTATGAGTTATAGAAAACATTCAAGATTTCTGTTTGAGTTTTCAAGAAATTTTTAAGAAATTTCCTTAAAGGGAAAGTGACACTAGAAAATGATCTAATTTTTTTAACAAGGTTTTTGATAATTTTTTGCAAATTTTTCAGCTCACTATCTATATTTGGGAAAAAAAAAAAGTACTATATCCTGCAATTTTTATGCTGTCCACTATGCCTAATAATAGACCAACACTTACCAATTCTGTAGGGGTTCTCTTTACCTCAGTCACCTCATTTAAATCACAGACAGGATTGCAATAGAAGATAACACCTCTTTAGATAACACCACTGGCCCATCATTTCATCCACTACTGACAATAGATGATGTCACAGCTGATCTCCTCCCCCTCCCTGCACAGAGCATGTCTAGAAAACTCTCCAATAGACCTCAATGAGTCAGCTCCAGTTTTTTTGCTTCCCATGGCTGTGACTGTGCTGTAAAGCAGATCACTAAATGCTGTTAACAAAGCTTAGGCAAGATGGCCGCCCTTATAATCATGTACAGAAAATAGAATAAAAAAACATCTACAATCAGAAAATAAAAACAGAATAGAAAAAAGTGATCGATTACATTATCTGGTTATAAATAAGAGTTTTGACATCACATTCATTAAAGGAATTTTCCCGCTAATACAGATTATCCCATATTCACAGAATGGAGGATAAGTTGTAGATCACCTTGTAGCCCCAGTCTGAATAGAGCTGTGACCAGGCAACCTAGATAAGCTACTTTGGCTGGAGAACCCCTTTAAAAACATGGATATTAGTAATGGTATAATTTACAAGAAGTGTGTATTTGTGCTGACACCTGCTGGTCATAGTTTGTAAAGCACTGAATAAATATGGTATGACCTGTACAGAATTTGTTGCATTCTTTTTGTAAATACTGGGGTACATACTGTAACACTTATTAACCCTCTGTTGGCCTAGCTATGTGTGGGCTTATTCTTTACGGGCCGAGCTGTATTTTCATTTTGTCATTGATTAAACCCTGGTGTTGCGAAATTCACATCCAATAGCTATAGACATACAGCTCGCACATGTGTACTGGAGAGTCTGCGCTACCTCCAGGCACCATGAACAACTTAACAGGAGAGACAGTGCTACTATTAACCCCCTTGACATGTTTCATCTATAAGGCTAAGGCTCCACGTAGCAAGCCATAGCCAAAAACATGATGCGGAAAAGAGCGCGGTGGAATCGCGTTTTTTTCTGCGGTGCTTTTCACAGAAAGTCCACACAGTTTTCCTCTGCGGACTTTGTGCCCTTATTATATCTATACGGAAAACTCCAGCATTTCCGTAGGTATAATTGACATGCTGCGATTTACAAAAAACATGTATTTGAAATTGCAGCATTTCCACTGTGGATATTTTTGTGCAATGTGTGGATGGGATTAGCCATTTCCGCTACCTAGGCCCATGTACATGAATGGGAAATTGGGTTATTTTCCAATAGGAAGTTGGAAATTAGTTTCATATTTACCTGCCATTCATGGGGGTCAATTCTTTGATATTTGTACTTTCATTTTGCACCATTTTGGGGCACATACTAGTGCATCTCAATAAACTAGAATATCTTCAGAATTACCCTCCTTGTGGAGTGTGTCAATGACGGCCTTCTGGACATCTGTCAGCAGTCTTCCCCATGATTGTGTCGCCTACTGAACCAGACTAAGGGACCTTTTTAATCGCTTAGGAAAGTTTTGCAGGTGTTTTGGGTTAATTCTTCTAATTTTCTGAGATAATGACTTTTGGGTTTTCCTTGGCTGTGCCATAATCATCAACATTAACAGAAATAAACACTTGAAAAAGTTCACTCTGTTTGTAATGACTCAATATAAAATATGGGTTTCACTTTTTAAACTGAATTACTAAAAAAAACAACAACTTTTTGATGCTATTCTAATTTATTGAGATGCACTTGTATAATGTTTTGATTACATTTTATTAACATTTTCAGGGTCCATGTAAAAAAGAACCCCCACCACAATTTTATCATAATTTTTTGCATTTTGTTTTTATGGCATGCACTTAAAATGACGTGTCAACTAAGGGGTCGTTCACACTACCGCTGGTGACCATCAGTAGTGTCCGTTACAAGATTTTAGCAATGGACACTAGCAGAACCGTCACAAATCCGTTAAAATTTCCATTCATTTCATTAGGATTTTATCTGGTGTCCGTTAGTGACCGTTAGTGTCCATTTACACCAAATCCATCACATGTCCGTTATTTTTCACGGACAAAAAATCCTACATGTAGGACTTTTGTGTCCATTGAAAAAACGGTTTCATGACGGACGTCAATTGTCTGTTCTTTTTTAACATTAAAGTCTTTGGGTAACGGACAGTAACGGACAGGTGTCCGTTTTTCTGCGCATGCTCAGAATGCAGAAACAAACAAAAAAAGTAAAAAAATGGACACTAACTGATGCTAATATGTCATTAAATGGATCAGTTAAAAAAAACGGACACATTAACATCAGTCCGTTAATGTCTGTTATGAGAGGTGTCCGTTTTTTTTTGTTTTTTTAACGGACACTATCATAACAGACATCCAACGGTAGTGTGAAACCTGCCCTACTCCGTTGGATCATTACGATTACGGCGATACCAGATTTACATTGGTTTTATTACGTTTTGCCGCTTGTACTAAAGTAATCGCCAGTTTTCAAAAATGCGCGATTTCCCTTGGGTTGCCGTATTCTGACGCCTATAACTGTTTTACTGGTTTGTTGACGGAGATATGTCAGGGCTCTTTATTTGTGGGACAAGTTGTAGTTTTTATTGGTGCCGGTTACTGCTATGTACAACTTTTTGATCACTTTTTATTGCTATTTTTGAGGGAGCAGAAGTGACCAAAATTTCATCGTGTATCCCCCCCCCCCCCATGGCATATACTTATACCTAACATGTGTGTTTATCTTATTTGTTTACATTCCAAATTTTGCACATTCTAAAGAGGTTTTATAAACTTTTTTATTATTTATTTTTATACTTTTAAAAAACTTTTAGAATTTTTTTTTTTTTTTTTTTACATTTTTTTTTTCACTGTCTCACAAGGAGACTGGAACTTTCTATATTACAGTACATTGTACATAGACAGGAAGGAAGCCTCAGACCCCGCAATCTCATCGGAGGGGATCCAAGGTGCTGAAAGAGCGGACGATCTCCCTAACCCCCTACTCCAGGATGCCATTATCACTAATAATCATGGCATCTAAGGGGTTAACCCGCTGGAGTCAAAGTTGGGGGACATTCCTATGTACGATGGAAGCGGGGATGCCCTAAAACTGAAAAGGGGCTCCCCAGATCTGGTTCGCCTATACTGGAGGTCATAGAAATATCTACAAATAGAACATTCCTTTGTGTTTCTTTCATGACATTTGTGGTTACAGTTTGTTACATAAATCTTGATGTATTCACCGATATAAGATGCGATCTGCGAGCGCCCATGACGCGTGGAAGGAAAATTCATGGGGACAAAGTGCGAATGTAAGAAGTGATCGCTTCCTGCTCAGGATCCTAATTCTCATGGTGTGCGGTTTCCTGCACAGCACATGCCGGGGACTGTATACGCTGCGCTGTATCTAAGCTGCTGATATATTACACAATGTGATACAGTACACAAGGTGGATTTCCGGTGTTTTACACTAATAAGGCGTCAAGAGCAAATACAAGTGAGAATGAAAAAAGAAATGTACACCCTGCATAGACAAAGAGATACTTAAAGGGGTTATGCCACGAGGAGAGAACAGGGGGACCTCCTGTTCTTGGGATCGGTAGGGTCTCAGCAGTCAGACCGCCATCGATCAGGAATTTATCGTCTAACCTATAAATACTTTCATGCCATAACTCCTTTAATATAATTATAACTACCCGCAACTACCACTAGGGGGAGCTTAGGAGCTTACTTCATGCTGTGTTATTATAAAGTTCAATGTGTACTACTACTGAGTCTGCTGTAAGCTCCCCCTAGTGGTAGTTGCAGGTAGTTATCATTCTATTAAAGGGGTTATAGCATGAGACAAGAACAGGAGGACTCCTGTTCTTGGGATCGGTAGAGTCTCAGCAGTCAGACCGCCACCGATCAGGAATTTATCCTCTAACCTATAAATACTTTTCATGGCATAACCCCTTTAATAGAATTATAAATACTCACAACCACCACTAGGGGGAGCTTACTGCATGCTGTGTTATTATAAAGTTCAATGTGTACTACTACTGAGTATGCAGCAAGCTCCTAAGCTCCCCCTAGTGGTGGTTACGGGTAGTTAAAATTTTATCATCTACATGTTTGTCTATGCAGGGGATTTGGAGCTTTGTGTCAGAAAAACCTGGCCCTTAAAAAATATGTATTATTAAATTAATTAGTGCAAAATGTATGTATGTAAGATAATAAATGTTCCCTTCTAAGAAACCATCACAATTCTAAATGCAGCTGTGGATGTGACTAGAGCATAACACATGTAAAGTGATGACTATGCAAAGAATATGTAGCATCATATGCAGCATTGGATGTGACCAGAGCATAACACATGTAAAGCGATGACTATACAAAGTATATGTAGCATCATGTCATCTGAACTAACATAATGATTTATCTAGTCACATCTAAATCTGCGTATGCAATTGGCAGCTGTTACCCTAGTTATACAGGTACTTGATACAACAACCACCCAACTTTCCTAGAACCCTGAATGGTAATTATGCTTAGCTATAGAGTGTTACATCTCTTTCTCCCAAGGAGTGTTTTAACTTTCAAGATTCTGGGAAAGCTGTGTGATAATCTTAGAGAGTGGCTAAAGCCTGCACACCTACTGGTGAATGTATATATTTCATGGAAATGTTCTGCAGTAGAATGTTCTATGTATCTATTATATTATGTATCTATTATATTATGTATCTATGATGTTATGTATCTATGATGTTATGTATCTATTATATTATGTATCTATGATGTTATGTATCTATGATGTTATGTATCTATTATATTATGTATCTATGATGTTATGTATCTATGATGTTATATATCTATGATGTTATATATCTATGATGTTATGTATCTATGATATTATATATCTATGATATTATGTATCTATGATGTTATGTATCTATTATATTATGTATATATGATGTTATGTATCTATGATGTTATGTATCTATTATATTATGTATCTATGATGTTATATATCTATGATGTTATATATCTATGATGTTATGTATCTATGATGTTATGTATCTATTATATTATGTATCTATGATGTTATGTATCTATGATGTTATGTATCTATTATATTATGTATCTATGATGTTATGTATCTATGATGTTATGTATCTATTATATTATGTATCTATGATGTTATGTATCTATGATGTTATATATCTATGATGTTATATATCTATGATGTTATGTATCTATGATATTATATATCTATGATATTATGTATCTATGATGTTATGTATCTATTATATTATGTATCTATGATGTTATGTATCTATGATGTTATGTATCTATTATATTATGTATCTATGATGTTATATATCTATGATGTTATATATCTATGATGTTATGTATCTATGATATTATATATCTATGATATTATGTATCTATGATGTTATTTATCTATTATATTATGTATCTATGATGTTATGTATCTATGATGTTATGTATCTATGATGTTATGTATCTATGATATTATATATCTATGATGTTATATATCTATAATATTATATATCTATGATGTTATATATCTATGATGTTATATATCTATGATATTATATATCTATGATATTATGTATCTATGATGTTATGTATCTATTATATTATGTATCTATGATGTTATGTATCTATGATGTTATGTATCTATGATATTATATATCTATGATGTTATATATCTATAATATTATATATCTATGATGTTATATATCTATGATGTTATATATCTATGATATTATATATCTATGATATTATGTATCTATGATGTTATATATCTATGATGTTATATATCTATGATGTTATGTATCTATGATATTATATATCTATGATGTTATATATCTATAATATTATATATCTATGATGTTATGTATCTATGATGTTATGTATCTATGATATTATATATCTATGATATTATGTATCTATGATGTTATATATCTATAATATTATATATCTATGATATTATGTATCTATGATGTTATGTATCTATGATATTATATATCTATGATATTATGTATCTATGATGTTATGTATCTATGATGTTATGTATCTATGATATTATATATCTATGATATTATGTATCTATGATGTTATATATCTATGATGTTATATATCTATGATATTATGTATCTATGATGTTATGTGTCTACGGTATGATGTCAGTCTTCCTGTTGCAGCTTTTGCTCGCGGTGTGTCAGCCACTTCCTGTGTCCAGTCTGCTGGTTTTGTTGTGAGCGCACAATTCAGGTCGACGACTCGCTGGTCATTTTCATTTCTCTTAACCCAGGATATCAAGTCGGAAAATTCTGAAGTTCTTCAATTTTCTAACAGACTTTGTGTTTGATTTCGTCTTCATTTTCTGGATCTCTGCTTGTTGTCCTGACCCTGTACAATGTTTCCTTACAAGACATGCTCTAATACATTGTGACAAGCCCATCAGCTGTGCTCGCAGGACTAGGTATGGATGGGGGTTTTCAGTTTCTAGAAAGTTTTCATTCACTGACAACAAGCAAAGATCTTGAAAATAAGACTGAAACAAAGTCTATTAGAAATTTAAGGAACTAATCATGATTCTGGGATTTTCATTAAACAGTGATCAGTATTCTGCTTCATGAATAGAATACCAGAACCACAGTGAAGACTGACACAGGCACAGGCCATGCAGGGACTATGTAGTTCTTTATGATAGAGTAGACTTGCTCAGGGTCTATGGAAAGTTGAGTGACAGCAACTTAAGTGCTGTCATAAGCAGCGGACTATTAGAAAATTAAATTACGTCGCAAATGTTTCTAAATTTCACACTTTTGTAAGAATCTGGCAAATAAGATTTGGTATCCTGTACTGTACACATGCTGATCCAATAGGAGGCATTTGAGGAACTGGAGATCTTGGCGCCTGGGAGCTGAAAGATAGCTAGCAGAATTCTGAATACAGCTCTGGAGTATAAGACACAATGTAACAGGATATCTATTGTGCAGATACTGAACTTTTTATTTAGATTTAAAGGGACAGCATACTTTTTCTGAAATAAATCATGGATTGCAAGGACTCATAAAGGGGTGTAAATGATTCTCTAATGCCCCAACAGTCAATAACAGGAATCGTGTCAGGCCAATGAGAGTATCAATAGAGGAAGTTACCACATATCTGATACGTCTTCCTCCTTAGTCCCCCCTCGTAGGTTATTGAGGGGAAGGCATTAACCAATAGTGTGACATCCTGTTTTATGAGCGTGACATAGAAGAAGGTTGAGTAGTGGGGGGGCAGCGAGCAGCGCGGACACAACTACAGGCTGGAAGACAATGACGGGGATCCTGCAGCTTATCTTCTGCTCCTTCCTCTTCTGGCTTCCCTGGGGTAAGGAGAGCATTAGCTTAGCTTCATCATTTTAAGAGGGGTAGGGTGCCCTTTAAAAAAATAAATAAATAAATTCTATGTTTTAACACTTTCATTGCCATGCTATATGTATAGATTTATCTCTGAATGATGACCCTATAGCATTAGGCTGAGCGTCTAGTATGGGGTAACATGAAATATAATATTAGTATACGACATTCCATGGGGGTTGTGTAATCCTGACTGATAATAACATTTATAATGTCTAAAGTGTCCCCGACCCTCCGACACATCGACTTAAAGATGTCTTATTTCATCTTATTGCTTACAGTCCTATGTAACACCACAGATAACACAGCGATAATTCTCTGAGTACAGATAATGTAGTAGATGTCACCTGCAGTCCTATGTAACACCACAGATAACACAGTGATAACTCTCTGAGTACAGATAATGTATATGTCACCTGCAGTCCTATGTAACACCACAGATAACACAGTGATAACTCTCTGAGTACAGATAATGTAGTAGATGTTACCTGCAGTCCTATGTAACACCACAGATAACACAGTGATAACTCTCTGAGTACAGATAATGTAGTAGATGTTACCTGCAGTCCTATGTAACACCACAGATAACACAGTGATAACTCTCTGAGTACAGATAATGTAGTAGATGTTACCTGCAGTCCTATGTAACACCACAGATAACACAGTGATAACTCTCTGAGTACAGATAATGTAGTAGATGTTACCTGCAGTCCTATGTAACACCACAGATAACACAGTGATAACTCTCTGAGTACAGATAATGTAGTAGATGTTACCTGCAGTCCTATGTAACACCACAGATAACACAGTGATAACTCTCTGAGTACAGATAATGTAGTAGATGTCACCTGCAGTCCTATGTAACACCACAGATAACACAGTGATAACTCTCTGAGTACAGATAATGTAGTAGATGTTACCTGCAGTCCTATGTAACACCACAGATAACACAGTGATAACTCTCTGAGTACAGATAATGTAGTAGATGTTACCTGCAGTCCTATGTAACACCACAGATAACACAGTGATAACTCTCTGAGTACAGATAATGTAGTAGATGTTACCTGCAGTCCTATGTAACACCACAGATAACACAGTGATAACTCTCTGAGTACAGATAATGTAGTAGATGTTACCTGCAGTCCTATGTAACACCACAGATAACACAGTGATAACTCTCTGAGTACAGATAATGTAGTAGATGTTACCTGCAGTCCTATGTAACACCACAGATAACACAGTGATAACTCTCTGAGTACAGATAATGTAGTAGATGTTACCTGCAGTCCTATGTAACACCACAGATAACACAGTGATAACTCTCTGAGTACAGATAATGTAGTAGATGTTACCTGCAGTCCTATGTAACACCACAGATAACACAGTGATAACTCTCTGAGTACAGATAATGTAGTAGATGTTACCTGCAGTCCTATGTAACACCACAGATAACACAGTGATAACTCTCTGAGTACAGATAATGTAGTAGATGTTACCTGCAGTCCTATGTAACACCACAGATAACACAGTGATAACTCTCTGAGTACAGATAATGTAGTAGATGTCACCTGCAGTCCTATGTAACACCACAGATAACACAGTGATAACTCTCTGAGTACAGATAATGTAGTAGATGTTACCTGCAGTCCTATGTAACACCACAGATAACACAGTGATAACTCTCTGAGTACAGATAATGTAGTAGATGTTACCTGCAGTCCTATGTAACACCACAGATAACACAGTGATAACTCTCTGAGTACAGATAATGTAGTAGATGTTACCTGCAGTCCTATGTAACACCACAGATAACACAGTGATAACTCTCTGAGTACAGATAATGTAGTAGATGTCACCTGCAGTCCTATGTAACACCACAGATAACACAGTGATAACTCTCTGAGTACAGATAATGTAGTAGATGTTACCTGCAGTCCTATGTAACACCACAGATAACACAGTGATAACTCTCTGAGTACAGATAATGTAGTAGATGTTACCTGCAGTCCTATGTAACACCACAGATAACACAGTGATAACTCTCTGAGTACAGATAATGTAGTAGATGTTACCTGCAGTCCTATGTAACACCACAGATAACACAGTGATAACTCTCTGAGTACAGATAATGTAGTAGATGTCACCTGCAGTTCTATGTAACACCACAGATAACACAGTGATAACTCTCTGAGTACAGATAATGTAGTAGATGTCACCTGCAGTCCTATGTAACACCACAGATAACACAGTGATAACTCTCTGAGTACAGATAATGTAGTAGATGTCACCTGCAGTCCTATGTAACACCACAGATAACACAGTGATAACTCTCTGAGTACAGATAATGTAGTAGATGTTACCTGCAGTCCTATGTAACACCACAGATAACACAGTGATAACTCTCTGAGTACAGATAATGTAGTAGATGTTACCTGCAGTCCTATGTAACACCACAGATAACACAGTGATAACTCTCTGAGTACAGATAATGTAGTAGATGTCACCTGCAGTCCTATGTAACACCACAGATAACACAGTGATAACTCTCTGAGTACAGATAATGTAGTAGATGTTACCTGCAGTCCTATGTAACACCACAGATAACACAGTGATAACTCTCTGAGTACAGATAATGTAGTAGATGTCACCTGCAGTCCTATGTAACACCACAGATAACACAGTGATAACTCTCTGAGTACAGATAATGTAGTAGATGTCACCTGCAGTCCTATGTAACACCACAGATAACACAGTGATAACTCTCTGAGTACAGATAATGTAGTAGATGTTACCTGCAGTCCTATGTAACACCACAGATAACACAGTGATAACTCTCTGAGTACAGATAATGTAGTAGATGTTACCTGCAGTCCTATGTAACACCACAGATAACACAGTGATAACTCTCTGAGTACAGATAATGTAGTAGATGTTACCTGCAGTCCTATGTAACACCACAGATAACACAGTGATAACTCTCTGAGTACAGATAATGTAGTAGATGTTACCTGCAGTCCTATGTAACACCACAGATAACACAGTGATAACTCTCTGAGTACAGATAATGTAGTAGATGTCACCTGCAGTCCTATGTAACACCACAGATAACACAGTGATAACTCTCTGAGTACAGATAATGTAGTAGATGTTACCTGCAGTCCTATGTAACACCACAGATAACACAGTGATAACTCTCTGAGTACAGATAATGTAGTAGATGTTACCTGCAGTCCTATGTAACACCACAGATAACACAGTGATAACTCTCTGAGTACAGATAATGTAGTAGATGTTACCTGCAGTCCTATGTAACACCACAGATAACACAGTGATAACTCTCTGAGTACAGATAATGTAGTAGATGTTACCTGCAGTCCTATGTAACACCACAGATAACACAGTGATAACTCTCTGAGTACAGATAATGTAGTAGATGTTACCTGCAGTCCTATGTAACACCACAGATAACACAGTGATAACTCTCTGAGTACAGATAATGTAGTAGATGTCACCTGCAGTCCTATGTAACACCACAGATAACACAGTGATAACTCTCTGAGTACAGATAATGTAGTAGATGTTACCTGCAGTCCTATGTAACACCACAGATAACACAGTGATAACTCTCTGAGTACAGATAATGTAGTAGATGTTACCTGCAGTCCTATGTAACACCACAGATAACACAGTGATAACTCTCTGAGTACAGATAATGTAGTAGATGTCACACCTGCAGTCCTATGTAACACCACAGATAACACAGTGATAACTCTCTGAGTACAGATAATGTAGTAGATGTCACCTGCAGTCCTATGTAACACCACAGATAACACAGTGATAACTCTCTGAGTACAGATAATGTAGTAGATGTTACCTGCAGTCCTATGTAACACCACAGATAACACAGTGATAACTCTCTGAGTACAGATAATGTAGTAGATGTCACCTGCAGTCCTATGTAACACCACAGATACACACAGTGATAACTCTCTGAGTACAGATAATGTAGTAGATGTTACCTGCAGTCCTATGTAACACCACAGATAACACAGTGATAACTCTCTGAGTACAGATAATGTAGTAGATGTTACCTGCAGTCCTATGTAACACCACAGATAACACAGTGATAACTCTCTGAGTACAGATAATGTAGTAGATGTTACCTGCAGTCCTATGTAACACCACAGATAACACAGTGATAACTCTCTGAGTACAGATAATGTAGTAGATGTTACCTGCAGTCCTATGTAACACCACAGATAACACAGTGATAACTCTCTGAGTACAGATAATGTAGTAGATGTCACCTGCAGTCCTATGTAACACCACAGATAACACACAGTGATAACTCTCTGAGTACAGATAATGTAGTAGATGTTACCTGCAGTCCTATGTAACACCACAGATAACACAGTGATAACTCTCTGAGTACAGATAATGTAGTAGATGTTACCTGCAGTCCTATGTAAAACAACTGATTAGTGTTTCTCAACCTTTTTAGACAAAGTAGACCCTAGTGAGAAAACGTCCCAACCGAGTACCGCCCAAGTAGCAATCACGTATAAATGTTATAAATTCAGAGCTCCTACATGTAATATAATGACCCTCCCTCACCTCTTTTGGGGCTTCTCGTGGCATCCAGCGCTCTCCTGGTGATGTCATGAGCCCAGGGTCACCAATGAGGACTATGATTGAGCAACAGCGGTCACATAGGCACACCAAGTGTTATAATATCACTGAGGAGACCGAGTGAGAGCGCCAGACGCCGAGAGGAGGCCCAAAAGGGAAGCTGAGTATAAATGTTTTTCTTATTTTTTACACCTATCCTAGACCTCCACCTTTGATAATCTGAGATCTGAAGAAACCCCCCGAGTATAAGAATTTCACTACCGGTTCGTACCAAACTGGTCCGACCCAAAACCAATCGGACATGTGACCCACATTTCCCTTGCCTATACAAAGTCTCCATCCTGCTGCTACCCCCAATTATAAAATACATGATATAAAAATCCCCTGTAAACGAATGATACCCTCACTATTTGTATATGGAGCGGCTGCAGCACTGATGACAAGTTGACGGGACCGCTGCAGCCAATCACCGCTCTCTACAGTACAGCAGTATATAGTGTTGGGCAGCTGCAGCCAATCACCGCTCTCTGCAGTACAGCAGTATATAGTGTTGGGCTGCTGCAGCCAATCACCGCTCTCTACAGTACAGCAGTATATAGTGTTGGGCCGCTGCAGCCAATCACCGCTCTCTACAGTACAGCAGTATATAGTATTGGGCCGCTGCAGCCAATCACCGCTCTACAGTACAGCAGTATATAGTGTTGGGCCGCTGCAGCCAATCACTGCTCTCTACAGTACAGCAGTATATAGTGTTGGGCCGCTGCAGCCAATCACTGCTCTCTACAATACAGCAGAATATAGTGTTGGGTCGCTGCAGCCAATCACTGCTCTCTACAGTACAGCAGTATATAGTGTTGGGCCGCTGCAGCCAATCACCGCTCTCTACAGTACAGCAGTATATAGTGTTGGGCCGCTGCAGCCAATCACCGCTCTCTGCAGTACAGCAGTATATAGTGTTGGGCCGCTGCGGCCAATCACCGCTCTCTACAGTACAGCAGTATATAGTGTTGGGCCGCTGCAGCCAATCACTGCTCTCTACAGTACAGCAGTATATAGTGTTGGGTCGCTGCAGCCAATCACCGCTCTCTACAGTACAGCAGTATATAGTGTTGGGCCGCTGCAGCCAATCACCGCTCTCTGCAGTACAGCAGTATATAGTGTTGGGCCGCTGCAGCCAATCACTGCTCTCTACAGTACAGCAGTATATAGTATTGGGCCGCTGCAGCCAATCACCGCTCTACAGTACAGCAGTATATAGTGTTGGACCGCTGCAGCCAATCACCGCTCTACAGTACAGCAGTATATAGTGTTGGGCCGCTGCGGCCAATCACCGCTCTCTACAGTACAGCAGTATATAGTGTTGGGCCGCTGCAGCCAATCACTGCTCTCTACAGTACAGCAGTATATAGTGTTAGGCCGCTGCGGCCAATCACTGCTCTCTACAGTACAGCAGTATATAGTGTTGGGCTGCTGCAGCCAATCACCGCTCTCTACAGTACAGCAGTATATAGTGTTGGGTCGCTGCAGCCAATCACCGCTCTCTGCAGTACAGCAGTATATAGTGTTGGGCCGCTGCAGCCAATCACTGCTCTCTACAGTACAGCAGTATATAGTATTGGGCCGCTGCAGCCAATCACCGCTCTACAGTACAGCAGTATATAGTGTTGGGCCGCTGCGGCCAATCACCGCTCTCTACAGTACAGCAGTATATAGTGTTGGGCCGCTGCAGCCAATCACCGCTCTCTACAGTACAGCAGTATATAGTGTTGGGCCGCTGCAGCCAATCACTGCTCTCTACAGTACAGCAGTATATAGTGTTGGGCCGCTGCAGCCAATCACCGCTCTCTACAGTACAGCAGTATATAGTGTTGGGCCGCTGCGGCCAATCACTGCTCTCTACAGTACAGCAGTATATAGTGTTGGGCTGCTGCAGCCAATCACCGCTCTCTACAGTACAGCAGTATATAGTGTTGGGCCGCTGCAGCCAATCACCGCTCTCTACAGTACAGCAGTATATAGTGTTGGGCCGCTGCAGCCAATCACCGCTCTCTACAGTACAGCAGTATATAGTGTTGGGCCGCTGCAGCCAATCACTTCTCTCTACAGTACAGCAGTATATAGTGTTGGGCCACTGCAGCCAATCACTGCTCTCTACAGTACAGCAGTATATAGTGTTGGGCCGCTGCAGCCAATCACCGCTCTCTACAGTACAGCAGTATATAGTGTTGGGTCGCTGCAGCCAATCACCGCTCTCTACAGTACAGCAGTATATAGTGTTGGGCCGCTGCAGCCAATCACCGCTCTCTACAATACAGCAGTATATAGTGTTGGGCCGCTGCAGCCAATCACCGCTCTCTACAGTACAGCAGTATATAGTGTTGGGCTGCTGCAGCCAATCACTGCTCTCTACAGTACAGCAGCATATAGTGTTGGGTCGCTGCAGCCAATCACCGCTCTCTACAGTACAGCAGTATATAGTGTTGGGCCGCTGCGGCCAATCACCGCTCTCTACAGTACAGCAGTATATAGTGTTGGGTCGCTGCAGCCAATCACCGCTCTCTACAGTACAGCAGTATATAGTGTTGGGCCGCTGCAGCCAATCACTGCTCTCTACAGTACAGCAGTATATAGTGTTGGGCCGCTGCAGCCAATCACCGCTCTCTACAGTACAGCAGTATATAGTGTTGTGCCGCTGCAGCCAATCACTGCTCTCTACAGTACAGCAGTATATAGTGTTGGGTCGCTGCAGCCAATCACCGCTCTCTACAGTACAGCAGTATATAGTGTTGGGCCGCTGCAGCCAATCACCGCTCTCTACAGTACAGCAGTATATAGTGTTGGGCCGCTGCAGCCAATCACTGCTCTCTACAGTACAGCAGTATATAGTGTTGGGTCGCTGCAGCCAATCACCGCCTCTACAGTACAGCAGTATATAGTGTTGGGCTGCTGCAGCCAATCACTGCTCTCTACAGTACAGCAGTATATAGTGTTGGGCCACTGCAGCCAATCACTGCTCTCTACAGTACAGCAGTATATAGTGTTGGGCTGTTGCAGCCAATCACTGCTCTCTACAGTACAGCAGTATATAGTGTTGGGCCGCTGCAGCCAATCACCGCTCTACAGTACAGCAGTATATAGTGTTGGGCCGCTGCAGCCAATCACTTCTCTCTACAGTACAGCAGTATATAGTGTTGGGCCGCTGCAGCCAATCACCGCTCTCTACAATACAGCAGTATATAGTGTTGGGCCGCTGCAGCCAATCACCGCTCTACAGTACAGCAGTATATAGTGTTGGGCCGCTGCAGCCAATCACCGCTCTCTACAGTACAGCAGTATATAGTGTTGGGCCGCTGCAGCCAATCACTGCTCTCTACAGTACAGCAGTATATAGTGTTGGGCGCTGCAGCCAATCACCGCTCTCTACAGTACAGCAGTGTATAGTGTTGGGCCGCTGCAGCCAATCACCGCTCTCTACAGTACAGCAGTATATAGTGTTGGGCTGCTGCAGCCAATCACTGCTCTCTACAGTACAGCAGTATATAGTGTTGGGTCGCTGCAGCCAATCACCGCTCTCTACAGTACAGCAGTATATAGTGTTGGGCTGCTGCAGCCAATCACTGCTCTCTACAGTACAGCAGTATATAGTGTTGGGTCGCTGCAGCCAATCACCGCTCTCTACAGTACAGCAGGATATAGTGTTGGGCCGCTGCAGCCAATCACCGCTCTCTACAGTACAGCAGTATATAGTGTTGGGTCGCTGCAGCCAATCACCGCTCTCTACAGTACAGCAGTATATAGTGTTGGGCTGCTGCAGCCAATCACTGCTCTCTACAGTACAGCAGTATATAGTGTTGGGCCGCTGCAGCCAATCACTGCTCTCTACAGTACAGCAGTATATAGTGTTGGGTCGCTGCAGCCAATCACCGCTCTCTACAGTACAGCAGTATATAGTGTTGGGCTGCTGCAGCCAATCACTGCTCTCTACAGTACAGCAGTATATAGTGTTGGGCCGCTGCAGCCAATCACCGCCTCTACAGTACAGCAGTATATAGTGTTGGGCCGCTGCAGCCAATCACTTCTCTCTACAGTACAGCAGTATATAGTGTTGGGCCGCTGCAGCCAATCACCGCTCTACAGTACAGCAGTATATAGTGTTGGGCCGCTGCAGCCAATCACCGCTCTCTACAGTACAGCAGTATATAGTGTTGGGCCGCTGCAGCCAATCACTGCTCTCTACAGTACAGCAGTATATAGTGTTGGGCGCTGCAGCCAATCACCGCTCTCTACAGTACAGCAGTGTATAGTGTTGGGCCGCTGCAGCCAATCACCGCTCTCTACAGTACAGCAGTATATAGTGTTGGGCTGCTGCAGCCAATCACTGCTCTCTACAGTACAGCAGTATATAGTGTTGGGTCGCTGCAGCCAATCACCGCTCTCTACAGTACAGCAGTATATAGTGTTGGGCTGCTGCAGCCAATCACTGCTCTCTACAGTACAGCAGTATATAGTGTTGGGTCGCTGCAGCCAATCACCGCTCTCTACAGTACAGCAGTATATAGTGTTGGGCCGCTGCGGCCAATCACCGCTCTCTACAGTACAGCAGTATATAGTGTTGGGTCGCTGCAGCCAATCACCGCTCTCTACAGTACAGCAGTATATAGTGTTGGGCCGCTGCAGCCAATCACTGCTCTCTACAGTACAGCAGTATATAGTGTTGGGCCGCTGCAGCCAATCACCGCTCTCTACAGTACAGCAGTATATAGTGTTGGGCCGCTGCAGCCAATCACTGCTCTCTACAGTACAGCAGTATATAGTGTTGGGCCGCTGCAGCCAATCACCGCTCTCTACAGTACAGCAGTATATAGTGTTGGGTCGCTGCAGCCAATCACCGCTCTCTACAGTACAGCAGTATATAGTGTTGGGCCGCTGCAGCCAATCACCGCTCTCTACAGTACAGCAGTGTATAGTGTTGGGCCACTGCAGCCAATCACCGCTCTCTACAGTACAGCAGTATATAGTGTTGGGCCGCTGCAGCCAATCACTGCTCTCTACAGTACAGCAGTATATAGTGTTGGGTCGCTGCAGCCAATCACCGCTCTACAGTACAGCAGTATATAGTGTTGGGCTGCTGCAGCCAATCACTGCTCTCTACAGTACAGCAGTATATAGTGTTGGGCCGCTGCAGCCAATCACCGCTCTCTACAATACAGCAGTATATAGTGTTGGGGCTGCTGCAGCCAATCACTGCTCTCTACAGTACAGCAGTATATAGTGTTGGGCCGCTGCAGCCAATCACCGATCTACAGTACAGCAGTATATAGTGTTGGGCCGCTGCAGCCAATCACCGCTCTCTACAGTACAGCAGTATATAGTGTTGGGCCGCTGCAGCCAATCACTGCTCTCTACAGTACAGCAGTATATAGTGTTGGGCGCTGCAGCCAATCACCGCTCTCTACAGTACAGCAGTGTATAGTGTTGGGCCGCTGCAGCCAATCACCGCTCTCTACAGTACAGCAGTATATAGTGTTGGGTCGCTGCAGGCAATCACCGCTCTCTACAGTACAGCAGTATATAGTGTTGGGTCGCTGCAGCCAATCACTGCTCTCTACAGTACAGCAGTATATAGTGTTGGGCCGCTGCAGCCAATCACTGCTCTCTACAGTACAGCAGTATATAGTGTTGGGCCGCTGCAGCCAATCACTGCTCTCTACAGTACAGCAGTATATAGTGTTGGGTCGCTGCAGGCAATCACCGCTCTCTACAGTACAGCAGTATATAGTGTTGGGTCGCTGCAGCCAATCACTGCTCTCTACAGTACAGCAGTATATAGTGTTGGGTCGCTGCAGGCAATCACCGCCTCTCTACAGTATAGCAGTATATAGTGTTGGGTCGCTGCAGCCAATCACTGCTCTCTACAGTACAGCAGTATATAGTGTTGGGCCGCTGCAGCCAATCACCACTCTCTACAGTACAGCAGTATATAGTGTTGGGCCGCTGCAGCCAATCACCGCTCTCTACAGTACAGCAGTATATAGTGTTGGGCCGCTGCGGTTCCGCTGTTGTGACATCTCGCTGCAGCCTCTCTGTATACAAGAAAAGATGACAGACAGCCCAGTGCAGGTAAAGGGGGGAAAGTACATTATAACGCTCGCCTGCTGCCTGCTTTAAAATGTATGATAATGCAACCCTTTAAATTAATAGTGCCCCTCAATTAATAATGCCCCTGTGCCCCCCCAATTGATAATACTTCTGTATGCCCCCTTAAATCAATAATGCCCCCAGTGCCCCCCCCCCAAAAAAAAATACTCCTGTTTGCCTGCTAATGCCTCAGCTAATAATGCCCCTTAATTAATAGTTCTCCTCTATATTCCCTTAAAGGGGTTGTCCAGGAAATGTAGAACTGGTGCAGGAGGCCGGGGAAGGTGAAACATAAAAAAAACCAAAAAAAACATACTCTCCAGTCCCCGGCACTTCGGTGTCCCCCGTTGCTGTCAGGTCCAGCGTCGCCCGGGGGCTTGTTCTGGTGGGAGTCCTTGCTGCACGTGATCTCAGCGGTCACAGGAAAGGACCAGGGATGTCACTCGCATACGTCACTAGTGACCTCCTGGGTCCTTTTTGTGACCACTGAGGCCACAAGTTGGCCTCAGCAGTCACATGTGGCGAGGACTTCTGCCAGAACAAGCCCCTGGGCAGTGATCGACCAGACAATGGTGGGAACATCGGAGCGCCGGAGACTGTTGAATATGTTGGTTTTTTTTTTTTTATGTTTCACCTTCCCCGGCCTCCTGCCCAATTACTGTAACTCCTGGACAACCCCTTTAAATCAAAAATGCCCACCTTAAATTAGTATAGCCCAATACCCTCTTACACCCTTACATAAATACTGCCTCCAAATAGTCCCCTTATATTAATAATGCCCCTGCTTGCACTAATGACCCCTTATGGTTATTGGCCTTTAATATTTTTAAGGCTTCCCACCTCCCCCCAAAAAAACAACAACAATAATCCTCACCTGCCTCCAATTCCCCTGCTTGGATTTGCCACCGCCGACTCTCCTTGCTGTATCCTGCAGCCTACAAGATGCCGTTACCACAGGACGTCTGTGTCCCGGCTCAGGCGTGGTTATGTTGTGATGTCATTACGCCAGCCTGGGCCAGGACACTGACGTCTTATTTGTCGCTAGGGAACCTATGTAAGGGTGGGTTCACACTTGCGCCGGAGTCCGTCCGCCGCGAATCCGACTGAAAATCTTGGGAAACTGTATAGGGACTGGATAGTGAAAGGTTAGCGACGCATTGCTTAAAAATCCATTCATTTGAATGGGTTTTTAAAGCAATGCGTGGGTGTGCGCTTACACCCTCTGCGCCGCGAATCCAGTTTTTTTCGGATATGCAGGACTTTGTTTCCAGCGAAAAAAACTGGATTCGCGGCGCAGAGGGTGTAAGCGCATAACCACGCATTGCTTTAAAAACCCATTCAAATGAATGGATTTTTAAGCAATGCGTCGCTAACCTTTCACTATCCAGTCCCTATACAGTTTCCCGAGATTTTCAGTCGGATTTTCGGCAGACGGACTCCGGCGCAAGTGTGAACCCACCCTAAGCCGCAATCCACTATAAGCCTGTGGCCCCCAACCTTTTTCGCACCAAGGACCATTTTTCCGCAGCCCGATGGTGGGGGGTGTTGGGTGTTGTAGGGCCACCCCACATCTAATAGTGCCCCCCTCCACAGGTAATAGCCTCCTCACATAAGTAATGCTATTACCTGTGGGGGGCACTATTGCTATAATAGTGCTCTAATAGCACCCCCCAAAGGTAATAGTTCCCTCCCCCACATAAGTAATGATGTTACTTATGGGGGCACTATTACAGTAATATTGCCCCCACAGGTAATAGCTCCCCCACATAAGTAATACTGTTACCTGTGGGGGGCACTATTACTGTAATAGTGAGCTAAGAGTAACCCCCTCCCCCCACACACACAGGTTATAGTCCCCCCTCCCCCACATACCACATACTATTTTCTTCCCACTGGAAACGTAGAATAGCGGTCAAGGTTCCGGGCGGGACCTCCTCGTGCACACAGCCTGTGCGCATCTTCTACTTTCCTCCAAAAAAAAAAAAAAAATCATACTCACCCTCTCTCAGAGCTCCCATGCCTCGCCGCGCAGTCCAGTCTGGCAGCTTTGTTGCTGTCTTCAAGCGGAAATACCCGTCACACGTTACGGGGGTTCCCTTCCTGATGCTGCCCCCAGAAGGGAACCAGGACGTCAGAGGCGGCAAAAAATTCCACAGCAAGAAGTCAGCTGAGCTGCAGGACTGGACCGCACTGGGAGGACACTGGAGCACCATGGACGGGTGAGTATGATCTTTTAAAAACTTTTTCACCTCCAGCGGCCTATTTTAAAAATAATTTATTTACCCGGCCATCAATATTACTTCTGCGGGGGTCTGACAGTCTGGGCCCCTGCAGATCAACTTTAGCAGGACAGTGCAGCAACAGGTAATGATAACAATTCCAGGAGCCACGGTGCTCGCTTGCCATACAGGGTGTAGCGGTGGGTTTAGGTAGTGCAGTGGTGCACATCGTATGGCGGGTGAGCAGCATGGCTCACAAAATGTTATTATCTGTAGCAGCGCTGTCTCGGTACAGCTGATCTGCAGGGGTCTTGGCTGTCAGATCACCGCAAATATAATATTGATGGCCTATCCCAAGGATAGACCATCAGTATTAGCAAGGTAGAAAACCCATTTAACATACAGGGGGATAATTTATATTAGGGGGACAGAGAACACTCTGGGTGAAAGGAGGCACTGTGGGGGTGGGTGTCTCAAAGGGGGACTGTGTGTGGGGGGCCAGGAAATGGGGCATTTTACCGTTGCGTAAATGATGATAAATCTGACGGGGGCAGGAAAGTGGCGTGACTTTTTTATATGGCTTGTATGTCAGTAGTAGGGTGGGCCCCTAAAATCAATCCCAGTACAACACTGCTATCATGTGTGACACTGTCTACTGAGACAGTGTATCTAAACTTTTCATGTTTGATACTCTTTCAGACACCACATAGCTCTCAATCACAGATTCATTAATCATATAGTTAACCTATTGGCCAATCTTCTCGGGATGAGATATTTTGTCGTGATATAGTAGATGAGGAAATATTACTAGTTCTACATACTTCCTCTGGGGGGGTAAAACCGCACGTTTCCCGTAAGTGCAGGGGTCCGCAATTGAGGATGTTTGTACGCTTGTGGTTTCTCTATGTGTTATAGGTGGGGTGTGACAGTATGACACATTATATACTGTATATATTATCCTTCATATATAACATCCCACTTGGAAAGTGTGCTGCTCAACTCTGTATCTAAGCCTATCCTGTGTGATACTGTCTGCTGAGCTCTGTATCTAAACCTATCATGTGTGGACTGTCTGCTCAACTGTATATCTAAACTTATTATGTGTGATACCGTCTTCTAAGCCTTGTACCAAATGTGTGATACTATCTGCTGAGCCTTTGTATCTAATCCTTTCATATGTGATACACTCTGCGGACCCGCTGTATTGAATTGTATTGTGTGATACTGTAAAGTGAAGTGGTGTATCTATCCCATCATGTGCGATATGTGATACTCCCTCCTAAAAAAGTGTATCTAACTCTATCATGTGTGATACTGTGCAGATCTACTGGTGTATCCAATCTCATGATATGTGATACAGCCTGCAGAGCTGCTATATCTAAGCCTATCATGTGTGATACTGTTCATTGAACCAACCTATCTAAGCCTATCAAATGGTGTACTGCCTCCTGAGGTAGTGTATCTAAGCTCATTGGGGCAGATTTATTGAAAACTCTTAGTTGCCCATAGCAACCGATCACAACACAACTTTCATTTCAAAACTGTCTTCATTGCCCATAGCAACCAATCACAGCGCAGCTTTCATTTTTCTGGAGCAGAATACAAAATGAAAACTGCGCTGTGATTGGTTGCTATGGGCAGTGAAGGCAGTTTTGCTTTAAGACTATTTTAGGCTACGTTCATATCTGCGGTAGAGTCGACTCCATCGCAGAGTCCTGCGAAAATCTGCAGTGGAAGAAGTCCTGCACAGAGGACTTTGTCCTCCGCTGGTTTCAGTTTAAAAATGATGGACCCCATTATAGTCAATGGCGTCTGCTGGGCTTCGTGCGTTACCGCTGTTTTGGTGGTCTGCCTCTCTGTTGTTCGGGTCCCAAGACGGACTTGAAGAATAGAGATACAACACTTGTGTGAACCTAATGTTAATAAATTTGCCCCATTGTGTGTGAATTTGTTTGTTGAGTTGGGAAATCTTGCAGTTAACCCTTGTGGTGTTTTGGAGGAATTTACAGCAGTTTCTCCTTTTTGACTTGAAAGGGCTAAAACTGCGCTGGGGAAAACTGCGTGTGAGAACTGTGATCAAAGAGCTTACGTGAACTGCCGTGATCAGGGATTTCCATAGAAACAGCTTTGGGGATGTTCTTAAAAACAAAAAAACATATGGGGCAATTGACCCTTTGCTGCCCTGTTGCCACTCCTTCCTATGGAGGGGGTCAGTACCTGGCTGTGGACGTCACACAATTCTGCGAATTCTTAACCGGGATGAAATTTGTCGTTCTGCCCAGATTTCTTTCTTACTAGTGACAAAACATTTCCTGTGAAGTGACATTCAGGGCTAAGGGCTGGTGCCGCTGTGTAGGCTGGTGAACGCAGGTCTGTGACTAATACTGAAACCTGCACATTGTAGAAGTAGACCCACGACATATGGTACTCTTGAAGGTGAAGGGGGGGGGGGGGCAGACGCATGACACTACTTTATAACGGTGTAAGATCTGTCACTTTCAGGGTATAAGCAGTATGTTATAGGGCAGGAGAAGCTGAGCGGATTGATATATAACATCATGGGAAAATATTTAGTATAATATGTAACTTAATATTTTATATCTATGCTTCTTCTGATCTTATGAGTCCAGGGGGCGGACCTACACAGTGATTGACAGCCTTAAAGGGATTTTCCCATGAATGTAACCAACTTTGAAATTTGTAGACAATTAAAAGTTAAACATTTTTGCAAATATAAATAATTAAAAAAAATTGAAGAGTTTTAAAGATTTTCTCTAACCATCTTAGTGGTGACAGTCTGTTGTCTTGATCGGTTGCCAATGGATACGACCATGAATGAAGGAACTTTTTATGGCCTAGGACCCCGTCATGATGTCCTTATTGTGACCGGGTTATCTTCTCATACATACAGTGTCACTGCCTGATAAACTGTCCACAATAAGAACATCATGGTTGGCTTTCTGACAAGTCCCAGACCATAGAAAGTTCCTGCATTCATGGTCGTATCCATTGGCAACCGATCAAGACAAAAGATGTCACCACTAAGATGGTTAGAGGAAATCTTTACAACTCTGCAAATTTTAAAATTATTTATATTTGCAAAAAGTTTTACCTTTTAATTGTCTACAAATTTAAATATGGTTAACCCTTTTAAGAATGGAGGGTAGCTCCACCCCCTGGACTCCTAAGTGGGAAGCTGAGATTTAACTGAATAAATGGAAATTTATACAAGATTTTCCCACAATCCTTTATATTAATCTTCTCAGCTCCTTCTGCTCTAAAATATAAAAGAGGTGCAGAGGTGCCTATTGTGTTTGGGCCCCAACCTTTCAGGGGCCCTTAGCCCATCCACTTACATAAAAAGTAGGATTATAAGAAATCGTGCAGAGATTATAAATTATACAGTTGATATATAGCATGTCCTGATTAGATACCGATGATGTCATCAGAGGTTAGGTCTGTGGTCTACAGCGTCTCACAGGGCATGTTAAGAAGAGCTCTCATTTAGCAATATCTTAAGAGCCACAGGTTGGAAACCTCTAATTGTCTGGTTGTGGCGAGGCCAGTAACAAATTTAATATCAGCATCAACGAGTAACAAAATTATAGCTATTGCACTTATATACACTGCACAGCCCAGGACGTAGTCATGGTAACCATATGAGACCCCCCATTCTTTACATTGCTGTTGATTTTTGAAAACTGAGGTTTTTTTTTTTCAAAAAGTGTAATTTACTGAAATATTAGAGTTATTTTAAGTTCAATCCTGATTGTAAATGGAGATATATAATCTTGTCTTTTTTTTTTTCAGCACTTGCAACGCCCACAGAACCAGGTAATTCATCTATTACATGTCTGGAAAATCTGACGTCATCACTGTCACCATTGCTTCTGCTACAACCCTACCCTTACACAACGCATAATAAACACTAAGATCTACAGTAAGGTCCTCATACACCTCATCCAGATGACAGCTATGCCTCTCAACCCCCCTATACACATGCACACTTGGCTCACCTGACATCTGCCAGGGTAAAGGTCCCTCTGCTATGTAAAATACACCACTATATTAAATGTCACAAGGTAGGTAAGGGCTCCATTACAGATTTTGCATTGGGGCCCAGGAGCTTCAAGTTACACCTTTCTTCCCTGTCCCTATTAAAACCACATGCACACTCAGCAGGTGACCTCTGTGGACTTTCTGTGAAAAGCGCTGCAGGATAAACTGCGTCGCATTGCTGCAGGACACTACGTGGGGCCTTAGCCTAAAGTTTCAATTGAATAGCTTTATTTAAAATCAGTAATCAATTTACAGATATACAATATACAATAAATATCTCACGCATAGTGAGAATAGATGCAGAGAAGCGCAACAAGGAAGAGATCCTACACTATACATTACACATTCTAATAAAGCTTTACACACCCATGAACAAAACCACAGGAAAACCCCTTTAAGACTAAGGCCCCACATAGCGAAACAAAGCTAAAAACTGCTGTTGAAAAAAACAGCAAAAAAAACGCATCGAGTTTTATTCAGCAGTTTTTTTTTAAATTAAAGTGGACTTTTCATGTCCTCTGGCACTGGCGGTATTATATGCTGCTAGAAATCCGACAATACGCTGAATTCACCGCACTGTCAGCTTTGATGGTACACGCCCAGGTGCCAGAGATATCGGTGCCATTAGTTTGGGCACCGACAGAAGGGTGGGCCTTAAAGCTCAGCATCATTGCTGGGTGGTTAGGGAATCCCCACCCCCCGATAGTACAAGGCTATGGAAGAGTACTGTCAAGGGGGACTAACTTACAACCCAGCGATGACGCTACCGGGGCACATACCAGGAGATCCAACAGTGTGGTGAATTCAGAGCATTGTCAGCTTTCTAGCGGTATATAATACCGCTGGTGGAGGAGGACGTGAAAGGTCTTCTTTAAATTTTTGATGCATTTTTCTCTGCTTTTTTCCTTCCCCAATTAAATCTATAAGGAAAATGTTTGTGTCCAGTGTCCCATTGCTGGGGGCCCGATTGCTGGCTCTCCATTCACTTTTATGGGGCTGGGGGTGCATTACAGTGCCTGCAGCCCCATAGAAGTAAATGGAGCTCAGGTCACATAAGCACACGAGCGCTCCATTCACAAGGAGGCCTTAGGGGGACTTTCAGTCCCCAGTCCTACTGATCATTGGGGGACCCAGCGATCGGACACTGATTCCCTGTCCTGTGGATAGGGGATAAGTGCCCATAGTGGCATAACCCCTTTAACTAAAATCTCATTCATTTTGCTGGTACTGTAAAACGCATTATTTTTTTTCACTGTGTTTCCGCAACATGGGGCCTTAGCCTAAGGATCGATGTCTACAAAAAAAAAGTAAAAATAAGGAGATATACCTGAGGCTCTTTTTGTCTTACAGACCCGCGTTGTGGAGACTGTTACCGGATTGATACCCCCACCCTGGTTGGAGTTGTTTTGGGAGACATTGCTCTAACTATTATCATAATCCTAGTTGTTTATTACCTTACCAAGAAGAGCTTCCAGAAACGTCAGGGCAATGGTGAGGAAGATTTTGGGGAATTTTGTTTTATTTATTTACTGCTTCCTTTCGTGTGTCTGAATATCTACAGTAGGCATTGCCTGGTTTGGAAGGCACCAAGTATGGCCATATTGAGCACAATTGATCAATACTAGGCCGGGCCCTTATAATGCTGGCTTTAAGTTTCCATATAGCATTAAATGACTATTATATAGACGTGTTCTTGACAAGTCGATTGGTCTGTTCTTCTATATTCCAGATGACAGGAAAGTCTACATGAACATGCCAATGAACCGATAAAAAGCCCATCACCTCCAAGACCCTTCCTGACCCGTTATTTGTAAAAATATCTCATGTGTCCTCTATATATTTGATATGTTCTTCAGCATATTGGATGAAGACAATTGGAACTCACCAAGGAGGAAGAGAAGAAAGGTCAATGTTAATGGCGGGTCAAAAATGTCTCAGTCCTATGTAAGAACTGGGTATTAAAAATGGTAAAAATATCGAACTCTTTCTAATGAGCAGGCCAAACTTTGTATCCTTGAGGAGACACTAGACAATGCTCTCTGGGAAAAGGTATGCAAGTTAGCTACAGAGGGAAGAATACTATCTCTCTAGTATCACCTATAGGTAGCTACTGTGTAAGTCAACCCATTAAAGTGGACATGTTACGAGGTTACCAATGGACCCGTTACCAGGGCACAAAAGCCCAAATACATACATCATGTGATCGGCGCTGTCACCCTGAGCATTTTGGTGTTTTGATTATCCAAATCTGTTCAGCCATTCTACAGATATAAGCCCTTTTAGTGTTGGTGAAAATTAGTGTATACTAGCCAAGTGGGCGGTAACAGTGTGGCTTCTCTGGGTGCTGCTTGTCATGTATTGTTACCACCAACTTGAATGCCCTAATCGATATCAAGAATAAAAGGGCTTATATCTATGGAATGGCTGAACAGATATGGATAAGAAAGATATAAGCCCTTTTAGTGTTGTTGCAAATTAGGTTATACTAGCCAAATGGGCAGTAACCAAGGACGGATTTGTCCATAATACAACCCACACAATTGCATGGGGCCCCACAGATCAACATTTCGTTGTGTTATGACATTTATTTTTTTAATCAGCCGCTACCTATTGGATTATTCCAACAAGTAGTGGCCCTTACGTTACTCACCCGTCTGAACTCCTGTGCAGACCTGGCTCTGCTTCATCTTCTAGGAGTCGCTGCACAGTACATCCTGATGCTAGATAACGTCAGGACATGATATCCAGACTATATTCAGCGTCAGAACATACTGAGAAGTGCCCCTGGAGGCCAAAGCAGAGGCGGGCCTGGACAGGAGCAGGGACGGGTGTGCAAAATTTCAGCTGCTACCTGTTGGAAAAATCCAATAAGTAGCGGCCTCACTTGTCACTGTGTGGAGGAAAACAAAGGAGGTAGTAAATTGTGTGTGGCCCAAAAAAAGGGGACAGTTTACTATGTGGGGGCCAAAAAAGGGAGCAGTTTACTATGTGGGGGCCAAAAAAGGGAGCAGTTTACTATGTGGGGGCCAAAAAAGGCGGAAGTTTACTGTTTGGGGGACAAAAAAAAAGGGGCAGTGTATTGTGTAGGAGTCAAAAAAGTGGGCAGTATACTGTGTGAGGGCCAAAAAAGGGGGCAATATGTTGTCTGGAGGCTAAAAAAGGAAGCAATATACTTTAAAGGGGGATGGTGCCAGTAAAGGGAAAAGTTTGACCTACAAATAGGGTGGTTCTGGTAAAGAGGGGGTATGGCCTAAATTAGTGGTTTCCCAGACATAATTTTGACAGCACACCCCATAGAAACCAGACTGGTACCGCCCACTTGACTAGTAGACCCTAATTTGCACCAATACTAAAAGGGCTTATAACTTTGGAATGGCTGAACGGATTTGGAGAATCAAAACACCAAAATGCTCAGGGTGATAGAGACGATCAGATGATATAAGTCATTGGGCTTTTCAGATTTCGTGAGAGTTCCTCTTTAAAGAGCTTTGAAACTTGTCTAAGGATTTTAACCACGTCAGAGATGGGAGTTCCTACCTCTTGGAAGAGATTGTGATTGGATAAAATCCCTAATCATGTTTCAAGGCTCATTTATTGATCTGACATTGAAGGATTTGATGCTTGTATCGGGGTATAAACCAGATTGTTCCCATTCACTGACTGCAAACAGAAATCTTGAAAATCTCATACAATGGAAACACTGGCCCATTAATATGGGATTCATCATATTCTTTGTTCACTCGGTCTCTGTAATCCTTTATGTTACCCGTTTTTCTATTATATCCTCTATTTTTGGGGACGGCTTCATTGTTTGCAGATGTTACTGTATAGACAAATAAAGATACAATATGTAGAATGTGAGAGTATTCTTGTTCTCTTCCATGACTGGACATAGTTATGTGATAGGTATCCTCCCTGTACTCCCCCATCTGCATGCATGTTTACCTTGGGGGTGTGACTATGTTATTTCAAGGCATGGGGTAGACACTAAAGCAGACGCTGTACAAACAAGCTCAGACCTGCAGAATTATGAACGCAGCTCTGGATTTTAATACAGGCTTTAACTCCTTCCCGCTCTGCGCCGTTACTATTACGTCGTGTTGACCGTATACCTAATGCTCAGCGGTGTAATAGTACAGCTATGTAATGCCTCGGGCACAGGGCACAGGAGGAGTTGCCACCGGAATTGAAAGATATTCCAACTCCAGTGGATTAACCCCCAATAGCGATCACAGCATCCAGAAGGTCCGGGGGCAAGATTCCCCTCTTCCCGCCAAATCTTGGATCCCCCGCTATGAAATTGTGGTATCCGAGGGGTTGCCATGGCAACCAGGCTTCTCACTGCCTATGCCCAGTTCCCATAGGGAACTTTTGTGCGATGTTCTGTAATACCACGCACTGGGGATTTGACATCCCAGGTTCAAAAATACTTGTGGGACATATAAGAAGTAAAAAAAAAAAAAAAGCAAAAAGTTTAAAAGAAAAAAATAGACAAATAATAAAAAGTAAAAAAAAACACCTTTACATTTAAAAAACACATAAGGGAAACAAAAAAATATACAAACATGTTAGGTATCTCCATGTGCAAAATAAGTCCCCACTATCCAAAAATAGTGTTATTTATCCCATCTGGTGAACGCCGTAAAAAAAAACAAAAAACAAAAACATAATGAGCAAATTTACATATTTTGGTCACTTTGCTTTCTCCAAAAAATAGCAATAAAATGTGATCAAAAAGTCCTACATACCAAATATTGGTACCAAGAAAAAATACAACTTGTCCCACAAATAAAGAGCCCTAACAAATCTCTGTCAACAATACAGTAAAAAAGTTAAAGGCATCAGAATACGGTGACCCCAGGAAAATCCTTAATTTTTAAAAAAGTGACGTTTTATTTGTAAAAGCGGTAAAACGTAATACAAACCAATATAAATCTGGTATCACTGTGATTGTAATGACCCGCCGGATAAAGCCGCCATGTAATTTATAATGCAGAGTGAACGTCATAAAAACAAAATGTAAAAAATTTTAATAGAATTGTCTGTTATTTCACATGGACCCACAAAAATGTTAATAAAAGCTAATCCAAACATTATATGTACCCCAAAATGGTGGCAAATAAAAGTACAACTTGTCACACAAAGAATAAGCTCTCACACAGCTATGTAGACAGAAAAATAAAAAGTTAGGAATTTTGGAAAGCGGGGAAGGAAAATATGAAAAAAGTCGCAAAGCATTAACATACAAACTACCCTAAATCATTAAGGCTACGGCCCCACGTGACATCCTGCAGCAAAAATGCGGTGCGGGAAAAACCGCGGTGGCAACGCATTGTTCTTCCTGCAGCGCTTTGCACAGAAAGTTCGCAGAGGTTTCCACGGCAGACTTTCTGCTTCAATTATACCTATTGGGAAACCGCCAGCGTTTCCATAGGTATATTTGACATGCTGCGATTTCCAAAACCGAAACGGTTTTAGAAATGTCAGTGTGTCTACTGTGCGGATTTTACCGCAAAGTGGGGATGGGATTTGCTAGAATCTCATTCACTTTGCTGTGACTGTAAAACGCCTCGTTTTTTTCCATGCTGTTTCCACCTCGGGTAAATCACTGCATTTACACCACGTGGGGCCCCGGCCTAAGGGGGTAATGCAGAATCATTATAAGGTAAGTAATGTAATGTATGTACAGTCTATTAAGAGAATTGTGAGCACAGCTCTGGAGTGTAATACATAATGTAACTCAGGATCAGTACAGGTAAGTAATGTAATGTATGTACACAGTGACTGCACCAGCAGAATAGTGAGTGCAGCTCTGGAGTACAGTGGGGAAAAAAAGTATTTAGTCAGCCACCAATTGTGCAAGTTCTCCCACTTATAAAGATGAGGCCGGCCTGTAATTGTCATCATAGGTAGACCTCAACTATGAGAGACAAAATGAGAAAACATATCTAGAAAATCACATTGTCTGATTTTTAAAGAATTTATTTGAAAATTATGGTGGAAAATAAGTATTTGGTCAATAACAAAAGTTCATCTCAATACTTTGTTATATATCCTTTGTTGGCAATGACAGAGGTCAAACGTTTTCTGTAAGTCTTCACAAGGTTGGCACACACTGTTGCTGGTATGTTGGCCCATTCCTCCATGCAGATCTCCTCTAGAGCAGGGATGTTTTGGGGCTGTAGCTGGGCAACACGGACTTTCAACTCCCTCCAAAGGTTTTCTATGGGGCTGAGATCTGGAGACTGGCTAGGCCACTCCAGGACCTTGAAATGCTTCTTACGAAGCCGCTCCTTCGTTGTCCTGGCGGTGTGCTTGGGATCATTGTCATGCTGAAAGACCCAGCCACGTTTCATCTTCAATGCCCTTGCTGATGGAAGGAGGTTTGCACTCAGAATCTCACCATATATGGCCCCACTCATTCTTTCATGTACACGGATCAGTCGTCCTGGTCCCTTTGCAGAGAAACAGCCCCAAAGCATGATGTTGCCCCCCCATGCTTCACAGTAGGTATGGTGTTCTTTGGATACAACTCAGCATTCACTCTCCTCCAAACACGACGAGTTGTATTTCTACCAAACACTTCTACTTTGGTTTCATCTGACCATATGACATTCTCCCAATACTCTTCTGGAACATCCAAATGCTCTCTAGCAAACTTCAGACGGGCCCGGATATGTACTGGCTTAAGCAGGGGGACACGTCTGGCACTGCAGGCTCTGAGTCCCTGGCGGCGTAGTGTGTTACTGACGGTAGCCTTTGTTACGTTAGTCCCAGCTTTCTGCAGGTCAGTCACTAGGTCCCCCCCGTGTGGTTCTGGGATTTTTGCTCTCCGTTCTTGTGATTATTTTGACCCCACGGGTGAGATCTTGCGTGGAGCCCCTGATGGAGGGAGATTATCAGTGGTCTTGTATGTCTTCCATTTTCTAATTATTGCTCCCACAGGTGATTTCTTCACACCAAGCTGCTTGCCTATTGCAGATTCAGTCTTCCCAGCCTGGTGCAGGTCTACAATTTTGTTTCTGGTGTCCTTCCACAGCTCTTTGGTCTTCACCATAGTGGAGTTTGGAGTGTGACTGTTTGAGGTTGTGGACAGGTGTCTTTTATACTGATAACAATGTCAAACAGGAGCCATTACTACAGGTAATGAGTGGAGGACAGAGGAGCCTCTTAAAGAAGAAGTTACAGGTCTGTGAGAGCCAGAAATCTTGCTTGTTTGTAGGTGACCAAATACTTATTTTCCACCATAATTTGCAAATAAATTCTTAAAAAAAACAGACAATGTGATTTTCTGGATTTGTTTTCTCATTTTGTCTCTCATAGTTCAGGTCTACCTATGATGACAATTACAGGCCGGCCTCATCATGCATGTGTATATCTGCATAGGGAATGAAGGAAGGGGTCCTAGATACACATCCAGTATAGGGGCTGTTTGCAAGAATATTTGTGTCTGCTATTGATCACAGTGTTAAATGATAAATATATATATGTATATCAGATTTTTGGACATATACAAGTGCGTGACCTCCACAGCGGTGGTTTAGCCTTTCCTTTTGCAATTGATTTCAGCTTGTAAAAGTTAAAAATAAATGGGAATAGGGATATACAGCTTCACAGTGTTACAACATCATTGCCAGAGCACTGTCTTATTGTGCAAGGTGCTGTTTTGCTCCTGAGTCACACATCACAAGACTCGGCTCTGTGTGTACACCATGTGTATTTAAAGCTGCAGACATCATGTTCAGCCTTGTCACAAGACGTGCTGCCCTCCGGAGGTCTGATCACAATAACCATGCTTTACCTCCTTGGTGTTTGCTCAGTGCAGACACCACTAGATGTGTGAAATTGTTGCCGGATGTAGTGCGGTTTCCATATGTAGTGGAGAGTTGTGGGTACTCTGCAGAGTTTAGCATTCAGTAGACTGACTGCAGTAGTGTTATTATCTATCAGATGTTATTTAAAGGGTTTTTCCACCTGTGATATATTACTGACCATATATTAGTAACATTGAAAGTTAGAAAGGATGTCAACGTTTCATAACTATGTATCTTTTAACTACAGAGATATTGGGATGTGGTGGACATTTTTGTAGGACTGATAACAGGTAATGCAGCCATATTCACACCTCCCAAGTGTCCTGATTCAGTGGTACGGTCCTGGATTTTGCGTGCTGTCCTGCTCTTGCAAGCAGCATGTCCCGGCTTCAATGCTATGCACGCTGATAGAGTTGAGTTCAATGGTGAACTAAAGAGCTGTTTGCTGTGTCACCATTCAACCCTTGTCGATGATGTCAGCAGCTTGGAAGCAAATGGGAATCATGTAGTGATGTCACTACATCGTGCCTGCTGCTCCCAAGCTCCAGGAGCAGAGACTGGAGTATACACTGGGGGAATGAGGTGAGGTGAGTATTACTTTTTTTGTGTGCATTTAACTGAAGGCGCTGCAAGAAGGGGATGTTATAGGGCAGCTTTAACCATAGGGCCAATGGT
Source organism: Leptodactylus fallax (assembly GCA_947044405.1). Taxonomy (NCBI): domain Eukaryota; kingdom Metazoa; phylum Chordata; class Amphibia; order Anura; family Leptodactylidae; genus Leptodactylus; species Leptodactylus fallax. The sequence goes on from CAMRHE010000258.1 coordinate 827,645, forward strand.
GCAATTGCAGCAGGCTCTATGGTCGTGGGGGCCCCCTTGGGACAGTAGAACAGTACTGCATTTAGAGTGCTGTCCCGCTGTTCTGGGCTGCCCCTATACTTCACAGCTACAAATCATCTGTGTCCTCCGGGCTCAGATGAGTGGAGTACAATGGTGATGAAGGGAGCTCAGTGTACTGCTCGGGAGCAGTAGGCACAATGTGGTGATGTGATATGGTGGTGGGGGGGGAACCTGTAAAGGGGACATTATACTGGGGGGGCAGCCTGGAAAAGGAACAATATACTGGGAGCGGGGCAACCTGTAAAGGGGACATGATACAGGGGGCAACCTGGAAAGGGGGCATTTTATTGTAAGGGCAACCTAGAAAAGGGACATTATACTATGGGACAAAGTGAAGGGGGACATTACATTGTAATGTCGGAGGGGCCACTGAGGTAGGACAGGTTACTGTATAAGGGGCCACTGGGGGGACTTGTTAAAGTCTGATGCCTTTGCAGGGCCGTTTGATATTGTGATGGGACACTGAGGGACATTATATTGTATGGGACCACACATTATACCATGTGGTAGCCACTGACGGAGCATTATAATTTGTGCGGGTCAGATATTTCTAAGGGGTAGTGATGGTGGGACCCATTTATGAAACCTTTGCACTGGGCCCACCAATGTGGTAAAACGGCCCTGGGACATTATAATGGTGGGGGCCATGATGAGGGGTATTATTTACACTGCATAGGGACCAACAGGAGGGGGTATTATAATGTGAGTGCCACAATGAGGGGCGATTATACTGTATGGAGTCTATAAGAAGAGGACCACAAGAGGGGGTATTATATTTGTGGGGCTACAAGGGATGCTTTTTACTGTGTGGCGGCTGCAAGGGGAATATTATACTGTGTGGGGGCCACAAGGGAGACATCATATTCTGTGTGGGCCACTAGGAGGATGTAATACTGTGAGGGAACCAAAATAGGTCATGATACTGTGTGGGGCCCACAAGGGGACCCTATATTGTGTGGGGGTCACAGGGGTACATGATACTGTATAGAGGCACTAAGTTGGAATTATACTGTGTCAGAGATGCTAAAGTGGCCCTATAGTGTGTGGGGGTGCAACGGGGTTGGGTGGAATTGTGCAGGCTCCAAGTGGGCATGGACACGGTCAGAGCCTTGACTTATTATGTAAATTGTGTTGCTCTTTTCAGTCTTCTGAAGGTTGGGTGGTATTCATATTGGTCATCGCCTTTGAATTTTCATGTTAGCAAATAATATTTCTAGGGGGGCAAGGGGGCGTGATTGACACTGTCCAATAAGAGACAGTCAGTGACAGTGCTCAGAATGACACCCTCTTATCTGCTCCTGCCTGACACCACCCATGTGGCACTATAGAGTCTAATTAGCATATCCAACACCAAAACTAACTGCACTGATTGCTCGGGAACGGTGGGGGCTAGAGAAAAAATTCCAACTGTGCCAGAATCAGTGAAGAGGAGACTATTAAAGGATGAGAAGAACTAGATTTGGTGGAGGTAGTGAAATGTTGTCTTTAAGCCCCACTTAGTTAAAGGGGCAGCCCTATTGTGGCATCCCAGAGCTGGCTATGGCTGGGCTGAGGGTGATCTCTGTGCATTGTATTATTTCCTGTTGCTTCATAGCCTGTGTGACATAGCAGGGGGTCCTGAGTCTCACACAACACAGCGCCACCTAGTGAGCCTCACACATGCATTACACCTCCCATAGGATTGAATAGTAACCAAATGTCCAATGGGAGGACATCGCCTGGGAAAAGGGGAGGAGTCAGCTGATCACTGGGTCCCCATGGTAACACCCCTGCAGGAAGGTCCTGCGTGTGAGGAGTGAGAAGTGTGGAGTGTTAGGAGGAGGAGGTGAGGAGATAAGTGTGATGTCCTGTGAAGAAAGCAGTGAGTTTAGTGCAGGAATCTCAAGTCCTAGACAGGCCCAGGAAGGTTGGAGAGCTGACATACTCCAGCTATTCAGAAGATCCTGTCCCCTGTCTGCCTAGCCATCGCCCTGAAGGAAGTCAAGCATCATTATCTTGTCAGCATGAGACTGTGGAGAGAACATTCTGGAACACGTGCTCCATAGCAAGTATCACAGGATCCAGGGGCCAAGGCCAGACCTGTGGAATATCCTGCCACCCTGACTATTGCACCCCGAAACTCTGAGCTATCAGGACCACATAACGTGAGTGGGGAATATTATGTACTAGTATCATGGTGGGCATCCTCCTATGTGCCAAATAGGAGCCCAGACGCACCTTAGGGCTGTAACACTGAAGTATAAGGGGCTAGGAACACCTTTTATCAAGTCTACCCTGCACCCCAGGACTTTGCTGTGTCACCAGGCGTACCCCGTTGTTTTGTATTGAAGAAACTGTTTAAGCATTTGTGCCTCCACACCCATGGAAGTAAAAGTTCAACTTTACAACCGTTTCTGTGTCTGACTCTGCACCGACAACATCAGGGCGCCCCAAACACCACCAGTCAGCACAGTATAGGGGAAGCGCCCCGGGGGAACAATCACCACCAACATTTGTGCAGCCCCCTCATCACCGGTACCAGTGGTGGTAACGTGGGACAGCACCAGCGCTGCGCCCTCGTGCCCAGAGACCGTGACAAGTCTGCGCTGTTTGCACCCCGCAATCCCAACTGCAGCGTTACCTTCCATCTGGTCACCGCACTATTAAATGGGCTAAATACCCTAAATCAAAGGTCCACCAAAGAATAGAAAGAAGAAGCCTATGGCTCTCACCAATTCTCCGATGTCACTTTATTGAGTGGCACAGGCAGACATACCGAAGTCTGCCGGCACAGTAAAATAAAGTGATATCGAAGAATTGGTGAGAACCATCGGCTTCTTCTTTCTAATCTTTGATGGATATTGATGCAAGTGTGGACCAGGCGAGCACCACCGTTGGAGTAAAGCTGATACTGAATCTTACAGATGAACCAACACAAAACTTTGGGGGTTCATCACCTGCGAACTGGAAGTTAAATTTTTATGGTCTGGAGTGGAGGCCTAGGAGAAGTGAAAAAAAAATAAACAGTTATACTCACCTTCCCTCACCTCTTCTTGGCATCCTCTCCTTGGGTCCTTTTCTGGCCTCTTCCAGCCTCCTGGCTGATGCACCGCTGAGGCCCAATCACAGGCCTCAGTATTGAGTATGTGGTGCATAATGCTGCCCAGGAGGCTGGAAGAGGCCTGAAGAGGACTCAGGGAGAGGATGCCCAGAAGAGATAAGGGAAGGTGAGTATAACTGTTTGAAATTTTTTTAAACCTCCCCTGGTCCTCCATCTATTATACTATTATATTAGTAGTATATTAATTTCACTTTCGGTTCCATCTGAACAAGTTCGGACCGGAAACACATCAAATCTTCAGAGATTGGCCCATCTCTAATAGCTGTGTGTCTGTATACTGTCAAGGTCTGCATGAAAATAAGGTGTGATATTACAAGCGTAACACTACTACATGTGACTCGATATGTAGGTGTGAATTATTATTATTATTATGATAGTTGTCTATAGGGATGTAAGTCCAATTTAGTAAAACCTCAGTGTGATCTCGGTGTGGTGAGCCTAACACATGTACCTAACAGCTTCCCGCCACAGCCATTTTTCAATTTTTAGTTTTTTACTTCCCACGTTCCAAAATCCATGACTTCTTTATTTTTCCATGCACAGAGCTATATGAGGGCTTAATTTTTGCGGGACAAATTGTACTTTGGGTTGCTACCATTTAATGTTCCATATGATGTACTAGGAAGCTGGAAAAAAAATTCAGGATGGGGTGGAATTAGAGAAAAACTGCATTTGAGCGACCTTCTTATGGGCTTTGTTTTTACGGCGTTCACTGTGCAGCTAAAATGACATCTCATCTGTATTCTATGGGTTAATACAATTACGATGATACTAAATGTATAGAGTTTTTTTATATGTTTAACTTTATAAAAAATCCAAAACGTTGCAAAAAAAAAAAAAATTCTTGGAGTCTCCATAGTCCGACAGCCATAACTTTTTTATATTTCTGTGTATGGGGCTGCATAAGGTGTATTTTTATGGGGCTTTTTATTTATACCATTTTAGGTTATGTTTATTTATTAATACATACAGATTTTTTATGGGATTCAAAACAGTGAAAAAAACGCAGGTTTAGCTTGTTTGATTTTTTTTTTTCCCCCTACGGCGTTCACCGTGTGGGAAAAATATTTTTATCGGTTTGTAGTCTAGGTTTCGGACACAGGGATACCTAATGTGTATGTGTTTTACTTTATGTATTTATTTTATATGTGTTCTAGGGAAATTAATTTTAATTATTTTTTATGTTTTTTTACTTTTATTTTTAAACTCTGTAGGGGTCTTCAATCTCGGGGGGTTCTGATCACTAAAACCTGCAGCCTGTAATAGAAGTCTGCTAATGATAAGCCTGGGAGCCTTCAATAGGCGATCCATTGCAAAATTGCGGCACCCATGCGCTGTCGGGAAAATGGGATCTTGGTCAGCTTTGACCCAGGCATTATAAGAGTTAATTTGCACTGATTGTGGGCATTGCCACTGTATAATACATATTTAAATACATCCGCTGGTGGATGTTGGGAAAGGGTTAAATACATAGTTTATTATTATTATTATTATTATTATTATTATTATTATTTTAATGTTATTTTTCACTTAGAAAGTAATATTTACTAAATCGTGAGAAAATTCATGAATATTATTTCTCATAATACACTTAATATTGTGGGTAATATCATGATCCTCCCGCCACTGTATGTAGACATTGCAGCGACACTTAAATCCGTATATATCGCAGCACTCAGTCTTAGTCTGTGAAACATACAGGATACCTGTACAGACTCAGGTGTCATTCATAAGTCTACCTGAAGGGGCACTCTACATTCAGGGGACCTCTACATAGGCAAAGGGATTTTAGAAAAAATGACAGTACACTGAATATTTTAAGAATAAGATGTCTAAATAATATATACAGAGAACCTATTTTTTTCAGACCTTCAAGCCCCCCTCCTTCTTCTCCATCTAAGTGAAACTCACCAGAGACCAGATCTTGAGGTGGACACCAGGAGAAGTGTCTACAAACAACTTCATGAAGGATGGAGGAGCTGTGTCCACTCACTGATCAGGGAGGGTTGCTATCTCTGCAGGAGGTCTGTGAGGGTCACTGGGCATAGAGAGTAAAGTGATTATCATGATTTATACTTGGTGCACATACTGTATCTTCTAGATGTTGAGGGGTCAGAATTACAGGATGTTAACCCGACAGTGAGATGACTCCTTATTGACTCACTGACTTCTACTGATAAGAGCCTGAAATCCTGGGTGAACTCCTCATAGAAGACTCTGGAGAAAGTATAAATCTTAATCTAGAGTAGACGGCCCAATGTGGTGAAGTCTATGGCCATTCCATGCCATAACAAAACAGATAAGTTGGAATATTTCCGTAAGATAATGAAGAATTACCAAACTTTATTATTGCTTTGATTTCTGATTTACTAATATAGGATTGATTTTACGCTTTGGGCGAAAATCCCCTTAAAGTGGCTACAGATAAGATGACTCCAGTCCAACTATATCATTGGGATGTTTTTGCCGTATATATTAATGGAAAATCTATGAGTGACCTTTAAAGGGGCCCCACTTCCTCTTCTCAGACCAGTGACATCATATCCATTAGTTACATGGCCATGCCACAGTTCAATCCCATTTAAATGACTGCGCTGAGCTGCAATACCAACCACAGCCACTATGCAATGAACAGCACTGTGTTTGGTAAGTAGTGAAGAGGCCTCAGCAATCCACATCATAGTCCCGGACACACCCTTAAATCCTAATTAGTTGGAATCCAGAAGATTCAATTGATGATACTTTTTCATTTGGATACCCCCCTTCTAAATGTATCCAATCCTGTCACAGGAAAATACAATGTCTAAACGACTAATGGGTGGACCCTGAGAGCAGAGGTCCCTTCTACAAATATTGAGTACAGGACCGCCTCCCTTAAAGGGAGTGTGTCACCAGAATTTGGCATATTAACCCTGCTCTGTAAATAATTAGGTTAGGGTCACTTGAATCATACGGTATTATTTGGTGTCTACATTGTAGAGATATCGGCATCATTGTCAATATGCAAATAACCTCTTTGGATCAATGAGGTTGTTGCCATTGCTCCAAACAGCTCATTTGCATATTGAAAAAAACAGCGATATCTCGACAATGGAGGCAGTGTAAACACTGTTTGATTCAGGTGACCTTAACCTATCTATCTGCAAGAGCTGGGTTAATATGCTAGGGTTTGGATGACGGGGTCCCTTTAAGGCTAGGGGTACACGAGGCATACTCTCTGGTTATCTGCTGCATATTTGCTGGGGTCTAACCTATATGAAAACCCCAGCCTGTCAATTGTTGCTGCAGGTGTTCCTTGTGGATTTCAATCTTTGCAATGCAATTTTTAAAAGCAGCTAGAATCCAGCGGCGATTCCTGCAGGTGAGACTTCAGGATAACACACTGCGGAGTGTGAACATAGTCTAAAGGTGTTCTACAATCAACACTTATCCACTATCCAAAGGATAGGACATACTGGGGGAAATTTACTAAAATAGTCAACCCAGTTTTGTGGTGAAAAAATGTAACATTTTTGGTCCAGGGCACTTTCTCAGTTCTCCGACCTGATCAGGGTGGAGATCAAGGGAGTCCAGGGTTGGGACGCCCAACAAATTTACTATACCATGCCAGAAAACTGGTGCGAATTGTACCTGAAATCTACGTCAGTTCCTGACTAGCGTAGATTTAAATTCTGGTGCAAAAGAGGGAACCGAAATTATTAAGAAGCCGAAGAAATTTAATAATTCATCGCACCTTGCACCAGCCGGGGACTTGGTTCAGACTGGCACACCACTTTTAATAAATTCCTGTCGCTATGTCTTGTTGCTGGGGTCGGACTGATAGGTCGATCCTGAAAATGGAGTTCCCTGTTCCCCATTTGCTGGGACTGCTGGAGATAGATATGGGCTGTACATGGCTATCATCAACCGTCCCATAGCATGGAGAATCCGCGGACATCTGTGACTGCCAGCCCATTGAAACAGGGGGACACGGGGCATCAGTTCTCGTGATCAGTCAGGGCATCAGCGCATACCACAAACACATTGGAGCACACGGATGACACACACTGCACACAGTAGGACAGCAAAAAGTTGCACACACATCAAGCATGTTAGTCATACACTTTACATTACTCATATAGTACACAAACATTATCTCTCTATACACATTACATCTGTAATTCTAATATTAGCGGAAAAAGCCCCCTCATCCTCTGCACCCCTGTGCAGCTGCACGGGCATATACCTGCCCCTGGCCATGAACCTTTAAGTCCTCCAGAGCTGGAGTGGTTTTTGGTGAAAAGCTCTCTGCTAACAGAGCAGGTCTTTGCCCATAGGCGGGACTCATGTCCAAGAAAAAGTGGGTAGGTCATGACCCAGGCCATTCAGAAAAGGCATATGAAATAGCCTTAACCCTAATCCCCCCCCTTATTTCCTTTTCTCTTAAATGAATATTACTGCTGAGAAACAGGTCAACACCTAACACGTACTGAATACTCCACTGCTGGGAAATCTCTGGCCTGTAGGCAGGAGGAGGAGGTGCCTGACACTGATGCAGGGACAGCATTGTGGTGCTAAGTGTTATGCTTTGGCACTGTTGTGAAGAGCCAAAGGTGGGATGAGTGCAGCTCTTGCAACCTGTGCGCACAAAGGGTCCTGTTATAAGTACACTGATAACAGATCCATGTTGGACTGGGGTGCCTAGGGTCCACCAGTAAAATTTACTATGGGGCCCACCATACACCTATTTATAAACATTGTCTACCCCATTCATAAATTTCCCACCGCCACACATGTGGGCCCTCTCAGTAACCTGCTGACTGGCTCTTGCCTTGGATTAGAATCCTCTTTGGTCTGTGAGCCAGGAACATGTTGCAAATTGACTGGTGACTATATCCTAAACAGTGCGGCTGAGAAAGTGGGCGCTGGTGCAAAAGTTCAGCTTTGGCCCTCCTGCACAACTTCTCAAAACCATCAGTCATGTCCTATCCATACATTTTAGCAGCATTTACATTTACCTTTCCTTCTCTATCTGGGCCCAGACCACCATGAAAACATGTTCATACCATGGCTGTACAACACAAGCTTCCCATCATTCCTATCCCCTCCCAATGCCCCCCACATAGTAATCATGCCCCTTTTCTGACTCTCAGTATCCCTCCTTGACTATATGCTATTCATCAACTGCTACTTCTGGCATTAAAAGGTTAATTTTCTCCTTTCTGACAATGGAAGGCTATGTACCACAAATTGCCTTCTCCTGTCTCACTCCAGAGCACCAGGGGACAGGGGTATTAGATTTATGATGCACAGACTGACAGGCAACAAAGGATGTGTCCCCTCCGACTTATGACTGTGTCCACTGCATCCCTTAAGGTTCCTCCAGTGAACAAGAGGAGGAGCAAGGATATCGGCTGGCCTGGCACTGCAACTACATGTCAACTAAGACACCTGATGAATCTGTGTAATAATGAACTGGGCAGTTTGTTACAGTTTACTATATGGACATAACAAGTGGCTGATATGCTGTATGCTCTCTGTATCTAGTGTATTGAGTGTACTGTGCCCATCCTGCCCCAGGGTCCACCTTGTGCTCAATGCGTCTTGAGTCCCATATCACATAGTTGGCACCCTCCGGACAGAAGAAGGGGAAGCAAAGGTGGCCGTGAGCAGCAGCAGGGATTGCTAAGTAAGGTCGCGGCCCGCGGCAAGAGTATTTGTTGGGCAAACCCCAAAATATACTTCTATTATTATAATGATTGGAGGCCCAGGGGAGGTCAGTAAATACAAAAACTAGTGTTATTCACCTCTCCGGTGTGACTCCTTGCTGTCTTCGGCCTCTGTAGTGACGTCACGTGGGACAGGACAGCATTGCAATGGACAATGATGCTGGCGTAACCAGCATTTGTGACGTCATTGAAGAGGGCTGAAAACAGCAGGGAGTCACGCCAAAGTGCAGGAGAGGTGAGTACCACTGGTTTTTATGTTTTTCACCTCTCCTGGGCCTCCGATCATTATACTCTGGGGTCTGTACCCCAAAATGATGGGTTCTGCTGAACCCGAAATTTTTGCAATATTTGCAATGAACACCATAGGGGCCACGATGGGACATAATAAATTGTGGAAGGGTCAAAATGGGACATTATACTGTGTGGAGGGGCCACTATGTGACATTATACTGTGTGGAGGGTTCACTATGGGACATTATACTGTGTGGAGAGGCCGCTATGGGACATTATACTGTGTGGAGGGGCCGCTATGGGACATTATACTGTGTGGAGGGGCCGTTTTGGGACATTATACTGTGTGGAGGGGCCGTTTTGGGACATTATGCTGTGTGGAGGGACCACTATATGACATTATGCTGTGTGGAGGGACCACTATATGACATTATACTGTGTGGAGGGTTCACTATGGGACATTATACTGTGTGGAGAGGCCGCTATGGGACATTATACTGTGTGGAGGGGCCGCTATGGGACATTATACTGTGTGGAGGGGCCGTTTTGGGACATTATACTGTGTGGAGGGGCCGTTTTGGGACATTATGCTGTGTGGAGGGACCACTATATGACATTATGCTGTGTGGAGGGACCACTATATGACATTATACTGTGTGGAGGGGCCACTATGGGACATTATACTGTATGGAGGGGCCGTTTTGGGACATTGTACTGTGTGGAGGGGATGCAATGGGACATTATACTGTGAGGAGGGGCCTCTGTGAGATGTTATATTGTCTGGAGGCCACTTTGGGACATTATAGTGTGTGTAAATAAGGCGTTATACTGTGTGGAGGCCTGGAAAGGGGGCACTATGCCGTGGGGGGGGGGGGGCCCAAGTCAAAAGTTTGCTATGGGGCCCAGTCTTAGCAAGTTATGCCCCTGTTCAGAAGCATGGACTACAGTCACTTTGAAACAATCTCCCCTTGTGAAAATTTCTGAAGAGGTTGAGATCTGCAACCCCAGTGGAGGACCACACCGTAAATTCATCCTACTTGTTTCCAATAAATCTGTTGCGTGGCATTGCCTATGTCTTATTCAGGAGCCCCATACGATATAACTAGGCTGGCAGAGATTCTTTCTGTAGCAGCTGAGTTGTTGAGCAAAGCTCAAAATGTGGTTTCGCAAGTCAGCCTTTCCTCTTCTGGCCAGTGAAGAAGGGCCTGCGGGAGCGGACGGTGTCACATAATGAGCACACACACTTCCTCTTCAGAGACGGACATACATTAACACATAGATCTGTTTCACAATGAAAAGTCAGCCTTAGAGCAGATGTAGAGGGGACAGCGGCCAGTCCACAGATGTGCGGTCAAGGTTAGGATGAAGATTCAATCCTGAAAACTGGACAACTCTTTACCACCAGTCAGAAATTACCATAAGACCTACCGACATAGGATTTATCAAACCAGAGGAAAAATGTACCGGCCAGTCCCCATCTTGGTCTTGACCTTCTCAATATTTGGTAAGTAATCTATCTGTCTATCTATCTATCTATCTATCTATCTATCTATCTATCCGACTACAGTGCTGTGTCACCCCTCAACGCTACAAGTTGTGTAAGTGAATGGGGACACATTTTAACCCATTAGCTTCTCTGCCTGTGACTTTCAGTTGCAAAAATTTGAGCACTGATCAGGGTTGAAATGTAAACCCATTTACTTAAACAACTTGCAACGTAGTTGGTCATCTTTGGTCGTGTAATGGGTGCCAAAGCCAAATTCGCCATGTAGCCCCAGTCTTAGTAGTCCATAACTTGATAATTTTCACTGTACATAAAAAAATTGAGTAAAATTGAGTCCAATTTCCTGGACCATCAAAACGACAAAGAAGGGGACAATGATATATTTCCTACCTGAAGGTCTAAGTCTACATTCAAACGATCGAGTTGCAAAATGGCTGTAAAAATCATCCATTTTTCACTGTCGTCTTACAACCGAGGGGCACCCATTCTTTTGAGTGCTTGGAGGGGTCCATGAAAATGGACAAAATTAGAACATGATCTATGTTTTGACGGTCTATTACAACAGACTGTTGAAATAATGGTCCTGTGAATAGCCTCCATTTACTTGCATTGACTTTAATGCTGCTGTATGAAATCACACGGCCGTTATTCACAGTTGTGTGAATATAACTTAATATCAGGGATTGGACTGGCCCACAAACAGAATCCATACTGCTTTACATGGTTGCATTCTGCTGATTCCCCACAGCCCTCCAGGCTTTTTGACTAGACTATTATAACCCATCCTGCTTACAAAGTATCAGTGCCGATTCCAATAGCTCATATTGGTATAATCTGATACAGTAGAATGGACCATGAGGATTGTTCCTTAGAACTTAGGACCACAAAAATATGTTCAAAAATATCAATTTTGTCAAAGTTCTGGAAGTTTGTTGTTGTTCCCGCTGGGTGTAGACATACTGTATATCTAGTGGGATGAAATTGAATATCAGAATTAAACCCTAAACAATGGGGCTGTGGGCGAGTTTGAAGAATATAGTTAATAGGGCAGTAGGGAAAGAGGAAGTAGTGGATTAAGCCCAACCAAGTGTCCTTGCCTGTGCTCCGGATGGGGGTTATTCTGTTGTGAGATCAAGACCTGAATAATTTGAGACAGACTGGTTGCTAAGGAAAAGATTCTTGGCAACCCTATTGGAAAATCTGTGGTTGTTACAATGTATCCCAAGCAACTAGACTGTCAGACAGGACAACTCATTAGCTCTAGACTGGAGTACCACTCCTCCAACAAAGAAGGGCAAGTAGCAATCCAGTTAGATCATCAACCATATCAGGCTCCAGAATTTTTACCACAACAAAATAAATGAAAAAAAAAAATTCCTTTAATATAAATTTTTGTATATTAAAAATTTCCAAACAAAATATATTTAGAAATAATTTCAAAATGTCAAAAACTTATCTATGAAGAAGAATAAATTCAATCTGAACTACCCCTAACATATAATACTAAGAACAGTTCCTTGAAAATTACTCACCTTACCAATCCCGCTCTTGTCGCTCTTGTTCCAATACCTCCTGGTCTTATGTTGGTCACTCTACTTCCTGCTCCTCCAATGGAACCCTGACATAGATGTGGTCACTGCACCCAATCATTGGCTGCAGAGCTGACATCAGTGATATTGACAGTCAGTGATTGACCACAGTGGTCACATATCCATGTGGAGATGTCATAGTTGGAACAGGAGAGACCAGCAGTGGACCGGGAAACTCTAGAACGGCAGTGGTGGAGATAGGTAGGGTGAGTACTCCCTTTTTTTTTTTTTAACAAAATTTTAGTAGCTGGCCAACCCCTTTAAGAAACGGTTATGCCCAGATAGGAGAATCCCCTTAAAGAGGACCTTTCTTGGCCATGTTATATACTGCTTTGCCGATATCTGCCCCGGTTGCTGGTGGGGAGAAATGCTCCCCTAATGGTACACTTCTATAGTCTTGTACTGTCAGGGAGAACTTTCTTCACTGACCAGCAATGACACTGAGCTATAATGCCAGTCCTTCCAACACTGCAGTGATATCGGTGCCATAACTAGTCGCAGCAATATCTCTGTACCAGGGCAGATACCGGCAAAACTGACAGTGAGCTGAATTCAGCACATCATAAGCTTTCCAGTGGTATATAACACGGCTGATGTTAGACGATGTGAAATGTCCTCTTTAAGTAAACCTGCTCTCAGTAGAGTCAGCCATCTTGTTGACTACCAATCCAAAAATGTGAAATTTATCTTGAACAATTAGTCAAAAAATGTCTATCTGGACAGTAAGGTGGAGCCATTAAAAAAACCACTGTGGCTGCCACAACCATGTCAACCATTAAGAGTTTCACAAGGACAAACCAATCTCACATGATCTATATGTAATATATTAATGGTTGTCTAAACGGCTTCCTCAGACTCAAGAGATATGATATGAGAGGCCTAGTTTGTGGGTGAATTTACCATCTTTAGGTTCTTTTTTTTTTTGTTTTTTAGTAAGAATTTTTGTTTTGTCCGGATAGGAGAATCCCTTTAAATAAACCTCTCAATAGAGTTAGCCATCTTGATGACTATCAGTCCACCAAAGACATGACATTTATTGTGAACAATCAGTCATAAAATGTATCTCTCGACAATAAAAAAGTGGTGGGGGCAGTTAAAAAAATTCTGTGGCTGCCATGTTCTAGAGAATTCCTTTAACTATACCTGCCTTCACTACTGTCAGCCATTTTGTTGACTACCAGATAGATACGAGGAACATAGTATAAGAGTTTCACCAAGTACAGACAAATCTCCCATAATGTATAAGTGAAATTTTTGAGGTTGTCCACAGCAATCTTTTCAAGTGAGATACCCCTTAGGTAGAAAAAGTCACAGCCGAGTACCCCCAAAGTAATGATCACTTATAAATGGCATAACAGTTATGTAATGGCCCCCAAAGTTCTCCCATGTGTACCATAATGGCCCCCACCGATGGAGGTGCTGATACTGGCAGTTACTGGCACCCTGGGAGCGCGTGACTGGCTGCATTCATCGCTCACCACTCTGTCTATGCTTCCTCTTTAGGCCCTGCTGAAACATCAGCAATTGGCACCCATAGCATAGAGGAAATGGGGAGCAGAGTGGTGAGTTATGAATGCAGCCTACGACTCGCTCCCAGGGCACCACTAACTGCAATGAGCACCTCCATCAGTAATGGTGGAAGTGGTCATTATACTTCTAAAGTAAGGATGCAGCATGTAATATAGACTGTTGGTTCTTAGTCGTAGTGCATACTCCCCAGGACTGTGGTGTAGATGCCTTAGGATTTGTGAGAACCACTGGAACCTCAGATTTAAGAGATATGATAAATTGAGGTTTCTAGTATATGGTTGAGTTCACCATCTGTTGGGCATCATCTTCTTTTTCTGGAAGTTTCAATAGACACACCAAGATGGTTTCCATTCTCAATTGGTCAGTGAATGATCCCTTAACAAATATACCTTCATTGGAGTTGCCATACTTAAGGCGCTTTCTTGGTTCTTTGTCTACTCCAGTGTCAGTAGAGCATTCAGACAGACAGCTGGTCTCCAGTCCAAGTACTTAGAGCATTTTGGTTCTTGAGTAACTAATGGAATCATCTTTCTGAGCATACTGTAGTGACTCTGAGGGCCGGTAAATGTGCAATTTCCTTAAATGTTTCTTTAGTTTTCAGAAGAACAGGATTTCCGGAATGAGGAACTCTCCCCTGATTTTGCAATAATTAATGTAAGCCAATGGTTAAAAATAAACCATTACCAGGCAAAGAACTGACGGTGACAACCGGCACCATATTTATTACATTTTGAAGCATGAGGTACAAGGGTTAAGTCAAGAAAAGATGAAATATTCAATGGGGTTATACAGTGCCTTGCGAAAGTATTCGGCCCCCTTGAACTTTTCAACCTTTTGCCACATTTCAGGCTTAAAACATAAGGATATAAAATTTACATTTTTTGGTGAAGAATCAACAACAAGTGGGACACAATTGTGAAGTGGAACGAAATTTATTGGATATTTTAAACTTTTGTAAAAATTAAAAAACTGAAAAGTGGGGCTTGCAATATTATTCGGCCCCCTTAAGTTAATACTTTGTAGCGCCACCTTTTGCTGTGATTACAGCTGCAAGTCGCTTGGGGTATGTCTCTATCAGTTTTGCATATGGAGAGACTGAAATTCTTGTCCATTCTTCCTTGGAAAACAGCTGGAGCTCAGTGAGGTTGGATGGAGAGCGTTTGTGAAGAGCAGTTTTCAGCTCTTTCCACAGATTCTCGATTGGATTCAGGTCTGGACTTTGACTTGGCCATTCTAACACCTGGATACGTTTATTTGTGAACCATTCCATTGTAGATTTTGCTTTATGTTTGGGATCATTGTCTTGTTGGAAGATAAATCTGCGTCCCAGTCTCAGGTCTTTTGCAAACTCCAACAGGTTTTCTTCCAGAATGGTCCTGTATTTGGCTCCATCCATCTTCCCATCAATTTTAACCATCTTCCCTGTCCCTGCTGAAGAAAAGGAGGCCCAAATCATGATGCTGCCACCACCATGTGTGACAGTGGGGATGGTGTGTTCAGGGTGATGAGCTGTGTTGCTTTTACGCCAAACATATCATTTTGCATTGTGGCCAAAAAGTTTGATTTTGGTTTCATCTGACCAGAGCACCTTCTTCCACATGTTTGGTGTGTCTCCCAGGTGGCCTGTGGCAAACTTTAAACAAGACTTTTTATGGATATCTTTGAGAAATGGCTTTCTTCTTGCCACTCTTCCATAAAGGCCAGATTTGTGCAGTGTACGACTGATTGTTGTCCTATGGACAGACTCTCCCACCTCAGCTGTAGATCTCTGCAGTTCATCCAGAGTGATCATGGGCCTCTTGGCTGCATCACTGATCAGTCTTCTCCTTGTTTGAGATGAAAGTTTAGAGGGACGGCCGCGTCTTGGTAGATTTGCAGTGGTCTGATACTCCTTCCATTTCAATATGATCACTTGCACAGTGCTCCTTGGGATGTTTAAAGTTTGGGAAATCTTTTTTGTATCCAAATCCGGCTTTAAACTTCTCCACAACAGTATCACGGACCTGCCTGGTGTGTTCCTTGGTCTTCATGATGCTCTCTGTGCTTTAAACAGAACCCTGAGACTATCACAGAGCAGGTGCATTTATACAGAGACTTGATTACACACAGGTGGATTATATTTATCATCATCAGTCATTTAGGACAACATTGGATCATTCAGAGATCCTCACTGAACTTCTGGAGTGAGTTTGGTGCACTGAAAGTAAAGGGGCCGAATAATATTGCACGCTCCACTTTTCAGTTTTTTATTTTTTACAAAAGTTTAAAATAACCAATAAATTTCGTTCCACTTCGCAATTATGTCCCATTTGTTGTTGATTCTTCACCAGAAAATTAAAATTTTATATCCTTATGTTTGAAGCCTGAAATGTGGTGAAAGGTTGAAAAGTTCAAGGGGGCCGAATACTTTCGCAAGGCACTGTACTTTAAGTTTGGCACATAAAATATCAGTTATTAAATTTTAATAAAATTATTAACCTCCTCCTCTCTGATCTCCTTAAACACACATTTTGGGTGGAGCTAGCCTTTAAATTTGCATACTTTGTAACAGTATCCCATGACCCTATAGATGCTATTGATAGTAACAAGGGGCGGAGTTGTGACAACCTCTCAATTATCTTAATTAAAACAAAAAGTACAGTGTTTTTCACTATTGTAAATACAGTTATTGTCACTGAGGTATGAGGTTTAAGGATATCGGAATCTCTTTAAATTTCTGTATATGGCTATGACAACCAGGTATTGGTCACCATGAAATGAGTCACGGCTGTTATTGCAGTATAAATTATATAAATATCTTGATCAAAATGTAAAAATCGTTATAGAGTAGACCTATAATAGTCTACCAACATGGTAGAAGTATGATGCAATTTGGGTTTCCCTTTAATTTGTGTTATATCTGTATAAAATGCTTTTATACAATAAGTCATCTGGTCTAATGTGCATACATTATTTGTAGGTCACATAACCACACGGCTGGACACCTGCTACGTTAATCCGAGCTCTGAGATATGCCATTTCCTTTTCTGTTTCTTCTCACATATAATTTACTCTAAATTGGGCAGCAAAAAAATTTCTATCAGACCACTGAGGCTTAGTGAGAAACAGCAATTGTGAGAAACCATAGAAAAATGCATAGAAGCAGATGAGAGAGTTTAACCGATGGTAAAAGGAGGCTCCTTCATGGTTCCAGATGCACCCCAGTAGAAAAAAATGTCCACTCTATCTAAAAATGAGCCTATCTGTAGTGTGAAAGTTGTTGAATAACTTACTGACATCTTTATTGTGAAGTTATATGCTCCTCTACAAAGCACTAAACGCTCTCCTCCTTTGTTGCACACAATGGCATTTGTATAAGCAGGCCAGGCTATCAATGAAGGACTATGTTAGCCAGATCTAGGTTGAAAAAGACTAACATTGTGGGCTTGACTTTGTTCATACAGGAAACCCAGGAGCTGAAAGGAGGTTAGTGCTCCAGAAGAGAGCACATAACTTTAGAATAACAGTGTCAATAAGTTATTTAATATCATTATATTACAAAAAGGTTCATTTTCAATCAGGGGAGACCATTTTTATTTTAACTGGAGTGCACTAAAGTGAAGTCTGACATGTACTCAGGCCAAGAAGTAGGAAAGAGGACCATTAAAGGGGTTAACAGCACAGTTTAGCAATGCAGCAGAAGGTCCCACTTACTAATATCCCTGCTGCATGCCCATCATGCTGATTGTGAGCATTTCAAACTACTGCTTGAGAGACGGAGGAAGTCTTGTATTTCGGTCTCTCCTACCGATGCACCAACTCTTGATCATGTAACCAATCCTGTTCTACTGAGTATAGCAGGGCTGGTCACTTCATAAAGAGCCGGTGAGTCAGTAGGGGAGGCCGAAATACAAGACTTCTGGTTCCCAGGAAGTAGTTTGATAAGCTCACAATTGGTGCAACAGGGATGCAGCAGATACTGTATATTAGTAAGTGGGACCTTTTGCTGCCTCTATCTATCTATCTATCTATCTATCTATCTATCTATCTATCTATCTATCATCTATCTAATCAATCTCATATCTATTCTTACTCATATCTAGCTATCTATCTATTGATTGATATTCTTTTTTACATATTTTTTTTTTCTTTTTCAGGATTTGCTTTGGGACAAGAAGGTGAGTGATATAGTTTCTAATTCCCACTAGGTTCATACTTGCATCTGGGTGTCAGTACTTTTGGTCTGTCAGAAGACCAGAAGACCAGAAAAATGTACACTATTGGATCCATTCTATGACGTCCATGGGGTCCACCTGGTGTCTGTTGCATGTTAGTCTTTCAATTGAATTTGCTGGACAAGAAAGTTGGGCTTACAGGATTCTTTCGTACAACGATTTCCGACAGACACTGCAACGGCAACAGATGTGAAGCTCAGTCTATTTCTGGTTATTTATTGATTTGGTAAAGTTTTATTATAAGTTAAACATAGTATCACTACTAACACGGGATACCATGCAAGGTAAGTAGGAGAAAGTGCACAGAGGTATTGATCCCAAAAAGGAAACAAAAAGAAAACCATAATACAAGAGAATTCAACAAGGGAGGAGGTCATGTAAAATTATGAAGAGCCTATTAGTCTCTTTTTTCTGGACTTGTTAAGTATGTCAACCTTGTTTAGTAAGAAAGAAAGAAGGGAACATCCCTGGTTACCCACAGAGCGAAAGACCCTCTGAGAATGCCCATGTTTGAGTTCCAGAAAGTGGTGGAGCTGATGACGTTTATCTCCCTTTGTTGGAACGCTGGTGGTTCTGTCTCCTTCCTAGTGGTCTGAAAATTACAAAATATGGCTTTTTTCTTTCAGAAAGAACTTAACTTCCTCTTCTTGGGCCAGTGACTTCACATCCGTTGATCAAATGGCCATACTGAAGAGGAAGTTGACCTGAGAAGGCAAAGTTGAGCTCTGCCTAAAAAGAAAGCAGCCATATGTTCTAATACGGGCTAACACCTTAAAGCAACTCTTAATGGGAGCCATAGGAGAATGATCTCAGGTTGGAGGAAGATCTGTTTGCTACATATTTTCTTAATTTATCTTTAAACCAGAACAGGGAAATCTTAGGGCAAGAGAAACAGATGTGTGACATAGTACCTAGGGAGTCATTACATCTATAGATTTGGTCTAGAGGAAAGTTGGCACTGTGTATCACTGGGTGAGCAATTTAAAGGATCTTTCCTGTATCTTAATCTCTGAATCAAAGAAACGTCCACCAAACTGGCCTTCAAACTCTATCGCATAGTATGCTTCGGGAGGGAAGATTGCAGTTGTAACCTACAGTATATGTTGGACATAGAGAAGACTTGGGGGGGACAGAAGATGTTTTTCCTGCCAGTTGGGGTTTCTAAGGGGGAGCTTCATGCTAACAAAGAAAGCCCTAATGGTAATGCGGAAATGCAGAAAGAGATGCAGTTGGTAAAGTTTAAAAAAAAAGAGATTTTGGCTGCATCCACACGTTACATAAAAATACTCGCAGTGTAAATGCTGCAATTTCCAAAACCGTCACATTTTTGGAAATTACAGCATGTCAATTATACCTACAGAAACGTAATTGGTTTCCCTATAGGTATAATGGAAGCAGAAAGTCCGCAGAGGAGAATTCTGTGGAGTTTCTGTGAACAGCACTGTGGAAAAAATTCCAATGCCTTTCCGCCTTGGTTTTTCCCACAGCGCTTTTTCTCTGCGGCTCGCTACGGGGAGCCTTAAACTTAAAGGAGTTTTTCAGGCTTTATAAATAGATGACCTATCCTTAGGGCAGCTCATAAATCGAAGAACAGCGTTTTCCAAGGTGTCAGCCCTTCTCTTCACAGGCCATGTGATGTCATGTTCATCAGTCACATGGCCAGTTTGCAGCTCAGTCCCGTTCAAGTGAATGGGGCTGAGCTGCACTATCAAGCATAACCACTATACAATGTACAGAACTGTGCCTAGTTTTCTGTGAAGAGTCCACAATGCTCACCTGAATGCTGCAGTCTCTTCAAACAGCTGATCGACGATGATAGCGGTTGTTGGACCCCTGCCAATCTATCCTACAAGGTCATCAATTGAAAAGCCTGGAAGTCACAATAAAAGCAATGAAAATTACTGCCAGTAAAAAGCTAAGATAGTCTTGGATTCTTGAGAATGTTATTTTTTTTTTCAATATTTGCAGGATGTGGAAATTGCTTTCAGCTCAATACCGGGACTATTGTTGGAATCGTTGTCTGTGATACCATAGTCACCCTAGTGATTGCAGGCATGGCATTCTGGATATCTAATAGGATACAAAAGAAGAAATACCAAGGTGAGAGATCAGAGACAGGATGTTCCAGCTTGAGACATTATATACTGTATACTTGTCAAGTTCTAAGCATACATTTCCTATAATGTCTCTATGTACTAAATGTCTCTATGTACAAGAATATAATTATTTGTATCGCTGCTCCTCTGTACAAGAATATAACTACTATAATACTGCTCCTATGTACAAGAATATAACTACTATAATACTGATGCTATGTACAAGAATATAAATACTATAATACTGCTCCTATGTACAAGAATATAACTACTATAATACTGCTCCTATGTACAAGAATATAACTACTATAATACTGCTCCTATGTACAAGAATATAACTACTATAATACTGCCTCCTATGTACAAGAATATAACTACTATAATACTACCTCCTATGTACAAGAATATAACTACTATAATACTACCTCCTATGTACAAGAATATAACTACTATAATACTGCTCCTATGTACAAGAATATAACCACTATAATACTGCCTCCTATGTACAAGAATATAACTACTATAATACTGCTCCTATGTACAAGAATATAACTACTATAATACTACCTCCTATGTACAAGAATATAACTACTATAATACTGCCCCTATGTACAAGAATATAACTACTATAATACTGCTCCTATGTACAAGAATATAACTACTATAATACTGCTCCTATGTACAAGAATATAACTACTATAATACTGCTCCTATGTACAAGAATATAACTACTATAATACTGCTCCTATGTACAAGAATATAACTACTATAATATTGCTCCTATGTACAAGAATATAACTACTATAATACTGCTCCTATGTACAAGAATATAACTACTATAATACTGCTCCTATGTACAAGAATATAACTGCTATAATACTGCTCCTATGTACAAGAATATAACTACTATAATACTGCCCCCTATATACAAGAATATAACTACTATAATACTGCTCCTATGTACAAGAATATAACTACTATAATACTGCCCCCTATGTACAAGAATATAACTACTATAATACTGATGCTATGTACAAGAATATAACTACTATAATACTGCCCCTATGTACAAGAATATAACTACTATAATACTGCTGCTATGTACAAGAATATAACTACTATAATACTGATGCTATGTACAAGAATATAACTACTATAATACTGCTCCTATGTACAAGACTATAACTACTATAATACTACCTCCTATGTACAAGAATATAACTACTATAATACTGCTCTTATGTACAAGAATATAACTTCTATAATACCGCTCCTATGTACAAGAATATTACTATTATAATACTGCCCCCTATGTACAAGAATATAACTACTATAATACTGCCCCTATATACAAGAATATAACTACTATAATACTGCTCCTATGTACAAGAATATAACTACTATAATACTGCTCCTATGTACAAGAATATAACTACTATAACACTGCTCCTATGTACAAGAATATAACTACTATAATACTGCTCCTATGTACAAGAATATAACTACTATAATACTACTCCTATGTACAAGAATATAACTACTATAATACTACTCCTATGTACAAGAATATAACTACTATAATTCTTCTCCTATGTACAAGAATAAAACTACTATAATACTGCTCCTATATACAAGAATATAACTACTATACTACTGCTCCTATGTAAAAGAATATAACTACTATAATACTATCTCCTATGTACAAGAATATAACTCTATAATACTGCTCCTATGTACAAGAATATAACTACTATAATACTGCCCCTATGTACAAGAATATAACTACTATAATACTGCTCCTATGTACAAGAATATAAGTACTATAATACTGCTCCTATGTACAAGAATATAACTACTATAATACTGCCCCTATGTACAAGAATATAACTACTATAATACTGCTGCTATGTACAAGAATATAACTACTATAATACTGATGCTATGTACAAGAATATAACTACTATAATACGGCTCCTATGTACAAAACTATAACTACTATAATACTGCTCCTATGTACAAGACTATAACTACTATAATACTACCTCCTAGGTACAAGAATATAACTACTATAATACTGCTCTTATGTACAAGAATATAACTTCTATAATACCGCTCCTATGTACAAGAATATTACTATTATAATACTGCCCCCTATGTACAAGAATATAACTACTATAATACTGCCCCTATATACAAGAATATAACTACTATAATACTGCTCCTATGTACAAGAATATAACTACTATAATACTGCTCCTATGTACAAGAATATAACTACTATAATACTGCCCCTATGTACAAGAATATAACTACTATAATACTACCTCCTATGTGCAAGAATATAACTACTATAATACTGCCCCTATGTACAAGAATATAACTACTATAATACTGCACCTATGTACAAGAATATAACTACTATAATACTGCCCCCTATGTACAAGAATATAACTACTGTAATGCTGCCCTCTATGTAGAGGTCCTATAGATAATATTATGGATATAAAGTATTATGATCATCTTTGGTACTTCTTTTACTCTATCTTTTATTTTCATATTTAGAAAAACTGAAGAAACTGAAGAACATTTCTCCTGGTAATGAATCCACTTATGAGGTGAGTTATCTGCATTCATTTTTACAGTAGTGTTTGCATTTATGGTATCTGGAGACAGAGATAGATTTTAACGTAACACTTATATGTCGCTGCAGAGTTATAATGTGTTGTTTAATACAACAAAAGCCATTGAAAAAGTCATCTCTATATTTCATGTACTAAATAACATGTTATAATTTGCTTCTTCTTTTGTACTGTGATAAAAAGTTGCCTTCCATGAAATTATACATCTTGTTTTCTTCTCAGGAGCTGCACGGACAACGGGTGGACATCTACAACGATCTAAATGCAATGCGCAGATGAGTTTTGGACTTTTTAAGCAGATATTGCATCTATCTCTACTTACAGACCATTTATGATACCAGTATCGTTCTTGTAGAAGATCTTAGATCAATGGGTCTTATACTTGATCTTTTCATTGGAACCAAAAAGTTTTAGAGAAATGGAAGAAAAATCCTAGAAGATCCCTCCTTTCTCTGCTGTGCCATTACTTTTGCTTCATTTACTAAGACTTCATCTAGTATACCATGGCTTGTAAGTCCTGAGGACATATGGTCAACATTAAGACCGATTGAGAGGTCTTCTTTTTTGCCAGAGGCATAATATGGTTCTTCTGGGCCATAGAACAAATACATTAAAGGCCCCCATCTACCATGTATCATTGCTCTCTTCTTATATGGTTGAGGGACCTTTGGCTCGAAGGCTCAGGTATGATGGCTACTTACTCATCTAATATAGTTATACCCGTACTTGTGGTTGACTTTCTATATGTCATCGGTAAGAATGTTGTCTAATGGTTTATGAGTGTAATAGAACAAACCTAGACAAGGAATTGCTCCCGTGGATGATCATGTACAGTATAGAGAAAGAGACCGAGCACATTTATAGACATTTATAGGCACTTCTCCTTCCCTACTCATCACACAACCAACATTTATGGAATCCCCTTAAATATCCATCTTGACTTCTGCAATATTATCCTTTGAGGCCCATACATTGACTTGCACCCCTCAGCTTGTTGACATCTTCTCTCATGTACAGAATGCAACTACTTTTTTTGTATCTTTAATTATAATATCCAGGTTTACAAAGGATCTTTGGAAGTCAAAGTCAACTCCTTTATTCAAGTCTTTACATAGGTCAGAGACTAAATGGGGGAGGGGGGTCATCAAATCCCCTACACCTCCATTGTGGCTTGCAAATATTTAATGTGACTTATAACTAGAAGAGACGCAAGAGGCAGTTTTGTCCTGGCCTTGCCACTTTCTGAAAATGGGACAAGGTGTGGGCCACCACCTGCACCATATTCATCAACATTTACACCGCAAAAGTGGCCTAAATTTCAGAAAAATCTACAACAGTCCAGCATCTTGGTGCAAGGGTGCCAGGAGGCAGCACCTATTTCCTGATGAAGCACAACCTCATCATGAATGTAGAGCACCCTCTTCTGGCGCAGGTGTTACATACAACTCACTGGAGGGAACCGGGGATGGGAGCAGTAGTTATTGTCAGCTGACTCCTCCAGCCCACCTTCCAAGTTGGGGCAATGGTAAGGGGGCCTGCAGTGTTCCTGATGGTGATGGTAGTTACCTCAGGGGGCACTTCCAGTTGTGAGGAGTCCTCATCTCTCACTGAGCCAGGTGTTGGTGGTTGGAAGGGCCCTTGATGGTAAGCACTAGAATGACAGTGGATTCAGTTCAACCAAATGATGTCACTTTACTGAGTTAACAGCAACAGATGAAGATTCCAAATGGGTGTAGTAGTGCAACGAGGGTTCAACTGCAAAGGATGGTTCTAAGCCTGGTAATGACTTTTACAGCAAGGAAATGCCCAATACTAGATGTTTGTCCAGTTTCCAATAACTCCACTCCATTAATACTATACTCCCGCTTCTCCCAATGGTACCCTGACTACCTGTGTAATGTGGCATCCAGGCTGTGAGCCTCTGGCAAACCTCAACTTCTCCTCCAACTTGGCACTCTCTTTGCTCTCAGAAGGAAATAATTCGTATAAGGCTCTAGTAAGAACCCCAAAAGACTTCCCTAATCTGAGACTGTAACGGGTTCTCTCTCAGTAGTGAGTTCTGACTCAATTTCAATCAATTGCACTGAACTCACATGGAGACTCGGCATCTTCTCCCTTTACACCAGCCAACTGTTGGCATGGGCTGGACCAAGCTCCCCTAAAAAGAAGGGGTGCACTATTACCACAGTGGAATTTCCCTAAAAAGGGGGAAACTCAAAGGAAGTTGAAAAACTATATACACATATAGTGGCACAAACACAGTATAAATGCAAATGGTGCAAAAACTTAAGCTGTGTCCACTGGGACGCTGCACAGGGGACATTAAGGCTGGTGTAAAATACGTTGTTCTTAATGAATCCCTATCATTGTTTTAGTCTTTACGCTAAAATGCAAAGTTTCAACCTGGCCCCTTCATTTACCTCCTCATCAATCTATTACCAACCAAAAATCAAACCTTCTCTCTGTTGTAAGCTCCTATTGTCTTGCTTTATGTTATTTGCATGATCTCAAATTGTACAGAGCATCAGAGATAACTGTATATTAAAAAACGCATATTCCAAATGGCATTAAAGTGTATCTGGCACAAGCACAGGTCGGCTTTAGACTATGACATATGTATAGATGTTCCATCAACTCTGAACAGGTTGGCCATAGAAATGGGGAAACCTCCCAAGATTCATTTCGGGTTCGGGTGGCTCCGGGCCCTCATTCTTTTTGGGTTAAAAAAGTCCAGTATGAACCATAATAGGAATTATTATACACTGGAGTCTATTCACACCCCAGAATATAATAGATGGAGGCCCAGGGGAGGTGTAAAAAATAAAAAACATTTATACTCGCCTTCCCTTAGCTCATTTGGGCCTCCTCATGGTGTCTGCCACTCTCTCTCAGTCTCCTTAGTGATGTCATGTGCCTGGGGTCATCACTGAGGCGTGCCCCCACTGTAGCTCAATCACAGGCCCGGGTGCATGAGATCACCAGGAGAGCGCTGGATGCCGTAAGGAGGCTCAAAAGAGTTGAGGGAAGGAGAGTATAAATGTTTTTTTGTTTTTTTTTACCTCCCCTGGGCTTCCACCTATTATACTCTGTGGTCTAAAGAGACCCCAGAGTACAATAATGTGCTGCAATGCTTGTCACGACGGGTACTTAAGTTGATCCGAGATGAATCCCAAATTGTTTGGTTTCATTAAAAAACAAACAATTTGGGATATTTGAGTTGAACCCAGCTCGCGCTGAAATGGTTCACTCATCTCTAGTTGGCACCCATTATTTTCCCAGAATGGGGAGCTTGAAGGAGTAACCACCAAGACAACTGTTCCAACTACAAAAAGACTCTTCTTGGCCCTGCTGATGGTATTTGGCTCTGAATATCCAGCAAAAGACAACCTTATTGCTCCCATTGGTTATTTCAGGTGGGTCATTTTGTGGATCCAATTGTCCATCAAGCTTAGCTTTGATATTATACATATACTATATCTGCTATTGCATCACATCATGTATACAGTCATGGCCAATAGTTTTGAGAATGACACAAATATTATATTTTCACATGATCTGCTGCCCTCTGGTTTTTATGTGTGTTTGTCAGATGTTTTTATCACATACAGAAATAGAATTGCATTCATATTATGAGTAACAGAAGCTTATATTGACAGTTAGAATGAGTTAATGCAGCAAGTCAATATTTGCAGTGTTGACCCTTCTTCTTCAGGACCTCTGCAATTCTCCCTGGCATGCTCTCAATCAACTTCTGGACCAAATCCTGACTGATAGCAGTCCATTCTTGCAGAATCAATGCTTTAATTTTGTCTGAATTTGTTGTTTTTTGTTTGTCCACCCGTCTCTTGATGATTGACCACAAGTTCTCAATGGGATTAAGATCTGGGGAGTTTCCAGGCCATGGACCCAAAATCTCTATGTTTTGTTCCCTGAGCCATTTAGTTATCACCTTTGCTTTATGGCAAGGTGCTCCATCATGCTGGAAAAGGCATTGTTGAGCGCCAAACTGCTCTTGGACGGTTGGGAGAAGTTGCTCTTGGAGGACATTCTGGTACCATTCTTTATTCATGGCTGTGTTTTTAGGCAAGACTGTGAGAGAGCCGATTCCCTTGGCTGAGAAGCAACCCCACACATGAATGGTTTCAGGATGCTTTACAGTTGGCATGAGACAAGACTGGTGGTAGTGCTCACCTCTTCTTCTCCGAATAAGCTGTTTTCCAGATGTTCCAAACAATGGAAAAGGGGATTCATCAGAGAAAATGACTTTACCCCAGTCCTCAGCAGTCCACTCCCTGTACCTTTTGCAGAATATCAGTCTGTCCCTGATGTTTTTTCTGGAGAGAAGTGGCTTCTTTGCTGCCCTCCTTGAGACCAGGCCTTGCTCCAAGAGTCTCCGCCTCACAGTGCGTGCAGATGCACTCACACCTGCCTGCTGCCATTCCTCAGCAAGCTCTGCACTGCTGGTAGCCCGATCCTGCAGCTGAAACACTTTTAAGAGATGGTCCTGCCGCTTGCTGGTCTTTCTTGGGCGCCCTGGAGCCTTTTTGGCACCAATGGAACCTCTCTCCTTGAAGTTCTTGATGATGCGATAGATTGTTGACTGAGGTGCAATCTTTCTAGCTGCAATACTCTTCCCAGTTAGGCCATTTTTGTGCAGTGCAATGATGACTGCACGTGTTTCTTTAGAGATAACCATGGTTAACAGAAGAGAAACAATGATGGCAAGCACCAGCCTCCTTTTAAAGTGTCCAGTGGTGTCATTCTTACTTAATCATGACAGATTGATCTCCAGCCCTGTCCTCATCAACACCCACACCTGTGTTAATGGAGCAATCACTGAAACGATGTTAGGTGGTCCTTTTAAGGCAGGGCTGCAATGATGTTGAAATGTGTTTTGGGGGATAAAGTTCATTTTCTAGGCAAATATTGACTTTGCAAGTAATTGCTGTTAAGCTGATCACTCTTTATAACATTCTGGAGTATATGCAAATTGCCATTAGAAAAACTGAAGCAGTAGACTTTGTAAAAATTTATATTTGTATCATTCTCAAAACTTTTGGCCATGACTGTACATCGAGGTCATCTACTAAAACCTCCCATATTGCAACCTACAGAGAAATATACAGTAATACAGTCCTGAGACAAGCATTGTACATTTCCCACTTGTATTATCTATAAATCTTTCTTACACTTCCACACCTTTATAACCACTGTGAATTTTTGCGTTTTGTTGATATCTTTGATTTTTCTGTGAAATTTACAAAAAGTCTTCTGAGATGAGATGAATTTGTTTCATGTGGGGCCATGATAAATCATTCTTGTGGTTGGAATATTTCACTTGGGTATTTCCACACTCAATACTTTTTTGAGGAAGCAAAGTTAAAATATTAACCATGGTAAGAATGACATCTTCCTGCAAACATCTTCCCAGGGACACGGCAGCTGAAGGCGTTGACCACATGGCAGCCAATAATGGTGAACTGTATGGAAGAACCCAATGACCCTACTGATCAAAGACCAATACAGGGGATATCGTATCAATAGCTGCAGTAGTATTCTGTATATTTCTGGAATGTCGATAGAATCAACTACAGTGAAGTCTCTCAAGAAGACCACCACTTTGAGAAGACCACCCCTTTATCCAGACCAGATTTCACATGACTGATTTTCAGTTCCACTCTATATTATACATACTGGCCATCATCTTTGAGAAAAATAACCCCTAGAAGTCCACATATTCAATGTTATTTTGGGTAATTGTCTCAAATAGGTTTCACTGAAAATGTTTAAGACCTCTATACATATTACAGCAAAGTCAACCAAGCCCACCAGTTCTAGACAATGGGCCTATAATGCCCAATATTTTTGTTCTCGGGGAAGATACTCCACTGTTAAAGGTGTTAGGCCGCAGATTATTTCCCTCTTCTCAATCAGGACACACGCACACTCAGCCAAATCGAAGATGAATTTGTATGGGGGTGTTAGGAGGAACAGCTGTCGGCCAAAGAAATGTTTATCTGGCAACTGTTGAAAGTGACAGCTATTAAGAGGAAAGTCTAACTACCTTAGATAAATAGATAGATAGGTTTTCCCAATATTTGCAAGGCTTGACGACAGTCTAATTTTGGACCAAACTTCTTGCTTCAGACCCCAGAGTATAATAAGAGTCCCAGTGGAGGTGGTAAAATACTAAACAGTCTTACTCACCTTCCCTCACCTCTCTTGAGCTCCTTTGTGGTGTCAGGTGTCTTCTCCTGGGCATCCTTCAGCCACTTCAGACCTACTGAGTAACATCAGCAACCCTTGGCGTCAACTTTATGGTGCTTTTGACACAATCATCATGATGTTGATGCACCCCATGTGATCGCTAAGACCAAGCCGCAGACCTCAGTGGTCCCTTGGGGCCACTGATGTGACCCAGAAGAATGGAGGAAGTCGGGAGACACCTAGGAGAAGACCATGTACACTGTGAGGGAGCCCAGGATAGGTATGAAAAGTTGAGTATGAGTGTTTATTATTTTAACCCTCCTCCCCTTGGCCTCCACTTATTATATTCTGGGGTCTGAAGAGGCCCCAGAGTATAATAATGATTTTTGAGTGCCAAACCCCAAAAATCTCAGTTTCGGTTGAACCCAAGACTTTTAATAAACATAGCTTGTTATGAAGTAGTTTGCTCATCTCTAATAGAGAGATAGTTATATTACACCAACATAGTGTGCTTGGATAATACCACCAAACCGTGAGTGGATAACACCACCAAACTGTGGCTAGATAATACCACCAAACCGTGAGTGGATAACACCACCAAACTGTGGCTAGATAATACCACCAAACTGTGAGTGGATAACACCGCCAAACTGTGACTATACAGTATAATACCACCAAACTGTGACTATATAATACCACCAAACTGTGACTGGATAACCCCACCAAACTGTGGCTAGATAATACCACCAAACTGTGAGTGGATAACACCACCAAACTGTGACTAGATAATACCACCAAACTGTGACTGGATAACACCACCAAACTGTGGCTAGATAATACCACCAAACTGTGACTAGATAATACCACCAAACTGTGAGTGGATGACACAACCAAACTGTGACTAGACAATACCACCAAACTGTGACTGGATAACACCACTAAACTATGACTAGATAATACCACCAAACTGTGACTGGATAATACCACCAAACTGTGACTAGATAATACCACCACACTATAACTAGATTCTAAATAACTGTACAAAAAGCTCCATTGAAATCAGAATACAAAAAGAAGAAAAGGTTCACTATAAGGATGTTTTTTATTTCAATATAATCTTTAAGAGCGATAAAAATGAGGTTTTTAAGTTTATCTCTGTTCATTATAACATTTCCACTTCCTTTCTATGAGTTTTATAATTTTATAATGAACCTCCTAAACTGGCACTAAACATAGTAGCGAGGTATCAGCGGCCACTATCTTGTGGTTTCCTGCAGAGGACATTCATCATTTGCATTATTTTCCTACTAGGGGAAATAAATTTAGGTTACTGTTTGAGTGAAGAGCAATTTTTTTACATTTTTTTTTAACTTTTTATGGGTAAAACCAGCAGCACAAGGTAACATAGTAGGACCAGAGGAGTCTCATTGTCCCAACTGGACACATAACCCCACCAAGGTACTAAATATGGAGGAAATATAAAACCTTATTCACACAGTTTTTTTGACGGACAGAAAAAAAACGGTCAATTAAAAAAACGGAAAAGCTCTATTTTTGTCTGCCAGGACGCCTATGCTGCAACCCTTGCCAAACCCTCTTTCTGAAAAAGTGGTGAGGGTGAAAAGAGTAAAAAGTTGTATGTTTTTGGGGTAAAGCCTGCAACTTTTCCATGCTTTGTGCGGCAGATAACTGGCATACAAGGTATGATAAATCTTTCCTAATATATCTGTAAAAAGCAACTTGCTGATGGTTTCCATCTAGCAAGGTTTTAATAGGCTATGCAATATAAAAATAAAAAGTCCACAAAAAAAAAGTTGATGTTGGTCACTTTCATGTGAGGCTAGGTCACAGCTGCGCCGGGCTCTCTGTAGTTCGGGTCCGTCAGTTGACTATAATGGGGTCCACCGGTTTCTGCTGGTTTCAAACTGAAAGCGGGGAGAAAAAGATTTTTGGATGTGATGTGAACTTAAAAGATAAACCTTTCAGAATTTAAAAAAAAAATCAAAAAGGGGCAGAATTTTTTTTTTTAGAGGTGTAAAAGCAAACTTAATAAATAAATAAATAAATAAATAAATAAATATGGATCTCCTGTGGATGTCATGTATAAGATTTATTGTTTATTTGTCACCTCTTAATCAATACGTATATTAGATGGGAAAGTAAAACAAAGCAGGCAATGTGATAAAATATGTAAATGTGCTGAACAAATCCCGTACAGAGCTACAGGGATAACAGATCAGTGATTTCCCTCAGGCTTCCTGTAGTGTGTACACACGCCTAGTCTGTGTAAGAGGTTTTCACTTCACTGCTTGTCCATGAGGGCCTGATCAAGGTCTGTGGTTGCTACTGGACACAAAATATTGTTTTGGGGCCCCTTATAATTTTTTTTCCCCGTAAAACATAGGGCTTTATTTTTATGTCATTTTTATTTTTGAATGTTTTTTCTTTTTTTTTTTAATATCAGGGAAAATTTAAACAAAACAGGAAGGAAAAAACGTTTTTTGTATTTTTTTTATAGCACAAAGTGCAGTTTTTTCTCTCCATTCTGCTAATTTTTATGTAGGTGACAGATAGTTTTGAATTACTGGGTACTTGGCTAAAACCTGTGATGTGGGCATGGTAGTGATATTTTTTGAAAATTTTTACTTAATTCTACACAATTCCACTAAACAGTGGCCATAAATATAACATTTCCGGAACGCAGCATTTTATTTTGTGTTTTTTTGATCCAAAGTCAGGAATGCCTTGAAAAGGAAATGACAATATATAGGAAGTTCTTAGATGTTTCCCTTCCGTTAAATCCACTCCTGACTTTGGCTCGAAAAACATCTGCAACAAAAAAAAAACGCTGCATGCCAAATTAATATTACTATACAGTGCAC
Source organism: Leptodactylus fallax (assembly GCA_947044405.1). Taxonomy (NCBI): domain Eukaryota; kingdom Metazoa; phylum Chordata; class Amphibia; order Anura; family Leptodactylidae; genus Leptodactylus; species Leptodactylus fallax. Next base: position 859,405 of record CAMRHE010000258.1, read on the forward strand.
ATAAAATACCACCACACAGTCCTTAACGGGAACCTGTTACATGGAAAATGCAGTGCAGTCTGTGAGCAGCATGTTACGGAGCAAGTGGAGTTGAGAGAGTAGATTCAGTATAACTTTCTTTGCTTGGGAGTCCAGTGGGCGGTTCTATTAGTGATTGACAGATATCTCTGTGCTCACAGTTATAGGGGGAGGCTGGCAATCGCTGATAGGACCGCCTCCTTGACACCTCAGCATAAAAAGAGCAGAGATATAGATGGATAAAATACAAGTTATACTTCTCCCACAACACTATAGAGCAATCTGCTCAGCTCCTCCTGACCTATAATATGGTGTTTGCCGTTTGCACTGCATTTTCCATGTCATAGGCTTGCTTTAATTAATACTGCTAGTAGTGTCCAAATAATACTAATATATAGAGGTCAAATACACACGTGGACAAAATTGTTGGTACCCCTCGTTTAATGAAAGAAAAACCCACAATGGTCACAGAAATAACTTCAAAAAGCCAGACTGGAATTTGCCAAACTACATGTTAACAAGCCACAAAGCTTCTGGGAGAATAATTTACCATCATTTCTGTCCAGGCCTGTTTTCTTTTTTTAAAAATTCTGTTGAAGCATGGTAGAAAGGCAATGTCTGACTTTCATTTGCTCATTTTCATAGAATTTTTATATATTATTACTTTTGTCATATTCAAGTTATTTCTGTGACCATTGTGGGTTTTTCTTTCAGTAAACGAGGGGTACCAACAATTTTGTCCACATGTGTAATTCTACCATATAGTGCTCAAGTAATTGCCATCCCAAGAAGGGTGGTGTGGGGCTTGTTACAAAGCTATGAGCTTTTGCTCTTTTACCTCTCTATAATTCATCTCTGCTGTTGATTCAGAAATACAATGGGGGCAATTTATTAAGACTGACACCTACACCATAATTAACCCCTTCCCGACATCCGCCCTAATAGTACGGTGGATGTTGGGTATTTAAATATAGTGGCCGCTCAGTAGGTATTATACTGCAAAGACCCGACACTAATGCCCGGCCATTTTCCTAGCGGCACATGGGCGCCGCCATTTTGGGGAGGATCGCTGGCTCCGGATCTTGTTCGCCTATTGAAGGCTTGTCTCTGCACTACAGGCTTGCTCTATGCAGCCTGTAATAGAAGTGCTGATATTTTGCAATGCATTGCATCAGTGATCAGACCCCCTGGGGTTCAAGACTCAAGGGATCTAATAAATAGAGTATTTAAAAAAAAAAAGAAAAAAAAAAGAAAAACAATAAAAATTTCAAATCACCCCCCTTTCCCTAGAATACATATAAAAGTATAAAATTACAGTGAAACACATACACATTAGGTATCCCTGTATCTGAAAATGCCCAGTCTACAGGCTTATAAAAATATTTTTCCCAATGAACGCCGTAGCAGGAAAAAAAAAATCAAAAGTGCCAAACCACAATTTTTTCACTGTTTCACCTGTTTTGCAATAGACATTCCCTAATATGGTATAACTAAAAAGTACACCTAGCCCCGCAAAAAAAGAAGCCATATGCATCCCTGTGTGCGGAAATATAAAACAGGTATGGGTGTCAGAATATGGCAACTGTAAGAAAAATTTTTGTTTTGCAAAGTTTTGGATTCTTGTTAAGGGGTTAAAATCTAAATAAAACTATAAATGTGGTATCTCCAGAATTGTAACGAAACATAGAATACAGGTGACATGACATTTTGGTTGCAAAGTGAATGCCATAAAAATGAAGTCAGTAAGAAAGTCGCACAAATGCACTTTTTCTCCAATTCCACCCCATTCTGAATTTTTTTCCAGCTTCCCACTACATTGTACAGAATAATAAATGGTACCATTGTGAAGAACAATTTATCCCACAAACATTAAGACCTCATATGGCTCTGTGAACAGAAAAATAGAGACGTTATGGGATCTGGAAGGTGGGGAGTCAAAACCGAAAATCAATAATCAAAAAATGCCTCTGGCGGGAAGGGGTTCAAGTGGTTGTACCAAGATATAAAGTTATCCCATATTGATAGGGTAGGGAATAACTTCATGACCGGAAGGGGTTTAAGTAAAACTCTCAGCTAATTCCGCCACTTCCATAGAGAATGTGTAAAGTGGCAGAGCATGCTTGGCCTGCCACTCCATCAGGATGGGAGAACCAGACCCCATTCCCAATGGTTGGACCCAACCAATCATGAAGCTATCCTCTATCCTGTCCATAGCGATAACTTCATATTGTTGTACAACCCTTTTAATCAATTCCTCCACTGACATGAGATGTGCTTGAATTGTTAAAAGATTTAGGCCTGCTAGATTTCAGGCATAAATTACATCAGTTTTCTGGTACAAGTAAGGCTGGGTTCACATCTCCGAACAATGGAAAGCTGGACTGCTAAAACAGCAGTTACCCGCAGACACTGATGAACTATAATGGGGTCCGCCGGGTGTATGTTGGGTGTCAACCATTTTTATACTCTGTGCAGAACTTTTCTCTCCGCTGATTTCTGGCGGTTTCTGCGGCAGAGTCTCCAATGCAGATTCCGGAGCAGATGTAAACTTAACCTTATAATAAATCTGAAGTGCTGAGACTTCCCTGTCTTGGCCCTCCTTGGTCACTTCCCCACTCCACCCACTATGTAAAAAAGTGACGATTGGGGTGGAAAAGGAGCAAAGTGGTGCATCTTTGGTGTAAATTGGTGCAAACTGATGCCTCTTTGATGTCATTTTGATAAATTCCCCCATCTGTATCAAAAAACATTTCAGAGGAAAAAGTCTCCTTTTACACCATAGAAACCAGTCCATATTTCTGTTTTCTGATACAGTCTGGTACATGAATACTTAAATCTGACTGTTTGTTATGGGAAATATCAGTTTCATTCATGATTCCTGTTGGTTACTTTTTTTATTTTGAGGAGTGATCGATCGCCCCTATTCTGTGTATCAGCCTCTTACATCTGCTCATGACTGGTGAAGAGGACAAATTCTCTTAACCTTCGTCCGGCTGAGTAGGTACAATTGTAACTATTCCGTTTTAATATCTCAATAAAATATCTCCACCCCCTTCCGAGATAAGGGGTCGAGATATTTTTGCATCCATAACAAGCTGCATAGGTACAAATGTACCCTCATATATTTTGAATGAAGATAATTCAAGGAAAAAAGAATATTTTTTTTAATGATAATGCTATTTTATTATTATAAACAAGTAAAAAAACTGTTCATTTACATTATAAAAGAAAATGTAAGAAACTTTTTTTTATTGATTTTCTTTGCAAGTAATGCATGTTGTCTTTGCTACCGAGTGTTCATCGCAAATGGGTTTCACACAAACCACACAAGACTTTCTAGTCTTACGTTGTTTTCGCCTCAGGTCTCGGCAGACATAGCAACTACCAACAACAGGGGAGGGTCCACGACTACCATGAGGTATTTGAGGGCCAGCTGCTGCTTGCGATGCTACCGGAATGCATCGTCCAAGCACCATTTCTACTGTACCTCGAAGAGAATGGTTTCTCATCATCATTCGGTTTGTACTACGATCTTCAATTGCAGGCATACACAGCTGATTTGCGAGATCTTTCAGGAACTTTCTTCGTTGATCCTTTGTCCTGAAGCTTGGATTGTGTTCTCTGTAGATGATGTAGGATGCTAACCCAGTGACGTCAATCATATTGTAGAAAAATGCCAGAGGCCAACGTAATGTTCGTCGTTTCACAGTGTACTCTCCCAACATTTTATCCATAACATCAACTCCGCCTTTTGTTTTGTTGTAGTATTTTATTATCTCTGGCTTGGCTGCTAGTGTCTCTTCAACTTCTCCCGTAATGTGCATAGATGATAGAAGCACGACTGATTTGTTCTTCTTTGGTACATATGAACAGACTGTTGCATTATGATTGTAGGCAAAATTTGTTGAGTTTACAGGCCTTTCTTTGGCAGGCTGCATGTTGCTAGGTAGGAACCTTTTGTTTTTTCTCACTGTACCAACTAGTGTCATGTTCCAGGAGGTCAATACCTTAGCTAGTTCCATGGTTGTAAAGAAGTTATCGGTGGTGACATTTCTTCCAGAGCCTTTATACGAGCTCACTAGGTCCAATACTGTTCGTTCACCAATGTTTACTTGTCGAGGACCATCAGTTGGTTTCCCAGTGTAGAGCTGACCTTGGAATGGGTAGGCGTTTGACGAGTCACAAGCCCAGAAAGTCTTTATGCCATATTTAGCTGGTTTTGAAGGTATATACTGGGTAAATTTAGTATGGCCTCTAAATGGAAATAATTGCTCGTCGACGGTGATACAATTATATGGCTTGTAGGCTCTCTCCAGATTTCTGTTAGGCATTGTCCAGATGTCCCATATTGGTGCAGCTTTATCTGTTTGCACACGTTCTGCACGTGTATTTTCGTTGTCAAATCTGATCAATCTGAGTATCATCTTGAAGCGGTCACGAGACATGGCTGCACGTATAAGAGGCAGAGCAGCAACATTCCACATTTCCTCCAGATTCTCTTTGTTGTCTCTGTGCACACCAGCAGCAATCAGTATGCCCAAAAATGCATGGAGTTCAGTTTCAGTAAATTGCTTGAATGTTTTTTGTGGTGGCCGTTCCGAAGAATCAGGAAAAAGTTGTACCAGTTCGTTGTTGTAAGCATCACAAACTCTCTTGGCCTTTCGATTCGTTTCTCGTAATATGATGTCACACATCTTGGGAGTCATGATTGACTTGAATAGCTCTTTTGCTGTATACAGGTTGCTGATTGCTGCAGGGCCACCTCTTTGTCGTAGGACATTACGAGATTTTGTTTGTGCATTTGGCAGTGGATCACTACATCATTGAGTTTTATCCTTAGCAGTCCAAATGTCGCCTGCACTTTGAGGCACAGACTCATCCTCAACACTTTCGTCTGAGTCGTATTCTTTTTCCTGCTCTATGACCATTTCTTGTTCAATGTCTGAATCTTCTTCAGTAACATCCACTTGTGGTACATAGTTTTCATCATCAGATGCAACATATGGTTCTTCCTCATGCTCAGAATCAGAATGAAGGTACAATTGTACCTCTGCAGCCTGTTAACGTTGTAAAATTATGCAGCCTGACGAAGGTTAAAGGGCAATTGAACCATATTCACTCATTGACAAAAAAAATCCTGCACCAAGAAGAAGTTGTCCTGGAATGAAACTTTCTCAATGTGATGTAATGATGATATATGAAAGTGATTGCAATATTATAGCCAAAGGAGAATTTATTGGGACAATCGGTGGTTCTAGGACAATGTTAGGCCACCTCTAGTCTAGATATAAGATAATATTTGGTTGGACATGGAGACATACATTCTATATGGTATCCTGCTGCCTATTTGCCCGCAGATGTTACAGCTGGGCCTGTAGATCCTGCACACTTGTAGGTTGCCAAAGCTGGTGTCATAAATGCTCAATGGGTGATAAATCTGGCCTGCCATGAGAGAAAACACATATGGCCGCAGGATGTTCTGTACATATCACTGAGCTGTTAGTGTCCTCGTATCACTACTAGGGGTGACCGAATGTCCTATGTGATGACTCCTCAGATCATCACACCAGTAGGGGGCAGTGTTCCGGTCCATAGCAAAGGCAGAATGGGAGCGCTCACCTCCATATTCGAACCCTACCGCTCCTAAACTCAACCTGAATGTATCAGTAAAGATAATATTGTTCCAGTCCATAGCAGTCCAGGTTACACAACACTACTGCAAACAAAGGCTCCGGCGGCTGGCTATCAATGGCAGAACAGGTAATGGGCTAATCAACACCAAATTTTCTTATAAGTGCCTAGAAGAGTTCCAGGCAGAGACAGGGGTGTGTAATGAAAGTGCCATCTGTGTTTGGATGGTGGACAACAAAACTATGGGAGCTGCTTGTGTTTGTTGGCGGATCAAATGATCCTCTCTACTGGAGGTCTGTCTGGGCCATCCAGAGCCTGTTTCCCATGTGTAAGTGCCCTCATGTAACCAGTGCTCCCAACACCTCCTAATAGCTAGGTCAGAATGGTCTAGATGGCAGGCAATCCATCAAAACAACTATCCTGTTCTTAGCCCAAAGATGCACCTCCTCTCAAAATCACCTGCGTAATGTTTTCGAGTGAATTTTAGAGGCATATCTAGCAGTCAGCGATTGCTCACCAAGTGGTACACTACCCAAAAGTAGCCTTTGAGAGCCTTTTTATAGGGAAGAGGGGTGTCATGTCCCAGGACTTGGTTTAATTCACTGACATGTATCTGTGATACTGTTTGTCTTTGTAGTTTGTCCCTTTTCTCTCTCTGTATCCTTAGCTGTGATGCTGTAGCTCCTCCTCTCTTTCTCTCTCAGTTTAGTTTCACTTCTTTGTAAGCAACATGTCTGCTCAGCTCCTGGTATTTCATCATTTTTCACCTACTGCTGTATGAGGTTCTACAAGATTTACTTGGATTAAAGCATCTGGAATCTTATCTACGCCTCCTCAGTTGAGTTGAACACTATCTGATAGATATCTTGGTGTAAATTGCTGGTTAGCATAGAGACTACAGGACACTCTCACAACCTCACACTTGCAGCCAAGCTATTGAGTCAGAACAAGGGGAAAGCACTTTTATGTCCTCATGTGGCAAGATCCATTGTCTAATCAGACCATACCTGATTACAGATCTGCCTGAGACAAAGGTTCCTGATTTTAACATTCTGATTTTGTAGCTGAAGACCCCAAAGGTGACAGTGGAGGGCTCTATGCTGAAGGTTCTGGGCTGAAGCCTTCATGTTGTGAACCTCATATCTATCGGTATCTGACATTATTCCATTAGAAACAAAGCAGTATAATGAAATGTTTGCTTTTTACTATTTTTTATGTCTTGGTAAATATCTGAGGTCTCAGCTGATCGTTCTCAACTAGCTGAGGATACCTGTAAGCACAGCCATTGGGAAGAAGATAAGTAAGATCTCCTTCCAGAGGTTGGACACAGAGCAGAACAGAATTGTAAAGCATAGATATACAGGAGACATCTAGGAGGAAGTTGGCACTCTACCCTCAGTCCTGACAAGGTGAGTCTCTTCAGATCTCTCTCTTCTTACATGTTGGCCTTACTTGGCTTTCGATTTTCTCAGATGTCTGCAACATGTCTGTTGTCCTTTTTTTCTACAGATTTGTCATGGACTGGTTGGGGATCGTCATTGTATTGACCAATACACTGGTAGTCAATGGTAAGCTCTGAAATTTAGTAATGGAAAGAACATTTGGTCTATTTTTATGTTCACTGCTTATCTGGAAAAAATCTAAGTACATAGGTAATTCTATAATTCAATGACCCTTAATGACCATACTTGTGCTTAGTGTCCAAGAATACTTGCATTAGGAGAGCCATAGCTTTTTAATTATGAAGGCACCATTTTGGGGTACATATAAAATTTGAGGTTGGGGAAATGGCATATAAATAACATGCTAATTTTATTCTGGGAAGTACAATCAAGGTGATAGCAAATTGATAAAGTTTTATTTGCCTAATAAAATCACTTAAACAATAATTGATTGATAGTTGATGTTTTGATTTTTACCATTTTGATCACTTTCTTTTATTCCATTTTTTTTGTCTTGGAAGGACTAGTGAAAAATAGAAATTCTGGCACTTTCTTTTTACAACATTCACCTTGTGGGATAAATAATGCGATACTGTTATAGTTAGGGTTCTTATGGACATAGCAATTTATGTGCACTATATGTTTCTTTTCCTCATAAAGCAACATGTAATGGAAAAGGTAATTTTTTGGGGAATTTTAATATTATTAGTTATTTAACCACTTCAGTACAGGGCCAATTTCTGGTCCAGGAACAGACACATTTTCAGGTTTTTTTGTATGTGCAGTTTTGAGGGCTGTAACATATTTATCATTTCCGGTATTCGTAACTAATTTCTGTGTCTTTTTTAGGTGACACATAGGGCTTTATTTTTTATGTTGTTTTCATTTTTGCATGTGTTTTAAGTTTTTTTTATATCCGGGAAAATATAAACAAAAGAGGACGGAAAATGGGTCTGTTTTTCACTTTTCATTTTTTTTTATTTAATAACGGAAAGTGCTACTAAAAAACTTTATAAAATAGTTTTTACTCTTTGTTACGGTAATTTTTATTTTGTATGGTGTTGTCGGGGGTGGGGCTATAACCTGTAATAAGGATGTGTTATTGCCGTATTGTTTTATTTTTTATTTTTTTAATTATTTTATTTACATTTTTTTTTGCTTTTCTATTAATTTTTTTTTTATTTTTTTTTTACATTGTGTCCCCATTGTGTAATAAACCTTCCCTGTCTTCTCTCTGGGAGCTCCGGCTGAAGTTACAGCCGGCTCCCCGTTTCAGCAATGCACAATTTCGTGTAGCTGCTGAGTTCTGCCTGGACGTACTGTACGTCCTTGCAGAGCTAAACAACCACCTTCTGGACATATATAGTCTATGGGTGGTCCGGAAGTGGTTAAAATGAGCCAACACAATACACTGTAGCATAACTGTATACACATATAAAACATATATATATATATAAAAAAAAAAAAAAAAAAAAAAAATATATATATATATATATATATATATATATATATATATATGTCCTTGTAGGGTTAAGAGCGGATTACCCGTACATATATAGTCTATGGCCATTTTTAGAGTGGTTAACCTTTTATATGCCACAGTCAGTACATCAAATCAGCATTCCACAATGCAAATGTAGAGCACTACTGGGTTGTAATAGCGGTCATGGACCTAACAATGGTCACCAGATCTGCCATCTCTCTTATTTTATTTTTTTTTAATTGAAGCTTTATTTTTTTTTTTATTTATAACATCAATTACAGATCCCAATTTTTAAAAATATATAATAATGATAGTGTTTCCATTGAATAAATTCCATACAAAATCCATAAAAATTCAATACCCCCTCCAAGTGACTGGCCAGGAAAACAAAATTAATACCAGAAAAAGCACCTCTTTACCCATACATCATCTTGATGGGACCTTCTGAATTTTATTTTTTCATAATCCCTAATTTTTATTACCAAATTCCATTTCACCTTAGCAGGTCTTCCATCTTAGTTCACCTGTATTGCAGTGTGTTATACTTGTCAGTGTAACACTGACAGACATCCTATTACAATTATTGCAGTGTTTTATAAGCGTAATCAAGCAATTACATTATTTAGTTCCTGAGTGGGACAAAAAATGCAAAAACAAAATTGGTTAAAATATTTAGAAATATTAAAAACTAAAAACAGTAAAAAATATATAAAAATAATTACAAAAAACCCTTTCACCAATTTAGAATCCTTTATTACTTTATTTAGGTACACATAGAATATGACTACACCTACAATGAACCAAACTATAGGATTAACATGTTTTTTTTTAACTCAAATGGTGAACATCTTAAAAAACACCATAAAACAATAGCTGTTTATTGTTCACTTCAGCTTCCAAGAAAACTGAATAAAAATATAACCCAAAATGGAACTTACAAAAACATCTATCCATTCTTCAGAAAACAAGTCCTTAAATAGCTTATGAAAAATAAAAAAAGTTATGGCTCTCAGAATTTGGGAAAACAAAAATACATATTTTTTAGGTATTTTTATTATGAAAAAGTAATAAAAATGATGTCAAAGTATGCAAAAAAAAATGTTTGAATTTGCGGTAATCATTCTGACTAAAAAGTTAACATGTAATTTATACTACAAGGTGAATGGCGTAAAAACAAAACTGTGCCTTCAAAAATTGTAATTCATGCTACAAAAAATAAGTCCTTACACAACCACATAATGGGAAAAACAAAAATGTTATGGCTCTTGAGAAGCAGGGATAAAAAGCAAACCAAGAAACTTCTGTGTCCTGATGGCAAAAATAAGCTGTATCCTTAAGGGGTTAAAATGATCAAGAACAAAAATTTAACATAAAATCTGTCTACACTTAAAAAAAACACATCGATGTTATTTCTTTCTCTTTTATGATCTAATTCTTTAATCTAATTATTTTAATAATTTGTTTCTAATGTTTAACGTCCATTTCTAGGCTTTGTTGTGCCTTTAAACAATCAATGCTCCATAAATAGATTAAATAGCCTGTAAACAAGAGCTGCATCACCACCTAGTGGTCATGTGTAGTATATTTTTGTTTGTTTTTGATACTTATACCAGGACATTGTTAACACTTTAACGGGAACCTATCACAACAAACATACAGTGCTATCTAATGGCAGAATGTTGTAGATAAGGAGGAGCTGATCAGGTTGATATAAGATTTGTGGAAAGAAGGGTGGGTCCACACTTGCACCCGGAGTCCGTCCGCCGTGAATCCTGCATGTCCGACTTTGTTTCCGACGAAAAAAAACGGCTTCGCGGTGCAGAGGGTGTAAGCGCACACCAGCGCAATGCGTTAAAAACCCATTCAAGTGAATGGTTTTTTAAGCAAACCGTCTTAAACCTTTCCCTATCCAATCCCAATGCTTTTTTCCGACATTTAGATCGGATTCACGGCGGACGGACTCCAGGCGCAAGTATGAACTCACCCTAACAAGTATAACTTGTAATATATTGATTGAAATTCCAGCTCTTTCTATGCTTAAAAGTGTAATTCCCAATCATTTTATTTTTTTTGTTTGGTGATCATTTTTGTAATATACTTAATTAGCCTATCTAACTTTCTTTTAATAGAAAACAGGCCACTTCAAATGGTTGCATCTCCATTTTATACAACCTAGAAAAATTAGATTCTTAGCTTTCATATGCTAGCAAGACTAGCAGTACTAGCTATAAAATAACCTGAGCTAACCTGTTCCATAACATAGTACTGAAAGATGGTGATACATTTTATGGTTACAGATTCCAGCCTGTTTTTCTTTTCTCATTTAATTCCTAGATCCACAACTTTTTACATTTTTCCACTGAAGTACAGTAGTTGTATGAGGGCTTTTATTTTTGAAGTATGAGTAGTTATTAGTACTATTCTGGGCTGCATAGAATTTATGGAATATTTTTAATGTATTTAAAATATAGCAAATTTAGCAAACAAAAAATAATTTTTTTTAAAGTCCATATAAAGGTCAACCACAAGGCTCCTATGGTTGATTGCATGGGGCACACCTCCTGAACCTGCACGATCATCATGTCATAACTGTATACTACATCATGGTGCTTTAAGGTATGGCAATATATGATGTACAGTTATGTCCTGGTGTGTTAAGGGATTAACAATGAACAGGGGTACACATACAGAACATGTTGCTGTTATGGAGCCCTTGGAAAGAGGGCCCGCTAGTAGGTCCCCGTTCTCTTTTTCTAATGAGTAGCAAAATTATGTTCAGATGGATGTGGATAGCACCCCCAGTCGGTGCGGAGTAGGGTCCCAACCCTTAGCTTGTCAAAGATAGACTCCGTACAATAGAGGTTTGAAAATGGTGAGCTCTGCTTTATTTGTTCCCAAACGCAATGTGTAGAGTATAATTGTAATCGTGACGTTTCGGTCTAATCGACCTTCATCAGACTCTACAATAACAATAAACATACAGTGACTTATATGAAAAATGTGAAAAAACAACATGTAGCATATACAACAGTATATATACACATGAACAATATACATAAATATACATAAGTCGCATCATATTTAATATAAGACAATAGAAGAGACATTATATCATGGCGTAGGTGGCAGCCTGGAGTAACCATGCATCAATCAGATGTAATATGAATTACAGCCAAAATATACAGAGCAGAGCAAGTGTCGATAATATTACTACGTGATAAGTCAAGGGTAAATATAGTGAAGATAGAGAGAAATGTGTCAGACTTATAATGATAGTCCATCTATGCCCAATAGATATAAGCTAGTAACGGTATACACTTACAGCTGCTAGATGGCCAGCTCAAATAGAGAAATAAGTAACAATAAAGGTTACAAGTACTGTAGTAAACCCACCTTGCAATATAATGTGAAAGTAGAAATCAATTTCCAGTTGATCTGAGCGCATGGGATACCATTCACATTACATCTCATTGATGCATGGTTACTCCAGGCTGCCACCTACGCCATGATATAATGTCTCTTCTATTGTCTTATATTAAATATGATGCGACTTATGTATATTTATGTATATTGTTCATGTGTATATATACTGTTGTATATGCTACATGTTGTTTTTTCACATTTTTCATATAAGTCACTGTATGTTTATTGTTATTGTAGAGTCTGATGAAGGTCGATTAGACCGAAACGTCACGATTACAATTATACTCTACACATTGCGTTTGGGAACAAATAAAGCAGAGCTCACCATTTTCAAACCTCTGTTGTACGGAGTCTACTATCTTTGAAAAATTATGTTCAGGACTCCTCTCTCTGGAGAAGCTGTATTGATCTATTTAGTTCTGTGTAGTTACAATTTTTGTGTTATTTTGTAGCTTGCATGTTGGATTTTTATTACAAAGACTGAATTTCAGAAAATTAAGCAAATTACATATATATTTTTTTAGGAGAACCAGAATCGACAGATGAATTGCAGAAGGAGGCGTACTGTGAGTATTTCATTTCATTATTTATTTTTTTGGTAAATATGTGTGCTTAGCTCTGCCCTCTGTTGGTAACATATAGTACATACACATATCCGAAAGTGGTCAATAGCACTTTGGTCGTTGAATAAGTTATAATCATTAACAAAAATACTCTGTCCAGAATTTTAAAAACAAAACTGCTTTAATCTAAAAACAGTGTCATTATGTTCCATAGGTGATATGTGGTATTGCAGCTCATTTCCATTATCTCCAATAGAGCTGCACTGCAATGTTCATTCAAGCTATGGACTGATATGGCCCTGTTTTTGAAAAATAAGAGCCATGTTTACTAGAATAACCCATTAAGACTAGTCAGTTTTTATGGTTTTATATGATTCATACAGCTGGAGTTTGGATCTAGTGGATCCTCAGCAAGTCTGAATTCGATCACATGAGAAAAAATTTAGTAGAACTAGTAATTTATTAATTTAAACTTGCAAGCGTGTGTATACAGTAAAGACCGCCCACTCGATGTCTATAATGGAGTCATTTATATTTTTCAGCTATATTTTTCAATATCACATGGCTGTACATTGCCTGATGTACAGCTGAAAATTCGCAGGATGCGAATTATACAGTGCACGCTCTGTACAGACACTGAACAATCAGGGATTGCTGGGAGACTTTAGCTCCAAATCTACAGGATTGTGACTTTAGTCTTTATATATATACAGCATAATTGACAAGTCTTTTCTCAGTAGTATCTGCTCATTCAGGTGACCATCAGGTTTATAACCCATCTTCATACTTAAAAAAAAAAAAAAAAAATATTCCCATGTAAACTGTATCAAAGAATATTGATTGCGAATATAGATAAGTCTGACCAAAGAAAGATAAATAAAGAAGGTAACTGGATATTTTTTGATTTTTGTAGGCAAGTGTTTCTCACCCTAAGGTCACACAGTAAACCTTCAAGAACTAACACTGGGTAAGTATAAGAATACAGCCAGACCCTTCAGGTTTTTTTTTAATATTGAGAATTGAGTGTTGCTAATACTCTTATGCTAGGGTCACACTACCATTCGTCTGTCTGTCGATCGGGACCCGAAAGAAGGAGAGCCTGTCCGCTTTAGAGTGGTTACCCGCGGACGCCCGCAAACCCCATAGACTATATTTGGGGGGTGTCCATTGGCTTTCCGACAGTTTTATACTGAAATCGGCAGAGAGAATAGTCCTTCTTGCAGGACTTTTCTCTCCGACGATTTTAGGTGGAATCTACGCGGACTACAGAGACTCCAACGCAGATGTGAACCTAGCCTTAGTTGTCATTTTATCACATCAATCCCAACCTTCCTAATCTCTAAACCATGAACGTGGAACTGAAATTAAAGGGGGTTTCCTAGATATTTAAATTTGTAGACAATTAAAAGTTAAACATTGGCAAATTCAAATAAAAATTTTGCTATTGAGTTTTTTTAGATTTTCTCTAACCATCTTAGTGGTGACAGTCTGTTGCCTTGATTGGTTGCCAATGGATACAAACATGAATGCAGGAACTTTCCACCCATCCATGGTTTCTTTATTTTGGCCAGGTCTTCTTCTTTGGCATGTCCGTGCCTAATAACTAGAGATGGACAAACTTCTGAAGATTTATTTAGTTTGGGTAGTTCGGTCCAAGGATTAGTTTCGGGTCAAATAAGTTTGGTATGAATCAGAGCTTAAATTGCTCTCAGGGCTCCTAGGAACCTACCTATCCATATTATTAGCTCTCTAAGGCCAGCACAAGCCAAGTTATGGCAAGGTGACAGTGACATGTATGCCTATGGAAAAATGGATGGTAAGCAGTGGATACAAACTCCCAATGTAACCATACACTGCGCTGACACTCACTTGTACACATTTTGATATTTAAAACACTCCAAAAATCACACTTTTTTAGGAAAATATGCTTGACCGTAGCTTTTTATACACATATGGAGGTTACATTGCAAAAAGCAATGATTTTATATAAAAATTAGCCCATTTTGATTACCTTTAAGAACTACTTGTTATTTGGGAGACAAATTTGTGGCTGTGTGCCTAGTTAGAAATTGATGAAGGCTTTTCAAAATAAAAAAAAATCCTTTCTGGGGGCAGAAAAACACATAAACATTGAGTCAGTATTGGAAGAAGAAAAGCTGTTTTTATTATTATTATTATTATTATTATTATTATTATTATTATTATTATTATTATTATGCCAACAGTGTGACAGTGGCAACTACAGAATTTGAAGAAAAATATTTGACACACTGTCAGCGTGCCTGCCACTTCAAAAGTGAAGTGATAAAGAATTGATTTTTATAACAAAAAAAACTTTATGGGAGCAGATGCAGCACCAGTGAGTGACAATTACAGAATTTGAATAAAAAAGCTAGGATATCTTCTGAAATTGAAAGGATTCTATGACCCCAAGAACAACACTTGGGATGCAGAAAAGAATCTAGATTTTCCTGCTGGTAATCCCTGTATTGGAGCACATGTCACATCAACATTGTGTTGGCGGAGTGACAATTTCCAGAATTTCAAGAAAAATTTGTGGCACTCTGAGCATGCCTGACCTGCCAACTGAAAAAGCTATAATATCTTCTGAAATGGAAAGGATTCTATGACCCTGAGAACAGCACTTGGGAGGCAGAAAAGAACCGGATTATCCTGTCAGTTATCCCAGTATAGGAGCACATGTGGCACCGAATTTTATGAAAAATTAGTGGCACATCATCAGTGTATCTACCAGTTATATCACCAAAAATGACCCTTTATGAGGCACATGCGGCACCAAGTAGTGACAATTTAAAGAATTTCAAGAACAATTTGAGGCACACCATCAATGTACCTAGCCTGCCAGCTGAAAAAGCTGGACTACCTTCCTAAAGTGATCATGTACAGCAGCCACTAACTCCCCTGCTCCATAACTCTCCCTGCACTTTAGGTTCCTTGTGTAAGAAAAGTGCATTACAAATGTTTGTCGTTGTCATTGGTAGCACCACCTAGTGAAGATAACCACTTTAACATGACTTGTAACATGACTAAGATATTAGCCATGCCAATCGCCATCCATCCAATGGTTTGGAATATATGCTGAGATTAAAGGGGTATTATATTGATTTCCCAGTGTTCACATTTTCAGAACACTTTTAACAAAAAATTTTTTAAAGCTAGATTTCCTTGTTTTAAACAGGAGGTGGTTTTGGAGAAACGGGAATACCTGGAAGCTGGATCCTAAAGGACTGGAGTAAGTCAACTGAAATTTCACTAATGACTAAAAATGTGCGATTAACACTGATAGACTGTGATTGATTTCCTGGTGTGTAAACATAATGTTCTGAAACAGAAAGGAAAAAATATGTATCTAATTTATAGTCTATGAACCCTTTCCTGTCATTTGCTGTAATAGTATGTTGGATTTCGGGTCTTTAATTATTGCAGCCACTCAGGAGCTGTATCATACAGTGGAGACCTGGCGGCAATGCCCACAATAAGTGCCCGCATTGACAGGCATTAACCTCCCTGATGCCTCCGTCAAAGCTTACCGAGGTGCCATTTTCTCAACAGAACAAGATCAATTGGCAGCGATCCATTTCCATGAGTCCCAGACTTGTCTAGCATACACTTCTATTGCAGGCTGCTCTATTCAGCCTATAATTGAAGTGCTGCGAATTTACAATGCATTGCAATGGGTTAGAATTGCAATGCATTGTATTATTGTATGATTGAACTGCTGGAGTTCAAGACCTCTTGGGGGTGTAAAAATTAGTTAAAAAAAAGGTAAAAAAAAATATGAAAATTAAAAAAAGAAATAAGAATTAAAATAATCCCCCTTTCCCTAGAACATCTATAAAAGTACTGAAATAAAGTGAAATATATATACATTTGTCCAAAATTTCCCTGTCTACAAACTATTTTTCTCATATGGTGAATACCTTAGGGGGGATAAAAATCAAAAGAGCCGAACCACCATTTTTTTGCTGTTTCACCACCCATACAAATTTGGATAAAAAAGCAATCAAAGCAATGGACATTCCCCAAATTGGTATAAAAAGTACATCTGGACCCACAACAAATGGCTTATGCGTTACAGTACATGAAAATTTTAAAAAGTTAGAATGTGTTAGAATATAACAACTCCAAAAATCTTTTTTTTTTCGCAAATTTTGGATTTTTTTTAAAGAGGTTAAAATGTACAGAAAACTCTCAAAATATTTCTGTAATTGTATCAACCCATAGAACACAGATGACATATCATATTGGCTGCACAGTTAGCGCCATATAGCTAAAGCCTGTAAGAATGTTGCACAAATGCGGTTTTTCATCAATTCCACCTGAATCCACCGCAAAAATGGAGTCCTGCAAATAGAAAAATAAAAAAGTTATGGCTTTTGGAAGGCAGGGGGGACAAAAATGAAAATCGAAAAATGCCCGCAACAGGAAGGGGTTAACAATTCTAAATAAAAATAGTAATTACAAAAAATGATAAAATAAAAATTTATACAATAAATGAGAAAAATAAAAAGAAAATACTAACTGGAGTGAAAAAGTTGATAAAAGATTTATATTTTTTAATTAATACAGGTGAATTTCCTGAAGCACTGGATGTACAAGAGGTGATTCCACAAATACTAAGTGAGTGTTTTTGTGTAAAAAGACTAAACAAAGTTAAATGTAACAGATTATTGTAAAAATTTTGACTTGTTACTTTATTAATTGCATAATTTACTAAGCAAAATTACATTCTAGGTCCCCCAAAATATTAGTAAATTTTATTTTGCTGCCTACCACAAAAAGTGAAATGGCTAAGAGGAAATATAAATGATCCACATTTATTTTAAAGGTGTAGGCCACATTATTGGAATATGTGTACATTCAGAAGGTAGCATAGCCAAGAGAAGCAAATCCCACTAAATGTACTATAGTACTGTGATAAATTGTATCCAATATTTACCATTTTTATTATTATAATGTTTTTAAATTCCAACAGATGGACTGCTAAGAATACCAAATCTATCATCATGGATTAGGTACAAAATGGGTGAGTATTTTAATTAGTATCTGAGATCATCACCGATCCACATATTGACCATGATGCTCAGACACAGTGCCATATGCACATTTTTGGAATTGTCTTGTATGATAACACAATATCATTGATTTGAATCTGCCTCATTCATTCTGCTGATTGAAGTTGGTCACGGATATCAGGTCCCTACTGCTTAAATAATGAAGCAATATGCTGTACTGCTCAGAAGCTACTTCTTCTCATGAAAAGCCTGCTCTCATAAGTTGTCCCCCTAATAACTTTGAGGCTAAGGCTCCACATAGCAAACAGCAGCCAAAAAGCGATGCAAAAAAAACACAAATAAAAGAGGGAACTGTGCTGCTGCTTACATCCAAGACATTGCTGTAGTCTAGACTAGTAAAAAACCACTGGGCCTTGGTATGTTGCATTAACCCTTCCACTGCCCTTTACTAGGAATCTTAAACTTAACAATTTATATACTGTACATCACCACATATTTTTACATTAAGCCCTTCACTGCCAAATACCACCAATATACTATAAAAGACTATATGGTTAAGTATTGGCTGATACCCTGCTTTTTCCAGGACCCATGGCAGTGGCTACCAGAACAATAATAGGGGGGTTGTGTTAATCTTTTTACTCTTAAAAACTAAGCCTCCCCTTAGCAATACACAGCTGACAATCAGATAGCTGGCCATTACTATAATGGGAAAAAAAGCATTAAAAAATACACAAAGACAAGATCTTTTTAATTGAAATAAAACCTCTACTACACAACCCAACTACAATATACTTAACTAAAGTTGTCTTCTGCCTTGTACTGTCATTTAATAGAAACTACAGGTCAATGACTTCTAATTTCTATCTGGCACATGGGACATCACAACTATAAATTGCTTTTTATCTTATAGGTTCTGCACCACAGTACATTAAACTAGTGCAGGGACTCTAGAGCAACATAGGAGTTCCTGCATTAACTGTGTGATCAGGGATTCTAGGAATTGCATTGAAAGTAGGCCAGTGACCTACTTTCTATGCGACTGGGAGTAACAGGATCACATTGAATTGGTGGAAGCAGTGGGAGTGAGAGGTGGTAGGCATTCATTTGCATTGCAGGACCAATGTTGCAGGTCCACATGATTTAAAATTGCAGGTGGATTGCACTAGTGTGATTTGCTGTTATGTTAATGACTGCTACATTTATATTCCTTACTGCTACTAAAATGTATATAAAGAAGTCAAGTTACACTACATTTTGTTTAAAGTGCAAGCTGAATTAACCCCCTTAGGCTAGGTTCACATGGAGGACTCTGCCACAGATTTGGCAGCAGATTCAGCCCCCGAATGCGTGTTGTACTCAGAGTGAACAGTAATGCACTTAGACCAAAACCCTAGTCCTGCTTGTCCAAAACTTCAGGGGATTAACAGGAATACCCCAGGATCTTGTTTCTGCAGGGAATCCCAGTGATCAGACCCCTAAAGCACTGTCGCTGGGCCCCTTTCCAATAAATGATAGCCCAGGGGAGATAACTAAAAATATAAAAAAATTATACTCTGTTCTCCTGGGCTTAGCATCCTCTACGGGGTTCTTACGGCCTGTGACTGAGGTCACACGGGTTACGCCGGTGAAATGACGGCATCGCGTATCACATGACAGCTGAGGCCCAATCACTGGCCCTAGCAGTGAAGTCTGGGGTGCGTGACCTCAGTTGCTAGGCAGAAGAAGACCAGGGAAGATGCTGAAGACAGCTGGACAGAGTGAGGATGCCCAGGAGAGGTGAGAGAAGGTGAGTATAAGTGTTGTTATTTTTAATCATTTCTCTTGGGCCTCTACTTATTATAATCTTGGGAGCATATAATACTGTTTGGGGGTCACTATGGAGCATGTAATACTGTGTGGAGACCGCTGTGGATCATATAATACTGTGTGGGAGACACTGTAGAGCATATAATACTGTGTGGGGTCACTGTGGAGCATATGATACTGTGTGGGGGCCACTGTGGGGCATATGATAATGTGTGGGGGCCACTGTGGAGCATATGATGCTGTGTGTGTGCCTCTGTGGAGCAAATAATACTATGTGGGGGCCACTGTGGAGCAAATAATACTATGTGGGGGCCACTGTGGAGCATATAATACTATGTGGGGGCCACTGTGGAGCATATAATACTGTGTGGGATCACTGTGGAGCATATGATACTGTGTGGGGGCCACTGTGGGGCATATGATACTGTGTGGGGGCCACTGTGGAGCATATGATGCTGTGTGTGGGCCTCTGTGGAGCAAATAATACTATGTGGGGGCCACTGTGGAGCAAATAATACTATGTGGGGGCCACTGTGGAGCATATAATACTATGTGGGGGCCACTGTGGAGCATATAATACTGTGTTGGAGCCACTGTGGAGCATATAATACTGTGGGGGGCCACTTTGGAGCATATTATACTGTGTGGGGGACACTGTGGAGCATATTATACTGTCCCAGTATTGTTTACATGCTGGGCGCTGCGCTGCTCACTCACCGTATTTTTGACAACCACAGTTGTGGGTACTAAAGCTATATCCCTTTCAAGTATCTGAGATATTGCTGCATTACCTGTAACCATCACTATCAAGAATTCACACTAGGGAGGGCGTAGGGGGCTCCAGTCAAAAGTTTGCACCGGAGCCCACAAGACTTTAGTTACGCCACTGCCCTAAAGGTAAGAAAATATAATCCTTTCAAGTTTTCTACATAAATCATTAGTTAAAACAGGAAACAAAATGATAAAAAAAATTATGATAAATGTAACCGAAGAGAAATAAAAAGAAAGTATATGAATGTTTTTGGCTTTAAATTTTCTAGGTGGATTACCTGAATTTCTTGGATTACTTCAAAAAGAACTGAGTGAGTATTTTTGTCAACAAAAATGTTTATTGATTTTTGTTTTGTAAAAATATTAAGCTCAAACATTTGCTGCCGTTTACAATCAATACATTTGATCTTTATTATTGTTCTTGAGTACCTATAAATGAAGGAATGATAAATTGGGATGAGTGAAGGGGTTTGTAATAAGTTTAGCCAAACCCCAAATTTCTAAAAATTTGGGGTTTGGCTAAACTGAACCACCCATGAACCACTACTATTTTCTTACTCTTTGGGCTTCTTGGTCTCCAGAATGATGTCAGTGGACCTGGGAAACCGCTGAGGCCCAATCACATGGGGAACACCAACATCATGATGCTTGCTACTAAACACTATGATGTCGGTGCATCGCAATCAAAGGCCTCAACTGTTCCCCGAGGTCTCAGTCATTCGGAAGGCGGGAAGAGGTCCGCAGACGTTGCCAAAGGACACCGGGGCAGAGCCCAGGGCAGGTAAGACTGATTGTTATATTTATGCACCTTACCTGGGCCTTTAAAGAAACCCCAGATTAGAATAATAATAGCTCCATTTCTGACTGAACAAGTTTGGACTGATCCTTTAAACCTGATCTTTAATCTATGAATTGAGACATTTTGACAGTTTTTTAAAATAAATTATTATAAAGATATAGGATAATATAATGAAAATGAGAAAACAACAGGGCAGAATGAAATAGTGATACAGAACTGATTGAGAATATTTGAAAAACCAAAAATCTATTTGCCCAACAAAAAACAAACACACTCTGTTATGAGGAAAGTAAGACATAAAGTTTGAATTTAAAGTTTTAGTTAATGTTTTCATCTTAAAATCACATAACTGGATTGCCTGTAATGCCTGGAGGTCCTGGGGAAATTCCAATATGGCCGAGTAAGTGTATTATTGGAATATATCTATGAGCTATGAATTAAGACATTTTGACAATTTTTTGAAGAAATTATTTTGAATGTATTGGATAATTATTGGAAATTAGAAAGCAACACGATACAATGGAAGGATGAGTGAAACAGAACTGATTGAGAATATTTAAAACACCAAAAATGTATCTGCCCCACAAAAAATCATACTCTGTTATGAGGAAGGTAAAGCATAAAATTTGAATTTAAAGTTTTAGTTAATGTTTTCATCTTTTTTTTTTAAACTCGGTTTATTGAACAATCGTACAACAAATTACACATCAATAGTACAAGCTTAAAAAGGAATAACAAAGGACAGATTCTAAAAGTTGTACTAAGACATATCAGAAACTAGACAAAAAGAACCAAAACAGTGCTGCATAGTCCATGTTAGATGTAAATATCAGATACAAATCGTCCAGGAGAGAATCCAGGCAAGGGAGCCGAAAGAAACACAGAGTCCAAATCAACCTGTAGGGAGCAAAGGCATATACAAAAACCCCACACATATACAAACAAGATATCCTAATAAATACTTCCTATGGCGGAACTCCAGGGAGACTCAGTAGATAATAAGGAAAATACTATACAACTCAAACTGGACACTCCTTCCTGCGTCTAAGCAGTGAGTGTGCGCAGGGCATTACAAAATGATGGGGCTGTGTATAGAGTCAGAGGTGAGTCACACCAAGAGCCCCAAACCTTCCGAAATTTTTCAGGGCAACCTCTGCCTTTATATACTATTTTATTATATGGGATGATGGAATTTACCAATTTCCTCCACATGGATAGGGAGGAGGGGCGAGGATCCATCCAGCGCAAGGCAATAGCCTTCCTGGCTAGGAAAAGGGATTCTCGCAGAAAGATGCGTGTATGATGGGGCCATATTTCCTCATCCAGGATACCAAACAGACAAATTTCAGGTGAACATGGAATTGGGGTCCCCAGTATGTCTGATAATAAGTTCACAACCTCAGTCCAAAATGCTTTAATTATAGGACACTCCCATATCATATGCCAAAAATTACAATATCTAGCAGTGCACCGTAAACATCCAGGATGTTGTAGCCGTCCCATTTTATGCAGACGTGCAGGGGTCAAGTAACTTTGATTCAAAATGTTTACTTGTATAAGCTTATTATTAGCGGCTGGGGAGACAAACTGTGCCGACTCCAAAAGGTCAGAAAATGTCTCGTCTGTGAGAGCAGGGATAAGAGTGCGCCATTTCGTTAGAGCCGGAGCTTCCAGACGAGACATCCTGACCTGTATAAGATGGGCATACAATGCTGAGATAAGACCCTGGGAACCTTGAGACCTGAGCACCCCTATAAGGGGATATGTGGAAATGCTGAAAGCCGGTGGAGGAAACTGTGTGGACATGGCGTGTCTAATTTGGAGAAACCTGAAAAATTGGGTTCGAGGGATACCAAATTGGGTACTCAAAGAGTCGAAAGAGCGGAATACGCCCTGATCATAAATATCAGCCAGGGACGTAACTCCAAACTGTTTCCAACTCCGTGCATCCGGAAGGGCATATAATTCGGTCAAACCTGGGTTATCCCATATCGGAGTTTCAGTAGGGACTCCAGTATAAGCCGCCACCCGCCTAGCTCGCTGCCAGACCTGTATTGCCAATGTATGGATTGGGAGCAAGCTACCTCTATACAGGTGTGGGTGTTCCAAAACCGGCCATAAGTTGGATATATGTAGATGATATGCTAGATGTGCCTCAGGGCCAGGCAGAGGATCCGCCAACAACCAGGACCTAAGATATCGAAGTTGACCAGCAAGATAATATAAAAATATATCAGGAAGAGCCATCCCGCCCATAGCTTTATGCCGCTGCAATGTGGAGAAACGTAATTTAGACCTCGAACTGCCCCATATAAAGGGAATAAGTATGGAATCCGATTGCTTAAAGAACTTCTGTGGTACTGACACAGCCACATGTTCTAAAATATACAAACATTTGGGGAGGACCACCATTTTAATAAGATTAATCCGCCCTGCAACGGACAGGGGTAAAGCCCCCCACACCCTAAATTTAGCCTGAAAATGACCAAGCAGTGGATTTATATTTAAACTCAGGAATTGTCTATGATCATTGGAAATATGGATCCCTAAGTATTTACAGGCATCTACAACCTTCAGGCCACAAATATATTCTCCCATATTTCCCAGTGATTGTCTAAAAAGGGGCATATATGATGATTTGGCCCAATTTATCCATAGACCAGAGTATATACCAAATTTATCGATTATTGCCATAGCTCTAGGGAGTGTATGAGGAGGGTCAGACATAAATAATAGGAGGTCGTCTGCATAAAGGGCTGTCCGTTCCTCCTTAGTGCCAATAATCACTCCCTTGTAAACCGGGTCTGTCCTAAGGATAATAGCAAGAGGCTCTATCGCCAATGCAAAGAGTAATGGAGACAACGGACATCCCTGGCGAGTTCCCCTAGAGAGAGTGAAATACGGGGATAACGCACCATTAATGGAGAGTGCGGCTCTAGGGGACTGATAAAGGAGCATAATCCAAGCAATAAACAATTCCCCAAAACCGAAACACCTCAGAACCTGAAGCAAAAATGGCCATTCCACCGAATCAAATGCCTTAGTGGCATCAAGGGAAGCCACCGCCCAATCCTGTTTAAGAGCAGCCCCTATCTGAGAAACCACCTGGACCCGTCTAAGGTTATCAGAAGTAGATTTGCCGGGCATGAAGCCCATTTGGTCTGAGTGAATTAAATCCAAAACCACAGTATTCAACCTCTTAGCGAGAATTTTAGTAAGTAATTTATAATCGATGTTAAGGAGAGAAATAGGTCTATATGACCCACAATCCAACAGATCCCTATCTGGTTTAAGAAGGAGAACAATATTAGCATCATAGAAGGAATCCGGCAGAGTGCGGGCCACAAACGCATCTTGATAACATTTCAATAAGACAGGGAGCAGTTTATCCTGATATTGTACACATACCTCAACCGGAATACCATCCGGGCCCGGTGATTTCCCTTTGGCCATGTCCACCAATGCATCAGATAATTCCTCCAGTCTAAGGGGAGAGTCCAGAAACTCCTGTTGTTCATTTGTCAGGGTTGGAAAGGAAACATCTGCCAAATACTGGACAATATCCTGAGTAGGTGCATGTAACTGAGATTGGTAGAGGGTCGAGAAATATTGATGAAAACGGTCACGGATGGCCGCACTATCAGACAGGGCATCCCCATCCATCGAATTAATCCTCAAAATTGCTGGAGAGGCTGTGTTGTAATGGATAAGATGGGCTAAAAGGCTACTAGACTGATTACCCAACTCATAAAATCGTTGTTTAGTGAAAAATTGAGACCTGCGGGCCTTTTCATGTAGAACATGTAGATATTGCCTACCCAGTTGAAGCCACTCAGTTCTGGAGTCATCAGTAGGATTAGCTATATACGCGGCTTCCAACAATGCACATTTTTCAGCTAAGTCTCTCTCAAGGGAAGACGATTCTCTTTTAATGTATGAAATAGAGGATTTGAGACATCTCCTCAAATATGCTTTCATAGTTTCCCATAAGATAGTAGGTGTGGCGGTAGGGGAATTAATATCTAAGAAGGCTTGCAACTGATCCGGAATACGGTCATGCACTGCTATCAGCTTGAGCCAAAAGGGGTGAATACGCCAGTTATGAGAAGGTCTAGAGAGGTCAGTATCCCCAAATTCCAGCAGCAAGGGAGAATGGTCAGACGTTGCCCTGGGCAAATATGAGATGTTAAGCAAAAGGGAACATGCCTTAATATTGCCTAGTGCATGATCAATACGGGACAGAGAGTGATGAGTGGCAGAATGACAGGAGAACACCAGGGCCTGTGGATATTTAAGACGCCAGAGATCATGCCAACCCATTTCCTGTACAAGCTGGGCCAGGGGGGTAGGGTGAGCACCAGAAGGGGCAGGAGCACCTACATTTAATCTATCTAGGGAAGCATCCATTAATTTATTAAGATCCCCCATGCAAACCACTGTAGCGGCAGGAAATTTAGCCGCAAAGTGGGCTGCTTCATGTAAAACTGAAAAGTCACATGCAGGTGGCAAATAAAGTCCTAGGATGACATAAAGTTTAGACTCTATCCAGGCCTGCACAAACACATAACGCCCATCAGGGTCCCTAACAGTGAGGCCCGGCTCCCAGCGGAGCCTGCGGTGAACCAGGAGGGACACCCCTCTAGAGAAAGAAGTATGAGTGGAGTGCAGGGCCCACTGGACCCAGGGTTTTTGTAAGTATCTGGTCGTATCAGGTGCTAGATGTGTCTCCTGCAAGCACACCAAATCAGGGTTGTATTGTCTAAGGTGGGAAAAAATAGTAGAGCGTTTCTTCACACCGCCCATACCCCGTATATTCCAAGAGCATACTTTAAGGGTCGCCATAACACCATACAATCACATTATACATTAAGAATGAGGGGTTCCCCCCGACCCCCACCATTAACCTCCCCACCGGACCGTTAAACCGAAAAAAGGACTTGCAGCAATAATTCAACCAAAACTGGAAACCCATAAGGGGCATTCCAACTATTAGTGAGGAGTCTAAGATTGCTCCTACACAATACATGGCACTTGGTAAATGGGGGAAGTAGTGCACCCAAGATGGTATGGTAATAGGGCACTATCTTCAAACTAAAAAGCACAAGCAATAAACTATCACTATAATGTGAATCTCCAAAGGGACCCTAAACAGAAAAATTCTTGGCCGGTGCCCATGGGGCAGCCAAACACCCATCATATGAAAAGTCCATAGGCAACAGCAAGCAATAATAACAGTCATTAGTGGGGGCTGGGCCACAGGGGGCCCCCCCACCAGTCATCATATACCCTGTTACCATCTGGGAGGTCGAGGCAGTAGGTTCAGCCAGTCTTCCGCCTCCTGCGGGGATGTGAAGAAAATAACCCTCACCTCATAGATCACACGGAGTCGTGCAGGATAAGCCATGGAGTAATGAATGGAACTTTCCCGCAGTCGACGCTTGACATTGACGAAAGTGGCACGAGTCTTCTGTAGTGCCGCAGAAAAGTCGGGAAAAATGGAGATGGATGAACTGTTGAATTTAATCTCTCCAAGTTGACGTGCTGCCCGCAGCGCTGCATCTCGATCCCCACTGCTGAGAAGACGGGCCAACAGCGGCTTCGGAGGGGCACCCTGAGGGGGCGGTCTGGCAGGAACTCGATGGGCCCTTTCCACGGCAAAGGCAGGAGAAAATTTGGCCTCCGGTAGGGTTTCCTTCAACCACCTCTCCATAAACTCACACGGATTAGCTCCTTCTGACCGTTCCGGCAAGCCAAGAATGTGCAGGTTGTTGCGACGGAGTCTGTTCTCAAGATCATCCGCTCTCTGCATCCACAACTCAGCCGATCTCTCCAGTGCAGTAAGCCTCGCCGGTCCTGGGGCTGAATTATCCTCTAAGAGAGAGATGCGATCCTCCACCTCCTACACTCGACCCCGTAAGGTCTGAAAATCTTGACGCAAAAGGCCCACATCAATCTTGACTTCCTCAATTTTACATGTGAGGGACGAGGTGCTGGACTGGATCGCCTCAAGCAACCGAGTCGTGACCTGTCGCAACGTGGGCTCCGCGTCCTCAGCAGGAGATGCCGCCGACGGTGGATCCAGTGCCGGCGGGCTGCGCTGCGGCTGCTCCCTGGCAAATCCCCGGAGACGCTCAGAAGCCGATCCTTTAGACTGGCGACTCATGGCAAGACAACAACAGTGACCACCAAGCAGCCAGTAGGTAGTATCAGAGGATTAGGATGCAGTACTCAATAGCCAGATAAATCAGCCAATAGGTGTTATCAGAGAGTAAGGTTATATCGGTATCCACCATGCAGCCAACAGGTGTTATCAGAGGGACGGCCCCCAGCAGTGTCCACAATGCGGCCAATAGATAGTAGCAGAGGATCAGGATACAGTATTGACTTGCCAGACAAAACAGCGAATAGGTGCCATCCGAGAGTCAGTCTGCAACAGCATCCACCACACGGCCAGTAGGTGTTATCAGAGGAGCAGCTCCCAGCAGCGTCCACGATGTAGCCAATAGACAGCCACAGAGGGTCAGGATACAGTACTCACTCGCCAGACAAAGCAGCCAATAGGTGTTATCAGAGGGTCAGGCTATAGCGGCATCCACCATGCAGCCAACAGGTGTTATCAGAGGGACGGCCCCCAGCAGTGTCCACGATGCGGCCAATAGATAGTAACAGAGGATCAGGATACAGTACTCACTCGCCAGACAAAGCAGCCAATAGGTGTTATCAGAGGGTCAGTCCATAGTGGCATCTACCATGCTGGCCAGTAGGTGTTATCAGAGGGATTGTATCTAGCAATGTCCACAATACAGCCTGTAGATAGTAGCAGAGGACCAAGATATGGCACATCAGCTGCCAGGAGGTGTTATCAGAGGGCCAGTTTGTTTCTGTGGGTAGGTACCCCAAAGTAGAGGCCCAGGGCACCCAGGCCGGCAGCCCCAGTCCCCCGTCACCCAGCACTCCACCGCAGATCCACAGCAGAGCCCAGGCAAGCTACACAGCCGGTCACCGCAGGCCCCACCACGTGGGCAAGATGGCCGCCGCAGCTCACCGCCCGCACGGATCTCCACCGCCCGGCACAGCCGCCGCGATGTTCAGGACAGCCACCGGACCGAAGACCCGCGCAGGAGAAGCGCAGGTGAAGATGGGGTGTTCAGCGGTCACCAGAGCCCGGACACAAGCAGGATATCGGCAGGATTATAGGAGTCCTCGTCGGAGCTCAGCTCACATGCTGCCGCTCCGTACTCGCGCTAGCCACGCCCCCCCAATGTTTTCATCTTTAAATAACATAGGTGGATTGCCTGTAGTGCCTGGAGGTCCTGAGGAAATTCCAATAGGTCCGAGTAAGTGTTTTATTGAAACATATCTATAACCTATAAAAGTGATATATATAGAAAAATGTTTTATGGGAGTTTTTTGTATAATATAAAAGCATTTACCAGTCAACATGGCACAATATAAAGGTGAAAGGAACAAAACTATTTCATAATATTAAACAAATATTCTATTTAACCCTAAAAAAAGAATTTGAATTATGTGGAAAGAAAATTATAAAAATGTTATAATAATGATCATTTCAATCTAAAGCTTTAGATTATATATATATATATATATATATATATATATATATATATATATATATCTTTGACTTGTATTGGTGGATACCCTGTAGTTCCTGGAGGTTATGGAGAAATCCCAATAGGGCCAAGTAAGTGTTTTATTTAAAAATATCTATAAGCTATGAATTCAGACATTTTGACAGTTTTTAAAGAAGTTATTATAAAGATATTGGATAATGTAATGGAAATAAGAAAACAACAGGGCAGAATGAAAGAATGAGTGATTCAGAACTGATTGATGCTGGGTTCACACCTGCGCTTGCACTATGTTCGGGGATTCTGTTCCCCTCTCCACATCTCCCTCATAGGACATATCACGGCGGTCAAGATGACCCTCCTCCCGAAACTCCTCTACTACTTCGAGACACTTCCAGTGGCGATTCCACACTGTGAGCTGCAGTCCTTCCAAAAAGCAATTTTCCAGTTTATCTGGAACGCCAAACACCATCATATCCCTCGTTCTGTGAGCCTCCCTGTCAAGGCTGAGGGGGTGCTAGAAGTCCTGCACATTCTGCACTATTATTGGGTGGCACACCTGAGAGTTATTCCATTTTGGGCTGCATCCCAAGCCTACGCCAAATGGGTTGAAATTGAGAAATTGTGGTTAGCCCTTGTGCACCTCAATGCTTTCCTGTGGTCCCACTGCTCCCCCTCACTTGCCACCCCCCTCTTGGGGCCTTTTCGTTTTACATGGGCTATATGGCTCACCTGCTCTAAGCTATTCCCCCTGGCCTCCCGTTGCTCCTCTATGGTCTCATTCCTGTATAATCCACTCCTCCCGGGGGGGACTGTCTCCTGCTATGGTGCGCCCATGGAGCAGCTTGGGTCTGTTCCATATTGCAGATTTGGTTGATCCTTCGACACTAGAGCTCTGGCCCTTTGATTACTTCACTTCAGTCCTACGCATGCCTGTGACTGAATGGTTCCACTACTAGCAAATAACTCATTTTGCCCTAGCTCAGTTTGGATCCCCACGGGTCTCGCTACCCATGGCCTTTGAGAGACTGTGCCGAGCTGGCACCTCTACCAGGGGGTTCATAACCAGTATATATAGGCTCCTATCTTCCCCTGAGGGGCGACCCCTCCCGCCTCATAAGTATATGGTTAAGTGGGCTGAAGCTCTGGATAGGCAGATCTCACCCGGGCAGTGGCAGATCATTTGGTCCCGAGCGGCTAAGTCCTTGTCCTGCGTCATATTTCGTGAAACTCAATATAAAATGCTGATGCACTGGTACCATATGCCAGCTCTGCTCCACACCCTTAATCCTACTGTTTCCTCCTCATGTTGGCGCTGCCAGGCCTCGTTGGGCACTGTGTACCATTATTTTGGGACTGCCCCATTCTCCGCCCTTTTTGGACGGAAGTTAAACTCCTTACTGATGCCCTATTTGTGCAGGGAGTTCCGTTAAACCCTCTTACTTACCTACTCAATTTGCCTCCCAGACACTTAAGCAAAAAAGGAGTATAAGCTGTTCCTCTTCCTGTGTACTGAGGCAAAGACCCTTGTTGCCCTACATTGGAAGGAGGTGCTCCCTCCCACAGGGTCTGAGTTAATTGCCCGCATGAAAGATGTCCGTAGCCTTGAGTTCCTGACTGCAACTCTCAACCACACAATAGAAGCATTTGATGCCATCTGGTCGCACTGGGACACCTACTGTATGCTACATGGTCTATGATATCTGTTCATCCTATCCCTTTCTCCTCCCCCTTCCCCTGTCTTTTGACTGTAGTTGTTTGTCCCCTTACTGATCCTTGTTATCTTTGTATACAATTTATACTTTCAGATTGTTATACCACATGTTGTGGCTTATTTTCTCCTCTTCTTGGTTGATGTATATTATATTGTAAAATTCTTTAATAAAAATCACCGTTAAAAAAACAAGAAAGCAACAAGTCAAAATGGAAAAATGAGTGAAACATAACTGCTTGAGAATATTTGCAACACCAAAAATCTTTTTGCCCCACAAAAAAATCATACTCTGCTATGAGGAAAGTAAAATATAAAATTTGAATTGAAAACTAGTTAATATTTTGATCTTTAAATCACATAGGTGGATTGCCTGTTGTGCCTGGAGGTCCTGGGGAACTTCCGATAGGGCCAAGTATGTATGTTATTGGAACACATCTATGACCTAAAAAAGTGGAATATGTTAAAAAATGTTTGATGAAAGTATCTTGTAAAATACCATAGCATTTACCAGACAACATGGCAGAATGGAAGGATAAATGGAAATAAACAATTTCAGAACATTAAACAAATATTATATTTGACTCTAAAAAATGAAGAAATTATATTATGAGGAAAGACAAATATAAAATTATTATAATTATGATCATTTTAACCTAAATTTAAAGAACATTTTTTTTTATCTTTGATTTGTATAGGTGGATACCCTGTAGTGCCTGGAGGTCCTGGAGAAATTCCAAGAGGGCCGGGTAAGTCTTTTATTGGAACATATCTATAACCTATGAATTGAGACATTTTGACAAATTTTATAAAAAATGATTATAAATATATTGGAAAATGTAATGGAAATTAGAATAAAACTGGGCAGAATGGGAGGACAAGTGAAACATAATTACTTCAGAATATTTGTGACACCAAAAATCTTTTTGCCCCATGAAAAAAATCATACTCTGTTATGTGGAAAGTAACATATAAAATTTATATTGAAAGTTTTAGTTAATGTTTTCATCTTTAAATCACATAGGTGGTTACCCTGTAGTGCCTGGAGGTCCAGGGGAACTTCCAATAGGGCCAAGTATGTATGTTATTTGAACACATCTATGACCTATAAAAGTGGAATATGTTGAAAAATGTTTCATGAAGGTATTTTGTAAAATGCAATAGCATTTACCAGACAACCTGGTACAATAGAAGGATGAATAGAACAAAACTATTTCAGTACATTAAACAAATATTATATTTGTCCCTAAAAATAGAAGATACTGTATATTATAAGGAAAGAAAATTATAAAATTAATATAATTATGATCATTTCAATCTAAAGTTTAAGGTACATTTTTTTCATCTTTGACTTGTATAGGTGGATACCAGGTAGTGCCAGGAGGTTCTGGAGAAATTCCAATAGGGCCGAGTAAGTGTTTTATTGGAACATATCTATAAGCTATAAATTAAAACATTTTGACAATTTTTTGAAGAAATTATTATAAGTGTATTGGATAATGTAATGGAAAATAGAAAGCAAGATGGCAGAATGGAAGGATGAGTGACACATAACTGCTTCAGAATATTTGCAACACCAAAAATCTATTTGCCCCACAAAAAAAAAAATCATACTCTGTTATGTGGAAAATAAAATATAAAATTTGAATTAAAAGTTTTAGTTATTGTTTTGATCTGTAAATCACATAGGAGGATTGCCTATAGTGCCTGGAGGTCTTGGGGAACTTCCGATAGGGCCAAGTATGTATGTTATTGGACAACATCTATGACCTATAAAAGTGGAATATGTTGAAAAATGTTTGATAAAAGTATTTTGTAAAATGTAACAGCAATTACCAGACAACCTGGAACAATAGAAGGATGAATGGAACAAAACTATTTCAGTACATTAAACAAATATTATATTTGACCCTAAAAATAGAAGATATTATATTATGAGGAAAGAAAATTATAAAATTATTATGATTATGATCATTTCAATCTAAAGTTTAAGGTACATTTTTTTCCATCTTTGACTTGTATAGGTGGATACCAGGTAGTGCCAGGAGGTCCTGGAGAAATTCTAATATGGCCGAGTAAGTGTTTTATTGGAACATAAGCTATGAATTGAGAGATTTTGACAATTTTTTGAAGAAATTATTATAAGTGTATTGGATAATGTAATGGAAATTAGAAAGCAAGAGGGCAGAATGGAAGGATGAGTGAAACATAACTGCTTGAGAATATTTGCAACACCCAAAATCTATTTGTCCCCCCAAAAAAATCATACTCTGTTATTAGGAAAATAAAATATAAAATTTGAATTGAAAGTTTTAGTTAATGTTTTCATCTTGAAATCACATAGGTGGATTGCCTGTAGTGCCTGGAGGTCCTGGGGAACTTCCAATAGGGCCAAGTATGTATGTTATTGGAACACATATATGACCTATAAAAGTGGAATATGTTGAAAAATGTTTGACGAATTTTTTTTGTAAAATGCAATAGCATTTACCAGCTACAAGGCACAATAGAAGGATGAATGGAACAAAACTATTTCAGTACATTAAACAAATATTTTATTTGACTCTAAAAATAGAAGAAATTATATTATGAGGAAAGATAATTATAAAATTATTATAATTATGATAATTTCAATCTAAAGTTTAAGGTACATTTTTTTTTCATCTTTGACTTGTATAGGTGGATATCAGGTAGTGCCAGGAGGTCCTGGAGAAATTCCAATAGGGCCGAGTAAGTATTTTATTGGACCATATCTATAAACTATGAATTAAAACATTTTGACAATTTTTATAAGAAATTATTATAAGTGTATTGGATAATGTAATGGAAATTAGAAAGCAAGAAAGGCAGAATGGAAGGATGAGTGAAACATTAGTGCATGAGAATATTTGCAACTCTAAAAATCTATTTGCCCCACAAAAAATTATACTCTTTTATGAGGAAAGTAAAATATAAAATTTGAATTGAAAGCTTTAGTTAATGTTTTCATCTTTAAATCACATACGTGGATTTCCTGTAGTGCCTGGAGGTCCTGGGGAACTTCCAATAGGGCCAAGTATGTATTTTATTGGAACACATTTTTCTCTTATCTCGTTATATATATATATATATATATATATATATATATATATATGAGTTTCTGTCTGTTTGTTCTTTATGCATGACCAAACGACTGGACCGATCCTCACCAAATTTGGCACACAGGTACATCAGGTGTCCAGGAAGGTTTTAGACCATACAGTACTCCCAAGAAATGACCTGAATTAGACAATACAAGCCTGCAAGTCTTTCACTCATATTCCAACTGCCATACACACGGTCACATGTCCCTTATCAGCCAATAGAAGTTTGCCGGTACTTAGTCTCCACATGCACACAGCTTTACTTCAGATTTCCATAACAACCCAGCCATTTTTATTCACTGCTGTAGGTCAGCTTTAAAGGGGCAGGGAGCTGTGGATGACACTGTTGCACAAGGTCACATACACACAGAAACACCAGGTTTCAATAGCAACCAACCTATTTATGACCTCTATTAGTCAGTAGCAATTCGCAAATCCTTAAATATTCAGTCATATGACGAGTATCAGCCAATATAAGTTCACATTTAATTTAACAGGTTTCCATAAGGTCAGCTTTAAAGGGGCAGGGCGCTGTGGATGACACTGTTACACAAGGTCACATACACACAGCTTTACTCCAGGTTTCCATAACAACCGATCACAGGTTTTTCACTGACATCCAAACTGAGATGATCACATAACAATTATGGACCAAAGGAAGCATGCAAGTTCTTCAGTCTTCACATACACACAGCTTTATACCAGGTTTCCATAGTATCCAACGTATTCTTATTGGGCCACTTCATAAAGAAAAATGAAATATACGCGTGCGAAGCTGGGTATATTTCATGCTAGTGCCCTATAAAAGTGGAATATGTTGAAAAATGTTTGATGAAAGTATCTTGTAAAATGCAATAGCATTTACGAGACAACCTGGCTCAATAGAAGGATGAATGGAACAAAACTATTTCAGTATAGTAAACAAATAGAATATTTGACCGTAAAAATAGAATATATTATACTTTGAGGAAAGAAAATTATAAAATTATTATAATTATGATCATTTGAATCTAAAGTTTTAGGGTAATTTTTTTTTTTTATCTTTGACTTATGTAGGTGGATACCCTGTAGTGCCTGGAGGTCCTGGGGAACTTCCGATAGAGCCAAGTAAGTATTTTATTAGAACACATTTATCACCTATAAAAGTGGAATATGTTGAAAAATGTTTGATGAAGGTATTTTGTAAAATGCAACAACATTTACCAGACCACCTGGCACAATAGAAGGGTGAATGGAACAAAAATATTATATTTGACCCTAAAAATAGAAGATATTATACTTTGATGAAAGAAAATTATAAAATTTTTATAATTATAATCATTTTAATCTAAAGTTTTAGGGTAATATTTTTTTTATCTTTGATTTGTATAGGTGGATACCCTGTAGTGCCTGGAGGTCCTGGACAAATTCCAATAGGTCCGAGTAAGTTTTATTGAAACATATCTATGAGCTATAAATTCAGACATTTTGACAATTTTTTGAAGAAATTATTATAAATATATGGGATAATGTAATGGAAATTAGAAAGCAACAGGGCAGAATGGAAGGATGAGTGAAACATAAGTGCATGAGAATATTTGCAACACCAAAAATCTCTTTGCCCCACAAATAAATCACACTCTATTATGAGGAAAGTAAAATATAAAATTTGAATTGAAAGCTTTAGTTAATGTTTTCATCTTTAAATCACATAGGTGGATTGCCTGTAGTGCCTGGAAGTCCTGAACAAATTCCAATAGGGTCGGGTAAGTCTTTCATTGGAACATATCTATAAGTTATGAATTGAGACATTTTGACAATTTTTTGTAGAAATTATTATAAATGTATTGGATAATGTAATGGAAATTTGAAAGCAACAGGTCACAATGGAAGAATGAGTGAAACATAACTGCTTGAGAATATTTGCAAAAAATCATACTCTATTATTAGGAAAGTAAAATATAAAATTTGAATTGAAA
The DNA here is from genome assembly GCA_947044405.1 of Leptodactylus fallax. Classification (NCBI taxonomy): domain Eukaryota; kingdom Metazoa; phylum Chordata; class Amphibia; order Anura; family Leptodactylidae; genus Leptodactylus; species Leptodactylus fallax. The sequence continues at coordinate 894,760 of CAMRHE010000258.1, forward strand.
ACTTTAGTTAATGTTTTCATCTTGAAATCACATAGGTGGATTGCCTGTAGTGCCTGGAGGTCCTGGGGAACTTCCAATAGGGCCAAGTATGTATTTTATTGGAACACATTTTTCTCTTGTCTCATATATATATATATATATATATATAAATGAGTCTCTGTCTGTCTGTTCTTTATGCACGTCCAAACGATTGGACCGATCCTCACCAAATTTGGCACACAGGTACATCAGGTGTCCGGGAAGGTTTTAGACTGGGTCTCAGCTCTCTAGGACATATCGTTCCTGAGATACAGTACTCCCAAGAAATAACATGCATTAGCCAATACAAGCCTGCAAGCCGTTCATTCATATTCCAACTGCTATACACATGGTCACATGTACCTTATCAGTCAAAGAAGCTCGTCAGCACTTAGTTTTCACAAGCACACAGCTTTACTCCAGATTTCCATAGCAACCAACCTATTCTTATGTGGCCACTGCACAAACAAAAAATGAAATATACGCGTGCAAAGCTGGGTATATTTCATGCTAGTGCCCTATAAAAGTTGAATACGTTAAAAAATGTTTGTTGAAAGTATTTTGTAAAATGCAATAGTATTTACCAGACAACCTGGCACAATAGAACGATGAATGGAACAAAACTATTTCAGTATATTAAACAAATATTATATTTGACCATAAAAATAGAATTTATTATACTATGAGGAAAGAAAATTATAAAATTATTATAATTATGATCATTTTAATATAAAGTTTAAGGTACATTTTTTTAATCTTTCAATTGTATAGGTGGATACCCTGTAGTGCCTGGAGGTCCTGGAGAAATTCCAATAGGGCCGGGTAAGTCTTTTATTGGAACATATCTATAACCTATGAATTGAGACATTTTGACAAATTTTTAAAAAATTATTATAAATATATTGGAAAATGTAATGGAAATTAGAATAAAACTGGGCAGAATGGAAGGACAAGTGAAACATAATTGCTTGAGAATATTTGTGACACCAAAAATCTTTTTCCCCACGAAAAAAATCATACTCTGTTATGTGGAAAGTAACATATAAAATTTGAATTGAAAGTTTTAGTTAATGTTTTCATCTTTAAATCACATAGGTGGTTACCCTGTAGTGCCTGGAGGTCCTGGAGAAATTCCAATAGGTCCGAGTAAGTTTTATTGAAACATATCTATGAGCTATAAATTCAGATATTTTGACAATATTTTGAAGAAATTATTATAAATATATTGGATAATGTAATGGAAATTAGAAAGCAAAAGGGCAGAATGGAAGGATGAGTGAAACATAAGTGCATGAGAATATTTGCAACACCAAAAATCTCTTTGCCCCACAAATAAATCATACTCTTTCATGAGGAAAGTAAAATATAAAATTTGAATTGAAAGCTTTAGTTAATGTTTTCATCTTGAAATCACATAGGTGGATTGCCTGTAGTGCCTGGAGGTCCTGGGGAACTTCCAATAGGGCCAAGCATGTAATTTATTGGAACACATTTTTCTCTTATCTCTTATATATATAAAAATGAGTTTATGTCTGTCTGTTCTTTATGCGCGACCAAACGACTGGGCCGATCCTCACCAAATTTGGCACACAGGTACATCAGGTGTCCGGGAAGGTTTTAGACTGGGTCTCAGCTCTCTAGGACGTATCGTTCCTGAGATACAGTACTCCCAAGAAATAACCTGCATTAGCCAATACAAGCCTGCAAGCCGTTCATTCATATTCCAACTGCTATACACATGGTCACATGTACCTTATCAGTCAAAGAAGCTCGTCAGCACTTAGTTTTCACATGCACACAACTTTACTCCAGATTTCCATAGCAACCAACCTATTCTTATGGGGCCACTGCACAAACAAAAAATGAAATATACGTGTGCGAAGCTGGGTATATTTCATGCTAGTGCCCTATAAAAGTGGAATATGTTAAAAAATGTTTGATGAAAGTATTTTGTTAAATGCAATAGCATTTACCGGACAACCTGGCACAATAGAACGATGAATGGAACAAAACTATTTCAGTATATTAAACAAATATTATATTTGACCATAAAAATAGAATTTATTATACTATGAGGAAAGAAAATTATAAAATTATTATAATTATGACCATTTTAATATAAAGTTTAAGGTACATTTTTTTAATCTTTCAATTGTATAGGTGGATACCCTGTAGTGCCTGGAGGTCCTGGAGAAATTCCAATAGGGCCGGGTAAGTCTTTTATTGGAACATATCTATAACCTATGAATTGAGACATTTTGACAAATTTTTAAAAAATGATTATAAATATATTGGAAAATGTAATGGTAATTAGAAGGAAACTGGGAAGAATCGAAGGAAAAGTTAAACATAATTGCTTGAGATTATTTGCGACACCAAAAATCTTTTTGCCCCACAAAAAAAATCATATTCTGTTATGTGGAAAGTAACATATAAAATTTATATTGAAAGTTTTAGTTAATGTTTTCATCTTTAAATCACATAGGTGGTTACCCTGTAGTGCCTGGAGGTCCTGGAGAAATTCCAATAGGTCCGAGTAAGTTTTATTGAAGCATATCTATGAGCTATGAATTCAGACATTTTGACAATTTTTTGAAGAAATTATTATAAGTATATTGGATAATGTAATGGAAATTAGAAAGCAACAGGGCAGAATGGAAGGATGAGTGAAACATAAGTGCATGAGAATATTTGCAACACCAAAAATCTCTTTCCCCACAAATAAATCACACTCTATTATGAGGAAAGTAAAATATAAAATTTGAATTGAAAGCTTTAGTTAATGTTTTCATCTTTAAATCACATAGGTGGTTACCCTGTAGTGCCTGGAGGTCCTGAACAAATTCCAATAGGGCCGGGTAAGTCTTTCATTGGAACCTATCTATAAGGTATGAATTGAGACATTTTGACAATTTTTTGTAGAAATTATTATAAATGTATTGGATAATGTAATGGAAATTTGAAAGCAAAAGGTCACAATGGAAGAATGAGTGAAACATAACTGCTTGAGAATATTTGCAACACCAAAAATCTATTTGCCCCACCAAAAAATCATACTCTATTATTAGGAAAGTGAAATATAAAATTTGAATTGAAAACTTTAGTTAATGTTTTCATCTTGAAATCACATAGGTGGATTGCCTGTAGTGCCTGGAGGTCCTGGGGAACTTCCAATAGGGCCAATTATGTATTTTATTGGAACACATTTTTCTCTTTACAGATATATATATATATATATATATATATATATATATATATAAATAAATGAATCTCTGTCTGTCTGTTCTTTATGCACAACCAAACGATTGGACCGATCCTCACCAAATTTGGCACACAGGTACATCAGGTGTCCGGGAAGGTTTTAGACTGGGTCTCAGCTCTCTAGGACGTATCGTTCCTGAGATACAGTACTCCCAAGAAATAACCTGCATTAGCCAATACAAGCCTGCAAGCCGTTCATTCATATTCCAACTGCTATACACATGGTCACATGTCCCTTATCAGCCAAAAGAAGCTCACTGGCACTTAGTCTCCAAATGCACACAGCTTTATTCCACATTTCGATAACAACCCAGCCATTTTTCTTCATTGCTGTAGGTCAGCTTTAAAGGGGCAGGGAGCTGTGGATGACACTGTTGCACAAGGTCACATACACACAGAAACACCAGGTTTCCATAGCAACCAACCTATTTATGACCTCTATTAGTCAGTAGCAATTCACAGGTCCTTAAATATTCAGTCATATGACGTGTATCAGCCAATATAAGTTCACATTTAATTTAACAGGTTTCCATAAGGTCAGCTTTAAAGGGTCAGGGCGCTGTGGATGACACTGTTACACAAGGTCACATACACACAGCTTTACTCCAGGTTTCCATAACAACCGATTGCAGGTTTTTCACTGATATCCAAACTGAGATGATCACATGACGATTATGAACCAATGGAAACAAGCAGGATCTTCAGTCTTCACATGCACACAGCTTTATACCAGGTTTCCATAGTATCCAACGTATTCTTATTGGGCCACTTCATAAGGAACAATGAAATATATGTGTGCGAAGCTGGGTATATTTCATGCTAGTGCCCTATAAAAGTGGAATATGTTGAAAAATGTTTGATGAAAGTATCTTGTAAAATGCAATAGCATTTACCAGACAACCTATAGAAGGATGAATGGGAACAAAACTATTTAAGTACATTAAATAAATATAATATTGGACTCTAAAAGTAGAAGATATTATACTTTCAGGAAAGAAAATTATAAAATTATTATAATTATGATCACTTTAATGTGAAGTTTAAGGTACATTTTTTTAATCTTTGACTTGTATAGGTGGATACCCTGTAGTGCCTGGAGGTCCTGGAGAAATTCCAATAGGGCCGAGTAAGTGTTTTATTGGAACATATCTATGAGTTCTGAGTTCAGACAGTTGGACAATCTTTTGAAGAAATTATGATAAATGCATTGGAAAATAGAATGGAAATTAGAAAGCAAGAGGGCACAATGGAAGGATGAGTAAAACATAAGTGCATGAGAATATTTGAAACACCAAAAATCTATTTGCCCCACAAAAAAGTCATACTTTTTTATGAGGAAAGTAAAATAGAAAATTTGAAATGAAAGTTTTAGTTAATGTTTTCATCTTGAAATCACATAGGTGGATTGCCTGTAGTGCCTGGAGGTCCTGGGGAACTTCCGATAGAGCCAAGTAAGTATTTTATTAAAAAACATTTATGACCTATAAAAGTGGAATATGTTGAAAAATGTTTGATGAAAGTATCTTGTAAAATGCAATAGCATTTACCAGACTACCTGGCACAATAGAACGATGACTTGAACAAAACTATTTCAGTATATTAAACAAATATTATATTTGACCATAAAAATAGAAGATATTATACTATGAGGAAAGAAAATTATAAAATTATTATAATTATGACCATTTTAATATAAAGTTTAAGGTACATTTTTTTAATCTTTCAATTGTATAGGTGGATACCCTGTAGTGCCTGGAGGTCCTGGAGAAATTCCAATAGGGCGGGGTAAGTCTTTTATTGGAACATATCTATAACCTATGAATTGAGACATTTTGACAAATTTTTAAAAAATGATTATAAATATATTGGAAAATGTAATGGTAATTAGAAGGAAACTGGGAAGAATCGAAGGACAAGTTAAACATAATTGCTTGAGATTATTTGCGACACCAAAAATCTTTTTGCCCCACAAAAAAAATCATTCTCTGTTATGTGGAAAGTAACATAAAAAATTTATATTGAAAGTTTTAGTTAATGTTTTCATCTTTAAATCACATAGGTGGTTACCCTGTAGTGCCTGGAGGTCCTGGACAAATTCCAATAGGTCCGAGTAAGTTTTATTGAAGCATATCTATGAGCTATGAATTCAGACATTTTGACAATTTTTTGAAGAAATTATTATAAATATATTGGATAATGTAATGGAAATTAGAAAGCAACAGGGCAGAATGGAAGGATGAGTGAAACATAAGTGCATGATAATATTTGCAACACCAAAAATCTCTTTGCCCCACAAATAAATCACACTCTATTATGAGGAAAGTAAAATATAAAATTTGAATTGAAAGCTTTAGTTAATGTTTTCATCTTTAAATCACATAGGTGGTTACCCTGTAGTGCCTGGAGGTCCTGAACAAATTCCAATAGGGCCGGGTAAGTCTTTCATTGGAACCTATCTATAAGGTATGAATTGAGACATTTTGACAATTTTTTGTAGAAATTATTATAAATGTATTGGATAATGTAATGGAAATTTGAAAGCAACAGGTCACAATGGAAGAATGAGTGAAACATAACTGCTTGAGAATATTTGCAACACCAAAAATCTATTTGCCTCACAAAAAAAATCATACTCTATTATTAGGAAAGTGAAATATAAAATTTGAATTGAAAACTTTAATGTTTTCATCTTGAAATCACATAGGTGGATTGCCTGTAATGCCTGGAGGTCCTGGGGAACTTCCAATAGGGCCAATTATGTATTTTATTGGAACACATTTTTCTCTTTACATATATATATATATATATATATATATATATATATATATATATATATATATATATATATATATGAATCTCTGTCTGTCTGTTCTTTATGCACGACCAAACGATTGGACCGATCCTCACCAAATTTAGCACACAGGTACATCAGGTGTCCGGGAAGGTTTTAGACTGGGTCTCAGCTCTCTAGGACGTATCGTTCCTGAGATACAGTACTCCCAAGAAATATCCTGCATTAACCAATACAAGCCTGCAAGCTGTTCATTCATATTCCAACTGCTATACACATGGTCACATGTCCCTTATCAGCCAAAAGAAGCTCACTGGCACTTAGTCTCCACATGCACACAGCTTTACTCCAGATTTCGATAACAACCTAGCCATTTTTCTTCATTGCTGTAGGTCAGCTTTAAAGGGGCAGGGAGCTGTGGATGACACTGTTGCACAAGGTCACATACACACAGAAACACCCGGTTTCCATAGCAACCAACCTATTTATAACCTCTATTAGTCAGTAGCAATTCACAGGTCCTTAAATATTCAGTCATATGACGTGTATCAGCCAATATAAGTTCACATTTAATTTAACAGGTTTCCATAAGGTCAGCTTTAAAGGGGCAGGGCGCTGTGGATGACACTGTTACACAAGGTCACATACACACAGCTTTACTCCAGGTTTCCATAACAACCGATTGCAGGTTTTTCACTGATATCCAAACTGAGATGATCACATGACGATGATGGACCAATGGAAACAAGCAGGTTCTTCAGTCTTCATATACTCACAGCTTCATACCAGGTTTCCATAGTATCCAACGTATTCTTATTGGGCCACGTCATAAAGAAAAATGAAATATATGTGTGCGAAGCTGGGTATATTTCATGCTGGTGCCCTATAAAAGTGGAATATGTTGAAAAATGTTTGATGAAAGTATCTTGTAAAATGCAATAGCATTTACCAGACAACCTATAGAAGGATGAATGGAACAAAACTATTTAAGTACATTAAATAAATATAATATTTGACTCTAAAAATAGAAGATATTATACTTTGAGGAAAGAAAAATATAAAATTATTATAATTATGATTTTTTAAATATAAAGTTTAAGGGTAATATTTGTTTTTTCTCGTTTATTTCACTGGGGGACACAGCACCATGGGTATAGACCTGGTCACTAGGAGACAGACACTAGGGAAAAGAAAGTTTTTGGCTCCGCCTCTAGGCTATACCCTGCCACAGCCACTGTGCATGAACCAGTTTGAAACCTAGTGTCATAGGAGGCAGACACGACCTGACTCAGGTCTTCTGTCTTGTATCGTTTTATTTTTACCTTTCTTTCAGGTGCAGGGGGTCGTCATCATGTACGCCACACTAGTCGTACCCTCCTGCGGGCACAGCGCTCTGCAAAAGAGCGCCTCGCCGGTCACCCAGTCCCCACTGACCACTCGCCGCAACGGCGGCCGGAGTACCAGTGCCCCCACTCCCACGTGCCAGGTCCCACCGAGGGGGTGACCCTGCGGCGCCTGAAGACGCCAGACAGGTGAGTATGAGAAGAATAGAATGCAGGTGAGTATGAAAGTTACCTCAGCCCCTCTTTTCCTCCACCTCAGACCCTCTTCTACTCCCCTTCAGGCCCCACTCAGCCCCTCAGTGACATCTCCCAGGGAGACAATAGCATGGGTACCTGTTTAGGGGGGCATCCCAGGGTCTCCCAGAGCTGGGCCTTAAATTTAAGTAAATTCTGGGGCGTTTTTGGGCCTTCTGGTCGCTCCTACTGAGAGGCCCCCGTCGGAGGGGGCACCCGGTTCCCCTCCCCCTCGTGTGGGGACCCCCTTTTCCTGGCCCCCTGGTACCTTTTCCAGTCCTCCGCGGGACCTCCGGAGTTCGCGGCTGTGCCGCGCTGCCGATGGTGCCTCGCGGTCGGCCGCCTTCTACGCAAGTCCGAGGCCTGGCTGGGAACTAGGCCGCAACTGGCCCACCCATTCCCGGGCTTTTCTGGCATCCAGACTCCACCTGGGGCCTTCCATTGGCCAGAGGGCTGTCCTGGCAAGCCATCCAGCTTGCCCAGTAGCTACTGGGCCTGTATTTTCCAGGGGAAGAGCTTTGCTCTCCTCATAATCTCTTTTTATTTGCTTTTTTTTTTGGCTTGCTGGGACAGCAGGGATTCTTATTCTCCTCTCAGCTCCTGTGGAACCCTTTCTGCAGCAGTTTGTGAGCGGCCATCTTTTGCAATCTGGTAGGCTAACCCCCTGGGTTACCCCTAATTTCTATGGGCTCCCTCTGTTTGTCACTCACCCTCCGACCCCTCTGGTTCCGTCACGTTTTTATACGTGCACCCGCTGTATCAAAAACAGTTGCCATGCGGACAGCCTGAGCCCATGTGTTCTCTCTGCCTTCCGCCTCAGCCAGTCAGGAACCTCCTGGCCCCTCTCCGGTTCTTCCATCCACCGGATTGGGTGGCCTCCCTAACCTTGGCCATGGTGTCCTTACCAGACTTAACTAGTCAGTGCTGGAAACTTGGAATGGCTGCTTTCCCACATCGCTGCTCAGTCGGCTGCTTCTAGGGATCTCCCTGGACCCCCTCATAGTTCCCGTCGCAGCTCCAGGAGCCATTGGTTCTTTGGTTCCAACCACCGTGTCTTTGTGCGACGCAGAAAAGGTGAACGAATGGACTCTACATGCCTGGTTCCCACCGTGAAGCATGGAGGAGGAGGTGTGATGGTGTGGGGGTGCTTTGCTGGTGACACTGTTGGGGATTTATTCAAAATTGAAGGAATACTGAACCAGCATGGTTACCACAGCATCTTGCAGCGGCATGCTATTCCATCCGGTTTGCGTTTAGTTGGACCATCATTTATTTTTCAACAGGACAATGACCCCAAACACACCTCCAGACTGTGTAAGGGCTATTTGACCAAGAAGGAGAGTGATGGGGTGCTACGCCAGATGACCTGGCCTCCACAGTCACCAGACTTGAACCCAATCGAGATGGTTTGGGGTGAGCTGGACCGCAGAGTGAAGGCAAAAGGGCCAACAAGTGCTAAGCATCGTTGGGGAAAGAATTCAAGACTGTTGGAAGACCATTTCAGGTGACTACCTCTTGAAACACATAAAGAGAATGCCAAGAGTGTGCAAAGCAGTAATCAAAGCAAAAGGTGGCTACTTTGAAGAACCTAGAATATAAGATATATTTTCACTTGTTTCACCCTTTTTTGTTAAGTATATAATTCCACATGTGTTAATTCATAGTTTTGATGCCTTCAGTGGGAATCTACAATTTTTATAGTCATGAAAATACAGAAAACTCTTGGAATGAGAAGGTGTGTCCAAACTTTTGGTCTGTACTGTACTTGAACCCTCAGCGGGGCACCAGGAGCCATACGGCCTTAGTAGAAGCCTCACATTTTTTTCCTTGGATGGAGCCCTCATTCCAGCATTTTCGGTGGTCAACCTTTTTTCTGGCGTGGACCACTGGGTGGCAGACTACTTGAGTCGAGAAAATATTGCTCCGGGCGAGGGTTGCTTTATCTGCAGATCTTCCTTCCACTATGCTCCCGCTGTGATGTGACAAACGTTGACCTTTTTTTTTTTTTTTTTTTTTTGCCTCTGCCGGAACCACAAGGTCCCCGGCTAAATTGCCAGGTCTCTGGATCCCCGAACCATCACCGCTGGCACTCTTGTGAGTTCAGTTTTTTCACTTCCTCTTCTCCCTTGGGTTCTCCAGAATCTCAAGACCAAGGGGGTTCAAGCTTTCAAGCTATCCTGGTGGCACCAGATTGGCCCTGCCGGGTCTGGTATATGGATCTCATGTTCCTGTTGGCGGATGCTCCTGGCCTCTTCCTCTGCTGGTCGATCTTCTGTCTCAAGGACCGCTGTTCCACCCCACCTTGACTCAGCTGCGTTCACAGCATGGCTGTTGAATCCGAGGTTTGAGGCGTTTTTTCGGAGTTTGTTATCCTAACATACTCAAGGCCCGGAAATTCCAGATAGCTTAGATCTGCCATCAAACGTGGAAGGCTTACGTCCACCGTTGGAAGAGTAACGATTCTCATCTGATCTTCCCCAGTCTGGTCTGGATCAATCAAGGTCTTAGCCTTCTTTCCTTTTAAAAGACTTTCCTACAGGAGTGCCACTCTGTGCTCCTTTAGAACCCTTGGATCCGTGGGATCTTAAACTCGTCTTTAAGGTGCTTCAGGTTCCCCCCTTCGAGCCTTTGATATCCCTTTTTTTGCCTTCTGTCCTGGTAGAATGAGTTTCTGGTGGCCATTACCTCCACCCGCAGGGGAACCGAATTGCTGCCCTTTTTTTCGGCATCCTCCCTTTCTGATCCTCCACAAGGATAAGGTTTTCCTCTGTCTGCCACAGTCTTTTTTTCTTAGGGTGTTTTTCCTGCTTCCACATCGAGGACTTGGTCTTGCCCTCTTTCTGCTCGGTCCTCAGGCATCCATGTGAGTGCTTGCTCTTCCCTGCCTGGTTGCTGCTCGGGCGATTTGCGTGTATACTGTCCCTCACGGATCCTTTCTGTTGTTCGGACGCTTTGCTCGTTCTCCCTGAGTGCCCTTGCTAGGGCCTTCCTGCTTCCAGAGCTCCCATCTTCCGATGGCTTTGGTCTGAGATTAGGGAGACCTATCGGTTTAAGGGTAAGGCTCTGCCTTTCCGTGTGACGGCTCTCTCCTCTAGAGCTGTTGGAGTTCCCTGGGCCTCCGGCATAAGGCTTCTGCTTCCCAGGTCTGTAAGTATCCCTCTGGGCCTCAATCCTCTTTCTCTAAGTTTCACCAGATCTATTCTGTGGCCTCTGCCGATGACAGTTTGGTTTGTAAGTTTCTGGAAGCGGTTGAGTATTAAGGGTTTGCATGGCCATGTTATTCCCACCCTCTGGGACTGCTTTAGGACATCCTATGGTGCTGTGTCCCCCAGTGAAATAAGAGAGAAAATGGGATTTTTGTACTCACCGAAAAATCCTTTTCTCGTATTCACTGGGGGACACAGATCCCTCCCTTGTTTTTCAGTCTTTCTGCCCGAACTGTGTTGGTTCCTTTTCGGGTTCAAGCATTGTTGGTGGTTGTTGGTTCCATGTTCCTTTGTGTCTCTCTCTCCTACTGCTACGGTACAAACTGATTCATGCACAGTGGCTGTGGCAGGGTATAGCCTGGAGGAGGAGCCTACAGCTTTCTTTTCCCTAGTGTCTGTCTCCTAGTGACCAGGTCTATATCCATGGTGCTGTGTCCCCCAGTGAATACAACGAGAAAAGGATTTTACGGTGAGTACAAAAATCCCATTTTTATCTTTGACTTCTATAGGTGGATTGCCTGTAGTGCCTGGAGGCCCTGGGGAACTTCCGATAGGGCCAAGTAAGTATTTTATAAGAACACATTTATGACCTATAAAAGTGGAATATGTTGAAAAATGTTTGATGAAAGTATCTTGTAAAATGCAATAGCATTTACCAGACAACCTGGAACAATAGAAGGATGAATGGAACAAAACTATTTCAGTATATTAAACAAATATTATATTTGACCCTAAAAATAGAAGATATTATACTATGAGGCAAGAAAATTATAAAATTATTATAATTATGATCATTTTAATCTTAAGTTTAAGGTACATTTTTTTAATCTTTGACTTGTATAGGTGGATACCCTGTAGTGCCTGGAGAACCTGGAGAAATCCCAATAGGGCCGGGTAAGTTTTTCATTGGAACATATATATAAGCTATGAATTGAGACACTTTGACAAATTTTTGAAGAAATTATTATAAATGTATGGGATAATGTAATGGAAATTAGAAAGCAACAGGGCAGAATGGAAGGATGAATGAAAGATAAGTGCATGAGAATATTTGCAACACAAAAAAAAAAATCTATTTGCCCAACAAAAAAATCATACTCTGTTATGAGGAAAGTAATATAAAATTTGAATGGAAAGGTTTAGTTAAAGTTATCATCTTTAAATCACATAGGTGGATACCTCGTAGTGCCTGCAGGTCCTAGAGTAATTCCAATAGGGCAGATTAAGTGTATTATTGGAACATATCTATGAACTATGAATTGAGAAATTTTTTTAAGAAATTATTATGAATGTATAGGATAATGTAATGGTAAATAGAAAGCTACAGGACAGAATGGAAGGATGAGTGAATCAGAACTGATTGAGAATATTTTAAACACCAAAAATCTATCTGCCCCACAAAAAAAATCATACTGTGTTATGAGGAAAGTAAAACATAAAATTTGAATATAAAGTTTTAGTTAATGTTTCCATCTTGAAATCACTTAGGTGGATTGCCTGTAGTGCCTGGAAGTCCTGTGAAACTTCCAATATGGCCGTGTAAATATTTTATTGGAACACATCTATGACCTATAAAAGTGGGATATGGTGAAAAATTTTTGATGGAGGTATCTTGTATAATATAATAGCATTTACCAGACAACATGGCACAATGTAACAATGAAAGGAACCAAACTATTTCAGAATATTAATCAAATAATCTGTTTGACCCTAAAAAATAGGAAATTGTTTTATGAGGAAAGAAAATTATAAAATTTCTATAATGATCATTTCAATCTAAAGTTTTAGGTTAATAGATACAGTATATTTTTTTTTTATCTTTGACTCTTATAGGTGGATTCCCTGTTGTGCCTGGAGGTTATGGAGAAATTCCAATAGGGCCCAGTGAGTATTTTATTGGAAAATATCTATAAGCTATGACATTTTGTCAGTTTTTTTAATAAAATATTATAGATATATTGGATAATGTAATGGAAATTAGAAAACAACAGGGCAGGATGAAAGAATGAGTGATACAGAATATTTGAAAAACCAAAACTCTATTTGCCTGAGAAAAAACATAATCCACATTTTGTTATGAGGAAAGTAAAACATCAAATTTGAATATAAAGTTTTAGTTAATGTTTTCATCTTGAAATCACATAGGTGGATTGCCTGTAATGCCTGGAGGTCCTGGGGAACTTCCAATAGGGCCAATTAAGTATTTTATTGGAACACATCTATGACTTATAAAAGTTGGATCTGTTGAGAAATGTTTGATAGATATATCTTGTAAAATATAATAGCATATACCAGACAACATGGCACAATGTAAGGATGAAAGAAACCAAACTATTTCAGAATATTAATACAATTTTCTATTTGACCCTAAAAATATTAAATTGTACTATAAGGAAAAAATGATAAAATTATTATAATTATGATCATTTTAATCTAAAGTTTTAGGTTAATATATATTTTTTTTTCTCTTTGACTTACATTGGTGGATAAGTTGTAGTGCCTGGAGGTTCTAGGGAAACTCCAATAGGGCTGAGTTAGTGTATTATTGGAACATTGCTTTGAGCTATGAATTGAGACATTTTGACCATTTTCTGAAGAACTTATTATAAATATATTAGATAATGTAATGGAAATTAGAAAGCAATAAGGCAGAATGGAAGTATGAGTTAAACATAACCAACACCAAAAATCTATTTGCCCCACAAAAGAACACATACTCTTTTATGAGGAAAGTAAAACATAAAATTTGAATTGAAAGTTTTAGTTAATGTTTTCATCTTTAAATCACATAGGTGGATTGCCTGTAGTGCCTGGAGTTCCTGGGGAAATTTCAATAGGGCCAAGTAATTTTATTTTTTTAGAACATATCTGTTACCTACTGTATATAAGTGTGATATGTTAAAAATATTTGAAGAAAATATCCTGTATAATATAATAGTATTTGCTAGACAAAATGGTACAATAGAAGTACAGTTGTGCTAAAAAGTTTACATACCCGGGAGATTTTTGGTTTTTTGGCCTTTTTTCAGAGAATATGAATGATAACACAAAAACTTTTTCTCCACTCATGGTTAGTGGTTGTTTGAAGCCATTTATTGCCAAACTTCTCTATTTTCTCTTTTTGAAACATAATGACAACCAAAAACATCAAAATGACCCTGTTCAAAAGTTCACATACCCTGGTGATTTTGGCCTGATAACATGCCCAGAAACCAAGCCACACAGTCAGGTAGGCCAACCAAAATTTCGGTCACAACTGCCCGGAAAATTGTTCGGAATGCAAAGAAAAACCCACACATAACATCAGCTGAAATACAGGGCTCTCTGAAAACTATCGGTGTGGGTGTTTCAAGATGCACAATAAGGAATCACTTGAAGAAAAATGGGCTGCATGGTCAAGTTGCCAGAAGAAAGCCATTACTGCACAAATGCCACAAAGAATCTCGCCTTCAATACGCCAAACAGCACAGAGACAAACCTCAAAACTTCTGGAACAAGGTAATTTGGTGTGATGAGACAAAAATCTAACTTTTTGGACACAACCATAAACGTTACATTTGGAGAGGTGTCAGCAAGGCCTATGATGAAAGGAACACCATTCCTACTGTAAAGCCCGGAGGTGGATCACTGATTATGTGGGGATGTGTGAGCTTCAAAGGCACAGGAAACTTGGTCAAATTTGAAGTAAAGATGAATGCAGCACGTTATCAGCAAATACTGGAGGCAAATCTGCACTTATCAACCAGGAAGCTGTGCATGGGATGTACTTGGATGTTCCAACATGACAATGATCCAAAACAAAAGGCCAAGTCGACCTGTCATTGGCTACAGCAGAAGAAAGTGAAGGTTCTGGAGTGGCCATCTCAGTCTCCTGACCTCAATATCATTGAGCCACTCTGGGGAGATCCCAAGCGTGCAGTACATGCAAGACAGCACAGGAATTTACAGGAACTGAAGACTTTTGCTAAGAAGAATAGGCAGTTTTACCATCTGAGAAAATAAAGAGCCTCATCCACAACTACCACAAAAGACTTCAAGCTGTCATTGATGTTAGAGGGGGCAATAGACGGACTTCCGTAAATGCAGATGCCCTCCTAAACCATTGGAAATCCAAGGGACGGGCATCAAGATTGTGTGGGTGTGCTCCTTAATAATAAGCTGGACTGGGCAGATCACATGGAGGTCCTGTACAGGAAGGGCCAAAGCAGGCTCTACCTGCTTAGGATTCTGAGAGCCTTTGGAGTCCAGGAGGCACTTCTTAGGACTTTTTTCAACTTGGTAGTGGCATCAGCCATCTTCTTTGGAGTGGCCTGCTGGGGGAGCAGTATATCAACCAGGGATATAAATAAACTTGACAAGCTGATTAGAAGGGCCAGCTCTGTCCTGGGGAGCCCCCTGGACAAAGTGCAGGTGGTGGGTGACAGAAGGATACTGTCCGTGGTGGGCTCCACACGGGAGAATAAGCCCCATCCCATGCATGAGACGGTGTTAGCACTGGGCAGTACTGTCAGTGACTGACTACTTCACCCTAAGTGTGAGAAGGAGCGCTATCGGAAGTCTTTCCTCCCCACTGCGGTTAGGCTGTACAACCAACACTGACCTAAGCAGAGATCATTACACACAGAGAACTGAAATATCTTTCTGTTTGTGATATCCCCCCCCCCCCCTCTACTACTACTTATCTGTCTGTCTACTATCAATGAAATGCTTCTTACCTTGGAACATTCTTGTATATGTTGTATTTGCATTGCTTATCTTTGCTACTGTAACACACTAAATTTCCCCATGGTGGGACTATTAAAGGATTATTATTATTATTATTATTATTATTATTAATAATAAGAACTTGGGTATGTGAACTTTTGAACAGTGTCATTTTGATGTTTTTGGTTGTCATTATGATGAGAAAGAGAAAACACAGATGTATGACAATAAATGGCTTCAACCAACCACTAACCATGAGTGGAGAAAAAGTTTTTGTGTTAGCATTCATATTTTCAGAAAAAAAGACCAAAAAAAACAAAAAAAAATCTGCCGGGGTATGTAAACTTTTTAGCACAACTGTATGATTGAAACCTAAATATTTCAGAATATAAAACAAATATTCTATTTGACCCTAAAAAAAGAAATTATATTATGTGGAAAGAAAATTCCCTACAGTGCCTGGAGGTTATGGAGAAATTCCAATAGGGCTGAATAAGTGTTTTGGAGCAGATCTATGAGCTATGAATTGAGTCATTTTGTCAATTCTTTAAATTAATGATTATAAATGTACTGGATTATGTAATTGCATTTAAGAAATCAACGGGGCAGAATGGAAGGATGAGTGAAACAGAATTGATTGAAAATTTTTGAGACACAAAAAATCAATATGCCTCACACAAAAAAAAATCTGTTATGAGGAAGGTAAATGTGAAAATATAAATGTAAAGTTTTTGTTAATGTTTTCATCTTTCAATCTCATATTTGGATTTCCTATAGGGCCTGGAGGTCCAGGTTCGATTCAAATTGGGCCGATTAAGTATTTTATTGGAGCAGATTTAAGAGCTATAAAAATGGGACATGTTGAGAAATGTTTGATGGCATGATTAAAAGTATCCTGGATAATATAATAACATTTACAAGACAATATGGCACAATGGACACCAATTTTTTTCAGAATATTAAACATTTTCTCCCCAAAAAAGAAAAAAGTTTATAATCCACTTATAAAAAAAACATACTCTTTTTTGACAAAAGTAAAACATATAATTTAAAAATGATTAATTTAAAGTTTTAGTTAATGTTTTCATCTTTCAATCACATAGTGAGTGTATTATTTAAATATATCTAATATCTATAAAAGTGAGAGATTTGAAATCTGTTTCAAAAAATGATTATAATCATCTGGGATAATGAAATGGCATTTAGAAGACAACTGGGCACAGTTGAAGGATGAATGGGACAGAACAGATTGAGAATATTTCGTAATAAATTTTCCCCCAAAAAAGAAATATTCTGTTACAAGGAAAAAAAAAAATATTTTACATATTTTAAAAATATGATCATTTTAATTTAAAGTTTTAGGATAATGTTTATATCTTTTATAAACAAAGGTGGTTTGCCTGTAGTGTCTGATATTCCTGGGGTGACTCAAATTGAGCTGAGTGAGTGTTTTGTTGAAACATTTTTATGATTGTTTAAATTTTAAGTGCAAAATTTTGAAAATTATTCGAACTAATGTATACAAGTTTCTTGGATTCTGTAATATCATTTACAAGAAAACAGGGCACAATGGAAGGATTAGTTGGACAGAACTGATTGAGTATACTAAAAAAAAATCTTTTTGCCCCAAAAAAGAAATATTCTGTCATGAGACAAACAAAATAGAAATTCATTATAAAAGTGATCATTTAAATATAATTTTTGTATTGTTTTTTTATCTTTCATTTTATAGTTAGATTGCCTGATTGCCAGGGCCAAATAAGTTTTTTATTGTAATCTATCTATGAGCTATAAAAGTGAGACATGTGAAAATTGTTTGAACTAATGTTCATAAGTATCTTGGATAATATAATAGTATTTAGAAGACAGATTCATGACACAATGGAAGGATGATTGAAACTGAACTATTTAGGAATGTTAAACAAACATTCTATTTGCCCCAAAAATAAAAATTATATTACAAGAAAAGCAAATTATAAAACTATTATAAATGTGATCATTTTAATTTAAAATTTTAGTTTAAATTTTTCTAATTTTTTAATTTAATAAGTGGATTGCCTTTATTGCCTGGAGGTCCTGGGGAAATTCCAATAGGGCAGAGTAAGCATTGTATTGGAACATTAATAAATAATGATTTTTAAAATTCTTTGAAGAAATTATTATAAATGTACTGGATAATGTAATGGTATTTAGAAGATAGCAGGGCATAATTTAAGGATGAGTGGAACAGAACTGATTGGGAATGTTTCAAACAAAATATCCATTTGCCCCAAAAAATAAATATTTTGTTATGAGGAATATAAAAAAATATAAAATGTTGACATTTAAATTAAAGTTTTAATGTTTTTATCTTTGAATCACATAGGTGGTTTGCCTGTAGTGTTTGTTTTACCTACTGTTTCTCAAACTTAGTTGAGTTAGTGTTTTAATGAAACTTTTCTAAGAGCTTTAAAGTAGACATTTTAATATTATTCTATGGAATGTTTATAAATTTCTTGGATTAATTAATAGCATTTAGAAGAAAACAGAGCACAATGGAAGGATGAGTGGGACAAAACTGATTGAGTATACTAAAGAAAAAATAATTTTGCCCCAACCAGAAATATTCTGTGATTAGAAAAGCAAAATATAAAATTATAATAAATGTGATAATTTCAAATGAAAGTTTTTAGGTTAATATTTTTTTTTCAATCTTTAAACTGTATGGGTGGATTTCCCATAGTGCCTGGAGGCCCTGGTGCGATTCAAATAGGGCCAAGTAAGTGTTTGATTGGAATACATCTATGAGCTATAAAAGTGAAACATGTTTGATAATATATTGAATTTATTTGACAACAAATCTGGTATTTGGTTATGAGAAAAGCAAAATATGAAATTACTATAAATATGACCATTTTAATTTAAGTTTTGGTTAATGTTATGTTTTAATCTTTGAATTATAAAGGTGGATTGCCTTTAGTGCCTGGAGTTCCTGGAGCAATTCAAATGGAGCTGAGTAAGTGTTTTATTGGAACACATCTGAGAACTATAAAAGTTAGACATTTTGAAAATTGTTTGAAGGAATGTTTCCGTTACATCCTACCAGCAGCACAGTATGGGGTTTTATGGCCTTTGTGTACTGGTAAAACAGACTAACTAAATCAATTAAAATTAAATGAACCTACCCCCTTAAAGCCTATAAGGAGGATCTAAATTCCACCCACTATGTTTTTTTTTCTGTCCTCTGTTTCAGGGCAGATGAGATGTAGTGACACTTGTCTTTTTTGGGGGTCTCTTTTTGTGTACCACCTTCTGTTTTTTCTCTCCAACCCTTTGTAATGTAATATACATTTCTAGTAATAATAATAATAATAATAATAATAATAATAATAATAATAATAATAATAATAATCTTTCATGGTACAGGCAAAGTCTATATCTAGAGGTACTTCATAATGTCCTGTCCATCAAATAGTCAAAAACCACCCACCAGCTTGTTGAATAATATAGAAAGTGAGAAGAAGAGACAGCAGGCAAAGCTGAATCTACAATTATTATACTGTTGAAAAAATACATAATAGAAATAGATTTTTTTACCATTATTTTGTTGTTAATTTGCAAATTAGAATTATAGATAGAATTATAGAAAAATGATGACTTTCTATCATTTAGGGATGATAGACTGGCTAGCTACTCCCTATTACTTCCTATTTACTACTACTAAAAATCAGAGCAAAGATAATTTTTTATTTAAAGGTACCTGAGTTTCCAAAAAAGAAATATGTTCAGCGTTTTGCTGGGCAGTCTGTTCTATGACTATATAATCCTTAATACATGATATCATATCAGTTTTTATGCTGCTAATAAACATATTATTAATTAGATATAATTTGCATTTGTCTTTGAGGCAGGGGAGAGTACAATAAGGAGCAATCTGCACCCCTTCCCTATCCATTACTGATACTGTTCTACCATTCTGCCAGGAGTAACTATACGATAGTAAACAAATAGCTTAAGTGACCATAATATAGGAGATCCAGGAACACTGGACAGTAGATACAAGGCAAATACATGCAGTAAAGCAGCTAAAACACAAGAGAGAAAAAAAAAACAATCTATGACCACAGTCAGGAAAACTACTTGCTGTCTGGGAATAATATCTCATCTGTAATCATACAGTGGGGAAAAAAAGTATTTAGTCAGCCACCAATTGTGCAAGTTCTCCCACTTAAAAAGATGAGGCCGTCCTGTAATTGACATCATAGGTAGACCTCAACTATGAGAGACAAAATGAGAAAACAAATCCAGAAAATCACATTGTCTGATTTTCAAAGAATTTACTTGCAAATTATGGTGGAAAATAAGTATTTGGTCAATAACAAAAGTTCATCTCAATACTTTGTTATATATCCTTTGTTGGCAATGACAGAGGTCAAACGTTTTCTGTAAGTCTTCACAAGGTTGGCACACACTGTTGCTGGTATGTTGGCCCATTCCTCCATGCAGATCTCCTCTAGAGCAGTGATGTTTTGGGGCTGTCGCTGGGCAACACGGACTTTCAACTCCCTCCAAAGGTTTTCTATGGGGTTGAGATCTGGAGACTGGCTAGGCCACTCCAGGACCTTGAAATGCTTCTTACAAAGCCACTCCGTTGCCCTGGCGGTGTGCTTGGGATCATTGTCATGCTGAAAGACCCAGCCACGTTTCATCTTCAATGCCCTTGCTGATGGAAGGAGGTTTGCACTCAAAATCTCACAATACATGGCCCCATTCATTCTTTCATGTACACGGATCAGTCGTAATGGTTCCTTTGCAGAGAAACAGCCCTAAAGCATGATGTTGCCACCCCATGCTTCACAGTAGGTATGGTGTTCTTTGGATGCAACTCAGCATTCACTCTCCTCCAAACACGACGAGTTGTGTTTCTACCAAATAGTTCTACTTTGGTTTCATCTGACCATATGACATTCTCCCAATACTCTTCTGGAACATCCAAATGCTCTCTAGCAAACTTCAGACGGGCCCGGATATGTACTGGCTTAAGCAGGAGGACACGTCTGGCACTGCAGGATCTGAGTCCCTGGTGGCGTAGTGTGTTACTAACGGTAGCCTTTGTTACGTTAGTCCCAGCTTTCTGCAGGTCAGTCACTAGGTCCCCCCGTGTGGTTCTGGGATTTTTGCTCACCGTTCTTGTGATCATTTTGACCCCACGGGGTGAGATCTTGCGTGGAGCCCCTGATGGAGGGAGATTATCAGTGGTCTTGTATGTCTTCCATTTTCTAATTATTGCTCCCACAGTTGATTTCTTCACACCAAGCTGCTTGCCTATTGCAGATTCAGTCTTCCCAGCCTGGTGCAGGTCTACAATTTTGTTTCTGGTCCTTCCACAGCTCTTTGGTCTTCACCATAGTGGAGTTTGGAGTGTGACTGTTTGAGGTTGTGGACAGGTGTCTTTTATACTGATAACAATGTCAAACAGGAGCCATTACTACAGGTAATGAGTGGAGGACAGAGGAGCCTCTTAAAGAAGAAGTTACAGGTCTGTGAGAGCCAGAAATCTTTCTTGTTTGTAGGTGACCAAATACTTATTTTCCATCATAATTTGCAAATAAATGAAAAAATCAGACAATGTGATTTTCTGGATTTGTTTTCTCATTTTGTCTCTCATATTTGAGGTCTACCTATGATGTCAATTACAGGCCGGCCTCATCTTTTAAGTGGGAGAACTTGCACAAATGGTGGCTGACTAAATACTTTTTTTCCCCACTGTAACTAAGAGTCTTAGAAGAATAATGTGGTTACAAAATTTTAGTAATGAAGAAAAGACAATGTTAATAAATAATGTTTATTTTGTACTACATTCAGACAAACCTGAAACTGGGGGATACTTGAATAAACAGCTACAGCCAGGTAGGGGACACCACCTACAGTGAGGTGCTTATCCTAACATATGCATGGTGCATGTCTTAATATTACATAGCATGGAAACTTTGATGGCATTAAAAATGTTTTTAAAGGGGGTCTACCACCACTGTTGTAAGGGTAGTTAGTGACACATTGAAAATACTTTTTTTTTGTGGCAACTTGCTAACAAGAAAATAAACTTTTAATTAATATGCAAATTAGCTTTATGTTATGGGAAAGAAATGGGTGGAAACCATTGGCATATGGATTAAAAGTTGATTTTCTTGGCATTGAGATTGCACTTTGACACAAAAAGATGTTCAGTATGTCACTTACCACCCCTCCAGCAGCATATAAGGGGTTTAGCAATGTTGGTGATGGTAGGCTTCCTTTAAAGGGGATGAGCTGCAATATTAGACACAGTCATTACATTAGAATTCAAAAATTTTGATCTAATATATCATCTGGCAATTTTAGTTTTATGAAAATTACTGAAGATATTGGTGGAGAGTTATCATGCCTTGTACAAATTTTAGCAAAAATTGAATCTTTACTTTTCATTTTGCGCCATGATCATTACTTTTCTGAAAGGGGGTGTGGTGTGGGTGCCAGATCTATGAACATTTTTTTTTCTGCCTCCCATTCATTTCAATGAGGTTTACAATGCAGAATCCACCTAAAGAAAGGTGCTGGCACTTTTTCTTCCCGCTAGCTGACAAAATCAGGAGAAAAATTCTTCCTGACCCTAAAGCTTCCCATAAATCTAATGAATTACTGAGTGCCACAAATAACAGAAAATGTATATAGGTTTAGAAAATTTCAGAAAATACTAAGTATCTTTGTCATACTTTAAAGGGAACCTTTTAGGTTTTTCCTCCATAAAATGGCACCATCATGTGCAGGATGAAGTACTTACCTTTGCATTGGTGCACTCTGTATCTTGCAGTTGCAACAAAGTGAAGCTATGCATGTTTGAAAGCATAAAATGTCATATGTAAACTAACCTATGTAGTCACGGTGTGGGGAGTTGGTTTTACCTCTTGTGTCACCCTCTCTACCTCATAGATTGTATTGTATGAGGCCTCTCACTGCTATTTGTGAATTGATTTATTACTCTGTAATGTTTCATTTTGTCTGTACATGAGCCCTTTTGTTTGCAAAGTGCTGCGGAATATGTTGGCGTCATAAAAATAAAATGTATTATTATCATTATGACTAGTCTTGCTATCCCCTTGCAATGATTTTCATCTCCCTCACAGTCCCCTTGCTTCCTGATGTCACAAGGGAGATGTCAATCATGCCCATGAGACATTATTAACAAGTGGACCAACAACGTGACTAGACTGAACCTGCTCCCCGCCAACCGCGACTACTTAAGTTAATGTGCAAATTTCAAACATTTATAACTCCACTTTCCTGCAACTGTAAGATTCCAGAGGTGCAGCAATTGAAAGGTAAGTGCTTGATCCTGCACTTTGAGGGGCCATTTATGGGTGGAAAATCCACCAAACAGGTTCCCACATAGCAGGGGCAGCAAAAAAACGCTGTGGGAAAAACTACAGCGGCAAAGGAAACCTCTGCATACTTTTTGCTCCCATTATACCTCTAGGGAAGTCATCATTGTTTGAGTAGGTAGAATTGACATATAGTGATTTAAAAAACCGCTACAGTTTTGGAAATTGTAGTGTGTCCGCTGTGCATTTTTTTTCCTCAAGGTGTGGATGGGATTCGCTAGAAACCCATCCACCCTGCAGTGACTGTAAAACACTGCATTTTTTTTTAAGCCATGTGGGGCTCCGGCCTAAATTGTACTTAATGTAATTTTTATATTTTTTAATATATTATAGTAGAACATGGCAGCTTCCTCACCTGCTTTTCTCCTTCTCTACTCTTAGATTGTCTATACATGTTCAAAAATCTCCTTAGCAAATAGAAGCCAAAGGAGAGGTGGGAAGGAGAAGCTAAAGGAGAGGTGAAAGATAGAAGCCACCCCAGTTGGTCACTCATTGTTTCAGTCAAGCAGCATGAGGGTAGAGATGGGACAGGGAGACGGTGGAGCATACAGAACTATAGGACAAAAAAATCTACCTGGACTATTTCGACATCTGCATGGACTTGGTTGACATGTGACTATATAATATACATAAGAAATAACATTATACATATTTATCTTCATGTTTTACAGAAGCGACATCCTCGGGAAAAGAGTTCATCACAGCCTTTATGCAGAATGAAATCTCTGACCAGCCCCTTCAAAGAGAAATCCTGGTGACTGCGACTTCAGCTTCCGCCAAGGTCTCAGTTAGTCTAAGCAAGTCTGACTTTAAGAAGGAGATAACAGTAGAGAAAGGACAAACTTCAGTAATTCCTATACCCACCAGCACGGAGATGAAGGGGACAGGATCCGGCACAGATACTGTGAAGATTGAGTGTGATACAGATATCACCGTCATGTCCAAAAGCTACAAAGAAACTAGTGGTGACAAAGCCTTAATCTACCCAGTAGATCAGTTGAGGGTAGAATATTATATAACTACCCCTCCAAATGGACCCGAAGATCAATACAAAGAGTTTATTGTTATTTCTCATGAAAACCCAACAACCGTTGACATCTACCCAACGGGACTTGTCACTTGGAATGGGATAAATTATTCAAAAGGGGACAAGATGACCCTGAATCTGATGCCATTTGAGAATTTCCAAATTCAGAGTAAGGAGGACCTTTCGGGAACCAGAGTTGTTGGCAACCATAAGATTGCCGTCATCACAGGACACACATGTGCTCAAAATAATATTGGCTGTAGCCATGTCTATGAGCAACTTAAGCCCACTGAGAGTTGGGAAACCTACTTCTTTATTCCAGGCTTGTCCTTCCAATTTAAATATGACTCAGTGCTTATCATGACTTCCCAACAGACTTCCATTACATACCAGTCTGGAATAGTCAATGTGAATAAAGAGGTGCCTGCCGGAGAGCTACTTCAAATTAATGTCAATGCATCTTCACCACTATCCATCCAAAGCAGTCATGGCATTCAAGTCTTGCTTCATAGTCTTGGTGGGATATATAATGGCAAAACATTTGGCTCATTCCTTACACGCATTCAAGACACTGATTCATTTGGCCTTGGTTATAGTTTAATTGGAGAAGGCGAATTTGACACAAATATGGGCATTATCATATCCAAGACACAAGTGTTCCAGGAATACACGTCAATGATGAATCTCCTACTGATATTGCATGGAACAAATTTCCAGGATCAGAATATTCCTGGGCTGAATATACCTATGGCAGTGGCACTCATACAATTCACCATCCTACAGATCCCTTCGGACTCTTAAGCATTGGCTATGGATTGAACAAAGCCTACGGATCTTTGGCTCCTTGTTTTAGAGGTACATTACATAATAACCCATCACAGTCTTCTTGGTGGAAGTCTTAATTCCTTAAAGGAAGACTTTAATTGGTCAAAATGTTCTTGTAATGTACAATTATTAATATATGTGTTTATTTCTAATTTGTAGGATTAAGATATCCATGGACACAAGGTAATAACCCATCACAGTCTTCTTGGTGGAAGTTTTATTTCCTGAACAAAAGACTTTAATTTCTCAGAATGTTCTTGTAATGTGCAATTATTAATATATGTGTTTTATTCTTATTGTAGGAATAAGATATCTATGGACACAAGGTAATAAGGTCTACTATTATATTTCTAAGTACTAAGGTCTGCTCTACTATTTCAGTAAATCAACCACTACACAGTGGGGGGAATTCATCATTCCCTCTACACCAGTTTTCTGAGGCCCTCTCTTGTGCCACATGTGTGCCACAAGTCCTAATCCACGCCTTTCCCTCGCATTGTGTGAAGGTGAGTGGATCCAGGCAGGGATCGGGGCAGGGCAATTTTCTGGCGTGAGTTATAATGGAAATCTATGCCAGTTCCTAACTGGTGCTTTCCATTCTGGTGATAAAATGTCTGGTTGATTTATCAAGAGGCTGGAGTCTCTTCATAAATTTCTTTTACCCTGACCCAGTTGCGTACGATATGCCAATCTTAATGTTCCTGTTACCTTAGGGATATTTTATCGATGCTACATTTAGGATTAAAAAAATTTCCATTCAAAACTGAGCCCATATTCTTTACATGGAGGAAATATTCTATTTTCATGCACCCACAAATAGAGGAAATATGGTGTTTGCCACATAGACCTAAATCATACAGATTTTTAATTTTTAATTCCTGTCCTGGAACAGACATTTTTCAATTTTTGTTTTTTGACTCCCTGTCTTCAAAAACCCTTAACTTTTTTGATTTTTCAGCTCAGAAAGCCATATGAGGGCTTAATGTTTGTGGGACAATTTTTTTTTTCATAATGGTACCATTAAATATTCTGTACAATGTACTGTGAAGCTGGAAAAAATAATCAGAATAAGGTGGAATTTTGCAAAATAGTGCATTTGTACGACTTTCTTACGAGCTTCATTTTAACGGCATTCACTGTGCAGCCAAAATGACAAGTCACCTGTATTCTATATTTCGGTTCGATTCTGGGGATATCAACTATATCGTTTTTTTATATTTTAACCCCTTAAAAAAATCCAAAACTTTGCAAAAAAGTTTTTTTTTTTTTTACAGTCGCCATATACTGACACCTGTAACTTTTTTTTATATTTCTGCTTATGGTATGCATAGGGCTTCTTTTTTTGCAGAGCCCAAAGTACTTTTTAGATATATCATTTTGGGGAATGTCTATTGCTTTGATTACTTTTTATTCAAATTTATTTATTTATCAGAGGCAAAGCAATGAAAAATCGGCGGCTTAGCACATTTGATTTTTTTTCACACTACAGTGGTCACCAAACTGGAAAAATATTTTTATAATTTGTAGACTGGGCATTTGTAGACACAGGGATACCTAATGTGTATGGGTTTCACAGTAATATTTAACTTCGGGAAGAGGGGTGATTTGAATTTTTAATTCTTTTATATTTTTTAAATATTTTTTTTTTACTTTATTTTATTCTGTATTTATTAGACCCCTCTAGGAGTCTTGAACCCATGCGGTCTGATTACTAATGCACCGCAATGCACTTTAACTGCATTTTTTTGGCAGCAGTGTTTTTAAGCTGTGTTTCGGTATGTGGGGCCTTAGCCTTAAAGGGGTATTCCCACGAACATAATCATTTTCAAATTTGTAGATAATTAAAATTAAACATTTTTGCAAATATAAGTAATTAAACATTTTGCAGAGTTTTAAAGATTCTCTCTAAATATGTTGTGGTCACAAGTTGTTGTCTTCATTGGTTGCCAGTGGATACGACCATGAATGCAGGACCTTTCTAAGGTCAGAAAATCAGCCATGATTTCCTTATTGTGGCCGGGATATCTTCTGATATATGTAGTGTCCCTGTCTGATAACCCAGGTACAATAAGAAAATCATGGCTGGGTTCCTGACAAGTCCCAGACCATAGAAAGTTTCTGCATTCGTGATCGTATCCATTGGCAACCGATCAAGACAACAGACTATCACTACTAAGATAGTTAGAGAACACCTTTAAAACTCTGCAGAATTTTTAACTACTTATATTTGCAAAAATGTTTACATTTTAATTATCTACAAATATAGATATGATTATGTTCATGGGAATACCCCTTTAAATGTGATTTGCCAGATTTGTCTGATTCTGTATTGTCGGCTCTCTGTTTGCTAACTCTCTTCTCAACCACCTACAATCCGTATTCTAAACTCTACAGAAACATCTTTTACTAAAGTGTCAGATCTGTTAGCTAAATTTAATAGTAACTATTCTCTATTGATCGTATTGGTTCTCTGTTTGGCACCATAGATCACCAACTCCTACTCAGTATACTTCACTTGAAATCACAGAAAAAGAGCAAAAAACAAAAAAATCATCATCAAATGAACTAGTGAAATAGTTTTTTTGGGGGACATAGGGAACAGTTACACCCAGGTCATGGTACCTATGAGGGCCCATATTTAGAAAAACCCCAATAGTATAAATGTCACTTGAAAACTGGAGGTCTGTTACAGAATTTGCAACAGGGTCCAGGAGCTACTCCTTTGGCTCTACTCATGCCTCAGTTGTGATAATGATATACATGAAATGATGTTTCATTTTATTCCTTTAATAGATGGACATCCAGTAGGCTTTGGACCAATGGGCCGAATAATACAGGGTGCATTACGTAAGTATTATACATGAGCAGACTACCTGTCTATGTTATGCAATTTTTATCATCCAATTGAAATGAACCATGTGGAGATGTATAAACAACTTAAAGGGGTTGTCTGAGGAGTTAAATGCATCTGGTGGATTCTTCATGATGGACTCACGTGATCGAAACAAGCCCATCCTTTCTTGATCCCACAGTTGATTACTTGTGCTATGGGGGCTGGCTTTACTATAGGCCGGAACTCCCGGGACATTCATGAATAATCTATCGTATGCATTAAGGTAAATTTAATGCTTATAATGTATGGTTGTATGTTCATACATGTACTTGGAACACTTGAATGTTTTTTAATTATAATATTTTTCATAGTATATTTCTGGGATATTTCAAGAAAAGGATAGCCATTCATTATGTGGAGTGTATGAGATTTCTAAAACAGAAAAAAAAAATACTTCTGGCTTTGAAACAAGTGAATAAAGCAACAAAATTATTTCTCCTATAGAAGACCTTTCACATCCTCATAGATGTGCGGTATTATACACTGCCAGAAAGCCAACAGTGTGCTGAGGTCATCTTACTGTCGGCATTCCTGATAAGCTCCCCAGTGCTGAAGATATGTGTGCTGAAATTATCTATTTCTCCAGCAAATGGGGCGCACATCGGGAAACCTGACTCTAGTTGGCTTTCTAGCAGTATATAATACCGCACATCTATGAAGACGTAACAGTTTACAGTAGATGGAAAATTAATGAAATGGGATGAGTTTATTACCAAATATGAATTTTAGAGATTTATCAGAAACTTAGCCTAGGTAAATAATAAAAGTGATGTTAACATAAAAGTTTATAAAGTTATAGCCCTTGGAGAGCATGTAAAATTTCAGTGCTTAAAGGTTAAAATCCAACCTTATTTTATTATTAGAAAACCATGATGATGATTCCTGCATCATGCATGCGATTTGAGTTGCTTTGGCTCTTACTCATAGTCATAAAGTAGTGGAAGAGTGAAGAAATCAGGCAATACCTTTTAGAGTCTGAGTATATTTGATAGTAAGCTTTTGGAAGTAGTAGCTCCCTTCATCAGACATGGTGTTCTACAAGAAACTGAAAATCATTGTCATAAAAAAAATTAAATTTGGTATTTTGAAAGTTTTTGAATATTTACTTCTATATCATCTGCACCTTAAGGCTGAGGCCCAATGTTGTGGAAACGCAGCTTTTTTTGTTGCAGATTTTGCTGCATTTTTTTGAGCCAAAGCCAAGAACGGCTACAGAAGGAATGGGGAATATATAGGAAGTTCTGATATTTCTACCTTCTGCTCAATCCACTCCTGGGTTTGATTTAAAAAAAAAAAAAAAACAGCAAAATCTGCTACAAAAAAAGCTGTGTTTCCGCAGCACTTTTTCACACCCATTCACTGCGTGGGGCCTTAGCCTTAAGTGGACATCAGACTGACCACTCCCTTGTAGCTTTTTTCACAGATTTCTGGTATTTTTGCTATTTTGCTTTTCTAAGCAAAGTATTGAAAATTGAACATATAATTAAAGTATGATTTTAAAAAAAATTAGGTAACATTTAAAAGTCATAACAAATACCAGCCACATAGAATTTACCATATTTTAAAGTAATTATTTATTTTTTAAGGTGGAGCACTGCATGAAATTTGTGAAACAGTAAAAGGGCTGCGTGACGCAGCTAATGAGGAAAACTCTGCAGACTTTCTGTGAAAAATGCTGTGGAAAAAAATGCCGCATTTTTTGGCAGCGATTCGCTGCCTGGTTCCTTAGCCTCAAATCAGAATCTGTGGCGAAGTCTCCTATGGAGACTCCAACACAGATGTAGAATCCAGCCTTAGCCTAAGGCTGAAGCTCCATGTGGTGTAAACAGCCTGGATTGGCAGTGACGGAAACGCTGCAGCAAAAACTGCAGCGTTTTACAGTCCCTGCAAAATGGATGGAATTCTAGCGAATCCCATCCACAAATTGCAGAAAAATACCTGCAGTGGAAATGCTGCGATTTTGCAAAAACATCACTTTTTTTGAAAATTGCAGCATGCCAATTATACCTACGGAAACGCTGGTGGTTTCTATATAGGTATAAATGAAGCAGAAAATCTGCAGAAAAAAAAAACTCTGTGGACTAAATTATGTACTGTATTTTTAACAGGATTGGAGGATTGGTCAAGAACAAAGCGGCTAAATATAACAGCAGAATTGTACTTCACAATGATAACATTTAATATTTTGTACAATGTACTGGGAAGCTGAAAACAAATCAGAATGAGTTGAAATTAGAAAAAAACTGCATTTGTGCTACTTTCTTATGGATTTTGCTTTTATGGGGTTCACTCTACAGCCATATTATCTATATTCTGCATGTCGGTATCGTCACAGTCATTTAACACCTTTAATAAAGTCTACAATTTTGAAAAAAAAAATAAAATTCTTTGAGTCGCCATATTCTGACACCGATAACTTTTTTTTTTTTTTAATTTTCAGACCTCTGTAATGTAACTTTTTTTGCAGGGAAATTTGCAGTTATAGATAACATTTTAAGTATTGTCTGATGTTTCATTAGCTTTTTATTCAGTGATTTGGCCATTTTGTTTTTTGTTCTTACTACCCCATTTAGTATATGGGATACTAATTTTTGTATGCTTATAGCTCAGACATTTTTGGGCTCAGAAAGACTTTATTTTTTGTGTTTATTTGTATTTTTTGATCTAGGGTAAAGTGTGATTTCAAATTTGATTTAATTTTTTTTCTTTCCTTTTTTTTTTACCTTTAATTTTTAGAACCCCTTGGAGACCTGGATCCTATGGAGTCCAATCACTAGTATAATATACTGAAATGCTAATGTATTACAATATATTGAAAAATATAGTAATGACAGGCCTGGGAGCCTTCAATAGATCATGGGAATGGATTGCCACTCCCAGATTAGGTAACAGGGTAGTGGCATAACTAAAGTCTTGTGGACCCTGGTGAAAACTGTGATCGGGGGCCCTTTCCCCTCCCTACAGTGTATTCTTGATAGTAAAGGTTACAGTTATTGCAGCCATATCTCAGATACTTGAAAGGGATACAACGATAGTTCTCACAATTGCAGTTATCAAAAGTGCGGTGGGTGAGCAGCGCAGCGCCAGGCATGTACACACGTGGACAAAACTTTTGTTACCCCTCGTTTAATGAAAGAAATACCCACAATGGTCACAGAAATAACTTTAATCTAACAAAAGTAATTTGCCAAACTAAAGAGAATGGGGAGAATGGGAGAATGTCCTATGGACAGATGAGACAAAAATCGAAATTTTTGGCAAGGCACATCAGCTCTATGTTCACAGACGGAAAAGAACACTGTCCCTACTGTGAAACATGGAGGAGGCTCTGTTATGTTCTGGGGCTGCTTTGCTGCATCTGGCACAGGGTGTCTTGAATCTGTGCAGGGTACAATGAAATCTCAAGACTATCAAGGGATTCTAGAGAGAAAAATGCTGCCCAGTGTCAGAAAGCTTGGTCTCAGTCGCAGGTCATGGGTCTTGTAACAGGATAATGACCCAAAACACACAGCTAAAAACACCCAAGAATGGCTAAGAGGAAAACATTGGACTATTCTGAAGTGGCCTTCTATGAACCCTGACCTAAATCCTATTGAGCATCTTTGGAAGGAGTTGAAACATGCCGTCTGGAAAAGGCACCCTTCAAACCCGAGACAACTGGAGCAGTTTGCTCATGAAGAGTGGCCAAAATACCTGTGAGAGGTGCAGAAGTCTCATTTACAGTTACAGGAATCGTTTGATTGCAGGGATTGCCTCAAAAGGTTGTGCAACAAAATATTAAGTTAAGGGAACCATCATTTCTGTCCAGGCCTGTTTCATGAGTTTTCTGTTTTAAAAAATTCTGTTGAAGCCTGGTTGGAAAGCAATGTCTGACTTTCATTTGTTCATTTTCATAAAATTTTTTATATATTATTACTTTTGTCAGATTCAAGTTATTTCTCTGACCGTTGTGGGTTTTTCTTTCATTAAACGAGAGGTACCAAGAATTTTGTCCACGTGTGTAAACAACACTGGTAGCTGTGTAGTCTAGGAAACAGCTGATCTGCAGGGGTCCAAACAGTCTAAGAGATTTAAGAGATCAGTGGGGGTCTAATACCCAGGGCCCCTGCTGATCAATTCTTTGAAGGTACTGTGGTGCTTTTGCGAGCGTCGTAACCCCATTCATCATTTACACTGCACAGTTTGTTTTATAGTGACCGTGCAATGTAATTATAGCCTGTAATAAAAGTGCATGACTGTTATAAAACAGATGTGAATAGTGAAAGGGCCCCACACAGTATAATATGCGTCACAGTGGCCCCCACTAGTACAATATGCTCCACAGTGGTCCCCAAACAGTATAATATGTTCCAGAGTGGCCCCACACAGTATAAATGCTTCCTAGAGCAGACTTCTATCATGGTGGTCCAGTGCCCCATACCACTCCAAGCCCGGTCGCAGTCACAGATCATTACACTCCTAGGTATCTGAAAGGTTAATGCCCAGGTGGTTATGCATCCAATCAGTTCCTCAGCAGGTGCAGAAGCAGGTGTTTATAGTCCTGACATCTTCCATACTATTCCCTGATGTTGTGAATGGATTAAGGTCAGGATGACAATGCAACTTTGTGTAGAGTTGTCAATTGAATTATTTCTATTTCGCTACTCCTGCAGTCAAAATGCGTTTACTGAATTATATTAAATATTGTGGGCTAAAGCTAAAAAGGTGCAATGTGGCCCTAATCTGGAACAAATTATATAAAGTTTTTAGACTTGTAATTAACATAGAAAAAGTCATTTTCATGCTTGCAGGAAAGAAGTCACCTTTCCATATGCTAATGTATATATGTATTTTTGAAGGTGGAGCACTGCATGGAATTGGGGAAGCAGCAGGTGGGTGTAATAATACATTTAATGAGAAGTCATTACAGTTATATAAAGCTCCCTATAACCAGCCAAACAATCCAGGCTCTTTCCAACCTCAGCCCCATTCATGTGAATTGCAGTACCAGGTACAGCGATATGGAGGCACTGCTGTATTTGGAACAACAGTCAAGGGGCCATAGAGTTGCAGCAAGTGCAATTGCCCTTTTGCTCTTCTGTTTGCTTCTGATCATGCAACTTAGGCGGCACTGACCACACATTCAGACTGGGCTATCTGTGATTGTTTGAACATAGCAAACATAATAAACTATGAAATAAGTATTAATATTGCATAATAATAATAATAATAATAATAATAATAATTACAACATATAACTCAAATTGAATGAACAAGATTTTTTTTTTTTAATCTACTAAATTCTATTTTTTCCCCATATAGTAGGTGTTCCATTAGCTGTTGGAACTGGAATATTACAGACTGCATTAGGTAAGTAGTGATAGGATAACATATTTATATTTTTGTAGCTACTTTTTTTTCAATAATATCTTCCATTTTAGACTGAGTTAAAGTTGACTAATGTGCTCTTCGATTAAGTTGGTAGCAAAAAGTCCAGACAATTCCCTGCCCCCTTCACCTGGTTAATACTGTATCTATCTGTTTAAGATTAACTGACTATTAATTATCTTATTTTTGTTTAGTGATATACTGTGTTTAATTAATATTATAATAATAAACTAATACCATATGATACCCAAAGTCTTGTGTTTGGGTGTCATATGGTTGCCTTGGTATTAGCTCTGACTGATGTCCAGACAATAGTGGAGGTGCCCGTTAACCCAACACTTGGGTAATTACAATGGCTCTAATTAATAATGATAAAAATTGTGCATATTTTATTTAAGATTCTAAATGTATTTATAATATATATAAATTATTATATATGTATGTATGATATCAATTCAAATATTTATTTATTCATTGTAATTTGTTTTAATTATGATAATTTAGCTATAAAACTATAATTTTTTTTAAATTAATTAATACTTAAATTCTCTTTCAGATACTGGTGAAAAACTTCTATCACCAATAGGTAGAGTTATATAAGTCATATTTTCATGTTTTCTGATTTTATTGATCACACACTAACATTTTTCATTGCCATGATGTGTATCAGGAGAATTATCACAGGCAAATGTACTGTAAGTAAATAAGCTGTTTTACAGGGGGCAAAAAAGGGAACAAAGAGCCTGATAGTAAAAATTAAAACAGGAACTCAACTGGTACCAGTGGAGAGCAGTAAACACCTAACCACCAGGGACTTGGTGCTTGTTTGACCCTAATTTCCTCACCATTATCCTTAATCCATGAAACTTAATTATGAGGTTTGTGTCTTTTTGCAACATTTTGCATTTTTACAAGATCCACTCCACTTTTGAAATATTGGTGAGCCATTTTGATTAAATTTATGTCTTGTGTTAAGTAGACATCTGACTGATGTAAAGGATCACTCCCTTGTGACCTCTGCACATGTTTCTGGTGTTTTTGCTGTTTTGTTTTTCTAAAAAAAATATTCCAAATTTAAAAAAAAATTAAATATGAATTTGAAAAATTGGGTAACATTTTTAAAAGCCATATCACAATATACCATACTATACCATATACTAAGGTATGCATTTATTTTTGAAGGATGAGTAAATTAAGTTTTTTTGAGTTTTTTAAATTACATATTTTTTTAATTAATTAAAAATATATAAATATATGTAAAATTAAGTACATTTTTGCAAGTTGCAGTTAATGTAGAAAAAAAGTCCTTTTTGTTGTTTGTAGAAAACAAGTAACCTTACCACATGCTAATGTATATTTATATTTTTTTGAAGGTGAAGTTCTGCATGGAATTGGTGAAGCAGCAGGTGGGTTTAAATTAATACTGAATTTATAAAGTAGTAAATATATTTATTTAGAGTGATCTTCCAGCTATAAAACAACCTTTCATGAATAATTAGTAAGAAACTCTGGTGTTTTAGCTCTTTTGATTTTTAATTAAAGTATTGAAAATTGAACATTGAACTCTATAGTTAAAATCAAAGAGTGTAGTTGTAACTAGAGATAAGCGAATCGATTCTGCAGAAGTGGAATTCGATTCGAATTTCAGGAAATCTTCGATTCTCCACGATTCTGGATTTCCTGATGCTTCGTGGTAACGAATATTTAGTAAGGACCTTTGTGACATCAGACGGTCACATGATGTTCTCTAGTGATGTGATTGGGTAGGCGTCTTTGCTTGTTAGCAGATCCTTCCACATGAATAAAAGTTGTCCGTGCTGAAGAGAGAGAGAGACATGACCGCGGCATCCAAGGGCTTCCACCATTTTGCTGCCCACCCCGGCTCTCTGCAGCCCAGAAATAGCTGTTTATTCGCCGCGAAGTAATTTGGATCGAAGCGAATTTTTTTTGGAACTTCGAATCGAACTACGAATCGAACTTTTGAGAAATTCGCTCATCTCTAGTTGTAACATATAAAAAAAGGTCCTGTTTCATGCTTGTAGGAAACAAGTCACGTTATCATGCAACATTTGATAAATTTGGAGCAAATTATGGCAACAAAATTTTATGTTTTTCCAGAAACCCCATATCCCTTTTCTTATCAAGTAATTCAATAAGGTCTCCCCTTCCTCTCAATGATTGCTCATAAAGTTAATTACTATTATATCAAAACTGGACAACGACCCCTCACCTGGTAGGCTTTATAAATACTTTATAAACACCCCTTCCCACTGGAGGAATTTTTCGATTTTCGTTTTTGAGCCCCCCCCCTTCCTAATCTCATAACTTTTTTATTTTTCGTCTCTCAGAGCCATATGAGGTCTTAATGTTTGCAGGACAAATTTTTCTTCATGATGATTTATTATTCTGTACAATGTACTGGGAAGATGGAAAAAAATTCAGAATGGTGTTGATTTGAAGAAAAGGTGCATTTGTGCAACAATCTTACAGGCTTCGTTTTTACGGCGTTCACTTTGCAGCCAAAATGACATGTGACCTATTTTATGTTTCGGTATGATTCTGGGGATATCAAATTTATATGGTTTTATTTACATTTTAATCCCTTAACAAAAATCCAAAACTGTGCAAAAAATTTTTTTTTTATAAAAGTCGCCATATTCTGACACCCGTAACTTTTTTATATTTCCGTTTATGGGAATGCATAGGGCGTCTGTTATTGCAGGACCAGGTTTACTTTTTAGTTATACCATTTTGGGGAATTGCTATTGCTTTGATCACTTTTTATTCAAATTTTTATAAGAGATGAAACAGTGAAAAAACGTTGATTTTGCACTTTTGATTATTTTTTTTCCCGCTACGGCATTTACTGTATAGGAAAGATATTTTTATAGCTTTGTAGACCGGGTGTTTTTGGACACAGGGATACCTAATGTGTATGCAGGGCCGGCGTTAGGGGGGGGCAAACTGGGCAATTGCCCAGGGCCCCATCTCCAAAGGGGCCCCCGGGATTCAGAACCTGATGACTCCGGATCCCGGAGTCAGGCCCGGCCAAAGCAATAACAAAAAGGGATCGCAGGGCCCCTTTCCGGGGTGAGTAAAAATAACAAACATTTTTACTCACCTGTCTTTGGCATCCGACGTCATCTTCTGGCGTTCCGGACATCACTGCTGAGGCGCTGAGGCCTGGCCTCAGCGGTCACGTGGGGCGTGCCTCACGTAATCGCTGAGGCCCAATCACAGGCCTCAGAGGTGACGTCCACAACGCGTGACGTCAGCCGCAGAGAAGAAGAAGCAGTCGCCGGCGGGGATAGCGGAGCAGCGCGAGGAGGCCCAGGAGAGGTAAGAACAAGGTGAGTGGGCCACTGTGGAGTGTATTATATTGTGTGGGGCTTTTCGGGAGCATATTATACTCTGTGGGGCCATTGTAGAGCATTATACTGGGGGGGACTGTGGGGAACACATTATACCGTGGGGGACCACTGTGGAGCATTATACTGGGGGAACCCCTCTGGGAAGTATATTATACTGTGTGGAGGTCATTATGGAGCATGTTATACTGTGTTAGGCCACTGTGGAGCATTATACTGGGGGAGCATTGTGGGGTGCATATTATACTGTATGGAGCATATTATATTGTGTGGGGCTGCTGGGGAGCATATTGTACTGTCTGGGGCCACTAAGGGGTGGTATACTGTGTGGGCCACTGTGGAGTATTATACTGTGTGGAGCCTTACATACCATGTGGGACCACAATGGGGGGCTCAGGGGAGCATTTTATACTGTGTGGGGTCACTGTGGATCATTATATACCATGTGGGGAAACTGGAGGGCTCAGGAGAGCATTTTATACTGTGGAGCATTATATACCATGTAGAGCATTATACTGTGGGGGGGGGGGGCTCACAATTCCTGCTGGCAGCCCTGTGTGCTGTGTCTGCATCACATGACTGTTACTGATAAGAGGGAAAATTACTGATACAGGGCACTATTTATCATTTATAAGGGAGCTATTATTAATAAAGGTGTAAGATTATTTATAAGCAGGGACTATTATTTATAAGGAGGCGCTATAATAACTGATGACTGGGTGCAAAAATCTAATCGGTGGTACAAAGGTGCTCATTTGAATTGTATGTGGTAAAATGGGGCTTGTTATTACTTCTTTGTTGGCAGAAAGGAGGCGTTATTATAGGGGTTGTCACTGGAAGACGATGGTGTTTAATTTTTGCCCAAGGCCCCACTTTGTCTAAAACCGGCCCTGTGTGTATGTGTTTCACAGTATTTAAGTACTTTTATATGTGTTCTAGGGAAAGGGAGATGATTTGAACTTTTAATTTTTTTTTTTTTTTTTGCTTTTTTTAATTAATTAATTTTATTTATTTTTTTTGCATTTATTAGACCCCCTAGGGGGTCTTGAACCCCAGAGGGTCTGATCACTAATGCAATGCATTAAAATGCACTGCAAAAAAAACAGAGCTTCTATTGCAGGCTACATAGAGCAGCCTGCAATAGAAACTAATGAGTGACAGGTCTGGGATTATGGCACATGTTAAGAATGGGTTAAGGCCAGGACAACAATGCAATCTTGTGTAGGGCTACCAGATGTTTTTTTTTTTTTTTACTATTGAGCTACATCTGCAATCTAAATATATGCATTGAGTTATATGAAATATTGTGGTCTGCAGCAGACGCTGAAATAAAAAAAATTGTGCTAGAAAAATTACAAAGTTTTGAGAGTTTTAATTGACATAGAAAAAGTTGTCATTTATGGTTCTAGGAAACAAGTCACCTTACCATATTCTAATGTATATATGTATTTTCTGAAGGTGGAGCACTGCATGGAATTGGGGAAACAGCAAGTGGGTGTAATAACATATATTTAATGAGAAGTCATTTAATTTATATAACGATCCCTATTAATCAGGAAAACAAACCAGGCTCTTTCCAACTTAAGCCCATTCATATGAATTGCAGTACCAGACACAGCCACATGAATGCACTTATGTGTTTGATACAACAGTCAAGGGCCATAGAGCTCCAGCAGGCACTATTGCCCTTTTATCTGTTTGTTTCTGATCATGCAAGTTGGACCACACATTCAGACTGGGGGCATCTGTGATTGTTTGGACATAAAAAAACATAAAAAACATAAAAAAAACTATTAAAGTGTAATTTTTTTTTTTCATATAGTAGGTGTGCCAGTAGCTGTTGGAACTGGAATACTACAGACTGCATTAGGTAAGTATTGATGGAATAAAATATTTATATTTTTTCCAGCCCCTTTTTTCACTAATATCTGCCATTTAGGCTGGGTTAAAGCTGACTAAAGTGTTCTACAATAAAATTGCTAACAAGAAGTCCAGAAAACTCTCTGACCACTTCCCCTGACTAATACTGTCTCTATATTTTTTAAGATTAAGTCACTATTTATTATGTTATTTGGGTTTAATGATAGATTGTGTTTTATTAATAAAGTAATAAAATAGTACTGTATGATACATAAAGCCTTGTGGTTACCTTGGCAATAGCATTGACTGATGTCCTGGCAATGCTGGAGGTGCCCTTTAACCCAACACTTGAGTAATTACAATTGCTGTAATCAGTGGCATAACTAGGAATGTCTGGGCCCCAAGGTAAAAATTTGACATGGGGCCCCCCCGAAATGCCACCCTCTGGACCACCAGCTCCAATCACCCACCCCAGAACGCCCCCTCCAACTCCCCCACACAAAACTTTTCAGACCCCAGAGTATAATGATCGGAGACCCAGGGGAGGATACAAACATAAAAAACAATGTTACTTACCTGTCCCTGGCTCCAGTGCACTCCCCGCTACTTTGGCCTTCTTCAATGTTGGACCAGTCAGGCCAGCGTCGCGACTCATAATGACGTTGGCTGACGTCTGGGATGTCACCAAAAAGGCCCAAAGCCTGCCGGAGCACAGGAGAGGTAAGTAACAGTGTTTTTTTTATGTATCCTCACCTTCCCTGGGCCTCCGATCATTATGCCCCGGGGTCTGAAAAGACCCCAGAATATAATTATAGCAGTGTTTGTGGGGTTCGCGGCCTGAGGCCAGCGGCCTTACTTACCAATCCCCGCTCCTGCTCACAGTCACCTCTGCTTCCTTCTGCAGAATGGGAAGCACGGGCGGCCGTGAGCATGAGCGGGGATCAGTAAATAGGGCCCGCTACCTGCTGGGGTTACTCCCGCTGCTACCCTTGTATTTACGTCCCTGGCTGTAATTAATAATAATGAAATGCATGAATGTTTTATATAAGATAAATTATATTACATAAAAATATTTATTCATTGAAATTTATTTACATTATGGCAATTTAGCTATAAAATTATAAAATAGGTTTTGAATGAATTAAAATTCTGTCTTTCAGATACTGGGGAAAATCTATCACCTATAGGTAGAGTTATATAAGTCATGTATTAATGTTTTCTGATTTTTATCACACACTTTAACATTTTTTGTGGTCATGATGTATATCAGGAAAATGATCACAGGTAAATTTAAGTACAGGGGGTGAAAAAGGGAACAGGGGGTCTGATAGGAAAAATTTAAATTCGGAACCTAACTGCTACCAGTGGAGAGCAGCACACACCTAACTGTAGGGGACATGGTGCCTTTTTGGCCCTAATTTCCTCAACACTATCCTTAATCCATGATCCATATATTGGTCAATGATCCATTATCCTTCATTAGAAGAGAATGGGGTAGAATTAACAAGCTTTGCTATTTAGAATTCTTGATTACAAAATGTTCCAAAGTAGAGGTGTGCAACTTTTTGAGTTTAGTTGCACAAACATTTTGCAACATTTTCCATCTTTACACCACTCACTTCTCCTTTGAATATTGGTGGGAAAGTGGGTGGGATTAGCCCATCTAGTTGTCTGTACACCAGATTTTTCACATGTGACTTTGAAAATGGGTTTGGCATAGAAATTAAAGTAACATCTCAGGATAGAAGTGTTAGATATATTAATGCACTAAATTTATAATATGACACGTGACATTTGATAAATTTGGTGATAATTACAGTGACACAGACTTTAAAAAGTCCCCAAATGATAAATTTTCCCTGTTGACTCTAATAGGTTCACTATATATGAAGGAGTCCAGAGGCCGCAGCTTTAAGTAGGACATTGAACACATTCACTGTTGCTCAGTAATAAATGTGGGGTCATGAGATTAAATCAACTACAGGATGAAGTGAAAGCTACTAAATTCTGCACCTTATCAGGCCTGGAGAGGGGTGGAGTTACCAATAAATATTCAGAAGCAGCCATTTTCATTAAACTTTACAGGAGCATCTCAATAAATTAGAATATCTTTGAAACATTCATTCATTTCAGTAATACAATCCATAATTAGCGTCTTCCATGATTGTGTGTCCTACTGAACCAGACTGAGGGACCATTTAAAGGCTTAGGAAACCTTGGCAGGTGACGCTGAATTTACAATACTGAACTGAACTTACAATATTCTAATTTTCTTAGATTTGGGTTTTCATTACCTGTAATCCATAATCAACATTTACAGAAATAAAACACTTGAAATAGAAGACTCTGTGTGTAAAGAATCTAGAAAATATAGGAGGTCACTTTTTTAAATTAATAACTGAAAGAAATAAACATTTCAAAGATATTCTAATTTATTGAGATGCAGCTGTATATACTATATACCATATGATAAGGTATGCATTTATTTTTGAAGGCAGAGTAAATTAAGTACATTTTTGAGAGTTGAATATAACGTAGAAAAAAAGTAATTTTGTTATTTGTATAGGAAACAAGTGATCTTACCATATGCTAATGTATATATTTATTTTTGAAGGTGAAGCTCTGCATGGAGTTGGAGAAGCAGCAGGTGGGTTTAATGCTGCATGTAGAGACTAGTAATTTCATTTATTTAGAGTTTATTTCTCCAGATATAAAATAACCTTTCATGAATACCTAGTACATTTGAATATAAGAAACTTTGGTGTTTTTGCTATTTTGTATTTCTAAATAAAGTATTGAAAATTGAACATTAAAATTTACAGTTAAAGTCAAAAAGTAGCATTTGAAAAAGTTGCAGCGGAGCCCTATCCTTAAATAAGTAAATTTTTGAGAGTTGTAACAGTCCTGTTTCATGCTTGTAAGTCACCTGATCATGTAACATTTCATAAATTTGGTGCAAATTATGGCAATAAAGTTTATTTACTTCCGGACCGCCAATGGACTATATACGTCCGGAAGTGGCTCTCTTGTTCTGCAAGGACGTACTGATGTGTCCTTACAGTTTTCATTAGCTGCACGAAAGGGTGCAGCTGTAGAAACAGGGAGCTGGCTGTAACTACAGCCAGAGCACCCCTAGAGAAGGCAGGAATGGTTTATTACCATCCCTGCCTTCCCTCAATGAGCGCTGTATACACAGCTATGGGAGCCCCTTGACCCGGTGGTCACGTGACCGCCGGGATCAGAACCTGTAAAATCCTAGCCTCACCTCCGACGATACAATACAAAATAAAAATTACTGTAATGGAGAGGAAAAACTATTTTAGGCTGAGGCCCCACGTTGCGGAAACGCAGCTTTTTTTTATTGCAGATTTTGTTGCGTTTTTTTGAGCCAAAGCCAGTAGTGGATTGAATAGAAGGTAGAAGCATAAGTACTTCCTATATATTTTCCATTTCTTTTGCATCCACTCTTGACTTTGGCTCAAAAACCGCAACAAAATCTGCAACAAAAAAAGCTGCGTTTCCGCAACGTGGGGCCTCAGCCTTAAAAAGTTTTTTAGTAGCACTTTGTAAAAAAAAATGAAAAGTGAAAAATAAAAATAACATAAAAGTCCTATGTGTCACTGAAAAAAGATGCAGAAATTAGTTGAATAACGCAAATGATAAAAATGTTACAGCCCTCAAAACCGCACATAGAAAAATCCCGAAAATGTGTCTGGATCTGAACCAGAAATTGGCCCGGTACTGAAGTGGTTAAGGTTTTCCAAAAACCCCATGTCCCCTTTCTTATCAAGTTATTCAATAAGATCTCCTTCTACTTTGACAATTGCTCATGACGTTAATTACTGTTATACCAAAACTGGATAAAGACCCCTCGCTCTGCTCCAATTACCACCCCGTAGTCTTAATAAGCATTGACATCGAGCTGTATTCCTAAGGCTAACAGATTGAGCACAGTCCTACCATTCCTCATCCATAATGATCAGATGGGTTTCATACAGGGAAGATGACAGAGATATCACCAACAAGACCCTCCTAATTATATCCTGAGCTAAGACTACAAAAGATCCCTTCTGCCTTCTGACCATTGGCCCACCATGTGCACTGGGGATTCCTATGAATAGCTTTAGAGCAAATCAGTTTAGGCCTGTGATTCTTGGTGTGGATCTTGGCCCTTTATCATGATCCAAAAACCCAAGACCTTCTACTTTGTCTTTATAAAATCTTAATAATATCTGATTAAACATTAATTTCAGCAAAACTAACTCAAGCAAAACCTGACTGTAAAAAGTTCCCTCATTATAAATTGTATCAATGGAATCTAATGGGCTTCACTAAGTATGAAGGAGTCTAGAGGCTGGAGCTTCAAGGAGAGCTCTGTACAAAAACATTCAAAACTGTCTCTTAGTAATAGAGGCTATAAGATAGTCTAATGAACTACAGGATGAATTGAAAACTACTAAATTCCGTACCTTATCAGGCCTGGAGTTACCAATAAATTTTCATAAGCAGTCATTTTCATTATACTTTATATATTATATACACCATATGATAAGGTATGTATTTATTTTTGAAGGCAGAATAAATTAAGTAAATTTTTGAGAGTTGCAATTAACGTGGAAAAAAATCTTTTTGTTGTTTGTAGGAAACAAGTGACTTTACCATATGCTAATGTATATATGTATTTTTGAAGGTGAAGCACTGCATGGAATTGGAGAAGCAGCAGGTGGGTTTAATGCTGCATGTAGAGGGTAGTAAATTCATTTATTTGGAGTCTATTCCTCCAGATATAAAACAACCTTTCATGAATACTAGAGATGAGTGAATCAAAGCTGACGAAGTGGAATTCGATCCGAATTTCAGGAAATCTTCGATTTGCATTGAATCCAGATTTCCTCACGCTTCATGGTATCAAATTGAATTTTAAACTAAGGACACGTCGGAATAGCCTTTACTGTATAAAGGCTATTTTACTCCTACCTCTGCCGTTGCATCACGCCCCCTGCGATGTCCTGTTCCTCTTAGCTCGTGTAGTAAAAGAATCAAAATGGCCACCGGGCATGCGCAGAGCCGCTCTGAATAGAATCAAAATGGCCACCGGACATGCGCAGAGCTGCTTGTGGCAGCCATCTTTATCCTATTCCTACAAGAGCAGCTCTGAGCATGTTTGGCGGCCATCTTGATTTTATTCCGAACGGCTCTGAGCATGTTTGGCGGCCATCTTGATTTCATTCCGAGCGGCTCTGCGCATGTCCGGCGGCCATCTTGAATATATCCCATACAAGACCGTTTCTACACATGTCCGGCGGCCATCTTGATTCTATTCCAAGCAGCTCTGTGCATGCCCGGCGGACAAGGACATCGCAGGGGGTGTGATGCAACGGCAAATGTAGGAGTAGAATAGGCTTTCTAAAGGCTATTCCGACATGTTATTAGTGTAAAATGCATATCCCCATATTCCCAGGCTCTCTGCAGTCAAGAAAATAGCTGTTTTTAATGTGATTCATTGCGAAGTAATTTGGATCGAAGCAAACTGTTTTCGGAAATTTGGCGAAGTTGCTGAATCGAATTTTTGAGAAATTCGCTCATCTCTAATGAATACCTAGTACAGGTAAATATTAGAATCTTTGGTGTTTTTGCTATTTTGTGTTTCTAAATAAAATATTGCAAATAGAACACTGAATTCTACAGATAAAATCAAAGACTAGCGTTACAAAAAGTTGCAGTGTAGCCCTAACCTTAAATAAATGAGTAAATTTGTGAGAGCTGTAACATAGAAGAAATGTCCTGTTTCACTCTTTTAGGAAAAAAAAGTCACCTTATCTTGTATAATTTGATAAATTTGAAAATTATGGCAACAAAGTTTAAAATTTTTCCGAGAATCCCATGTCCCCTTTCTTATCAAGTGATTCAATTATCAAATTCAAATTCAATCTCCTTCTACTCATCCTTCCACTTTGACAATTGCTCATGACGTTAATTACTGTTATACTAAAACTGGATTAAGATTGAAAATCTACCATATTGTTTTTTGTTTTTTTTTATATAGTAGGTGTACCAGTAGCTGTTGGAACTGGAATGTTACAGACTGCATTAGGTAAGATATGATGGGATAAAATATTAATATTTTTGTTATTTAAATAATTCTAAAAGCTTTTGCTAATTACAGAACTGGTAGATACAATGATTTTTTTTTATATCACTTTATTAAGCCTTGTTTATTTTTTAAACATTTTTTTCCTAAAAGTTATCTTTTCTTCTCCGCCTCCCCTCTGGTCATGTTATACATAGTCCTATCTTCTTTTGTTCACTTTTGTTGACATTTTTAGGCTGGGATA
This sequence comes from Leptodactylus fallax, assembly GCA_947044405.1. Taxonomy (NCBI): domain Eukaryota; kingdom Metazoa; phylum Chordata; class Amphibia; order Anura; family Leptodactylidae; genus Leptodactylus; species Leptodactylus fallax. Next base: position 939,389 of record CAMRHE010000258.1, read on the forward strand.
AAGATGACTAAGGCTAAGGCCTGATGTAGCGAGCCACATGCCAAAAAATTCTGCAGAAAGGATGGTTCTTTCCACAACATTTTTCACAAAATGTCTGCAAAGATTTCCTTTGCGGTCTTCCTGCCTCTATTATACCTATATGGAAAACGCCAGCATTTCCGTAGGTATAACTGACATGCTGCGAACCTTTTTGAAATCTCAGCTTTTCCGCTGTGGATTTTTTTTGCAGTGTGTGGATATTATTAGCCAAAATCCCATTCAATTTGCAGGTAATGTAAAACGCTGTGTATTTTGCTGCAGCCAAAACGCTGCGTTTTTGCAACATGGGGCCCTGGCCTAAAGTGTAATTTTTGACAAGTCCAGAAAATCAATTTTAGTTAATTTCATCTATACATTGTTGGAAAAATAATGCTGTATGTTAACTTTAGCTGGGGAAGCAAACACAGATTTAATAGGAAAAGGAAAAAAAAAACTAAGAAAAATGCAGCAAAAACGAAAAAACTATGAAAGAAATGCAATTCGTTTTTGCAGTGTTTTTTTTTTTTGGCAGGTTTTTTAGCTGCATGTTTCTACGTGGGGCTTTAGCCTTACCTTGGTTTCTGGTACCATATCATAGCCAAAGCCTCATATTTGGGTGCCAAATGGTTGTCCTGGCATTAGCACTGATTAATCTCCTTACAATATTAGAGATACCCTTAGACCCAACACTAGTAATTACAATCGGTTTAATGAATAATATGCAAAGATATGGAATATATATATATATATATATATATATATATATAGTAGATAAGATTATAAATGAAAATTATTTAATTGTAATAATTTACTTTAATTATGGTAATTTCTGGCATTAATTAATACATAATTTCTGTCTTTCGGATACCGGTGAAAAACTTTTATCACCAATAGGTAGAGTTATATTAGCTATATATTAATGTTTTCAGATTTTTTGCAAATATTTTTATGGCCATGATGTTTATCATGTGAATTACAATAGGCAAATATAATTAAGGAAGGTGTCTAATGGGGTGACAAAGCTATTATATGTTATATTATTCTATACACAAGGTACAATATGCCATCTAAATGAGGCCATAAATTCTTGTGGCTTTTCAGAAATGAAAGCTTACCGCTGAAAATATTGCTGTTAATTTGGAATCCTTGCCGTTCTTCTTTCAAAAAATTATAAGTTTTTTTTTCCTTAATCAATTTAATGAAATGAAACATATAATATATCTGTACTGCAGGCCTACTAAATTAATGATATTTTCAATTCCAATTTGTTAATTTTGTATAGTCTTTATCAGAATATAAAATAACATTTATATTGCTTTTATTTTTGAAGTACATATTAATCTGGTATTATTTTTATATTTTTGAATTTTTCCCTTTATACTAGAATTGTATTTATTTATCTTATATGTAAGCATTATCTCTAGCACATTTTCATATTTGCTTTTGGAGGCATCTTTCTTGAGAAATAAAGACAAAATTTGCATTACAATTTTTCTGTTCAGGAAAAACCCTGATAATCAGGGATTTAGTTGCAAGGGAGAGAAGAAAATTTGGCAAAATGTATGCACATATTAATAGATTTGTTGAATTCTCTAGAATATTGACTATTTGGCCAAAATTTTTTTTTTATTCCCAATGAATGGACCAGATCTGTTATTTAATGGCATCCTGCAAGTAGTATCATCAAATGATAATTGAAAACACTTATGCGTTAGAATTAATTCTTTGGATTATATTAAGTTGAATGTACTTTCCCTATTAAATAAATGTAATAATAAAAAAGTTCCAATACAGTAAATGCAGGGTTGAAAAGGGTAGTAGGGAGTCAATGAAAAATGGTAGGTATGATAAGGTCATGATACCCTTTGTGGGCCAGCTGACCAAGTCCCCCAGGTAACTGTTGTTGTCTTAATTGATATGAGCTAAGTGCTAGCGGCGAGGCATTGACACCAGACACAGAATGTTGGTATGAACTCCTTCCTTAGCCGAAGGCACACTTTATTAAGGCAGCATAAGTTCATATAGCAACAAGCATAGGAAAGGGTTAACATAGCAACGTAAGTTCTCATGTTCAGTCCTAATTGGTGTAGTATATCTTGATTACGTAGAAGGGAAGCATAAGCAGTTCCAGGGGCGTAACTACCGGGGTAGCAGTGGTAGCGACTGCCACAGGGCCCGGAACATTACGGGGCCCGGAGCCCTGTGGCAGTTGCTACCGCGAACCCCACAATCACTGCTATCATTATACTTGGGGGTCTTTTGAGGCCCAGGGGAGGTGAGCGAACATAAAAAACAGTGTAACTCACCTCTCCGCTGCTCCGCAGGCTTCGGGCCTGTTTGGTGATGTCCCAGAAGTCAGCCGACGTCATTATGCGTCGCAACGCTGGCCTGGATAGCGCGAGATCCGGTTCGACATTGAAGATGGCCGAAGTAGCACACGGGAGTGCACCGGACCGAGGAAGAGGTAAGTTGCAGTGTTTTCTATGTTTCTATCCTCCCCTGGGTCTCCGATCATTATACTCTGGGGTCTGAAAAGACCCCAGAGTATAATAATCGTTCATGGGTGGTCCACTATGGGGCATAATACTGTGTGCAGGGGCCACTATGGGGCAAACTACTGTGTGCAGGGGCCACTATGGGGCAAACTACTGTGTGCAGGGGCCACTATGGGGCAAACTACTGTGTGCAGGGGCCACTATGGGGCAAACTACTGTGTACAGGGGCTACTATGGGGCAAACTACTGTGTGCAGGGGCCACTATGGGGCAAACTACTGCGTGCAGGCGCCACTATGAAGCAAACTACTGTGTGCAGGGGCCACTATGGGGCAAACTACTGTGTGCAGGGGCCACTATGGGGCAAACTACTGTGTGTCGGGGCCACTATGGGGCAAACTACTGTGTGCTGGGGCCACTATGGGGCAAACTACTGTGTGCAGGGGCCACTATGGGGCATAATATTGTGTGCAGGGGCCACTATGCTGCATAATACCGTGTCCAGGGGCCACTATGGGGCATAATACCGTGTGCTTGGGCCACTATGGGGCATAATACCGTGTGCAGGGGCCACTATGGGGCATAATAGTGTGCGCAGGAATGCAGTTTGTGTGTGTGGGGGGTTGGGGGCGGCGGTTTGGGGGGGTTGGGGGCGGAAGCTTGGGGGGGCCCCATGTCAAATGTTCGCCTTGGGGCCCAGCCATTCCTAGTTACGCCACTGAGCAGTTCCATATATATCCAGCTATTCCCGGTCTTGCGCTGTGCCTCTAGGGAGCTGTCTTCTTGCACACAAAGGATTCTCACTTTGGAATGCAGGCACCATCTTGTCACGTAGCATTATATTCCGTTTTAAAGATAACAATGTTTTTTGTGAATCACATATTTACAACCTTCACAGGTATAGAATTATACCTGAAAGGAGTTTATTTGTTTCAAAATTAACTATTAACAGAAAATACTATTTCAGTACTTTGGAAAAATAATGTTTCTTAAATTATGTTGTAAGAAAACTATTTTTAAACCTGAGAAATGGAATCCGTGGAAATCAATGTAAGGCTGGTGTCCCCATGTGGCAGAAATGCCGTGGAAAAAAATGCAGCGTTTTACAGTCACAGCAAAGTGGATCAGATTCTAGCGAATCCTATTCCCACTTTGTGGTAAAAAACGTGCTGCGGACCGGCGGGATCTTTTTGAAATTGTGGCATGTCAATTATACCTATGAAACGCTGGCGGTTTCCCTATAGGTATGATTGAAACAGAAAGTCCGCAGAGGAAAACTCTGCAAACTTTATGTCCAAAGCGCTGCAGGAAGAACCCCGTTGCGTTGCTACTGCGGTTTTTCCCGCAGCGCTTTTTTGCTGCAAGACGTCACGTGGAGCCTTAGCCTAAGAGTGGTAACGTGGATGATGTAGAACATAATTGTTGGCAGGTAAGTATGGGCAGCGAGGGATATTATGAGCAGTAAGGGCTATAAATTATTTAATACTGTGCTGTGTTTGCATTTTGTTGATATTTTAAGAACTTAATGAAAAAAATTTCTCCAACATATTCTTAAAGTGAAAATATATCTTAAGGCTGAGGCCCCATGTTGTGGAAATGCAGCTTTTTTTGTTGCAGACTTAGTTTTTTGAGCCAAAGCCAGGAGTGAATTGAGCATAAGGCTGACATGCTCAGCCTTTCCGCAGGTATAATTGACATGCTGCGATTTTCAGAAACGCAGGCGTTTTTGAAAACGCAGCTTTTCCGATGCAAATCTTTTTTCTGCAATGGGTGGATGGGATTAGACAGAATCCCGTTCACTTTGCAGGTAGAGTGAATCGCTGCAGACTTTGCAGACTTTGTGTCCACTCAGCTCCTGTTTCCCAACATCCACTTTACCATTACAGCAGATGTTGGGACAGGGATAAGGTCAGGATTACACTGCAGCTTTGTATAGGGCTACTAACTGATTTCTTCTCTTGAATTACACCTGCAGTCAAAATGAATGAATAGGAAAACCGCCAGCGTTTCCATTGGTATAATTGACATGCTACGTTTTCCAAAACCGTGACGATTTTGGAAATCTCAGCGTGTCCACTGCGTGTATTTTTTCCACAAGGTGTGGATGGGATTCACTAGAATGCGCTGCTGTATTTGGAACAATATTCAAGCGGCCATAAAATTCCAGCAAGTACAATTGCCCTTTTGCTCTTCCTTTTGTCTGATCATGCAACTTAGACGGCACTGACCACACATTCAGACTGGGGCATCTGCGATTGTTTGAACATAATAAACTATGAAATAAGTATTAATATTGCGTAATAGTAATATTTTTTTTTACAGCAAATGGAAATAAAATTGAATAAACAAGATTTACATTTTTTTTAAAACCTACTAAATTGTATTTTTTCCATATAGTAGGCGTGCCAGTAGCTGTTGATACTGGAATACTACAGAGGGGTGTAGAGGGGGTGAAAAAGAGAAAGAGGCGCCTGATGGCAAAAATTAAAATGGGAACCCAACTGGTACCAGTGGAGAGCAGCACACACCTAACCACCAGGGACTTGGTGCTTGTTTGGCCTCACCATTATCCTTCATTCATGATCCATATATTGGTCAATGATCCATTATCCTTCATTAGAATAGAATGGGGAAGAATTATTAATCCCTGCTATAGAGAATTAGTAGAGGTATACAAATGTTTGAGTTTAGTTGCACAAACATTTTGCAACATCTTTCATCTTTACACCACTCACTTGAAATATTGGTGGGAAAGTGGGTGGGATAAGCCCGTCTAGTTGTCTATACACCAGATTTGTCACATGTGACTTTGAAAAAGGGTTTGGCATAGAAATTAAAGTAACATCACAGGACATAAGTGTTAGATATATAGATGCACTAAATTTATAATATAAAATGTGACATTTGATACATTTGGTGATAATTATAGCAAAACTGACTTTAAAAATTCCCCTAATGATAACTTTTCCCAGTTGACTCTAAGGGGTTTACTATATATGAAGGAGTCCAGAGGCCGGAGCTTCAAGGAGGGCTTGGAATACATTCACTGTTGCTCAGTGATAAATGTGGGGTCATGAGATTAAATCAACTACGGGATGAAGTGAAGGCTGCTAAATTCTGTACCCTATCAGGCCTGGGGAGGGGTGGAGTTACTTACCAATAAATATTCATAAGCAGTCATTTTCATTATACTTTATATATATACTTTAGAATAAACTAAGTACATTTTTGAGAGTTGTATATAACATAGAAAAAAGTTCTTTTTGTTGTTTGTAGGAAACAAGTGACCTTACCATATGCTAATGTATATATGTATTTTTGAAGGTGAAGCTCTGCATGGAGTCGGAGAAGCAGCAGGTGGGTTTAATGCTGCATTTAGACACTAGTATTCATTTATTTGATGTCTATTCCTTCATTTTTTTTAATGCCTGGACAACCGGAAATGCCGCGGCAAAAAACCATGGTGTTTTACAGTTGCTGCAAAGCGACTAGCGAATCCTATCCACACATTGCAGAAAAATACGCACAGCAGAAATGCTGCGATTTCCAAAACCATTGCATCATGTCAATTATACCTATGAAAATGCCGGCGGTTTCCCTATAGGTATAATTGAAGCAGAAATTGCGCAGAGGAAACCTCTGCGGACTTTCTGTGAAAAGTGTTGCGGGAAAAAACGCAATGTGTTGCCCCTGCGGTTTTTCCCACAGTGCTTGTTTGCTGTGGCTTGCTGTGTGGGGTCTCAGCCTTAAGTGGATGTCTGACTGATGGAAAGGAACGTACCCTTAATATTTTTGCATACTCCATACATTTTGCGTATTTGCCTGATCACGTCAGTTAGGTTTGGAACCAAAGCCATGGTTGGTCCACAATAGCACCCTGGGGAAATATGCATTAAACCCTCCCTAGAAAACCCACTGTAATTTCAAGCACAGACTCAACTACAGTAATTCTCATAATCCTGACTAGCCATATGCTAATTTATGTATCTGTGTTAAAGGTGAAGTGCTCCATGGAATGGGCGAAACAGCAGGTCAGTAGTCATTAAAGCGGTTGACCAACTCTTTTTTTCAAGGATCAATAGTGATGCTGAAGGGGTCATGAACATAAAAAACTTTAGACATCTCTCCCTGGACCTCTGTTTCCAGTGGCGGCAAGTCCGTTCTTCAGTTTACAGGTCCCCGGGCTGCTTGTGCCTGGTGACTGCTGCAGCCAATCACAGGCCTCCACGGTCATGTCTTCACATGTCGCAGTCACATGGCTGAGCCTTGTGATTGGCTTCTGAGGTCACCTAACACCAATGGGATGTCATTACTGATGGGGGGGGACCGGTATACAAAAGCCCAGAGCTACTCAAAATAGAGTTCCTGGGAGAAGTGAGTAACATGTGGATGTGCTGCGGTGACCAGAGCAACAGTAAAGGGGCCATAATAAGTACAGAAATAAGGAAACTAGTCTCATCGACCTTACCATAAGCTAATGTATGTGTCTATTTTGAAGGTGGAATCCTCCATGACATGGGTCAAGTAGTAGGTGGGTTCAATAGCGAATTAACTAGATTCATACTGATAGAAAACTTAGATTGTGAGCCCTTTATGGGACAGTGACTGACAATGTCTGTAAAGCGCTGTGGAATATGATGGCGCTATATAAGTAAGAGAAATAGTTAATTGACAATAACATAATTTGTAGTAATTATATCTATATCTATATTTCATAAGGTCTGCCATTAACAATTGGAAGTGGAATGATAAACACTGCGTTAGGTGAGTAGTGACGGCATTTATTATTTCTCAGTTTGTTCGTTTTTTTTATTTAAATACCAACCCCCCACCCCAAACACACACAACTACTGGAAGATACATATATTACTTCTTGATATCACTTACTGTAGTTTTTTTAGCATTTCCTTTTTTCCCCCCAAAAATATAGTTTTTCTTAAAATTTTCTATTTTCTATGTATTTCACTGCCCCTTTTCTCTCCATAATAGGATTAAGCTGATTTAATTGCCCTCTTTTCCCTTTGTCTATGATCACTACTGCATCTGCCTATTATAAATTAAATGACCATCATCATATTTAGGTATAAAAGGATTAACCTACAAACATTTATCCTCTATCCATAGGATAGAGCACTGAGACCCCCACCCATCCTGAGTATAAAGGTGTTTTACCCCTGTTGTTAATGCAACCGTGCCAAAAGTAGGCAAATCCCTGGAGGACTTAGGCGCAGTCCAGCTCCTATTCCTTTCAGTGGGAGCACCAAAGATAGGGGAGTGCTGTTCTTCAGCTATCTCCAGTGTTCCCATTGAAATAAATGGGAATGAGGGTGCATTTGTGTACACCAGGGGTTTGCAAGCTTCACAACAGGGGTAAAACACCCTGTTCTCAGGGTCGGTAGGGGTTACAGCGGTCATAGTACCATATAATACCTGAAGCCTAGGTTTTGGGTGTCATATATAGGGTACTGTACTGTCTTATCTAACGGCAACATTGGAGGAACCACCTTTAAAATATGTTAATTAACAATATTGAAAGTTGCGAATATATTCTATAAAATTCTCTTTAAAAATCTGCATAAATTTTAAACATTTATATTCAATAACATTTATTTTAAATGTAGCAACGCAATAATTAGGAACTTTTGAAAAATCAATTGTACTTTAAAATTGTGTTTTTCGGACATTTTTGATAATGTAGAAATGAAATAATTAGGAACTTTTGAAAAATTAATTGTACCTCAAAATTGTGTTTTTCAGATGTCGGTGGGAAACTTTTATCACCAATAGGTAAAGTTAGATTAGCTAAGTGGTTTATGGCTGCCATGTCTGACAGACAAATGATCATAGGCAAATTATCATGTAAAAGAGGGGAAGGAGCCCTTAGAAAAAATTAAAATGGAGACCCATCTGGTACTGGGTAACACTATCATACAGCTAACCACCTACGATCTTGTGCTTTGTATCATTTCTTTGATCCTTGGATTAATATGTTATGTTTTTCTTCTAACGCTAGGTTAACACTAGGGTTCGGGTTTCCATTCTTCAGGCCCGCTTGGGGACCTGAAAAACAGAAACCTTATCAGGGGTACCACCCGGTTTCCGCAGATTTTATACTGAGACAGAGTGCCCGAACACTATTGTGAACCTAGCGTAATATTATACACCTTATACTGTATATAGAGAATCTGTGCACATATTGCCCCCATCCCCATTAGAACCAACTTGAACTTACTTCCTCCATGGACAAATACTCATGAGCAGCCATTTTTATCGAATTCTTTTATTTCTTTTTATCTGAAACTTTTTGAAGTTTATGAATGTTTAATTTTTCTAAAAAAATTGTTGAAAATTGAACAAAAATGAAACAAAATATAATTAAAATAAATTTAAGGAGGACCTTTCACCACCTCCAACAAGTCCATGCTTTTGCACAACTTATTAGGTGCTGCTCCATTGAGTCAAGCACAATTGGAATTTTTTCTCTAGCCCCCACCATGCCCGAGCAATCATTGCTGTTAGTTTTGGGGTCTGATATGCTATTTAGGCTCTGTACTGTCAGGAGGGCGGTGTCAGGAGCAGACAAGGGGTGTGATTCTGAGCTCTGATACTGGCTGCCTCTGATTGGAGATCTGAAAAACACTCCCTGCCTGACACCGCCCACCTGACATTGCAGAGTTTAAACAGCACATCAGGCATCAAAACTATGCTTGTTGCTCAGGAATGGTGGGGACTAGAGAAAAAATTCCAACTGTTTTGGAATCAGTTGAGCAGTGACTATTAACAGATGATGAGAACTGGTATGGTGGTGAAAGATCCTCTTTAAGTAATAATGCATAAGGAAATAAGTCACTTAGCCATTACCATGTATTAATGCATGTCTTTATTTTGAAGGTGGATTAATACAAGGAATTGGTGAAGCAGTAGGTGGGTTCAATAATGAATTTAGTGAGTGGTCATTGTTAGCAATATCAACGCCAAAATTATACTAGAAAATAGGCCATCATCAAATGTGTGACCATACAGATCCAAACCCTAGAATACCTTGCAATTAGGAGAACAAACTGGACTTAAAGGGGTTATTCAGGATTAGTAAACATGGCTGCTTTCTTTTACTCAGGAAGTGACATCACATTCTGTTGGCCACATGGCAATGCTACTGCTCATTCCCATTCAAATGATCAACAGTTGTGACGTCACTTCCTAAGAAGAAGACAGCAGCCATACTTTCTAACCCCTTTAATCAAGTTCTGCTATATTCGCAACTTGATCTGAGTTGCACTACCATGCTCAGCCACTCATAAGCACTGTTGTGTCTGTAATAGCAGCAAAAAGGCCAAGAAGATGACCTTTAATTCTTCTTCTATGGATCATGGGGGTAGTACCACACCCATCACATATTGATAGTTGGCCGGTTTAGAAAACTATTTAAAGAAAGTTACTCATTTTTGAATTTGTAGCAGTGTTGGAGATGGGTAGAGCCCTGATATCAGTTCATGAGTAGCCATTTGAATTATCTAATTTCTTGTGACCTGAAGTGGTTACATTGAGACTGTGAAGAACCTTTTACTTGCACAGTAATCCAGTCTGCAACTTTGAGGACTGCAGATATTTTTGAAATATTTGTCAGTTTTATTTTTGTCAATTGTTGATACTTTGTTTCTCTTAACAAAGTATCAACAAGTCCACAAAAAAGTTTACAGTTCAAAACATACATATTTTTTTTCAAACTCATATAGAGCTTATGCTAAAATATATTTTTATTTTTGTAGGTGGAATGTTTCATGGAAAAGGTGAAACACCAGGTGGGTTTAATAATGTATTAAGTGAGTTTGGTTTATTACAGAACAATATATACCTGAAAACAATACCAATGACCGATTCCTGTCCCATAGAGTAGGCCATCCATGTGTGAAAGGTCCATCTTCCCAGATCTATCAGTATAGCATTCAAAAGAACGAACCGAGTCCTGCCCCACTAACATAAAGAGGACTGAAAAGCCCAGTGACATATATCATCTGATCGGCGCTGGCACTCTGATGTTTTGCTTATCCGAATCCGTTCAGCTATTCCAAAGATATCAGGCATTTTAATACTAAGGCACTTAGGTTATTCTAGCCAAGTGGGGGTATCACTACATGTCATACAGCACACAGAGACTCTACCCCCAGAGAAACCACAGTCTTAACCCCCACTTAACATAACTTAACCCCTACCCTTAGGACAATGGTCTGGTCGGAGTGAGGGTCCAAATATTAGGACCGCCACTATTCTCAAAAAGAAGGGTCCCTTGTATCCCCATCTGAATGTAGTGGCAATCCTTCATATGCACCTCCACTCTGTTCCACTCTATGGGACTGCTGCAGATAGCTGAACATTGCACTTGATTTTTCTTTGGTAGTCTCAGTCTAGAGATGAAGGGAACAGAAGCATGTCTGCACAACCGCCACTCCATTCAGATAGGGATACAAGGTCATCCTGTTTTTGGGCTTGAGTTGATCCCAGTGGTCAGAATTCCCCATGATCAGACACTTATCCCCTTTCCTGTGGATAAGGAATATTTGTCTTCGTGGGAAAACCTCTTAAGGCTGTGACCCCACGCTGCAAATACACAGCGTTTTGGGGCAAAAAAAAGGATATTACAGTACCTGCCAAGTGCATGGAATTGTGGCTAATCCCATCCACATATTGCAGAAAAAAAATTGCAGCGGAAATGCTGCGATTTCAAAAACTGTTGCGAATTTGTAAATCACAGCATGTCAATTATATCTGTGGAAACACTGACATTTTCCATATAGGTTTAATACAGCAAGAAAGTTGGGAGAGGGACACTCTGTGGACTTTCTGTGAAAAGCGCTGTGGTCTTTTCCGCAGTGCTTTTTGACTGCAGTTCGCTACATGGGGCCTTAGCCTTAAAAAAGTACAGAGGACCTATCCTTAAGATAGGTCATCAATAAAGGGGTCCAACACCTTGATCAGCTGTTTGAAGGGCCATGGCGTTGGTGTGAGTGCCCTGACCCCTTCACTGTTTTATTGCATGCCATCTGTTACATAGCAGACATGCACTATAATTGCAGCCTTATCCCATATAAATGAATAAAATGAGGTTGTAATTACAACATACAACCACTATGAAACAAACGTCATGCGATGTAAACAGTGAAGAGGTCACGGCTCTTGAAAGAGGAAAACTCTTCTTTTTGGATAAGGCTTTTTGAACTTCAGGTCAATTGCAAACAAAACCTATTTTTTTTTAACTACAATGAAAGAAATTCTAGCAGGTAAAATAAGTAATTTTTTTCCAGTAGGTAAAATATATAAATAATTAGTCAATGGATGAAAAACATTGGTGAACTTTACTTTCAATACTCAGTTTGACCACATGGAGTGCTGTTAAGAATATGTTCACCTGATACTAATATTTTGATTATCTTTCCAATAGGGGAATCGTTGCTTCAAGTTGGTGAAAATTTCACACAAAATGTGTTTGGTGAGTTTTTAAAATACCAATTCCATGAAATGTTAATGAGTGTAAACCTTATATGGACAGCATCATAAATACATCCTCTCTGTGTTAATGTGAAGATTTCCACCTCTGTACACTGCTGCATTAAATGTTGGGGCTATATAATAGGAAATATATCAAGGAATACATCTGAGTTAGATAATCTCCTTGGACACAGTATGCCTATAGAGAGTAACAAGATTTCAAAGTGAACATGTTGGTTACCTGCAGCTACCACTAGGGGCAGTTTAGGAGCTTGTTATTATTAAGTTCCATGTAGAATCAGAATGCAGTAAGCTCATGAGCGCCCCCAGTGGTGGTGAAGACAGGGAGCATGTTTTCATGTCTAGGCAAATGATGTGGAGCTCTATATAAGAAAAATATGCCTATGAAAGTACTCTCCTTAGGTTATAATAAAACATGATTCCAGGGTAAACATTCAGTTTAAAGGGAGTTTGTCAGATCCTTTATGACTACTCAGCTAATACAATAGGTTGGTAGGATACTTAAAAGGAATGTGATGCCAATTTTTTTTTTAAATTTACTTATTTATTAAAATCTACTTTTTTTCTAATCCGTTTTTATTTTCTGGTATTTTCTGGTTATGGTTTTATAATTTTTTCTATTGTATTTTCTGTACATGATTATGGCATCGGCCATCATGCCTGAGCTTCTCCTTTGCACTTTTAACTAGCATTGTGTGACTGTTTAGGGACTCCGTCCCCCATTCCGCTTAAAATATGCAAGTAAGACTTTTCTCTCCTCTGATTTCAGGCAGAAACCTGGTGTACCCCATTATAGTCTATTTTATAGTCGCTTTTTAAGCAGATAGGGTTTCCGTTTTTGGGTCCCCAAGCAGACCCGAAGAATGGAGACCTGAACGCTAGTGTGAACCTAGCGTCAGTGATATGCTTTACAGCATAGTCATGGCCATAGGCAAAAGTAGACTGGAACCAGCTCATTAACGTCTGTGGGAGAGTATTCTACACATGCATTGTGCAGGGAAAGTAGATAAACTGTGACATTATCTATTCTCAGTAGTAGTTGCAATGATGGGCGTTATCTTCTATTGTAATACTGTCTGTGATGTAAATGAGATGACTTCTGCAAAGAAATCCCCTTTAGAATTTGAAAGTATCAATCTTTTATTAGGTTTAGTGCTCAGAATGAAATGTACAGGATATAGCTCTTAAAAAGTATAGGTATTGACATAGAAAATTTTTTGGAAAAATATCAAAAATTCTTAAAAAAATGTGTCTAGTTACATATTCCCTTGATGTGCAAACATACTTTTGTGGCTTCAGGTAGACATAAGAAAGCAGAGAAAAAGAGCTTGTATGCTGTATGCAAATGAAGTTACAAGTTCTCTCGAGGGTGGTTCCAAGCCCAAAAAGTGCTCCAACTCTCATCAGTAGACCCTGTCCATCACCTCTGTCTGGTTCCTGGTTCATGGATTTACCTTAGTACGTCACGGTGGGTTTTCTCACCAGAGCACTTGCTGGACTTGGCACCGCCCTCAGGGCACTTGCAACCTTATTAGGATAGAAAATGAAAGCTTGTTTTCCCTGCACTGTTGAGTCCGTCTGTAGTAATAAAATACTTAATGTTTGTACATGTCTTTAAGCCGCCTACCATGTGCTGGTATTAGTTTGGAAGTAATAAAGTATTTGACAGATACCTTTTAAGGTGTGACCTATTGGGTAATATAGTATAGTATATAGCACTGGATGTTCTTCACCTACAGGCTCCTGAGATGTAAATTTATTATTGATTATTCACATTATATGATCCAATACTGTTGAGTTTAGGACACTATTGTCACCTGAAGGGACTTCTAAGTATAAATCTAACTACAATGTTTATCTACAGGCTGGAGGAGAAGGAGCTCACAAGGAAAATACTTTCTTGTATCATTTTTGCAAAACACATACTCCAGTGAAAGCCCTTTGAGGGAAATCTTGGTGACTGGGATTTCACCTTCCACCTCGGTAACAATCTCCACAAACAAGATAGATTTCAAGAAGGACGTCACAGTTGGGAAAGGAGAAACTGTAACAATTGAGCTTCCAAAATTCCTGGAAAATACAGGATCTGGAACCAGTTCATATAGCACCATCATTAAAGCCAATGCTGATATCACTGTGATGTCCCGTTCCTTTAAGAGAACCAGTGGAGATGTTGCTTTGATGTACCCAGTTGACCAGTGGGGAAATGATCACTACATAGTCACCCCTTTCATTAGACCTTCAGACCATTATACACAGTTCGGTGTTCTTGCCCAGGAAATTCCAACAACAGTCACCATCACCCTCGGTGGATCCATGTTTTTCAACGGGAAGTATTATCGAAATGGTGATACATTGACAGTGAATCTAGAGCCTTCCCAGTTTCTGCAGATTCAGAGTACAGATGATCTCTTGGGAACCAGAGTAAAATCTCAATACCCTATTGCTGTCCTATCTGGACATTCATGTTCTCCTAGTAATGTAGGTTGTAACCATGTGTATGAACAACTCCAACCTGTTGAAAGTTGGGGAAATTCTTACTTTGTCCCAGGCCTGTCCTTCCAGCCAACATACGACATAGTTTTTGTCCTTTCTTCTAAATTCACTTTTATTGAGTACCAGTCAGGTGGAGAAAGGGTAAAGGGCAAAGCAGAAGCAGGACAACTGGTGAAGTTTAAAGTCTCTGCATCTTCACCCTTATCCATCCACAGCAAAGAGAGAATTCAGGTCTTGCTTTATGGCACCGGTGGAAGTACTCAAGGCAAGCCCTTTGGATCTTTCCTGACCAAAATACCTGACATTGAGTCCTTCAGTCTTACATATAATCTCATTGGACAGAAGGGTTTTGACAATAATATGGCTCTTATCATAGTGAAGACCTCAAGTGGACCTGAAATCACATATAATGGGAAAGTTCTACAAAATACAAAGTGGAATGTGTTCCCTCAATCTGAATATTCTTGGTCACAATATAATTATGGTGGTGGCTTCAGCTCTAACATGGTGCAACATCCCACAACACCTTTTGGTCTCCTAACCATTGGTTGCTCAAACAATATGGCCTATGGGTCAGTGGCTCCAGGAATACAAGGTGTGTACTTTATATTCATCATTTCACATTTATTGTGTTTTCAGGGTTGACTATTTTTTTACCAAACCAGCATAAAAATATATATAAAACTTAACTTTTACAAGAGCCTATATAAAAACGGGGACACCAACATATATATTTAAATAAATGGCAAAGAAATTCACAATATTTTACACTTGTAAGACCCTCATCATCCTCACAGGCATCAATATCCGACGGGTAGAGTAAATAAAGAACGGTCTTACCAATCCTCATCAGGGTACCCCATGCAGGTAAGCAGGCAAAGATCACAGTCCAAGGTATAAAGATGCCAGGGATGATTCTCTTGCTTTATAATTCCACATATAGCCCTCGCCCTTACAAGGGCAGTCCAACAAACTGAGCCCTGAAAAATACACCCTACTTCTCCCTACCAGTCCAGACGCATTTCATCCTTAACTACAAGGACTCATCAGGGGACTTGTAGGATCCAAAGCCCTCACAATGCTCCTTCTCTTCCAAGGCACCATGGTGACCACAGAACTCCTCCCTGCGGTGGCAAAGGTATGTGTTTAGAAAGACATGGCCATAAAGACCCAACCATATCTCATCTTGTATTCAGGCTTGAGGTGCCAACAGGGTGCTAGAGCCCCTGCTCAACTGTACAGTTTTTCCCCAATAACCTTCTCCTTTACTATTGTGATCATTTTAATACATCATCATTATATCAAACTGAGAAAGTTTTAGTCCAGTACAACTTCTTCTTGATACAGATTTTTTTTTTTGTCTATGAATGTATATCAATTGATAAATGTGAGTTACATAATCTCCCAGGACCCATAGCTGGTATTTAACAGGCTTTGTGCCTATAGGTTTACCTATAGGTACAATATACTTATGGAGAGCAATAAATATTGTGCATAGTCATATATTTCAAAGTGAACATGTTGGTTACATACAGCTACCAATAGGGACAGCATTTCATGAATATTGTGTTATTATTAAAGGGAACCTATCGACACAATTTAGCCACTAATACCCTCAGCAGTACCTGACAAGGTAGTTCACCTCTTCTCCAACACTGTCTTTATAATGTGTTATAAATGTCTCTATCCTCAGAAAAATCTTTCTGTCCCATAAGTAATTTAAGTTATAAAAGTCGAAGGCTTGGAGAGTAAGCACATAAAGTCCAGCTCTCCACACCCCATTTCGTCCCCTCGACTTCAATAGACCTACTCAAGACCCTGTGTTGTCACTGGTACGGCCCAAGGAAATTCCACACATGCAACGTGTAAGTCAAGTTCAGTGCTAAGGCTGGGTGTACATCAATGCGCATGTACTTGGGGCTCTGCTGATGTTGAGCTACATCATGGAGGCCCCTGCAAATGCACAATGATAAGTTAAACTGGGGATGTACACCAGGGTTCAGTCCTGAGCTTGACTACACAGCGCATGTGTGGGATCTCCACTGCTGTTGTTGTCACAGGGGCTAGGTGAGGTCCACCACAGTGGAGGGGGAATGGAGGCTCCTGAAAGGTAAATATGATATTGATTCTTAACATTATATGCAATCCTGTTAAATTCTTAAGACTCAATGACCAGTTTACATTTAAGACAATAGTCTCTTATGAAGATACTTCTAAGTATAAATCTAACTACAATGTTTATCTACAGGATGGAGGAGAGGGAATGCACAAGGAAAATACTTTCTTATAGCATTTCTGCAGAACACATACTCCAATGAAAGCCCTTTGAGGGAAATCTTGGTGACTGGGACTTCATCTTCCACCTCGGTAACAATCTTCACAAACAAGATAAATTTCAAGAAGGATGTTACTGTTGGGAAAGGAGAAACAGCAACAATTGAGCTTCCAAAATTCCCAGAAAACACAGGATCTGGGATATGTCCATGCAGTACCATCATTAAAGCCAATGCTGATATCACTGTGATGTCCCGTTCCTTTAAGAGAACCAGTGGAGATGTTGCTTTGATGTACCCAGTTGACCAGTGGGGAAATGATCACTACATAGTCACCCCTTTCATTAGATCTTCAGACCACTATACAGAATTTGGTGTTCTCGCCCAGGAAATTCCAACAATAGTCAACATCGTCCTCAGCACATCCATGCTATTCAATGAGAAGTATTATCGAAAAGGCGAAACATTGACGGTGAATCTAGAACCTTTCCAATTTTTGCAGATTCAGAGTACAGATAATCTCTCAGGAACTAGGGTAATGTCTCAATACTCTGTGGCTGTCCTATGTGGCCATTCATGTGCTCCTAGTAATGTAGGTTGTAGTCATGTGTACGAACAACTCCAACCTGTTGAAAGTTGGGGAAATTCTTACTTTGTCCCAGGCCTTTCCTTACAGCCAACATACGACATGGTTTTTGTTTTTTCTCCTAAAACTACATGTCTCGAGTACCAGTCAGGTGGAGAAAAGCTGAGGACCAAAGCAGAAGCAGGAAATCTAGTGACGTTTAAAGTCTCTGCATCTTCACCCTTATCCATCCACAGCCCAGAGAGAATTCAGGTCTTGCTTTATGGCACTGGTGGAATAATTAAAGACAAGTCCTTTGGATCTTTCCTGACAAAAATACCAGATATCGAGTCCTTCAGTCTTACATATAACCTCATTGGACAGAAGGGTTTTGACATTAATTTGGCTGTTATTATAGCGAAGACCTCGAGTGGACCTGGAATCATACACAATGGGAAAGTTCTACAAAATACAAAGTGGAATGTGTTCCCTCAATCCGAATATTCTTGGTCAGAATATAATTATGGTGGTGGCTTTAGCTCTAACATGCTGCAACATGGCACAACAACTTTTGGCCTCCTAACCATTGGTTACTCAAACAATATGGCCTATGCGTCAGTGGCTCCAGGTGTGTACTGTATTTCATATTCATCATTTCACATATATTGTATTTCCAGGGTTTGTCTTGACTAATTTTACTTGGGGGACTGAAACTTTTATCAAATGTCTAGACTGCATAATACCACAAAATAACTTGTAGCATGTGAAATTGAAAGACTTGAAATAAGCACCAACTACATCATCACCATATTACCATCATATTAATAAAATGCTATTTCCACCTGGGACATTTATAGCATAGCCAGAGGAAATTCCAGAAATGTCCAAAAGATGTGGGTCCAACCTCTGGGACCTCCATATAACCTGGGAACAGAGTAGTGAAGAGTAGGCCACGCATGTGTGTATCTACTCACTTTTGTAAGACATCCAAGACCATCCGAGACACACAGCAGCTTTTAGACCTCAGTCAGAGGACATATGTTCTTGAGAAGGATAAAAATCCAAGAGGTTTTTCCCGCACCTATCAGACATTTGTTGTATGGCAAATCCTCATGACTGCATATGTTTTCAGTAGGCAAGCAAATGTTCACTCATTGAAACTTTCCATTTTGGACTATCTCTATTTGTCAAGAACATCTTTATCTTTTCAAAACAAATAGATCACAAAGTGATCTATGGGTACACCTGTCAGTAAGTGTTCAGCTTCCAGACAGTGCCACCAGAGGAGAAATAAAGCATTACACAATGACCATTCACATTCATGGGATGTCAGTGTAATGCTGGACAGGACAGATTCTCTGCCACGACAGATATTCCTTGTTGTTGCTCTCTATGATGGCTAAGATGTGAAGATCCTAAATATGGGACCTCCCTTTTCTAACTCAGAATTCCCTAACAGTGTACATGAAAATGGGTTTTCTAAACTGGATAACCTCTTAAAGGGGTTATGCCATCTGATCAAGTTAGTATAGGGGTTAACATGCAGAACAATGGGGGTTCGCCTTCTCAGAGCTCTCCCATTCTAAATGTAGCAGTGTACTTAGAATTGTACTTAGACTGAGCAATCTCATCTCATATATTTATCTATGATCAAATCAATTGTACTATTTATTCTTTAGGAATTGGTCTGCCAATAGGATATGAAGAAACAGTCGAGCAGCAACAGGTGACAAGTAAGTCTATGAAGTGATAGGGGAATGGTCACTGCAAGGGGAAATGTCATGCAGAATGGATTGACTGGTTTGTATAATACCGACTACATGAAATGTTAATGAATGCAAACCTTGTTATCATAGACAGCATCATAAATACATATTATCAATGGCTTAGTGTGCAAGCCTTGTTACCATGCTCAGCATCATAAATACATATTTTCAATTTTTTAATGTGCAAATTCTCAACCCTGAACATAGCCGCAGAACAGGTTGGTGCTGGATAAATAACAAGAAATACACTCATTGCCTAAAAAATTACCGCACCCGGATAAAAATGTTGGATCGCTGCAAAACTCATACTGCAGTTATGTATCAGACAGATCTGTAAAAGTCACTGAGTTTTGTCACAAGAGGGTCTAAAAGTGCGTCCACTATTGCCTTATAAAAAAGGCTCTCAGAGGCTACTTTTGGGTAGTGTACATTATTGGACTGCGAAGAAACCTGTCAGCACAATTTAGCCACTAAAACACTCAGCAGCACCTGACAGGGTACAACACTGTCTTTATAATGTTTGAGCACTTTCTCCATCTTTATAACCTTTGTCCCATATGTAAATTTGTTTTTTAAAGTCAAGGAGGTGGAGAGCTAGTGCATGAAGTCAAGCTCTCGACACTTGATCTCATCCTCTTCCCCACTGTGATAGACTTCCCCTACACCTTGTGACATCACCAGTACAGACTGAGACAATCCTGCACGTGTGCCATGTAAGTCAAGCTGCATCAAAGAACCCCTGAAACATGCGTAGTAATGAGCTATACCTGACTTCAGTGCTGAGCTCTTTTATGGGATCTCTTGGGGCCGTAGTGGTGATGTCACATGGGCTAGGGAGTGTCCATAGCAGTGGAATGGGAATGGAGGCTCCTGAGATGTAAATATGATATTGATTCTTAACACTATATGCAATCCTGTTGAATTGTCAAGACTGTAGTTTCACTGACCAGTTTACATTTAAGACAATAGTATCTCATGAAGAGACTTCTAAGTATAAATCTAGCTACAATGTTCATCTACAGGCTGGAGGAAAAGGACCACACAAGGAAGATATTTTCTTGTAGCATTTTTGCACAACTCATTCTCCATTGAAAACCCTTTGAGGGAAGTCCTGGTGACTGGGATTTCACCTTCCACCTCAGTAACAATCTCCATGAACAAGTCAAATTTTAAAAAGGAAGTCAAAGTTGGAAAAGGAGAAACAGTAACTATTATGCTTCCAATATCAATGGAAAGAACAGGATCTGGTACATGTCCATGCAGCGCCATCATTAAAGCCAATGCTGATATCACTGTGATGTCCCGTACCTTTAAGAGAACCAGTGGAGATGTTGCTTTGATGTACCCAGTCGACCAGTGGGGAAAGGATCACTACATAGTCACCCCTTTCATTAGATCTTCAGACCATTATACAGAATTTGGTATTCTTGTCCAGGAATTTCCAACAACAGTCACCATCGTCCTCAGCACATCCATTCTATTCAATGGGAAGTATTATCGAAATGGCGAAACATTGACGGTGAATCTAGAACCTTTCCAGTTTCTGCAGATTCAGAGTAAAGATGATCTCTCGAGAACCAGAGTAAAATCTCAATACCCTATTGCTGTCCTATGTGGCCATTCATGTGCTCCTAGTAATGTAGGTTGTAGCCACGTGTACGAACAACTCCAACCTGTTGAAAGTTGGGGAAATTCCTACTTTGTCCCAAGTCTGTCCTTCCAGCTAACATACGACATAGTTTTCGTCTTTACTCCTAAAACCACATTTCTCGAGTACCAGTCAGGTGGAGAAAAGCGAAAGACCAAAGCAGAAGCAGGAAATCTGGTGAAGTTTAAAGTCTCTGCATCTTCACCCTTATCCATCCACAGCCCAGAGAGAGTTCAGGTCTTGCTTTATGGCACTGGTGGAAAAATTCAAGGCAAGCCCTTTGGATCTTTCCTGACCAATATACCAGACATTGAGTCCTTCAGCCTTACGTATAACCTCATTGGACAAAAGAATTTTGACAATAATTTGGCCGTTGTTATAGCGAAGACCTCACGTGGACCTGAAATCACACATAATGGGAAAGTTCTACAAAATACTAAGTGGAATGTGTTCCCTCAATCCGAATATTCTTGGTCAGAATATAATTACGGTGGTGGCTTCAGCTCTAACATGGTGCAACATAGAACAACACATTTTGGTCTTCTAACCATTGGTTGCTCAAGAAATATGGCCTATGGGTCAGTGGCTCCAGGTATAGAAGGTGTGTACTGTATTTAATATTCATCGTTTTACATTTATTACATTTTCAGGGTTTTTCTAGACTATTTTAAATTGGGGTCTATCACCAAATACATCACCATCATTTTCCTCATTATGTTTGTAAGGGGGTATTCTCTTCTGGGATATTTATAGAATATGTCATAAATGTACAAACCATTTCAGCCTCACCTCTACGACCTGCATTTATTCTGGGAACAGCAAACCCTGCGGAGAGGAGGCCATACATGACCAGCTCTATCCTCTCACTTCTGTGGGATGGGTTACACTGGAGCAATACCCCAGGTGTTGAGAAACATGCAGATCCCAGAGGTTGGACCCGAATCTCTTGGACACTTATGACGTAGTTTGGTCAACTTCTACTTATGAAAAATGTCTCTTGTAAATAAGCAGATAACAAATTGGTCACCTGTCATCTGAGAGGACCCTGTCATTAAGTGTACAGTTTCCCGGCAGTGTCTCCACAGTAGAATTAAGACATCACATGATGCCCATTCATAGCAAGGGGTTGTCTGTGTAATGCAGGAGAGATTCTCCGGAGCATGAAATACTCCTTGTGGCTCTCTCTACTGGGAATCCTCCAGCCTTGTTACTTCCCCAGTAGAGTATACGGAAATGGGTTTCCTAAATTGTATAACCTCTTAAGAATAAGGTAATACTAGCACTTTGGCTCCACTTCTTAAGAGAGCCTATTTATTTTGGGTTAGGACTATTAGGAACTTTAGGTTCAGGACTATAGTGTGACAGAAGCTTCCTTTAAAAAAAATGCTTCTGTGCTATAAGAAAGTTGCAAATTTTTGTCAAGCAAATTTTTTTGTGCAAACAATTTTTTTTTTTTACAATTTTTATTCCCCCTTGTCACTTTCGCAAAACTAGGTGGGGCTTAGTGGAAAGGACATGGCCTTTTGCAACCCAACAAATTCATTATAAGTTACACTAGAAATTGGAATAATTATAGTTCAAATATACATCAGATTCTAGCTGGGGTAGATCTGAATTTCTGGCAAATGGAGAGAATTGTATGTCTCTGAACGAATTAAGCGCCTTTCATGCCTTTCATGTATGTAATGCCATTCTTGATAAATTTCATTTAAAGGGGTTTTACCATGAACATAACTATTTTAGAATCTGTAAGACTAATAATTTTTGCAAATATTATAATACTTAAAATTTTTGCAGAGATTTTCTCTAACCATCTTAGTGGAGACATCTATTGTCTTCATAGGTTGCCAATGGATATGGCCATGAATGCAGGAATTTTCTATGCCCTGAGACTTGTTCGAAACCCAGCCATGATTTCCTTATTGTGTTGGGGCTATCTTCTCATACATGTAGTGTCCCTATCTGATAACCCGGCCATAATAAGGACATCATGGCTGGGTTTCTGACAAGTGCCAGGCCATAGAAAGTTCCTGCATTCATGGTTGAAATTTAAATATGGTTATGTTCATTGGAAATTTAATGCATTTAAAGATATACCCTAATGGCATAGATTATCACACCAGCTTTCTGGCATGAGTTGTAGTAAATTTGTTGGCCTAAAGTGCCCCTGCTAGACCCACATTGATCTCAGCCCCACTCTGTCTACTTTTGCAAAAAGGAGTTATGTGGTGTATCTATGGTGCAAGAAAGAGCTGTGTGCCAAAGATGTGCCATATTTGCACCCATCTACACCAGAAAACTGACATTACTAGGTTAGTAAATCCCCCCGCCCCCCACTGTTGAAAGGAACAGATTTTTTGACCGAGATAGAAACATCTAGGACAAACTGAAGGAAAGGAGCCACAGGAGCCACAGATACCTCACCGACAAGAATAAGAATTGATAAGATAACGACAATTGGAAACGGAGAATAAGAAATTAGTCAAAACTAACAAATAATGTTCACTGTCTCTGTTTTTATTTTCCCTAGAACCAAAAACTGTATTACCCATGGTTACTGGTAATCTACCTCCAAACCTAATAGTAACCAAAAGTCTGTACATATTGTAGACTGTATATAGACTGTATGTAGGCTATTTATAGACTATATGTAGAATGTTTATAGACTGGATTTAGACTTAATGTAGACTGTTTATAGACTATATGTAGACTGTATATAGACTTTGTCCTTCCCTACATTTCCTAGACCTGTCTGGATATGTGGCCCTAAATGATTAGTTTTTCAAAACAATATTGTATCTTAACATTGATTCTCCAAGTGATATACTATATGTGTCCGCACCGCATGTGACTACTGAGGCCGATTAGTGGCCTCAGCAGTGGCTGGAAAGGAGCTGGTGACGCCACTGAGATATGTCACCAGGACCTCTCCTGCATGTGGCAAAGACACGGAGCGCACTCAAATGGACAGTGGTAGTGGGCACTGGAGCGCCAAGGAAAAGTAAGTATGATTTTCTTTTTTATATTATACCTTCCCTGGCCTCCTTTGTGAGTTTTACAATTCCTCGACAACCCCCAACCCTTTTAATGCCACAGCCTAATTTGCTCTTCAGGGTGACTTTAATTACCCAGATATTTATTGGGAAACTCACAGCTACGAGTAAAAGCTCTATCAAATTTTTATCCTCTCTAGCAGACAACTTCATTGCCCAGTTAGTAGAAAAAAAAAACAAGAGGAACATCCATTCTGGACCTAGTTTTAACTAACAAGGAGGACATGGTTAAGGAATTAAGGGTAGCAGGGACATTGGGATTCAGCGACCATGCTATACTCGAGTTTGGGGTTGTAAGAAGAAGAAGACCTGAGAAGACAAAGTCTAGAAGGCTCAATTTTAGTAGGGCAGATTTTAGGGGCCTAAAGGCAAGGGTTAGTAGAATTCCATGGCGAAAAATACTTAAGCACAAAAATGCACATGAGGGGTGGGAAATTTTCCGTAGGGAAATCAATGCACAGGAACTAACAATACCTAGAAGCAAGAAAAATGGGAATCACCTAAAAACTCCAGGATGGATGACCAAAAAATTACATAACCTACTAAAAAAGAAAAAGGAAACATACAACAAGTGGAAGATGGGAGCTATATCTAAGGGAGAGTATACAGCAGTTTGCAGACTCTGCAAGATAAGCATTAAAAAAGCTAAGGCTGAATACGAATTGAAGCTTGCAAAAGAAGTTAAGAGTAAGGTAAAAGGTTTTTGGGGATATGTTAAGAGCAAAAGAAAAGTGAAGGAAACCATTGGAGTCCTGAAGAACAATAAGGGTGAAAAAGTTAACATGGTGGATCAGCAGGTGGAGTTACTAAATTCATATTTTGTATCCGTCTTCTCCCAAGAAATGGATGGAAATATCAACATAAATGGTGATAGTGATGAGGGGAAAGAGGACTCCAAGCTGATTATAAGTGAAGGTTTGGTAAGAGAACATTTAGCTAAGATTAAGGAAACCAAGTCCCCAGGACCGGATGATTTACACCCTAGAGTTTTAAAAGAATTAGCAGAGGAAATAACAGAACCCCTTGCAATAATCTTTAATAAGTCATGGGAAACAGGAGTGGTCCCTCTAGATTGGAAAAGGGCAAATGTGGTCCCCATCTACAAAAAGGGGAATAGGGACGACCCAGGAAATTATAGGCCGGTAAGTCTGACCTCGATAGTAGGAAAAATCTTTGAACAAATCGTTAAAGAACATTTAATTAGGTACCTGGATGGGAAGGCTTTAATTAATCAGAGCCAGCACGGCTTTATGCCTAATAAATCTTGTCAGACTAATCTTATTTCCTTCTACAATAAAGTCACTGAATGGTTGGACCAGGGGAATGCAGTGGACATAGTATATCTTGACTTTAGTAAGGCCTTTGATAAAGTATCACATAACATTCTTATTGAAAAAATGATCAAGTATGGCTTTGATAAAATATCAGTGAGGTGGGTTCACAATTGGCTTAATGATCGGGCACAACGAGTAATTCTAAATGGCTATACATCAAGCTGGAAGAAAGTAAAAAGCGGGGTGCCGCAGGGCTCTGTCCTGGGCCCAGTACTTTTTAATATTTTTATAAATTATCTGGATGATGGGATTAATGGGGAACTAATAAAATTTGCAGATGATACAAAGATAGGAGGAATAGCCAACACTAGAGAGGAGAGAGAGTGCATCCAAAAGGACTTAGACACACTGGAACAATGGGCTGAGGTGAACAAAATGGTATTCAACAGGGACAAATGCAAAGTCCTACATCTGGGTAACAGAAATGCAAGAAGCATATATAGTATGGGAGGAATAGTACTAAGTGAGAGTACAGGGGAAAAGGATCTGGGCATAATAATAGATCACAAATTCAACATGAGTCAACAGTGCGGTGCGGTGGCTAAAAAGGCTAATAAAATTCTAGGATGTATCAAGACGAGCATTGTAGCTAGATCAAGAGAGGTAATTATTCCGCTGTACTCTGCCCTGGTCAGACCCCACCTGGAATACTGTGTACAGTTCTGGGCGCCCCAGTTTAAGAAAGACATCGATTTATTGGAGCAGGTCCAGAGAAGAGCAACCAAAATGGTGGAAGGCCTACAAACCATGTCCTACGAGGAGAGGCTAAAAGAATTGGGACTGCTTAGTTTGCAGAAGAGAAGGCTAAGGGGAGACTTAATAGCGGTATTTAAATATCTGAAAGGTTGTCACAGTGCAGAGGGATCTACCCTATTCTCATTAGCAGAAGGAAGCACGAGAAGTAATGGGATGAAACTAAGGGGAAGGAGATTCAGATTAGACATTAGGAAAAACTTTCTAACAGTAAGGGTAGTGAGGGAGTGGAATAGGCTGCCACGGGAGGTGGTGGGTTCTTCATCAATTGAAATCTTCAAGCGGAAACTGGATAGATATATAGCTGGGATGATTTAGGAATTCCTGCTTTTGCAGGGGGTTGGACTTGATGGCCCTTGAGGTCCCTTCCAACTCAAACAAACAAACAAACAAACTTTTTTGCTTTTTTCATCCCTGTCTTCTAAGAACCATAACTTTTTTATTTTTCCATTGATGTAGGCATAGGATGGTTTGATTTTGCTGTGACATGTATATTTTAATGGAACCTTTTACATACAAAGCATTGAAAAACTTCTATTTGGGGGGGGGGGAATGGTGAATCTTCAATTTTTGGGGGATTTTATTTTGTTTTTAGCTTTTGCAGTGTTCACAAAATAAATGGCATGTTGTCAGTACAACTACAGCAAAACTCGATAACTTTTTAATTTTTCAATTATTCAAACTGCATATTTTTTTGAGGGACGGGCAGTCGTTTTTATTGCTACCCTTTTTAATCACTTCTTATTCCATTTTTTGGAAGGTGAGACTAACAAAAGAAGCAATTATTTAGGGTTGTTTCACTTGTGCCAAAACAGACTGTATACGTTTGTTTATTACCTTATTTTTTTATCCTAATATAAATATGTGCTGAGAAGACATTTTTTTGTGTTTTTCCAAAAACAGCAATTTTTGTGTTGTTTTATTCTTTTTTTTTTTTTTTTTGGAGTTCTTTGCTTATTATTTCACTTATTAACATAAAATAACTATAACTGTTAGGGGAAAATGGAGATTTTTTTGTGATTCTTTTCATATTATTAGATATTAATTAAACATTTTTAATATTATATCACAAAGACTTCTAAATGTCTCAAAATCTATAGCATCATTGTGATTTAGCTATTTTCTGTGCTGGGCGCTGTTAGTTTAACTGAAACAGTTTGGGATCTGGATTATTAGGACTTTAGACCCTGAGATTCTAATAGGGTGGTATAGTCAAACTCATTTTTTATATTTCTGACCTGTGACGTCCGTATTTTAATGCATACCAATAAAGTATTGTGAATATTTTAAGAATTTTGCCATTCAAATCGGTGAATAGTTGTTGTTCATCTGAGTTTGGATTTACCTAATTTTCAGATAAAACCATGGAATTCAAAGAGGGCTCATGTGCCCACATTTTCATACCTTGCTGGGTGATGACTTTTTCACCCCACAAGTTGAAGATCTGGGGGGCTGTAGGCCTCAGTGCACCCACTATATCCACTTGAGAAGGGCATATTGTATAGTGATGATAGTAATGATAATAATTCTTGTTTGTCTGAATTTTTTTCATAATATAAAATGTCTGTTTCAGCAAAACCTGAATCAGAAAAACCCGAGTTGGAAGCAAGTAAGTATATACCAATAAACTAGGTGGCATTTCATGAGTGAAAAAGGCAGGGGGACCCATCATCTCCCGAAGTCCATCACGTTCTATTTCATACTGTACTGACATTGAAGTTGCCATAAAAAACTAACATTTCCACCACTCACCACGACATCTCTTGTGGCCTGGTCCATCTTATTATTCCATGCTGTACCACCACTCATGTTGCCACAGCTACACCGCTCAGCCAGACATGTCCTGTGGCCTGGTCCATTACATTATTCCATAATTTACTACCACTCATGTTGCCACAGCTACCACTGCTGCCACCAATCAGACATGTCTTGTGGCCTGGTCTATAACATTATTCCATAATTTACTGCCACCCATGTTGCCACAGCTACCACCAGTCAGAGAGACATCTCCTGTGGCCTGATATATCACATTATTCCATTCTGTACTTCCACTTATATTGTCATAGGTACCACCATTTCCGACACCACTTAGCCAGACAACTCCTATGGCCTTTTCCATCACATTGTTCCATACTATACTGCACTTATGTTGCCACAAACACCTACCACCACGTCCCAATAAATAAGGATCATATTTTATGGATTTTCAACTGGCAAGCACACTGACCGTCTTCAAATTCTGTAGTTGTCGCTCTTCAAATGCAATGCTGGTGTGACACCTTCTTCAAGTACTTCCATAAAGAGATGTCTTTTTACGTTTTTTTCCCTTTTCAACCAGCAGGCACACTGACTGACACAAATTTTTCTTCTAATTCTGTAGTTGTCATTTCTCCAAGTTGTGGTATCTGTTGGGATACTTTTGGCAGTTTCCTTTATAGCGGTTTGTGGGTGGCAAACCCCAAAAGTTTCAAGTTTGGGTTGAACCTGAAATTTTTGAAAAATTTCATTTTGAACTGGCTTGCACATCTCTAGTATTGACATTTCTTTTACTGGCCTTTAGAGGTTTTTCTCATAATGGCATCAGTCACCTGACTTTTTATATTAGGGATCTCTAAAATTTCCTGATCAAAAGAAATGTTGGGGGCGAACAGGAGTAGGAAGACTCATACAGTATGACCTCAGTTGGATACCTTGCATGGTAATGACTTTTTCACCCCACAGTTTGCCCCCACTATCTCCTCTTGAGTCGGACGTTGTATAGACACAAGTTACTTTTCTGTTATAGTGATTATTTCCATTCCTGTTTATTTTATATTTTCTCACAATATAAAATGTCTGTTTCAGCAAAACCTCCATCAGAAAATGCCTATCTGGAAGCAAGTAAGTATATACCAATAAACTATATACTGTACAGCTGTTATGGCCATGACCCTCTTGTATACTCGTATGCCATACATTGTGTCAGCAGTCGCCTAGTGTAAGACTTCCACAACATGAAATTTCAGTGCTTAGAAAAAGTCCTAGTTGTTGGCCATGGATATGACGTTCTGAGAGGCTAAGCTGCAATACCAGACATGATTCATGGACAGGTGGGGCGCTATCCTAAAGAGAAAGGAAACATGTTGTTCTAGCCATGTACAGTCTCTTTAATAGACAGAAGGAAGGGAGGAGAGGGAGAGGGTAGGAGGGGTATGCAGCAGACATTCCTCCCCCAGTGTCTTCGAGGTGGCATGTTGTAAGTGGAAGAGACAAGGGGAAACATTGCATTTGATCAGCTTAGATCTGGAAATGATAATTATTATCTTATAGGGTACTATGTCTCCTCAGTGAGGCTGCCTTGACCAGACACCTTGCATGTGCAGAGTCTTACAGACCATACATGCTCTACTCTGGGAAAGTAATATTTGAATAAGTTTTCCTTGATGGAAAAGGTATTATCTTATATTATGTCACAGGTATTATTAACAACCTTTTAGGTGACTCTGGTAAACATGACTGAGACAGCTATTTACTAGTGGCACAAGCGCACCTCCATGTTTGTATCGATTGCCGTCTAAAGAGGGCAAACCTCTGAAGATTTGTTTTGTCCGGTGCTTGGAAGAAGAAATTCTCCGGTTCAGTCCGAACTTGTTCAGATAGAACTGGACGTAAAATTATTACACTGGGGTCTCTTCAGATCCCAGAATATTATAGGTGGAGGCCCATGGGAGATGACAAAAATAAAAAAAAACATTTATATTCACCTTCTGTTACCTCTTTTAGGCCTCCTTGCAGCGCCTGGCGCTCTGTCTCTGCCTGCTCACAGCTGCCAATGCTTGCTTATGACGTCATGCGCCTGGGGTCACCACTGAGACCTGTGATTGGTTCTCAGTGGTGACATGGGCATTCCGAGCGCTATGTCATCATAAGCATTCAGAAACAGAGTGTTGGACGCTGTGAGAAGGCCCAAAAGAGGTAACGGAAGGTGAGTATTACTGATTTTTTTATTTTTATTCACCTCCCCTGGACCTTCGCCTAGTATACTCTGGGGTCTGAAGAGACCAAGAGTATAATAAATAAGTGCATTGCATGTTGTAGCTGCCACTTTTGTTTGTACAAGACAAATCGAATCCCAAATTGTTTGGTTTTGTTACAAACCGAACAATTTGGAATATTCCAATCGGATCCGATTTGTTATGAACCAATTCCCCCATCTCTATTGCAGTCTCCTAGAACAGCAGGGAGTCTGTTGAAGGCTTCCAGGCCTGTCTTCAATATAGTTCTATTATAGTTTGCAATAGAACTGGAATTAAATGGATTTTACAATATACTGCAATAAATTAACATTGCAGTATATTGTACTATTGATTACACCCTCTGGGGATCAAGACCCCTAGGGAGTCTGAAAATAAAAGTTAATAATAATTGAAATAAATTTTAAAAAGTTCTAAAAAATCACCCCGCTCTCTGTAGAGCAGAAATAAAAATAAAGTTAAACACAAACACATTAGGTATCCCTGCATCTGAAAATACCCAAACTACAAACTTATAAAAATTTTTTTCCTATACCTTGATTACTGTAGCAGGAAAAAAATTTCAATGGCCGAGCCAAAGTTGGTTCACTGTTTCACCTTGAATAAAAAGCGATCAAAACATCAAAAAGTCCCCAAAATGGTATAAATAAAAAGTACTGTATATCTGGCACCGTAAAAAAAAAGATGCTTTATGCAGCCTCATATACTGAAATATAAAAATACAGGTAACGTCATTTTGGCTCCACAGCGAATGCCAAAAAAAACAAAACCCATAAGAAAATGGTGCAAATGCAGTTTTTATCCAATTCCACCCCATTCTTGTTTTTCTTCAGCTTCCCAATACTTTGTCCAGCAAAAATTAAGCCCTCATACGTAAATGGAAAAGTAAAAAAGTTATGGCTTTTGGAAGGTAAAAAAAAATTTAAAAACTAAAAATGTATGAAGCAGGAAGGGGTTAAATATTCCTTTCCCAGATTTCCTAGTAAAGCATGTATGGTCTGTTAGACACTAGACACCATAAGGTCATCCACAAAGGTAGTAAATATAGTACCCCTTCTGACCCACATCAATGACCTCTCAACCAGCCAAATCAATGCTCAGCTTCACACTCATGAGGAGTAGTAACCACGAAACAGCTGTCTGCGGATAAGGGATGTCTTCCTTTTTAGAAAGATGTTCTGGTTTGGCTTTAATCCCAGACAATGTCTCTAAATTTCATAGAAAACCAGACATTAACCTATAGAGAGCTGCTTTTCAAAAGGTGGTGCTAAAGTAAGTTTCCTTTCTCCATCAAGGAAAACTTATTTAAATATTCCTTTCCTATTATTTAATTGTCTAATCTGCTTCTTTATCAGTCAAGTAGAGGAAATGTAAAATAATACGTGTCATGTGAGATCACAACTTTATTTTGTATTTTAGCTTTTCTAGATGACTATTAGTTTTAACAGCAGAGACGGTTTACATAATGTGAGTATATTTCAATTTACTATCTATCTATCTATCTATCTATCTATCTATCTATCTATCTATCTATCTATCTATCTCATATCTATCTATCTATCTATCTATCTATCTATCTCATATCTATCTATCTAATCTATCTATCTATCTCATATCTATCTCATATCTATCTATTTATATATCTCATATCTATCTATCTAATCTATCTCATATCTATCTATCTATCTATCTATCTCATATCTATCTATCTATCTATCTATCTATCTATCTATCTATCTATCCAATAGGCAGCCTAAAGGTAGAAACAGCCACAGTGTGATTGAGCTCTTAAGACTGGGGAGCCCACAGGGTTCCCTTACCACACAATGATTCTCCCCCAAATTCAGGGCTCCTGAATGCTTTGTCTAATCGAATTATGCAGTCGCAGGGTTACAGCTGCACAGTTCTCTTTATCAACTTACTGAACCCATCTCTATAATAAGTGCAGAAAGGAAACAGGAAATTACATGCTGGATCCTGAAGAAGTGAATAACCAATGGACTCCAGCATTAACCCTTCAAATGCCTTCCACCAGGGATCATTAAAATTTACCATTTCACTCTTATAAGCCACAGAGATACTGAACCCTCACTGGCCTAATTCACTTAGTATACCGACATTAACGTTGTCACTGCAATACACAGAGAATACTTATTAGCCCCTTCACAACCCTAGACCACCAGGAATTCTTGAAGACAGCAGAATGGCCCCTTCAGTGCTGATGTCCTTGCTTGTGCATGGTTGTCCATTCTGAGTGAGGGGGACAGTGGTTCGCAGCAACAAATTGTACCCCAGAGACTATGGGGTATACCCACTGGGGTAGGTGTACCGCAGGTTGAGAACCACTGTTCTAGACTGCCAGGCCTAGAAATATTAATCCTACACTGCTTTAGATGAGACTGGATCCTTACTGTATCCCCTTCACCTACACCTCCAGATATACTGCAACTAACCAACTCACCACCCTAGATTACCCCATTCACTGCTCAAGACCACCAGGAATGTGGGCAATAAATTTCACTGTGCTGGATTTGCATGCCATGGATGTTATCCAATGATCCTGGGAAACTACAAGGAAAAAACACGAAAAAAAAGTTATCAGCATAATTTTTTTTTTTTTTTAAATATATAATTATCTATTGTAGTCTTCTGTCTTCTTTTTTTCTCCAGGGCCTGAATAGAAACTATAGGTCATTGACTTCTAGTCTCTATTGTGGTCCATGGAACCTGGAGAGGCTCTAGCATTATTAATAGCTATTAAGAAATCTGGCAAATCTTGGAGGTCTCAGATTCCAGATTATAAAGTTTATGAGGGAATTCTCACAATATAATAGTTCCTGCTTTAGCTATGTGATTGCGGTTACTAGCAGTTACATTGAAGGTTGGTCAGTGACACATTTTCAATGTTTCTATGAGCAACAGATCATATTCAGTGTTGTAAAATGGCAGTGGAGTGGAGATGGAGGAGGCAAGGAGTGTGCGCTGTTGGTTTGAATTAGCAAGTAGGTGCTGCACATCCTGCCCAGCAATTCATTTGAATTAACATATGGTGCAATGCAGGTGCAAGATATCGCACCTGCTACTTTAATATGTTCTACTAATCTATCCATCAACTTCTATGTTCTATCTACCTTTTAGCTTCTGTGTATATACTGTATCTATCTAACAAGAGAAAGTTCATATCTTGTACGTCCTGTATATCTCTCTTTTACGCTATTATTCTAATAAAGTTTAGATAATCATATAATGCTTTATCTTTGGAGTTTTAAGGATGAGATTTATATATATATATATATATATATATATATATATATATATATATACAGTGCTGGCCAAAAGTATTGGCACCCCTGCAATTATGTCAGATAATACGCAATTTCTTCCAGAAAATGATTGCAATCACAAATGCTTTGGTAATAATATCTTCATTTAATTTGTCTTCAATGGAAAACCACAAAAAGAATTGTCAAAAAGCCAAATTGGATATAATTCCACACCAAACATAAAAAAGGGGGTGGACAAAAGTATTGGCACCCTTTGAAAAATCAGGTGATGCTTCTCTAATTTGTGCAATTAACAGCACCTGTTACTTACCTGTGGCACATAACAGGTGGTGGCAATAACTAAATCACACTTGCAGCCAGTTGAAATGGATTAAAGTTGACTCAACCTCTGTCCTGTGTCCTTGTGTGTACCACATTGAGCATGGAGAAAAGAAAGAAGACCAAAGAACTGTCTGAGGACTTGAGAAGCAAAATTGTGAGGAAGCATGAGCAATCTCAAGGCTACAAGTCCATCTCCAAAGACCTGAATGTTCCTGTGTCTACCGTGCGCAGTGTCATCAAGAAGTTTAAAGCCCATGGCACTGTGGCTAACCTCCCTAGATGTGGACGGAAAAGAAAAATTGACGAGAGATTTCAACGAAAGATTGTGCGGATGGTGGCTAAAGAACCTCGACTAACATCCAAACAAGTTCTAGCTGCCCTGCAGTCCGAGGGTACAACAGTGTCAACCCGTACTATCCGTCGGCGTCTGAATGAAAAGGGACTCTATAGTAGGATACCCAGGAAGACCCCACTTCTGACCCAGAGACATAAAAAAGCCAGGCTGGAGTTTGCCAAAACTTACCTGAGAAAGCCAAAAACTTTTTGGAAGAATGTTCTCTGGTCAGATGAGACAAAAGTAGAGCTTTTTGGGAAAAGGCATCAACATAGAGTTTACAGGAAAAAAAAAAAGGCCTTCAAAGAAAAGAACACGGTCCCTACAGTCAAACATGGCGTAGGTTCCCTGATGTTTTGGGGTTGCTTTGCTGCCTCTGGCACTGGACTGCTTGACCGTGTGCATGGCATTATGAAGTCTGAAGACTACCAACAAATTTTGCAGCATAATGTAGGGCCCAGTGTGAGAAAGCTGGGTCTCCCTCAGAGGTCATGGGTCTTCCAGCAGGACAATGACCCAAAACACACTTCAAAAAGCACTAGAAAATGGTTTGAGAGAAAGCACTGGAGACTTCTAAAGTGGCCAGCAATGAGTCCAGACCTGAATCCCATAGAACACCTGTGGAGAGATCTCAAAATGGCAGTTTGGAGAAGGCACCCTTTAAATCTCAGGGACCTGGAGAAATTTGCCAAAGAAGAATGGTCTAAAATTCCAGCAGAGCATTGTAAGAAACTCATTGATGGTTACCGGAAGCGGTTGTTCGCAGTTATTTTGTCTAAAGGTCGTGCTACCAAGTATTAGGCTGAGGGTGCCAATACTTTTGTCCGGCCCATTTTTGGAGTTTTGTGTAAAATGATCAATGATTTGACTTTTTTTTCATTCTCTTTTGTGTTTTTTCATTGCAAGCAAAATAAATGAAGATATTATTACCAAAGCATTTGTGATTGCAATTATTTTCTGGAAGAAATTGAGTATTATCTGACAGAATTGTAGGGGTGCCAATACTTTTGGCCAGCACTGTATATGCAGTGCCTTGCGAAAGTATTCGGCACCCTTGAACTTTTCAACCTTTTGCCACATTTCAGGCTTCGAACATAAGGATATAAAATTTTAATGTTTTGGTGAAGAATCAACAACAAGTGGGACACAATTGTGAAGTGGAACAAAATTTCTTGGTTATTTTAAACTGTTGTAAAAAATAAAAAACTGAAAAGTGGGGCGTGCAATATTATTCGGCCCCTTTACTTTCACTGCAACAAACTCACTCCAGAAGTTCAGTGAGGATCTCTGAATGATCCAATGTTGTCCTAAATGACTGATGATGATAAATATAATCCACCTGTGTGTAATCAAGTCTCCGTATAAATGTACCTGCTCTGTGATAGTCTCAGGGTTCTGTTTAAAGCGCAGAGAGCATCATGAAGACCAAGGAACACACCAGGCAGGTCCATGATACTGTTGTGGAGAAGTTTAACGCCAGATTTGGATACAAACAGATTTCCCAAACTTTAAACATCCCAATGAGCACTGTACAAGCGATCATATTGAAATGGAAGGAGTATCAGACCACTGCAAATCTACCAAGACCCGGCCATTCCTCTAAACTTTCATCTCAAACAAGGAGAAGACTGATCAGAGATGCAGCCAAGAGGCCCATGATCACTCTGGATGAACTGCAGAGATCTACAGCTGAGGTGGGAGAGTCTGTCCATAGGACAACAATCAGTCGTACACTGCACAAATCTGGCCTTTATGGAAGAGTGGCAAGAAGAAAGCCATTTCTCAAAGATATCCATAAAAAGTCTTGTTTAAAGTTTGCCACAGGCCACCTGGGAGACACACCAAACATGTGGAAGAAGGTGCTCTGGTCAGATGAAACCAAAATCAAACTTTTTGGCCACAATGCAAAATGATATGTTTGGCGTAAAAGCAACACAGCTCATCACCCTGAACACACCATCCCCACTGTCACACATGGTGGTGGCAGCATCATGATTTGGGCCTCCTTTTCTTCAGCAGGGACAGGGAAGATGGTTAAAATTGATGGGAAGATGGATGGAGCCAAATACAGGACCATTCTGGAAGAAAACCTGTTGGAGTCTGCAAAAGACCTGAGACTGGGACGCAGATTTATCTTCCAACAAGACAATGATCCCAAACATAAAGCAAAATCTACAATGGAATGGTTCACAAATAAACGTATCCAGGTGTTAGAATGGCCAAGTCAAAGTCCAGACCTGAATCCAATGGAGAATCTGTGGAAAGAGCTGAAAACTGCTCTTCACAAACGCTCTCCATCCAACCCCACTGAGCTCCAGCTGTTTTCCAAGGAAGAATGGACAAGAATTTCAGTCTCTCGATGTGCAAAACTGATAGAGACATACCCCAAGCGACTTGCAGCTGTAATCACAGCAAAAGGTGGCGCTACAAAGTATTAACTTAAGGGGGCCGAATAATATTGCACGCCCCACTTTTCAGTTTTTTAATTTTTACAAAAGTTTAAAATATCCAATAAATTTCGTTCCACTTCACAATTGTGTCCCACTTGTTGTTGATTCTTCACCAAAAAATGTAAATTTTATATCCTTATGTTTGAAGCCTGAAATGTGGCAAAAGGTTGAAAAGTTCAAGGGGGCCAAATACTTTCGCAAGGCACTGTAGATATATATATATATATATATACTGTATATTCTATACATACTCACTGTCTTTGTCTTGCAGATTCTGTGTTGCAGCCTCTAAATGTAGACTACAACCATTACAACAATCTGAGAATCTGAGAAATGTAATTCCTGGTATAAACAGCATAAACTGAAAACTGGGGGAGGGGGAGCAGATATATTTACTTTCTAATATATTGTAATAAATGATCTTCACTTTACTAATAAACCTGTAATAATGACTGATTCAGTAAAATCAATAAACACAATGATATCATTACATCTGGGATGAATATTATGTTTTCTCTACAGGCTAATAATAATGTAAATTGATAATAATTTTTTACAGTGACTTATGCAGTAAATAATATAAATGTCCTATAGAATAAGACATCATTATTGTCCCTTGCAATAATTTTTTTCACCACTAGGTGACAATTAAATGGTAAAATTAATGTAGTTAGGGCTGTTGAGGTAAAAGTTACATTCAGATCCTGTTATCTGAGAGGGTCCACGTCTACTTACTTCACCTCAGCTCCCATTTAAGCAATGTCTAAGCTGCAGTAACCATGCACGGCCCCTACACAGTGTACTGAGCCTTCTGTTAGTTCCAGTGGCTGCAGATATCAGCATATCAGCTGATCGGTGACTGTGTCAGGTGTCAGATCCCACTGATCTCTTATTGATGACCTATCTAAATCCCAAATAACCCCCCCCCCCCCCCCCCCCAGAATCCTGGTTGGCAAACGCTGCTCCAGAGACACTTACATGTCGGGTTTCCTCAGCTCTACAGAATAGACTGGAGCACATTACAGGGGACAGAAAGTGACACAGTTTTGCTGGCGCCTTTCTTAAATGTGCTTAATAATAGGACATTATAGGAAAATGGAGCCCATGACTGCAAATAACCAGATTTACCAGTCAAGGAGTCTGTGTGGAAACCTCTTTGAGTCGAGTATCCAAACTTGCATTGAAAAGTAGTCTTCTAGAGGGGGTTCTTCTTACAGAATATGGCCAGTATGTATAACATATGGTAGTAATCTGCTCTGGATGAGGGGGTGGTCTTCTGGTCTGCACATAACATGCACTAAGCTCCCTGTAATAACCCCCTATGGTTTATATCACACAGTATTCCTATATATTATGTCCTGGTGAATTTATACAGGAGCATCTCAATAAATTAGAATATATTTGAAACTTTTATTTCTTTCCGTAATGAAATTAATAAAGTGACCTCCTATATTTTCTAGATTCTTTACACACAGAGTCTTCTATTTCAAGTGTTTTATTTCTGTAAATGTTGATTATGGATTACAGGTATGAAAACCCAAATCTAAGAAAATTAGAATATTGTAAGTTCAGTTCAGTCTTGTAAATTCAGTGTCACCTGCCAAGGTTTCCTAAGCCTTTAAATGGTCCCTCAGTCTGGTTCAGTAGGACACACAATCATGGAAGACGCTGATTATGGATTGTATTACTGAATTACTGAAATGAATGAACGTTTCAAAAATATTCTAATTTATTGAGATGCTCCTGTAGTGTGATATCTATGGCCATGGACGCCGGCACCATCACAGTATCCACAGTCATTGTGGCACTGCCATTTACGGATTTACACCCTCTTCATTTCTTCTGTAAGCTCTAATTAAAGGAATCAGACAGTCACAGAATCTTCTCCTGTATGTGAATCTACCCCCTATAGTTCTTTGTATTAAGAAATGAAGGTATAACCTATATTACTGCTAAACAGGTGATTTCTATAAGACTCTACTGGTGGAGCAGGGGACAAACCCCTTTAGGGCCAGGGGCCCGCGTTGCAAAAATGCAGTGCTTTGGCCATTCTGGATAATCCCATCCACAAATTGTAGAAAAATATCTGCAGCGGAAAAGCTGGCATATTCCGTATAGGTATGAAAAGGGCAGAGGAAAACTTTTCTGTGAAAAAAGCTGCAGAAAAAGAAGTTTTTGCTGTGGCTTGCTATGTGGGGTCTTAGCCTAAAGGCGTTTTCTGGGACTATAATTATGATGACCTATCCTTATATAATATCAGATTGGCAGGGGATAGAAGCCCATACACCCACCAATCAGTTGCTTGAAGTAGTGGCGGCGTTTGGGTGAGTGCTGCTTCCTCTTCATATGCTGGTGACATCATGTTGATCAGTTACATGGCCTATTTGCAGCTTAGTTTTATTTAAGTGAATGGGATTCAGCTGCAATACCAAGCACAGCCACTATACAATGTATGACAAAAGCAGTAAAGAGTCCACAGTGCTGGTCCAAATACTGCATCCTGTTCAGCTGATTGGTGGGGGTGTCAGCTGTCAGATTCCCCCTGATCTGAAATTGAGGATCGATATAAGCCCTGACAACCCCTTTAAGCTTTACTGCTACAACCGTCCCTAATCTGGCATAGAGCTCAGCCTCTCAGACACAGCCTATATGTGTGGTGGATACTCCCAACTCACTCAATAAATGAAGGCACTGTTTTTTTCGGGTGTTACAACAACAGTTTGCATGTACTGTATATTGGGTGACCAAAATAAAAAACCCATAACAATCGGAAATTTTTCAGATTATCACAGGCTGCTTTAGTGTTTTGACTTTACAATGGCAGTTTGTTGTATATTGGGTAAGCAAAAAAAAAAAACCTTAAATGGGTATTACCACGAACATAACCATTTTTAAATTTGTAGATAATAAAAATTTAAACATTTTTGCAAATATAAGTAATTAAACATTTTGCAGAGTTTTAAAGATTTTCTCTAAATATCTTGAGGTCACGGTCTTGTTGTCTTGATCAGTTGCCAGTGGATACGACCATGAATGCAGGATCTTTCTAAGGTCAGAAAATCAGCAATGTATACCTTATCGTGGTCGGGTTATCTTCTCATACATGTAGTGTCCCTGCCTGATAAACTAGCTACAATAAGAAAATCATGGCTGAGTTCCTGACAAGTTCCAGACCATCATAAAAAATAGATTCACCCACGCCTTTTGGAGATGATGGGGTACGATAACGGGGTTTGGAGAAGAGTAGGTAAGGTGAACCCTAGATTCCAAGAAGGGTGTCATATCAAAGCCTAAACTGCACAACCTGAGCCAGGCTGACAACTGTGAGGTACAAAAACATCTTCACATAATTGAAAAACTGTTGGCAAAACAGATGGAATATCATATCTAAAACAGTACAACTATACCTTGGGTGCAAGCCCGGGAAAAATTCAAAGCAAATTAGCAATTAAGTAACAAAATCATCCTTAGATTGTGCTGATGATCCTTCTTTCTATATGGGTGGATTTTATGCCTTCTTCCTGCATTTGGCTGATTTCCCACTTTTTTCTAGGGAACTTGTAGTGGCATTTCAAAAAGTACAACAATTTCCAGGTAAGAGTCCCAGTTGGTTATATCTAGCAGGTCGATCTCTAATTGTTCATATACTTCCAGGAGGTCCTTATGTGTTCTGATATTGAGACATTTGCTGTTCAAGGAGAAGGAGAGGCCAAATGGAAAAAGTCACTTATAGGGAATGTTGTGTATGTATAGCCGATCAGTCAAGGCTTTATGGGAGTTCCTTTTTTATAGAGTGACAGAACTAAAGTTGAGACCCTTCAGTTTCAATCATATGGGGAGGATTTCCTTTTCATCAGTTTCGCCTCTTTCATCTGCAAGTGAAGGAAAATGCATATAATATCACTTGGGGGTTCTTTTGCTTTAGGCTTCATTAGTGCTCAGTGAGACGGATCTAATGTCAAGTCCTGGCTGGTGTCTGCCCCTAGGAGTTGGATGAAAATCTGATCTTGGCTGGGATACTCTGGGAGGACCAATTTGGGTAAGCCTCTAATGCTTACATTATTTATGTGGCCTTGGCTATCCTGATTTTCAATCTCAGTGGATAGAGAGGATATATTTTTGACAAAGTTCATGTAGAGGCAAAGCTTTATTCTAATAAGGCTACTTGAGCGTTTTCTAACTCCTTAATTCTTCTCAATGTCATGCACCTCGTGTTTAATGTCTGCTACTTCTTTTATTACTGGACTCAAGATTTATAAGTGCTTTTATGAGGAAAGCTCGGGAGAGAGACAGCTTGCTGCCAGAAGAGGCGTTGTCTACATCACTTCTGTGGTCAGTGTCGGAAGGTTAGGTGGTTCTTGGTTAGGTGTTTGGGCTGTAGCAGTCAATTTGAGGTGGCAGCTAGGAGATGGTCCTTGTAGAGAGACAGGAGACAGGTCCTGATCAAAAAAGTTGAGACCCTTCAAATTCAATCATTTTCATCAATATAGTCTCTTTTATGTGAAAGTGGAAGAATTGACAGGATATCCAATAGTTCTTCTGTTTTAGGCATCAATCTTAATGCTTGGTCATCTTTTTTGCTAAATTATCTAGCTCACTTTGTATACCAGACAGTTTCTGAAGGGTCTTGACTCATATCATGGCTTTTACATATCAAGGATTAGACTAGGACATCGTTGCCAGGAACGGGGGGATGACAAGAGGTGCCCTGCCAGCTGGAATGAAATAGTTAGACCGAGTTAATAAGGACACTCCTTCTTGAAATAAACAAAGTCCAAAGTTGCATTTACTGAGCTACCCGGAAATCACCTGGTTCTTCCAGTGGTACATAATTATCTGATCAGGTTGTCAGAGGCGTGGCAAAAACAACCTTTGGCCACTAGGCCAAATTATTTTCCCAGTAGTTAATAAAGCGGATAGGTCAGCAGAGTGGGATGCCTGGGGTGCAAAAGAATAAAACCAAGGAGTGTACAGTAACTGAACTGGTTAACAATAAGAAATGATGGCAGGATAATGAAATTTAGAGCCATGCAGTATCTACTTGCACCACTAGGTGTTAATGTAAATGATGAAGCAGCAATATAGAGTAAGGCCAAAAGTACAGTGTCTAAGGCTGAATCAAAGATGACATGGAGTTCTTCATGCTGTGTGTTATTTGTTCATGTTCATAGTAACATGGGCAGAAGCATAGAGGTGCAGTGAAAAAAGTCACCCCTGGATCCTAGGACATGCACAGGGGGCCATATCAGAAGATCCCAAATTATAATGGCAGGTGGAGGTCCCGGCAGCAGACCTTGGGACCCAGGAGCTTCAAGTTACACCTCTGAACACAGCTCATGTGAATGGTTTCATGTGGTGCACCCTCTACATGACATATAGGTTTTTATTGGCCTCAGGAGCACAAGCAGTAGTTTGTAAAGGGTACTTGCGACCATAAAGCCCTTGTATAATAAATGCATATTGTGAGTATGTGAACCAGAGGGCACTATTGAGCGACCCAGGCTTAGGCCAGAAAAGGCTCTCAGCCACGCCTTTGGGTGGGGGAGCGTAACTCCAGAAGGCTGGAGTATCCTGCAGGGAGCAGGAGATGGTGGACCAGCCAAGGACAGAGAGAGACGGTCTGTCCCAGAAGGGTTGGGGTCCACAGGGGACTGTTGCTGGAGCTGAGCAGTAGTCAGGCTAGTTAGGGGCTCAAGGAGTCAGTTAGTGCCCTAACTGTGGCCTAGATTTTTGTTGTTTTGTTATGTTACACGTAAGCTGAATAAAGACCGTTTATTTTTTACACTTGGACTGTCTGAATGCTATCTATCCGGCGCCCAGTAACACGAACCACTGCTGTCCGGACCAGGAGTCTGCCGCCATTTTGAGACTAGTCCCCCCAAGTTGTCACAATATCTACACAGAAACACACACGTATATCCATAAAGAAACAGGTACAGAAGCATGGAGCTCTACTGTAGCCAAGGACACTCTAACAATACAGCAAACAGTCCTAACTTCGACTCTATCTGTGTCCTCAAGATGCATATAGAGTTGAGCACAATAATGGAGCACAGAGCTACATGCTCCATCATTTACTGTAGGCTGCAAATAACTTCTGTCTGCGGCTCGGGGAGGAGCAATGTGCACCGAGCCAGGGACAGAACTAGAGCCAGAGCATGCAAACAGTTCCATGGGAACCGGGCTAGGTGAGTATTGCTTCTAAAAAATCTATATGTATTATACTGTGTGATGGGCAACTGAGATGACATTATATGGGGGCACTGAGGAGCACTATTGTCAAGAGCAGCGGATTGTGGGCCACCTAACCGGTTTGATGTTGGCAAACTCCCAAGGGCATTAGCTAAGTACTCCCCCCATGCTTCACCCTTTAACCCCAGTAAAGGGTGTGGACTTGCCGTGAGGAGACTACATGGTTGCTATCTCTCGGTGTAGTCCTGGTATAGGTGACTGCTGACCAGGGACTAGACAGACTCTTGTGCAAGGCACCGGACTGACAGGCAAGGAATAGTCAAGGACAGGTCAAAGATCAGTGGCAGGCAGCAGATAAGCAAGGTTGTAAATGGCCAGAGGGTCATGGGAGGCAGCTCAGGTTCGGAAGTCAAGAACAGGCCGAGGTCATACCTGGGTAGGCAGCAGAACTGGGTCAGAATAATTAGAGAAGTCAATGAACAGACCTAGATCAAAAACAAAAATCAAATGGCAACTTAATACTAAAGAACCCTCGCAGAATCTGTAGCACAAGATTCAGTATTGCTGAAAAGAGGGCAGAGCTGACTAAAATAAGCAGGGCAGCCGAGGAGAGCTCACAGGTGTACTCATCATTCAGGTTGCAGAGAGGACTTAAATAAAATGCAATCAAAACATAAGACATTCCCCAAAATGGTATAACTAAAAAGTTAATCTGGCCCCGC
Source organism: Leptodactylus fallax (assembly GCA_947044405.1). NCBI lineage: Eukaryota > Metazoa > Chordata > Amphibia > Anura > Leptodactylidae > Leptodactylus > Leptodactylus fallax. The sequence continues at coordinate 982,612 of CAMRHE010000258.1, forward strand.
AAAAAATGACTCCTTATGCATCCCCGTACAAGAAAACATATAAAAGTTATGGGTGTCAGAATATGGCGACTCCAAGAATTGATTTTTTTTTTTTTGCAAAGTTTTGGATTTTTTTTAAGGGGTTAAAACGTAAAAGTACTATATTAATTTAGTATCCCCCGAATTGTATTGACCCATAGAATACAGGTGACATTTCATTTTGGCTGCACAATAAACTCAGTAAAAACAAATCCCAAAAGAAAGTCGCACAAATGCAGTTTTTCTCCAATTCCACGCCGCTCTGAATTTTTGGCCAGCTTCCCAGTGCATCATATGGAATATTAAATGGTACAATTTATCCCACAAACATTAAAGGGAGTCTTTCAGCACAAAATTGAAATGTAAACTGATCACAGTACCTTGTAGGGCTGTCAGCACAGTTTACAATGATGTATTTCTTATTCAGATTTAGTACTATAGATAGTGAAATGTAAAATGTAAAAAAAAAAAAATTAAAATATGTTTGATATAAAAGTTTGGTTAAAAATATATTCCCTTCAAAGCTATTGTCCTACCAAGAAAACTATAGGTAATTAAAGGGATTGTCCAGGGGTATCAAAAAATGGTCTGGCTTTTTCTATATACAGTGAAATTTCATTCCATGGGTTCTGGTGGGTATATAGCTTTACATAAACGGAGATAAGATGCACTTGGGTAACCGCTTTAAGATTTTCATGAAACCTGGAAAATTTTAGATGTTTAGCAAGTGTGAGAAAAGACCTCTCCTTTCACCTGAATTGCTCTCTTTATGCCCTGAAGCTATATTATTAGGCATCAATACGAGGAAACTTTAAGAAAAGCTCCATTCATGCCATTAGTATTTATGGCTACTTAATACTTTGCTCTATTGTTTATACTTACACAACTTTTTAATTTTTATCTACAGCAGCAATTATTCTAAACTCTGGGACTGAAGTCAAGAGCTGAAGCCCTGAGTTACATTGTCTCCTTTGTATTGTGGGTATCCTTATTATTTCTAGAAAATGGCTTTGCCCATGTCAACATCATTAATTTATCACCACTTGACACAAGAGAATGCAAAATGGATGTTTTATTTGGATCTAGCATGTTATAACCATTAGCAATATGTACCGCAGGTCTTATAGACAATAAGAAATTTCCATAATCTGCAGCACATATCAATAACAATGTATATACGGTAAACTATGGCCATATAGCATGAATATATAATATGGAAAAAGCTTAGTCATCACTAAATGTTAGGGCTCATGCACACATCAGTTTTTCTTCAGCGTTCTTTCCCTTTCTTCATGGACAGAACACTGACCCATTTACGCCTATGGACCAATACACACATTCATTTTCTTGACAAATTGGTGCATCAGTTCCTTCTTTTTTAATTTCTTTTGCAGGATGTCCTATTATTGACCATATTTCAGTGGAGACTTTGAAGATATACATGTTGTCTTATAGACTTGAATGGGTCAGTGTTCTATCCGTGAATCCACGATCCGCTATTCCAATCTGGTTATTGGGGGTATATTACACTTACTGTACACATTTAAGGATTGATCTCTCATGAATCATTTTTAACAATATTTTTAATGGTCTGCCTATGTGTGTGAGATGATTTAATTCAAGGACATTTGGTGGCCATGTTTTTTCATGTTTTTTCTTGGTTCTTTTGATAAATCAACAACGATGTTCTGTAACATTCATACAGTGGAGATGTTCAATAATCACCAGGTTCACATTGTCGAAATTCTGTGAGTGTAGAGTCCGATAACATAGGACTACATGTTATCCCTATCTGACACTAACTAACCTACAGAGCTGAAGGTCCTCTGCAACAAGCTAAACCTCCCTCTTTAAATACTAGCTACAGTCTAACTCAACTAGTCAACTGGAACTTTGATTAAAGAATAGGCGCTCCTAGCAACTATTAAAATCCTCCAGAGCATGAACCACCCCTGTCTGAATAGCAACAATGAAATGGCCTGTTAGCTCCAAAGTGTCCAGCGTAAAGTTAGAAAGTGCAGCTAGCCAGTAATAAACAGTGCAAAACAGTACCAAAGATTATAAAATAGTGCAAACATAGTATGCATTAATAAAGCAGCAAAAGTCCTTAGTAGTGACCCTTATAGAGGACCCTGTACATGGCTCTCTGGTGCTAGAAGTTTTAAACAGGTTTACCTATTGCCATTAACAGGGGTTAAGTATAGGTACCAGAACCAAGGACACTTCTGGTCATGAGTTAAGATACATCTTCTGAAGACACCTCTTGTATCTCTAGATCTGTCTCCGTGGGGGGGATAATTCCAAATAATAAAAAAAAAATATATTTTTCCCATTCCATAATGATTGACGCTGTAATACTTTCATTCTACCTTAGAGCAGGTAACGTCTTCTCATCCTCATAAGAGATGGCATAAATTCAGCACAAATCAAATTTGTAACAACTTTCACAAAAGTTTGGAATTTTGGTGAATCTGAAACTTTGGTGATTCAACTCATATGAATCACTTGAAACACTGATCTCCATTTTATCAAAAGAAGACTGAGAAGTATAACATGACCTTGGGTCGTGGCCCAGAGGATTTCACCATAATGCTTTGCTGGCAGCCCTCCACCTAGTTCAGCCAAACATAAAGGGCTATGGGTGTAAGTCACTGATGACCCAATAGATGAGTATGGATAATGGATAGTATAGGAGACAGAGAGGGCACCATACAGAGAACAGATAGTGTATACTTGTCAGTATCTTTCATAGTGAGGGGAAGACAATAAATATTTCTATTTACAATAAATTGATTGAAAAATGTATTTTAGAGAGAGATAGGAATCAGTTACTGTGTTAGGCAGGCACAGGCCGTATATGATACGGAATATTATATGGTGTCATTACTGTTACTGACTATGTGCGGGGAATGCTTTAGAAAAGGCATGAAAGATATTCCTTGACCTAGGACATGACTAATTTCAATTGTTTGTAACCTTGGCTAATACATTTCTTACCAAAGGCTTGTGACCTGGTGTGTAATTTGGGGGGTGCACATTTATTTTTCTTTATGTGTGTTTGCTCTTTTGATACTAAACATAATACTTACATAATGAGCAGCATTGTGGCTCATTGGTTAGCACTGCAGCCTTGCAGTGCTGGAGTCCTGAGTTTGAATCCAACCAAGGACAACACCTGCAAGAAGAGTAGAATGTAGATTGTGAGCCCTATCCGGGACAGTGACTGGCAATGTCTGTAAAGCCCTGCAGAATATGATAGCAATATACCTATGATAGAAAAATACCTAGATTTGGAGGGAGATTATCAGTGGTCTTGTATGTCTTCCATTTTCTAATTATTGCTCCCACAGTTGATTTCTTCACACCAAGCTGCTTGCCTATTGCAGATTCAGTCTTCCCAGCCTGGTGCAGGGCTACCATTTTGTTACTGGTCCTTTCACAGCTCTTTGGTCTTCACCATAGTGGAGTTTGGAGTGTGACTGTTTGAGGTTGTGGACAGGTGTCTTTTATACTGATAACAATGTCAAACAGGAGCCATTACTACAGGTAATGAGTGGAGGACAGAGGAGCCTCTTAAAGAAGAAGTTACAGGTCTGTGAGAGCCAGAAATCTTGCTTGTTTGTAGGTGACCAAATACTTATTTTCCACCATAATTTGCAAATAAATTCTTCAAAAATCAGACAATGTGATTTTCTGGATTTGTTTTCTCATTTTGTCTCTCATAGTTGAGGTCTACCTATGATGACAATTACAGGCCGACCTCATCTTTTTAAGTGGGAGAACTTGCACAATTGGTGGCTGACTAAATACTTTTTTTCCCCACTGTATATAAATATATTTCTCTTCTATTAATGACCACTCAAAATGATTCGAGTATTTTCACATAACTGATTGAATATAGAGGGGATCTATGATCTCTTGGTCATAATGGAGAGTGATCTTCAGCCATTTTCCTGTATAAATGGATTGTCCAGGATTAGAAAACATGTTTACTCTTTAGTATCGGGTCATGAGCGATGGAAATGTAACAGGTAAGTAATGGTAGTTTGTGTATTCTATAAGACATCCTGCAGTGACAGTAGCTTAGTGTCCTGAATTCATGCAATTGATATTTCATTACTCTCTATTCATCTTCCTAATAATTGTCCCTATTGTCTATATTTATACAACCTTTTCATTTATAATGACATTTATAATGTATTATAATTTAATTACTATGAGATCTGGGGTTGGCGCCAATCCTGGAGTAAAATGGTTTCCGATTCCGGACAACAATTTCCTTGTCATTGAAAACAATTGCACACCACACATTATATAACCACCTGCCACAAACATATACAATAACATACGCTTTATATAGACTGAATTTACAAAAACCATAAGAAATTCATCATAGTTCATGTTACAGTATATATCATACCATCTGTAATGCATATACTATTAATACTCTACGTTATAGAGATTTTGTTATATTTGCTATAGATTTCTTGTTATAAACACCTTTCTCTTCCAATTTATTGACCATTTGGGATGATTCATCTTTACCACCTGCCATTTATCTTCTAGCATGACTTTAATGTATCACAGAGAGGGCACCATACAGAGAACAGATAGTGTATACGTGTCAGTATCTTTCATAGTGAGGGGAAGACAATAAATATTTCTATTTACAATAAATTGATTGAAAAATGTATTTTAGAGAGAGATAGGAATCAGTTACTGTGTTAGGCAGGCACAGGCCGTATATGATACGGAATATTATATGGTGTCATTACTGTTACTGACTATGTGCGGGGAATGCTTTAGAAAAGGCATGAAAGATATTCCTTGACCTAGGACATGACTAATTTCAATTGTTTGTAACCTTGGCTAATACATTTCTTACCAAAGGCTTGTGACCTGGTGTGTAATTTGGGGGTGCACATTTATTTTTCTTTATGTGTGTTTGCTCTTTTGATACTAAACATAATACTTACATAATGAGCAGCATTGTGGCTCATTGGTTAGCACTGCAGCCTTGCAGTGCTGGAGTCCTGAGTTTGAATCCAACCAAGGACAACACCTGCAAGAAGAGTAGAATGTAGATTGTGAGCCCTATCCGGGACAGTGACTGGCAATGTCTGTAAAGCCCTGCAGAATATGATAGCAATATACCTATGATAGAAAAATACCTAGATTTGGAGGGAGATTATCAGTGGTCTTGTATGTCTTCCATTTTCTAATTATTGCTCCCACAGTTGATTTCTTCACACCAAGCTGCTTGCCTATTGCAGATTCAGTCTTCCCAGCCTGGTGCAGGGCTACCATTTTGTTACTGGTCCTTTCACAGCTCTTTGGTCTTCACCATAGTGGAGTTTGGAGTGTGACTGTTTGAGGTTGTGGACAGGCGTCTTTTATACTGATAACAATGTCAAACAGGAGCCATTACTACAGGTAATGAGTGGAGGACAGAGGAGCCTCTTAAAGAAGAAGTTACAGGTCTGTGAGAGCCAGAAATCTTGCTTGTTTGTAGGTGACCAAATACTTATTTTCCACCATAATTTGCAAATAAATTCTTCAAAAATCAGACAATGTGATTTTCTGGATTTGTTTTCTCATTTTGTCTCTCATAGTTGAGGTCTACCTATGATGACAATTACAGGCCGACCTCATCTTTTTAAGTGGGAGAACTTGCACAATTGGTGGCTGACTAAATACTTTTTTTCCCCACTGTATATAAATATATTTCTCTTCTATTAATGACCACTCAAAATGATTCGAGTATTTTCACATAACTGATTGAATATAGAGGGGATCTATGATCTCTTGGTCATAATGGAAAGTGATCTTCAGCCATTTTCCTGTATAAATGGATTGTCCAGGATTAGAAAACATGTTTACTCTTTAGTATCGGGTCATGAGCGATGGAAATGTAACAGGTAAGTAATGGTAGTTTGTGTATTCTATAAGACATCCTGCAGTGACAGTAGCTTAGTGTCCTGAATTCATGCAATTGATATTTCATTACTCTCTATTCATCTTCCTAATAATTGTCCCTATTGTCTATATTTATACAACCTTTTCATTTATAATGACATTTATAATGTATTATAATTTAATTACTATGAGATCTGGGGTTGGCGCCAATCCTGGAGTAAAATGGTTTCCGATTCCGGACAACAATTTCCTTGTCATTGAAAACAATTGCACACCACACATTATATAACCACCTGCCACAAACATATACAATAACATACGCTTTATATAGACTGAATTTACAAAAACCATAAGAAATTCATCATAGTTCATGTTACAGTATATATCATACCATCTGTAATGCATATACTATTAATACTCTACGTTATAGAGATTTTGTTATATTTGCTATAGATTTCTTGTTATAAACACCTTTCTCTTCCAATTTATTGACCATTTGGGATGATTCATCTTTACCACCTGCCATTTATCTTCTAGCATGACTTTAATGTATCACAGACACATGATGTAGCCTGTTAAGATGGCGAACCATAGCAAGAACAATCTGATGTCTACTAAGACTGTATCCAATCCGACAATCTGATGTCTACTAAGACTGTATCCAACCAAATACTCTGAACTCTGCTAGGACTGTATCTAACCCAACACTCTGATGTCTACTAGGACTGTATCCAACCCCTTTCAAACTTTAATGACCAAGGCAGCATTAGTGATGTCATAGTAATGGTAACATATGCTGTATGACTATGGGTACACACATGGGAGGTAATGTACTGTCAGATTTTCTATGCGTTTTAAAATAGTCCAAAAACGATCCCTTTTTAGGGGGCAGATATCTGCATTTATACACATGCTGGGGTCAGAAGTAGAAATGGCGTTTGAACAAGCGGTCCAAGAATTATCCTTTTTTGAGGAGCAATGATATCATTGGACCAGTGATAAATAGCTAGTGCTCACTGTCAGCAATGGCAGATCTATTCATTGGCATCAGCCAGAGGTGTGCAATAATCCTCATAGATCCATGTCTGATTCTTCTTCACCAAGTTAATGTTTTCCACCAGTGGCATAACTAAAGTCTTGTGGGACCCGGCGCAAACTTTTGTCCGGAGCCCCCTATCCCCTCCCTACAGAAAATTCTTGATAGTGATGGTTACGGGTGCTGCAGCGGTATCTCAGATAATTGAAAGGGATACAACTATAGTATCCACAACTGCGGTTATCAAGAATATGACGAGTGAGCAGTGCAGTGCCCGGGATGTAAACAATACTAAGCTGCGTGCTGTGGGAAACAGCTGATCTGCAGGGTCCTAACAGTCTAAGAGATACAAGAAATCAGTGGAGGTCCAATACCTGGGGCTCCTGCTGATCAATTCTTTGAAGTTACTGTGGTGCTTTTGTGAGCGCCATAACTCCTTCCCTATTTACAATGCACAGCATCAGTTTTATAATCACCAAACAATGTTATTACAGCCTGTAATAATAGTGCACGGCTGCTATAAAACAGATAGCATGTGATGTGAATAGTGAAGGGGCCCCACACAGTATTATACGCTCCACAGTCGCCCCCACACAGTATTATATGCTCCACAGTGGCCCCCACACAGTATTATATGCCCCACGGTGGTCCTCACACAGTATTATATGCTGAACAGTGGCCCCCAGACAGTATTATATACTCCACAGTGGGTCCCACACAGTATTATATGCTCACAGTGGCCCCCACACTATTATATACTCCACAGTGGCCCCCACACAGTATTATATGCCCACAGTGGGCCCCACACAGTATATGCTCCACGATGGTCCCCACACAGTATTATATGCTCCATGGTGGTCCCCACACAGTATTATATGTTCCATGGTGGCCCCCACACAGTATTATATGATACACAGTGGCCCCCACACAGTATTATATGATACACAGTGGCCCCCACACAGTACTATATAACCAAAGTGAGCCCCACACAATATTATATACTCCACAGTGGCCCCCACACAATATTATATGCTACACAGTGGCCCCCATACAGTATTATATGCTCCAAAGTGGGCCCCACACAGTATTATATGCTCCACAGTGGCCCCCACTTAGTGTTATATACTCCACAGTGGACCCCACGCAGTATTATATGCTGCACAGTGGCCCCCCCACAGTATTATATGCTCCAAAGTGGGCCCCACACAGTATTATATGCTCCACAGTGGGCCCCATACAGTGTTATATGCTCCACAGTGGCCCCCACACAGTATTATATACTCCACAGTGGACCCCACACAGTATTATATGCTCCACAGTGGCCCTCACACTGTATTATATGCTCCATGGTGGTCCCCACACAGTATTATATGATACACAGTGGCCCTCACACAGTACTATATAACCAAAGTGAGCCCCACACAGTATTATATACTCCACAGTGGTCCCCCATACAGTATTATATTCTCCATAGTGGCCCCCACACAGTATTATATGCTCCACAGTGGCCCCATGCAGTATTATATGCTCCATGGTGGCCCCCACACAGTATATGCTCCATGATGGCCCTCACACAGTATTATATGCTTCACAGTGGCCCCCGCACACAGTATTATATGCTCCAAAGTGGGCCCTACACAGTATTATATGCTCCACAGTGGGCCCCATACAGTGTTATATGCTCACAGTAGCCCCCACACAGTATTATATACTCCACAGTGGACCCCACACAGTATTATATGCTCCACAGTGGCACCCACACAATATTATATGCCCACAGTGGGCTCCCATACAGGATTATATGCTCTACAGTAGCCCCCACACAGTATTACATGCTCCATGGTGGCCCCCAAACAGTATTATATGCTCCACAGTGGCCCCCATACAGTATTATATGCTCCAAAGTGGGCCCCACACAGTATTATATGCTCCACAGTGGCCCCCAGTTAGTATTATATACTCCACAGTGGACCCCACACAGTATTATATACTGCACAGTGCCCCCCCACAGTATTATATGCTCCAAAGTGGGCCCCACACAGTATTATATGCTCCACAGTGGGCCCCATACAGTGTTATATGCTCCACAGTGGCCCCCACACAGTATTATATGCTCCACAGTGGCCCCCACACTGTATTATATGCTCCATGGTGGTCCCCACACAGTATTATATGCTCCAAAGTGGGCCCCACACAGTATTATATGCTCCACAGTGGCCCCCACACAGTATTATATACTCCACATTGGCCCCCACACAGTATTATATACTCCACAGTGGACCCCACACAGTATTATATGCTCACAGTGGACCCCACACAGTATTATATGCTGCACAGTGGCCCCCCACAGTATTATATGCTCCAAAGTGGTCCCCACACAGTATTATATGCTCCACGGTGGGCCCCATACAGTGTTATATGTTCCACAGTGGGCCCCATACAGTGTTATATGCTCCACAGTGGCCCCCACACAGTATTATATGCTCCACAGTGGCCCCCACACTGTATTATATGCTCCATGGTGGTCCCCACACAGTATTATATGCTCCAAAGTGGGCCCCATACAGTATTATATGCTCCACAGTGGCCCCCACACAGTATTATATACTCCACAGTGGACCCCACACAATATTATATGCTCACAGTGGCCCCCACACAGTTATATGCTTCACAGTGGCCCCACACAGTATTATATGTCCACAGTGGGCCCCACACAGTATTATATGCTCCACAGTGGCCCCCCATACAGTATTATATGCTCCACAGTGGCCCCCACACATTATTATATGCTCCACAGTGACCCCCACACAGTATTATATGCTGCACAGTGGCCTCCCATACAGTATTATATGCCCACAGTGGCCCCCACACAGTATTATATGCTCCACAATGGCCCCCACACAGTATTATATGCTCCCAACAGCCCCCTCCGCTCCGGTGCTATTATTATACTCTGGGGTCACCTCAGACCCCAGAGTATAATAATTGGAGGCCTAGGCAAGGTGATTAAATATTTCAAAACTCATACTCACCTTGCCTCAACTCTCCTGGGCATGTCTTCAGCATCGTCAGCCCTCTTCAGACGTCCCTGCTGAGGCCTGTGATTGGTCCTCAGCGGTCACGTGGGGGCGCACTGGCTTCATTATGCTGCTGTTCCCCATGCTGGGGCCTAATCACAGGACTCAGTCACATGACGGAAGAACCCCGGAAAGGATTCTGAGCCCAGGAGAGGTGATTATAAGTATTTATTATTTTAAGTCACCTCCCCTGGGCTGGCATCTATTGGAAAGGGGCCTGGCGACATGCCAGGGCCCCTTTCCATTAGCATTATGTATAGCGGTCGGGGAACCAGGGTTTCCCCGTTCGTTATCATAGTGGTCCGGGGCCCTGGCCATCTCCAGCTGGCCACAGACCTCGTAACCCGCTGGGCCCGGTCACGGTTGCACCCTTTTCTCTGCTGTGTTATTTCTACCTCTGACTATCCATAGCTAACTCCAAACTGTCTCCTTCCTACTGACTTTGTATCTGATCTGTCCTGTTCCTGACTTCAGTACCTCTGCTACCTGTCCTCACCACTGGTTTGTCTACTGCTTAGGCAGGTGCGCTGCCCACCTTACCCTTCAACTGTACTTATTCATTCTCTTTCCTGACCAGCTGTCACCTACCCAATGAACACTTCAAGATATATCAACCTGGTGGTCTCCCTGCACCAGTTCAGATCCCTGTACACCTGTTAACCCCTTAATGATGCAGGGTAGTTTGTATGTTAATACTCGGCAAATTTTTTCATATTTCCCCCCTGTCTTCAAAAATTCATAACTTTTTAATTTTTCTGTCTACATAGCTATGTGAGGGCTTATTCTTTGCATGACAAGTTGTACTTTCATTTGGCACCATTTTGGGGTACATATAATGTTTTACTTAGCTTTTATTTATGTTTTTTTGAGAGTCCATGTGAAATAACAGACAATTCTATCATTATTTTTTGCATTTTGTTTTTATGGCGTTCACTCTGCATTATAAATGACATGGCAGCTTTGTCCGGCGGGTCATTATGATTATGGCGATACCAGATTTATATAGTTTTATTCATGTTTTACTGCTTTTACACAATATCAACCCTTTTTTTTTTTTCATCAACAGCGCTGAGTGAGGGATTAAGTTTTATGGAATGAGACTACAAAATGGAAGATCAATCTGGAATAAAAACACAAAACCCTCACAGGAACTGGATATCCAAGAACCTATGTTGCTCAGGCCAGGTCTAGAGGACTGAGCAGGTTTAAATGGAGTCTATCATTCGCAAAACCACTTTTAAGCTGATGGCACGTTGGAATGGCCTTTAAAAAGGCCATTCTTCTCCTACCTTTCCTTGTTTTCTTCTCCCAGCTGATTCCAAGATAATTTGTTTCTTCATGTATGTAAATGAGCACCACGGAGCACCCGGCGCGTACCTTCTCTTTGGCGAGCACCCATCGCGTCATCACGTCTTACTGCCCCTTCGTCCGTTGCAGTGACTCTCCTCTTGGTCTTCTCTGTATATTTTTTCTTCTAAGTCCTTGTATGCAGCACTGTGCGCATGCGCAATCGGCTCTGCCACAGTACGCTCTTGTGACAGACCACTGAAAAATGGCGGCCTCTCACGAGCAGTCGGCTCTTCCCGAACCCGAAGTGGCAGAGCCGATGCATGAGCGAGAATATACTGCTGGCGAGAACTGAGAAGAAAGGTAGGAGAAGAATGGCCTTTTTAAATGCCATTCCAATGTGCCATTAGCTTAAAAGTGGTTTTGCGAATGATAGACTCCCTTTAAGTAGACCAGAGCATTCTGGGATTGGCTGGAGGGTCCACAGGTGAGTCTATTAACTCTCTAGTGGTGTCTGCTGGGAGTAGTAGTAGTACAACAACAATTGCAAACCTCTGATGTTACAAAAATAAACAGCACGTAACCTATTGCCTGCCTTATATATCATTATTTGAGTCAATGTAGTTTCCTAAATAATTCAGTTACATATTTATTTATTTGGCTTACATGTACTGTATAGCACCAACATATACTGCCGCACTTTACAGTCACTGTCCCATATAGGGCACACAATCTACATTCCCTAGCAGAATGTCTTTGGAGTGTGGGAGGAAATCCACACAGACATGGGGAGAACATACAAACTCCTTGCACGTGTTGTCCTAGGTCGGATGCGAACCAGAGACTCCATCACTAACCCCTGAGCCACCGTGCTGCCTGTCTATGCAATATCATTGGTGGCTTCCCAAAACTGAATGTAATTCGGTGCCATGTGATGTATTTAGATAAAGATTAATCCTTACACTTTTATATGGGGTATAAAGACATTTGACATCAAGTTCCATTGAGATGACACAAGAATACGTGACTTATCATCAGACGTTTTACCTGTCACTTGCTGTAAGTCTTCATGTTGGTTCCCTGCCAGTCTCCTCATGCTGAGCTGAATGTGTCTTGCACAATTGTGAAGGGCAGTGCCTCGGGGCGTGATATGTAAATTATCTTTAGCCTTGAGTGGATATGATCCAATAACCTATATAAATCCTGCCCCATACTAAGCAAGGTAGTGACAGGACAGAAGAGGAGCAGGTAAGCATTTCTATTATCTATACACTCATATAGCAGCTGTAATAGTTTGCTCACTTACTAGATAGGGATGTAAAATTGCAACAAAAATATTTTCAATATTTTAATACTGTAAATAATGTATAAGAAGTAAATGGAAATAATTATATATATATATTCATAATAAATAACATCTCAATGGTTTAGCTAAAATATTCTGGATCTGATGCTGAAGCCTCATCTAACCACCAATGGCCCCCCATAACATTACATGTAAGGGGGATGTTTAGTTTAGTAATCCCATTTCTATTATGGTGTCTACTAGAGGGCTATGAGTAGCGCAGCAACCCCATCCACTGCATAGTGGTGGGTTCAGGGAAGTGCAGCATTGCTCATATTACTTGAATAGGATTAGTGCTGCATGTGCCACCTGTCCACTAGCAGCCTCCGACACCCGGAGACTGCAGCAACAGCTGATCTGTATAGGGTCCAGGTGTCGTACCCCTTCAGATCACATACTAATTTTTTAGTGTCATGTCATATCTTAAAGTGTAACTAAACTTTCGGACAAATTTTTATTTATTTTGCAGTATTTTTGTCATTAATACATTTTGTAATACACTTTATTAACACATTTTGTCTCCTTTCTGTGAAATCCTGTATTTTCTCACTCTTCCCCTAGCTTCTGTATTGAGCTGTTCCTGCCTCTCACTGAATATTACTGTGTATGGAGTAGGGGGTTTTGTAACATGTAGAGAGAATGAGAGTGGGGGAGGGTCACTTCAAATTGTTATATCTCAGACATTATATAGCATAATATATATATATATATATATATATATATATATATATTATTTCCATACAAAAAAAATTCAGACAGCAAATCCCAATGTGAACTGGTGCAAGCTACTGTGGTAATATTACAAATCCAAAAATACACTAGGACATATAGAGAATAGAGATGGAAACTGCATTACTGCAATTATTGGCACATATAGATAAACTAATATGGTCTATAGACTACATATATAAATTAGAGGATCTTTGTTATACATATTTGATCAAATAGTAAGAAGCCCTGTACCTGCCCCGACAAGGTGCCCTCATTCCGGGGGGACACTACACTAAATAGACATACCTCTCCGGGACCCCAAATAGCTGTACAGTGTGAACACAGGGCAAGTAGGATCCATAGTCATACTCTATAAAATATCCTTAGGCAGTTGGGAAACTGAAGGGAGTCCTCTATTCCAATTTTGGGTCCAAGAGATATACTTGTATGTCTATTTAGTGTAGGGTGCCCCCTGAATGAGGGCACCTTGTCGGGGCAGGTACAGGGCTTCTTACTGTTTGATCAAATATGTATAACAAAGAACCTCAAATTTATATATTTAGTTGACAGACTTTATTAGTTTATCTATATGTGCCAATCAGTGGTGAACCTAGCCTCTTTGCTGCCTGAGGCGGACTATAGAAAGACGCCCCCCCCCCCCCAAAAAAAAAAAAAAACTGAGTTTCCATGCTACTAGTTTAACACACTGTTATCGTCGCACAATATACACAATACACAAAGTTATAAAACAGTTTTTAAGAATTCTTCTTCCTGTATTACTTCAGTATCAGATCAACAACACGGCATTAACAATGAAAGCAACTTCACACATCATCTGCTTGGTGGATGGACGAGCCCACGTGGCCCCCATTCTCTATAATAGGAGCCCGCAGATAGCTGAGGACTGGACTTCGGGTATCTTTGGCGCTCCCATTGAAGTGAATGAGAGCCATGCGGGTTCGTCCATCCACCAAGTGACACCTATATATATGGCTGCGGTCAGGCTGGATTCCCACCTAGTGGGAGGAAAAAACCCAATTCTCAGGCTCAGTGGGGGTCTCAGCAGACAGACCCCCATCACTCAGGTATTTATCCTCTATCATATAGGTGAATACAGGGCAGTAACATTTTGTGACTTACAGGTGACGTCTCTGACTAATCGGTCACATTTCCCTTCTCTTCCCTTTGGACCGCCATGACCACTTCTTCCAGCTGTGACTTGTCTCTGTAAAGGTTGCAGCACAGACATCTTTGGCTCCTCACTTTTCCAGGCACCCGACCCACATTGTCCTCACCTACACAAAGCCCCCATCCTGCTGCTACCCCAATTATATAATATATGATATAACCCTCCATAATGAATAATACCCCCAAGTGTATCTTTATATTAATAATGTCCGTGTGTACCCTGTATAAATAGTGCCCCTTATTAATAATACCCCAGGTGTTAACTAATTAAAAGGTTTTCCAGGTCAATAATAAACTAATCAGTGGGGTTCAAAAACCCAGGACCCCCACTGATCAGCTGTTTGAATGGTACCTGTGTAAGTGCCGTGACCGCTTCTCTGTTTACATAGTGTATTTCATCTCATAGCGGCCATGTAATGTAACTGCAGCCTCGTCCTGTACATGTCTACAGTATGTGACAAGGCTACAATTACATCACACGGTCACTATAAACAGACAGCGTATAATATAAACAGGTGCCATAGCCCATGTTTATAGCACCCCATTTGTACACACTATAAAGTTCCACAGCAGCCCCTGCACACAGTATTACACAGTGTTATGGCCCGCAGCGGCCCCTGCACACTGTATTATGCCTCTCAGCGGCCCCTGCACATGGTATTATGCTCCATAGTGGCCCCTGCTCACGGTATTATGCCCCGCATTGGCCACTGCACACGGTATTATGTTCCGCAGCAACTCCTGCACACAGTTTTATGCCCCATATTGGCCCCTGCACTGGTATTATGCTCCATAGTGGCCCCTGCACTTGTATTATGCTCTATAGTGGCCCCAGCACACGGTATTATGCTCCATAGTGGCCCCTGCACTGGTATTATGCTCCAGAGTGCCCCTGCACAGGGTATTATGCTCCATAGTGGCCCCTGCACTGGTATTATCCTCCATAGTGGCTCTTGCACTGGTATTATGCTCCATAGTGGCCCCTGCACTTGTATTATGCTCTATAGTGGCCCCTGCACTCGGTATTATGCTCTATAGTGGCCCCTGCACTTGTATTATGCTCCAGAGTGGCCCCTGCACAGGGTATTATGCTCTACAGTGGTCCCTGCACAGGGTATTATACCCCATAGTGGACCACCCATGAACTATTATTATACTCTGGGGTCTTTTCAGACCCCAGAGTATAATGATTGGAGACCCAGGGGAGAATACAAACATAAAAACCAGAGTTACTTACCTATCCTGGACACTGGTGCCCTCCTTGCAGCTTTCGGCCCTGTTTAATTGCGCACACACGTCACGTGATCAGGCCGGCGACGCGACCTGATGACGTCACCACAGGCCTCAAGCCTGCTCGGAGTTACATCGGATCGCAGGAGGTGAGTAACACTGTTTTTTATGTTCCCTCACCAACCCTAGGCCTCCGATTATTATACTCCGGGGTCTGAATAGACCCCGGAGTATAATAATAGTAGTATTTGCGGCCCGCGGCCTAACTTACCGATGCCCGCGGCCGCTCACAGCGGCATCCGCTTCCCTTTCTGCGGCCCATAGCAGAAGGGGAAGCGGGGGCGGCCACGAGCAGACGCAGGTAGGTAAATAAATAGGCCCTGACCTGCCGGGGATACTCCAACAGGTTACAGCCTATTTATATAGATAAAAAAAAAGCTATACTCACCTGCGATGCCTTGATGCAGCCGCCGCCGCCTCCTCTTGTCCACGACGTCTGTGTCTCAGCGTAGGCGGCATGATGACGTCATTGTGTCGCCGCCTGCGCTGAGATGCGACGTCTTGTAAACCAGCCCAGGACAGGCCGCGCTCAGCTCTGTTTTTTTTTTTTTTTTTTTAAAGTGGCCTGTCCTGGGCTGGCTTACATTAAATAGTAAAATGCCGCCCCCCAGACAGTGCCGCCCGAGGCGGCCGCCTCACCTCGCCTCATTAGCGGTGCACCCCTGGTGCCAATAATAGCAGTAATGCAGTTTCCATCTCTGTTCTTTGGTGCACAGCTCATTACCAGGCAGATGTCTGATTACTGTCATGTAACTGTAACGACTGTGCACCTGTGTGTCCATCACATGACCATAAACTGTACATCACATGACCATGGACCACACATCACATGACCATGGACTGTACATCACATGACAATGGACCACACATCACATGACCATAAACTGTACATCTCATGACCAGGGACTGATTTTCATCCACTGGTAGTAAGCAGAATGAATGACAACAATCAGAGATCTAGAAAACCGTGAATTGATACAGAAAATATACTGGAAAATTGAACAACTTTTCATTATAAAGACAATAACATTCACTTGCTGAAACTGGACATCCCCTTTAAGGCTGAGGCCCCACATTGTGGAAACACAGCTTTTTTTGTTGCAGATTTTGCTGTTTTTTTGAGCCAAAGCAAAGGATGACTACAAAAGGAATGAGAAATATAAAGCAATCTCTTACACTTCTCCCTTCTGCTCAATCCACTCCTGACTTTGGCTCAAAAAATCCCAGCAAAATCTGCAAAAAAAAAAAGCTGCATTTCTGCAACGTGGGGCCTCAGCTTAAGTAAAGTTAAAGTTTTCCCCATAATATATCCTGCAGGTGGCGCCATATTGTTCTAAAACATATCACTGCTTATTCTTGTTATATAAAATAATATTTTTTTTCCATTTCTTTTCAGATATGGGGGTCTTCTGGATTTTGCAGTTTTGTATATTTGGTGCATTATTTTATGGTGAGATCTAAAATGGAAATGAATGAATTCTCAGTAAAATATATGTTTGTATTCCTAGTCAGTGATCATATTATATGATAGATATGTAATTCTCTATGGGTGCTGCCACATGGTGCTCCAGTGACTTCCTCCTCTACCATGTAGTTCAATTGACATCTGCAGAGCCCTAACTAGCAGAGCTGCATATATACAGTCGCAGAATTACTAACGGCCCTTTGAAGACAACCATAAGGTTAATGTGGCCTGTGGAAAATTCTCCTGATGCACACAGTGATGTCACAGTACAGGATTAATAAACACAGTGATGTTACAGTAGAGGGATAATATACACAATGATGTCACAGTACAGGATTAATAAACACAGTGATGTCACAGTACAGGATTAATAAACACAGTGATGTCACAGTAGAGTGATAATAAATACAGTGATGTCACAGTACAGGATTAATAATACACTCACCCATTTTTCTTTGTGCCCCCACATAGTATAATGCTCCTAGAGTCACCCTCACATTATATGCCCCCATATCAAAATGTTCCCCTCCAATTGCCTCACAGTATTAAGTTCCTCTCCTCATGCCCCAGTTTAAACTGGGGGCAACTAGAGGAGGATATTAAACTGGGGGCAACTAGAGGAGGATATTAAACTGGGGGCAACTAGAGGGAGATATTAAACTGTGGCAGCTGGAGGGGGGACATTAGACGGAGGGGGGACGAAGAGAATACCATGAAAAAAAATACAGTGTTTTACAGCAAATCCTATCCACACACTGCCGAAAAATATGCACAGCAGACACACTGCGATTTCCAAAACCGTCATGGTTTTGGAAATCACAGCATGTCAATTATACTTAAAGAAAAGCCGGCGGTCTGTGGAAAACGCTGCGGGAAAAACTGCCATGTGTTGCCACCATGGTTTTCCCGCAGCGCTTTTTTGCTACAACCTGCTACAAAGGGCCTTAGCTTTAAAAATGCTTCCCAACTCTTTCAAAAAAAGAAAGAAAAAGAAGCGTCATGACCTATCTTTAGGCAGAATCCACTTTGCTAACCCCATTGGAATGAATGGGAGGCAGCAAAAAACCCCAAAAACATTAGCAGTTTTTTGCAGTGGTTTTTGGAGTGTTTTTTTTTTTTTTTCCCAAAAACCACTCCAAAAAATGGCTAGTATTTTTTTCTGTCTTCCATTCAATGAGGTTTGCAAGGCAGAATCTACCTGAAGATATGTCCTGACAGGGGCGTAACTACCAAACACTGAGCCCCATAGCAAACTTTTTAATTGGGAACCCCCCCAAACAGCATAGTGCCCCCATCCCTTGCCCCACACAGTATAATATCCCATAGCAGCCCCTACACACAGTATAATGTCCCATAGTGGCTCCTCCACACAGTATAATGTCTTACATCATCCCCTCCACACAGTATAATGTCTCACAGTGGCCTCTCCACACAGTATTATGTCCCATCGTGGACCCAACGGTGTTTGTTGCAAATATTGGAAAAATTTCCATTTCAGTAGGATCCAAAATTTTTGGAGTACACTACCCATGAAGTATTATTATACTCTGAGGAGGTGATAAACATAAAAAACAGTGGTACTTACCTCTCTTGGGTTCCGCCACAGTCCTCTTCAATGACGTCACAGACATGGGTTATACC
Organism: Leptodactylus fallax; assembly: GCA_947044405.1. NCBI lineage: Eukaryota > Metazoa > Chordata > Amphibia > Anura > Leptodactylidae > Leptodactylus > Leptodactylus fallax. Next base: position 1,001,586 of record CAMRHE010000258.1, read on the forward strand.
AGCAACATTATTCGTTGCGATGCTGGCCTGACCCACATGATGTCTGTGATGTCACTACAGAAGCTGAAGACTGCATGGAGTCACACTGGAGAGGTGAGTAACACTGGTTTTTATGGTCACTCACCTCTCCTGGGCCTGTGATCATTATGCTCTGGGGTCTAAAGATACCTCAGAGTATACTAATAGCAGTATTTGGTGGGGTTTTTCCCAAGAAATACTCTTGCCCGTGGCCTTACTTACTGACCCCCCCTCCTGCTCATGGCCGCCTCCCCTTTCCCTTCTTGCCTCCAGTGACGTGATATGAGATGTACAGGGCCCTCTGGGGAGCAGAAGGGGTAGCAGAGGCGGCAGTGAGCAGGAGCGGGGAACGGTGTATTAAAAAAAACAAAAAAACTATATAAACTTCAAAATAATATCATGGGACTGGCCATCAATGTGTCACATGTATCACTCCAACTCCAGGGAACAAGCCCAAATTGTATGTAAATATTCTCTTGTCCCAAGTATGACTATTTATTGAACTTTATGAACTTATCTTTTATTCCTCAAATAGCTGGACAGCCAGTCAACACTGGACTCGTGGGTGGAATCTTACAGAGTGTATTAAGTATGATACATAAGCAGACGTCCTGGTTGTTTTTCAAATTCTTCTCAATGTTAAAAAAAAATTAACCCCTTAACAACTAAGGACTTACTATTACATCCTTGGTCACCTGGGGCTGTATGGAGAGGGCTCAGGATCTGAGCTCTCTCCATACACAATGGATGTCGGCTGTATAATACAGGCAGCACCCGCCGCTAACGGCTGTGATCGATGCCAAAACCGATTGCAGCTGTTAACGCTTTATATGACGTGGTTAAATGTGACCGTGGCATCTAAAGTGCGCAGGTGCCGCCATCTTTTACTGATTGCTGCCCTCCGGTAAGGTCATTGGAGGGCGGAAATCGGTTGCCATGACAGTCGAGAGCCTATTGTAGGCTCCCAAGCTTTTCATTAGAATGGATATAGCATTCAATATAGTCAAAATTTCTGAATTATGCCGTTCAAGGATTTTTTTTATCGAAAAAGTGGAACCCCGGCCTAAGAGTATAAAAACTACAATGAGCTGTATAAAAGTATTAAAATATCATATAAAAGTATAATGAATGTAATGGACATAAAAACACATTGATGTCCAAGTTACATCCATTAAAAATGGATCCGTAGGTTGGGTAAATAAAAGATCAATGAAACACTTGGTCATCAAAAACAGACAAAAGAACAAGGAACAGATCCAAAACTACTATTAAATATGGACTGATTTGTCAGTTTTCACGGTCTAGAAACAGACATGGTCATGAGAATATAGCTTTAGTCAAAATGTCCAAATTATACCATTGAAAGGATGTTTTGTATAATCCATCACAAAAAGTTGCAATATTATTAGTTATTATGGTTAGAGATGAGCGAATCGATTCTGCATAAGTGAAATTTGATACGAATTTCAGGAAATTCGATTCGCCACGATTCCGGATTTCCTGATGCTTTGCGGTAACGAATATTTAGTAAGGTCCTTTGTGACATCAGACGGTCACATGATGTTCTCTAGTGATGTGATTGGGTAGGTGTGTCTTTGCTTGTTAGCAGATCCTTGAACATAAATATATATATATAGTGAAATTCCTGCAGGTAACTAGTAAGCCAGTACCAGTGTAAGCAGGGCAAGCACTTCCATGCTGGGCACTAACACTGTGCCCTCTCTCTATGGTAGGTAAGCACAGTCTGTACTATAAACTCTATTGTACAATATCTATTTATATTTTGATGTGCTAGAATATTATGTTACTGATAATGGAAATTGTGTATTTTTTTTTAGATGTTGGAGGTCAACTTCTAAACAAAAAGGGTAAGATTTTTTCATGCATATAACTATGTCCTAAAAGTGTACAGAGAATTTTATTGAAAATACTTTGGGGGAAAAAAATGATTACAAGTTTTATTAATTACCAATATAATATATAATATCAATAAATATATAAGAGACATAGTTGTTTTTATATTTTTTATAAAACAAGTCAAACATTTAGGGTTAAGTTTGCCTGATTTAATTCGTTATTAATATTAAATAAGAAGCAAAACTAAAACAAAATTGTGTTTCTGTCTGCACTATTTTTGCAAGTTTCTATCAAAAATTAAAGAAATTTTATACTTGACTATTTTAAAATATCAAGTTATTACATGTAAACATACAGTACTTTACAAAAGTTTGGGCATGTTTGAAAAAAAAATACTGGAAAGTAAGAATGCTTTAGTTTCAAAGGTATTTATTGAATTACAATAACCAGGAAAAACATAATCAATTATACGATAAATGAAATACAATCATAGGATGACAAAAATAAGAGGCAGCAATCATCAAGGTAACACTAGATAACAAAATACAAAGAAAATATAAGAGAAACAAAGAAAAGATAAAAAACATGGAAATCAACCTAGGGAGGTGAGGGAAAATATAGAAATAAATGGCGCTGCAAGAAATGGCTTCTAAGGGTCCGCCTAAAGGGAGGGGTGGGTAGAAAAGGGGGCTCAATCCAGAACCAGAATGGAAGGCCTGGGATGCGAGACCTATTGACCCAAGGGGTCCAGACTTTATCAAAAGTCAGACGGGTATCAGATATGACGGAATTAATTTTTTCGTGAAGCATGATGGTATCAACCCATCGCATAACCTCAGTCACTGAGAAAAAAGACTTTCTCCAGTTGGAGGCAATGTGAAATCGGGCGGCCAATAGGATATATTGTAGTAGCTTAAATTGGGCGCACTTCCGAGAAGGGGGTTTAAGATTAAGAAGAAAGATAGATGCTTGAAATGGTCAAGACTGTCCAAAGATGTGTTGCGCAATCCTTTGGATAGCGAGCCAGTAGCGTCGGACATGGGGGTAGGTCCACCATACATGGAGGGTTGTGCCTAAGACATTACAACCACTAAAACAAAGCGGTGAAACAGTAGGATAACAGCGATGACATCGAAGAGGGACTAGATACTTCCTATGTAACACTTTCAAGAGGACTCCATGAGGAAGACCTGCCAACTGCCTTTGCTGATCGATGTACAGCAGTCGACCCATTGGGCCGGGGTCAGGGTGGTGTTAAGGTCTCGCTCCCAGGCCTCCATGAAGTCTAGCTTACTGTCAGGGGGCGGGGTATTAAGTAAGTTATATACAAAATAAAGGGAGCCCTTGTCAGCTGCTCAAAAGGCAATGTCTCTCAAAGTTGGTAGGGGAAACTTCTGGATTGAGGGGTGTGAGAGAACACAAGAAATGGAAAATCTGTGCAGTCCAAAAAGCCTCTGCAGGAGGCAGGGAAAATGTGCTAATAAAATAATATTTGGTGAAGACCCGTCAGCTGCAGAGGTAGTCATGAAGGGAGAAAGTTTAAGAGGGTCTCTTTTCATAACATTTTATAAATAAAACATAACTTTTAATAATATAAGAAATAAAATTAACTGAACACACACCGTAAAGTGAATTAAAAAGTCTTTGTTGTTATTTGTATATAAGGCAGGCTTATCTAATCATTCACCGCTTTAAAAAAAAAAAAAAAAAAAATTATTTTTCTTTTTCTCTTTTCCCATGCTACCACCATCTAAAGTGCTGTGTGTGAATTGGGAGCAATTTGGAAACGTTTCAATGAGCACGATATTCAGCTGTGATTAAAGAGGGGTATCTGAATAATTCCAGACACCACTCATAGCAAAAAAAAAAAAAAAAAATTATTTTACTTTCTTTTTTTCTCTTTTCCCTTCCTTTTGGATAATATTTAAACAAAGTGAATCATTTACGCATAAATCCCAGCACTAACGCAATAGATAGAGGATATCGTTTAAAGAGCTATAGGTAGATAGTATAGCAACATACCCTATTAGCCCAAACCATACTTATAAAACATAAATCCCAGTGTTATAGTAGGGGATAGCCTTTAGGCAGTCTTATTGCTCATTGATTGGAAAACCTGGGTCCCAGATATTAAACATAAGTCACAGCACAGAGACAGTTGTTAAAAAGTAACATTGAGACCAAGGTTCCAGATATTAAACATAGGTCACAGCACAGAGGTAGTTAATAAAAAGATGGCATTTTAAGCAGTTTTAAAGCCCATAAGATATTGAGCATAAGATGGCGTTTTCAAAGCAGTTTTAAAGCCCGTGTATTAATAGGCAGAAGTCCCAACGCGTTTTCCCATATTGGTTCATCAGGGAACAAATAAAGCCTAAAATAAACAGAACAAGACCAAAAAAAAATAATAAAATTGTGCTCTGATAGTAGTTCAGAAACACAGCAATGAAGTGCACACACAGTGTTCAGTCTTTTAAAGGCAAAGAACCACACCCAATGTCAGGTAATCCCTTCCACCGGCCAATCAGAAAATAGAAAGGGAGGAGACACAAAGCAACTCCCCTCATGAATATTAAAGATAGGCCGGACCCATGGAGGAAGACACGGGTGTGGTTTCAAATAGTTGTTATGGGGATCTATAGCGCGTCCCCTTTGTGTATTAACAAGACACCGAATGTAAACATAGGAGCGTGGAATGGTGAGTATATCGATAGCGATTATCATAGCGGCATGCAAAAACCGTTACTGAGTACCCATGAGTAGAAAAAAGATAATATATAACAGTAAGGCGCTACTTCATCCAATATATTCAGCATATACAGACCAAAAAAGGCACAAATAAAGACTAAATTATTGAAAAAGACAGATAGACATCCTCTGTATATATCAATTAATAGAAGGCATATATACCATAATGGAGAAGCCAATATGCGATCTATATACTATTTGGCCTATTGATACATACTGCTATGTCAGCCGTTTAATCTTTAAAGAGAGCACCCAGATATATTCTCATTGAGGCCTAGAGGTTGGATAGACCCAAAGGTATATATCGGCTTACATTCCTTCTGACATATCAATCGATTCCAATCTACACCTCTTAAAGGAGGCTGTACAGTTTATTGAAAAAAGCAGATAGACATTCTATTTATCTCAAGAAAAAACAAAACAAAAAAAAAACAAACAAATAAATATTATGCTTATATCCTTTCCTTTTTTTTTTTTCTTTTCCCTTTTTCTCTTTCCCTTTTCTTATTAAAGGCCGAAAAAAAGTGAATCATTTACGCATAAATTCCAACACTAACTCAATGGATAGAGGATATAGTTCAAAGAGCTATAGGTAGATAGTAACATAACCTATTTGCCCAAATCATACTTCTAACACGTAAATCCCAGCATTATAGTAGGGGATAGCCTTTAGGCAGTTTCCTTGTTCGTTAATTGGAAAACCTGGGTTCCAGATATTGAACATAAGTCAAGGCTTTATTTATAAGTATGGTTTGGGCTAATAGGGTATATTGCTATACTATCTACCTATAGCTCTATCTATTGTGTTAGTGCTGGGATTTATACGTAAATGATTCACTTCATTTAAATATTATCCAAAAGGAAGGGAAAAGAGAAAAAAAGAAAGATAAATAATTTTTTTTTTTTTTTTCTTTTTGCTATGAGTGGTGCCTGGAATTATTCAGATACCCCTCTTTAATCACAGCTGAATATCGTGCTCATTGAAACGTTTCCAAATTGCTCCCAATTCACACACAGCACTTTAGATGGTGGTAGCGTGGGAAAAGAGAAAAAAAGAAAAATAATTTTTTTTTTTTTTTTTTTCTTTAAAGTGGTGAATAATTAGATAAGCCTGCCTTATATACAAATAACAACAAAGACTTTTTAATTCACTTTAGGGTGTGTGTTCAGTTAAATTTTATTTCTTATATTATTAAAAGTTATGTTTTATTTATAAAATGTTATGAAAAGAGACCCTCTTAAACTTTCTAGCTGCAATATATGAAATTGAGTCTCATTTATATCTTATAGATTTTTGTATACAGTTTTTTCCTATTGAAGTCATGAAGGGAGCGGAACCGAGCGTGTCTCCACCAAACAAAAACTTCGGGAGAAAGGCCAGAGGGAAAAGAGGATTATTGAATATTGGAATTAGAGGGGAAACCGGACTTTGCAATCCATACTGAAAGCGAACCCTTCACCACAATTACAAAATATATTCAGTCACCTTAGCGGCAATCGGAAGAGCTATTGACCTAGGGGCCCACAAGAGTGCTTGTAAGGAGGCCGGGGCTACCAATGCAGATTCCAATGTTACCCATTGGGGAAGGTCGTGCTCACTATGGATTGCACTTAGTTGGGAAATTCTGGCGGCCACATAGTACTGGTAGAGATGGGGAACCGATAGTCTGCTCAGCCTCTTATCATAGTACATAGTACATGACACGGCGTCGTATACGCGGTCTCTTATTGGTCCAAATAATATTAAAAATCTCAGATTGTAAGGGAGCTAGAGATGCAGAGGACACCAGGGTTGGGAGGGTGTGGAAAAAATACAAAATATGGGGAAGAGTAACCATCTTGTAAAAATGCTTTAAAAGGGTATTCCCATCTCAAGAATCCTATCTATACTGCTAGCTTATGTAAATTGAAGAGTTTTCCTAAATACATTGCTTTAGCAATACTGCTTTGTTTACCTGCTGTGGGAAATTATTCCTCCCATTGTTTACACAGGGGTTCTATAGAGCTGGACCTGTGTGATAAGACAGGACAGATGACATCACTCACTGCTGAGCAAATTGCAGTTTGCTGATAAAGCCCTATCTGGTATCTCTCTATGTAAACACACAGATAACACTGTCCTTCTCTAGAAGCATGTGCATATTATTTTATCTGCATTTATGCATTTATATTAGATTTCTAGGATGCTAACTGATGTTAATGTGTCCATTTTTTTAAATAATCCATTTAATTAAGCACATTATACTGTGTGGGGGCCAATGTAGAGCACATTATACTGTGTGGGGGGCACTGTGAAGCACATTATACTGTGTGGGGGCCACTGTGGACCATATTATAACATGTGGGACCACTGTGGAGCATATTATATTGTGTGGGGACCACTGTGGAGCATATTGTACAGTGTGGGGGCCACTGTGCAGCATATTATACTGTGTGGGGGCCACTGTGGAGCATATTATACTGTGGGGGCCACTTTGGAACATATTGTACTGTGTGGGGGCCACTATGGAGTATATTATAATGTGTGAGGGCTACGGTGAAGCATATTACACTGTGTGGAGCCCCTTCATTATTTACATAACACCCCATCTACTTTACAGAATACATGTAAAATTATCACATGCTGTAATTACTTTGCACGGTCACTATAGAACAGATCTGAGAGATATTAATAGCGAAGGGGTGAGGGCGCTCACAAAAGCACCTAGTTCCTTCAAACAGTTGATCAGCAGAGGCCCTGAATATTAGACTCCCACTGATGTCTTAGATCTCTTAGACTGTTAGGACCCTGTAGATCAGATGTTTACCAAAAAACACAGCTCCCAGTATTGTTTCCATGCTGGGCACTGCACTGCTCACTTACCATATTCTTGATAACCACATTTCTGAGTACTATTGTTGTAAGGGTCATGTTAGTGATAACAATTCCAGGAGCCACACTTCTCGCTTGCCACACAGAGTGTAACGGTGGGTTTAGGTAGTACAGTGGTGTACATCGTATGGCGGGTGAGCAGCATGGCATTGTTATTACCTGTAGTCACTCTGTGTTGGTACAGCTGATCTGCAGGTGTCCTGGCGGTGGGCCCCTAGAAACAAATCCGCTGGTGGGCCCTAGACATCCCAGTCCGACACAGTTGGTGACACAACTGGAAAGATAGAAAATACATAAAGTGAGTAGTTATAACACCAGCGTCTTTATTGGTCTGCCAAATGCCTAACGTATAGATTAAATAAAAACCTTCATTACTTTGGGTTCATATTATATTTTTATGCAGTGAATTTCTGGTTGAAATGATCAACACAATACGGCCATAAAATATTTTGGTTCATGATATTAGAGATTACATCTGAGATTACTGGTTATCCTACGATTTACAAAAACATAAGCGTTTTTGAAATTGTAGCATTTCCATTGCGGATATTTTTCTGCAATGTGTGGATGGTATTAGCCAGAATCCCATCCACTTAGCAGGTAATGTAAAACGCTGCGTTTTCACAACATGGGGCCCCGGCCAAAGAGTGTTTCTGTTACATATTCAATTCCCAGCATCGCTAATAATCAGAAGAACAGACAAGGTCAGTCCAAGCTGAGTCCCATGAACTTAAAGGGAATGTGTCCCCAGTAAATGACCTATTGTTTAAATCATGTTTTTATGTAAAACATATTTTTTAAGAATTTTTGGTGATTTTTTTTTTTATTTTTTTTTTATTTGCCAATTTAATAGATCTGTTAAAAAAAAAACCTTAACTATTTACCTCTTTTGCCACTAAGCATAAAACACTCTGTGTCTGGGGCCCCACATGGCGTAAACATCACAGGAAAAAGACGCTAGAATCCCATCCCCACTTTGCATTAAAATACGTTCTGTGGACACGCAGCGATTTCCAAAACCATTGCGGTTTGAGAAATCGCAGCATGTCAATTATTTCTATGGAAATGCTGGTGGTTTCCCTATAGGTATAATTGAAGCAGAAAGTCCTTAGAGGAAAACTGCGAATTTTCTGGCAAAAGCTCTGTGGGAAGAACCGCAATGTGTTGCTGCCGTAGTTTTTCCCTCTGTTTTTTTTGCTGCAGAACACCACGTGGGGCCTTAGCCTGTGACTTAGAAGTACCATGAACCATAGACACAATGATCTGGAGCAGACCCTAGTCACTTGTATGGGAGAGTTTTCTAGGCATGCTCTGTGACCTGGGCAGAGAGCTGGGTAGATAAGCTGTGAAATCACCTACTGTATTGTGATTGGTAGATTCTATGTCTTATCTATATATACATGATAGCTGTGATCATCCAGTTGCTGTAAGTGAGGTGACTGCTGCAAAGAAATTTCCTACAGAATGCAGGAAGTCTCAGCATATTATATGACCTAGTGGACAGTGTCAGAACTGCAGGATTTTTAGGATTTTTTTTTTAAATATAGATAGCATGGAAACATTTTAAAAACCTCACCAAAAATTCTATATAACTATATCTAACATAAAACTTGTTATGTAATTTTCTGGTGACACGTTGCATTTAAAGGGTCTGAACTGCAGTACCAGAAACAGCCACATGCTCTGCTGTGTGTAGAGCAACAGGGAAGGGGTCATGGAGCTCCAGGAGCTGCTAAGTTAAGCTCGCAGCATGGTCAAAAACAAGGCAGATAAATATAACAGCTGAATTGTACTTCACAATGATAACATTTAATATTCTGTACAATGTACTAGGAAGTTGAAAAAGAATCAGAATGAGGTGAAATTAGAAGAAAACTGCATTTGTGCCACTTTCTCATGGGTATTTTTTTTATGGTGTTCACTGTGCAGCCAAAATGGCATGTTAGCGGGTTATCTATATTCTGCGGGTCGGTACGGTCACAGTCATTTAACACCTTTAATAAAGTCCAAAATGCAAAAAAATAATTCTGACACCCACAACTTTTTTCTAACTTTTTTTTTTTATTTTTTTTTTTATTTCAGACCTCTGTAAAGTAACTTTTGTTTTGCAGGGCAAATTGCATTTTTTTTTTTTAGAAAACACTTTGAGGATTGTCTGATCTTTCAGTAGCTTTTTATTCAGTTTTTTGGGAGGTGAAACAGTTGAAAAACTGCGATTTGGCCATTGAGTTGTTTGTTCCTATTACCACATTTAGCATATGGGATAAACAAATTATATGCTTATAGCTCAGGCATATTTGGGTGCAGAATGATTATTTTTTTTATTTATTTTTAATTTTTATTTATTTTTAATTTTTTCACCTTTAATTTTTAGAACCCCTAGGAGTCTTGGACCCTATAGAGTCCAATCACTAGTACAAGATACTGCAATACTAATGTATTACATTATACAGTGGGTACGGAAAGTATTCAGACCCCTTTAAATTTTCCACTCTTTGTTTCATTGCAGCCATTTGCTAAGAGCAAAAAAGTTCATTTTATTTCTCATTAATGTACACTCAGCTCCCCATCTTGACAGAAAAAAACTGAAATGTAGACATTTTTGCAAATTTATTAAAAAAGAAAAACTGAAATATCACATGGTCATAAGTATTCAGACCCTTTGCTCAGTACTGAGTAGAAGCCCCTTCCTTTTGAGCTAGTACAGCCATGAGTCTTCTTGAGAATGATGCAACAAGTTTTTCACATCTGGATTTGGGGATCCTCTGCCATTCTTCCTTGCAGATCCTCTCCAGTTCCGTCAGGTTGGATGGTGAACGTTGGTGGAGCCATTTTCAGGTCTCTCCAGAGATGCTCAGTTGGGTTGAGGTCAGGGCTCTGGCTGGGCCAGTCAGGAATGGTCACAGAGTTGTTCCGAAGCTGCTCCTTTGTTATTTTAGCTGTGTGCTTAGGGTCATTGTCTTGTTGGAAGGTGAACCTTCGGCCCAGTCTGAGGTCCAGAGCACTCTGGCAGAGGTTTTCTTCCAGGATATCTCTGTACTTGGTCGCATTCATCTTTCCTTCAATTGCAACCAGTCGTCCTGTCCCCCATAGCATGATGCTGCCACCACCATGTCTCACTGTTGGGATTGTATTGGGCAGGTGATGAGCAGGGCCTGGTTTTCTCCACACTTACCTCTTAGAATTAACGCCAAAAATTTCAATCTTCGTCTCATCAGACCAGAGAATCTTATTTCTCATAGTCTGGGAGTCCTTCATGTGTTTTTTGGCTTTCATATGTCTTGCACTGAGGAGAGGCTTCCTTCGGGCCACTCTGCCATAAAGCCCCGACTGGTGGAGGGCTGCAGTGATAGGTGACTTTGTGTAACTTTCTCCCATCTCCCTACTGCATCTCTGGAGCTCAGCCACAGTGATCTTTGGGTTCTTCTTTACCTCTCTCACCAAGGCTCTTCTCCCACCATTGCTCAGTTTGGCTGGACGGCCAGGTCTAGGAAGAGTTCTGGTCGTCCCAATCGTCTTCCATTTAAGGATTATGGAGGCCACTGTGCTCTTAGGAACCTTGAGTGCTGCAGAAATTCTTTTGTAACCTTGGCCAGATCTGTACCTTGCCACAATTCTGTCTCTGAGCTCCTTGGGCAGTTCCTTTGACCTCCTGATTCTCATTTGCTCTGACATGCCCTGTGAGCTGTGAGGTCTTATATAGACAGGTGTGCGCCTTTCCTAATCAAGTTCAATCAGTTTAATTAAACACAGCTGGACTCCAATGAAGGAGTAGAACCATCTCAAGGAGGATCAGAAGGAAATGGACAGCATGTGAGTTATATATGAGAGTCACAGTAAAGGGTCTGAATACTTATGACCATGTGATACTTCAGTTTTTCTTTTTTAATAAATTTGCAAAAAATATCTACATTTCTGTTTTTTTTTCTGTCAAGATGCGGTGCTGAGTGTACATTAATGAGAAATAAAATGATTTTTTTTGCTTTTAGCAAATGGCTGCATTGAAACAAAGAGTGAAAAATTTAAAGGGGTCTGAATACTTTCCGTACTTTCCGTACCCACTGTATTAATAAATGTAGTAATGACAAGCCTGGGAGCCTTCAATAGGCTTCCAGCTATCATGGAGATGGATTGCCACCCCCAGATTAAGCTCCAGGGAATAGTGATTTGAGGAAACATGGTGGAGACCACACGTCACAGGGCTTCAGATGCTTTGAGACCACGTGGTTATGCATCCAGCTCCTTAGCAGGTGCCAGGTTTAAAGTCTTGACATATGCCATACTATTGGCCGATGTTGTGAATGATTAAGGTCAGGACGACAATGCAACTTTGTGTAGGGTTACCAATTTTATTTCTATAGTGCCACACCTGCAGTCAAAATGAGTACAATGAATTGTATTAAATATTGTGGGCTAAAGCTAAAAAGGTGTGTGACCCCTGCACGGAGCACGTTGCATACAGCAAGTGCTGAAGTTAATGCCAGGCCGGGAGCCACTACAGCAGACATCAGCCATTTTATGCTGAGGGACAGTGGATTACATTTCCCTACACCCCTTACTCCAGGGGGAGGAGTATCAGAGAAAGGGACTGATTGGCTGAGCAGGGAATTATGGGAAAAGTCTGCACAGGAGAGAAAAGAGACAGCCACATGGGCTGCAGAAGGGGATTCTTCCAGCAACTGCCAGGGAGCACATAGCTTGGCACTGGGTAACCCAGGACATGGAGACAGTCCTGCCAGCCCACTGTCCCCCTCACTCAGAATGGACAACCATGCACAAGCAAGGACGTCAGCACTGAAGGGGCCATTCTGCTGTCTTCAAGAATTCCTGGTGGTCTAGGGTTGTGAAGGGGCTAATAAGTATTCTCAGTGTATTGCAGTGACAACTTTGGAGTATAAGGTGTGAGCTATTGGATAAGGTGCCAGACCTTCCATCTAGTTCCATCCACGTTCACACGCAGGAATTTGGAGTGATTCTGAAGTAAATTCCACCTTAAAATCAGCTCCAAATTTCACCTGAAATTATCCTCCATTAATTTCAATAGGAGACAGAGCTGATGTTATACTCTAGACTTTTTGAGCTAAAAACTAAGCGTCATGCTCAATCTTAACCTCTTCACAATGTCTCACTGTATATAAACGTCGGCTCTTGCTGGGCTTTGTGCCGAGCCGACATTTATATACTGACCCTTCTAAATTGGGGATTGGGTCTCCCCAAGGGTCAGGAACTCAGTGAACACTTTGACTGTGGCATCCAAGGGGTTCCGCGATGCCAAATGCCCCAAATTCCGCAAGATCGTAGGGTGTCCATATGTGTCTTCTGAAGCCCGGGGTCTGGTCAGTGTCTCCAGGCTGCTAGGTGCCCCCAGTACCTGGTTGATCCTGCCGAGAACTGAGGAAGTCTGTTGACTTCCTCTATAGACTGCAAGACATGTGTATTGCACTCTATAGTGCTGAATCAGCGATCAGAGCATCGCTGGTTTAGATCCCCTTGTGGGACATCACTTAAAAGTAAAAAAAAAAAAAAAAAAAAAAAAAGTTGAAAAAAAAGAATTGAAGTGTATGAAGAAAAAAAAAAATTAATAAAGCAAGGAAATAAAACCTTAAAAAAAGAACGCTATAAAAAGTGATCAAAAAGTCATATGTACCTCAAAACAGTACCAATAAAAAGCACATGTCATCCAGCAAAAAATAAGCCCTCAACCAACTGTCAACCGAAAAAAAATTGCTACACATCTCAGAAGATGGTGATGCAAAAATAATTGATTTATGTCCCCAAATGGATTTTGGTTCTGCAAAACTAGTGACACATAAAAAAACAATATAAATGAGATATCGCCGTAATCGCACTGACCCGCAGAATAAAGGTCACATATTACTTATGCTGTACGCTGCGTGGAAAAAAAAAAATAAAAAGTAAAACACAATACCAGAATGGATGTGTTTTTTTTTTTTTTTTTTTTTTTTTTTATCCACCAAGAAAGAGTTTAGTCAATTTAGTCAATAAGTTATAAGCACCCAAAAATTGTGTCATTACAAAATACATCTCATACCGCAAACAACAAGCCCTCATATGGCTACATCACCAGAGAAATAAAGACAATATACAGTCATATGAAAAAGTTTGGGCACCCCTATTAATCTTAATCATTTTTAGTTCTAAATATTTGGGTGTTTGAAACAGCCATTTCAGTTTGATATATCTAATAACTGATGGACACAGTAACATTTCTGGATTGAAATGAGGTTTATTGTACTAACAGAAAATGTGCAATATGCATTAAACCAAAATTTGACCGGTGCAAAAATTTGGGTACCCTTATCATTTTATTGATTTGAATACTCCTAACTACTTTTTACTGACTTACTGAAGCACAAAATTGGTTTTGTAACCTCACTGAGCTTTGAACTTCATAGCCAGGTGTATCCAATCATGAGAAAAGGTATTTAAGGTGGCCAATTGCAAGTTGTTCTCCTATTTGAATCTCCTCTGAAGAGTGGCATCATGGGCTCCTCAAAACAACTCTCAAATGATCTGAAAACAAAGATTGTTCAACATAGTTGTTCAGGGGAAGGATACAAAAAGTTGTCTCAGAGATTTAACCTGTCAGTTTCCACTGTGAGGAACATAGTAAGGAAATGGAAGACCACAGGGACAGTTCTTGTTAAGCCCAGAAGTGACAGGCCAAGAAAAATATCAGAAAGGCAGAGAAGAAGAATGGTGAGAACAGTCAAGGACAATCCACAGACCACCTCCAAAGAGCTGCAGCATCATCTTGCTGCAGATGGTGTCACTGTGCATCGGTCAACAATACAGCACACTTTGCACAAGGAGAAGCTGTATGGGAGAGTGATGCGAAAGAAGCCGTTTCTGAAAGCACGCCAAAAACAGAGTCGCCTGAGGTATGCAAAAGCACATTTGGACAAGCCAGCTTCATTTTGGAAGAAGGTCCTGTGGACTAATGAAACAAAGATTGAGTTGTTTGGTCATACAAAAAGGCGTTATGCATGGCGTCAAAAAAACACAGCATTCCAAGAAAAACACTTGCTACCCACTGTAAAATTTGGTGGAGGTTCCATCATGCTTTGGGGCTGTGTGGCCAATGCCGGCACCGGGAATCTTCTTAAAGTTGAGGGTCGCATGGATTCAACTCAGTATCAGCAGATTCTTGAGAATAATGTACAAGAATCAGTGACGAATTTGAAGTTACGCCGGGGATGGATATTTCAGCAAGACAATGATCCAAAACACAGCTCCAAATCTACTCAGGCATTCATGCAGAGGAACAATTACAATGTTCTGGAATGGCAATCCCAGTCCCCAGACCTGAATATCATTGAACATCTGTGGGATAATTTGAAGCGGGCTGTCCATGCTCGGCGACCATCAAACTTAACTGAACTGGAATTGTTTTGTAAAGAGGAATGGTCAAAAATACCTTCATCCAGGATCCAGGAACTGATTAAAAGCTACAGGAAGCGACTAGAGGCTGTTATTTTTGCAAAAGGAGGATCTACTAAATATTAATGTCACTTTTCTGTTGAGGTGCCCATACTTTTGCACCGGTCAAATTTTGGTTTAATGCATATTGCACATTTTCTGTTAGTACAATAAACCTCATTTCAATCCTGAAATATTACTGTGTCCATCAGTTATTAGATATATCAAATTGAAATGGCTGTTGCAAACACCCAAATATTTAGAACTAAAAATGATTAAGATTAATAGGGGTGCCCAAACTTTTTCATATGACTGTAGCTTGTACAATGTGAAAACAAAAACCCCAAAAATCGCCAAATCATTAGAACATAACTGGCTGTGGCAGGAAGGGAATGTATAAGCTGTGCGAGCGTATATCAGGAGACACCCCAGATTTAGAGCTTACAAGGGAAAATAAACAGGAAGTGACCCCCCAATCATAGGAGCTACTGGGGATATAGTAGGTAATTTGGTGTACCCAATGTACTACGCACAGCTTACATATTCACTCTTCACCATCCGCTGTGCAGTCACGTCTGGGATACTAATGCCCACTACACCCCCTGAGGGGTGCAGTTTTTAAAAAGGGTCATTCCCTAAGGGATTCCACTTTACTGGTACTTTGCAAATATGACATGGCGTCCAGATACAATCTAGCTGGGCTATGGAATGCCCTTCTGAGAGTGGGCAGAGATTGGTGCCAAAACTAATATCTCCAGCCCCGGGGCACATAACAGGAAAGTGAACTGTCGGTTTTCGAGTGGTATATAAAACCGCATGTGCATGGGGTCATGAAAGGTCCTCTTTAAGTACGTTATCCTGGGTACACCAGTGTCATACATGTGGGCATAAACTTCCACTTGGGCACACAGGAGGGCACAGATGTAAAGGAGCGCTATGTGCTTTTGGACCATTGAATGTTGGGTTTTGGATGCCATGTCACATTTGTAGAGACTCTAAAATTGCCCCTACAAAATGGGGTCACTTCTTGGGGAATTCCAATTTACTGGCACCGCTGGGGCTCTGCAAAAACAACATGGCGTCCAGAAAATCCCTCCAAATCTTTACTCCAAAAGCTAAAAGGCGCGATGCTGCTTCCCTTCTGAGCCCTGCTGTGTGCCCAAGCAGCAGTTTACACCCATATATACAACTTATTTCTACCCAGGGTAGCCCACTTAATAGTTTTAGGAGTGCGTGTCTCTGATGACACAAAGTGGGTGTAACATATTGGGCACCGAAATGGCATATTTCTTTAAAAATGTCAATTTTCACTATGTACATTAATTTTCAGGAAGCACTCTTGGGCTCAAAATGTTAATACCCCTTGATAAATTCCTTGAGGGGTGTAGTTTCTAAAATGGGGTCACTTTTTGGGGCTTTTCTTCTTTATCCTCTTGTAAAAATAAACATTTTTGGACAAAATTGACGGTTTATTGGAAAAAAAAAGTAATTTTTCATTTTCACGTCCCAATGTTAATAAAATGTTAAACAGCTGTGGGGTCAAACTGCTCACTATATCCCTTGATGTGTTCTGTGAGGGGTGTAGTTTCCAAAACGGGCCCAATTTTTTGGGGTTTCCATTGTATTGTTACTTTAGGGGCTCTGCAAATGCGACATGGCACCTGAAAGCTATTCCAGCAAAATCTGCCCTCCAAAAGCTAAATAACGCTCTTTCTATTCCAAGCCCCACCATGTACCCACACACACAGCAGATTATGACCACATATGGGGTATTGCCGTGTTTAGGAGCAATTGTTTAACAAACTGTGAGGAGCTTTTTCTCCTTTAACCCTTTGTGAAAATGAAAAATTTGGAGATAAAGTGACATTTTAGTAATTTTTCATCCCAATGTTAATAAAATCTGTGAAGAGGCTGTTGGGTCAAAATGCTCACTATACCCCTTGATAAATTCTGTCAGGGGTGCAGTTTCCAAAATGGGGTCACTTTTTGGGGGTTTCCTTTGTAATGATACTCTAGGGGCTCAATAAATGAGACATGGCACCTGAAAACTATTCCAGTAAAATCTGCTTTTCAGACGCCCAGTGTCGCTCCTTCCCTTCTGTGCGCTGCCATTCGCCCAAACATCAGTTTACACCCACATTTGGGGTATTTCTGTGCTCGGGAGAAATTGCATAAAAACTGTGACATGTATTTTCTCCTTTAACCCCTTGTCAATGTGTTAAGTTTAGGGCTAAATGAACGTATTATTGAAAAAAAAAAATGAAATGTCTAAATTTCACCTCCGTATTGTTTTAATTTCTGTGAAATGCTTAAAGGGTTAACAAACTTCCCAAATACTGTATTGAATTATTTGAGGGGTGCAGTTTTGAAGATGGGATGATTTATGGAGGTTGCTAATATATAGGCCTTTATAATCCCCTTCAGTACTAAAGTGGTCCCTAAAAAATTAGTTTGGGGAATTTTTTTGTAAATCTGGAAAATCTCTGTTACACTTGTAAGCGTTATAATGTCCAAAATAAATTAAAGGACGATTAAAAGATGATGCTGAGATAAAACAGAGATATGGTAGATGACATTTATTAATGTATTTGTGTGATATGAATATATCTGTTTGAAAAGCAGAGCATTTAAAATTTTTAAAATTTAGATTTTTTTTTTCCATATTTCCATCAAATTTCCTATTTATTTTTTTTTTGATAAATAAATATAAAAATATTGATCAATATTTACCACTAACATTAAGTACAATGTGTCATGAAAAAAACTATTTCAAAATAACTTATGTAAGTTAAATCATCTCAAAGTTATTTCCATATAAAATGACACATGTCAGTTTTGAAAACTGAGGCCTGGTCATGAAGGTACTTTTAGGCTCTGTCTTGAAGAGGTTAAGGGAAGGGAATCTCTCTCCTTGGGGAGAGCACCAGTGAAAGTGTGTAGAGTTTTGAATTGCCTTTTTGCCCTCTACTAAGCATCTACATATCACAAGGCATTATGGGAAAAGGAGCTAGGAAGCTCATGCGCCCTCTGTTGGATGTAACAAATCCTCAATTTGCTTTTGACCCACTGAGTCTGGAGAAAGAGTCTTGAAGAGGTTAAGGCAGATTCCGACTGGGAACTACCATTGAATGAATGGGAGGAGGAGGAAAAATACCTTAACTTGACTTAAAATTTGCAAATTCCACAGCAGATTTAATAAAGCAGTATTTTTCAGCTTCTACAAATTCCGACATGTGTGTATACCCTTAGGAGGGGAGGGGGGATTGCAGGAATCCTCTGGATAAGTTATCAATATCATATTTGTGAGGATCCAACACCCAACACCCCACCGATCAGCTGCCCAAGGGCTCTTCATTGTTTACCTAGCACAGCGCAGTTCATTGTAATGATGTTACAGCTTAGAACTATTTATTTGAATGGGGTTGAGCTGCAAAAAGGCTGTGCGACCTCTTGAAAGAGCTAATCTTTGGGGCTACCAGGTGTTGGACCCCAACTCATTTGATTTTGATGATCTTTCCTAAGGATAGATCATTGATATAATAGTGCTGGAAAATGCCTTAAAGGCTCAGACTTGACATGCTAAAATAGATATAAGACAATAGTATCAGATGTAGAGGATTCTAAGTATAAACCTAACTACAATGTTCATCTACAGGCAGCAGGAGAGGGACCGCACAAGGAAGATACTTTGTTGTAGCATTTCTGGAGAACACATTCTCCAATGCGAAGCCTAAGAGGAAAATCCTGGTGACTGGAATTTCACATTCCACCTTGGTAACAATCTCCGTGAAACAAGTCAGATTTCAAGGAGGAAGTCAAAGTTGGGAAAGGAGAAACAGCAACAATTGAGCTTCCAAAATACGAGGAGATAAAAGGAACCGGGACAAGTCCATTCAGCACCATCATTAAAGCCAATGCTGATATCATTGTGATGTCCCGTTCCTTTAAGGGAACCAGTGGAGATGTTGCTTTGATTTACCCAGTTGATCAGTGGGAAAATGATCACTACATAGTCACCCCTTTCTTTGCACCTTCAGACCACTATACAGAGTTTGGTGTTCTTGCTCAGGATAGTCCCACACCCGTCACCATTGTCCTCAGTGCAGACGTGCGATTCAATGGAAAGAATTATAAAAAGGGCGACACAATGAGCGTGAATCTAGAGGCTCACCAGTTTCTGCAGGTTCAGAGTGAAGGTGACCTCTCAGAGACCCAAGTCATGTCTCAAAACCCTGTGGCTGTCCTATCTGGCCATTCATGTGCTCCTAGTAATGGAGGTTGTAGTCACGTGTATGAACAACTTTTTACAAGTGATTCAATTTACTTAATTCCAGACATGCCCTTCCAGCTAATATTTGACATAGTCTATAATCGTGCTTCTCGTGATATTCCTATTACTTTCACGTGTGGTAGACAAAATGGTTCTACTCCCCAAGGAATAGGATTATCTCCTACCAGCCAAATCATAGACGCCTCCAAAAGGAAGAGGGACTTACCTGTAGACAGCAATGTTGAGGTTCTCGCCTCTCCTCAGTCAGGTGGACAAAAGATAAAGCTCAAACTAGAAGCAGGAAAACTAATAAAGCTCAATATCTCTTCGTGCGCCCCCTTATTCATTAACAGTACTCAGAGAATTCAGGTCTTACGTTTTGTGGCTGGAGGAGAATTCGAAGGCAATCCTTTTGGATCCTTTTGGACTCAAGTTTCAGGTATTGATTCCTTTCAACTAACATATATCCTCATTGGACAGGAGGGGATTGACAATAATTTGGCCCTTATTATTGCAAAGACCTCGAGTGCATCTGAAATCACGCATAATGGGAAGGTTCTTGAAAATATTACATGGCAGGCGATCCCGCAATCTGAATATTCCCAAGCAATATATAACTACGGTGGTGGCTTCAGCTCCAACATTGTACGACATCCAACAACACCTTTTAGCATTGTAACCATTGGTTTCTCAAAGAATATGGCCTATGGGTCAGTGGCTCCGGGTATACAAGGTGTGTATGTCGTAGTCATTATTTCACATTTATTGTGTTCACTTTATGAACTTTTTTTTTTTTTTACTATTTTTGACCTTCTCCTTCCAGCTCCAGTGGCTCCCATACCTGCATCAAATAGTCATTCAAATCTACTCTTCACAATGGGGGCCACAATATGCATGGAAAATGGCCCCTACATTCCTGTAATTGGTGGAAGTCCCTGCAGATAGACCAGACCTGATAAGCAATTATTAGCATGCCCTAGTCCTGCCCTATCATTTGCTGTAATAGGAAAACCTCATACTGACTCATAGCTGGTATTCAGAAACAGCAGAGCTAGTTTTACCATTGTACCATCCCTTTTTAAGTAACATGAAAGCACAGCACTGTAGATTCTATAGTGGTGGTGCTTGGTATTGCAGCTCAATCTCCTACACTTAAATGGGACTGATCTGCTAAAAGGCCATGAGATTAATGAACATGACGTCAATTGCCAGGACCCTTCAATCAGCAAATGGCAGGGTTTCAGGAAATATCTTATCAATATTAGAGAGGACCTTTCATCACCTCCACCAGCTCCAGCCTTTACTAGGTGCTGCTCCACTGATCCAATGCAGTTGAATTTTTTCCTCTAGTTTCCACCATTCCCAAGCCAGCATTACATAGCAACATTGTAAACGAGGTAGGAAGAAGATACAGGTCTGTCAAGTCCAACCCTACATTGTTGATCCAGAGTAGAGATGGGTGAATCAGTTCGTACTGAGTTGGGTTTGACTTGACTATTCCAAATTGTTCGCTTTTTTATGAAACCAAACAAATCATCTCAGTCAAATTAAAATGGCCACCTAGCTATGTCTAAGAATCCAGATGTGGTGATACAAGGGGTTTCTGGGATGTAACATTTATCATCTATCCTTAGGAGAGGTCCTAAATATCAGATCGGTGGGGTCCCAGCACTAGACATTCCTGCCGGTCATCTGTTTGATGTTTCTGCAGTCACATGGCCTGTTTCCAGCACAGTCCTATTCAAGTGAATGAAACTAAGCTGCAATACCAGGCACAGCCACTATATAATGTAGGGTGTTGTGCTTGGTTATCAGCTGATCAGTAGGGGTGCCAGGTGTCCTAAGCAAAGGGCCTAATGTGAATACAAATACAAGAAAAAGTAACATAAGGCTCATATCATATGGTAACTCATGATTTATTTTTCATGGCTTTTCTAGATGAAGATTAAAATAAGGATTTGACAATACCGATGGTTTTACATAATGTGAGTATATTATAAATACTGCTAATGGTCTTGTGACATTTTTTTTTTTCTGTGTGGTAAGCACCCTTGAGAGATATCCTCTCTATCTGTCAATTTCTACAAAAAAACTGGTAGTACTGCAAAAATGAAGAAAGAATATGTAAGGGAATTGCTAGAGGAGCGATTCCCCAGTAGCTGCTGGTGAACTCTGGGGGAGGGGCATGACAAGACAGCGAGCCCTAAGCTGAATCTCCCCCATGGTCCCTGCCTACTTGCCTGAACTGCCCTAGGCGGCAGCCAGCAACCGGTCGACAGTCCCTTCTTAAGATATAAGTGATGACACAGAATGCAGACAGGGCAAACAGCAACAAAAGGGAGGTCAGCTAGCCAAGGGGTCGGTAACATTCAAGCAACGCAGTACAGAATCGAAATCCGAGAGAATAGTCAACGTCAAAGCCAAAGGTCAAGAATAAGAATACAGGTAGTTAAACAGCAAGGAGTAATAGCCAGTACGCACGAGGCAATAGCAAGCACCAATGTGAATGTGAGCCAACTATAAATAGGAAGGAAGAACCCGCCCCAGACTTGATAGGAGGATAGGCTCTCAATCACACAGGTAAGGCTAAAATTAACTATTAGCGGAGCAGAGGGAAAGCAAGGTGAAGGAGATGGGTGTGGTGGAAAATCAATTACAGAGGTGAGGGAATAGGACAGTGTTCAGACAATACAAGAAAAACCCAAAGGAAGGAATCACAGCCGGACCCATCTACTGTGCCGCAACATGCGGCCGGAGGATGGCGCCAAAGCCCAGATGGGCACGGATGTTACAGAATTACTTGGATTTTAGAACCACCACACATGGAATTTTTCTTCGTTTATGGCATGCCTATAATTTATTGACTACATTTTAGTAACAATTTTTAACTAATTATATTACTTTGTACTATTCACCATACATCATAAATAACATTTTCTCTTAATTCTGCAGGTCAATACAATTACAGCAATTCCTAATTTATATATTTTTATGTTTTGCAATTTTATACAATAAAAACACTTTTTTTTAATTCAATGTGTTTTTGCATTGCCATCATCTAAAAGTCATAACTTACAGGACAATCCGTGCTTTTCATTCTTACCATTCTAGGATATATATAACTTTTTGAAAAACATTTATTACAATTTTTTTTAGAAAAGTTGACCAAAAATAGCATTTCTGGAATTGTTTTGTAGAGTACTCACTATGTGGGATTGAATAATGGAACAGAAGGGGTACTATGTCTCCCTAAGGCTTCAAATTGAAATGTAAATAATAAATTCATAAAATTAGATATTGTATATTATATCATACAATAATCGATTAGATGCATAGTTTGTTACATATTTACTTTTATAGAAATTCAATCACTGGCTTTTATCCTGAATTAAAGGAGATGTTCTGCTCCTGTCTGATTATGGCTGTCAACCATTTATAAAAGTCAGGACCAGAGTCGTAGTCGTAGTCAGGGTGTGAAAAGTAGAGGAGTTGGAGTCAGTGGTTTGGCCCACTGCAGCCACAGTCCTGATCCTAACTATGTGAAACACCCACATAGGGGATAAAGAAAAATAAATAACACACACACACACTATATATATATATATATTTATTTATTTATTTATTTTTTTGTGTATGTAGATATATATATAATCTTTTTTTTCTGTATCACAGGATCTGCGTCACCTTCAAACTACTCCAAAATTCCTGGTATAAAGAGATTGGAGGAATCATCACCGGAAATCAACATCACAAACAAGAATTTTTCACTAAGATTTACTGAAATTTAAATATTACAATCCATGATCTTCACTTTCCTGCACTAAAGACTGATTCAGAGAAATCAATAAACACGATATTATCATTAGATCTGGCAATGAGAGATTATTATCCCTGCTAATAATAACCATATTAATAATAACCAATATAATGAACAGTAAATGATGTGGTGAACAATATACAAGGGATTGTAGAATAAGTCCTTTAGAGCCTTGCAGTAACTACTTCTACCACCAGGTGGCGCTTTAAATGCTGAAGCAGAACTATGTAACTATAAGCACAGCGCATAAATCTGAATGAATAACATGGAGTCACTTATGTCTATGAACATTCACCTATTCAGAAGCATGAACCTGCACCGTAACTTCACAATGTATGTAGATGCAAACAGGACTGCTTTAACCACAGTGTAAATGGTGCATCTGCACCAGGCCCTATGGAAGCAAAGAGTCCCCCGTTTCCAGGATCCAATCAGACTGTCCTAGATTTCAGGCGTTATACTGTATGATGCTAAGGGGGCATTATATGATGTGGGGCCTCTGAGAAAGCTTTATAATGTGTGGGAGCCAGTAAGAGGTCATTATACTGTGTAGAGCCACCGAGAGGTCATTATACTGTGTGTGGGTTAATAAGGAGACATTATAATGTATCAAGGAAAGCATGTGTGGGGTGTACTGAAGGACAATTATAATGTATGGGGCCACTGAGGGGGCATTATACTGTGTGGACCACTAAGGGACCATTCTGTGGTGTGAGGGACAATAAGGTGGCATTCTACTTGGTGAAGAACACAAAGGGGGCATTATACTGTGGTCATTATGGGGTCTTTATACTGTGCGTGGACCCTAATGCTGCATCATATTGTGTAAGTCCACTGAGGTGCATTAAACTGTGTGGTACACCAAGGGGCATTATAATTTATGTGGGACTCACATAAGGGCTCACTTTACTGTATGAGAGCCACTGGGTGGGAATTATACTGTGTAGGGGATACTAAAGGGAACTGTAGGAATAATTACTGTTCTACAATATGTCATAATTATATAAGGCAGTGAAGGATTTAAAATCTGCATTCCTTGTGATGTAGGGATGTGAAGGAGTTAATGTCTGCATTCTTGACTGGATTGGACAGTGATTTTTTTTTTTTGCTTTCTTACATCTTTATTAAATATCATTGTTCGATAACACAATAACACTGATATTTAATAAAGATGTAAGAAAGTAGAAAAAAAATTACTGGCTAATCCAATCAAGTATGCAGACATTAACCCCTTCACATCCCTAGATCACAAGGAATGCAGATTTTAAATACTGAAATAGTGTAGCGTCTCTGCCTGTTCGGGTCTCTGCGCCACCCTCCGCTCACACACTGCGGCGCAGGAGGCATGTTCAGTTTGATTCCTTGCTTAAGGTTCTTGTTGCTCAGTCTGAACACTGTCCTAGTACTACTACTATGTAATTGAATTTCAGCCACACCCGTCTCCTGCACCTTGTTTCTTTTGCTCCTCAAATAGTCAGTCTTAGCCGTGTGATTGACAGCCTGTCTACCAATCAATTCTGGGGCAGGTCCTGGACTTGCTATAAACAGGTTGTCAGCCCTCACATGGTCACTGGCTATTGTGATTCTGTCCTGTGACTTTGTCCCTGCTAGCTCCTTTTTCTGCTATTGTTGTATTTTTGACTTCTAACCTTTGGCTCCCCCTGTGACTATTCAATTGGATTTCATTTTGGTACTGCATTGCTCAACTGTTACCAACCCCTTGGCTAGCTGACCTCCCTTTGTTGTTGTTTGTCCTGTCTGCATTCTGTGTTGTCACCTATATTAAGAAGGGACTGTCGACCAGTTGCTGGCTGTCGCCTAGGACAGATCGGGCAAGTAGCCAGGGACAGTGGGGGGGTTCAGCTTTAGGGTTCACTGTCTGGTGCCCCTCCCCAAGTGTTCACCAGCAGCTACTGGAGAATCGCTCCTCTAGAAATTCCCTTACAGATTTGCCAGCCCAAAATAACCTTCTGCCATTGCTTCCCTCCGGATCAGCATGGATCCTATTCAGGGCTTTGCAGCCAAGATGGAGGGTTTGGCAGGCCTGGTAGCTGAGCTAGCTAAACAGGTGCAGACCCTTATTGATGCTGCTGCAGCATCCCCTGCTGTTTCTACCCTTCCCAGGGTGAAGATGTTCCTCCCGGATCGTTTCTCGAGGGGACCGAGAAAAATTTGAGACTTTCCGGGAGTCTTGTCACCTGTATTTTCGGATTAACCCTCATGCATCCCAGGCCTAAATGGTATGAGTAGTTATATCCCTCCTATAGGGGGATCCACAAGCTTGGGCCCTTAAACTTCCTTCTGGGGCTGAGGAAAAAAAAAATTTTTTTTTGTCCCTTGGGTCTTTCTATGCTGAGCCAGACCACATTGGGCTGGCGGAATCGCAACTCCTCACCATGCGGCAGGGCAAACGCTCTACTGAGGAGTACTGCTCAGAATTCCGTAAGTGCAGTGTAACTGCAGGTTGGTGTGAGTCGGCTCTAAAGGCCCACTTTAAACAAGGCCTGTGTGACCGTGTTAAGGAAGTCTGGGTTGGTCACCCAGATCCCCCTACTCTTGAGCAGGCCATGACTTTGGCCGTCCGTATGGACCGTAGGATCCGGGAAAATTTAAAAGAGAGAGTAGGGTCTGTTTCCTCCAAGTTTTAACTATTTTTTTTTATTAATTAATTAATGTCTAAACCACCTACCCAATCCCTGTAGAAACAAACATTTCCTAGCCATCAATCCAAACCTAATGTTTTGACAACTAAGCCAATTTTTACCATTGCTTTCCAATTCCAGGTTAAATGGTAGCCATCTGCCATTGGCGTTTGGTAAAAGATCTCCAGAATTTTTTTCAAGAACACAAACGTTAATACAATCTTTGGTGAACACTTAATTTTTTCCCTAGGGCAATTATAAGAGTGTCTTAATTGTAAATACCTAAAATTATCCTTTTCCTTCAATGCAAATTTATTAACAAATCTAAAGTATTCCTTGAATTTGCCATACTATAATAGCTGAGAGATTTCCACAATCCCCCTTTCCACCAAGAATTTAAACCCTAAGATTTTCGGGAATGAACTATTCCAGATTGGGGTTACTCCTAGAAGGTTTGGAGTCTTATATAACATTTTAATATCTTTTTGCATTCTTAAAAGAGAGCCCAACATAAGACTATTTCACTACTACTTTTATCTGGCCCACTAAGGATTCCAATATGTAAAAAAATATACCGCAATGCACAGATTGATGTACTTTGGTCACCTCACTTCTCCCAAATAATAGCAAGAAAAAGTGATCAGAGAATCACACATACCAAAAATTGGTACCATTAAAAATTAGGACTTGTCCATAAATAAAGAGCTCTGACATATCTCCGTCATCAAAACAGTAAAAAAGTTACAGGTGTCAGAATACGGTGACCCCAGGGAAATCCTTTATTTTCAAAAAACTACGTTTCACTAATAAACGCGGTTAAACATAATAAAACAGATATAAATCTGGTATCGCCGTAATCCTAATGACCCACCGGGCAAAACTGCCAGGTCATTTATAATGCAAAGTGAACGCCATAAAAACAAAATTACAGAATTGTGTGTTATTTCACATGGACCCCCCAAAAATGTTAAGAAAAGCTATATATAAACATTATATGTACCCTCAAAATGGTACCAAATGAAAGTACAACTTGTCACACAAAGAATAAGCCCTCACATAGCTATGTGGACAGAAAAATAGAAAGTTAGGAATTTTGGAAGGTGGAGAAGGAAAATATGAAAAAAGTTGAGCATTGACGTACAAACTACCCTGCGTTCTTAAGGGGTTAATTATCACTGGAGGTGATTGGTTACCCAAAAGCGCAGACAAAAATTTGCCAGTTTAGATCCTTATGAACAAGTTGCAAAATTTAACCTGGCTACATCCTCCTCTGCAGTCTTCAGTGTCAGCTCATTGGATTTCTCCTGACCCCTTACCAAAGATTCCTTCGTTTCCTCCTCCGAAAATAATGAAATACGTCTCTCTTACATCCATTTCACTCTTCAAACCATCCAACCTGTGATGTTGCTTCCTTTTGAGAGAGAGTACTCCTTTTACATAACATCCCCTAAAATAACATTTGAGGGTGTCCCAAATAATCTCATTCTCCGCCAAACCCAAATTAGCCATAAAAGCACTTACTTCACTCTCCAGAAAAACAACCCATCTCTGAATCCAATATGGGTTCATTTTAACGATATTTGACCTATGATAAATTTCACATAATATTAGGGGGTGATCCAAGAAATCCCTTGTCTCATAATTAACCCCTACTACTGCAGTAGCCATACGCTTATCCACCAAAACCACACCAGTCCTGGAAAATGAACCATGTGTTTTGGAGAAGTATGAAAAAGCTTATTAGGATTCCTAGACCTCCATATATCCAACTAAATTCCTCCAAAATTCTAGGACACACAAACGTATAGGATTTATTACCTTGACTCAACCTATCCAAGGCTGGGTCAAGCACTGCATTCATATCTCCCGCCTTCAAAGGAGATAGTCAGGTATAGTCAAAAGTATATTGTCTACCTGTCCCAGTAGGAGGAAAAGGGGTGGAATATATATAGTGACCACCGCCATCTTATACCCTTTACATTTCCCACAGATAATCCCAAATCTACCCTCCTGGTTGACCTGAGCATAATCAATAACCAATTCCATTTTCTTATGTATCATAATGCTGACCGCTCTAGAGAATGATGTATAAAAAGAATGAAATCTACATGACTGTATGGCGTTATTTCGGATGCTCCGTGGGGCTCATTTACATACCAATAAAAAATGGTTTTATGGTCAACCTGGCGAGCTGATCTACATATAAAGGTATGCTTGGAATTGTCTTTGCAGCGGGTACATTACTGTAACAGTACTTTATCTTGGCTGATGTAGGTGATAGACTCCCTTTAAATGATCCCACCCCAACATGGTGCCATTGAACCACAACTTGTCCCACAAACATGATGGTGCTGTACTACTTACCATCACCAAACATTATATACAAGTATAGAAATTGCGCCTTGTTCTTACTGTATATCAATTACTAAGCACATAGTGTAGTCATTGTAGATTTCCCATGCAATGTTCACTTTTCACCAGCAGATGGTAGACAGCATTACACATTACACTAGGATCACAATAGCGTTTGAGTCTTTGTCGTTCGGGTAAACATGGGGACCTGAAAGACTGAGCTCCTGTCTTCTTAAGAAGCGGTTATACATGGAAACCTGCAGACCCCATAGACTATAACGGGGCCCACCGGGTTTCCGCTGGTTTTATACTGAAACTGGTAGTATAATGTTGTACCATGTTAGCCATAGAAAGTAGTGGAAAAGTGAAGAAATCAGGCGATACCTTTTAGAGGCTAACTGAGTATATTTGATAGTGAGCTTTCAAGAGTGCTAGCTCTTTTCTTCAGACATGAAGAAGAGATAATACAAGAAACTGAAAATTCACAGACTTTTTATACACACACAAGACATGGATCTTCAAAGGATCTTGGAATAACAAAATGCAATATAAGTAGAGAAGTTATTTACAACAGGTCAGGAAATAAACAGTCTGGAAAACTTGTGAGGCGTGACGGAGGGATCAGTAATTCTTGCTGTTATCTGTTTGCTATCAGGAGGTGATTTGTGACCCTCACAGTTCATACATAGTGTGACATGAAATTGGCATGAATATTAAGTCCAAATTGCAAAGTTTTAAATTTTTGCATTAACTTATATTCCCATTCATTTCTCTCCCTCTACGTCTTAAAATGTCCTATTAAAACAACAACCCGCAAATCTTCAATAGAGTGGTCTTCTCCGGAGAAATGTGCGGCCACTGGGAGATCGGTTTTGCTGTTATTAATGGTGAATCTGTGTGAGTTCATGCGCTGACTGAGTCTCTGCCCTGTTTCCCCCACATAGAGGCCTGTGGTGGGACCTTGCACACACATTATGAGATACACCACATTGGAAGATCTTCAGGAAAATGTCCCCCTAATTCTGTGCACCTGTTGTGCCTTTAAAAGGTATCGCCTGATTTCTTCACTCTTCCAATACTAAAACTGGTGGGGAGAAAAGTCCTCTTTCTATGCTTAGCCCTCCCCCTCCTACTGGCCATTTTCTGGAAATCTCAGCATTACCATGTTCGTGATCAGTTGACTTTGTTCTATGGGACAGTACCTTCTAATGTAATAGATAGAGATTGTCTATCTCTTTATTATTAGTGATCTCTTAACTGGCAATTAAAGGATTAGGTCTCCATGCTTCTACAATGATGAACTTTTCACTCTATTTAGTTTCAGAAGATGTTCTTAGAGATGGCGTTCCATTGTTGTACCTTGAATGGTGAGCTCCTGAAACAACAAACAATCCCATTGTCTTACAATGGTCCGCACACAATGTTCCCTCTAAGGCTTTCTAGCTTGTGAGGGCAGAAGTTCAGGATTCGGGTGCTGCTCCTTCTAAACTGGACAATCCAAATCACTGGGAAATAAATATTACTGTACAAAACAAAAAAAACCCCACCATAATTACCTAGAGAAGTTAATAGGTTATTGGTAAAATTACTGGAGTCTAAGGCCCGGTTCACATCTGCGTTTGGGTTTCCATTCACGGAGTCCGCTTGGGGATCCCCCGAACGGAAACCTATACGCATAAAAAAGCGGTTACCTGGGAAACCCACGGACCCCATAGACTATAATGGGGTTCATGTGGTTTTTGCTCAGTTCCCGCACGAAGCAAGCAGCACTTTCCTCTCCGCATGTTTCCACATGTTTCGTGCAGAAACCGAGGGAAACCACATAGACCCCATTATAGACTATGGGGTCCGCGGATTTCCCAGGTAAACCGCTTTTTTATGTGTTTGGATTTACGTTCGGGGGGTCCCCAAGCAGACTCCCCGAACGGAAACCCGAACGCAGATGTGAACCGGGCCTAAGGCAGTGATAATGTCAATGTCTGCATCTTTGGTGGTCTACGCTGAGGAACGGAACGATGAACAAGATGATTGAACCAGATTCTGATCGAATTTTCCAAAAATTTTGTGCAAAGTTTATTTCCTGCACCATCACTATGGAGGTCCGAGTCATCTGGCTTTGTGATTTTAGGAACTGAATTATTTTCCTTCCATATCAGGTGTGCCAGGAGCTGAGTAGACTGAATATCCATCTGAAGATGATATTGGCAATTAAAAAAGATTTTGTTAGGTCCTACCATGTATCTAGTGTTTGAGTAGTTGTTTGGGTACCTGTTAGGTCTGAAATGTAGATGGATTCAGCCACAGTCATCTGTTTTTCTAAATCCATTTCACTTTTGGATTTTAAACTACCCCTCAAATAGTACCTAAAAGTGTCCCACCTTAGGGTGTGATGTTTAGTATTACAAATATTTGGTGTGGAATCCGATGCACAGGGACAATCATAAAGGAGTGACGCATTATTGGCCCTAGTGGCAGTACAATAGGGCAATGATCAGAGATCCCTCTAACTTCATGGGTAATTGAAGTTATTCATAGGGAGACACTGGGAGAGCCTATGGTGCATGTGTTATTACACTATAGGTGATTGTTCAGGTCATCTGTTTTGCATTGGTCTTGTATTGGCCTCCACTTTCCTGAAGGCTATTGGGAGGGGATTGAGTCGATCTTCCCTATGATTGACCCTATGATTTGTAAAGTGCTGGCGATATGTTGGCAATATATAAACTAAAATGTATTATTATTATTGTTCCCCTTTCCCTCCAGCATGTTTGTTTTTTTCCCCTGGTACGCGGGTGGCACTGTGGTGGCCCTCCACAGCTTTCCCTGCCATCACTCCCCATTGATGCATTTCGCCATGTTGTTATTGTGCCACCCGTTACTGGTCTCTCTGTTGCGGGCATCGACAGCCCTCTACCCTAACGACTTCCTCTGCGACTTCTCCACGATTGGGTGGCCTGTGTGCCTCCTACTGCCTTATTTCATGCCTTTGTTTTGGCTTTGCTTTCTTTTGTTCTAATTTGCAAAAACCTCAATAACAACTGATTAAACATAAAATGTATTATTATTATTAGTAGTATTATTATTGGTATTATTATTATATTTTAATTTTTTTCATTATTTATTTTTATTACTGGTGGCTATCCATTGTTTGTGTTGTGAATTGCGGCCTATCAAAGGTTTTGTTAGTATGTCATCATATCGTAGTGTGGACACGTCTGTATTCCTGTATTATCCGGAGAAATAAGGAGAGGGGAGGAGTGTTAAGCTTCAACTATTTTTTCTTACTGAGAAGGTTTAACTTTCATTGAAATCATTAAGATCCTCCCATGTCCGCCCAAAAACCTATAAAATAAGAACCTCAACTAAGATTTCCATCGCACAATAAGACCTGTCCTCAGGAGCTGAACAATGATGTTCCTGGTTGTAAACCTAAGCCTTCTCTCATTTATTGCCGCAACAAGTGAGATATCTGTGAAATCGTAGCCCAAAATATGTCTTATTTATTGGTTTTACTATGAGTTAAACATTTATAAAAATGCTACTGTTCATAATTATTGTTAATTATATTATAATTGATTTTAACTTATTATTAATAATAACTATGAAATATAATATATGTTATGTATTGGCAAATAATAATATAAGTGATCAATGTGTTCATTGTGATATCTTTGTAGGTTACATATCTGGTGTCTTGTGTGTGCATAGTGAGCCTGATTCAATGCCATTCGAGTATCCACTACCACCATCTTTAAAATTAGTGTGTAGTTCCAAATCTAGAGATTGCACTTATGGTAAGTTATAATATTAACCCCTTGGGGACGCAGCTCAAAAGTATCCTAAGGACCAGGCCTCCTTTTTCAAAACTGACACGTGTTACTTTATATGGCAATAACTTTTAGATGCTTTAACTTAGACAAGTGATTTTGAGACTGTTTTTTTGTGACACATTATACTTCATGTTAGTGGTAAAAACTGATCAATATTTTTGTATTTATTTAGAAAAAAATAAATTTGTGGGAAATTTTGAAAAAAATAAAAATCACAATTTTTGAAATGTGAACTGCTCTACTTATCATATAGATAGTCATACCACCCAAATACATTAATAAATATTATCTACAATGTCTCTGATTTATATCGGCATCATCTTTTAATCGCCATTTATTTTGGATGTTAGAAGGCTTACAAGTGTAACAGCGATTTTCCAGATTTACAAGAAAATTTCCCAAACTAATTTCTTAGGGACCACTTCAGTTCTGAAGAGAATTATAAAGGCTTATATATTAGAACCCCCCCCCATAAATTACCGCATTTTCAAAACTGCACCCCCCAAATAATTCAAAACAGCATTTCAGAAGTTTGTTAACCCTTTTAGCATTTCATAGGAATTAAAACAATATGGAGGTAAAATTTAGACATTTCATTTTTTTCAAATAATACATTCATTTAGCCTTAAATTAGCACATTCATAAAGAGATAAAAGTCAAAATGCATCTCACAGTTTGTCATAAATTTCTCCCAAGCACAAAAATACCCCACATGTGGGTGTAAACTGATGTTTGGGCACAGGGCAGCGCGTGGAAGGGAAGGAGCGACACTGGACGTCTGAAAAGCAGATTTTGCTGGAATAGTTTTCAGGTGCCATGTCTCATTTGCAGAGCCCCTAAGGTACCAAAACCATGGAAACCCTCCAAAAGTGACCCTATTTTGGAAACTACACCCCTGACAGAATTTATCAAGGGGTATAGTGAGCATTTTTAACCCTTGAGGGTTTCATTAATTTAAGTTCCAGAAATTAATGTACAGCTGATAATGAAAAGTGAAAATTGCAATTTTTCCATAGATACGCCATTTCAGTGCCCGATCTGTTGCCCAGTGTGTGTCAGCAGAGACACACACTCCAAAAACTGGTAAGCGGGTATCCCGGGCACAACAGCTTTTGTAGCATTCATTTCTGACACAAGTTGAACAACATATTACGCACCGAAATGACATATTCCTGGAAAAATTGCTAGTTTCACCTTTCACCATCATTTCTGGAAAATAAATTATAGCAACACTTGGGGGTTAAAAATGCTCACTGTACCCCTGGATAAATTCCTTCAGGGGTGTAGTTTCCAAAATGGGGTGACGTGTCAGGGGATTCCACTTTCTGGCATTTCAGGGCTCTGCAAAAGTGTCATCCAAAAACCAAACTGTCTAAGTCTGTGCTCCAAAAACCACATGGCGCTCATTCTCTTCTGTGCCCGGCTGTGCCCAAATATCAGTTTATACCTACATATGTCATTACGTATGTTATCCTGGGTACAACAGTGTCATACATGTGGGCAAAAACTGCAGTTTTGGCAGCACAAATGCCTTTTGGAGTGTGAATTTAGATGTTTGATATTTGGACGCCATGTCATATTTGCAGAGCCCCTGAGAAGCCAGTAAAGTGGAATATCCTAGGGAGTGACCCCTTTTTGAAAACTGCACCCCTCACAGAAATTATCAAGGGGTGTATTGAACATTTGCATTTTACCTTTTCAATTTTTTGCTACCTTTAATCTGCGGGTCGGTATGATTACCTGTGATACATTCATTTATATTGGTTTTTATGCATTACTAATTTTGCAGAATTTAAACCCATTTGGGGACAGAAATCAATTATTTTTGCATCGCCATCTTCTGAGATGTGTACCATTTTTATTTTTTGGTTGACAGAATTCATTGAGGGCTTATTTTTTGCACCCTGTGCTTTTTATTGGTACTGTTTTGAGGTACGTATGACTTTTTGATCACTTTTTTATAGCATTTTTTGTAAGGCGAGATGGCGAAAAGTCATTATTTTTCAGAATTTTTTTCTGTGTTTTTTTTTTCCGACATTCACTGTGCAGGTTAAATAATGTTTCAGTTTTATTGTACGGATTGTTACGGATGTGGCGATACCAAATATGTATTGATTTTATTAATTTTTAGGGTTTTCTTTTATATAATTCATTTTATATAGGAAAGGGGCATTTGGGGGCTTTATTCAATTATTACATTTTTTTCATAGACTTCACATTTTTTTTTTTTACTTTTTTTTTTACTGTTTAGTGATGTCCCACTAAGGGGACTCATCCAGCGATGGTCTGATCTGATATGGTGTAGTACTATACACTGCAATACATGTATTGCAGTGTAAAGAGGAAGTCAGCCTATGCAGACGCTTAAGCTGAATTCCTCCCATATCGGCAAGATCAACCAGGTACTGGGGGTTCCTGGCAGCCTGGGTCACTGGCCAGTCACTGGCCAGCTACATATGGGCTGCAGAAAATACATATGACCCCTCGATGGGGGTAATTTATTAGCGCAATCCCTTAAATGCCGCCGTCATGATTGACCACAGCATGTAAGGGGTTATAACCTCCAATCAGAGCTGATCTCCAATCGAGGTGCTGGAGCAGGATGTTAGCTGTAACTTACAGCTACACCTGCTTCAGCAGCCGTCCTCTCAGACTCTACCTTAAGACCCAGGCAGCTGCGTCTTAATAGTATCGCACGTGTTGCCTAAGGGTTAAAGAGAAGTTGCCACCACATTAAAGACCCCTAAACCGCCCCCGTGCCATTATACCAAGCAGTGATAGTACATAAACTGTTCATTGCAGCATAAAGTATGACATGTAGTTATAAGGGTCTCACTACATAAAGCTATGATTGTATAAGGTAAACTTTCTAGTAGATTTTAATTTTCAGTTTCTCATCCTTTACTACAACTTATGGTCCACCCATACGTCCGGGTGGTCCACTCTTAACCCTGCAAGGACATACCCATATATCTCTACAGTGTTAAGCAACTGCACCTTAAAATCTGCTCCAAATTCCGCTTGAAGACAGCCCCTATTTATATCAATGGGGGGCAGAAATTAAGTTTTTCCTCTAGCTGATTCATGATCGATCTTTCTGCAGATTCCACCTGAGAATTCTCATTGAATGAATGGGAGGCGAAAAAATATGTGAAGTTGGATTGGAATTTGCAGATTCCACAGTGGATGTAGTAAAGCAGAAAAATTCTAAAGCAGAAGTTTTCAGCTTCCACAAATTCCGCTGTGTGAACATACCCTTAGGCCAGTTGCACACGGCCGTGTGCTAGCTGCGGGCCATTACTGAACAGCACAGCTGCCCATGGACCGGCGGTGCTTCCGTAGCCCCATTCATTCAATGAATAGGAGCCACAGCAGCACGGCCACAAAACTGGACAGGAATAAGACCTGTCCTGAGTTTTGTGGCCTGGACTGTGCGTGGGCCAATAGAAATGAATGGGTCAGTGTACTATCCGGGAAAAATCCAGATAGCACACTGAACTCACCCATGGTCGTCTGCAAGGTGCCTTAGGCTGGGGCCCCATGTAGCAAAAACGCAGCGTTTTACAGTAATGGCTAATCCCACCCACACACTGCAAAAAAAAATCTGTAGTGGAAAAAATGGGTTTTCAAACATTCTCGCGTCTTTGTAAATCGCAGCATGTCAATTATTCCTGCGGAAATGCTGGTGCTTTCTGTATAGGTATAATAAAGGCAGAAAATCCGCAGAGGAAAACTCTGTAAAATTGCAATGAAAAATGCATGTGATGCATTTCCGCCGTGTTTCTTTCTGCAGCGTATTTTTTTTTTACGCTTTGCTACGTGGTGCCTTAGCCTTAGAGGGTTTTCCAGGAACTCTGCGGATAGATTATCAATATTAGATCTGTGGGGGTTCAATATCTGGCACCACAATGATCAGCTGTCCAAGCACTTTCATCATACAGTGTATTGATGTTGCAGCGTAGTCCTATTCATACAGTACATAGTGCTGGAAAATTCCTTAAAGTCTCAGACTTGACATGCTAAAATAGATATAAGACAATAGTATCAGAAGAAGAAACTTTGATGTATAAATTTAACTACAATGTTTATCTACAGGCTGGTGGAGAAGGAGCCCACAAGGAAGATACTTTGTTATGGCACCTCTGCAAAACACATTCTCAGACGAAAGACCTGTCTGGGAAATCCTGGTGACTGGGACTTCACCTTGCACGTCGGTAAAAATCTGCATGAACAAGTCAGATTTTAAGAAGGAAGTCACAGTTGGGGAAGGAGAAAAAGTAATAATTGAGCTTCCAAAATATGAGGAGATAAAAGGATCCGGGACAAGTCCATTCAGCATCATCATTAAAGCCGATGCTAATATCACTGTGATGTCCCGTAGCTTTAAGGGAACCAGTGGAGATGTTGCTTTGATGTACCCAGTTGATCAGTGGGGAGATCAATATTACATAGTCACCCCTTTCATTGGACCTTCAGACCACTATACAGAATTTGGCGTTCTTGCCCAGGATAGTCCAACAACAGTCACCATTGTCCTCAGTGCAGACGTGCGATTCAATGGG
This sequence comes from Leptodactylus fallax, assembly GCA_947044405.1. Classification (NCBI taxonomy): domain Eukaryota; kingdom Metazoa; phylum Chordata; class Amphibia; order Anura; family Leptodactylidae; genus Leptodactylus; species Leptodactylus fallax. The sequence continues at coordinate 1,037,994 of CAMRHE010000258.1, forward strand.
AAGAATTATAAAAAGTGTGATACAATGACCGTGACTCTAGAGCCTCACCAGTTTCTGCAGGTTCAGAGTAAAGATGATCTCTCAGAGACCAGGGTGACCTCTGCAGACCCTGTGGCTGTCTTGTCTGGCCATTCGTGTGCTCCTAGTAATGGAGGTTGTAGTCACGTGTATGAACAACTCCAACCTGTAGCAAGGTTTGGAAATATCTTCTTTCTTCCAAACATGTCCTTCCAATGAACATTCGACATAGTTTATATGTTGGCTTCTCAACTTTCTTGTATCGATTACTTGTCAGCTGGACAAATTAGTTTCACTCCACATGGAATAGGACTATCTCCTTTCACCCGAATGAGAGACTCCTCCAAAAGGAAGAGGGACTTATCTGCCTCTCCTCAGTCAGGTAGGTAAAAGCTAAAGATCAAATTAGAAGCAGGAGAACTAAAGAAGCTCAATGTCTCTTCGTCCTCCCCCTTATTCATTCACAGTACTCAGTGAATTCAGGTCTTACGTTTTGTCACTGGTGGAAAATTACAAGGCAATCCTTTTGGATCTTTCCTGACTAAAATACCAGATATTGATTCCTTCGACCTTACATATTACCTCATTGGGCAGGAGGGTTTTGACAATAATTTGGCCATTATTATAGCAAAGACCTTGACTGGACCTGAAATCACACATAATGGGAAAATTCTACAAAATATTACATGGAAGGCATTCCCGCAATCGGAATATGCCTTTGTAATATATAATTTTGGTGGTGGCTTCAGCTCAAGCATGTTGCCTTTTTGTCTTCATAGCATCTCCATACAGTTTAATGTACCATAGTGGCCTCCAAACAGTATAATGTCCCACAGTGGCCCCTCCATACTATATAAATTGCCATAATGGGGCCAAAGAGTTGACTGAATGGGTTCTCAGTATGAATTTTCCAAAATTTTTTCTGGTTTAGACAAACATGAATTTTTTGGTGTTTTCCACCCACAAACTACTATTATACTCCTGGGTCTGAAGAGATAAACAGAGGCCAAGGGGACTTGAGTAAAAATAGCAAACCATGTTACTCACCTCTCCAGGGCTCCACTGTGCAGGACCCTGTCCTTTTTGGGCCTCTTGTAGCCTGAATGATTTCAGGGACCACTGAGACCTGTAATTGGGCCTGAGCAGTCCCGTGGGTCACGTCGGCTTAAGGATGCACAGATGCAAGTATTGGTACGGATCAATCACAGGTCTCACTGATCCCTGAAATCATTCAAGAAGCTGCCAGAGGTCCAAAGAGGATACACCGAAGCCAAGGGGAGGTGAGTAAGACTGTTTATGTTCATTCACCTGGACCTCCACTTATTATACTCTGGGTCTGAAGTGGCAAAATACATGCAGCCAAGTAGATAAAATACAATCTAGAAGCACAGCTTGGAAATCTGCTTACTGTCTGTGAATAATATCTTATCTGTAACCACACAAGCAGCTAGAAGTAGATGCTAGTACAAAGAAGACTTTTCTTACATTGTAAGCCGAAAGATTTGCAGAGTCCTCAGTCTTTTGCACATGGCAACAGTTTGCAGACATGTGTATGCAGGCTTTCCATAGAAGACTCAACCCCTCCACATTCACTGTGCAAAGAGGGAATCGCCCTCTACATTCACTGAGATAAGCAAGATGAAATGGAATGCATCTATGGACAGAATTACCTAGTAACAAAAGAGATTTTTCAGGCAGCAAGTAGCCACATTTTTAATTAAAGTGCCTTACATTTTGGTCCAGAATCACATAATTTATGAAATGAGACTAAGGCTAGGTTCACACCAGCACTTGGTTTCCGTTCTGGAATCCACTTGAAAAATGCAGAAACCCAGGTGGAAACCCAGCGGACCCCATTATAGTCTATGGGGTCCGCGGGTTTCTGTGGGTATCTGCTTTTTAAGCAGATTGGGTTTCCATTTTTTGGTCCCCAAGTGGACCTGAAGAATGGAAACCCAAGTGCAGGCGTGAACCTAGCGTAAGATGTCTGAAAAGTTAGTGGCCATTTAAGATCAGAACCTTTTAGGCTCCCTAAATGACAGAGATCAAATATCTGATAGACTCCGTTATAGTCTAAGTTTCCTGTATCTATCTGCTGTATCTATCTATCTATCTATCTATCTATCTATCTATCTATCTATTTCATATCTATCTATCTATCTATCTATCTATCTATCTATCTATCTCATATATATCTATCCATCTGTCTATCTATCTATCTCATATCTATCTATCCATCTATCATCTATCTATCTATCTATCTATCTTATATCATATGATTTTGTAACAATAAATGTAAATGTAGAGGAAAACAAAGTTCTACGACTTACTCCTCCCCCTTCTCTCATCCCCATCCTTCCCTACACCTGTCATTGACCTAGATGGATATATGTCTTTTTCCACTCGCACTATGCATTTACAGTATATAACTTATGTGAGGTGTAATATTATACTTATTTGTTTACAGGCTTTATAAAAATTATACCACGAATGACAGAGGTCGAGATAACATTTGTGCAGAATGAACGGGATTTCTCCAAGAGAGGTCAAAGTGAATGTAGCTGTCCTGATGAATTGCTCTGCCTCTGAGGATTCTGTCGCTCTAAACAACTCTGACTTTAAGAAGGAGGTGACAATTGAGAAAGGACAAACTGTAATAATTCCTTTACCCACCTGCACAGAGACGACGGGAACTACAAACAGCAGAGGTACTGTGAAGGGTAAATCTGATGTAGATATGACTCTCAAAAACAATAGTCATGATATGGACGATCAGGTGATCAGCTGGGGTTAGAACTTTATGAATAGGCTCAGGCAGAGGCGTAGCTAGGGGTTCAGCACAGGGGGGCGAACATGTCCAAGTGGGCCCCCCACATGGACATGTTCGTATACCGATACTATCAGTATATGGTGAGCGTATAGTGGTATATAGCGGCTCTACACAGAGCTCAGCAGACGATTTAGGTGAATACAGGGCAGTAACATTTAGTGACTTACAGGTGACGTCTCTGACTAATCGTTCACATTCCCCGTCTCTTTCATCCGGACAACCATGACCATTTCTTCCAGTCTCTGTAAAGTTTGCAACACAGACATCTTTAGCTCCTCTTATTGATCGTGGTTTTTCCTGCAGCACTTTGCACAGAAAGGTTTCCTCTGCGGACTTTCTGCTTTGATTATATCTATAGGAAAACCGCTGGCATTTCCGTAAGTATAACTGTCATGCTGTGATTTCCAAAACTGCGACTGTTTTGGAAATCGCAGCATATCCGCTGCACATATTTTAATGCAAAGTGGGGATGGGATGGAGGCCCCATGTGGCGAAAACCCACAGAAAAAAACCTTGGCATTTTAGTAAATCCCATCCACACACTGCGGAAAAATATGTGCAGCAGACGCACTGAGATTTCCAAAACCGTTTTGAAAATTGCAGCATGTCAATTATACCTATGGAAACACTGGCAGTTTCTGTATAGGTGTATTAAAAACAGAAAGTCCACAGGGGAATCGTCTGTGGACCTTCTGTGAAAAGCTCTGTGGGAAAAACCACAATGTTACCGCCCCGGTTTTTCCTGTAGCTTTTTTTTTGCTGCAGCCCACTATGTGGGGCCTTAGTCTTAATAAAGCCCAAGTGCCACCTTAATTAAATTAATTGCCCCCTCATATTATGCCCCTGATTCCCCCTGACAAATACTGCACCTCTAATGACCCCTTATATCAATGACCACCCCCTTATGTTCATAATGCCTTGTAATATAAATGATGCCCCCTAATGGCCCCTTGTATAAATAACCTCCCCCTTGTATTCATAATGCCCCCCTATAAACCTTATATAAATGACCACCCATCATCCTAATGCCCCCTAATTAATCCTCCCTTTATAGTTATATTTCCCCCTTGTGATGATTCTGCTTAAATATGGCTATAACTCAGAGATGTATTTTGATCTCTGGGTATAGTATCTCCCTTCTTACCTGCATTTATTCGTAATGTGCGCAGCTATAAGCCTAGGTGTATATTGGCAGTAGTAGCAACATTGTAACAATGGGGCTTTGTATCCATCCCAGCAGGGCTCCATTGAATTCCTACACAGTCCTGAGTGATCAAAGAAACATGCATGGTGCAGCCTGCACTGGTAGATCAGATATGGCTGATAACATTGTATCCTTTCACTTGGTCTCAGCTCAATACAAAGAATCTGGACTTGAGTGCGTTAGTCAATCAGACTTGCTGTAGCCGGTGACCTCATTCTGGGAGGTGGCATAAAGGGTATAAAAGATGAGGTAAGAGGCAATGGGAGGAGATTGGGCTGAGACCATCACAGACTACAGAGTTTTTACAGACAGACCACTGTGAAGAGCATGCAGGCTGGATTATTGTATTAATGCCACATGCTAACAAGCCTCCACTGGTTATTCACACATACCAGAGCATGTGTGAGTGTTGGACTATAGAGCCACATCAAGGAGATGCGTGGTAAAGTAATTATTTCACCTTTATTCCCTTTTATTTCATTGCACTGTATCTTGTAACTAGTAACTGTTAATGCTTGTATATATCTACATCTCTGTTCTGAACTGTAGGTGTTAGATGTTAATATCGACCCATTTAGGGGTTAATACATATATAAAATTTAGAAAGCTTGTCTTGTATTTATCTTGTGGACCCGGCCCTCACTGGCGGTGAGTGTGGTTTATATGAAAGAAGACTCAGGTGTGAGCCACAGCGGTGTTGGCACACTGAGGATCTTTCACACCCCTCCTAACCACCCCTTATACATACCTTCCAACTTTCAAAGGACAGAAAGAGGGACAAAATATACGGCGTGCTATGCGCGCCGTGGCAAATTTAGCTCCACCCATTTCTACATTGAGTCCGCCTATCCTCATCTATTTTTCCATGTGCCCCCACACAGTATAATACTCCTACAGTAACCCTAACATTATATGCCCCCACATTATAATGTTCTCCTCCAATTGCCCCACAGTATTAAGTCCCTCTCCTCGTGCCCCAGTTTAAACTGGCGGAAATTATAGGAGGACATTAAACTATGGGGCAGTTGTAGGGTGACATAAAACAGTGGGTGTAGTTGGAGGGGGACATTAAACTGGGGGCAACTAGAGGCAGACATGTCCCCCTCAAGCTACTCCCCACGGTTTAATGGCCTCCTCCAGTTGCCCCCAGTTTAATGTCACCCTCCATCTGCTCCCCAAGATTAATGTCCCCCTTTATCTGCCACCATCTTAATGTCCCCCTTCATCTGTCACCAGCTTAATGCCCCCTTCCTCAACCCCCAATTTAATGTCCCCCTTTATCTGCCACCAATTTAATTTCCCCTTCATCTGTCACCAGCTTAATGTCCCCCTTCATTTGACCCCAGTTTAATTGCCCCGTCCAGATACCACCAGCTTAATGTCCCCCTTTATCTGCCAGCAGTTTAATTCCCCCTTCATCTTCCTTCAGTTTAACTGCCCCCTACATCTACCCCCAGTTCCCCCCTCTTGCTCACACATGCTTTCTCTTTGATCACTCTCATTCCCAGCAGATTTCTGTGTAACATCAAAGTTTGTCCCGCACTATCCAGAATAGCTCCACCCACACAAGAATGTGATCACATGTTCATGACCTCATCAAAGGTCCACTAGGATTTAGCCTCTACCCTTTACACTGCCCTAATAAAGTTTGTTAACAGCAAAACACTTCAGGGGCATATCGGGACAAACTGTAAGCTATGCGGGACTTCCCCACTGGGAGCTATGCTATTAATAAACCCACAAAAATAAAAGCCATACTCACCTACCTGCGATCCTGATTAATGGAGCTGCCGCTGCTTCCTCCCTGTCCACGCACAGGATATCTGTGTCTGAGCGCAGGCGGCGCGATGTTGTGACGTCATCGTGCCGCCCGTGCTGAGAAGCATACATCCGTCTGTTGTCTCAGCGTCTTGTAAACCGCAGGCCTGTATTGGCTTGCGGTTTACAATACTGTTAAGTTGCAGGAAGCATTTTAACTAGATCAGTGTCTGCAGACACCAATCTAGTTAGAAATAAAGGATGTATTAATGGCGGCCCCGGAGTGGGCCCCAAAGAGTCAGTGGGCCCGGGGCAGCCCCCCCCCTCTGCCCCCCTGCTAGCTACGCCTCTGGGCTCAGGTGAACCACCAGTAGAGAGGAATGCTTGTCCACCATCCAGACACAGGTGGTGCCATCATTACAGACCATTGTCTCTGCCTGGACCAGTTCCAGCAGAAGGAGATTTGGTGTCACAGTTCCCATTTCATGTCCTGCCACGAACAACCAGTCAATTTCACCTTCGTTTGTGGTGGTGTTGTGAATGAGAAACTTGGACTGCTAGATACTGGAACGATATAGTTTTTATGCTTACTTATATAGCACCATCATATTCCGCAGGGCTTTACAGACATTGTCAGTCACTGTCCCATATAGGGCTCACAATCTACATTCCCTGTCAGTATGTCTTTGGACTGTCGGAGGAAACTGGAGTACTCGAAGGAAACCCACCAAACATGGGGAGAACATACAAACAGCAGAATAATTCTCACACAGCAACGGTTTCCCAGGAATGTCTTCATCAGATTTCAATACAAGGCTCTCAACAGGGTCCTAGAGACTCCGCTAAATTGTCATCATTACTCTCGCCCTGAAGAAGCTTCAGGTAAGGACAACAACTCCTGACGGAGTCGCAAGGATTTTTTTATGCCAATGAGTGTACCATGACTGCTCCAAAAGGACCCAAAAATCAATATAAAGAGATTTTTGTACTTTCTTATAAAAGCTGAACTACTGTTACCATTGACCTAAGGGTACCTGTCACCATAAATGAGAAAATATCTAAAAGAGGACAAGATGACCCTGAATTTCATGCCACTTGAAACAATCCAACATCAGAGTAAGGAGAACCTCTTAGGTATGAAAGCAGTTGCCAACCATAACGTTGTCATCATGGTTAGACGCACATTGGGGTAGTCATGTCTATCAACAAATCAAAGGGGTTTTCTGACCCCAACAGTGTTTTTTAACCAGATGATGACCTATCCACAGGATAGGCCATTAGTATCTGATCAGAGGAGGTTCAACACCCAGGCCTCACGCAGATCAACTGGAAATCGAGCGCGCAAAACTTTATAAGCCCTCCAGGACTTCTGGAACAATAGGGGGTAATTTATTCTCACTTCTTTAGACAGCTTTAGATTAGACCAGGTAGGCAGAAGATGTGCCGTAGCTATGACAGAGGCTCACACTGTGTGAGAGATTTGTTGCATTTTTCTGCCACCTATTGGCATAAAGATGACTTTGCTTTGCTTACTTAAGACAACCGACTACTTTAGACACAGATTGTGACATGAACATTTCTAGACACAGATTCAAAACTTTCTTGTACAATGCCAAAAGTGTCTCTAATATGATTCAAGGCATGGTCGCAATTGATTTTATTTTTTTATTTTTTTGTGCAATTTATAGAACTTTTTTAGGATTTTAATATTGATGACCTATGTTTTGGATAGGCCATCAATATTAGAAAGATTGGGTCAGACACCCAGCATCTCCACCAGTCATTAGATATTCTCGCAGAAGATGGTGGATGGAGCCAGAAGCAGATGGTGGATGGAGCCAGAAGGAGATGGTGGATGGAGCCAGAAGCAGATGGTGGATGGAGCCAGAAGCAGATGGTGGATGGAGCCAGAAGGAGATGGTGGATGGAGCCAGAAGCAGATGGTGGATGGAGCCAGAAGCAGATGGTGGATGGAGCCAGAAGCAGATGGTGGATGGAGCCAGAAGCAGATGGCTCCATACACTGTAACAAAAACATTGATTTTGTAACAAGTGTAATTTTATAGGAAAACACAAAGTTCTAAGATTTCTTCCTCTCCGTTCTCTCATCCCTATCCTTCCCCCACCCCTTGTTGACCTTGATGGTTATATATATTTTCCTCCTGTAATAACTATGTAACTATATAATATATGTGAGGTGTAATATTATACTTATTTCTTCACAGACTTTACGAAAATGACGGCGTTCGACACAGTTTTCGTGCAGAATAAAAATAGGGACAAGCTTCCTGTAGAAGAATTCATTGTGACCGTGACTTTAGATATGGTCAAGGTTTCTGTTATTCTAAACAAGTCTGACTTTAAGAAGGTGACGATTGAGAAAGAACAAACCATAGTAATTTCTCTAGCCACCTGCACAGAGACGAGGAGAACTACAAGCAGCTGAGGTACTGTGAAGAGTAAATCTGATGCAGATGTCACTGTTAGGTCGCTACGAGTGTAGAACATAATATAATGTTTCAGTGTCAGACTGAAGTGTCTATAGCCCACCAGAGGAACTTGTTCGGGGGCCTCACCCAACAGCTTCCTGCTAATAGCCTACACCACGGCTCCTTCACTGAACTCTTACATATGTGCTGACTATCCGGCGTTACTAAGGATTTTCCCAGTATAGTCATCCCCTATAGTACTGTGCAGGCCGGTTCATGCACAGTACTTTATGGGGAATGACACGGCCAAAGAGCACCCTATGCATGTGCAATATTTTAGTGAGGGAGCTGTGATTCAGACATGGCACACAGAGCTATAATACCCCGGGCTGTATATTTGATGGTACAGGTGTGGGGCTTGGTCATTTACTAGTTGCTGGTAACTCTGTAGAAGCGCTGGAGAACTCTCCGAATGTAGATGGAGTGTTTTTTAAGAGAGACTTAAATGCTTCACGCCCGGGCTGTTAGTTCTCAGCACAGTCTATCTTCTGCTGGAAGCACAAATCTATTGGCTGGTCGTTCTGACCAGTCCTAAATCCTACTTCTGACCATCAAACCTATTTTATATGGGTCCCATATATAATGGTCATTTTTGTTGCGCTCTCATGTATGTTTGTTCTATTCTTGTTTAATCCGCTATCTTTCCGCTAACTCTCTTCTTGACCCCTTACAATCTGGCTTCCGCATTCTGCACTCTACTGAAACAGCCCTTACAAAAGTCTCCAATGATCTCCTGACGGCTAAATCCAAAGGTGACTTCTCTCTTCTTATTCTTCTAGATCTCTCAGCAGCATTTGACACTGTTGACCATCAACTCCTCCTCACTATGCTCCACTCTGTCGGCATCACAGACACTGCTCCCTCCTGGTTCTCCTCTTATCTCTCTGATCGCACTTTCTGTGTATCATTTGCAGGCTCTGTTTCTTCCCCTCTTCCCCTTGCCGTTGGGGTTCCTCAGGGCTCGGCCCTAGGTCCCCTGCTCTTCTCCCTCTACACAGCCCCCATTGGACAAACCATCACTAGATTTGGCTTCCGGTACCATCTTTATGCTGATGACACCCAATTATATACATCACCCCGTGACATCACCCCTGCACTAATACAGAACACCAGTGACTGTCTCTCTGCTGTCTCAAATATCATGTCTTCACTTTATCTGAAACAATCTCTCAAAGACTGAACTCCTGCTGTTTCCACCATCTAATAGATCTGTCCCTGATATCTCCATTGCAGTCTCTGGCCTTACCATAACTCCTAGGCAGTATGCCCGCTGCCTCGGGGTTTTGTTTGACTCAGACCTTTCCTTCACCCCCCAAATCCAATCACTCGCACGCTCATGTCATCTCCACCTCAAAAACATCTCCAGAATCCGCCCTTTCCTTACCACAAATACACTAAAGACACTTATTGTTGCCCTGATTCACTCTCGCCTTGACTACTGTAACTCCTTACTAATCGGTCTTCCCCTTACTAAACTCTCCCCTCTACAATCTATTCTGAATGCGGTGGCCAGGCTCATCTATCAGTCTAGACGCTACAGCGATGCCTCCGGTCTGTGCCGGTCACTACATTGGCTGCCTATTCAATACAGAATACAATATAAACTTATCACCCTCATCCACAAGGCTCTCCATAATGCTGCACCTCCCTACATTTCCTCCCTCATCTCTGTCTATCGCCCAACCCGTACTCTCCGTTCACTCAGTGACCTAAGACTAACATCCTCTATTATCAGAACCTCCCACACTCGTATACAAGACTTCTCCCGAGTTGCACCACTTCTCTGGAATGCTCTATCCCGGACTATCAGATTAACCCCCAATTTCCACAGCTTCAAGCGTAAACTAAAGACATCTTTTCAGACAGGCCTATCACAATTCCTAATGTAAACCCTTCTGTAGTTAGAATCCCTAAAACGTACCCTCCTCTGTTCACGCTCCCGCATTACCCCACAGCATATGATGCCGTATCAGACTAACTTTATATGTCCCGGCACCATCTGCACGTTAAAGGACACGACCAGTGACGGCTCATACAGCTTTATATATGTGTAATGACAGTAACCTCTATTACAGAATTGTCTGACCATTGTATAAGCAATGCTACCTCTGATGCCGCCCCTGCTACCTCCTGTGTCACCCCCTCTACCTCATAGATTGTAAGCTCTTGTGAGCAGGGACCTCAGTCCCAGTGTGTGAATTGAATATTTCTTTGTAATGTATATTTTTTGTCAGTACTTGAACCCTACAAATTGTACAGTGCTGTGGAATATGTTGGCGCTATATAAATAAAATGTATTATTATTATTATTACCCAATTCTTTTTAAATTATCATTAATAACGATTTAGACTTTTTAACGTTCCCACACTTTAGGAGTGACTATCCTATTATCATTTGTATCATGACACACAGAGCTACCATCAGGAATTTTGGGGCCCAATACTGGCAAAATTTGTGGGCCCCCCTCCTCCACAATGTATCTTATAGTTTCCTGTCCTGTGGTCCCCACACAGTATAATGATCCCCAGCAGCCCCATACACAGTGTAATGTTACACATGGTATATAATAATTCACAGCAGCCACACACAGTATAATATTCTGCTCAGAGTCTCCCCCTACACAGTATAATGCTCCACAGTGGCCCCACACAGTATAAAATGTTCCCCTGAGCCTACCCATCCCTCACAGTATAATGCCCCACAGAGGACCTACACAGTATAATATGGTCCCCAGAGCCCGCTGAACCATGGTATAATGTGCCACAGTAGTTCCACATGGTATAATATGCTCCTAGAGCCTACCCCCCATGGTTTAATGCCCCACACAGTATAATATGTTCACCACAGTGCCCCCCCAGTATAATGTTCCACACAATATAATATGGTCCCAAGATCCTCGAGCCGCTTTATGCAAATCCCTCGAAATTTGCTGGTTTGCTTTGGTCTTATTATTATACTCTAGGATCACTAAAGAACCCAAAGTAAAATAATCGGAGGCCCAGGGGAGGTGATGGAAAATAACAAAGAGTTATACTCACCTTCCCTTACCTCTCTGGTGCATCCTTATGTCGTTCCACTGTCTCCGCTGACTTCATCTTCAGGTCTGCAGCTGATGTATAAATGTTGGTTATTTTTCTCACCTCCCCTGGGTAGGTTTTTATTGTAAAGGGGCCCTCCGACACATGACGGTCCTCTGGTGGGTCAATCCGACACTGTAATGAATCCCCCAAATGGACTTGAAAAACAATGCAGAGTTCTTTTTGTTCTTTCCTATGAAAATCCAAAAAATTGTTGCCATTGACATAAAGATATCTGTCTCCATGAATGGGATAAATCATTCAAAATGAGACAAGATGACCCTGAATCTGATGACACTTCAAACTTGTAGATATATTCATTTACTAAGATTTACTTTTTCATCAAAATATTGTAATATTGTATCACATTTTCTAATAATCCTAATAAATAAATAATAAAGACTGATTCAGATAAATCAGTAGACACAATGATATCATTAGATCTGGCCGTGAGAGATTATTATGTGCTAATAATAACCACAATAATAACCAATATAATGTACAGTAACTGATGTAGTGACCAATATACAAGGGATTGTAGAATCAGTGATTTATAGCCTTGCAGTAAGTACTTTTACCACTAGGTGGCAGGTAAATGATCGAGCAGTCCTCTTAGCTACAAAGTAGAGAGCGATAACATGGAGTCGTGCTCTCTGTCATATTTGCTACAGAGGAAGCAAAACATGCATTGGGGCTGAATGTTGGAGGTCGTGCTCGCTGATGTTGCACCCAGTATAGGTATTTACCTGGCCATGTTAGTATATGGATACTTTTATACACCTTGTCTTTCACTGCCATTTCTGCATTATCATTTTATGGATTTCCTATACATTTGGGAATTGAACAGAGTGTACGGTGTGAGATGCCATGGAGACGACCACCTTCATCATCGTGTCCATGCACTATTACTTACTGCCTATTGTCAGGGGATATACACACGTGGACAAAATTGTTGGTACCCCTCGTTTAATGAAAGACCCACAATGGTCACAGAAATAACTTGAATTTGACAAAAGTAATTTTCCAAACTACATGTTGACAAGCCACATAGCTTCTGGGAGAATGTCCTATGGACAGATGAGACAAAAATCAAATTTTTTGGCAAGGCACATCAGCTCTATGTTCACAAATGGAAAAATGAAGCATATCTTGAAAAGAACACTGTCCCTACTGTGAGACATGGAGGAGGCTCTGTTATGTTCTGGGGCTGCTTTGCTGTATCTGGCACAGGGTGTCTTGAATCTGTGCAGGGTACAATGAAATCTCAAGACTATCAAGGGATTCTAGAGAGAAATGTGCTGCCCAGGGTCAGAAAGCTTGGTCTCAGTCGCAGGTCATGGGTCTTGCAACAGGATAATGACCCAAAACACACAGCTAAAAACACCCAAGAATGGCTAAGAGGAAAACATTGGACTATTCTGAAGTGGCCTTCTATGAGCCCTGACCTAAATCCTATTGAGCATCTTTGGAAGGAGCTGAAACATGCCGTCTGGAAAAGGCACCCTTCAAACCCGAGACAACTGGAGCAGTTTGCTCATGAGGAGTGGCCAAAATCCCTGCTGAGAGGTGCAGAAGTCTCATTGACAGTTACAGGAATCGTCTGATTGCAGGGATTGCCTCAAAAGGTTGTGCAACAAAATATTACGTTAAGGGAACCATCATTTCTGTCCAGGCCTGTTTCATGAGTTTTCTTTTTTAAAAAATTCTGTTGAAGCCTGGTTGGAAAGCAATGTCTGACTTTCATTTGTTCATTTTCATAGAATTTTTATATATTATTACTTTTGACAGATTCAAGTTATTTCTGTGACCATTGTGGGTTTTTCTTTCATTAAACAAGGGGGACCAACAATTTTGTCCACGTGTGTATGTAGGTTATTATTCGTGATGATGAGTATGACCTGCTGTATATGATTACATGTTTGTTACATAGACAGGCATATGGGTACAGAGGTAGAAGTCACACCCAGGACCTAGTACCTAAGGGGCAAAAAAGATGACACCAAATATTATAAATACGGTGGGTGATAACCTATACACAGCTGGTGTATAAACGTGCAGTGAATGACTATGCGGTGCTCCCCCTAAATGACATATGGGATTCTGGGCCACTTAGAAGGCTTTATACTGTAGTAGAGTCAGTAAGGGGGCCTTATACTGTGTAGGATCACAAAGGGGGCATTGTAATTGGGTGTTAGTGGTGACATGCGCATGCCGAGAATCATGACATCATGACGCCCATGTGACCACTGGTGGCCCAATCACAGGCCTCAGCAGTGACACGGGCACATGACATGACAGGGAGGCCCCAAAAAGGTAACAGAAGGTGAGTATGAATGTTTTTTCTATTTTGGTCACCTCTCCTGGGCCTCCACCTATTATACTCTGGGGTCTGAAGATAAGAAGCTATGCTGCTGTGGCATTTGCTCTAATAAATGAATAACTGGCAGGATAACCCAGGTTCTTTTCTGCCTCCCAAGTGTTTTCAGGGTCAGATGTTTTATAGATAGGTTCCTAGGAGACCTAAAAGTATTCTACACTATGTTTTATAGATAGGTTCCTAGGAGCCCTGACAGTATTCTACACTATGTTTTATAGATAGGTTCCTAGGAGCCCTAAGAGTATTCTACACCATGTTTTATAGATAGGTTCCTAGGAGCCCTAAGAGTATTCTACACTATGTTTTATAGATGGGTTCCTAGTAGTCCTAAGAGTATTCTACACTATGTTTTATAGATAGGTTCCTAGGAGTCCTAAGAGTGTTCTACACTATGTTTTATAGCTAGGTTCCTAGGTTCCCTAAGAGTATTCTACACTATGTTTTATAGATAGGTTCCTAGGAGCCCTAAGAGTATTCTACACTATGTTTTATAGATAGGTTCCTAGGAGTCCTAAGAGTATTCTACACTATGTTTTATAGATAGGTTCCTAGGAGACCTGACAGTGTTCTACACTATGTTTTATAGATAGGTTCCTAGTAGCCCTAAGGGTGTTCTACACTATGTTTTATAGATAGGTTCCTAGGAGCCCTAAGAGTGTTCTACACTATGTTTTATAGATAGGTTCCTAGGAGCCCTAAGAGTATTCTGCACCATGTTTTATAGATAGGTTGCTAGGAGCCCTAAGAGTATTCTACACTATGTCTTATAGATAGGTTCCTAGGAGCCCTAAGAGTATTACACACTATGTTTTATAGATAGGTTCCTAAGAGCACTAAGAGTATTCTACACTATGTCTTATAGATAGGTTCCTAGGAGCCCTAAGAGTATTACACACTATGTTTTATAGATAGGTTCCTAGGAACCATCAGAGTTTTCTGTTTTAAGCCAAGTTAACCTCTGATTTATACTGAACTTCTTTGCTCAGAAACAAATCATTGGATCGAACCACTGAACCCCAAACAAAACAAATCTTCATAGGTTGGCCCATCTCTAAATATAAAACATGATGGGTACAACTATGATTGTTGTATGCACTTACTCTCTCTTTTAATGGGTAATGCTAATAAAATAGGTAATTGCGGCTCTAAATTGTAATTTTGTAGAGTAACTAAAATCCTAAACCACAGAGATATAAGATAGAAACTGAAACAGTAAAGTAACCCTTCTGCCCCCAGACTCTGTAACTCAGACAGTCCCAGCGCACTACTTCCTTTTGGTCACAATAATTCTTTTCTGGATCAATGGCAAAGATACAATCAAAACATAAACATAAGAAACCACTAAGAGGTTAAATTAGACAAGGGGTTTATAAAAGCCGCTGATCAAACAGATCTGTAAACCACACGTTCAGCCATGTCCTTGTATTATACACATGAATCCTTAATAACACTTGTAACCATTAGAATGTGGTCTGTGTCTTATACAGGGGAATTTTATATTATATGTAGCCAATATTATGTAATAAGGAGGTATTCAGGTTTTGTATGCAAAGGAAAGGAGACAGCGAGGAAGGAGAGGGAGGTAAGCAGGTTTGATATGGAAATTATTCTATCATGACTACTCTGTTCTAAAAGAAAAGTAAAGGGAGCAGAAAGAAAGTCAGAAAGGATAGAAAAAAAAGAAAGGGGGACTGGAGGGGGGGAAAGAATGGAAGAAGGATGGATATAGTGGAAAGGTTAGGAAGGAGAGATGAGAAGGAATAAGGAAGGAAGGGAATAAATACTGGAGAAAATAGGATCCTACCCTATCCTATCCTATTCCATCCTACCCTACCCTACCATATCCTATCCTATCCTACCCTACCCTACCCTATCCTACCCTACCCTATTAATCCTATCCTATCCTATCCTATCTTATCATATCCTATCCTACCCTACCCTACCCTATCTAATCCTACCCTACCCTATCCTATCCTATCCTTCCCTATCCTATACTACCCTACCCTATCCTACTCTATCCTACTCTATCCTATCCTACCCTTCCCTATCATATCCTACCCTACCCTATCCTGTCATACCCTACCCTACCCTATCTATCCTATCCTACCATACCCTACCCTATCTAGCCTATCCTACCCTATCATATCCTACCCTATCATATCCTATCCTACCATATTCTATCTTATCCTATCATACCATACCCTATCCTACCCTACCCTATCCTACCCTATTTTATCCTATCCCATCCTACTCTATCCTATCCAATCATATCCTACCCTACCCTACCCTACCCTACCCTATCTATCCTATCCTACCCTATCTTATCCTATCCTATCCTACCCTATGCTATCATATCCTATCCTACCCTATCCTATCCCATCCTATCCTATATCTTTACTTTCAAGAAATTCACCCAGGTCCCTTTTGAACTTATACAAATTTCAGCCATCACCACATCCATGCCATGGATTCCATAGTCTTGCTGCTCTTACTGTAAAGAATCTATGACTATGTTATAGTTGTTTATAATATAAACACGGCATTGCCTGTACATAGTGTAGATGAGATAGTTGTATATAATATACACACAGCATTGCCTGTACATAGTGTAGATAAAATAGTTGTATATAATGTACTCACAGCGTTGCCTGTACACATATGAGACATTAACCTCAGAAGATATTTTTATGAGCTCTTGGTAAGATCATCATGTCCTAATTACTCTGTCATCTATATAATTGTCGTGTGGTTTCTTTATGTTGTTGTTTGCCGTTTCCCATTGTTATTGACTTCAGAAAGGATTAATGATAGGAAGGAAATGTGACAGAAACATTGTAAGTGTGAAGAAACTGTATACAACCTGTCACTGTGATATACCTCACCTTATCAGAGCTCCGATACATGGCGGTGCATACAAGGAATGTTAACTCATATAAATACATTCCAGCTAAAGAAGATTTACATAGCCATAGATAGAGAATACTAGAGGTGGGCGACCGACACAACTTTTCCAAAAGTTTTAGATTCAACCTGAACCTGAAAGTTTTGGGGTTCACCAGCCACAAATCACTACTGTACCCTGCTGTCTCTTCAGAACCCAGAGTATTAAAAATTGGTGGACTGGGCAAAGCGCAAAAAGATAATAAGCTGTCGCACTCACTTTCCCTCACCTCTCCTAGTTTCTGTCCAAGTGTGTTCTTTCTTGGGCATCTTCTGGCCTCTTCCAGCTGCCTGGGTGATACTAATGACTCCACTTCACTTTGGAAAGGGTCCTGTGATTGGTCCTCAGTGGTCACATGAGTTGCATCGATGTCATGACATTGATATGCCGATGTGATCACTGAGACCCCATCACAGACCTCAGTGGTGACCTGGGACTGCTGTTGTCACCCAGGAGGCTAGAAGATGCCTAGGAAAGAATAAATACTGATACTCAACTTCCCTCACTTCTTCTTGGTTCCTTTGCAGCATCCAACACTTGGGTTCTCTTGGGTTCCTCTTTGGTAGTCTGCCAGCCACTTTTGGCCTCCTAGGTGAACTCTAAAGCCTGTGATTGGGCCTCAGTCATATGTAGGGGACATATGTAGGGGAGAGTAGCCACAAATGGGTACGTGATACACACCATCCAAAACCATAGCTCTTATCTTTTGTAAGTGAAAGGTAATGGTTTAATGAGCAAAAAGACCCACCCAACTAAGTGACTGGTGTAACCCCTTGAGTAAAGTGTTGGTCTGGCCCACCAGAGTACCACAGCATCCTCTGTTGTGCCCAGGTTCTAACATAATAATGGTCCAGCAGAAGAGGAACTTTGATCTATTTCCTAGGGGTTGTTGGAAGGAGGGCTCATAGAATAGGGGAATCTCAGTCCGACACTGCTTTTAGTAGGTGGGGCAGGCTGAGTCAATTGGTAGGGTCTCAGAGATCCACAGCAGCATGGCAATAGTCGAGAGTCATCTTGGTGCAGGCCAGCTCGTATGGAACCTCATTTATACTGTAAGGATCTCAGTAAAAGGACCAGAAATTGTCATGTTACTGTTAAAAATAGTAGATAGATAGATAGGTGTACTTCTGTAAAGTTAACCTAAATAGAGTCAGAAACTGTGGTGTTTTTGCAAGATCTGAACCACAAACACTATCTAGGACAAATTACCCAATGTCACCTGCCATGTTTTGCTTCCCTGTTCAGTGTTTGACCTAAATTACTTTGGTGGAAACAATATTATTCTAGATCCTTTGAGCACCTTCCAACTTTTAGTAGAACAAGTAAACACGTCATTTTCTCTTTGCAAACATGTTGTGACCTGAGGCGGTAGAGCAGCACAATACAGGTGCTTATCACGGTATGAATGGCACTACAGTGAAGGCGTGAAAGCTAACGGCAACTCAGTCAATAATCCTTAAATGTCACTTAAGATTATTATCATATAAGATATGTCATAGAGATGTGTCCGTTCTGTAGATTGAATTTAGTTAAAGAGGACCTTTCACGTCCTCATGTATATGCTGTTTTACATACCGCTAGAAAATCTACAGCGCGCTGAATTCAGCGCACGGCCGGCTTTCCCGGTATGTGCCCCGGGGCTGGAGATATCGGCGGTGTAAGTTTCACGGTTTACTGTCAGAAAGGCGTTCCTGACAGTCTAGCTGCGCTGTGAGGAACGCCCTCCCCGACAGTTCTCGTTCATAGACTTGTACTGAGGAGCGTTGTACTCAGCGTCATCGCCGGGCAGTAAGGAACGCCCCCACTGACAGTACAGCACTATAGACGAGTATAGAGAGGGGGCATTCCTTCAAAAATTATGCACAGCTTATTTCTTTCCCTCTATCATACATACAGTGTCTCTCTCTAAAGGACCCATATACACATGTGGACAAAATTGTTGGTACCCCTCGTTTAATGAAAGAAAAACCCACAATGGTCACAGAAATAACTTAAATCTGACAAAAGTAATAATATATAAAAATTCTATGAAAATGAACAAATGAAAGTCAGACATTGCTTTCCAACCAGGCTTCAACAGAATTTTTAAAAAAAGAAAACTCATGAAACAGGCCTGGACAGAAATGATGGTTCCCTTAACGTAATATTTTGTTGCACAACCTTTTGAGGCAATCCCTGCAATCAAACCATTCCTGTAACTGTCAATGAGACTTCTGCACCTCTCAGCAGGTATTTTGGCCACTCCTCATGAGCAAACTGCTCCAGTTGTCTCGGGTTTGAAGGGTGCCTTTTCCACACGGCATGTTTCAGCTCCTTCCAAAAATGCTCAATAGGATTTAGGTCAGGGCTCATGGAAGGCCACTTCAGAATAGTCCAATGTTTTCCTCTTAGCCATTCTTGGGTGTTTTTAGCTGTGTGTTTTGGGTCATTATCCTGCTGTAAGACCCATGACCTGCGACTGAGACCAAGCTTTCTGACACTGGGCAGCACATTTCTCTCTAGAATGCCTTTATAGTCTTGAGATTTCATTGTACCCTGCACAGATTCAAGACACCCTGTGCCAGATGCAGCAAAGCAGCCCCAGAACATAACAGAGCCTCCTCCATGTTTCACAGTAGGGACAGTGTTCTTTTCAAGATATGCTTCATTTTTCCAGCTGTGAACATAGAGCTGATGTGCCTTGCCAAAAATTTAAATTTTTGTCTCATCTGTCCATAGGACATTCTCTCAGAAGCTTTGTAGCTTGTCAACATGTAGAAATTACTTTTGTCAAATTCAAGTTATTTTTGTGACCATTGTGGGTTTTTCTTTCATTAAACAAGGGGTATCTCTCTCTCTGAAGGACCCATACATATAGTGCCTATCTCTGAAGGATAAATAATAAAAAAAACCTGGCGCCTGTGAATATTAGTATAAATCTTTGTAGGAAAAATTAGTCAGGTCAGCTGCAGCTCTTACCCAAAGACCAACCTACAAAGTAGGTGGTATGTGGTATACAACAAGGAAAAGAGAAAAAAACTGGGAAAATGGAAATGGGTCTATATGGTAAAAAACAAGCACTTTATTGGTTCCAGAAGGGACACAAATAAAAATATTGAGGGTGGGGCTACGCGTTTCAACGCCATACCGGCGTCTTCATCAGGCCACTGCATACAAATAGGTAAATAAACATAATACACAAAAAGAACATCAGAAAATGAACAGATATTAAACAAAATTAAAAATTAATTATAAAGACTAGGAGAGTCACCCACCAGTATCCAGACGCATTAAAACATAATTTTATTATAATATAAATATTAAAATACACGAGAAAGACTACAACATAAATAAAGAACTAATAAACTAGCAGCAACTGGAAATTACGATCATGCTTATAACTTGAAAAAGGGGAGTTCTACCTAGCATCAACCATTTAAAGTATCAAACTCCTAAAACGTACGTTTCCTGTGTCAGAATATACAGCGATACTGACACATTCATCAGAGGTATGTATCTTTATCTCAGAGAGCCACTAAAGTAAGTATGTTATAGTATCATAGGTATATCACCCTTCCTCAACATACACTCCCGCTCCCCCATCGGCACTAGTGTTTGGCCGCATGAAGCAGCAGAGCAAATGGTCTCAAATACTTTTAGCCACGCCCATCAACATCCCCCCAGCCAATCACTCCATACTCAACTGAATAGTAAGTAACTCCCACTGACCAAGAATAGTCCAATGAGCATGCATAAAACAAAGACCAATAACAGAGGGTCTATCAAAAGAACCTACCCCCTTTAGCCCCGCCCACCTGAACGGAGACCATATACACATTTCTCTATAGAAGTATTCAAAAGGGAATTCACTTATTACAGGCTAGAAATCCCTGGATCTGCTATATGATGGCCAGAATAAACACTAGAAGCTTAATTTAACAAATTATGGTATTTTTGAAACATAAATGAACCATTATCCTCACAGACATCAATCTATTCCCAATAATCGCAGAAACAGTAATAAACACTGAAAACTGAATTTAAACAATTCTGTATAATAATTTTCAAGGTGCATTGGCCAGGAATTGAACCCGGGCCTCCTGCATGGCGGGCGAGAGTTCTACCACTGAACCACAACATAAATGGACAATTCTCCTCATAAAGATCAGGCTGTTGACAATAATCGCAGACGCAGTAGTATTTGAGAATAAAGCACCCAATAACTTAAATAAATGATGCATATGAAATTGCATCATGCAAGCCCCATGGTTTAACTGTTTTCAACATGAAAGTCCAACGGGCTTCACACTGAAGGAGCCTCTGATCAAAATTACCCCCTCTAGGAGAAGGAATGATCTGTTCAATGCCTTGAAATTGAATATTCACAGGATCACCCCCATGATGTGCCCATATATGATGTGCCACTGTAGTATCATCCTGACGGATGACATTATTTACATGTTCCCTTATCCTCCTGCGGAATTCCCTCATCGTTTTACCAACGTATTGGATTCCGCAGGAGCACGTAATAAGGTAAACCACGCCAACCGTTTTACAGTTGATAAATTTATTGTTATTATATCTTTTACCTGTTATTGTACTGACAAACTCTCTACTAGTTTTAATAAAATAACAGGCCCTGCATGACCCACATGGATGGGTACCCACAAGCCTTCTTTGCCTTTTCAACCAGGTATCAGAATTAGTAGATAACAAATGACTATGGACCAATTTATCTTTAAAATTGGTACCACGTCTATATGTTACAGATGGAAAATCCCCCAACAATGGGCCAACATCAGGATCCGATAAAAGAATGCCCCAAGATTCCTGTAAAATTTGTCTAACTTCCAAAAAGGCATTATCATAGGTTGCTATAATCCTTAATTCTTGTCCGCCTACTTTTGATTTCGGCTGCAGTAAATGACTACGTTCTGCTGTCAAGGCATGCTGGTATGCCCCCGTAAAACACCATCTGGGTATCCCGTCTATGAAATCTATCATGTAGATCTTGTGCTGCTACGTGATAGTCAGATATTGAAGTACAATTCCTGTGAAGTCGCAGGAATTGTCCTTTAGGGATTCCCTTTTTCAAAGAATTTGGGTGCCAACTGTCCCATTTCAAGAGACAGTTCGTGGCCGTCTCTTTTGTATAAATGGTCGTAGTTAATTGTCCCGTTTCTGATTTTAATATGGTTAAATCCAAAAAAGTGATAGAACTCTCCTGAATTTCAGAAGTAAAGAAGAGGCCCATCGTATTAACATTTAGGGCTGCAACAAATTCTCCAAACTCCTCTCTTGTTCCCCCCCAAATCAACAACACATCATCAATATAACGGACCCAAAACAAAATAGATGAGGACCAAACCTACATTGGGTCCGCAAAGACCACCTCCTTCTCCCACCAGCCCAGGTATAGGTTAGCAAAAGTCGGGGCACATGGACTCCCCATAGCCACCCCCCTGAGCTGGTGGAAGAAGTGGCAGTCAAAAAAAAAGGTGTTACATTCCAAAACAAATTTCAACAAATGCAAAACAAAGGAATTATGACTATCCATATGGCTCCCTCTCGCCCTGAGGAAATCCCCCACAGCTCCACATCCCTCACTATGGGGGATGGAGCTGTAAAGGGCCTCTACGTCAAGACTAGCCAAAAAAACCCCCCCGGTGGAACTGCCAAATCATCTATCCGCTTAAGGACATCAGTAGTGTCCCTTACAAAAGATGGTAAAGCAGAGACAAACGGTCTTAAAATCGCATCCACATATAGCGAAATATTCTGCGTTATACTATTAATCCCTGCTACAATAGGTCTACCCTTTAGGGGAGTTAACCCCTTATGGATCTTAGGCAGCGCATAAAAAGTAGGTCGTGTAGGGTATTGTGGCAATAGAAAACTAAACTCCCCATCACTAATGAGGTGATTGTCTCTAGCCTCAGTCAAAATCCTTTTTAATTCAAAATAATAATGTTGTGTTGGATCTTGGGAGAGAATTTCATAGCAATCAGGGTCATTAAGAATATTCCTGCACATTTTGATGTAGTTTGCACGGTCCATAACCACAAGATTCCCCCCTTTGTCTGAGGGTTTAATAACAATGGATTCATCCTTTTCAAGCCCCCTTAAAAGATCCCTTTCATCACTAGATAAATTTGATCTCTGTCTGAAAACACTCCCATCAATACAAGACAACCGATTTGTCACCACCTTTAAAAAGGCATCAATAGCCATATCTTCCGATAAAGGTGGAAATCTTGTAGATCTTATGTAAATTTGTAAATGGGCCTTCTCCTAAACTTCTTTGACCTTCCTCCCATAAACCCCCCAAAAGCTGTAAAGATGGCAAATCTTCCTGATCTATTCCTAGCTCATCACAAGTCCTCTTATCATTGAGCTTAAAGAACTTACGCCATTTTAATTTTCGACAAAAAAGATTAATATCTTTTACCCATGTAAACAAATCAAATCATTTATTGCAGCCGAAATCAAAAGTAGGCGGACAAGAATTAAGGATTATAGCAACCTATGATAATGCCTTTTTGGAAGTTAGACAAATTTTACAGGAATCTTGGGGCATTCTTTTATCAGATCCTGATGTTGGTCCATTGTTGGGGGATTTTCCATCTGTAACATATAGACGTGGTACCAATTTTAAAGATAAATTGGTCCATAGTCATTTGTTATCTACCAATTCTGATACCTGGTTGAATAGGCAAAGAAGGCTTGTGGGTACCCATCCATGTGGGTCATGCAGGGCCTGTTCTTTTATTAAAACTAGTAGAGAGTTTGTCAGTACAATAACAGGTAAAAGATATAATAACAATAAATTTATCAACTGTAAAACGGTTGGCGTGGTTTACCTTATTACGTGCTCCTGCGGAATCCAATACGTTGGTAAAACGATGAGGGAATTCCGCAGGAGGATAAGGGAACATGTAAATAATGTCATCCGTCAGGATGATACTACAGTGGCACGTCATATATGGGCACATCATGGGGGTGATCCTGTGAATATTCAATTTCATGGCATTGAACAGATCATTCCTTCTCCTAGAGGGGGTAATTTTGATCAGAGGCTCCTTCAGTGTGAAGCCCGTTGGACTTTCATGTTGAAAACAGTTAAACCATGGGGCTTGAATGATGCAATTTCATATGCATCATTTATTTAAGTTATTGGGTGCTTTATTCTCAAATACTACTGCGTCTGCGATTATTGTCAACAGCCTGATATTTATGAGGAGAATTGTCCATTATGTTGTGGTTCAGTGGTAGAACTCTCGCCCGCCATGCAGGAGGCCCGGGTTCAATCCCTGGCCAATGCACCTTGAAAATTATTATACAGAATTGTTTAAATTCAGTTTTCAGTGTTTATTACTGTTTCTGCGATTATTGGGAATAGATTGATGTCTGTGAGGATAATGGTTCATTTATGTTTCAAAAATACCATAATTTGTTAAATTAAGCTTCTAGTGTTTATTCTGGCCATCATATGGTAGATCCAGGGATTTCTAGCCTGTAATAAGTGAATTCCCTTTTGAATACTTCTCCTATAGAGAAATGTGTATATGGTCTCCGTTCAGGTGGGCGGGGCTAAAGGGGGTAGGTTCTCTTGATAGACTCTCTGTTATTGGTCTTTGTTTTCTGCATGCTCATTGGACTATTCTCGGTCAGTGGGAGTGACTTACTATTCAGCTGAGTATGGAGTGATTGGCTGGGGGGATGTTGATGGGCGTGGCTAAAAGTATTTGAGACCGTTTGCTCTGCTGCTCCATGCGGCCAAACACTAGTGCCGATGGGGGAGCGGGAGTGTATGTTGAGGAAGGGTGATATACCTATGATACTATAGCATACTTACTTTAGTGGCTCTTTGAGATAAAGATACATACCTCTGATGAATGTGTCAGTATCGCTGTATATTCTGACACAGGAAACGTGCGTTTTAGGAGTTTGATACTTTAAATGGTTGATGCTAGGTAGAACTCCCCTTTTTCAAGTTCTAAGCATGATCGTAATTTCCAATTGCTGCTAGTTTATTAGTTCTTTATTTATGTTGTAGTCTTTCTCGTGTATTTTAATATTTATATTATAATAAAATTATGTTTTAATGCGTCTGGATACTGGTGGGTGACTCTCCTAGTCTTTATAATTATAAATTATCGGCACGCAATACCTTATTACATTATTATTCATTTGATAAAATTTAAAATTAAATCTAAATTGAAGTTAGAAAATGTAGTAATATAAATAAGATCATATATATAGAAAGCTTAGTAAAAATGAATAAAATAAAGTTCCTGATACAATAAATGCATCGTAATTACTATATAGAAAATAAATGTATAAAAACTAGTAATTGTGATATATTTAAAATAGGTAATGTGTAAAAGGATATATATATATATATACACCTAGGTATATAGAAGAACATATAAATCAATCAATCAGTAAATAAATAAATAAATAAATAAATAGTAGTAGTAATAAATCACGTATAATTCATAGTGGCAATCCATAATTGAACTGTATATACTGTTATAGTGAAACAGAGGCAGATGCCAGCATACCTATACACATATAGGCACAAATGTCTGCACATATACACATATATATGTATACACATGCACACAAGGTATACTTAGGACCAAATAAGCCAGTGTTGGGAGAGGGACATTTCAAAAGATAGTGGGAAATAAGGTCTGTATGTACTTACAGTGTTGTGATGTCTGCTTGGGGAAAGGGAACCATGAGGGAAAACTGCTTCAGCAAGGTTTATATAGGGGGATAATAAGGGCTGCTGGGGGGAAGGGGAGGGGAGGAAAAAGAAAAAAAAAAAGAAGGTGGGACCGATTGCTGTCTATGGAGGGATAAAGGAATAGTGGATAATTTAGTTGGGTTATGGTACTGGGAAATAAAGTGAAATGGGAAATGGCTTGTAAGGTGGAGGATTATTAGAAAGCAGATTCAACTACATCATTAAGTCAATTAGGGCTCAATGTGATTAATTGGTAGATCCAGTAGGCCTCTCTTTGGCGGAGCCTCTTTAAACGGGATTTGTTCTATAGGCATTAGGGTTAAACAACGAAAGTTACACTCCAGTGGCGTAACTAGAAATGGCTGGGCCCCAAGGCGAACATTTGGCATGGCCCCCCCCCCCGAACCGCTGCCCTCAATCGCCCCCCCGACCCCCCCCCTCCCCCCCCCCCCCCCAAAAAAAAAACACATTCCTGCGTACACTATTATGTGCCATAGTGGCTCCTGCACACAGTATTATGCCCCATAGTGGCCCCTGCACACAGTATCATGCCCCATAGTGGCCCCTGCACACAGTATTATGTCCCATAGTGGCCCCTGCGAACTGTATTATGCCCCATAGTGACCCCGGCACACAGTATTATGCCCCATAGTGGTCCCTGCACACAGTATCATGCCCCATAGTGGCCCCTGCAAACAGTATCATGCCCCATAGTGGCCCCTGCACACAGTATCATGCCCCATAGTGGCCCCTGCAAACAGTATCATGCCCCATAGTGGCCCCTGCACACAGTATCATGCCCCATAGTGGCCCCTGCAAACAGTATCATGCCCCATAGTGGCCCCTGCACACAGTATCATGCCCCATAGTGGCCCCTGCACACAGTATTATGCCCCATAGTGGCCCCTGCACACAGTATCATGCACCATAGCGGCCCCTGCACACAGTATTATATCCCATAGCGGCCCCTGAACACAGTATTATTCCCCATAGTGGCCCCTGCACTGAGTATTTTGCCCCATAGTGGCCCCTGCGCACACTATTATATGTCCCATTGTGGACCACCCATGAACAATTATTATACTCTAGGGTCTTTTCAGACCCCAGAGTATAATGATCGGAGACCCAGGGGAGGATAGAAACATAAAAAAACAGTGTTGCTTACCTGTTCCTCGCTTCGGTCCACTCCCTGCTACTTCGGCCTCCTTCAATGTTGGATCAGGCTGGCGTCACGTGATGCGGGCCAGCGTCGCAACGCAAAATGACGTCCGCTGACGTCTGGGACGTCACCAAACAGGCCCGAAGCCTGGAGAAGCATAGGAGAGGTAAGTACAGTGTCGGACTGGGATGTCTAGGGCCCACCAGTGGAATTGTTTCTAGGGGACCACCATCAGGACCCCTGCAGAGCAGCGGTACTGAGACAGGGCGGCTAAAGGTAATAACATGCCGGGAGCCATGCTGCTCACCCACTATACCATGTGCACCACTGCACTACCTAAACCTACTGCTACACCTTGTATGGCAAGTAAGCAGCGTGGCTCCAAGAATTGTTACCTTTACCTGTAGCCGCATTGTCCTGGAAAAGCTGATCTGCAGAGGTCCTGGCTGTTGTATCATCGCAGATGTAATATTGATGGCCTATCCTAAGGACAGGCCATCAATATTAGAAAGATGGATAAATCCTTTAAAGAGGTTGTCCAGGAATTGGAGCAACCCATGTAGCTGGCGGGGAGGTGTAAAATAAAAAATAAGTAAATTAAAAAGCATACTCACCTGTTCCCGGCGCTCCATTGTCCACTGCCAGTGTCCATTCAGTCTCGTGCCGGCGACTCCTTGCTGGGAGTCCTGCACCTCATGTGATCGCTAAGACCAATTAGGTACAGGATTTCCAGAAATGAGGCGCCACCATGAGACCGAACAGACACAGGCGGGGACATGGGGTGCTGGGGACAGGTGAGTATACTTTTTTTTTTTTAATTTTCTTATTTTTACACCTCCCTGGTGGCCGACACAGTGGTCGCTCCAGTTTATGGACAACCTCTTTTAAAGGGTTGTCTGGGCCAAATTTTTCTATGGTCACTTCACTGGTCCCCCCCACATAGTGGCCTGTTCACTGGTCCCCCATACTGTATGGGGAACAGTAATGGGGTCATTATATTGTGTGGGAGCAGTGATGGGGGCTAACATCCTGTGTGGGGAGGGACATTAAACTGTGTGATGCATATTAAAGGGGTTGTCCAGGGTTAATCTTTTTTATGGCCTATGCTCAGGATAGACCATAAATACCTGATCGGTAGAGGGCTGACACACGGCCCCATCAGCTGTTCGGTGCCACTTCCAGCGCCCGTTCTGTACACAACACAGGGCCGGAAACAGAAAGCTCCATCCGGTGTATAGCAGCCCGGCGCCTTCACTGCAGCTCAGCTCCTACTGACTTCAATAAGTGCTGAGATGCAGTGAAGGTGCCCGGCTAATATACAGTGGACAGAGCTTTCTGCTTCTGGCCCTGTATTGTGTACAGGACGGGCACCAGAAGTGGCTCCGTACAGCTGATCGGTCCGGGGTCAGCCCCGTACAGATCAGATATCTATGGCCTATCCTGAGGATAAACCATAACAAATTATGCCGGGACAACCCCTTTAATATACTTCCCCCAGGCCCCCCTAATGCGCCATACTTTAAAGAGGTTGTCCAGTATAATTTTTTTTCTTTTTTATAATTAGTCCGGGGGAGGTGAATCCCCCCTACCCCCCCCCCAAAAAAAAACCAAACATACTAAACATACTCACCTGTCTCCAGTGCTCCGGTGTCCTCCCAGCACGGTCCGGTCCTGCAGCTCCGCTGTCTTCTTTTTGCCGAAAGTCCTCACTGGCTGTGATGTCCCAGGTCCCTTCCCTTAGGCTGCTGATTGGCCTCAGGGGTCACGTGAAGTCACAGGTAGTCATGTGCAGGCAGCTGGAAGAAAACAACAGAACTGCAGGACCAAACCGCGCTGGGAGACACTGGGGACAGGAGAGAAAGTTTGAGGGTTTTTTTTTTTGTTTTGTTTCTTTCACCTGCCCCGGCGTAATTAAAAAAAAAATGAAGGAGCCACTGTATGGAGTATAAGCTCCACAGTGGCCCCCACCCAGTATTATAAGCTCCACAGTGGCCCCCACCCAGTATTATAAGCTCCACAGTGGCCCCCACCAAGTATTATAAGCTCCACAGTGGCCCCCACACAGTATTACAGTATATGCGCCCAATAGCCCCCCCTCCGCTTCGGTGCTATTATACTTTGCAGTCTCCTCAGACCCCAGAGTATAATAATCGGAGGCCCAGGGAAGTGATTAAAAATAACAACCATTCATACTCACCTTGACTTACCTTTCCTTGGCATCCTCGCTCCATCCTGCCGTCTTCAGGCCCTCTTCCGACGTCGCTGCCGAGGCCTGTGATTGGGTCTCAGCAGTCACATGGGGGCGCACTGACGTCATTACGCGGCCGCGCCCCATGTGACCGCTGGGGCCTAATCACAGTCCTCAGTCACATGACGGAGGAACGCTGGAGAAGACGCTGTGCCCAGGAGAGGTGAGAATATGTATTTATTGTTTTCAGTCACCTCCCCTGGGCTGCCATCTATGGGAAAGGGGCCTGCAATATGCCAGGGTCCCTTTCCAATGACAGTATGTATAGCGGTCAGGGAACCAGGCTTTCCCCGACCGCTATCCTAGTGGCCCGGGGCACGGCCATCTCCAGCTGGCCCCGGGTCCCATACCCCGCCGAGCCTGATCGTTAAGCCACTGGTCAGGGGCCCGATCGGGATGGTCAGGATCCCGATCGGGCCCTCATGACATGAGGACTAATAGTCGGGGCTCGGGGCCCACCGGTGGATTCACCGGTTCCCCAGTGGGCCAGTCCGACCCTGGGTAAGTACATTGTTTTTTATGTTCCCTCACCTCCCCTGGGCCTCCGATTATACTCCGGGGTCTGAAAAGACCCCGGAGTATAATGATAGCAGAGATTGTCGGGTTCGGCCCACGGCCTCACATACCGATCCCCGCTCCTACTCACAGCTGCCTCCGCAGAATCGAAGGCGCAGGTGGCTGTGAGCGGGACCCCGGGGAATGGTAAGTATATAGGGCCCGTTACCTACTGGGGTTACTCCAGCAGGTAATGGCCTATTAAAAAAAAAAAAGCATCGTAATGTCCCAGGCCCTGTGGCAGCTGCTACCGCTGCTACCCTGGTAGTTACGCCCCTGTTACACTCGTGTATCACTGCACAGTGTAAAGATAAGTTGTGTTTCTGAAAACCTTTGGCTACATTGGTGAGGTGGGCGTTAATTCTACAATGGAAAGGTTGAATAGTACGGCCTACATATTGGAGGTTACATGGGCACTCAAGGAGGTATATTACATAATCAGAGCAGCAGTTGAGATGTGATTTTATATAAAAAATTTCATTAGTTATGTTGGATTTAAAGGAGGTGGCTCCCTATATTGAAAAAAATCCAACAACTTTGGGAGTGTTCAAGTGTAACCACCCCAGGTGTCTATGCTGCCTAAATATCAGACACAGAGCCACCTTTAAATCCAACATAACTAATGAAATTTTTTCCCGGGCCCTGTGGCAGCCGCTGCCACTGCTACCCCGGTATTTATGCCCCTGACTCCTTCTCACACTTAGGGTGAAGCAGTCGGTCACTGACAGTACTGCCAAGTGCTATCATGGTCTCATACATGGGACGGGAGTTATTCTTCAGCATGGAACTCACCACGGACAGTATCCTTCTGTCACCCACCACCTGAACTGGGTCCCGGTTCTCCCCAGGACAGAGCTGGCCCTTCTAATCAGCTTGTTGAATCTATTCCTATCCCTGCTTGATATACTTCTCCCCAGCAAGCCACTCCAAAGAAGATGGCTGATGCCACTACAGACTTGAAAAAGGCCCTAAGAAGCGCCCCCCGGATTCCAAAGGCTCTCAGCCTCCTAAGCAGGTAGAACCTGCTGTGGCCCTTTCTGTACAGGACCTCCATGTGATCTGCCCAGTCCAACTTATTATTAAGGAGCACACCCAGGTACTTATACAGTGCTGGCCAAAAGTATTGGCACCCCTGCAATTCTGTCAGATAATACTCAATTTCTTCCAGAAAATGATTGCAATCACAAATGCTTTGGTAATAAGATCTTCATTTATTTTGCTTGCAATGAAAAAACACAAAAGAGAATGAAAAAAAAGTAAAATCATTGATCATTTTACACAAAACTCCAAAAATGGGCCGGACAAAAGTATAGGCACCCTCAGCCTAATACTTGGTAGCACAACCTTTAGACAAAATAACTGCGAACAACCGCTTCCGGTAACCATCAATGAGTTTCTTACAATGCTCTGCTGGAATTTCTCCAGGTCCCTGAGATGTGAAGGGTGCCTTCTCCAAACTGCCATTTTGAGATCTCTCCACAGGTGTTCTATGGGATTCAGGTCTGGACTCATTGCTGGCCACTTTAGAAGTCTCCAGTGCTTTCTCTCAAACCATTTTCTAGTGCTTTTTGAAGTGTGTTTTGGGCCATTGTCCTGCTGGAAGACCCATGACCTCTGAGGGAGACCCAGCTTTCTCACACTGGGCCCTACATTATGCTGCAGACTTCATAATGCCATGCACACGGTCAAGCAGTCCAGTGCCAGAGGCAGCAAAGCAACCCCAAAACATCAGGGAACCTCCGCCATGTTTGACTGTAGGGACCGTGTTCTTTTCTTTGAAGGCCTCTTTTTTTCCCTGTAAACTCTATGTTGATGCCTTTTCCCAAAAATCTCTACTTTCAATCATTTTCTGGAAGAAATTGAGTATTATCTGACAGAATTGCAGGGGTGCCAATACTTTTGGCCAGCACTGTAGGTGTTGACTATCTCATTAATATCCCCTGGATGTCCACTGCGCTTGCAAAAGTCCACCATCATCTCCTTGGTCTTCCCAGCATTAATCCTAAGGTGGTTCCGCTGGCACCAATCTAGTGCCTATCTCAGAAGGACCCATACATATAGTATCTCTCTCTCTCTTTCTCTGAAGGATCCATACATATAGTGCCTACCTCTGAAGGACATATGCATATAGTATTTCTCTCTCTCTGAAGGACCCATACATATATCATCTCTCTCTCTTTCTCTCCCCTCTCTCTCTCTCTTTCTCTCAAGGACCCATATATATAGTACCTCTCTCTGAAGGAACCAAAGTTATAGTATCTCTCTCTCTCTCTCTCTGAAGAACTCATACATATAGTATCTGTCTGTCTCTCTGAAGGACCTATACATATAGTATCTGTCTGTCTCTCTGAAGGACCTATACATATAACATTTCTCTCTTTCTCTGAAGTACCTATACATATAGTGCTTATCTCTGAAGGACTCATACATATAGTATCTCTCTCTCTCTCTCTCTGAAAGACCCATACATATAGCATTTCACTCTCTCTCTTTCTTAAGGACCCATATATATATTACCTCTCTATGAAGGAACCAAACTTATAGTATCTCTCTCTCTCTGAATCACTCATACATATAGTGCCTCTCTCTAAAGGACCCATACATATAATATCTCTCTTTCTTAAGGACCCTATATATATATATATATATATATATATATATATATATATATATATAGTGCCTCTCTCTGAAGGAACCAAACATATAGTATCTCTCTCTATGAAGAACCCATACATATAGTGCCTCTCTCTAAAGGATCCATACAAATAGTATCTCTCTCTCTCTCTCTCTCTCTGAAGGACCCATACATATAGTGCCTATCTCTGAAGGACACATGCATATATTATCTCTTTCTCTGAGGAACCCATACATATAGCATTTCTCTCTCTCTCTCTCTCTTTCTTAAGGACCCATATATAGTGCCTCTCTCTGAAGGAACCAAACTTATAGTATCTCTCTCTCCTGAATCACTCATACATATAGTGCCTCTCTCCAAAGGACCCATACATATAGTATCTTTCTGTCTCTCTGAAGGACCTATACATATAGTATCTGTCTGTCTCTCTGAAGGACCTATACATATAACATTTCTCTCTTTCTCTGAAGGACCTATACATATAGTGCTTATCTCTGAAGGACTCATACATATAGTATCTCTCTCTCTCTCTTTCTTAAGGACCCATATATATAGTACCTCTCTATGAAGGAACCAAACTTATAGTATCTCTATAGTTCTCTCTCTCTCTGAATCACTCATACATATAGTGCCTCTCTCTAAAGGACCCATACATATAATATCTCTCTTTCTTAAGGACCCTATATATATATATATATATATATATATATATATATATATATATATAGTGCCTCTCTCTGAAGGAACCAAACATATAGTATCTCTCTCTATGAAGAACCCATACATATAGTGCCTCTCTCTAAAGGATCCATACAAATAGTATCTCTCTCTCTCTCTCTCTCTCTCTCTCTGAAGGACCCATACATATAGTGCCTATCTCTGAAGGACACATGCATATATTATCTCTTTCTCTGAGGAACCCATACATATAGCATTTCTCTCTCTCTCTCTCTCTTTCTTAAGGACCCATATATAGTGCCTCTCTCTGAAGGAACCAAACTTATAGTATCTCTCTCTCCTGAATCACTCATACATATAGTGCCTCTCTCCAAAGGACCCATACATATAGTATCTTTCTGTCTCTCTGAAGGACCTATACATATAGTATCTGTCTGTCTCTCTGAAGGACCTATACATATAACATTTCTCTCTTTCTCTGAAGGACCTATACATATAGTGCTTATCTCTGAAGGACTCATACATATAGTATCTCTCTCTCTCTCTTTCTTAAGGACCCATATATATAGTACCTCTCTATGAAGGAACCAAACTTATAGTATCTCTATAGTTCTCTCTCTCTCTGAATCACTCATACATATAGTGCCTCTCTCTAAAGGACCCATACATATAATATCTCTCTTTCTTAAGGACCCTATATATATATATATATATATATATATATATATATATATATATAGTGCCTCTCTCTGAAGGAACCAAACATATAGTATCTCTCTCTATGAAGAACCCATACATATAGTGCCTCTCTCTAAAGGATCCATACAAATAGTATCTCTCTCTCTCTCTCTCTCTGAAGGACCCATACATATAGTGCCTATCTCTGAAGGACACATGCATATATTATCTCTTTCTCTGAGGAACCCATACATATAGCATTTCTCTCTCTCTCTCTTTCTTAAGGACCCATATATAGTGCCTCTCTCTGAAGGAACCAAACTTATAGTATCTCTCTCTCCTGAATCACTCATACATATAGTGCCTCTCTCCAAAGGACCCATACATATAGTATCTTTCTGTCTCTATGAAGGACCTATACATATAACATTTATCTCTCTCTCTCTCTCTCTGAAGGACCTGTATATATATATATATATATATATATATATATATATACTGTAGTATCTTGTGATCAACTTGTCAGTAGAAGAACCTTCTAGATAAGGCATTTGTTAAATGTGTGCAAGCCCTTTAAAGACAGTAATGCTTTATCCTTGCTTTACAATGAATAGGGAGCCCCAGGGATGATAGATTTAATTTACTTTTCATTGCGTGATGTTTTCTTCCTTTTGCCAGATTTTCAGGATTAAAAGTTCAACAATTCAGACAGAAGTGAGGGCCCTGCTTGCAAAAGATCGCAATCTATAGCAGTGTTTCACAACCTTTCCAAGCGAAGTACCCCCTAGTGAGAAAAAGTCCCAAATGAGTACCCCCAACATAGCAATATCTTATAAAGCACTTGCAGCAGTTATGTAACAGCCGCCACAGTACCCCATGTGTAATATAATGGCCTCCACAGTCTCCCATGTATAACATAAAGGCCCACAGGTCTAACATAATGGTCCCCACAGTACCTCCATGTATAAGATAATGGCCTTCACATCTAACATAATGGCCCCCACAGTGTACCCCCAGATGTAATATAATGACCCCCACAGTGCCCTCACGTGTAACCCAATGACCAAAAAGTTTCCCCACATGAAATATAATGGCCCCCACAGTGCCCCCACACAAAGTCATGTCGATACTACATGCTGCACTGTATGCAGATCCCACCTGCCCCACTGTTATATCCTTCTTTTCTCTGCTTCCGGAACTTCTGTGACATCAGCACTCGGCACAGGGGCAGAGAGGAAGTGGGGAGCAGTATGGTATATTATGAATGCATCCCCCCCCTCACTCCTGGGGCACCAGTAACTGCAGTAAGGTCCTCCATCAGTACATTAGTACTGCGCCTGCGTCTGTGCACTGGCTTTCATCCTGGGCAGGGGGGCTCTGCATACAGGGTCGGACTGGCCCGGTGAATCCACTATTAGTCCTCATGTCATGGGGGCCCAATCGGGATCCTGACCATCCCGATCGGGCCCCTGACCAGTGGCGTAATGATCGCGGTCGCAGGGGGTGCGACCGGGCTCGGCAGGGTATGGTGCCCGTGGCCAGCTGGAGATGGCCAGGGCCCCGGACCACTATGATAGCAGTCGGGGAAAGCCTGGTTCCTCGACCGCTATACATACTGTTATTGGAAAGGGACCCTGGCATATTGCAGGCCCCTTTCCAATAGATGGCAGGGCAGGGCCAGGGGAGGTGACTGAAAACAATAAATACATATTCTCACCTCTCCTGGGCACAGCGTTCTCTCCGGCGCTCTTCTGTCATGTGACTGAGGCCTGTGATTAGGCCCCAGCGGTCACATGGGGCGATGCCGCATAATGACGTCAGTGCGCCCCCACGTGACAATCACAGGCCTCAGGACAGGATGGAGCGAGGATGCCAAGGAAAGGTAAGTCAAGGTGAGTATGAGTGTTTGTTATTTTTAATCACTTCCCCTGGGCCTCCGATTATTATACTCTGGGGTCTGAGGAGACCTCAGAGTATAATAATAGCACCGAAGGGGGGCTGTTGGGTGCATATAATACTGTGTGAGGGCCACTGTGGAGTTTATAATACTGGGTGGGGGCCACTGTGTAGCTTATAATACTGGGTGGGGGCCACTGTGGAGCTTATACTCCATACAGTGGCTCCTTCAATTTTTTTTTTAATTACGCCGGGGCAGGTGAAAGAAACAAAATAAAAAAAAACCCTCAAACTTTCTCTCCTGTCCCCAGTGTCTCCCAGCGCGGTTTGGTCCTGCAGTTCTGTTGTTTTCTTCCAGCTGAAGTTCCCCCTGCACGTGACTACCTGTGACGTCACGTGACCCCTGAGGCCAATCAGCAGCCTAAGGGAAGAGACCTGGGACGTCACAGTCAGTGAGGAATTCCGGCAAAAAGGTGAGTATGTTTAGTATGTTTGTTTGTTTTTTTTGGGGGGGGGGGGGTAGGGGAATTCACCTCCCCCAGACTAATTATAAAAAAGAAAAAAATTATACTGGACAACCTCTTTAAAGTGTGGCGCATTAGGGGGTATATTAAAGGAGTTGTCCAGGCATAATTTGTTATGGTTTATCCTCAGGATAGGCCATAGATACCTGATCTTTAGGGGGCTGACCCCGGACTGATCAGCTGTTCGGAGCCACTATTGATGCCCGTACTGTACACAATACAGGGCCAGAAGCAGAAAGCTCTGTCCACTGTATAGGGGCCAGGCACCTTCAATGTATCTCAGCACTTATTGAAGTCAGTAGGAGCTGAGCTGCAGTGAAGGTGCCGGGCTGCTATACAGCAGATAGAGTTTTATGCTTCCGGCCCTGTGTTGTGTACAGAACGGGCTCCGGAAGTGGCTCTGAACAGCTGACAGGGCCATGTGTCAGCCCTCTACCGATCAGGTATTTATGGTCTATCCTGAGCATAGGACATAAAAAAGATTAACCCTGGACAACCCCTTTAATATGCCCCACACAGTTTAATGTCCCTCCCACAGGATGTTATCCCCCATCACTGCTCCCACACAATATAATGGCCCCATCACTGTTCCCCTACAGTATGGGGGACCAGTGAAGAGGCCACTATGTGGGGGGACCAGTGAAGTGACCATAGAAAAATTTGGCCCAGACAACCCCTTAAAAGAGGTTGTCCATAAACTGGAGCGACCACTGTGTCGGCCACCAGGGAGGTGTAAAAATAAGAAAATTAAAAAAAAAAAGCATACTCACCTGTCCCCAGCACCCCATGTCCCCGCCTGTGTCTATTTGGTCTCATGGCGGCGCCTCATTTCTGGAAATCCTGTACCTAATTGGTCTTAGCGGTCACATGAGGTGCAGAAATCCCAGCAAGGAGTCGCTGGCATGAGACTGAATGGACACTGGCAGCGGACAATGGAGCGCCGGGGATAGGTGAGTATGCTTTTTAATTTACTTATTTTTTACACCTCCTGCCAGCTACATGGGTTGCTCCAATTCCTGGACAACCTCTTTAAAGGATGTATCCATCTTTCTAATATTGATGGCCTGTCCTTAGGATAGGCCATCAATATTACATCTGCGATGATACAACAGCCAGGACCTCTGCAGATCAGCTTTTCCAGGACCATGCGCCTACAGGTAAAGGTAACAATTCTAGGAGCCACACTGTTCACTTGCCATACAAGGTGTAGCAGTAGGTTTAGGTAGTGCAGTGGTGCACATGGTATAGTGGGTGAGCAACATGGCTCCTGACATGTTATTAGCTTTAGCCGCCCTATCTAGGTACCGCTGATCTGCAGGGGTCCTGATGGTGGGCCCCTAGAAACAATTCCACTGGTGGACCCTAGACATCCCAGTCCGACACTGCCTGCATACAGTGCAGAATGTACAATAGACCAGTGCTTTTTAGGTGCAGCGTGTACTCCTGGGGAGTGCTACATGTACCCCATGGGGTATGCGAACCCGAGGTAGAGAAACACTGATCTATAGGAAGAGCAACCTCTCATAGACAATCAGAACTATTTCAGATTATGTCATTAGAATTTTAATAACTTTTGTTTAAAAAAAAAATCTTTCCATATTCTAGATTTTTAAAGGGGTATTCTCATCTCACCCTTTCATGACTGATATGAGAATACACATGGCTCCAGCCATTTGGGGTGGTCAGAATTACAAAAGCAGGTGAACGCAGCAGTTCTCTACTTTTTCCCTAACTCCCATAGATGCTACTGAAAAAGCTGTGCTCACTGGACCACATTGTTCCGTTGCTTAGATTAATTTCTAATGAATTGCTACAGCAAATTGTTACTGGGACATGACTTCACGGGACAGGGACCAAGAACAGTAGATCCTGTAAGTTCCCTGATATCATGTGTTGAATACCTGCCGTGCACCAGCACTACATCCCCAGGCCTCACCTCATTGGAACTAAGGCACACTCCGACTGAATCAGATGGAGAAGGCGTTATAAACACAACATCCTCGCCAACTCCACTGGGGACTGAGTTTATATACAGTCTGGACATCTTACCTGTGTAAGGAGCCCTTGAAGAACTCAAGAGTACACTGGAGGGAAAATAAGAGGAATGTAATATAGTGATAGGGTGAATTTTCCCGGGGCAAGTTGTGGGACCATCCTAATAAGAAAGGGAGATATATAAGGACTGAGTGGGCGAGTATAGACTGATGATTTGTAGATCCAAAAACCTGGATAACATTGAATGACTGATGAAGACTACATAGTGGACCCTGGTCGTATCTGATATTATCGATCATCCATCCCTGGTAAGATCAGACCATATTTTTTTTTACTATTGTCAATAAGTGGCATAGATTGTGGAGATTTATGCCTGGTGTGAATTAGCCGATGGCCCCTTGGAACTGCTTACATAGATGGATGTTGGGTTTGACTATTTTTTGATGGTATAGATATATGGGGAGGGGTTAATTAGAGATGGGCAAATGAATCATATTGCACTGGGATCGACCAGAATATTCCGGATTGTTTATTTTTTTTACAAATCCGAACAAATGAAGATTCGTCGTGGACAAAAATGGCCACAGTATTATACTCTGGAGTCTCTTCTAACCCCAGAGTATTCTACACTATGTTTTATAGATAGGTTCCTAGGAGCCCTAAGAGTATTCTACACTATGTTTTATAGATAGGTTCCTAGGCGCCATAAGAGTATTCTGCACTATGTATTATAGATAGGCTCCTAGGAGCCCTAAGAGTGTTCTGCACTATGTATTATAGATAGGCTCCTAGGAGCCCTAAGAGTATTCTACACTATGTTTTATAGATAGGTTCCTAGGAGCCCTAAGAGTGTTCTACACTATGTTTTATAGATAGGTTCCTAGGTGCTCTAAGAGTGTTCTACACTATGTTTTATAGATAGGTTCCTATGAGCCCTAAGTGTTATTTTTGTTCTATATTTTTACACTGTTGTTGGGAGTGGATTTTTGTCAATTTGCTCTCAGATTTTGGAGGATTTAGTCTATAACATAGCAACCCTTTAGGCAGAGTGAAGTCAGATAGGTGGGATGCAGCCATTTCTCCCCAGTTCTGTTGACTCTATTTTCCATAAGGAAAAACTTGCCAGTTTGCTGAACTGGGTAGAAGAATTGCCCTGGCCTGGTCCTGCACCCAAACCTGTAGGCCAGAAGCTGTCTTAGGCCTACAACCTACAATCTGCCGAGAAGCCAGCAGTGAGTATCAATTTATTACTCTCCTTTATGCTCTTGGTGCATGTGGCATGTTCCTTTGCATGGAACAAAAAAAAGAGCTAAGGAGCAAAGCGTTGAGTAATGAACTGATACTCACCGCTCCCCTCCCAGGAGTGTAGGGGCACTGTAGGGGCTTTATAACTATGTAGGGACACCCTGGGATGCATTAAAATGTGTGGGGCACTGAAGGGACACTCTCTGTAACAGGAGACATTATAGGGGTATCTAAAAGAGGTCATGGCTTTGTGTTAATTGGAGTGTAACCTAAGAACTTTCACAATGCGTTTCGCATTTCCCCATCATTCACATTAGTGCATCCCATCATCACTGCGCCTCCTTAGGCTAGGTTCACATCTTTGTTGGAGACTCCACTGCAGAATTTGCATCATCGTAGAGAAAAGTCCAGCATGGAGGACTTTTCTCTCCACCAGTTTCAATATAAAAACATCGGACACCCAGCAGACTCCATTATAGTCTATGGAGTCAGTGGGTAACTGCCAGGGAGGACCCGAACAACAGAGACCCATGTGCAGATTTGAACCTAGCCTTAGGGTATGCAGGATTTTTTGGTTGAAAACACGCAACCATTGTGACCAGTATGAGAATAACCCAGCCGCAATCTTGAGGTCTATCTCCTATCAACCATAATGCTACATTCAGTCATCCATTTCAAACGAGTCCTAGGGTACTGCCCTTCTATTAAACCTGCGGACACAGAGAAGTGCAGCCACATTCGCCTGTTTCTATAACTCCCAGATTTGTGGTCAGGACTCTCAGCCTTCTCAGCCATGGAATGAGATAGGAATCCCCCTTTAAGTAATTGACATTGATATCCTATAAAACCCTGGGGGAATTTATTAAAAATTATATTTTTTACACCAGTCCTAGTTAATTCCCTGAGAGGTACAAGGTGCACCAGAAATACTAAGGCTAGGTTCACACTAGCGCTTGGTCTCCATTGAGTGTTTCCGTACCCCATTTTGCAGTTTTCTTGTGGAAACTGGGCGGAACCCGGGGACACGATTATAGTCTATGGGGTCTGTGGGTTTCCGCAGGTAACCTCTTTTTAAGCAGATTAGGTTTCTGTTCTTTTCATCCCCAAGCGGGCCTAAAGAATGGAATACCGAACGCTAATGTGAACCTAGCGCAAGATGCACTGGCCTCTTAATAAGTCTAGTGGAGGTAGATGCACCTGAACTCAAATCTACGCCAGTTAGAAACTGACTT
This sequence comes from Leptodactylus fallax, assembly GCA_947044405.1. NCBI lineage: Eukaryota > Metazoa > Chordata > Amphibia > Anura > Leptodactylidae > Leptodactylus > Leptodactylus fallax. The sequence goes on from CAMRHE010000258.1 coordinate 1,078,264, forward strand.
AGATTTCTGGTATAACTCACACCAGTTTTCTGACGTAAGCTATAGTAAATGTAATGGACTGGGGCATCCTCGCCCCAAACTACTGATTGTCTAAAAAAGTAGCATGTGGGGGTGCAGAAGTTGATATTTGCCATGTTGCACCAAAAATACACCCTGCTGAGGCACATTTTGGCCACTTTGTAGGCACACCCCAGTTAGTAAATCTGGGTAACTTTTTGTGACTTTTTATGCCTTGTACAGGACAGAATAACTCTACCCCTACAAGTCTTCGACCACACCAGTTCTCTATAATTTAATATCCCTAATTTACCCATGTGTGCAGAACGTCCCATAGACCTGCAATAAGCAGACACTTGTAATACCTAAGTGATACTTCCCCAAATAACATTGAGGGTGATGAGTGTGTATATGTGTCATTTTTAGGGGAACTATTCTGGGACCCTGACACAAGTGTAATATGGGGGATCCAGTAAATACAGTGGTTGCTGCTTTCCTAGGCACAATGGAGCTTCCATACATGTAACTGGGGCTGGGACTTTTGTTCAGTCTCATCTAAGTGAGTGTTGTGGCTATTTTGCTGATGGTGGGGTTCTGGGGGGTTGGGTGGATCGAGGTAGAGATTTTTAGAAGTGTATTTTACATAACACTAGTTGCTATGCACACAGAGGTGTATGACCTATATCATAGAACTAAATATAACATATTCCAATCTTAATTACATAAATGCAAATGAGCAGAGGATGTATGTACTGATATCTATTGTACTCTCAATGCAAACTCCCATCATGTGTACTACATGTGAATAACTCCATAATGGGCTGACCTCATTTATGGCTCATATACTGTATTAGCTAGTAATATGTTTTACCTAATCCAGCTCTGCTGATATCCAAGATAAGGATAGAAGACAACAGTGAGGTGTGAAGATTTGTGGATTACAATGAAATTATTAACACCTATGTCTTTGTATTATGAGATTTTATTCTTATATGAAACAAAGTGGTGTGTGTCTATACAACAATTAGTCCTTGTAACACCCATACAATTGTCTCAGTCCTTGGGATTTTACTACTGCAGTGTCAGCCCTGGTGATTCCCATACATCAGTGTCATGCCTTGTTGTGACCATACATCAGTGTCAGCCCCTTTCGTGCCTTTATAGCAGTGTTGTTGTCATTGTAGTTATACTGTACATCAGTGTCATACCCTATTATGTCCATACATTAGTGTCAGCCATTGTAGTTCCTATACATCAGTGTAATACCTTGCCATGACCATACATCAATGTCAGACCTTGTAGTTCTTATACTGTACATCAGTGTAATACATTGTTATGACCATACATCAGTGTCAGACCTTGTAGTTCTTATACATCAGTGTCATACCTTGTTATGTCCATATGCGGTGACCAGATGGAAGGCAACGCTGCAGTTGGGATTGCGGGGTGCAAACAGCGCAGACTTGTCACGGTCTCTGGGCACGAGGGCGCAGCGCTGGTGCTGTCCCACGTTACCACCACTGGTACCGGTGATGAGGGGGCTGCACAAATGTTGGTGGTGATTGTTCCCCCCGGGGCGCTTCCCCTATACTGTGCCGACTGGTGGTGTTTGGGGCGCCCTGATGTTGTCGGTGCAGAGTCAGACACAGAAACGGTTGTAAAGTTGAACTTTTACTTCCATGGGTGTGGAGGCACAAATGCTTAAACAGTTTCTTCAATACAAAACAACGGGGTACGCCTGGTGACACAGCAAAGTCCTGGGGTGCAGGGTAGACTTGATGAAAGGTGTTCCTAGCCCCTTATACTTCAGTGTTACAGCCCTGAGGTGCGTCTGGGCTCCTATTTGGCTCATAGGAGGATGCCCACCATGATACTAGCACATAATATTCCCCACTCACGTTATGTGGTCCTGATAGCTCAGAGTTTCGGGGTGCAATAGTCAGGGTGGCAGGATATTCCACAGGTCTGGCCTTGGCCCCTGGATCCTGTGATACTGGCTATGGAGCACGTGTTCCAGAATGTTCTCTCCACAGTCTCATGCTGACAAGATGATGATGCTTGACTTCCTTCAGGGCGATGGCTAGGCAGACAGGGGACAGGATCTTCTGAATATCTGGAGTATGTCAGCTCTCCAACCTTCCTGGGCCTGTCTAGGACTTGAGATTCCTGCACTAAACTCACTGCTTTCTTCACAGGACATCACACTTATCTCCTCACCTCCTCCTCCTAACACTCCACACTTCTAACTCCTCACACGCAGGACCTTCCTGCAGGGGTGTTACCATGGGGACCCAGTGATCAGCTGACTCCTCCCCTTTTCCCAGGCGATGTCCTCCCATTGGACATTTGGTTACTATTCAATCCTATGGGAGGTGTAATGCATGTGTGAAGCTCACTAGGTGGCGCTGTGTTGTGTGAGACTCAGGACCCCCTGCTATGTCACACAGGCTATGAAGCAACAGGAAATAATACAATGCACAGAGATCACCCTCAGCCCAGCCATAGCCAGCTCTGGGATGCCACATACTCCCCCTCTTTCACTGAGCCGACCTCGGCGACGGGCTGGGGTGAAGGTGAGAAATGTAACATAACGTTAATAAATACGAATAAAGTGCAAATGGGTCCAGAGGCTCTCTGGCACAAATTTTGTGAGTGTCCATTATCATGAGAGTCTCTCTGAGAAACAATAAACAGTCCTTTCTGTAAGGAACAGTAGGCACTCTAGCACGAATGTCCATACCGCAATGGGGTAACAGAACTTCCTTGGCTCGGTGAGCCAGGCACTATGGCTTGGATTGTTGCATATAAATGTAAATACTATATTACATGGCAAGATATTATATATATACTGTATATACACACAGGAAAAACATTAATGTAATCAGAGCAGGAATAACATATATACAGAAGCAGAGACAGTTAACCTCTTTTACCCAAGGACAGCCATGGCATCACTATAGCGTGTTGGAGGTATGCCTTTTGTGGTACGCTCAGAACGCCTAAGTGGAACAAGATTTGAATCAGGAACAGAGTCACTGAAATCAATTAAATCATCTGTCGAAGGGTTCTCTTGCACTAGAGCAATTGGTGGATAGCAGCTAAATGGTAGTACTTTAGGCGCCCACATAAGCTCAGTTAACGTTGGGGGTCTCTCTTTCGCTTCAGAAGGTGACAAGATCTCTGTACTCGTTGTCTCAGCTGGGGGCACCTCTGTGGGTAGTCCTTCTTTAAGGCACAGCTTCAGACGGTTTCGGTGTACTACTTGGGGCTGTCTCCCAGGTTTAGAGATCTCATACACGTCGGATTCAGGATATGGTATGGAGATGACACTGTATGGTTCTTTCTCCCAGAATGGATCCAATTTCCCATTCCGATGGTTATTCCTTAACCATACACGGTCGCCAACTTTCAGGGGCGCTGCATGGGCGTGACGGTTGTAATCCTCCTGTTGTCTCCTACGAACCTCATCCATGCGCGTTTCAACTATCTCTTTAGCTTCCTCCATACGTCGGCGGTGTTCAACAACCCAGTCTGTTATGGGTAGTGGATTGATGATGTCAGGGACCTTCACACCAAGGGTTAAGTCTGAAGGAAGTTGACCTTGTCTTCCAAACATTAGATAAAATGGTGCGTATCCCGTAGATGTTTGGGGTGTGTTGTTGTAAATATAGGCCAAGTCCTTGATACGCTCAGGCCACTCAACACCAGGTGTAACTGCGGCTGTTCTTAGCATGCCGATGATCACTTGATTTGCCTTCTCGCACATACCATTCCCTTGAGGGTGATACGCTGTGGTTCGCAACTTCTTGCAGTCTTGGAACTGACACAGCTCACGGAACAATTGGGATTCAAACGCCGATCCACGGTCGGTGAGGATATGCTCAGGACAACCGTAATGGCGGACAAACTCTGCGTAGAAGGTCTCAGCCGTAGTTCTTGCTGTAAGATCTCTGACAGGCATGATGACAAGGAACTTGGAGTAATGATCCACCATTGTCAGAGCGTAGCTGTAGCCGGAACGTGTGGGACCCAACTTCACATGGTCCAGAGCAACAATTTCACACGGCTTTTGAGTCTTAATTGGATGTAGAGGGGCCTTCTGATCTCTTCGACCTTCCTTGGTGATACTACAGGCGGGACACTCTCGGCACCAACTCTCAATGTCACTCCTCATCCCAACCCAATAGAAGCGACGACGGATGGTAGCTTCGGTCTTTTGTACCCCGAAGTGACCGGATCTGTCATGATACGCCTCAAGTATCATCTGTGCGTCTCTTCTTGGTACGAGATCTGATGAAGCCTTTCACCTGTGACAGGATCAAGAGTGTTTCTAAGTAGAAGGCCTCGTTGGACAAACAGGCGCTTCCTCTGTCGCCAAAGGCGTTTTAATTCCACTTCATGAAGACCTCTCTTTACACGGGTTGGTATTCTTCCTGTAAGCAGGAAATCTGACAATTCTCCTAAAACTCTGCTCTCTTCTTGGAACGTTTTCCACAGAGATGGCTCCTGGAGGGATTCGGCAGCTGTTTTCGCCAGAGATTCTCCTTCTACAGGGACACCAATAGCAACCTGTTGGGCAAACTTGTTGTAGAATGGTGGCATCTCCACCTCTTCCCAAATGTCTTCTTGGGGTGGTTCTTTTCCCACAGGCAACCTTGAGAGTGCATCAGCGTTAGCGTTGGACTTGCCACTGCGATACTTGACAGAGAACTTGTAATTCGCGAGTCTTGAGGCCCACCGTTGTTCAAGGGCTCCCAGTCGAGAGGTGTCCAGATGCGCCAAAGGATTGTTATCTGTGTACACGGTAAAGGGTGTGGCAGCCAGGTAGTCTTTAAACTTCTCTGTCACGGCCCAGACAAGCGCCAGAAGTTCGAGTTTGAAAGAACTATAGTTCTGGTCGTTCTTCTCCGCGCCTCTCAGACTCCTGCTGGCGTAGGCGATGACTCGCTCTTTCTTGTCCTGAACCTGGGACAACACTGCACCCAAACCTTGGTGACTTGCATCTGTGTACAAGCGGAATGGCTGACTGTAGTCGGGATAGGCTAGAATTGGTGGTTGCGTCAGAAGTGCTTTAAGCGCTTGAAAGGCTTCCTCTTGACGCGCTGTCCAGTCTACCGGAAGCTTTCGGTTGTAGTTTTCTCTGGGACAACCGCGCAACAACTCGTTCAGAGGCTCGGCTACTTGGGCGAAGTGTGGTATGAAACGCCGGTAGTAACCTGCGAATCCAAGGAAGCTTCGGACTTCTTTGACGGTAGTTGGTCTTCGCCAGTTCTGGACTGCAGTGATCTTTTCAGGATCAGGTTGGACGCCTTGTGCGCTCACGACATGCCCAAGGTAGTGAACTTGGGGTTTCAACAGGTAGCACTTGGAGGGCTTCAACTTTAGGCCGTGCTGTATAAGTACCTTGAATACCTCGGACAGGTGACGAAGGTGTTCTTGGTATGTCCGGGAGAATACAATAACATCGTCCAGGTACAGTAGCACACTCTGGAAATTCTCATGGCCGAGGCACCTCTCCATAAGCCTTTGGAATGTGGCTGGGGCATTACATAGCCCAAATGGCATACTATTGAATTCAAAGAGTCCCATCGGGGTCGTAAACGCAGTCTTTTCACGATCTTCAGGCGCCATAGGGACTTGCCAGTATCCACTGGTTAAGTCCAGGGTCGAGAAACAGGTAGCTGATCCCAAAGCCGTTAGAGATTCCTCAATCCGCGGCAATGGGTATGCGTCTTTGTGCGTGACGTTGTTGAGTTTACGATAGTCCACACAAAATCGTAGGGTTCCGTCTTTCTTCTTGACAAGGACTAGCGGGGCTGCCCAGGGGCTATTACTCTCCCGGATGACATCAGCATCTCGCATCTCTTGGATCAACTTTTTCACCGGTTGGTACATCGCTGGTGGTATTGGATGGTGACGCTCCTTGATTGGATGGTGGTCGCCAGTCAGAATGCGATGTTGTATGGTCGTGGTCTTACCAAAGTCCAATGGGTGTTTGCTGAATGCCTGTTGGTAACGCTTGGCCACATTGCGAACCCCATTGATATGCTCTATAGGGGTATTGGCGTCTCCCACGTTCAATTCATCCCACCAGGACTTCGTGGCTCCATTCTGAATGTTCTCAGCAACGTGGGTGGAACGCTGTGTGGCGGTAGAATCACCAGAGAGAATGTCTTCTGGTGCTAACCGGTGTAGCAGGGCCACAGAGTGGAACTTGTGGAGGTTCACGGGAGCATCGCCCAAGTTGACTAAGCGGACAGGAACACGTCCATTGGAAACTGTGACAAGGCTGCGGGCAGCCATGACAAGTGGTTGGCCATCTACCTGTATGGGTTGTAGCAAGGCCTCGTAGTCCTGATTTTCTATGCCCCGACGGGCACGGCACCACACCATAGTTTCTGTTCCAGGCTGTAGGGTTACTGGACGGGTATCTTGGATCCGGACTCGACCAATTTCACCTTGTTTGTTGGCGAACTTGTGCTGGGCATTGAGTACACGAATGGCCCGCTGAATGGTCTGCTGGTCACTGGGAGAAGCTGTAAGGAGAGAGGCATGCAAGGCATCCAACACTTCTGCAAAGCAATGGCGTAAAACATTCATGCCTAATATTACAACTGCAAACCTATCATCCTCTACATCAGTGACAATTACACCCTGTCTAGGCAGTTTCAAGTCCCCAATCTGGATAGTGGGTTCCCAATAACCCTGCTGTGGTATGGGCTGTCCATTGCTGGCACACAGATTTATCCATGTGTCAGGTGTTCTATTCAACACACCTAAGTCCCAATGTTCAAGGAACACCTGCTTGCGCAGGTTTGTTACCTGAGATCCAGTGTCCACCAACGCTGTCAGAGGGACGCCCTTCACCCGGATTGTGATGTGTGGGCAGGCTGAGACGAAGCGTGACAATGGCACTGAAGATTCACCTGGGCCCTTCTTCTTTCCTCCCGAGGGGCGGCCCGCTGCCTCGGGGGTGGCCCGTTTAACTGAAAACACTGAGGCCTGGTGTGTCCATATCTATGGCAATAGGTACAGTATGGCCTCTCACTCTGTGGAGATTTCACTGAAGACAGACGTCTGGGTGGCGACTCAGGTGAGATGTTGAGACTTCGCAAAGGATCACTGGACGATGAAGACGGCTGGGTCAGACGATCTAGACGGACGGTGATCTGTTCCATGGCACGGGTCAGATGATCCACTCGGGCCAGAAGGTCATCTCTGGAGTCTGCTGGTGTAGTCTGCGCAGTTTGGGCAGCAGGTGAGGTACCCAGAGGTAGTGCCAGGACAACTGGAGCAATGCTTGTTGAGGGTCCAGGTGAGGGAGCACAGATGACTGGGCTCGGCTGGGGCTGCTCCTGTCCCAAGACCTGGATGGCAAGGGCCTTGAAGTCAGCAAATGTGATGCTGGGATGTTGTGCAGCAAGCATTCGCAACTGACTCTGGAGCAATGTGGTACCCGCCCCTTCTATGAAGCGGTCAAGCAAGATTTTATCAGAGTCCACATTTTCACGTGGATCCACTTGCACCACAGCTCTGAACGCCTCTTGGAGGGATAAAGCATAGTCCCGCAGGGTCTCACCAGGTAGTTGTCGTCTGGAAAAGAAGTACATCTTTACCTCGGAGACAGATCGCACGTCAAAGTTCACCTGGAGTTTGTCCAGAATTTGCCCAGGGGTTCTTTTGTCAGAGGCAGGCCAGGATTTGACCTCCCTAGCTGCAGCACCCTCAAGCTGGCCCAGCAGGATCTGTATCTGCTGTTCTGTATTCAGAGGATAGAACTGGAAGAGAGACAGCATCTTCTCACGAAAGTCCCTGAGGGTATGCGCCTCCCCTTTGTAGCGCGGCAGCCATGGTGCACCAGGGTAAAATGGCATGGAGAATGGTAGGCTGCTCGCCATGGGCACTGCTGGATCACTAGAAACAGATGGCACAATGTCACTTTGCTCAGTCATGTTGTTTGCAGGTATGACTGAAATTAGGTCGCCGTCTCTTTAAGAAACTCAATTGCTTGCTGGCAGGGAATGGAGACTACAACTTGGAATGCTGTCCCTTTAAGAATGCTGTAGCTATTAACAGAGTCACTGTGATGCAGGCTGACGGTGTGCTCCTCCTCTTTAATGGTGGCACTCCCCACGGACACGGAAAACACTCGCTGGGGCCGTGGGAGGACTGAAGACAAGGACAGGGAGGCACAGTACTCACTGACAGCAACTGCAGCGTGGACCAGAGATCAGCGGTGCACAGCAGGGACGGTGATGTGGCACCGGAGAGTCAGAAATGGCGCCGGCACGTTCGCCTTTCACTTTCTTGTATGGGTGCGCTGGAGCATTGCGCTCAGCATTCTGGGCTCTCCTAAGATGGCGGCAGATGGGTCTCCTGGCCTCATGGGCAGTGCTAAAAATCTCCCGCACTTTTGCAAGGTACAGTTAAGCCTTTGTGGGCGTTCTTACACAGCGATGTGGCGCAGCAAACAAGTCCTGGGCGTTTTAACTCTTCCAGGGCTGTAACACACTGAGAGGACAGTCTTTAGGGCTTACTTCAGGGGTATAGGGCTCCCCTCTTTGTGGCAAGCACTCTCAGGGAATAAACTTGATCTTAGCAAAGTCCACAATAAAGACCGATGCTCTGGAGACAATTTGGCGCACTTTTCGTGGCGACTTTCTCAAAATGGCACACACCCGTATCCTTTTCGTGACGCCAGTTTTTCTTGCGGTGACCAGATGGAAGGCAACGCTGCAGTTGGGATTGCGGGGTGCAAACAGCGCAGACTTGTCACGGTCTCTGGGCACGAGGGCGCAGCGCTGGTGCTGTCCCACGTTACCACCACTGGTACCGGTGATGAGGGGGCTGCACAAATGTTGGTGGTGATTGTTCCCCGGGGCGCTTCCCCTATACTGTGCCGACTGGTGGTGTTTGGGGCGCCCTGATGTTGTCGGTGCAGAGTCAGACACAGAAACGGTTGTAAAGTTGAACTTTTACTTCCATGGGTGTGGAGGCACAAATGCTTAAACAGTTTCTTCAATACAAAACAACGGGGTACGCCTGGTGACACAGCAAAGTCCTGGGGTGCAGGGTAGACTTGATGAAAGGTGTTCCTAGCCCCTTATACTTCAGTGTTACAGCCCTAAGGTGCGTCTGGGCTCCTATTTGGCTCATAGGAGGATGCCCACCATGATACTAGTACATAATATTCCCCACTCACGTTATGTGGTCCTGATAGCTCAGAGTTTCGGGGTGCAATAGTCAGGATGGCGGGATATTCCACAGGTCTGGCCTTGGCCCCTGGATCCTGTGATACTTGCTATGGAGCACGTGTTCCAGAATGTTCTCTCCACAGTCTCATGCTGACAAGATGATGATGCTTGACTTCCTTCAGGGCGATGGCTAGGCAGACAGGGGACAGGATCTTCTGAATAGCTGGAGTATGTCAGCTCTCCAACCTTCCTGGGCCTGTCTAGGACTTGAGATTCCTGCACTAAACTCACTGCTTTCTTCACAGGACATCACACTTATCTCCTCACCTCCTCCTCCTAACACTCCACACTTCTAACTCCTCACACGCAGGACCTTCCTGCAGGGGTGTTACCATGGGGACCCAGTGATCAGCTGACTCCTCCCCTTTTCCCAGGCGATGTCCTCCCATTGGACATTTGGTTACTATTCAATCCTATGGGAGGTGTAATGCATGTGTGAGGCTCACTAGGTGGCGCTGTGTTGTGTGAGACTCAGGACCCCCTGCTATGTCACACAGGCTATGAAGCAACAGGAAATAATACAATGCACAGAGATCACCCTCAGCCCAGCCATAGCCAGCTCTGGGATGCCACACATACATCAGTGTCAGTTCTTGTAGTTCCTATACATCAGTGTAATACATTGTTATGACCATACATCAGTGTCAGACCTTCTAGTTCTAATACATCAGTGTCATACCTTGTTATGTCCATACATCAGTGTCAGTTCTTGTAGTTCCTATACATCAGTGTAATACATTGTTATGTCCATACATCAGTCTCAGTTCTTGTAGTTCCTATACATCAGTGTAATACATTGTTATGACCATACATCAGTGTCAGACCTTGTAGTTCTTATACATCATTGTCATACCTTGTTATGACCATACTTCAGAGTCAGTTGTTGTAGTTCCCATAGATCAGTGTATTACCTTGTTGTGACCATACATCAGTGTCAGTTCTTGTAGTTCCTATACATCAGTGTAATACATTGTTATGACCATACATCAGTGTCAGACCTTGTAGTTCTTGCATATCAGTATCGCACCTTGTTATGTCCATACATCAGTCAGTTCTTGTAGTTCCTATACATCAGTGTAATACATTGTTATGACCATACATCAGTGTCAGACCTTGTAGTTCTTATACATCAGTGTCATACCTTGTTATGACCATACTTCAGTGCCAGTTGTTGTAGTTCCTATACATCAGTGTAATAACTTGTTGTGCTCATACATCAGTGTCAACCCTTCTAGTTACTATACAAGGGTGTGATACCTTGTTGTGTTCATACATCAACATCACCCCTTGTAGTGCCCTCATAGCAGTGTTAGTCCTTGTAGCTATCATATATCAATGTCACACCTTGTAGTGTCCATACAGTTTTGTCAGTTGTCTTAGCACTTACACATCAGTGACAATGCTCATACAGCATTGTCAGTCCTTTTGTTTCCCAAACTTCAGTGTCATATCTTGCAGTGTCCACACAGCTTTGTCATTCTTATAGTTCCTGTACAGCAACATCAGTTCTTGTACTACCCATATAGCAATGGCAGTTCTTGTCCTGCCCATACAGGAGTGTCAGTCCTTCCAATACCCATACAGCACTCATACTGCCCATATGGAATTATCAGTTCTTATGCTGTTCACACAGCAGTTTCAGCACTTTTAGTACCCATACAGTAGCATTAGTCCTTGTAGTGCTCAAACACTAGGGCCAGTCCTTCTAGTGTCCATACAGTAGGGCTACTCCTTGTAGTGCCTATACAGTGTCAGCAATTATACTGTCTGTACAGCAATATCAGCCTTTGTAGTTTTCTAACACCAGTTTCAAATCTCATAGTGTCCATACAGCTTTTTCATGGTTTACTTTATAGAGCTCATGAACAGGTCCTTCGCCTGGTCATGTGATGGGCAGACTGACCTGCTGGTTCACAAGCAGCCTGGGAGTTCATGGTTTCTCTGTAGTCTATGACAGCATAACATTGAGGCTCTCTCTCAGGTATGTTAATGGACAGGTCAGTATAAAGTGAACAAAGTTCCTGGTGAGTGTTTGCATTGTTCACTGTAGATTACTATGACCTGTACTACATTTCTAGAGTTTATTCTAATTCACTGGAGTGGGGCCTTAAATACAGCTAAAAAGTATTCTCAAAAAGCAGATTCTCCTACAGCATCTGTGCAACTACATGGGTTGGACAAAATAGTTAGAACACTTCTATATTAACACAGTCAGGTGTGGACGAAAGTCAAAGTTTGACACAAGGGAAAGGAGAGCACTTTGTAGCCAAAACACTAAACTATAGTCCCTGAAATTACTGCAGAGTTGAATGCAAGTTTAAGGACACCAATATTAGTGTGCACTATAGAAAGATAATATTCATGACAGTGCTGCAATAGCAAAAACAAAGTCAAGCTTTAATTTTTGACCACAGCTATTTCTGTCTGCTGCAGATGTTTTGCATACTGAGATGTGATCATGGAACCTGTAGACTCAACTCAGCAACTCAGGTCTCAGATCCTCTAGTAGGCACACAACAACCAGTTCCCTTTGGCCTGACATATCACCCCCCCCCTCAAAGCAAATACATTTTTAGAACAGCACAAATAATAAAGTTTATCAACAGCGATATAAGTAATTGGGAAATAATGGGTGATACCAGTGATGTCAGATGTGTCAACAACAACAAAACCAGACTATGTAAGAACAGGAGTGAACACGTTATTTTGTTCAACTCTTGTAGGTAGGCTAAAGTCAGGGTATATGTCCACCTCAATGTTCTATTAAACATCCAGAAGCCTGTATGTGATAATAATTAAGTGCTAAGGTGTGGACTAGATGAACAATTTATAATATGGAGGATCAGATTATAAAGAATATTTCTGGGTCACAGAGAAAGGTGTGAATGGCGACCTAAACAATACAACAGGGAGGAAGCCATCCTGTAAAAAAGGCCTCATTTGAAAACAATAGGAATTATCATTTATGTAAAGTCATCAACCTCAATAGTACAATAGCTGATTCAGTATTTAATGACCTATGTAGTGATGTGTCCTGATGTTACTTATGGCAGCTGGATTTTTAAAACGTCCATAGGTTCATTACAGCACAATAACAAAAATCCATAAAAGTCAAATATAGTTTATACAAAAAGCCTTCCTTTGTCATTATGTAGGGTATTTATCCCATCTCTCTAACCACCCACTTTTCTTCCTTCTACAGTGCCTTTCCGAAAGTATACGGCCCCCTTGAACTTTTCAACCTTTTGCCACATTTCAGGCTTCAAACATAAGGATATAAAATTTTAATTTTTTGGTGAAGAATCAACAAGTGGGACACAATTGTGAAGTGGAACGAAATTTATTGGTTATTTTAAACTTTTGTAAAAAATAAAACACTGAAAAGTGGGGCGTGCAAAATTATTCGGCCCCTTTACTTTCAGTGCAGCAAACTCACTCCAGAAGTTCAGTGAGGATCTCTGAATGATCCAATGTTGTCCTAAATGACTGATGATGATAAATATAATCCACCTGTGTGTAATCAAGTCTCCGTATAAATGCACCTGCTCTGTGATAGTCTCAGGGTTCTGTTTAAAGCGCAGAGAGCATCATGAAGACCAAGGAACACACCAGGCAGGTCCATGATACTGTTGTGGAGAAGTTTAAAGCCGGATTTGGATACAAAAAGATTTCCCAAACTTTAAACATCCCAAGGAGCACTGTGCAAACAATCATATTGAAATGGAAGGAGTATCAGACCACTGCAAATCTACCAAGACCCGGCCATTCCTCTAAACTTTCATCTCAAACAAGGAGAAGACTGATCAGAGATGCAGCCAAGAGGCCCATGATCACTCTGGATGAACTGCAGAGATCTACAGCTGAGGTGGGAGAGTCTGTCCATAGGACAACAATCAGTCATACACTGCACGAATCTGGCCTTTATGGAAGAATGGCAAGAAGAAAGCAGGGACAGGGAAGATGGTTAAAATTGATGGGAAGATGGATGGAGCCAAATACAGGACCATTCTGGAAGAAAACCTGTTGGAGTCTGCAAAAGACCTGAGACTGGGACGGAGATTTATCTTCCAACAAGACAATGATCCCAAACATAAAGCAAAATCTACAATGGAATGGTTCACAAATAAACGTATCCAGGTGTTAGAATGGCCAAGTCAAAGTCCAGACCTGAATCCAATCGAGAATCTGTGGAAAGAGCTGAAAACTGCTGTTCACAAACGCTCTCCATCCAACCTCACTGAGCTCCAGCTGTTTTCCAAGGAAGAATGGGCAAGAATTTCAGTCTCTCGATGTGCAAAACTGATAGAGACATACCCCAAGCGACTTGCAGCTGTAATCGCAGCAAAAGGTGGCGCTACAAAGTATTAACTTAAGGGGGCCGAATAATTTGGCACGCTCCACTTTTCAGTTTTTAATTTTTTACAAAAGTTTAAAATATCCAATAAATTTCTTTCCACTTTCACGATTGTGTCTCACTTGTTGTTGATTCTTCACCAAAAAATTAAAATTTTATATCCTGATGTTTGAAGCCTGAAATGTGGCAAAAGGTTGAAAAGTTCAAGGGGGCCGAATACTTTCGCAAGGCACTGTATATCCCCTTTCGTATGTCAGCTGCTTATCTACCATGTGCTGAGAGGGACCAGGAAGCAGATACTGGCAAAAGACCTAGCCAAGGTTAGAACAGGAGTGGTGTGGAGTCAATAAGTTGAGTAAGCCTTTATTTTTGTATGATTGTGAGCTGCTTTGTAATTTTTATTTGCCGGACAAATAATAGTCAGCGGCAATGACAGAACAGTGTGACTTCTGGCATGGGAGATGGTTTGAACTGATCAGTCAATAAATTACCATCTTTGGTGGCACTGAGTCCCTTAAAATTGGCAGCTTGCACCCTACCTTTCACACTCACATCCGTTTCTGCCCTGCTTGGCTAATCTGTAATCTTCACTTTTTCTGACTTTCCTCTGGCTAACTGACTCAGATCCAGACTTGTCCTTACTTACATTTCCAATTGGCTGGACCTGTGCAGATAGACCAACAACTCTAGGTGAGGAACCACAACTGGCTATAGGTAGTGAACCTACCCAAAACTGGTTAGCATCCCTGATAAAATATATTTGTTTGATGCTTTTGGGTTATGCAGGGGAGAATGAACATTGTAAAAGCGGTCTTATGGGCAGTTGAAATGATGGGCCTGTTCAGTTGGTCTGGATCACGAGAGGTTGGAAGCCTAGTTCATGAGCATGGAAAGAAACATTACACTGCCTGTATGGACACAAGTGAGGCCCACCGGTTCATGTGGAGTCCCGAGTGACTGAAGTTACTGGTTAATATATGCCTTATCCTGTGTGTGCTCATTACTTGTCTTGTCAACTGCCATCAAGAAAAGTAAAGTTTTGGTTTGGGTATAAAAGCATGGTTTTTCTTCTGACATGACTACACTATGGCACCAGTCTGTCATTCAATACAATCGGGCTTACATATGGTATTACATATGGTGTGAAAGCCAAACGACTAAATTCTACAGCATTAATAAAGAACATGTCAGCTATAAAAAAAAACCCAGTAAAGATCTGTATAGAATACGCAAAATATAATAAAATCTACCATTACAAAAAAAAATCACACGTGTTGCCCTTGAAAAAGAAGGCCCCCAAAGCTGTAACTCAGTTTACTCCATACAATAATTTAGTGTTGTAAATTTTGGCAATGTATAGGCTGCTTTTGCTACACTGTAGTCTGTTTGATACAAGAGTGTCGTGGAAGAACGCACTTCCAGATTGGAACAAGTCCATGATGAATACAATGATGGTTGCTCGATATGGAGAAGAAGTACAGCTTGAAAGTTGATGGTCAGTGGAGACTAAAGACAGATGATTTGGCTTTGACTTAGGACAGGCAAAAGACACTTTGTGCAATACAGATTGGTGATTGTGCCAGGAAGATCTTGCCTGTCAACTAGTGTTTACAATTTGGATGTTGGTTCCCAGATATACTATATCTTTGTTTAAGGTCCATGGGAATAATAGGCTGCAGCCATAGAGTGCCCTACAGGTAGACAAGGACCACCATTTACTTATGAGGATCACAGCAGATCATGTGCACAACCAGCCAGTCCTCAGGAACAGCTGTTGAAGGCTAATGGGAGAGAGCCACATTGGAGAGGTCAGGAGATGTCTCAGGAAGAGTCCATCTGGGCCTACTGTATATGGTCTGCTTTAGAGACAAAGCAGAACAATGCACATTTCTGCTAGTAGAGGGTTGGCCTTGTTGTTCTCCAATGTGACTAGGGGGTGCAGTGCCTGTCTCCCCCGCTGCTACTTTCATATGCAGGAGAAGGTAGCCATGGAGAGAAGGCAACCAAGTAAGCTTCAGCAGATGAAGAAGCCAAGTGGAAGATGCTCCCTGAACATGGCCCTTGGTGCCGTTCCATTGTTTGTGCTACATTTAGCCAGGAAGAAGTCTATATCAGGGCGTTGTCCAGTAGAAGAGAGTGATGCCGTGCCCAAATAATGATCTTAAGTTTTATTTACCTGTCACATGTTGTTTTATTTATGGTCTATTGTATGCTGATATTGTGTATTTTTCAGGTGGCTAGCTGACCCAGCCCAAGAGGATTTTGTTTGATGGGAGAGTGACAAAAGGGGTTACCTTAGCAAGTGAGTAATTCAGAAGGAGGCCAAGTGTAAGGAGCCCAGGTCTTAGTATGAGTGGGTATTTACTGTATGCCCAGGCTTGTCATTATGGCCTCCTGGACAATAGCCAGTATGCAGTGAATGATGGTCCTATGCAAGGGATCAAGGGTGTTGATAATTCATGCCGCAATCTGGTACTTGGTGGACTTTCTTCATACTGAGTTTGGTCTGGTCAGTAGAGTGTCCCATGGGAGCAGAGATCACGGATGCCACCTAGTGCAGTGGTCAAGCTTTCGGGTTAACTGTAGGTGTTGACTGAGGGTCACTCCACTGGTTCATGAGATCGCTTAGGTCTAGTGGTTACGTCTGAGAAACTGCCATCTTCCAAAGTGCAGGCTGTTGCGTTGGTCTCTTCTGAAAGTGAGTATGAGTTCTTTGTCCTAGTAAGTGCACCTCTACTTCATAGTCCTACTACTACACAGTAAACAGGGAGATGTCCCGTAGAGGACAGTTAACAAATGTATAAGGTTTGTCACTAAGAAATAACAAGACAAATAGGACCAGAGTTGCAGTGCCTGCCTAGAAGTCAATGAAACTTTTTGAATATTTTTAGCCTGCGTTTTGACTATTGTCTGGTTGTAATAGTGTTTTTGTAGTAAGCACTGATATTACACCTGACTTACACCACTAAGGTCTGTACAGACATTTTATCATAACTGGTCTTTCACATCATAATTCATTTACATACGTAAGGCGGTAATTTTTTCATCTGAATTGGCCAGAGGTATCATTTGTAATTCCACCCTTGGCTTCAATTACAGTAATTGAAATCTATATATAATAGTAATGAAGCCTATTAACATACCTAATTTGTAAATTAGTAGCTGGCTTAGCGTTATGTAACATCTTAATGATCAATGTATTTGTTAAACAGGTAGAATTTATGCAGGACGCAGAGACAATGGGTGGTGCTTAGGTATGACAACCAGAAGTGGTGCACACAAATAGCGCGTAGGACAGCACATATCTCTATGTGAGAAGGATCAATTTCCTCTGTGGTGAATCAAAGAACGTGATACACTTAGGTAACCAGTGGATGGCGTCACTGTGGTGCTGACTTCAGATAAATTTC
Source organism: Leptodactylus fallax (assembly GCA_947044405.1). Taxonomy (NCBI): domain Eukaryota; kingdom Metazoa; phylum Chordata; class Amphibia; order Anura; family Leptodactylidae; genus Leptodactylus; species Leptodactylus fallax. Next base: position 1,095,279 of record CAMRHE010000258.1, read on the forward strand.
ACACTTAGACTGGTGTATGCGGTGATCAATATGCTTTACTAAATCAAATCACACATAGATAATACATTTTGGGGCTCCTGGGCCCTTTTCTCAAAACAACAGTGAGGTCCATCATGGTGAATGGTGCTGTTATTGGTCATGGACCTAAGTAAAGTTTTGGTGCACTACAGCGCCATCCATCGCAACAGGCTACATCTGGCATTGCAGCTTGTTCTCATTTATTGAGGTATTCCAGTCAATTTTATTTGATGACCTATTTTCAAGATCAATAACACTTAGGACCCCTGCTGATCAGCTGTTTAAAGGGGCTAGTCATGCAAGTGCATGGCCCCGTCACTATTTACGCTGCATGACATTTATTTCATAGTTGCCATACAATGTAATTGCAGCCTTATTCCATTCACTGCTATGGAACGAGGCTGTAATTACATCACACAACCACTATGAAACAGACGGTATGTGATATAAACAATGAATTGGTCACGGTGCTCTCACTTTTTCCGTGGCCCTATCAAACAGATGATCAGCGCGGGTTCCGGGTCTTATTCTGAGAATAGATTTTCTATAAAAATGAACTGGAAAACTCAATACTTGATAGTGCTGAAATGAAATATCAGACACAATCCATGGACAAGCATGGTAGACCATCGAACCCTTGTCAACTCTTTAAATAGTCACAGCATCTTAGGTATATGAAATCTAACTTTTTACTATGTGTGATTGAAGAACTTTTACTACTAAAATCTCCATTCAAATTGTAGTTCTTTTATGTAAAGCTCCTTGTTATAGAGTATCTCATTATGGGAAAACTTGATAACAACCAATATGGCATCCATTGTTGGTCCCATAGAAGTTATCAAGATTTACAAACTTTGATGACAAACCAGCCTAATTCCATATTGCTACATAACCAATGGCATGTAATGGACCAGACTTCTGTTGTAAAGCTTCTTATATTGGTTTTCACCCAGGTTTTGCAAAAATAGATACAGTATATAGTAACAATGGCTGGGAACTTGATGGGTCAACAAGTAGGACTTGGTTAGACTCATGAATGGTAAGAAAACTCTTAAAGTCTAGACTCTCTGAAAGTCTGGTTTTCAGTAGTGAAGGTCTCATCATCTTGAGAAGAAGGGCAGGATGGGGTTAGATTAGTCGTATGATGGAAGTGCTGTTGACACTAAAGAGATAATACAACCATAGTAATGGTTCAGCTCACTGCTAAGGCTCTTTAATGCCGGGATTATTTTTCTTGTACTTTTACTTTTCCTATTTGTTGATACGGGACATGAACGTACTTGCAAAATAAACAACATGAATCAACCATATACAATGGGCGCTGTTTTTGTACAACTCACAGATGATTAACTACAGACTATACAATACTTTATAGTCAATACTTTATATACAATACTAAGCCAGCCAATTCACTTTGCTCTGTACTGATGAAGGACAACAATCCGGAAACAGCGCTGTATGCAGATACAGTCATATGAAAAAGTTTGGGCACCCCTATTAATCTTAATCATTTTTAGTTCTAAATATTTGGGTGTTTGCAACAGCCATTTCAATTTGATATATCTAATAACTGATGGACACAGTAATATTTCAGGATTGAAATGAGGTTTATTGTACTAACAGAAAATGTGCAATATGCATTAAACCAAAATTTGACCAGTGCAAAAGTATGGGCACCTCAACAGAAAAGTGACATTAATATTTAGTAGATCCTCCTTTTGCAAAAATAACAGCCTCTAGTCGCTTCCTGTAGCTTTTAATCAGTTCCTGGATCCTGGATGAAGGTATTTTTGACCATTCCTCTTTACAAAACAATTCCAGTTCAGTTAAGTTTGATGGTCGCCGAGCATGGACAGCCCGCTTCAAATTATCCCACAGATGTTCAATGATATTCAGGTCTGGGGACTGGGATGGCCATTCCAGAACATTGTAATTGTTCCTCTTCATGAATGCCTGAGTAGATTTGGAGCTGTGTTTTGGATCATTGTCTTGCTGAAACATCCATCCCCGGCGTAACTTCAAATTCGTCACTGATTCTTGTACATTATTCTCAAAAATCTGCTGATACTGAGTTGAATCCATGCGACCCTCAACTTTAACAAGATTCCCGGTGCCGGCATTGGCCACACAGCCCCAAAGCATGATGGAACCTCCACCAAATTTTACAGTGGGTAGCAAGTGTTTTTCTTGGAATGCTGTGTTTTTTTGACGCCATGCATAACGCCTTTTTGCATGACCAAACAACTCAATCTTTGTTTCATCAGTCCACAGGACCTTCTTCCAAAATGAAGCTGGCTTGTCCAAATGTGCTTTTGCATACCTCAGGCGACTCTGTTTGTGGCGTGCTTTCAGAAATGGCTTCTTTCGCATCACTCTCCCATACAGCTTCTCCTTGTGCAAAGTGTGCTGTATTGTTGACCGATGCACAGTGACACCATCTGCAGCAAGATGATGCTGCAGCTCTTTGGAGGTGGTCTGTGGATTGTCCTTGACTGTTCTCACCATTCTTCTTCTCTGCCTTTCTGATATTTTTCTTGGCCTGCCACTTCTGGGCTTAACAAGAACTGTCCCTGTGGTCTTCCATTTCCTTACTATGTTCCTCACAGTGGAAACTGACAGGTTAAATCTCTGAGACAACTTTTTGTATCCTTCCCCTGAACAACTATGTTGAACAATCTTTGTTTTCAGATCATTTGAGAGTTGTTTTGAGGAGCCCATGATGCCACTCTTCAGAGGAGATTCAAATAGGAGAACAACTTGCAATTGGCCACCTTAAATACCTTTTCTCATGATTGGATACACCTGGCTATGAAGTTCAAAGCTCAGTGAGGTTACTAAACCAATTTTGTGCTTCAGTAAGTCAGTAAAAAGTAGTTAGGAGTATTCAAATCAATAAAATGATAAGGGTACCCATACTTTTGCACCGGTCAAATTTTGGTTTAATGCATATTGCACATTTTCTGTTAGTACAATAAACCTCATTTCAATCCTGAAATATTACTGTGTCCATCAGTTATTAGATATATCAAATTGAAATGGCTGTTGCAAACACCCAAATATTTAGAACTAAAAATGATTAAGATTAATAGGGGTGCCCAAACTTTTTCATATGACTGTAAGTGAAATTGGCTTGGCTAAAATCCCTTTTGCTGTCTCAAGGCTCGGTGAGTCAAAAGCAAATTGAGGATCTGTTACATCCAACAGAGGGCGCATGAGCTCCCCAGCTCCTTTCCCATAATGCCTTTTGATATATACAATACTTTGTAACACAATGTATTAAGTTCTTCTGTTATTACAGGGCCATCTATTATAATATTTCGATTATCTGTTACTTTCACTGAGCCAAAATTGGACGTGGAGACAAACTCTTTGAAGGTGGTAGATCATAAGGTATAAGGGAAGGCTTACCTTCTTGTTAGTGGACTTGCTGGTGATCTTTTTTCCTTTGACAGAAAAGGTAACCCCAACATCCATATTCTCAAGAGATTCAGACAATTTTACATGCGGTTGCCTTGTCAATGTGTTTTGATGCTAGTTGTGAGGTGGTCCTCACCATGGTCGAACCATGTCAATGTGTCCAAAAATTACATTTTTACAATGACTTGTGCTACATTCATAATACAGTAGACCCTCTTTGGTATGGAAACATATACATGATATTAATCATGACATTGAAGCATGGAGTAGGTGTATATTAATCTAAGAATGTCCAAGAGCAAGGTACAAACCTTGAGATATGAGTAATTGCAATTGATACATGGATACTCAGTTTGTTTGATGGTAGAACAAGGTAATCTTGACTGATGCCCATGTTCTCATGGTAAGTGATAACATTACAATGAGTAACCTTGATTTATGCTCATCCATTGAGTAATCCTGGTTCATTTACATATGTTCTCTGAGAAGAACATAGTCAGAATCTTGCCTAGCTGGTCCCACAGATGATGGAGAGGGCATCACCTTGTACAGCTCCCATCTTGGCTTCAGATATCTCATACAACCAACCCAAGGTGTACGCTCCACCTGGTTATATACTTTTAACTGCATCTGTGCTAAAGTATTAGAATAATTGGGCTTAGATCTTACATCTAAATAAAAATGTATTTTAAATTTCTAACTTGACCAATAACTTTTATTGACCAACTATATCTGGAAAGGTTGCCCATTTGGCATGTTTGGCTGGTGTGCATCTGTATGCTCAACCATAAAAAATTAAAGGTAACTAAATTTACCAAAACATCTCACAAGCAAATATTTGCAACTGTATAGGTACACAACAAATGTTGTGTCCAAACACAGTGTGAACTTGGCCTAATGTACAGTACAGCGAAATGCTGTGATATTCCAGTAAATTAAAAGACAAGAGGAACCCATCAAAGGGGTTTGCTCAGAAAGTCAACTTATCTAAGGGATACGTTATAGATCAGTGGGGTCCAACCCTGATCAGAGCAATAGAGATGGATGCAATGGTAGCATGCCTGTGTGAGATGTGCTCCATTCTGACTGGGGTGTCCCTGCTTATGATCAGTGAGGTCCCAGTGGTTGAATCCAATATGCAAATGATCCATGATCCTGTAGCTAAGGGATAGGTTTTCTTTGTGGCGCAAACCTCGAAAAAGATGGCTCATGTTGGCTCATGGATTCGAAAAAATGGAAGACACCGCACCAGTGTGAGCAGAATTTTAGAGAATTTTTGAGCTTCTGTATGTCTGATTGATTGAACAGATATTGAATATATGCAATTGACTCCTAACCCCAACTCTCTTCACACTAGTGAAATGAATGGTATACAACATGGGATACTAAGGAAAGAACTAGGAGTTCTGGTTACAAGTACAAGCACCAGTACTCAAAGAAGCAGCTGTAATAATATTTTATAGTGTATAATCTTTTAGGCTTAATAATTGGAGCATGTTCTGCTAATCTACCACATCCTCATAGATGTAGACAGGAGATTAGCTGCTTGGTGTGCACCATGACAGGGGACATTCACTAACCTACCTGTCATCTGCTTATAGAGTTTTTTTTTTTTACAGTGAATGATTTGTTTTCCTTGTAGCTTATCAGATGATCTCTTTCCAGAATATCCAGTTTTTCAACAAACTCCTCACCATACGGTTTAATAAAGCTTCAGATAAATTCTGAAGAAATCAGTTGAGTTCTTTATGTTCATTTCCCCATCAACCTTTATTTTACTATTTTTGTTGTAATTTACTATAAAGATATTTCCCTAAAAGTATAATGTTGACAAGAATTCTTTGTAAAACAAATTATTCATAGAAAATTCCAGCACAATAGTATGAGGAAAGAATCAGGGCTGAGTTTGATGTGTCGAAACAATTGAGGGTTGATCCATTTGAAGGGAACCTGTCACCAGAACCAGCATATCAACCCAGCCCAGAAGATAGATAGTTTAGGGTCACCAGAACCAGCATATCAACCCAGCCCAGAAGATAGATAGTTTAGGGTCACCAGAACCAGCATATCAACCCAGCCCAGAAGATAGATAGTTTAGGGTCACCAGATCCCAGCATATCAACCCAGCCCAGAAGATAGTTTAGGGTCACCAGAACCAGCATATCAACCCAGTCCAGAAGATAGATAGTTTAGAGTCAACAGAACCAGCATATCAATACAGCTCAGAAGATAGATAGTTTAGAGTCAACAGAACCAGCATATCAGCCCAGCCCAGAAGACAGATAGTTTAGGGTCACCTGAATCAAAAGGTGTTTCCATTGCTCCAAAGAGTTAACAACCAACGCCTGTTTCAAAGAGGTCACTGGTATGGACATTACCTGTGATATTTCGGCATTGGAGACACTGATTCAAAAGGGGCAAACACTGTTGGAATCAGATGACCTTAACCTATTTATCTACAGGCTGGGTTGATATGCTGGGTTTTGTCGACAGATTCCCTTTAAGGTCTTCCTCACCACCAGAAGAGCTTTTGAATCCAAAGCTGATTTCACTAAAGTCCTTCATACAACTTAAATTTCACATTGACCTCTTTATGTCACCCAATATTGAGCACCAGCACGAGGAAGTGTTAAGAAACCCTGATTTCATTAGTATTGAAGCCTGAGTAATAATTTACCCCATTGTTTATATCTGCACAACTTTTTCATTTATATGACAACTTATGTGATATATGGTGTCAATTAATATAAGATCCGGGTTGAAGCCAAATCTCTGAGTGAATTGTCTGCTTGTGCTGTGGACTCCCCTAGTTTGGCAGGGACTTTATGTGCCCTCAGAAACACGTGAACTCTTATTTTATTAGCGCCTGGCTACATGGAAATACAAGAATGTATGTTTTATTTGGCTCTATCACATTATAACTATGAGCAACGTGAAGATCAGTGTCACATAAGAACATCATCATATAAACAGCAATGCCCTTTGAATTATTAGGAATTTTTTAACATTTTTTTTTTAAATACAATTTTCTTCCATTTTAATGTCCACTTGAGATGATTTTTCATGAGTCTTTTCACCATTTTTCATATCACAAGGCATTATGGGAAAGGAGCTGGGAGCTCATGCGCCCTCTGTTGGATGTAACAGATCCTCAATTTGCTTTTGACTCGCTGAGTCTTGAGACAGCAAAAGGGATTTTAGCCAAGCCAGTTTCACTTATCTGCATACAGCGCTGTTTCAGGATTTTTGTCCCTCATCAGTACAGAGCAAAGTGAACTGGCTGGCTTTGTGGGAGGCAATGAGTGGGTTGGGGACAAGAATCTCTCACATTGAGGAGAGCACCAGTGAAGGTGTGTAGAGCTTGAATTGCCTTTTGCCCTCTACTTAGCATCTACATATCACAAGGCATTATGGGAAAGGAGCTGGGAGCTCATGCGCCTTCTGTTGGATGTAACAGATCCTCAATTTGCTTTTGACTCGCCGAGTCTTGAGACAGCAAAAGGGATTTTAGCCAAGCCAGTTTCACTTATCTGCATACAGGCCAAAAGGCAATTCAAGCTCTACACACCTTCACTGGTGCTCTCCTCAATGTGAGAGATTCTTGTCCCTAACCCACTCATTGCCTCCCACAAAGCCAGCCAGTTCACTTTGCTCTGTACTGACGAGGGACAAAAATTCTGAAACAGCGCTGTATGCAGATAAGTGAAACTGGCTTGGCTAAAATCCCTTTTGCTGTCTCAAGACTCGGCGAGTCAAAAGCAAATTGAGGATCTGTTACATCCGACAGAGGGTGCATGAGCTCCCAGCTCCTTTCCCATAATGCCTTGTGATATGTAGATGCTAAGTAGAGAGCAAAAGGCAATTCAAGCTCTACATACCTTCACTGGTACTCTCCTCAATGTGAGAGATTCTTGTCCCTAATCCACTCATTGCCTCCCACAAAGCCAGCCAGTTCACTCTGCGCTGTACTGATGAGGGACAAAAATCCTGAAACAGCACTGTATGCAGATAAGTGAAACTGGCTTGGCTAAAATTCCTTTTTTGCTGTCTCAAGACTCGGCGAGTCAAAAGCAAATTGAGGATCTGTTACATCCGACAGAGGGCGCATGAGCTCCCAGCTCCTTTCCCATAATGCCTTGTGATATGTAGATGCTAAGTAGAGGACAAAAGGCAATTCAAGCTCTACACACCTTCACCATTTTTCATAGCATTCTGTATATTGAACCTTATGTTATGATCAACCATAGTGAACATAACCCAACTAATGAACTGCAACCAACTTGGTGGCAGATCAGAAAACTGCAAAGGCTACCAGACTAGAATAATCTTGTCATGTTTCCCAAAGCAACCTAAAACTGACGAACTATCACCACCTCCACCAACTCCATCTCTTCAATAGGTGCTGATTCTGGTGCAGTTGAAATCTTTGTCTAGCCCCGACCATTCCAGAGCAGTCAGTGCAGATAGTTTTAGTAAAATTATGTTCTCCACTATCAGCTGGATGGTCCAGGTCTTTCCATTCCAGCCCAAGAACACCCATTTGACAGCATAGAGCATCATTTTGCTAAAAATAATAGAAAAGAATGCTTGGAAATAATGGAGACTAGAGAAAAATCCAGAATCAGTGGAGCAGCACATATTGAAAGATGTGATGAGTTGGAGTTGGCAGAGGTGATATAAGTTCCTCTTTAACTTTGATCCCCGAGGTCCTATGAGTCTCTCAAATATCCTTAAGAATAACACACTAGGACTTTATAGACTTCTCTTCTTGGTGTGCAGGAACTCTTAAACATGGACTTATTGGCTCAAGTGAGGCTATAAATGTAATGATAAATTACACTTCCACATTATTTATACACTATACAGTGATACATAGATCAATGAATGGATCAATAATAATGTAGCTTAGGCACATTTCCTTAGACTTACCCAATCAATGGGACCAAAACTGGTTCTTCAAGTATACATTGGCTTAATAATTCCTTAGATTGATGTAATGTCATATAATCTTGTATCTCACCACTAATCCACTGTTTACATTTCTCATGGAAGATCAAATTTTGCAATCAGAGATATTAAGATTTGTGACAGATATGAGGTACGTGAATATTGGGCTTGGTTCCATATTTCAAGTCCATTTAGACAGCACTTTTGGTGTGGGTATATCAGCTGTCGGGGGGAACTTAATTGTTTAGAAATGGATTCAACGAAACTTCCAAAAATTTCAACTTTGACTGAATACGAAACTTTAGGGGTTCATCACCCATGAAATAGGAGTCTCCTCAGACCCCAGAGTATAATAAGTGGAGGTCCAGGGGAGGTAAGGGATAATAAGAAATAGTTATACTCAACTTGCCTCACCTCTCCTGAGCATCTTTGCAGCATCTTCTGGCCTCTTCTGGCCTCCAGCTGACATCACACATCCCGGGGTCATGTTGGATGCATCAACATCACAATGCTGGGTCTTAGCATAGTGAAGCCAGCTGGAGGACAGAAGAATTGTGAGGAGGATGCTAGGGACTGTTAGACGCTGAAAAGATATAAGTGTTTGTTAAATCCTCACTTCCCTTGGACCTATACTCTACAGTAATAGCATTTCTAGTTCTATTTGAACAAGTTTGATAGAAAACGAAACGGAAGGCCAAACCTTGCAAATATTTGTTGAAACAAATCCCATGAGGTTTGCCCATCAATACTGACACTCATCATCCACCTAATATGCATAATAGTTGAGTTTAGTTACTAAGATGGCTCAAAATGTTGACTTTTTCTGTTTCTATTGTCTCTAGAGTTGACCTGTCTTAAAAAAATTCTTTCCTCTCTTCATTTATGGGAAGAAAATTGGTCAGATCTGCTGTGAAGTTCCAACCATCTGCCATTGCTGGTTTGTAAAATGAAATCTGGTCAGAGATCCTAAACCACTGTCTACAGTGGCTGTATAAACAGCCACTGTAAATGTCATGGATTGCTCTATGATGGTTACTGTGTATTTTAATCCAGAAAAGGTGACCTTCACAGTGAGGCTTTTAATAATAAGTGGTTAAAGGGGTTTCCAAGGCTTATTCATTGATGCCAACCATTAGGATAAGTCATCAATCAAAGATCAATGGGGTCGGTCTGGGAGCCCCGCTGATCAGCTATGTGAAGAGACCACAGTGTTTAGTCAAATGCTGCGTCCTCTTCACTGAAAACCAAGCACAGCTCTGTACATTATATAGGGCTGTGCTTGGTTTTTCAGCTCAGACCCATTCACTTGAATGCTCATTTGATGAATTAACGTGACATCACATAGCTTGTGAATTACAAGTGGTGCTCACAGAGTGCCATTGCTGCTTCAAACAGCTGAAACACAGGAATACCCGGTGGTCGATCTCTGCTGATCTTCAATTGTCCAGCTAACCTAAAGATCAGCGTTCCAAAGCTCACAAGTGTGCCAATAGGGCAATGGCCAAGTGTACTTAACGCCAGGCAGGTCAGGGACTATGGTGCCGAGGACAAAAAAATCAGGCAGAGTCTGAATACAAACTAAAATCAAAGTAGACGGCATACATATACAGAGAATAACAAGCAGGTGTTTGGATCTGGTAACGGAGGTAATGAATCAGGAGCAGATTGGGACATACAGATAGCAGAGGCCAGATCTCAGACAGGAATCCAAGATAGAACATCAGGACAGATTGCAGATACCTATATGGCACAAAGCCCAAAGGCCAAGACAGGTAGCAGAGATGCAAACATGGCAGAAGACCTGAAAGACAATCCTTCATGGCAGAAGACCCAAAGGTCAAAACAGTTAGCAGAGATGTATACATGGCAGAAGGTCCAAAGGCCAAGACAGATAGCAGAGATCAATGGTGTAAATACCAGGGTAGCAGCGGTAGCGACTGCCACAGGGCCCCAGGATGTTAGGGGGCCCGGTGGGCCCCTGATGTTTTTTTTTTTTTTTTAATAGGCCGTTATCTGCTGGTGTAACACCAGCAGGTAACAGACCCTATTTACTTACCGATCCCCTCTCCTGCTCATGGACACCTGCGCTTCCCATTCTGCGAAGGCGAAGGCAGCTGTGAGCAGGAGCGGGGATCGGTAAGTAAGGCCACAGGCCGCGAACCCCACAAACACTGCTATCATTATACTGCTATCAATAAATCAGAAGACCCAGCGACCAAGACAGGTAGCACAGATGCCTTTATGGTGGAAAGCCTGGAGGCTAAGAATACAAAGCAGAAAGACATCTGTCCAAACAGGTAACAGATGGACATGCATCTACATAGGAATAGCAGAAGGACATATAACTCCATATAGAAATACATAGCAGAAGGACATATAAGTCCAAATAGGAATACATAGAAGAAGGTCATATACATCCTCACATAAAGACAAACTAGACAGTAGAACAACAGAGCTCAGGCCATACAGACAGAAGCCCTAACATGAAGATATGACATACAAGAATACAAAGTAGAGCATTGCTTAGACATACAGACAGAAGGATAGCTTGTGTCTAAACAGCAGGCCATTGAACACAGGAATACCAAAATAAAGTGAGGCACTGCTCAAGCAGGTTGGGGAAGAGAAGCAGAATCTTATATACACAGGCAAAGGTTGGCAGAAGGAAGCTGGAAGTTGATCACAGTGTAAAGAAACAGGAGCGCATGTGGAGGTAACCAGATATCTGCTGGGAAAGATAATGCAGAGCACTTGCATTAAACTTGGTACCCTTGCTCAGGTCCTGTGGCTTGAGGTCCAGACTGTCCACGGGCACTTTCATCAGAATCTGCTGTCCAAGCCTTTTGGAAGAATCCATACTCACCATGCAGATGCAAGCTCCTGTCTCCAAGGATTTCAATCTTTGGTCTGCACCCAAGCCTTTGCCTTGAACTGAATGGGCTTCTCCGGGCAGTTCTTCAAGTTGTTTCTCCTACATCGTTCTGTACTGTTAACCAATAATATCAGGACCTGTGCACCCTATAACCTCCCCCTAAACCTTATTAAAACCAGGCTATGGTAATTAAATGGGTTATCTGGTTTCTAATATTAGATCTGTGGAGGTCTAACACCTGAGACCCCTGCAGATCTGCTATACTGAGGGAGCACGGCTCTTGGTAATGTCTGCCTGACCATTGAGGTTCCCATTGAAGTCTGTCAATACAATTTTTTTCATAAATCCATAGTGCAAGTGAAGATAACAAACTTTGTATTATAATTTATTAAAGGGAAGTGCCTGTTTCTTAACTTATTTTCCTGAATCTGCCACTGATCAAATCTGTACTATAGAAGTCTATGGAGAGATGAGGGGAAGGAAGAGTAGAGCTCCTCAAAGCAGAGAGACATCTGCACTATGGAGAGAATGTTTTTCACCACACAGCTGGGTTATCAGGATTTACTTTCCAGCCTTCTCCTGGAAGAAATAACTAATTTGTAATGATGTAGATGGCCTCATATCTCTGGCTTAAATTTTTCTCCCCACCTACCCTCTCTATAGACTCATTGTAAACTAACACTTAATAAGTACAGCATGAATTCATTCAGATAAAAAGTAACAACAGGAGTAATACTCAAAGACACAAGCACGTTTCAAGTATGCTGTAAAGTTTGTTCCCTTCACCTCCACTATTGATTTCTCCTCTTCTTCCCCCCTCCACTCTCCATAGACTTATATTATATAGATTTTATCAGTGACAGAAGGAGACAGATAAGTGAAGAAATAGAGACATTTCTTATATTTTCACCTGCCCTATAGTTTTATGGAAAAAAAAGTTTACTTATGCTTTAATCTTATAAAATATAAAAATAACTTCAAACTAGGAGTTACAAGATCATATCTGGTCAGGTAGAATGGTAGGTACAGTACTACAATACTGGTGATCACACCATAGGGAGATAATCTCCCCAATCCTACTGGGGGTAAGTGGAAGGCAGCCGCAGGAGGATAAGGTAACAACAAATAATTGCAAAATCCAGGTAATGTTGGGGTAGTAGTTGCCTCTCCATTAGTAACCTGCAGGCTGGCACCTCCAGGGGTATAATGTCCAATCCCTGCCAGTACTGATCAAGATCCAATGGACCAGGAGAACTAGTCACTTGTTTTGATGCTGGGCAGTTAGGGAGAACCTTGGATATGCCTCTCTATTGCAATATAAGAAGCAAAGGTTTAAAGGGAATCTGTCAGGTCATTCTGGGACACTAAACCACCCAGAGGTCCTTATAGACCTGGGGTTTAGTGTCCCAAATCACCCTGTTTTAATGTAATCCACAGGCACATTAAAAATAAAAAACCTTTATACTTACCTAGAGAAGGGTCCAATATACGCTGTTCCGTGAGAACAGTCCGGCTTATTCATGAGCATCTTTGTTTGCACGCCTCCCGTGCTTGCGCTGTTCTTCAGTGAAGCCAAAGATGGACACCCCGGCTTCACTGCGCAATTGCTGGAAGTACGGGAAATGCGCACTGAAGCTTCATTGAAGAACTGCGCAGGTGCGGGGAGTACAGCGGCAGGGTGAGTATAAAGCTTTTTTTTATTTTTAATGCGGCCATGGATTGCGTTATAACAGGGTGATTTGGGACACTAAACCCCCAGTCCATATGGACTTGTGGGTGGTTTAATGTCCCAAATTGCCCTGACATTCCCTTTAAGAGCTGAACAAAGATGTAGGACCCTCTGTGGGAAGTCGAGAAACTGAATAATATTGACCCTCTGATAATCGTCGAAGTAGGCATCTTGGACTGCAGTCAGGAATTCACCTGCCATTTTGGTGCCCTCTCACTTTATTATTACTTGTCCTGAGCTGCAATTCCAAGCTGTCCAATGCCAAAGGTAAACCCAGTATGGTACGCTAGTGAAAACTGATGGTCATCCTGTTGGACCCCAAATTTCTGGCCAAGACCATGTTTAGGGAGGTAATCTTTTCCTGCAGGCTTGAGACCGGTTTGTGTAGGGAAACAACGCCAAACTTTCAGGAGGACGCCAATCATTGTGTTAAAACATCAAAGTCCCCTTTGAAAAAGAAGTAAAGGCATAAGTCTCTGAATTCTTCTCCACTCTAAGCAGTTAAGGGGGAACCACCAAATGGAGGCATGGCATATTCTGTGGAGAAGGGTTCCGCTTCAGGGGAAATAGGATGGGGTGAAGAAAGAATCCCAGGGTTCCCTCATTCTCAGAACCCCTAACAAAGAGGAGGAATCGCCCTGAAAATCCACAGCCTTAATATGGAGAAAACAGAGTTGGTCATCCTTGCCCCACCTCACGCAGCCCCCTACATGAACTATATCAAAACTGATGCCTCAACATTTACCCCATTCCCACAAACCCACTGCATTGGCATAACTTATGCCCTCATCATCTCCCACTTAGATTACTGCAACGTCCTTCTCCGCGGTCTTCTAGAAAATGCTCTCACTCCTGTCCATTCTACCCTAAACTCTACTGCTTGGTTAATCTACATCTTCGCTCATTCTAAGACTTAATGGAGTATTCCAATTTTTATATAATTCATTTTAATTGGGGAATTAGTGAGTCATACTCTTTACAAAATGTAATGGTTTAGGCTATGGCAGTGTCCACTATAATGCGCTCATGGATTACCTGGAAGAAACTTAACGTGGCATCAAAGAAATGTGTGTCAAGTGACCCTTGGCAATCTTATCAATAAGGTAAATGTCCATTATTGAGTCAGAACCTGGGCCCACTGGATGATCCTCTGTAGACCCCGAGGAGACCAATGAAGCTTGGTACTAAGACAAGATTGAACAATTTGGTGTCTATTACTATATCTCCCCTTGTAATGCTATTAAAACTGTGTGTCGTTCTTTAAGCCATTGTTATCAATTTAGGAATACAAACCAAAAAGAGAAGAATAACCCATTGATCTCTCCATGCTGGCGCCTCAGTGGTGAAAACCCAGGTTTAATCAGCTCGATTCAGGGAAATCCCAGAACCGAGAATGAGGAACTAATTCTGCTGAAGACGCAAACAAACAGCCTTACTTTCTGGAGGACGGCCATTACCTAGCCATTCCAAGTGCCTGAAGAAATACAATAAAAAGCTGGACTATTGTTACAAGTTGTGCAAACCAGGCTTACAAGCAGCCAAGGATTTTTTAAATAAAGTATTACATTTTTTATTGACAGCAATACTTCCCCACGCCAGCATCAAATATATCCATTATGTTGGTAGAATAAAGATTGTGCTGTACAAATATGTATATTGCTGGTTATAATAGAGACATAATAGAGGGAAGTACCCCACTTGGGACCCCCATCGTGGAAAACTGCTCATGAGCTCTTCCTCTGGTAGACCACCCATGTATTACCTGGCACTTATCCGATACCAGGTCTTTTCTTTATTGTAATATACTAAATATACTAAAAATAGATATACTGTGCAAATGTTTTAGGCAGGTGTGGACAAAATGCTACAAAGTAAGAATGCTTTCAGAAATAGAAGGGTTAATTAGTTTATTTCAGTCAATTAAAAAAAATAAGTAAATGAAGAAAAATAAATAAATCCCATCAATATTTGGAGTGACCTTTGCCCTTTGACTTCCATCGATTCTTGTGGACCGTTTTTGGCAGAACTGGGCAGGGAGGTTGTTCCCGCCATCTTGGAGAACTAAGCACAGATCTGTGGATATAGGCTTGTCCAATCCTTCTGTCTCTTCATGTCATCCCAGACAGACTGGATGATGATGAGATCAGGGCTATATCTGTGGGGGCCGGATCATCCCTTCCAGGACTCCTCCTCCAAAGGGCAAAGGTCACACCAAATATTGATGGGATTTACATTTTTTTTCATTCACTTCATTTTGGTCATTGACAAAAATAAACTATTAACCCTACTATTTCTGAAAACATTCTTACTTTGCAGCATTTCTTCCACTCCTGCCTGAAACCTTTGCACAGTCTGTATTTCACAAAGGACTACAGGTACACCTACTATGGAGGACTATCATGCACAATGCATTGCAGCCCTTAGAGCAGAATGACAATGTGATGCCCCCTATGTCTGTATTTGGGAGTCTGGCAATAAATATACTTGTCCTATTGTATTATAATGTAGTAATTGTTCTCCAAGACAATGCAAAGGTATAACCTAACTACACCTTAGTATCTGTGGTAAAGCTTACACTCCCAACATGTTTACTGGGTCAGCAATATATAGTAAGTGAGTCATGTAACAAACATCTAAAGAACTCTGACCAAGAGGAAGAGAACTACAACTCCCATCACTACTACTCCTAGCATTATTTTAAAAGCCCTTCATGAATAGGTGTACTTTGGGTGAACCTTGCTTGCGCATTAGGATATTACAGTGGTATTATCAGTAATACCACTTATACCCTTAATACCTATATCAGTTCCTTATTGTTGAGGATGATTCAGACAGTAGATGAGGTCATGAATTTCCCTGCAGCTGCTTTCCCCAGCGCTATCAGTACAGTGTTGGAGTTATGGATTCTGCAATGCTGGACTGGAAAAACTCCAGTAGGATTGACTTTTGCTTGAAAATATGGCCCTATTGTGCCTACGCCATACTTGCCAGCTCTCCTAAAATAAGGGGTGACCTCCCAGACTCCCAGAGACGCGGGCAAATCTCCCACATTTGGGGGGATATCTACTTTATACAGCACCAAGGCACATATGGGACATGCTAATTTCATTCCCAAAAGGGACGTAGTTGCCACATTTCTGCGCTTGTATCACAATAATTTGTATGGTCTTGTGGGGAGGGAGCATGGCCACCCTTAAGCCTTGGTTCCTCCTGGAATACTGCAACAAATTTTGGCGAGTATGGTCTATGCCCCATTACTATGTCAGCACTAGGGCACACCAGAAGATCCTGTGACAGTAAAACCTTACACTGGCATATCTATAAGGGTCTCAGTGGTTGCATTCAATGCCCAGAAGCCAGGTGTGGGGTGGTGGTGAAGGGGTCCTTCTTAGCATTATTGGCACCTAAAATATAATATAGTTCCCTTCCATCTTAGGTATATAGATAAGGATGTATCCACATACTTTCACATAGGGTGTGAAGACTTTTGAAACCTGTCACATCCAGTCCTGCAGAGGTGCCACAAGAATATATGAATTATTATAAGAAGTTTTCCCAGTCACTTGCTATAAATCTTCATGTTGGTTCCCTGCCAGTCTCCTCATGCTGAGCTGAATACATCTTGCACAAATGTGAAGGGCGGTGCACTGGACGTGATTACTTTTTTTAAGATATGCAAATTGGCTTTTGTAGTGAGCGGTTATGATCCGGTAACCTATATAAACACTGCCCCATGCCAGACAAGGTAGTCATAGTCCAGGGCAGAAGAGGAGCAGGTAAGCCTTTAGATAAGTTGTCACACTCACTAGGAAAACAAAAGACTTGTTCTTGAGAAATTTCAAAAATAATTCTTGCAAAATTTAATTTTACAAATTTATATATATTTTTAGAACTAAGGTAAAAGGGAAATGAATAATATTTAAAATAATCTAAAATTATAATAAATAATTAGCAAAATAGAAAATTACATACAGTTCTGTGTTAACATTTTTAGGCAGGTGTGGGCAAAAGGCAAGCAAAGTAAGAATGGTTTCAAAAGCAGATGTGATGAGAATTTATTTTGCCAAAATTAAGTAAATGAAGAAAAGAGAAATGTAAATCCCATCAATATTTGGTGTGACCTTTGCCCTTTGCCTTCCATCAGTTCTTCTCGGTACTTGCAGACAGTTTTTGGCAGGACTCGGCAGGGAGGTTGTTCCCGCCATCTTGGAGAGCTAAGCACAGATCTTCTGTGGATGTTGCTTGCTCCAATCCTTCTGTCTCTTCATGTCATCCCAGACAGACTGGATGATGATGAGATCAGGGCTATATCTGTGGGGGCCATATAATCACTTCCAAGACTCCTCTTCCTAAGGGCAAAGGTCACACCAAATATTGATGGGATTTACATTTTTTTCATTCACTTCATTTTGGTCATTGACAAAAATAAACTATTAACCCTACTATTTCTGAAAACATCCTTACTTTGCAGCATTTCTTCCACTCCTGCCTAAAACCTTTGCACAGTCTGCATTTCACAAAGGACTACAGGTACACCTAATATTGATGGGATTTACATTTCTCTTTTCTTCATTCACTTCATTTTGTTAATTGACAAACATTAACCCTTCTATTTCTGAAAACATTCTTACATTGTAGCATTTTTCACACCTACCTCAAACTTTAGTACACTACTGTATATTGGTGGAATTGTGTGAGACTGGGTGGACTATGAATAGTGTGCAGTCACCCTGTTAGCACACTTTAAGGAGATCATCTACACCAAACCAAATATCCTGTAGTTCATAATGTCACTAAAATGCAGATATGGCAGGGTTAACCTTAACACTTAATGTGTTAATA
This sequence comes from Leptodactylus fallax, assembly GCA_947044405.1. Classification (NCBI taxonomy): domain Eukaryota; kingdom Metazoa; phylum Chordata; class Amphibia; order Anura; family Leptodactylidae; genus Leptodactylus; species Leptodactylus fallax. The sequence continues at coordinate 1,113,104 of CAMRHE010000258.1, forward strand.
CGGTGCACACTACTGTATTTTTGTCTGTAGTTCAGATCACAATAATGGCCCCCAAACTAATAGAATGATAGATGCATATGGAACACACACCAATTGTGTCCATCCCCCTTCGTTCTAACGATAAAAGCAAGATGGAAGCCTTCTACCATCTTATTTGCTAAGTTTTCTAATGGAAAAAGTCCTTTGCAAAGTACTTTCTCTTTAGAAAACTTAACAAATAAAATGTAAGAAGACTTCCGTCTTGTTGTTACCATTTAGAATGAAGGGGGATGGACACCAATGGAGGATTTTCCATCTGCATCCATCATTCTATTAGTTTTTGTTCCATCTCCATCTGAATCTAAGCTGCCATGTTAGAAAAGTTGGTTTATAAATATGCTGTCTCCAATTTGTGGAGGATGAGGGAACAGAGAATATGTCTCAGTACTTGTGTCCCTAATCTGTTAATACTCTAGAAACAAGTCTGGCTGATGGTGCTGCATTGATAGGTCAATGGTGTATAGGGTCAGGAGCACATTGGCAAATATGGTATGGAAAATTCGTACCCTATGCTGCTCAAAATTCCTGCACTGAATATGGTCCAGAATCCAGGACTCTCTGTAACATAGGGATCCATAGTGCTAGGAGCCCCTGCCTCTCACAGGTCTACTGTCCTATATAATATATACAGTAAGGGACAGTGGATTGCGGGAAGGAATGGACTCCTAACATCATCGATCTCTATGCTGCAGGGAGTCCTGGTTTTCGGACCAAATTCACTCCAGGAAATTAGGGCTATATAAGGTCTAGATATTCCAGATTGTATTTGACCATGTGCTAGGTGCCTAAGAGAGCTAGCAATGCTGCTAAAATGTATGGGTTGGCCATGGTTAGTAGGTATAAGAGGTTTTGCAGGGCCATGGGGTCCATGAGTATTAAGCTATAGCCATGCACACAGGAAATGCCTGTAGATGCCTGCTCAGCCAGTCATTAGATGTCGTGGGTATCTTCAGGCATTTCCTTCTTATCGAGCAGGACTAAGAAGCAGAGAGCAGGATCTGAAGGCATCAAATCTGGATCAGCAGATAGGTCCATTCTAGTCCAAGTATATATTATCATATATGTATGCAACCACAATGGTGGCCATACTGGTTAACCATTTAAAGAGATTGGATCATGAACAACATTTCTCTTCTTTTCCCAGCATAGTTGAAAAAGTATAATCTCTAGATGTCTGATTGCTGGAAACATGGTTTCCTGAGTCCCCTTCATGAATAAAGCATTGGTGAGCACAAGTGACCACCACCCCATTCACTTGTATGGGAGAGACAAAGAAGAGCAGCACCCTATCAGTTAGAAGTGATTGTAGTGTTAGCCATCTCAGTTTTGCAAGTACAATAACCAGTAATCCTCCCAGAAAAGTCCTTTAAATCTCATGTACCATTTTAAAATGAAGAAGAAGCGATACTCATCTACTCCCAATACCTCTTTTTTGGCATCGGGTTCCCAGATCCATTCCATGCTGGCTTTGGTTGGGCCAGAAGTGAAGTAGATCAAGTGACCTCTGTGACTAAACATTGGCCTCAGTGGTAACATGTTGGGCACCAGTGACATATTAGCTGTTGCGTCACCAGTACCCAACATGTGACCTCTGAGGACAGTGATGGGCCACAGAGGTTACATGAGCTGCTTCACTTCCAGCCCAGTCATGAAATGGAACTGGGGCCTAGTGCCAGAATAAAGAACCAGGGTTATATGAAAATCGCTTTTTTATTTTAATTTAATCCACCGCCTGCTCCAACTAGGATTTCAACAGTGTTTTCACTAGGACATTACCATGGTATATCCTTATATACTAATAGGTATTCTGGCCATGGATCATGGATTAATGTGCCACCTAACCAGTTTGACTTTGGGCTACTCCTGGGGGTGTTGTCTAAGTGGTCCCCTGGTTTTCACCTTTTAACCCTTATACAGAATACCACCAGATCACTACCTCTAGAAGTTGGTCAGGCACAGTTCAGAGGGCTGAACAGGTTTAAATAGACATGAGCTGCAAGGCATTGTCTGGGCAGGGTTCACAGGTGTATTCGTTAAACCCTCAAGTTACTGAAAGCGGGGACGTGCCCGCCCTATGGGCTGAGTTAGGTGCATTGGCAGCTGGGGGATGGCTAGATGGAGAAACACAGGTTGTACTGGAAGAAACCAAGGTAACCAGGGGGCAATGCTTACTGGGAGTAGTAGTATGATGGCAATTATAGACCGCCATCGTTACACTAGGTCATCAATGCTTGAATGGTGCTGGAAAAACCTATAGGTTTACCCTGATACACTCACTGTGTTATACTAAGAGGAAGACTCGCAAATTCATCTCTGGGGACCCTCTTATTAAAAGTTTTAGGCAATACCCCATTTTACAGGAGCTATTTACAGTTCAGAAAATCCCCCTGTATTGGTCTCCACACAGTATAATGTAGTATATTGTCCACTTAACTAGACTACATGCAGTATATTGCCCACTTAACTGGCCCCCACACAGTGCAATGTCCCCTTTTATGGCCTCCACATGGTACATTGCCCCTTTTTATGATCCCTGGACAATATATAGCCCTCTTTTATAGCCCCCATACAATACCTTGCCCCCTTTTATGACTGCTAACCGTTGGATTATTCAAGCAGGTGATGCCAATATTGACTTACCTATGACTGCTCCTGTTCAGGGACGCCTCCATTTAAGCCTCCAGGGAGCACCCTGCACTATGTTCGGACACTGAATAATGTCAGGACGTGATGTACAGACATTATACAGTATCAGGACATAGTATGCAGCGCCTACTGGTGGATAATGGAGCAGGCCTGGACAGGAGTGGGGTGGGCGAGTAAAATAATAGACACTACCTCTTGGAATAATTTAATAGGTAGCAGACGATTTAAGAAAAAAAAACAAAGACCATAATGCATCCCAGCGCTATAGGACACAATTGATCTCCAGGACCCCATGCATTTGTGTGGGTTATATTATGGTCAAACCCACCCCTAGCCATACCTGCAATTTACATCTGTCGCTGAATAGAGTAGAATTCAATTCTGGCACAATGGACCTCCCAAGATGCACCAAAATTATTAAGAGTTTGGAGCCTTTTAATAATTCTGTTGCTTCTGCCACCAGTGGACACAATGTTAAGACAGGCACATGATGCCTCATTGGCTTGTGGTATGAATGGCTGTGCTGCGTATAGTGTCTCATCTGAAACAAAGTGGCAAGTTGTCTTCATACAAACGCCATGGCCCCTTCACTGTTGGGCATTCCAGAGGCCGGAGCCCCATGGTCAAACAAGGATCGGCCAACAATATTAATATGATAATTGCAGAAACTGGAGTAGATACAACTTGTCCTAGTGTAATGTCTTCACTATATGGGCCTTACTGGATGTGGATTAATAATAATAATATAATGATAATAGTTCTTTAATAGTCCCACAATGGGGAAATTCAGTGTGTTACAGCAGCAAAGATAAGCAGATACAAATACAAATACAACATGTACAGGAATGTTCCAAGGTGAGAGGCATTACATTAATAGCAGACAGACAGATAGGACGTAGCAGGGGGGGGGGGATTTAACAGGCAGAGAGATATTTCAGTTCTCTGTGTGTAATGATCTCCGCTTAGGTCGGTGTTGGTTGTACAGCCTAACCGCGGTGGGGAGGAAAGACTTCCGATAGCGCTCCTTCTCACACCTAGGGTGGAGCAGTCGGTCACTGACAGTACTGCTCAGCGCGATCACAGTCTCATGCATGGGATGGGACTTCTTCTTCTGCATGGAGCTCACCACGGACAGTATCCTTCTATCACCCACCACCTGCACTGGGTCCAGGGGGCTCCCCAGGACAGAGCTGGCCCTTCTAATCAGCTTGTCAAGTTTATTTCTGTCCCTGGTTGATATACTGCTCCCCCAGCAGGCCACTCCAAAGAAGATGGCTGATGCCACTACTGAGTTGAAGAAAGTTCCAAGAAGTGCCCCCGGATTCCAAAGGCTCTCAGTTTCCTAAGCAGGTAGAGCCTGCTGTGGCCCTTCCTGTACAGGGCCTCCATATGATCTGCCCAGTCCAGCTTATTATTAAGGAGCAAACCCAGGTACTTATAGGTGTTCACAATCTCGATGCCCGTCCCCAGGATGTCCACTGGTTTAGGAGGGCTTCTGCCTTTGCGGAAGTCCACCACCATCTCCTTGGTCTTCCCCGCGTTAATCTTCAGGTGGTTCCGGTGGCACCAGTCCACAAAATCCTGGTTCAGTTCTCTGTACTCCCTGTCATCATCGTCTGTGATGAGGCCTACTATTGCAGAGTCGTCAGAATACTTCTGTAGGTAGCAGCTGGATGAGTTGCACCTAAAATCTGCAGTGTACAGTGTGAAGAGGAAAGGGGCGAGAACCGTACCCTGAGGTGCCCCCCGTATTACAGATCACGGTACCTGACACACAGTCTTGGGCTCTCACGTATTGAGGTCGATTTGTGAGGTAGTCTAGGATCCAGTTGGAGAGGTGGTGGTCCACTCCAGCAAGGCCCAGCTTGTCCCTCAATAACCTGGGCTGTATGGTGTTAAAAGCACTGGAGAAGTCAAAGAACATTATTCTCACTGTGTTCCCTGGTTTCTCCAGGTGAGACAGAGCCCTGTGCAGAAGATGGATGATGGCATCATCTACCCCAATGCCCGGCCGATAAGCAAACTGGAGGGGGTCCATAGCGGGGCTCACTAGAGGGCGGAGATGTGTGAGAACCAATCTCTCCAAGATCTTCATCAGGTGGGATGTCAGTGCTACAGGTCTGTAGTCGTTGAGGTCCATAGGGTGGGGTTTCTTTGGAACTGGTACCACACAAGAAGATTTCCATAATTCAGGGACTATTTCCTGCCTCAGGCTCATATTATACATATATGTAATTATACCACACAGCTGGTCCCCGCAAGTCTTAATTAGCCTTGCACTCATGTCATCTGGCCCTGCGGCTTTCCTCACCTTGATCTTTTTCATCTCCTTCCTCACCTGGGCCCGTGTGAAGGTCAAACTGTGGTCAGATAAAGACGGATTTCTGGATTTACTGGTCTGTTGGGAAGTAGCCGCATGGGGTGAAGTCATTGTGGTGGGGGGAGCTGAAGGACAAGCTGGGGTGGGAGCAGCTGGTGTGTGATCAAATCTGTTGAAGAATAGGTTTAGTTCATTAAGCCAATTAACATCTGCCTCAATCTGGCAGACAGACTGTTTATGACCCGAAATTGACTTAAGCCCCTCCCAGACCCCCCTTATGTTTTTTCTTTCCATTTGCTTTTCCATTTTTTCTTTATAACTAGCTTTTCCCTGCCTGATTTGATGCCACAGCTCCTTTTGTACTTCCCTCAACCCCTCCTTATCTCTTGTCCTGAATGCCATCTTTTTCTCCTTAAGTAGTGTTTTTATATCAGAGTTAATCCATGGTTTGTTGTTGGAGAAGCACCTCACCACTTTTGTGGGTACTGTGTTGTCCATACAAAAATTAATATAGTCCGTTATGCAGTGTGTGAGTCCTTCTATATCTTCCCCATAAGAATCCTGCAGAACTTCCCATGCGGTTGTGTCAAAACAATCCCTCAGAGCCTCATCACTCTCCTCGGACCATATCCTTACTGTGCGGGTGACAGCTGGTTCTCTACATACAAGTGTCTTGTACACAGGTCGGAGATGTACTAGGTTGTGATCCGATCTCCCCAGGGGCGGTAGGGCTGCTGAGTTATATGCCTCCCTCACGTTGGAATTCAGTTGCAATGAGATAGGGGCACCAATATAAAGTCATGAGATGGTTAGGTGGCCAATGGAGTATGACAATGTCCTGTAATACTGTGCAAGACAAGTGGAAGACAGGTCTTTGGTTATGAAAAGTAAATGTTACATAATGTGGCAAGCAAGTAAATCTAGACTCATGTACGCATACACCTGTACGCTGACTCATGTGACTTCTTGGAAAGGAATGTTCTTAATCATGGATTGTGAGTTTATGCCAAGAAAAGGAGGAAACTGAGAACGATATTAATATATATAATGGATGACCCAGAAGCTCTCAGTACTGTGACAATGCCAAAACCTAATAAGCAAGTACCAGACAACTACACAAGTATAAACTGCAGACAAGGAACTAAATACTGTTAAAGCAACACACCAGACTAAATGGATATACTGGACGTAATGGGGTGAGGCCTTACACAGGGATAAACCCTTTCACACTGCAGAAATTTTTTGTTTCTTCAATTTCATCTTTACTCCCCTCCTACCAAAAGCCATAATTTTTTTTTATTTTTCTATTAACACAGCTGTATGAGGGCTTATTTTTTGCAGGACAAACTGTGCTTAAGAATGCTACCATTTATATTTCATATGATGTACTGGGAAGCTGAAAAAAATTCAGAATTGGTGGAATTAGAAAAAAACTGAATTTGAGCCATTTTTTTATGGGTGTTTATTTTTATGGTGTTCAGAGTGCAGCTAAAATGACATGTCAGCTATATTCTGAGAGTCAGTACAGTTCCAAAAATGCCACATTTATATTGTTTTTATTCTTTTAACCCCTTCCAAAACTGAGTATCCAAAACTTTGAAAAATAAAACTCTTTGAATCACCATATTCTGGCACCCATGTACTTTCTTGTTATATCATTTTGAGGTTTGTCTGATGTTTGATTGCTTTTTATTCAATTTTTTTGGAAGTTAAAATGGAAAAAAAATGTCAGTTCAGCCATTTTTTTTTTTTTCCTGCCACGATATTCATTGTATGGCATAAATATATTTATAGTTTGGGCATTTTTGGATGTGGTTATACCTAATGTGTCTGACTTTATTTTTATTTGGGATATAAAGAATGGGGGTGATTTAAAATTTTATATACTATACATGTGTGTGGATATATATATATATATATATATATTTTTTTATTCTTAGGGGACTTGAACCCTAGGGGGTCTGATCACCAGTACAATAATACTGCAAAATTTTTTTTATTTATTCTTAGCCCCTTTAGGGGACTTGAACCCTAGGGGGCCTGATCAACAGTATAATAATATTGCAATTTTATTTTTTTTTTTTTAGCCCCTTTAGGGGACTTAAACCCTAGGGGGTCTGATCACCAGTACAATAATACTGCAATGCAATTGTGTTTCAGTATATTTAAAAATCCACTCATATTACTGGCTGCCCACATGCTGCTGGTCCTCATCAGCCTTGATCACTTTTGACCAAGGCATCTGAAAGGTTAAGGATGATAATCAAAAAGGAGACTGATCATGGCCATTGCCTTTTTATAATACAGTGGAGTCCTGCTGCTATGGGGTCCACCTAGCTCCATATGTGCCACTATGGGTTAAAAGAATGAAAAGGAATATCTGTGTCATGCCCAGCCCATCAGGATCTGAACTAGATAAATCACGTGAAGCCCTTCTGTCTGGCGTCTTTCATGTCACTTTAAGTGTATCTGTCATTTTATTTAACTATTCAGGATAAGTTGCTATGTCTGTACATGTATCTGGCCATTTTATGACTTATATTCTATATTATTTAGCAGTTCTCCACTTTGCATGGTGTATCTGGAGTCTTCATTCCCTGTGAGCTGTGGTGGAGACTAGCTGCCATACACTGCACACAGTAAGTACAGGAGAATCTGCTCTATAACTGTCTCTCTCACTTAGTAACAGACCCAGGACCATGCAGAACACATATAGAGAAGTACTGACCTGTACTGATGTGAAGAAAATGCTTTGGATCTGATAGAAAGTTTCTATTCAGCTCCATCATCAGCCTAAGCTTTTCTTTTCTCCTCGAATGTCCTGCACTTCCTTACTCTTTCCACTCCCCTTTCTATAGACTTTTTACGAGTCATGTGACCTGCAGTCCATCTCGATACTTGATAGTTTGTTGAAATGACAGTATCTATTTAATGTATTCTTTATTTCTGGTCGCTTCTTACTAAATGCTTACTACAAGTATATCTAGAAGTCCTACTATCATTTTAGTACTTAAAGGGATTTTCCCTTGAGAATAGCCATATTTAAAATTGGAGACTAAGTTAAACATTTTTGTAAATATAAGTAATTAAACATTTGCAGAGTTTTAGAGACTTTCTCTAACCATCTTAGTGGTGAGATCTGTTGTCTTCATTGGCTGCCAATGGATATGACCATGAATTCAGGAATTTTCTATGGTCTGGGACTTGTCAGAAACCTCACCATGATGTCCTTATCGTGGACAGGTTGTCAGGAAGATGCACTACATGTATGAAAAGCTATACTAGTCACAATAAGATAATTATTGCTGATTATCTGACCAAAGAAAGTTCCTGCATTCATGGTCGTATCCATTGGCAACTGACCAAGACAAAAGATGTCACCGCTAAGATGGTTAGAGAAAATCTTTAATCACTTCCATACCGCCCATAGACTATATACGTCCAAGCAGAAAATATCAGCTGCACGAAATTGTGCATCTACTGAAACTGGGAGCCGGCTGTAACTTCAGCCGGAGCTCCCAGAGAGAAGGCAGGGAAGGTTTATTACCTTCCCTGCCTTCCCGATCGCTGTGTATACAACGCTGTATACAGCACTATGGGCGCAGCCATCTTGCGGCCACCCTCTGACCCGGTGGTCATGTGATCCGCCAGGTGCAGCATCTGCAAGAGCTGCAGGGTCCTACAGGACCCAGATCAGCTCTATAGTAACGGGCAGGAGGCTGTATTCCTCCTACAACTGGGGCTAAATGTACCGGCCCCAGTTACAGGAGAAATCAGCCTCCCCAACTAAAATAAATAGTGATCAGATGTCTCCAAATGTCTATTATGACCTTATGGGAACACAATGTAAAAAAAAATAAAAATAAATTAATAGAAAAGTAAAAAAAAAAAAAAAAAAAAAAGTAAATAAAATAATTAAAAAAATGAATAAAATAATACGCCAATAACACGCCTTTATTACAGGTTATAACCCCACCCCCCGACGACACCATAAAAAATAAAAATGACCGTAACGGAGAGGAAAAACTATTTTAAAAAGTTTTTTAGTAGCACTTTGTTTTATTAAATAATAAAAAAAATTAAAAGTGAAAAACGGACACGTTTTCTCTCCTCTTTTGTTTATATTTTCCCGGATATAAAAAAAATGAAAACACATGCAAAAATAAAAACAGCATAAAAATAAAGCCCTATGTGTCACCGAAAAAAGAGGCAGAAATTAGTTGAATAACGCAAATGATAAAAATGTTATAGCCCTCAAAACCGCACATACAAAAAAACCTGAAAATGTGTCTGGTCTGGAAGGGGGTAAAGCACCTAGTATGGAAGTGGTTAAAAATCTGAAAAATTTTAATGACTTATATTTGCTAAAATGTTTAACTTTTAATTGTCTACAAATTTAAGGCTAAGGCCCCATGTGGCGTACTGCAGCAAAAAAAAGTGGTACGAAAAAAAACGCAGTGGCAACGCATCTTGGTTCTTCCCGCAGCACTTTTGACAGAAAGTTTTCCTCTGTGGAATTTTTGCTTCAATTATACCTATAAGGAAACCTATAATTGACATGCTGCGATTTACAAAATGGTGACGGCTTTGGAAATTGCCGCATGTCCACAGTACGTATTTTAATGGAAAGTGGGGATGGAATTCGCTTTTTTTTTCTTTGCCCTGGCCTTAATATGGTTAATCTCAAGGGAAAACCCCTTTAATATAATCAAGAATAATTTACATTCTACAGGAAAATAATAATAACTTATTAAGAAAACATTGTAAGAATAATGAATTTGTATACAAACAATGTAACAAAGAGAGATAAGCAAACAGGTTTATATTGAGCCAGATTAATTCATTTTTTAAAAATGTATGAGGGTCGCCACCCACGAGTCATTATTACACCCTGGGGTCTCTTCAGACCTCAGAGTATTCAGAGTATAATAATCGTAGACCCAGGAGAGGTGTAGAAGAAGAAGAATAAGCAGTCACCTTCTCACCTTCCTTCTTGGTCTCTCTTGTGGCATCTTGAGCATGTTTTTCCCTGTTTACTTCAATTTGCTTACTATAACTGAATGTTACAAGATGTCAGTGTCTGAAAATAATTGTTTTTCTTTTTAACCTTCTTTTGTCCGCTCCAGTTCATTAATATTCATGATTTAATCACCTCCTATTGACCCTGTGGCACCAATAGTAGGAGCAGTGTTTAGTGGCAGCAGATAAGTCGGGACGTATTGGGAAACAAATTACCTGTCAGTTCCATTAATTATTTGGCTCCCGGGTTATTACATCTCATTACTCCGCGTTCCGCCTAGCAGCGGTCGGACTAGTTTGGAAAAGACAAGTGTTCTCTCTGGTGGCAGGAGTCCAGACTGCATGCTGTGCCTCGCTTCCTGGTTGTCAGATTATTTACCCTGTCATTGACTGCTATAAAAACTGCTGCTCTGATCTGCAGAACATCTGAATCATTGTTGTCATGTTATAAATTATAGCAAAGATATACAGGAGAAAACATGGGCGATGGGAATAAACAGATCTCTAGGGTAACTGTGTCTGAATTCGGGTATAAAATATGCATATTTTAGGCACACAGTAGTTAGACAGTGGAAACTTAGAGAGGAAGTCTGAAACTACATCGGATTTATCACAGTGACTGATGCTGGATCATAATTCTGACATATCTTTGCACTGTCTTGTCTAAGTTTATATTACCTTTCAGTTGGCTTACTTTGTGCAACACTATTTTGGTGGATTTCCTTGCTCATCATGGTGCATTTAAGCCAAACCCCCTTGTAATGAGAGTGCGCCAAGATGCACCAAAGATACACAAACTTTATACCATAAGCCAAAGTCACTTATAGTTTTTGGCCATTTTTTCCAACTTTCTTGGGAAGGGGACATGGTTTAGATGGAAATGGCCTTGGCTGAAGACACAACAATGTGTGTCCCAATTGAGCCAAAGAAAGTCAACTAATAAATGGTGTCAAATTAGGCCTTATGCACACAACAGTGCTGGTTTTCATAGACATAATGTCCATGAAAAATGGCCATGTGTGTCTGTGCAGGTGCACAGATGGCGAATATTCACATGGCAGTGAATAATGACCATGGCAAGGCTGTTTTAGAAACAGCAGTCACATGGCCATTATAGAACTCATAAATTTCAATGAGTCTATTCACATGGCAATGTCAATGTCCTTTTTTTGGTTAAACTCATAGTTTGCATCCATTTCTTACCATACGTTTTTCCATAGACATACTGTGCATGTCACTTTGACATTGACATAATTTTCGCTGTGTTTGCCTTAGGCCCGGTTGACATCTGCATTCGGGTTTCCGTTCGGGAAGTCTGCTTGGGGACCCCCCGAACGGAAACCTATACGCATAAAAAAGCGGTTTATCTGGGAAACCCGCGGACCCCATAGTCTATAATGGGGTCCGTGTGGTTTCCGCTCGTTTTCCGCACGAAACATGCGGAAACATGCAAAATAACGCCAGATATAGGCAAAAAGAGTGTTAAGTGGGGTGACTAAATTGTCTATTCTTGGTCTTGGACACAGTAGCGATTGACTGTGAATATTTTGCCTCTGAGAGCTATGATTGAGGTTGATGCAGCTGCTGCAGCACAGTAACCCTACAGTAGTGCATTACTTCACTGACATACACAGCCGGTGCTGCTGGTCTAACAGTATAACAGACAGACAGACAAAGTTACCCAAGTCTCCTATCTCTCTCTGTCAATTAAAATCAAAGTCTCCTTCACCAGACCTATGTACAATTGCCTTCCCCAGATCCCCCACCCAGTGTTATCTGTGTATTTGTGTATTATTTCCTATATCCCCTTGTCTGACTGTCTGAGATGCTTCTCTCTAATGTCTCCATACAAAATGGACACTTCTCTTCCTGTCTGGAATTTTTATACTGCCTATGAGTCATCAGTGACCTCAGACCTATAGTCCCTCATGATTGGCTCTCTTTTGTCATGAGGGCTGCTTGCAAGACATTATGGGGAAGCCCACCTGATCACTGAGGTCATGTTATTCTTCTTCTCTACTTTCTCCACGCTTTCACATTCCAAAGTTGTTGAAAAGTTTTTTTTCGATTTTGGTTCATTACAGACTGGTTCACTTATTTCTAGTCACCCAGTGTCAGTGTACAATTGTTCTGCTCCCCAGGTGCCAGCAAGGCACGTTGACACTTGGGGACAGGATAATGACATGTTAACACTTGGGGAACAGGACAATAATATGCTGACACTTGGGGAACAGGAAAATGACACATTGACACTTGGGGTACAGGACAATGGTACACTGACACTTGGGGAACAGGACAATGATATACTGACACTTGGGGAACAGGAAAATGACACACTGACACTTGGGGTACAGGACAATGGTACACTGACACATGGGGAACAGGACAATGATATACTGACACTTGGGGAACAGGAAAATGACACACTGACACTTGGGGGACAGGACAATGGCACACTGACACTTTGGGGACAGGACAATGGCACACTGACACTTGGGGTACAAGACAATGGCACACTGACACTTGGGGTACAGGACAATGGCACACTGACACTTGGGGTACAAGACAATGGCACACTGACACTTGGGGTACAAGACAATGGCACACTGACACTTGGAGGACAGGACAATGGCACACTGACACTTGGGGTACAGGACAATGGCACACTGATACTTGGGGTACAGGACAATGGCACACTGACACTTGGGGGACAGGACAATGGCACACTGACACTTTGGGGACAGGACAATGGCACACTGACACTTGGGGTACAAGACAATGGCACACTGACACTTGGGGTACAGGACAATGGCACACTGACACTTGGGGTACAAGACAATGGCACACTGACACTTGGAGGACAGGACAATGGCACACTGACACTTGGGGTACAGGACAATGGCACACTGACACTTTGGGGACAGGACAATGGCACACTGACACTTGGGGTACAAGACAATGGCACACTGACACTTGGAGGACAGGACAATGGCACACTGACACTTGGGTTACAGGACAATGGCACGCTGACACTTGGGCTACAGGACAATAACATGTTGACAATCAGGGTACAGGACAATGGCCAACTAATACGTGGGGACAAGATAATGATATGTTGCCAATTGGGGTACAGGACAATGACACACTAACACTTGGGGTACAGAACAATGACATTGACATTTGGGATACAGGACAATGAAACATTGACACTTGGGGTACAGATGAATGGCACATCGACACTTGGGGTACAGGACAATAACATGCTGGCACTTGGGGAGAGGACAAGGACACATTGACATTTAGGGTTACTGGGCAGGTCATGAAATAAAAAAGACATCTTATCACTGCTGCTTCTTGTCTTCCATATTGTATAATCATTTTTTTCTATTTATTTTCAGAAATGGGGGCCCTCCGGATTGTGCAGTTTTGTTTATGGGCTGCATTATTTTGTGGTAAGATCTAAAATGGCAATAAATGCATTTTCAGCAAAATAGCCAAGCAGACAGAACTTACAGCATTTATTATATTGTATATTATGTATATTATATTATATTATATTATTTATATTATTACTGTTTGTCACTTGCCCCATTGTAAGTTCTTTGTGCGCTTTAATACTTTAAGACATATTCTCTTCAGCACACCATGAGGTTAGGAGTGGTATTGCAGGCCATTATTTTGTAAATTGTGTAATGCTATTCTGTCATCCAGTGTTTAATAACCCAAGTCAGGGAAAAATAAAATATTTTTGTCCTCTGCTCACACTCACTCACAAAGAATTCGCATTTAATTCTCCTATAACTATTCTACACCTATGTAGTATAAACGGAAGAATGTTCTATATTTCCAAGCACTAGTTCATCTTGTCTTCCATTAACCACTACAGTACTAGGCCAATTTGTGGTTTAGGACCAGACACCTTTTCTGTTTTTTGTATGTGCTGTTTTCAGGGTTATATCATTTTTATTATTTGTGTTATTCATCTAATTTATGTGTCTTTTTTCGGTGACACATAGGGTTTTATTTTTATGTTGTTTTTATTTTTGTATATTTTTTAATTTTTTTTTATATCTGGGAAAATATAATCAAAAGAGGAGGGAAAACGTGTCTGTTTTTCACTTTTCATTTTTTTTTATTTGTGCTACTAAAAAACTTTTTAAAATAGTTTTTCCTCTTCGTTACGTTTTGTATGGTCTCGTCGGGGGTGGGGATAGAATTTTTAATAAGGGTGTGTTATTGACGTATTATTTTATTTATTTTTTAAAATATTTTATTTTTTATTTATTTATTTATTTTACTTTTCTATTCATTTTATTTATTTTTTTTATATATTTTTTTTTACATTGTGTACCCATAAGGTCATAATAGACCTTTGGGGATATCTGATCACAATTTTTTCAGTGGGGGAGGCTGATTTCCCCTGTAACTAGTGTTGATACATTTAGCCCCATTTACAGGAGGAATACAGCCTACAGAGCTGATCTGAGTTCTGTAGGACCCAGCAGCTCTAACAGCCTCTGATCGTGGCGGATCACGTGACCACCGGGTCAGAGGGGAGCTGTGTCATGGCGGCGCCCATAGCTGTGTATTGTGAAGGCAGGGACGGTAATAAACCTTGCCTGCCTTCTCTAGAGGAGCTCCGGCTGTAGATACACGATTTTGTGCGGATGCTGAAAACAAGGAAACCACTATCCGGACGTAAAAACCCAATGGGTCTGGACATGGTTAAACTGCCTATAGACATCAGGTTTCTTCATGATCCACCATCACTCTTACGCTAGGTTCCCACTAACGTTTAGGTTTCCATTTTTCGTGTCCCCAACCCTATCCACTTAAAAAGCGGTTACCCGCGGAAAAAATAATTACCTATAATAATAATTATAGGTAATAGGGGGGTCCACTGGGTTTCCATCTGAAATCGGCAGAGAGAAATTTCCTGCTTGAGGGCTTTTCTCTCCGCATATTTTAAGCAGAATTGGGGACGGAGTTGCTGACTGCAGCCTTAGTGTGCAGTTTATTGGGACTTTTCACAATCGTCTGGGTCCTCCCAGCATGGAACTTACAATGAATCTGTCTTCTACACAAACATCTGAATGTAAAGGGAGTCTGCCACCAGAACCCAGCATATCAACCCAGGCTTTAACATAGATAGGTTTGGGTCACTGTGTTTTCTCCTTGTACATCGGTGTCTCCTTTGTCGAGATATTGATGTTTTTGTTAATATGCAAATGAGATTTATAGACTAATAAGGGTGTTTCCTCTTACCTCTTTGAAGAAATGGTACTGCCCAAAGAGCTAATTTGCATATTGCCAAAAACAGTGCTATCTCAGCAATGGAGGTGCCTTATTTGCAAGTGGAAAACAATGTTTTATTCAGGTGACCCTAACCTATTTATCTGCAGGGATGAGATGACGTGCTGAGTTTTGGTGACAGACTCCCTTTAATTTGTCTGATCTGTTGTCACCCCCAGAGATAAGAGATATACACTTGGTTAAACCATAGGCAGTATCTATATACTGTCAGTGGAAAAAGGAATGGGGTTACCAACATTACCACTCTCTTCAGAGTCGGTTCCTTGGTCCCACCCAGATCCTGATGACCACCCTTCATCTATGTAGAAAATGTGCTTTTCCCCTTACCAAGTTACACTGAGGTGGAACTGTCTTCTGCAGGACGTTGGAAGCCAGTCATATCCTGGACCCTTGGAGAATCCTCTTTTCATTCATCTAAGATACCTAACACGCATACTTTAAGGGTTATGTGGGGCCTGGTTGATAAAATCTAATGAGAAGATGCATTTGACATATTCTAGGCTTTCTATTTTACATCTCCTCTAGATAGCTGAGGAAAACATGAAGGTACACCATGTTTAAACCTTCTGTGAGTGGTATTCTTTGAGGAAACTTTTAAGAGAAGATGGGACCCTTCAAACTCTATTGTGTAGTGCACTTCACACAGCAAAAAGTGGTGTGCCAAAAAGATAATCTTTAGGGTGGGTGAATACGGTCTATGGATTTTCTTGGTGTATGCACCAGGAGCTTTTCTAGTATACTGTACACTCAACATAGTTACCAAAGTCCGAAAACAGCCGTAGAGTATAACCAATACATTTTCAATCTTCATACTCTACCTTGTCAAATAATTGTTATTAATTTTTGTTTTCTAGATATTGGATGGGCAGGTATGATCGGAACTGAATTCATCACAACCTTTATGCAGGAAGGGAAACCAAATTTAAGTAGTCCAAAGAAGGAGCTCCGAATAAGTGCCACTGAAGATAACACTACTGTTATTGTTACAGTCAATGGAGAAGGATCTTACAATAAATCCATAACTTTAGGAAGTAAAACAACTATCTCTATGCCTCTACCGGAGTCTGTTGAGAATAGGGGGAACGTGATCTACAAAAACTCGGTCTCCATCTATTCTAACAAACCCATCGCTGTCCTTGCACTAAACTCCAGATACAGAAGTACAGAGACATCAGTTCTGTACCCAATTAGTGCACTAGGAAAAGACTACTACCTAATAACACCAAAAACTGGGGTTTCAGGTTCTTCTAAGGTATTTTCAATCTTAGCATGGTCTAAAGAGGCTAAAGTTAAAATTCACACAAAAGGTTCGATTCAAGTCAACGGTCAGAGGTACGCAGCCAACAGTGACGTCACCATAACTCTTCCACCCTATCAAGGGATCCAAGTGTTGAGTGCTGAGGATTTGTCAGGTTCTCATATAGATTCTACAACTATTGTGGCTGTATTAAGTGGACACACTTGTGCTCAGAAGAACACCCAGTGTAATCATGTCTATGAGCAGCTTCTACCTGTCTCAGGCTGGAGAAACAAGTATCTTGTTGTCCCGCTAACTTTTCAGCAGAATGTAGACTTGGTCTATGTCATTGCAGCAGGTAAAACCGAAGTCAACTACTTTTTCAATACAACTCACAAAAAAGAAAACATGGTGGCTGGCCAGGTGCTGGAAATAGAAATGTCAACGATACCACTGAGAATTGAAGCAAGTGATGATGTACAAGTCACCATGTTCAACACTGGTGGAAGAGGCAAGAGGTTTGCGTTTAGCCCATTTTTGATGACTATTGTACCTATTGACAGCTTCTGCAGCTCCTACTACATATACGGTCAACGTGGCATTGATAACTATGCAATTATTATAGCAGAGACTACTTCAATTGCAGAAATGAGATTAGATGGAAAACCCCTCTATAAGCCTCAATGGACTGAAATTCCTGGAACTCCCTTCAGTTGGGTTGAAGTCAACTTTGGAAACAGTCTGACATCTCACAGAGTTGAACATCCCAGTAAAAAAATTGGTGTACAAAATTTAGGTATTGGGTCAACCTTTAGTTACGGTTCTCCTGGAATATGTGTGAAAGGTAAAATGAATTAACTAATTTAGATATGGATAGATAGATAGATAGATAGATAGATAGATAGATAGATAGATAGATATCTTACCTTTACTTCTTTTGTTCATTTAGATCCAGGCCCCCCACCACCATCCTGTCGAAATATTGTCTGTCTTCCTCGTCAAGTTTGTGTCATGGAACATGTAAAACCACAATGTATCAAACCACAGGTGGACTTGTGCTGGGCATTAGGAGATCCACATTTTCGTACTTTGGATAATGTATATTTTGACTTCATGGGCACCTGCACATATACCTTTGCCACAGTGTCTGAAGATGTCGGAGACCTTCCTAAGTTTACGGTTAAAATAAAGAATGATAATCGAAGCAATATACGGGTTTCCTATGTGGGTCAGGTCACCATCCTAACAGGACCCCACACAATCGTTATCAAGAAAGGAGAATTTGGTAGCATAAGGGTGAGTGGCGATTGATATTTAACCCTAAGTGTCATTCAGAATATGTTTTTACTAGACTCTTGGTTCAGTTTTACTCCATGTTTAGTCCATGGCCAGACTGCCCATGTAGAGAAATGCCAGATGAGATGGAGTCCAACGTAGGCCAATCTCTTCTTTTGCTCTGGCTTCTCCCCAAGCAGTGCCCAGTGTAATTCCTGCACTACATTGTGTTCTGCAGTCACAGAGCTGTATTGTGCAGTCTTAGGTTCCTACTTCCCCAGTGGTCCCAGCATCTCATCCTCGCTGTGTGCTTCTAAATAAATTCCCTTAGTGGCATTTGAGATATAGGGGTATACAGTGGTAAGGAGCAGGCAGAAAACTTTACTCTGGGCTCTCTTATGAATGAATTCATAACAACAAGATAACATGCTATGGTTGCTCTGTAAGGATGTATCCACATGGGACATATGCAAAATTGCAGGCAGAAAATCTGCAACATTCTAGCAGCAGCAGAGTAGATAAAATTAAGGTTAGGAGTACACGGTGACATTGGATGCAGATGTTGCCCTTCATTGGAACTGAACCCAGGACCTCAGGCAAGGCAACGGTGCCAACCTATTTAACACTGGTGTCTTCTTAGCTCTTGAGCCCTCCTCAGGCATCAGTGGTATCTATACTTCTTCCCATGAATGATCCTGTCACCTTGCTCTCCATATACAATATCCAATTTTACAGATGCTGAAGGAGACACAAGGCAGGAAAGAAACAATAAATCTGAATTTTTATTAATTTTTATTCATTTTATTAATAACTCCCAACTCTCAGTTTATAGCCTTTGAGGGGTTAGATCGCTGGTTATCCTACAGCTGGGACCTTAAGGGATCAGGAGAATGGGAATCCAAAAGTCCCCTTGCAGGCCTCCTTTATGTGAATGTAATGCAAGTGTGTTCCATGACCTAAACTCAATTCACTGCTATGGGACTTCCGGTCCGGTCCTGTTGGGAAGCCCCACAGCAGCTAATGGAACAAAGGTCATGGAACACAGTTGCGTTCCATTCACATATAGAAGGCATAATAATAATAATAATAGTCCTTTAATAGTCCCACAATGGGGAAATTCAGTGTGTTACAGCAGCAAAGATAAGATAAGATAAGCAGATACAAATACAAATACAACATGTACAGGAATGTTCCAAGGTAAGAGGCACTACTTTGATAGCCGACAGACAGATAGGAAGTAGCGGGGGGGGGGGGGATTTAACAGGCAGAGAGATATTTCAGTTCTCTGTGTGTAATGATCTCCGCTTAGGTCGGTGTTGGTTGTACAGCCTAACCGCGGTGGGGAGGAAAGACTTCCGATAGCGCTCCTTCTCACACCTAGGGTGGAGCAGTCGGTCACTGACAGTACTGCTCAGCGCGATCACAGTCTCATGCATGGGATGGGAGTTATTCTTCTGCATGGAGCTCACCACGGACAGTATCCTTATGTCACCCACCACCTGCACTGGGTCCAGTGGGCTCCCCAGGACAGAGCTGGCCTTTCTAATCAGCTTGTCAAGTATATTTCTGTCCCTGGTTGATATACTGCTCCCCCAGCAGGCCACTCCAAAGAAGATGGCTGATGCCACTACCGAGTTGAAGAAAGTTCTAAGAAGTGCCCCCCGGATTCCAAAGGCTCTCAGTTTCCTAAGCAGGTAGAGCCTGCTGTGGCCCCTTCCTGTACAGGGCCTCCATATGATCTGCCCAGTCCAGCTTATTATTAAGGAGCAGACCCAGGTACTTATAGGTGTTCACAATCTCGATGTCCGTCCCCAGGATGTCCACTGGTTTAGGAGGGCTTCTGCCTTTGCGGAAGTCCACCACCATCTCCTTGGTCTTCCCCGCGTTAATCTTCAGGTGGTTCCAGTGGCACCAGTCCACAAAATCCCGGTTCAGTTCTCTGTACTCCCTGTCATCATCATCTGTGATGAGACCCACTATTGCAGAGTCGTCAGAATACTTCTGTAGGTAGCAGCTGGATGAGTTGCACCTAAAATCTGCAGTGTACAGTGTGAAGAGGAAAGGGGCGAGAACCGTACCCTGAGGTGCCCCCGTATTACTGATCACGGTACCTGACACACAGTCTTGGGCTCTCACGTATTGAGGTCGATTTGTGAGGTAGTCTAGGATCCAGTTGGAGAGGTGGTGGTCCACTCCAGCAAGGCCCAGCTTGTCCCTCAATAACCTGGGCTGTATGGTGTTAAAAGCACTGGAGAAGTCAAAGAACATTATTCTTACTGTGTTCCCTGGTTTCTCCAGGTGAGACAGAGCCCTGTGCAGAAGATGGATGATGGCATCATCTACCCCAATGCCCGGCCGATAAGCAAACTGGAGGGGGTCCATAGGGGGGCTCACTAGAGGGCGAAGATGTGTGAGAACCAATCTCTCCAATCTCTCCATGCATGGGGGACTTTTGGGTCCCAATTCTCCTGATTACTGGGGATCCCAATGCTCCAGTTATCTGAAACTTACCCCTATCCTGTGTATAGAGGACAAGTGTCTATTATAGCAAAATCCATTTAAATTTGACCTGGTTATTTTTGGGGTTCTTTCTTTTTTTTGTGACCAGAGGACTTTCCTCCTTTAATTTGCATGGGTGATACCATCAGCTAATGTGAGTGTCATAGCCTGGAGTATTCTTCTTTGTCTATGTATCTTATTGTGCCTTTTCTTACAGACTGTAATTCCAACACTGTGTTGTAAAACCTAAAACTGTAATAAAATGTGAAAAAAATATTATCAATAATTTTAGTTCCAAATATTTTATCTATTTTTTTCCCTCAGGTGGATAATGCTGCTACACAACTCCCCGTTTCGCTCATGAATGGGACAATGAAAATTTTCCAGAGTGCAAATTCAGCCGTGATGCAGCTGGGGAATGACATGCAGCTTCTATACGACTGGAATCATGTTTTAATGATGGAAATTACTCGACGTTATGCTGGGAAAATGAGCGGTATATGTGGAAACTACAACCAAGATCCAAAGGATGACTTCCAAACACCTAAGGGAGCTTTAGCAAAAAATGTTGTTGATTTTGGTGCTAGCTGGACGGTAAGATACATGTTTATGATGTTCTAGATATGAGATGTTTTAGAGTTTTTTTTTTTTTTTTTTTTAAATCCAATGATTTTTGGAGATAACATAAAATGAATGGAAAGGAAATACCATAAAATACAAAAAAACTCACCTGATAAATCTGCCATTCCATTGCTCTTCACAGGTCTTTGGTAAGGAGATGACTACCTACATGAATGATGCATGCCTTCATTGCCTTCAGTAATGTACTGTTTCGCACACACCATTGTTGCAGCAGTAATCAAAAAGTTGCGATGCTGGAATAGCAGGGGATTTATCACATGAGTAATGGGTCTTTTGACACTTTATGGTATTCCTTTCCATTGCCCAGTATTTGATATCTCGCGAAATCCAGATGATCTAACTATTGCAACACTACAACTCCCATCTGTATATTATATTTAGAAATCACTAATAAACAACAGTTTTATATAGGGATTTATTTAGTTATCATTTCTGGAAAAAAAAAAATCCTGAATGACAACTAGTATGGCCATACTTGCCAACATTTACATGTATCTTCCCAAGCATGTGAAGGTTATGTACTCCATTTGCCGTATGCCATGCCTATTTTAGTGACGTGGACACAAAAAGTGCCAATCATACCCCATTTGAGGGACAGGACCAATGCATATAGTGCCCATGTCACATATAACATGGCTGAGAACCTGGCAGATGCAGGAGCATTTGGTCAGGCCGGGGAGATTTATCCACTCTTTTGGGACTCTGGGAGGTCATACCTTTTTGCAGTGACCTTCTGGATGTTTCAGGAGAGTTGGCAAGTATGAATATGGCAGCCACTATACTCATGGGGACCCAGTAACCAGTCAACCAGCTTCATAGATTCCTGCATGGTAAATATGATTCCTCTAAGTAATACTGGAGATTAACAGATGTAGAATAAATGAGTAGACTATCAATATCCATGGTTCCTTTTTCGTTTCTTGTTTGCATTTTTCCAAACATTGATTCAAAACCAAGAGAGAAGACTTATCAAACCTGACACAAATCCATTTCTTCCTTGAAGCTATTGCCAGGACATTCTTTTGGCCAATGAGAGTTTTCCTTTGAGCGGGGTGCGCCGCCCTTGAAGAACTTTTAGATTTAGCTGTTTGTAGTTGCTGAGCACACTCACAAGGAGGAATAACATAGAATATAGTTCTTGTAATCCAGAGCCAGATCTCCAAATGGCTATAGATCAATAGTATTACCACTAGAGGATAAATTGTTGAACACAAAATTTTTCTGTCACCCTTAGCAACAATTATGATATACAAATTATAATAAGTCGTCAATAAACCATTAAGCTCACTTGCCAAGTAAAAAATTGTTCTTCTTCATACTTGTAGGAGGAAGACAACACAATCTGTTGGCATGACTGCCGCGGACCTTGCTTGAGTTGTCCATCAGGTTCTGCCAATAAGTACTTAAGTGTTGACTACTGCGGCCTCATCAGCAAAGTGGATGGTCCTTTCAGTGAGTGCCATGCCATTGTAGATCCCAAGATGTACCTTGAAAACTGTGTCTTTGATGTATGTGTCAATGGTGGCTACAAAAAGATTTCCTGTGATGCCGTCCAAGCTTATGCTGAAACTTGCCAGCGCGCAGGGGTGGCTATTAAGGACTGGAGAAACACTGCTGGATGTCGTAAGTACAGACCTCATCGACATAATAGACCAATATAAGGATAAATTTAAAAATTGACTTATTTTTATTTGATTTTAGCTTTGCAGTGTCCTAAGGACAGTTCTTACCAGCTATGTGGAAAGGCCTGCCCAGCCACGTGTGAAGATCCTGAAGGCAAATCTGTCTGCGTAGAGCCATGCGTTGAAACTTGTCAATGTAACTTAGGGTTTGTTTTAAGTCAAGGCAAGTGTATACCTAAAGAAAGCTGTGGATGCTCTTATAATGGGTTCACCTTCAGCCCCAATCAGTCATTCTGGAATGATACCAAATGCCAGCAAAGATGTGTGTGCAGTGAGAAAACCGGGAAGGTGGAGTGCACCAACAAACCATGTGGGGCACAAGAAAAATGTGCTGTGAGGAATGGAATTCAGAATTGCTATCCCCTATCTTATGGTGCATGTAGTGCCACTAGTGACACCCATTTCATTACCTTTGATGGAACCAAGTTTGATTTTCAAGGTACCTGTGTCTACCAGCTTGCCTCCCTGTGTGACAAGAATCGTGGGCTAACAGATTTCGAGGTCTGGGTTCAAAATCAAAAACGAGGAAACATCAAAGTCTCCTACATATCAGTGGTGTCCATAAAAATCTTTGACATGGAATTCGAGGCCAGTAGACAGTTTCCAAATAAAGTTAGGGTAAGTAAAGCCATGTAACATAAGAAAAGTCATTAAAAGCATCTACAAGGTGAAAAGAATTCAACACAATTTCCCCTGGGAGGCAGAAAACTGTTTCAAATTCCCATAATGCCCATAATGGTTCTGAGAATTTCCTAAGATTATCTATTTTGGGATTTTTATAACCAGGTCTACAAACATGTGTTTATGTTTGTTTTTTCAAAAATATCATGAATTTCATAAAACATGATAATGACCAATAAAAATTTTAATAAAATCAATAAATATTCAGATTTGTATGAACATATTTGATTGATAATTCTCCAGTTTTGCATACTTTAATTATTTTTTAATTTTTATTTTTTGCAGGTTAACAACATACTTAGAAATCTGCCATTTACATCCAGCGATGGCCGATTTTCCTTCTATCGCAATCCTTGCTCGGCCGTCTTCAGTTTTGGCTCTGGAATGAAGGTCATATTTGACTATAACAGTATTGTCAGGGTGCTTGTTCCCAGCACTTATGCCAATGCTCTGTGCGGTCTTTGTGGCAACTTTAATGGACTCCCTAATGATGACTTGACACCCAAAGGGGGAGTAAAGCCTACTGACCCCACAACATTTGGTAAGAGCTGGAAGGTTAAGGAAGTACCCAAATGTAAAGATGAGGGAGGTGCTGTCTGTGCTGAATTATCATCAGAAGAGAAACGTCAAAAAGATGGGGGCAGTGAATGTGGTGTCTTGCTGAGCTCTAAGGGGCCGTTCCGTGATTGTCACGCACTAGTGAATCCAGAGCCTTACTTTAAGGATTGTGTTTACGATTATTGCATTCTACAGAAGCGACAGGCTGTTTTCTGCTCTGTGATAACATCATATGTTATGGCATGCCAAGAGGCCGGAGGGTCTTTACATCCTTGGCGGAGTCAAAACTTCTGTCGTAAGTGATATTTTTTGTTATTTTTAAAATTTATATCTCAAGCAAAAAGGAGGAAGTTTTCTAATTGTCTTTGACTTTCCAAGAAGTGTTGACCATGTTGCCATGGACCCACGCTACAGCTACATAGACACATCTTGTGTATGCTAAAGCAGCTCTGATCCATTGAAGCACAACTTCACAAGACCTAGTATCTGATACCAAGACATTAGTAGTAGGCCATTTCAGTCCTATAAGTTGTGAGGTGATGCTTCAATGGATCAGTCTAGATTTCAGCTTTCCAGAGATCTGGAAAATTTGTAGCCAAGTCAGCAACTTAAACTCTTTGTCATGTTCTATGGTCCAATTCTGATGTTCTTATGCCCATTGTAGACACTTTTGACAGTGGACAGGAGTCAACAAAAGACCTCTGATGGATCTGCAGCTATGCAACCCTGTATTTTAGCCTGTAGCCTTTGTGTTCTGATGGCTTTCTATCATAGCCTACAGTAACTTTTTCAGCAACTTATACTACATTAACTTTTTGAGGGGATTAAACCAGATGGGATAGCCTTTCGCTCCTCCCACACAACAATGAGCCTTTGGCGACCATGCCATGAATTCCTCAAGTGGCCAGGTTATCTTCTTGCCCATATAGTGCCCCATCTGATAACTTGCCCACAATAAGGAAATAAGGGTTTCTGAAAAGTCCCAGACCATAGAAAGTTTCTGCAGTCAAGCATTAATTTTTTTTTTTTGTTTACAAATTTAAATATGGTTATGTTCATGGAAAATCCTTTTAAGGACATTGCCTGGAGAACTCAGAAAAGATCCTACTGAATGCACACGCGAGAACATGGTTTGAAACTAGGTAGCAGAATATGGACATAACAATATACATGAGAATTATCTGCAAAGTAATCACCTTACAGAAAAAGACGGATTGCCATCTTGGAACCTGTAAAGCAGGAAGCGCGTAATCCATATAGCAATAGGAATACACAGGTGCAGCTCCATAGATTCTGGAACAGTTGGAATAATTTCTGTTAGTTTCAGCACCCAATATGCTTTTTAGGCTCTCTACTGACAGCATAATCAGCATATTAGGTACTGATTGCTCAGGAACGGTGGGGACTAGAAAAAAATTCCAACTGCACCAGAATATTGAAGTATGCAGAGTTGGTGGAAGTGGTGAAAGGTCCCCTTTAATTTACTGCTTAATACCACAGTCCCAGACTTCTATAAGGTTATCCCAGACTCATGGAGAGAAAAGAGGATTTGATGCACCATCAGAGGACTCCCTGATGCTTCCAAACCCAAAATCAGCTGTATGAAGTTCAACTAAGAAGATGTGACTTTATCTTTGTTCAATAGATTATCTATTTCAATAGTGGGCTACTCCTTTGTCAGATCTGACAAAGAGGTTAGACCACCCTTGAAACACCATTGAATGAAGTCACATTTTCTTGATAGAACTTCATGCAGCTAATTCTCTGTTTGGAAGCATCAGAAGACCTCTGGTGTTGCAACAAGTCCTCTC
Source organism: Leptodactylus fallax (assembly GCA_947044405.1). Classification (NCBI taxonomy): domain Eukaryota; kingdom Metazoa; phylum Chordata; class Amphibia; order Anura; family Leptodactylidae; genus Leptodactylus; species Leptodactylus fallax. Next base: position 1,138,826 of record CAMRHE010000258.1, read on the forward strand.
TTCTCTTTGTGGGTCCTGGGGAACCATTTACTAGGTGGGATACTTACTACAGCATTTGGTCCACAAGAGATTATGTAAGTTTACCATAGTGTTGTGCCTAGCCATAGACAACCAACCCAGATGAGTCTCCAACATGAGTGAAAGGGTAGGGACAACCACCTCTCTAGTTTTTGGTCTCTAAACAGATACTCCTATTCATTTCATATGTCAATGGTTTTATTTGCTGTGGATAGTTGATGGTTGATTGATATAAAATAGATTGACAATATCAACAGGAACTTCTGAAATGACCCAAAATAAGAAACAAAAGCATATAGTAACTCTCTTTGTAGCCAACTTCTAAAGAGGTTTTCAGTAGTGGACCTCATGGGTCCCGCGATATCACAGCTGATTCTCTGGTTTGGTGGTGGGTCAGTCTAACAGTGCTTTCAAGTGGGCAACGTTTCATGCTGAAAGTAAGACTATAATGGTTGGATAAATGGTGACATATATTTTGTACATATTTTTTGCAGCGTTCTCCTGTCCTGCTCATAGCAGTTATGAAGTCTGTGCTGATGCTTGTCCTGTCACCTGCAATGGTCTCTCCTCCCCTGAAGGTTGTGATGGAAATTGCACAGAAGGTTGTGTGTGCAATAATGGATTCCTATTCAGTGGAGGACAATGTGTCCCTATCGCTGAGTGTGGATGCAATTACAACGGTGTCTACTATTCAGTTGGTGAGAGCATGTACGATGATAACAAATGTTCCCAGAAATGTTCCTGCACTGAAGGTGGGATCATGACCTGCGCCCCATCACACTGTTCCTCCAATGAAGAATGCCAGGTACAAAATGGAGTTCTTGGATGCTTCCCCAGAGGCTTAGCCACTTGTACGGCTTCAGGGTTTTCCCACTATAAGACATTCGACAGTCAACGTTATGACTTTGGTGGACTGTGCTCTTATGTGCTGGCTAAGAGCTGTGAAGAAAAGACGTCAGGAAAAAATCTGACAAAGTTTCAGGTCACCGTAAAACACGAGAAGAAGGGTTCCAGTCCAGGAGCAATCAGAAGCATCACTGTAGAGGTTCATCAAATAACCCTGACCTTGAACCATGGGAAAAGAGGTGTCATTCAGGTAATGAGACACTTGAGACTTCTGTACTTTGAACTTGTTTTGATTTTTTTGTAGGCTTTTTAAAGGGTTTCTGCTCTCTGGACCATATGTTTTTGCTGAACGGATCGCCTTGATGAGAAGCTGATCAGAAGATGTCCCAATACCTAAATACTAGTACTCAGCTGTAATATGTGAGGGAACCTGGTAGCATTTGATAAATTCACCGTCAGCACCTCCACAGGGGAAATAAAGCATTACACAGTTTCCATTGAAATCAATATGTTGTGACGGCTGATTTTGTAACAGGTATCACACAACCATTTCCCCCAAACACATAGGTGGGAATTTATCAATCCCTCTACACCAGTTTTATTGACCCACCTTGGCCTAACATATTCATTATAACTCATGCGGGAGTTAGCAAGGATATCTTCATATATCACTCGTTCCCTGCGTCAGTCAGGGCCTTTAATAAGACTGGTGTATGATACGAATGATTTCACTGGGGCTATTCACATGTCCATTTTGCCAACCCTATTTTTGGTCATTTTTATGGTCACACAGCCCTAATGGATCTGAGGTGGTTCCGTTTTTAACAGCCGTCAAAACCGTGGTGCCAGTAAAAATCGTTCAATGCCAATGAAATTGATGCTTTTTTAATGGTCCGTTACATAATGGATGACAAAGTGATGACACTTGGTCATCAGAAATGGACAAACAGACACATCCATTTTTGATCACTAAAAATTGACACAGTCCTGTGAATAAAGCCTAATAGATGAGGATCCTGAATGGGGATCACCCTACTTTTATCTTATAGTCTCCTCATAGGACAAAATATTCACCGTAAGTTTTGATTCTTCAACACTTTCTTCTTGAACCTGCCAAGAAGGTTTCACATACAGATGTATCAGGTGCCAAACAAACAGTAGTTCCATGCCAAGGCACGCTACCCTATATGTGCCGAGTAAACACTGACAAAGTGAATGGGTGCCCGTGCTATGCAAATACGAAAGTTTGGTAGCGTACAAATAGCATTTATTTGCCGCTTGCCTCTGTGCCATAAGAAAGAGATAAAAATCTAGAAAAAAAAGTTTAGCAATTTTGCATAGTCTTTGCTTGCAATGCTCCTAAGTTACATCATATCTCAAAGCCTAGAGCTGCATTCATAGTCCTCTGAGCTCAAATCTGACAACATTGTCTGCTTGTTCAGACGTTTCCTTGATAATAACAGATATCAGATACTATCTCGTAAGTGTGGTACTGGATATTATAGGAGCTCTGCGACATATTTAGGGAAATGTGCCAGAAGTTGATTCCAGTTTCCTTTTTGGATAACTACAAGGATAAGGGGGAACATACATATGGGTAAACCAGACAAGCTGTTGGGTTGGTCTCTCTATTGGTTGTACTTTAATGTCTTATTGATATTTTTGAATTGTTTTTAGGTTAATGGAGTAACCTCCAGACTTCCAGTTACATTACTGTCTGGGAATGTAAGAGCTGAGTGTTATGGTCAAGGTGTCAGCATTAAGACAGATTTCGGCTTCTATATGAGATACAACTACCAGTCTCTTGTTTCCATCACTGTGCCTAGTAACTATATGGATACCATGTGTGGTCTGTGCGGCAACTACAATGGAGTTGATAAAGATGATGCTGGCACAACTCCAGCAGAAATTAATGCCTTTGGAAGTAAGTGGAAAGCACAAGGAGACACAGAAGAGTCATGTGATGGATGTGGCAGTGCCGACAACCCTTGTCCATCTTGCAAAGAAGAAAAGAAGAAGATATTTTTACATAAAATTAACTGTGGCATAATCAGTGACCCCTCTGGTCCATTTGCAAAGTGTCACTCCAAGGTCAACCCTGAATCCTATGTAAATGATTGTGTTTCTGACCTGTGCCAGACCAATGGAGAAGACAGCAGTGTGTTGTGCAACAGTGTCGCTGTTTATGCTGATGTTTGCAAATATGAAGGGGTCAAAGATATTACCTGGAGGACAGAGGATTTTTGCCGTAAGTATATAGTCAGAAAAAGTATAGATGAAAGCTTAAAGGGGTTTGCGGGACTTATATCTGGATGGCCTACCCTTAGGATAAGTAAGCGGTATGTGATCATGGGGTTGCGATACCCTGGAACCTACTCAGATCAGCTGGTTGAAGAAGCCACAACCTTTGGGTGAGTGCTGCAACCTTTTCACTGAGTACCAAGCACAGAGTCTTACATTTGATGTGGGCAGTGTTTTGTATTTCAGCTTATCCCCATTTACTTGAATGGAACTAAACTGCGTCATTGGCACATGGAAGAGAAGTTGTAGCCTCTTCAAACAGCTGATCGGTGGGTCACAGGGGTCAGTTCCCCACTGATTACATATTGATGACATATCCTAGTCCTGAAATCCCATTAAAGGAATTCTGTTGCCTTGGAAATGCCATGCAATCTATGGGCAACTTGTCATACCATATTTCACCTTATTTAACCACTTCAATGAATCGTCCAACTCTACTGTACATCTGTATTGTGTAGAGTAGGACACTGGGATAATGATAATCTATAGCTTCTTAGGCCCATCACTGAGTTCTCTCTGAAGTCCACCTTCCATGTATAGCTCATCTCAAATGAAATAGACCTAGTGCCATCGGCCTCCAAGTCACTTCCAAATGAGGTTGTCTTTTCATTGACCTTTCTGGAAAATTGTTGCTTCCGTGCTCAGGCCTGCTATCAGCTGATGTCAGGTGGGGCTCGAAAGTCTCGCAGTGACTCACAGACACGTGAGTCTTCTGTATTTCCTGCTCAATACATGTGGTCACGGCCATTTTTGTTCGAGATGAATCGGCATTTGTTCTCTAGTGGTGGATAAGTCCATCTCTGATCACCAACTCTCAACGTTTCCCACAGCTAAATACCATAGATATCAAAGGTGCATGAGTGCTACAATGTTATTATTTCACTATTAATATAATTTAATTATATAAATGCAACTTTTCATTCACATTCCAAATCTGTCTTGACTGACTATGTTACAGCTATGAAGTGTGGCCCTTACAGCCATTACGTAACCTGTGCTGATATGTGTTCCACCACATGTGCTTCCATCTACGATACTTACGAGTGTTCAGATCTGTGTGATGAAGCCTGCGAGTGTGATGAGGGCTATGTATTTGATGGGGAAAACTGCCTACCTCTAGACCAATGTGGATGCTTTTACGATGGTCGTTACTACCAGGTACGGAACCGAATAAATTGCATTTAGGGCAGAGAGAACATTGGAGGCCATAATAGGTACTAGAGATGAGCGGATTGGTTCATTAAGAATTGTCCAAAAAGTTTGGGGCTTAGCCAAACCCAAATTTTTTAGGATTCACCACCCATGAATCATTATTATACTCTGGGGGAGGTGTGGAAAAAATTAAAAACACTGATGCTCACCTTTCCTCAACTCTCTTGAGTGTCCAATCTTCTTCCTCACTGTCTGCAGGTTCTTGTGGCCTCTTATAGCTTCTTTTCTGATATCACATACCCCGGGGTCACCAATAAACCCTCTGATTTGATTCAGAGTCATCATGACATTCATGCACCCCACATGACTGCTGAGACTCAATCACAGGCCTCAGCTGTGACCCCAGGGTGTATGATGTTGGAGAAGATGCCCAATGAGGTCAGAAGAGGATACAAGTGCCTGCAAGTGAAGACCAAAATCCAGGAAAGAAGTCTAAAAATCCAGGTGAGGAAAGGTGAGTATCAGTGGGGTTTTTTGACTGTACCTCCCCTTGGCCTCTGCTTATTATACACTAAGGTCTGTAGAGTCCATAGAGTATAAAAATAGCACTCCAACTGAACCAAAGCTTGAGGGCGAACCTTGCAAATATTCACAAAACAAATCTCATGAGGTTTGCCCCATATTAAACAGTACCATAGAAGAGAATTCACAGGTCTAGAAGGGAACAATTTTTAAAATGTCCTACTTTGTTTCCAAAGGCTAAGGAAATTGTGCTCAGTGATGACTGCAGTCTGGAGTGTACCTGCAACCCAATCTCAGGGATGAGCTGCCGCAATACAAGCTGTGCTGCAGGAGATAAATGCCAAACTGTGAATGGCGTGAAATCTTGTGTCAACTCTGGTGAGTCTATTGACATATACATGACATCGCATGGAGCAAGTGAGGTCCTGTGAAGTTGGTGTATAACTTAGAATCCACCAGTTGATTATCCTATTGCTCATCTAGGTTTTTGCCACCAGTATGACCAAAGTTATAATGTTAATATCCAAATGGTATATACATTTCGGATGCTATTTCCATTTAACTATATTACAAAATGTTCTTGCATTTACTGTATTTCAGACCCGTGCAAGTCTAAAACATGTCGGGAAAAGGAGAGCTGCCATGTTCAAGATGGCTTGGCAGGTTGCAGACCAGATTACACAGGTGTTTGCTATGCATGGGGAGATCTCCATTTTGTTACTTTTGATGGCTATACCTATGACTTCCAAGGCACCTGCAGTTATACTCTCTCCAAGTACGTTGGTGGTGACCCTACCTTGGTACCTTTCCAGGTGGTCATAAAGAATGATAACAGAGAAAGTACAGCTGTTTCATACGTCAAGATGGCTGTAGTTACTGTCTATAACATAACCGTTTCAATGATAAATGGAGAATTCCCACAAATAAGAGTAAGTACTTAACTGAAATCAAACTTTTGAGCTCTTGAGGCAGTAAATCTGAATATTGTTTGTACAAGTGATTTTTATGAAAAAAAAAAAAACAACCTCTTGATCACTTTTGTGCCCATTTACATCCATGTCTTTGTACAGGTCAATAATGAAATAACCAATCTGCCAGCCATTTTAGCTGATGGAAAGATGAATGTAACTCAAAGCGGACTGACTGCCACATTGACAACAGAATATGGTATGGAGGTTACTTATGATTGGAACTGGTACTGCACAATAACTCTTCCCAGTAGCTATTACAATACTGTGTCTGGTCTCTGTGGGAACTTCAACCAAAATTTAAATGATGATCAAAAATCTCGTGATGGAACCCTGGTCAACTCCATTGTAGACTGGGCAGCTTCATGGAAAGTCAATGATCAAGATCCATTCTGTTTTGATCAGTGTCCAGGCAATTGTCCAACCTGCGATGATGCCAAAAAGAAAAAATATGGCAATGACGACAACTGTGGATTCATCTTGAAAGAGAATGGACCATTCCAAGCATGTGCCTCAAAAGTCAACCCAACCAGGTTCTTCAATGGGTGCCTCATGGATGTTTGTATGTCTGATGGGGCTAAAAACATTCTTTGCCAGTCACTTGAGACTTATGCAAGTGCTTGCGTGAACGAAGGAGTCAAGCTTCTTGACTGGCGAACACCCTCCAATTGTCGTAAGTAGAATATATCTATATACCAAACATCCCTATCCCTTCAAAACATATGTAACAGGTGAGGAAGTTGATGATACTGGAACTCAATGATATTGTTGTGCTTAAAATAAATGTACAATATGCAGGAATAATGTTACCCACCAAGCAACGCAGGAAATTGCATGGGGCCCTCATTGACCACATTCTGATTGGCAATCACCCTAAAGAGGCAGTATACTGTGTGGGGGTCACGAAGTGGGCAGTATTAGGAGCTTCACAGACGTTCTGTGGGGCTTGGGGCCACAAAAATTCCAAACCCGTAAACTTATTTATTTATATTATTAGAAGACTTAATTATAAGTAAATTAGCTCTCCCCAGAAGTAAGACAGCAGTCTCACTAACTACTCTGTAAATCGCAGCCTAACCAATTACGGAGCCTTGAAACATGACTAGGGATTTCAACCAAACTATAGAGTCCCATGGGAGTCTATATTGCAAAGCTCTTTAATGGATCACACATTCACTTACAGTGCCTTGCAAAAGTATTCATACCCCTTGAAGTTTTTCACATTTTGTCACCTTACAACCACAGACTTAAATGTATTTTATTTTTTAAGTGATAATCAACACAAAGTAGCAGACAATTGTGAAGTGGAAGGACAATGATACAAGGTTTTCTAAATTGTAATCAAATAATCTGAAAAGTGTGACGTGCAAAAGTCTTCAGCCCAGCCCCCCCCCCCCCATATTAATACTTTGTAGAGCCACCTTTCACTGCAATTACAGCTGCTAGTCTTTTGGGCTGTGTCCCTACCAACTTTGCACATCTAGAGACTGAGATTTTTGCCCTTTCTTCTTTTCAAAATAGCTCAGCCAGGTTGGATGGAGCGTCTGTGAACAGCAATTTTCAGGTCTTGCCACAGATGCTCAATGGGATTTAGGTCTGGACTGTGACTGGGCCATTCTAACACATGAATATTGTTTTATCTAAACCATTCCACTGTAGCCCTGGTTGTAGGTTTAGGGTCATTGTCTTGCTGGAAGGTGAATCTCCTTCCCAATCTCAACATGTTTTCTTCCAGGATTTCCCTGTATTTAGCTCCATCCATCTTCCCATCAGCTCTGACCAGCTTCCCTGTCTCTGCTGTAGAAAAGCCTCCCCCCAGCATGATGCTGCCCCCTATGTGTCACATTGGGGATGGTGTGTTCAGGAGGATGAGCAGGGTGATGTTACTTTTCCGCCACACATAGCGCTTTGCATTTAGGCCAAAAAGTTTAACTTTGGTCTCATCTGACCAGAGCACCTTCTCCCACATGTTTGCTGTGTCCCCTATATGGCTTGTGGCAAACTGCAAACGGCACTTCTTATGTCTTTCTTTCAGCAATGGTTTTCTTCTTGTCACTCTTCCATAAAGGCCAGATTTGTGGAGTGCACGACTTCTAGTTGTCCTGTGGACAGATTCTCCCTGTACCTGAGCTGTGGATTTCTGCAGCTCCTCCAGACTGACCATGGGCCTCTTGGCTGCTTCTCTGACCAGTGCTCTCCTTGTTCGATCTGTTAGTTTAGGTGGACAGCCATGTCTTGGTCGGTTTGCAGTTGTAGAATACTTTTTCCATTTTTGGATGATGGATTGAACAGTGCTCCTTGGGATGCTCAAAGCTTGGGATATGTTTTTATAACCTAACCCTGCTTTACTTCTCTACAACTTTATCTCTGACCTGTCTGGTGAGTTCCTTGGCTTCATGATGCTGTTTTTTCACTAGTGTTCTCTAACAAACCCCTGAGGCCTTCACAGAACAGGTGTATTTATACTGAGATTACATTATACACAGCTGGACTCTATTAACTAATTCAGTGACTTCTGAAGTCAATTGATTGCACTGGATTTTATTTAGCGGTATCAGAGTACAGGGGGCTGAAGACTTTTGCACATCACACTTTTCAGATTTTTATTTGATTAAAATTTTGAAAACCATGTATTATTTTCATTCTATTCACTTAAAATCTCAATAAAATACATTTAATTTTGTGGTTTTAAGGTGTCAAAATGTGAACAAGTTCAAAGGGTATGAATATTTTTGCAAGCCACTGTACAGAATAGCCTCCTGTGGGGGTTTGACATTTGGGACTCTCTCCAATCAGCTCATATGGGAAGCTTCTGTTCTGATTGTATAATATAACAAATTACATTTTTTGCAACATTTTAAAGATTTTTTCTAACCATTGTAATGGCGACAGTCTTTTGCCTTGGTCAATTACCAATGGACACAACCATGAATACAGGAACTTTCTATGGTATTGGATTCAATACAGGCATAACTTCCTTATTGTGACTGGGTTAACTTCACGTGCATGTAAAAACCTGCCACAATAAGAAAATCGTAGCTGGGTTTCTAACAAGTGCCAGACCATAGATAGTTCCTGTATTCATGGTCATATCCATTACCAACTTATAAAGACAAAAGATGTCACCAGTAAGATGGTTAGAGAACATTTTTAAAACTATTTAAAAAATGTAATTATTTATATTTGCATAAGTGTTTCACTTTTTAATTGTCTATTAATTTAAATATGGTTATGTTCATGGGACTTCTGAATGGATGGTGGGTGTGGGTTAAGTGACAGTGGATGGTTCTGAGTGTAGTTTCAGTGGTAGCGCTGGGTGTCCGACCCATCAATCAGGCCATCAATATCAAAATTGCTGGATACTATTTTAAGCTTCATATTTTATGTTTACTTTCTCAAGGAACACTTCTTGTAAGACTTCTTATACCAGATGGATCTTACTAAGGAGAACCAATATTCCAAGATACAGAAACTAATAAAATATTTATATTTTTTCCTTTTATCCATTTCAGCCAAGTCATGTGAGGATACTAACAGCCATTATACCGCCTGTGGAAATGCTTGCCCAGCCAGTTGTTTTGACAGAAATGCTCCAACGCAATGCACAAAGCCCTGTGTAGAGACATGTGAATGTAACAAAGGCATGGTCCTCAGTGGTGGCAAATGTGTGCCCATCTCCAGCTGCGGGTGTCAATACAATGGACGGTATTATGACCCAGACCAATCTTGGTACAATGAAAAATGCAGCATTCATTGTAAATGTGATTCCGTTCTTGGAATTGTGGTTTGTGAAGAAACAAAATGCAAAGACAGTGAAACTTGTATGATGACCAATGGCATACGAGGCTGTTACCCCAACAAGTACTCCACATGTAAAGCTTCTGGAGATTATTATGCCACATTTGATAATAGGAAAATTGACTTTAAGGGCACATGTATCTATCAGTTGGTCAAAGTAATATCAAAGGATCCATCGCTGACTGATTTCTCAGTCACCGTTAAGAATGAACGCCATGGTAATGCAGTGTCCTCCACCAAAGATGTCACATTGAAGATCCACAACTTAACATTGACTTTGAGTAAAGATTATCCACAGCAGATCAAGGTATGACATTTTATTAATTAGATTATCTAGACCTAGAATGAAAATTGTTCATCAAATCAAAAGCCATGACATCATAATATGGTAGATGGTATGACCAAGAGTTGAATATGATGAGCAAGAAATCACACTGACATGTGATGAGGTCTATCAAGGTTCCATCAAGGTTTCTGTAGTGTTTATGACATGAGAAGCTACAAAATGGAAACTGGAGGCTTACAATATATTTGTGAACAGATCCTAATCTGACCATACACATTAGATACTTATTTCCATCTCTTGCTTCGAAAGCACCAACATATCCAACATAATCCACAGCACTTTTATGAATATTGCCATTGCTCACTGTCCCCAGTAGGGTTCACAATCTAAATTCCCAATCAATATATCTTTGTAGTATGGAAGGAAATCAAAGTATTCAGAGGAAATCCAAATCATACATATATTGCCCTTGATCAGATTTGAAGCCAAGATCCAAGTGTTGCAAGGCAATGGTTCTCTGCCTTCTCTCTAGTTCACTTACGTCCTTCTTGTATATTGGGGCACAAAATCCATTCTATGTGTGTCTGTACTAGTGATTTGTATAGAGACATAACTATGTTCTTCTCATGAGAATCTATACCTCTTTTGATGCATCCCATAATTGGCCTTGGCGGCAGCTGCCTGGCACTGATCACTAAAGGTAAGTTTACTGTCCACCAAATTCCCCAAGTCTTTTTCAGTGGCAGTCTTACCCAATAATTTATTATTAAGTACATAATCATACATAATATTTTTTGATCAAAATCCATAACCTTGCATTTGTCTACATTACACTTAATTTGCCAAGTCTCCGCCCATGCTTAAAGCTTCCCCAGATCCCCCTGTAATATTCTATTATTGTACTCAGTTGTGATTACTTTACAGATTTTAGTATTATCTGCAAATATGGAAACTCTGCTCTGTAAACCCTCTACCAGGTCATTAATAAACATATTAAAAAGGACAACACCGAATACTGACCTCTTTAGCACCACACAAGCGACTGTGACCCAGTCTGAGTATTTCCCTTTAACAAACACCCTCTGTTTCCTATCACTCAGTCAGTTGTGAACCCAAATGCATATGTTTCCCCCAGTACCAACATTCTCATTTTGTATAACAACCTTTTATGTGTTACAGTATCAAAAGCCTTTGAAAAGTCCAGATATACTACATCTACCGCATTAACCATGTCCAGGACCGATTCCTCATAAACCCATGCTGATTGGTTGTTAAAAGATTATTTTCATTGAGATACACCAGGATAACATCTCTTAGAAAACCTTCACATATTTTACTTGCCACAGAGGATATATTAACTGGTCTATAGTTTATTAGATTATTAAATTCCTTAAGAATCTGGGGGTGAATACCATCAGGGCAGGTAGTATTTCTATTTTAGTGATTTTAAGATGCCTCTGCACTACTCCCAGGGTTAAACAGGTGGCAAATAATTTAAAATTTACCTTATCTCTAGTCATGTCCCCACTTATTGAATTTTCCTGTGTTAAAACAGTAGAGAAGAAGACATTTAATAGATTAGCCTTCTCCTCATCCTCCTCCACCATTACTCCCAGATTATTTTGAGATGGCCCACAGTCTGAGTTTTAACTTTCTTGTTATTTATATAATTGAAGACTATTTAGGGTTATTTTTACTTTCCCTAGCCTTCCCTTCCCTTCTTCACTTCCCTCCTGTTTTAATAATTTAAACGCTTTCTTTTTATCATTTATTGTGCCCCTCAATTTTTTTTTTTTAACATGTTTAATCATATATGGTATCTATGTTTTACAGGATGATTTTAAGATGTTTTAAAAAAAATTCCCATCTAGCCTGTTTACTTTTGTTTTTAAGGACACTGTTTCAGTTTATGGCCCTAAGGTTATCCATTAGCTGATAAAAATTGTCCTTCCTGAGGTTTAGTGTTTTTGTACCCCCTCTACTAAACATCTTATTAAAGGATACTTGTAAATGTATTATGTTGTGTTTTCTATTAACCAGGTGACCACCATCCTCCATAATTTTAGGGTTCTCGAACACTGCTGTTCAGACTTCAATTGATATGGTTTATAATCTCAATAACTATTATTTCTTATTTATCATTTTAGTCATCATTTACTATCTTTTTGCAGGTCAATGAGCACACTGTGAATCTCCCCTTTTATTTTGAGTCCCCAAAGCTTACAGCCTACAGTTCTGGAGCTAACACAATTATCCAGACAGATTTTGACTTGATGATGATTTATGAGCAGAACAGTTTTGCTCGTGTCATATTACCTAGCACCTACAAGGCGGCAGTCAATGGCATGTGTGGAAACAGCAATGATGACCCTAGTGATGACTTAAACATAAAAGATGGAGTGACAGCGAAAAGTGTAGAAGAATTTGGAAGCCATTGGAAGGTGGGAGAAGTGGAAGGATGTGAAGGGACATGTTCAAAATGTGGCAAGTGCAATGAGGCCGATAAGGAACGTTATAAAAGTGACCAGTATTGTGGACTTCTTAGTAAGTCCAATGGACCCTTCAGTCAATGCCATGCTTCTATTGATCCAACACCTTATTTTGATGACTGCGTATCCGATGTGTGTGCTTCCAAGGGTCATCTATCTGTTGTCTGTACCAGAATGGCATCTTATGCTTCTGATTGTCAAAGAAATGGTTCTCAGATCAAGGAATGGAGGACACCATCTTTCTGCGGTAAGATTTCCTTCATAGTAGATAGCCAACAGTGTATCATCCATGGGTTCACCCTTAACTTTGCTCTAATGTGCTAAAGGACAATTTCCTAAGAATCAAATACAATAAAATACAAAACTGATAACAAAACCTGCTGAAATTCACTAGGCAGCTACTGAATGGTTACATATAGACACGTATAGAATAGGTATAGGTCAGAAGATGTACTATCTCTTCTTTCAGTCTTTCAGACCATACACACTTCTCTTAAAATGATGGGAAAAGAATATGCAAATGAATTCTTCTTGATGGAAAAATTAAAACTTCTTGCTTTATTGCAACATTTTGGAAGGTAGCTCCTTACAGATCACTGTCTAGTTTTCAGGAATCCTACTCAAATGATCTGGGATTAAAGCCAATATTATATCACATCAGGAAAAGCTGCTCATCTCTTGACAAACATAGAGACCCATCTGCAGACAGATGTTTTTGGGTGGGTTATTTCCCCTCATCACTGCAGCAGTGTACTGGCTGGATAGGTGAGGAGGCCATAGATGTAGGTCATAGGGGGTATTATGTCCCCTTAAGGAGACTTCTTTTGCAGGCTACCTTTTAGTGTGCAGAATCTTACAGACCATACATGCTGTGATAAGGATTCTGAGAAAAGAATGTGGAAATAAGTTGTCCTTGATGGAAAAAGAAAACTTGATATTTGGTTTTGGTTTTCAAGAAACCTTGTGACATGATCTGGGATTAAAGCTGAACCAGAATAGAATAGATTGCTCATCACACCATGAAAAGCTGCTCATCTCTTGGCAAACATATCTGGACATGTCCGTCCAAGAGGATAGGCAAGAAAGAAAACATATGTGGCTAACAGTCTTAAAATGTAGCATAAAAATTAATTGTCGAATACATAGTCTGCCTTCCAGATTGCAAATGCTGTATTTATACGAGTCCATCTTTGTGTTTACAGAACTCATCTGCCCCACAAATAGTCAGCACAAGTTCCTTGGAGATGGGTGCCCTGTCACCTGCTTTGGTCTTACACCTCCACTGTCCTGTGTTAAGTCCTTCACTGAAGGTTGTTACTGTAATGATGGCTTTGTAAGGAGTGGAGATGAGTGTGTGCCTATTCCCAAGTGTGGCTGTGTCTTTCAAAATACGTATTATAAGTTGGGTCAAGAATTCTTCCCAGGAAACCAGTGCCAGAAGAAATGTACATGCGGGAAAGACGGCATCACCACCTGCCGGGACCATTCCTGTGGTGTCAATGAAGAGTGCAAAGTGGTGGATGGCATCCTGGGCTGCCATGCTAAAGAGTTTCGCCAATGCATAGCTTGGGGAAATCACCATTATATCACTTTCGATAAGGTGAACTATGATATGCAGGGTACTTGCAGAGATACCCTTTTCATGATGAAAACAGATAAAGTCAAATATGCGGTGACAGTGCAAAATGAGCCATATGGATATGTAGCCGTCACCAAATCTATTATGGTGACCATAGAAAGTTACGTTATATACTTGGAGAGAGGAAAAACCTGGACTGTTGAGGTTAGTAATGCATTTTTTCATCATTATACAGGCACATAACAACTTGAATTTTAGTGACAAATGTTAGTTTGACAATGTAGGAGATACGTAAGGCTCTACTACATGATAGTTCTGCTCTGGGCAATAATTTGATGAGATTTAGACACTCCTTGGCTACATGGTTGTTTCCCTACTCCAAACTGACTATTGATGTCATCCTATATTGATCTCTAACAAAACTTTCTTTCTGATTCTCATAGCTCAACAATGAAAGATACAACCTTCCATGCCGGACTCAAAAATATCCATTCTGGATCAGCGAAGAAGGAAATAACGTCATTATATACACTAAATACGGCATTACGCTGCTTTATGACCGACAGTATTTTGTTTCAATCTGGGTACCCAGCTCCTATACCGGACTCACTCAAGGCCTCTGTGGAAATTTCAACAAAAACACTAATGATGACTTTCGCCTTCCAAATGGCACCATAGTTACTGACCTGGCAGTGTTTGCAGAGTCCTGGGCAGTGGATGGGCAGAGATCAGACTGTCGTGGTTGTACAGGAGATCATTGTTTTACCTGTGACCAAGTGGCAACCACTGAGGCTAAGGCACCCACCAAGTGTGGATTAATAACAGATCCTCAAGGGCCCTTTAAGGATTGCCATGCTTTGGTGCCTCCAGAGGATTTTGCCAAAAGTTGTGTATTTGATGTTTGTGCCAGTGCTGAAGGGCACAATGCACTGTGTGCCAATCTACAAACATACGCAACGATGTGCCAAGATAAAAAAGCCAAGATAGGAACCTGGAGAAATATTGCTGGCTGCCGTAAGTAACTAGGTTATATTCCTCTTAATAAGGCCTCATGCACATGACCGAGTCTGCCGGCCAAGTGGGTTTTTTAATGGAAGGCATGAAAATGACATCCAAGTTCCTTCCATCATTCATTAATTTCTATGTGGGGTTCCATCCTGGTCTGATCCAATACCACAGACCAGGATAGGACCTGCTCTATAAATATTGGATCGGAACGGAGCATCGGAGCCTCGAACTCCACTATCAGTTGTGTGCATGGGGCCTTAGACTCTTGCACCCAATGTCTGATATTGAGAGAGTCAGAAATCTCCTATAAAAACTACATGTCAGGCAGCTGGCTGAAAATGCATGGTGAAGGAAAGAGAAGGTTCTTAGGACTTGTTCTATATTTTTATCTGGTTGAGAAGACACACTGGGCTAAACTTAGCCCATTGGTTAAGGAATCTGTTGCAAATTGCCTACTCTAATATATGATGAAGAATATAATCCAAATACTATATTCTACACTGCAGATAGATAGATATTCCGTAATTTGTGGTCTTTTATTTCCCAACAGCCCTTTCATGTCCAGCCAACAGCCATTATGAATCATGTACCCACACCTGCAAATTCACCTGTAACAGTCTCCTGGCTTCAAGTGCTTGTAGTGAAAAATGCTTCGAGGGTTGTCAATGTGATGATGGATATATGTTCGATGGAGGAAATTGTGTGCCACTCAATGCTTGTGGATGTAACCTGAATGGACGGTATCTAAGTGTAAGAAAATGTTATATTATATATGGAGCTTTTATACTTATTCATATATGAATTATATTAATAATAGATAGATAGATAGATAGATAGATAGATAGATAGATATGAAATAAATATATCCAAGGAAAAAGGCAGCACTCCGTAGTTACAAGAAAAAAGTAGTGAAGTTTATTCCATGCGTAGGCTTGACTAAGGCTCACTAGAGCTGAAACATTGCCTACACATGGAATAAACTTCACTATATTTTTCTTGTAACTACAGAGTGCAGCCTCTTTCCTTGGATATGTATATATGAAATAAATAGATAGATTTTCTGTTTCTCCACACAAATATTTGCTGTCATTTTGCAGAGCAATGAAAGTGTGATAACTGATGACTGCAGTCGTAAATATACCTGTAACCCTGGAGGGAGAATGACATGGCAATCTATAAGGTGTGCGTCGGATGAGAATTGTGATGTTCTTGATGGTGTTAGGACTTGTGTCAAGAAAGGTTAGTATAAAGAGATCGACATCAGGGACTCCTGACGTTCAGCTGTTTGAAGAGCTTGCGGTGCTTGGATGACGCCAGTGACATCAGATCTATAAGTCACATGGCCATGTTGAAGCTTAGTCTCATTTAAATGAATGGTGTTGAGCCGCAATACCAAGCACAATCACTAAACAATGTACGGCACTGTTCCTGGTAAGAAGCGTAAATGCCACAGCACTTGTCCAAATGCTGCAGCACCTTCAATCAGCTGATATGTGGGCTTTCCAGAATATATTGGAGTTTTCCATTGGAGGGGATTACTGAGAATGACATATTTCAGGAAACCTCCTCCATTATCTTATGCTTGCACTAAGCCACGCCTTTTGTTGACCTTCAGAATAGAATGGTGGTGAATATAGGGTGAGGCCATGACGGTTTTATTACATGACAGAATCCTGTTGGCTCTAGCAGCTGCTGATTGACCTTACTCGTTTTGTCCTTTATTGTGCACTATATCTACATGCATTTTTCTTGGAAACTTTTAGATCCTTGCAAGAGGAAACCATGTCACTTGAGGGAGAACTGTCAAGTCCAAGATAAGAAGGCGGTGTGTGTACCAGATTTCTATGGTCAATGCTGGGCATGGGGAGATCCCCATTTTCACACCTTCGATGGGATGGACTACGACTTCCAAGGCTCCTGCAGCTACATATTTGCACAGCACAGTGGTAGCTACCATTCCCTAGAACCATTCCAGATGATCATAAAGAATGATAACAGAGGAACTCAAGATGCCTCCTTTGTCAGAATGATGGAAATCAATATGTACGGCATGAAAATCAGCAATGAAGTTGGAGAATTTCCTAAAATGCGAGTGAGTTGTGTAAATGAGAATGCAGGAATTAGTGATGTTTAGTTATGGATATAAATGAAGATATTAAGCTCTTCTGGGCAGGTCCATCTCATGTTCAACCCATAGCAGATGCAATATAGGGCTGCTACACCCCATTCCCTCATAGGCAGGGATCTGAGAAGTCTGATTTTACATGCATGAAGGAATGGATGTAAAATATTCAACATCTTGAGTGGAAGAGTCACCAGGAGGCCAAAGTTAATAAAGGAAATACTAATAATCCACAAGACCCAATATTTCTCTGCTCATCATATAAGAGGTTTCCCAGTGGGAAGGACTCTATTATGTCTCATGGGGGATTTGTTTATGAATTTAGATAAATAAATACATTTTATTTACTGCTCAATGTTTTTTTGCAGGTTAATAATGAACTAATAAATTTACCCGTAAGTCTAGCTGAAGGGAAAATTATCTTACGTCGCAGAGGACTGACTGCAATTGTAGAGACCCTGGCTAATGTTACTTTTAACTTTGACTGGAACATGCATGCCATGTTATCCATTCCCAGTAGCTACTACAATGCTGTGTCTGGTCTCTGTGGAAATTTCAACCAGGATCCAAATGATGATCAGAAATCCCCTGACGGAACACTAACAAACTCCAATGTAGACTGGGCAGCTTCATGGAAAGTCCACGATCAAGATCCATTGTGCTTTGACTCTTGTCCAGGCCAATGCCCAACCTGCGAAGAAAGCAAGAAGAAACTTTATGGAGGAGAAGAAAATTGTGGTATCTTGTTCAAAAAAGATGGACCTTTCCAGGAATGTATCTCCAAAGTCAGTCCAAATAGCTTCTTTGATGGTTGTCTCTATGATGTTTGCATAAATGACGGTGCTAAAGTCATCCTTTGTCAAGCTTTGGAGTCCTATGCAAGGACATGCATGAGTCAAGGAATAAAGATCTATGATTGGAGAACACCTTCTGGTTGCCGTAAGTACCATAAGCATATTTAAAGTGAATACCAGTAGATTTTGGATATCTGGGTATGTTAGGAAGAGTTGCTATTATTTTGTGGGGAAAAAAGCTTTTGATAATGTAGGACACCTTCTGTCCATATGTTGTATTAAGGCAGAATGATGTTGTAGTGCAGTGTCCGAGCAAAATTACACACGTGGACAAAATTGTTGGTACCCCTCGTTTAATAAAAGGAAAACCCACAATGGTCACAGAAATAACTTGAATCTGACAAAAGTAATAATATATAAAAATTCTATGAAAATGAACAAATGAAAGTCAGACATTGCTTTCCAACCAGGCTTCAACAGAATTTTTAAAAAAAGAAAACTCATGAAACAGGCCTGGACAGAAATGATGGTTCCCTTAACTTAATATTTTGTTGCACAACCTTTTGAGGCAATCCCTGCAATCAAACGATTCCTGTAACTGTCAATGAGACTTCTGCACCTCTCAACAGGTATTTTGGCCACTCCTCATGAGCAAACTTTTCCAGACAGCATGTTTCAGCTCCTTCCAAAGATGCTCAATAGGATTTAGGTCAGGGCTCATAGAAGGCCACTTCAGAATAGTCCAATGTTTTCCTCTTAGCCATTCTTGGGTGTTTTTAGCTGTGTGTTTTGGGTCATTATCCTGTTGCAAGACCCATGACCTGCGACTGAGACCAAGCTTTCTGACACTGGGCAGCACATTTCTCTCTAGAATCCCTTGATAGTCTTGAGATTTCATTGTAACCTGCACAGATTCAAGACAGAGCCTCCTCCATGTTTCACAGTAGGGACAGTGTTCTTTTCAAGATATGCTTCATTTTTCCATCTGTGAACATAGAGCTGATGTGCCTTGCCAAAAATTTAAATTTTTGTCTCATCTGTCCATAGGACATTCTCCCAGAAGCTTTGTGGCTTGTCAACATGTAGTTTGGCAAATTACTTTTGTCAGATTCAAGTTATTTCTGTGACCATTGTGGGTTTTTCTTTTATTAAACAAGGGGTACCAACAATTTTGTTCACGTGTGTATATCTTACATGGTCACTCATGGGCAGTGTTGGGCTGAGGTTCTTTGGATCTACCAGATAAAATTATTCTGGAGGCCCATCATCCAAGAACCCCTAGGAAAAAGATAATGGTATCCTTCAAATTTGGATGTCTTCTAGTGGGCCATTATTGTGTTTGAGCCTGGACCCTCTGGTGGATCCTCTAGTACTCTTGCTGACACTACCCAATGCTACAACAGTCTTTGCAAGTAAAATGAGTAGCTGCCTGCAGTTTACCCCAGAGATAACAGCTAATAGTTGGGGGTGAGAGTAGTCTGAGAAGAAGCCACCAATCTTTTCCAAAACATGGTATATGGAAAAGCTTTATAAAATGACATGGATACACTGCACAGCTGTAGCAGATCTGTAAATGAACCAGTCAACTATATAGGAATGGGCATAAATTTGGTATTATCAAATGATGATCACACCATTTTTTTTTCCCACACCATTACAGCAAAAACATGTGAAGATCCAAACAGTCACTATAACGCCTGTGGAAATGCTTGTCCAGCCAGTTGTGCTGACAAAGATGCACCAGTAAAATGCACATACCCCTGTGTAGAAACATGTGAATGCAATAAGAACATGGTCCTTAGTGGTGACAAATGTGTTCCCACCACAAGCTGCGGATGTCAATATAATGGAAGATATTATGAACCTTTCCAGAACTGGTACAATGAGAAATGTAATGTGCAATGTAAATGTGACCCAAATCTGGCCCAAGTGGTCTGCCAGTCAACCAGATGCAAAGACAGTGAGAAATGCCAGATTGTCAATGGGATACGAGGCTGTTATCCTACAGAGTATTCCACCTGTACAGTCTCCGGTAATCTTCATTACACAACATTTGATGGAAAGCATGTAGACTTCATGGGCACTTGTACATATGAGCTGGTCAATGTAACATCAACTGACACATCAATAACCCATTTCACGATCTTGGTTCAGAATGATTACCATGGTACCAGAGACTTGTCCTTCACCAAAGAGGTGATATTAAAGGCCTACAATATAATGATAACCATCAGTAAAGATCACCCACATCAGATCAAGGTAAAACTAAATTTTATTAACATTTTGTTTCAAAATGTTAATTTTTTTATACTATGTTCAAAAGAAACCTACTGTGGTTTGAAAGGGGTATTTTCTGTAACATATGACAGTATCATAGAGGAACTGGTGATATGCTTAGCTGGCTTATTTTGCCCTAATGCTACTACTTTGTGACAAAGGTTGGAATAGGTGGTCGGCACCATTTTTGACCAATGTCCCAAAAACTCAAGTGACCTGGCAGGCAAAAAAATTTGCTAAAATATTTGGTTGCAGATTTAGATTTAATAAGTGATTTGGTACTGTGAAGTTATAGAAGTTTGAAGGTGACTTGATGGAAATGTTATTGAATATAACATGTAGCCATAAGAATAAAAGGGTCTTAAAGGGAGAATAAGTTCATCACAATAACTAAACATAAAATTGTGAACGGTAGGAGGTTAACCTTCAATGGTTGTGCAAAGGTAGGCATGACTCTATTGATAGCTGACATTGAGTTCCTCACCATCTGATGGCAGTCAGTTGCCAAAGTGATATAGAAACCACAAAAAATTTTGGGTGAGTTTATTCATGCATAACCCCCAGTTGATGTCTTTGGGGCACAAACCCACAAAATAAATTCAAATCCAAGCCATGAATCCAAAGAAACAGTAGGCTTTATCCGAGACTCAGTAAAGCTTACTATTTCTTTGGCTTCACACCTTGGATTTGGAATCTACTTTGTGGGTTTGTGCCCCAAAGATTTCAGATGGTGTTCATGAGTATACTCACCTAACGCTGTTTATAGTTATAGGATTGGATATGTTATTTGTGACACATATCTAACCATTTACCATATCTTAAATAGGTTGATGAGCGTTTTGTGAATTTGCCATACTATTCTGAGTCAACAAAGCTCAGTGTATTCATATCCGGAGTCCATACAGTAGTCAAGACAGATTTCGGCCTGACCTTGAGTTGTAATGATTGGAGCCATGTCACTGTAGAGCTGCCAAATACATACAAAGGGGCTGTCAGTGGTTTGTGTGGAAACAACAATGGAGATGCCGAAGATGATTTAATCTTACCAGGAGAAGTAAAGGCCAAAACTCCAGAAGAATTTGGAAAGTACTGGAAGGTGGAAGAAGTAGAAGGATGTGAAGACATATGTCCAGAGTGCAAGTGTAGTGAGAATGATAAGAACGTTTACAAGAGTGACCAGTATTGTGGACTTCTCACCAAGCCTGATGGACCCTTCAGTCAATGTCACAATATTATTAATCCATTGCCTTTTTTTAATAACTGTCTATATGATGCGTGTGCATACAAGGGGCGTCAATCTTATGTCTGCGCCAGCATTGCATCTTATGTTTCTGAATGTCAAAGAAATGGTTCTTTGGTCAAGGAATGGAGGACGCCATCTTTTTGTGGTAAGATTTCTCACCAATAGGTTCAAATTACAGTGGATATATATAATTTGACTGCCTTGTATACGCTGTAATTATAAGAGTCCCCCTTTTTCTTCACAGATCTCGTCTGCCCCCTCAACAGTCACTACAAACTCCTTGGCGATGGATGTCCTGTTACCTGTTTTGGCCTTATACCTCCAACAAGCTGTGTTAAGTCCTTTACTGAAGGCTGTTACTGTAATGATGGCACCATACTGAGTGGAGATGACTGTGTTCCAATTCCTGAGTGCGGCTGTGTCTTTGAAAATATGTATTATAAGTTGGGTCAAGAATTCTTCAAAGACAACCGATGCCAGAAGAAATGTACATGTGAGAAAGACGGCATCACCACCTGCCAAGACCATACTTGTGGAACCAATGATGAATGCAAAGTGGTGGATGGCATCCTGGGCTGCCATGCTAAAGAATTTGGCCAATGTATAGCTTGGGGAGATCCCAATTATATCACCTTCGATAATATGTACTATGATATGCAGGGCACCTGTAGCTACATCCTTGTCAAAGTTTATTACCATGAAGTCACTTTTATTGTTGAGGTGGAAAATGAGCCATATGGAAATGTAGCAGTCACCAAATCAGTCAATGTAACCACAGGAATCTACAGCATACACCTAGAGAGAGGAAGACCTTGGAGCATTAAGGTTAGTATAACAATTGCACTGTTAACATCACTAACTCTTGATCATTTGATTTACATTTCATTAAGAACTTTTCTAAGAACCAATTTTTTGTTAATGCTTTGGATTTTAGGTCAATGGTGAGAGGTACAATGTCCCTTGCAAATCACAAAAACGGGAATTCTGGATAAACCAAGAAGGAAATAATGTAATTATTAGGACCATTCATGGATTTACAGTATTGTTTGACCAGCAATACTTTGTTTCAGTCTGGGTACCCAGTTCATATGCTGGCCGCACTGAAGGCCTATGTGGCAATTTCAACAAGAACCCGAGAGATGACCTCCGTCTTCAAAATGGTACTGTTGTCACTGATGTATCCCTGTTAGCTGAGTCCTGGACAGTGGGCAGAGATGGATCAACCTGCAAAGGATGTGTCGGTAGTCAATGTCCTACTTGTAGTAAAGTTGCCACCACTGAAGCAAAATCTTCCAGCAAATGTGGAATGATTGCAGACCCTCAAGGTCCATTTAAGAATTGTCATTCCTTGGTGCCTCCAGAAAAATATACTGATCGCTGTGTATTTGATGTTTGCACCGGACGTGGTGGTCAGGATGCTCTGTGTTCCAGCCTACAAGCCTATACAGCATTGTGTCAAGAAAAGGGAGCTAAATTTCTACCTTGGAGAGATGTTACTGGTTGCTGTAAGTTATTTTCCACTCCTTTTATCTGAAGTTTTTTATAAGGTGGTCAAGATTTCGTCTAAATTTTCATATATTCATATTGTGATGCCCAATAATTTAACCCTGGGACTTAGACCTTACATCACACATAATTTGGAGCTTAAAGTTTCTCCTCTTTCCTTATATTTGTTTGAGTAGTCCGTAGGTGATGTATAGTGGTACATACTCTCAGAAATATTATAATACATTGTTTGTGTTGCCAATTTTGAAGGAATATGCTTGAGATTTATTATAAAGGACTTGATTCTGAACTTTCCAGTACTTTACTTTTTACTTTGGTCCATTCCATTTCTTTTCACCTAATGGTCTTCAAAGTGTGTAGAGATGATCGGGATTCCAAGGGGATATATATTCATTATTTTCCTATAGTGTTTAGTCTTTAGTATGTTTTGTAACTTCTCTAACCTCATAACTTTTCTTCTGTTTTTAGCGCTTGCCTGTCCAGACAACAGTAAGTACTCTCTATGTACCCGGACCTGTGGTTCCACGTGCTATGGTCTTCTAACTTCAATGTCTTGCACCAGCAAATGTTATGAGGGATGTCAGTGTGACCATGGATATGTATTTGATGGGAACAGCTGCATCAAAATGGACCATTGTGGATGCTTGCATGAGGGAAGATATCTAAAGGTGAGCTACAAAGTTATATTACCATCACAGTATACTTCAGAATATGGTTGGTGAACCAAGAGGATAAAATTGAATACTGTTATATAGTATAAATTATTGTGTTGTATTATTTTCTAGGCAAATGAAAGTGTTCTGAATGAGAACTGTAGTCAAGAATGCACTTGTGACCACAAGTTGGGATTTACCTGCCATAAAAGGACTTGTGCCAAAGATGAGAAATGTCAACTTTTAAATGGTGTGAGGTCTTGTGTCAGCACAGGTAAGGGCAATAAGGGACTACATGGAATCTATCGTAGGTTAACTTGAGAAGTGACGGATTATCCTGTGTTCTGGATAAAGAACATATAAAAGGTTCCTGTTTCTTTAGTGAAAAAACGATGATAGGGTAAGAGAAGGAACACAGAATTCTGACTCAAGGTGACTGCATCATTGCTGTCAAATGTACAGTAATATCCAACTATGAGATAAGAACCAAAATCATCTAATTTTTAACCCTCTCTTTTGTTGTATAATTCCAGATCCTTGCAAGTTTAAGACATGTCGTTTGAGGGAGACTTGTAAAGTTCAAGATGACAAAGCAGTGTGTGAACCAGATTACACTGGTGTGTGTTGGGCATGGGGAGATCCTCATTTCCACACCCTAGATGGGAAAGACTTCAGCTTCGAAGGCACCTGCAGCTACACCTTTGTTAAATATATTGGTAATGATACCACCCTGGAACCATTCCAGGTCATCATAAAGAATGACAACAGAGGAAGCCAAGCAGTTTCATTTGTCAGGAAGATGGAGTTCACTATGTATGACATTAAAATCAGTGCTGAAGTTCAAGAATTCCCTAAAGTCCGAGTAAGAGTTTAAAAAATGTTTACTCCTTATATATCTAGAACATTGCGCCTTATCCAGTAGGGTAAGGAGTCACCCATGGTCTATTTGCTTGGTATATATACTATAAACTACTAAAGACATACACATTAACAATAGGTTCATATTAGTGCTGGATGTCCGTTGTTCTGGTCCATCAGAGGACCAGAAGGGATAAAGGGGCTGCTAAAATAATGAACAACAACAGAGCTAGAAGAATCTCATTGACTATGATGGGTCGATCGCTGTCCGTCAGATGTCTCTTCTTTCTAGCTAAAATCGCAGGATGAAAAATTTAGACTTTTTGCAAAGACAGATGCAAATGAGGGGAAATTGCTTTGATTGTGCCTTAGTTTGCCTTGGGCTTTGATCTAAGCTCTAAATTCCAGGCAAGACACTTTTCCCCTCATTTTCGTATGAATACAACATCAATTTACATGAAAATGGGACTCCAAAGCTGAATAACAGAGACATATTTGGAAACTGCAGAATCCCCTCTACAAGGTACTGGGATTAGGTATAAAACCAATTTACTGGTGAAAAGTTCTTTTTTTATGCCTGCTAACATATACATAATATATACAAAACCAGCACATAGGTACATATGAATAGAAAATCATAAAACGTAACATTTATTAAATGGATTAAAACATGGCTGCCATGTTAACACACAAAGAGAAATACATGAGATCACCCAATTATATCAAGAGACCCCACTAGCTATGTCCTGACATGGACATACTCTCAGACATAAATATCGGGTGTATCTTACCCAATTATCAAGGTGAGGTTTGGTCCTCAAGCCCTAAATGGTGGTTGCTAGGTGGCAACAGTGGTGAGCCAGACAGGTAAAGGGCTACTCCAGCCCTACATCCGGGAGGGTGGGTGTTATTTTGGAGCAGGGTGAGGATTCTAGGGCCCAATAGGGTCAGTTTGTTTTAGTTCCTTGGTTTTGTGACTCTCCCAGGGGTGTGGTGGAGTAGCTCTTTACCTGTATGGATTGCCGCTCCTGCCACCTACCAGTAGCCATATGGCATGAGGAGCCAAACTCACCTTGATAATTAGGTAAAAAACTTCCAATAGTTATGTCTGATAGTATGTCTATGTCGAGACATAACAAGTGGGGTCTCTTGATATAATTGGCTAATCTCATGTATTTTTATTTGTGTGTTAACATGGCGGCCATGTTTTAATCTATTTAATAAATGTTAAAATGGGGATTGTCCAGGAGATATATATATATATATTGGGCCGGGAAAGGTGAAAAAACATAGTCACCTGTCCCTAGTGGAGTCTCCCAGTGCAGTCCTTTTGCACCGGTGTTTTCTTCCGGTTGAAGTCCTTGCCACACGTGACCACTGAGGCCAGTCAGTGGCCTCAGCAAAGAACACGGGATGTCACTGTGTGGCAAGGACTTCCGCCACAAGAAAACATCAGAGTAGCAGGACCAGAGTGTGCTGGAAGACACCAGAGCACCAGGGACAGGTGAGTATGTTTTATTTTTTTTTTCACCTTCATTGGTCTAAGATTTTATATATATATATATATATATATATATATATAATTATTCTGGACAACCCATGTAAGTTTTGTGATTTTAGATTGATATTTAACTATGTGCAGGTTTTGTTACTCCACTCCGACTACTTTTTTGATATCTTACAAGCTGATGACTTTAGGACTACACAAATGATTTTTTTGTAGTCTGGAACCATGGAGAAACATTGGCCTATATAGGAGCTGTGTGCACTAAATTGGAAAATAACTTTAACCAAGAATAACTGAAACTTGCTTTTTTTTATAAATATACTGGAACACTGTGTGGAAATATATTTATAGTCTGTAAGACATTCAACCCAAACAGTATATATATACTATCTCAGTATGTTTCAGGTAGAATTTTTTTATGGAGACAATGGCACCAAAGCTCAAAACTTGAATATTAGATGGTCAAGCATCTTGTTCACTGAATGGTTACTTCTCCACACAGGTGAATGGTGAATCCGCAAACCTTCCCTTAAGTCTAGTGAATGGGAAACTGAAAATTTATCGCAGTGGGCTGACGGCTGTCATTGAGACTGCATCTCGTGTGAATGCAACATTTGACTGGAACTGGTACGCAACAGTAAGCCTTCCCAGTAGCTACTACAATGCTGTATCTGGTCTCTGTGGAAATTTCAACCAGGATCCAAATGATGATCAAAAATCCCCTGACGGAACACTAATAAACTCCACTGTAGACTGGGCAGCTTTATGGGAAGTCTATGATCGAGATCCATTCTGCTTTCACTCTTGTCAAGGCGAATGTCCAACCTGTGAAGAAAGCAAGAAGAAACTTTATGGAGGAGACAATAATTGTGGCATCTTGTTCAAAAAAGACGGACCTTTCCGAGAATGTATCTCCAAAATCACTCCAAATAAGTTCTTTGATTCTTGTCTTGTTGATCTCTGTAAGAATAACGGAGCTAGGTATATTCTTTGCCAGACACTTGAGACTTATGCAAGTACTTGTCAGAGCCAAGGACTGAAAATCCACGACTGGCGAACACCTTTAAGCTGTCGTAAGTACTTAATTTTTCTATACTGTCCTCCATATTTACCCAAGAAGTAATATTCTACCTTCATGAATGTACATGAAGAAAATTAGATATCAATAATTTTTTTAATGTAAATATATATTTTATCAAAAGAAAATCTTGAAATACATTATACCAGTTTTCACACTGGCCACTGCAGCACAAAGGAAAAGCTATCATTTTTTGTTTTCTGATGCTTAGTCGTTAGCTTTGCTATGTAGACTGGAAAAGTTCCAGAACAGTCATCTCCTTATTATTAGAGGATTTGGTGGACCCAATGCACCCGATTGACTGGGTCAACAGAGTCATCTCATTATCATTAAAGGCAGAATCAACAGAACCAATTCATCGTTAGAAAGCTGGGTCAATAGAGTCATCTTATTATCATTAGAAGGGTCAGAAGGGTCATCTCATTATCATTAGAGGTTGGGTCAGAAGGGTCACCTCAGTATCATTAGAGGATATGGTCATCAGAGTCACTTAATAATCATTTAGTGAATTGGGTCAGCAGACTCATCTCTGTATCATTAGATGACTGGGTCAGCAGAGTCATCTCATTATCATTAGCTAATTATTATTTATTGACAGTTTGTTGGAGTATTGTTGGAGAATAGAAACACTATACAACTAACACACAAATATTGTAAGTCTCTGTATGCAGCTCCTCTATCACTCCCTGGTCTTTGAGGAAGGGGTGTACCCCATAACTTCCTCAAGACAGTTACAATATATCGATATAGAGAGTATTCACTTCCAGTTCTATCTGAACTTGTTTGACCCGAAAAAAATCAGAAACCCGAGCAAACCGAATCCGAAACAAATCTTGGGAGGTTTGCCCATCTCTAATCATGCGTCGCCCTCATGACCTTGGACCAGGCATAAAGTCGTTTATTCTGGATTGTTTAGTTTAATTATTTTCATGCTTTATGCAGTATTGTTTCTCCTTTAATGAAAATGTTCTTTATTACATTTCAGCTAAGGTGTGTGAGGATAAGAACAGCCATTATAATGCCTGTGGCAATGCTTGCCCAGCCAGTTGTTCTGACAGACATGCTCCAGAAAAATGCACTAAATCCTGTGTAGAAACATGTGAATGCAGCGCAAACATGGTCTTCAGTGGGAACAAGTGCGTTTCCATCTCAAACTGTGGATGTCAACACAATGGGAGATATTATGAACCTAAAGAGACCTGGTCCAATGAGAAATGTAGCATGATCTGCAAGTGTGACCCAATCCTGGGAATAATGAATTGTCAAGAAAGCAGCTGTAAAGATAGTGAGACATGCATGGTGGTCAATGGTAGACGTGGCTGCTATCCTACTGAGTATTCCACTTGTATAGCTTCTGGAGATCCCCATTTTTGGACATTTGATGGAAAACGATATCTGTTCATGGGTGCCTGCACTTACCAGCTGGTAAACGTGATATCCAATGACTCAACCCCATTCACAATCGATGTAGAGAATGATCACCGGGGTAACAGAGCTGTGTCCTCCACCAAAACTGTTACTTTGAAGATCTACAACAAGACAGTGACCATGAGCAAAGACCACCCAAAACAGATCAAGGTACAGATTCCATGCTAAATGTAGAGAACACCATAATTCTAGAGATTTAAAGTCCTAAACACACAACTGATACAACTATCTGAAATGCTGGACAGACAGACTGAAAGATTGACAAGCTGACAGATCGACAGACTGGCAGATTGACAGACTGACAGACCATCAGACCGACAGATTGACAGACTGTTAGACTGGTAGATTGGCCATGTATTTCATGTATTTTAATACAAGTGCCTCATTTTTGCTTTAGGTTGATGGACGCCTAACAGAATTACCTTTCTATCACTACGATAATTCGATAGCACAGATAATGGCCTACTATACAGGAGCTGCAGTGGTCATGAAAACTGATTGTGATCTCACTATTATGTATGATGGTAGGAATTACCTGCGTGTGGATGTGCCCAGCACTTACAAAGGATCTGTTGAAGGTTTGTGCGGTAACAACAATGGAGACCGCTCTGATGATTTCACAACTAGTGATGGCAGAATAGTAAAAAGTCCAGAAGAATTCGGAGAACACTGGAAGGTGGGAGAGGGAGAAGACTGTGCAGCTTGTCCTGATTGCCCCAAGTGCAGTGAGGCTGACAAAGAAGTGTACAAGACTGACAAGTATTGTGGACTTCTCATCAAGTCGCATGGACCATTCCGTCAATGTCATGATGCTATTGATCCAGCTCCTTTCTTTGAGGACTGTCTATTTGATGCATGTGCTTACAAGGGACAACAATCCTTTGTCTGTGACAGTATTTCAGCTTATGTTTCTGAATGTCAAAGGAATGGCACACTGATCAAATGGAGGACACCATCTTTCTGTGGTAAGTTGAATTTGGGGTCATTTCTGGTGACAGCATTACTTCCACACAGACTAGTAGTGAAGTGCAGCTGTGTCAGAAAAACCATCGGGCACTCTTCAATACTGGATCCAAAACTATACTTTTCCTAATTCGGGTTCAACGTGAACACAACATTTTTGGGGTTTGTCACCCCTGAAATACTATTATAGTCTTGGGGTCACCTCTAACCATAGAGCATAATAAGTGGAGGCCTGGGAGAAGTGAATAAAAATAGCAAACAATTATGGACACCTTACCTCACTTCTCCTGGGTGTCCGGTGATCCCCTAGCATCCTCTTCAGGCCTCTTCTGGCCTCTGGCTGACGTCACGCGCCCAGGGTCATTTGTGCTCTAGCAGTCATGTGGGCCTCAGCATTGACCTCTGGGTGCATGACGTTAGCCAGAGCCCAGGCCTGAAGAGGATGCAGGGGGACTGCTGGACATCTTAAGAATGCACAGGAGGGGTGAAACAAACGGAGTATAACTGTTTGTTATTTTTACCCAACTCCCCTGGGCCTCCACTTGTTATACTTTGCAGTCTAAGGCAACCCCAGAGTATAATAATAGCGCTTCCAGTTCATGCTGAAAAAGTTGGGACCGAAAGGAACCAAAGGGTCAAACCTCATGAATATTAAAGAAATCTTGTGAGATTCACCCATTTCTAACAGTGACCCTTCGCGTAACTTCAAAACATCAAACAACAACCAGTGCATGGTTGTACCATATTACATGCTTAAGACCTCCTCCAATGTTACTATATCTAGGTGCAACCAGCATTCCTCCGGATACACACTTTGCATTGCCACCAGTTACATACTACATCCAGAAAACAGTTGCAACCAAACCCATATATGAGTGAACACCGCTTCTCTGTGGATGCTAACCTCTCTTGGGCGGGGACTCTACATATGGCCATTTACAATTCCCCACCTAGAGCTTAATTTAGAAGTTTAACCTTCACCGCCTTAAAATAGAACTATAGTTGGTTTGAGATATTTTGATATAAATTTTAATATTTCATGGATTCTGTTGTCACTTTGTTTCTACAGAATGGACTTGCTCCAGTAACAGCCACTATGAGCAATTTGGTAATGGATGTCCTTCCACCTGCAATAGCCTGGAACCTCCTTTATCCTGTGAAAAATCCATTACAGAAGGCTGCTACTGTAACAATGGCTTCTTACTCAGTGGACAGGACTGTGTGCCAGCCACAGAATGTGGCTGTGTTGTTGACAATACATACTATCAATTGGGTCAACAGTTCTTCAAAGATGATCTGTGCCAGACAAAGTGTACATGTGGAAACAATGGCATCGCTACCTGCCAGAAACATACCTGTGGCGCCAACGAAGAATGCAAAGTGGTGGATGGCAACCTGGGCTGTCATGCTAAAGAGTTTGGCCAGTGTATAGCTTGGGGAGATTCCCATTATATCACCTTTGATAACATGTACTATGATATGCAGGGCACTTGCAGCTACATCCTTGTCAAAGTTAATATTGGTGGAGTCCTCATTATGGTGACAGTGCAAAATGAGCCATATGGAAATTTAGCCACCACCAAGTCTGTTATGATGATCATAGGAAACCATATCATAAAATTGGAGAAAGGTAAAACCTGGAGCGCTGAGGTAAGTAGCAAATTAATAGATATATAGCTCAAGAATAGTCTCCTACTTACAGTAGTTGAATACAGGAAGTCACATCTTATGTTTGCTTTAATTTTAGGTCAACAGAGAGAGGGTTAATACTCCTTGTAAATCACAAAAACGGGAATACTGGATAAACCAAGAAGGGAATAATGTCATTATTCAGACCATACATGGCTTTAAGATGCTATATGACCAGCAATACTTTGTTTCAGTCTGGGTACCCAGCACATATGCCAGCAAAACTGAAGGCCTCTGTGGCAATTACAACAAAAACCCAAGTGATGACCTCCGCCTTCAAAATGGCACCATTGTCACCGTCACCGATGTATCCCTGTTTGCTGAGTCCTGGACAGTGGCAAGAGATGGTTCGACCTGCAAAGGATGTTCTGGTAGTCAATGTCCTACTTGCAGTGAAGCAGCAACCACTGACGCTAAGTCTCTCACCAAATGTGGAATGATTGCAGACCCTCAAGGTCCATTTAAGGATTGCCATGCTTTGGTACCTCCAGAAAAATATACCCATAGCTGTATATTTGATACTTGTGCTGGACGTGGTGGTCATGGAGCTGTATGTGCAAGCTTACAAGCCTACACAGCATTGTGCCAAGCAAAAGGAGCCAAAATCGCACCCTGGAGAAATAATACCAATTGTCGTAAGTTTTTCTTGCTGTGTAGAAATATCTTTACTACTGTATATTTGGTGGGCCTAAGATTCCATTGGTCCACAAACTTCTTTGCGTTGTTGTTCCTGCTTGTAATAATATTTTTTTGTGATATTTGGATTCTAAAAGATGGGAAAATCTTGGGGATCATGGAAACTAGAGATGGCACACATAGTAGATGCATTGCTTTCATGTTGTGGAAAATTCTCCAAAACCCAAAGTAGGTTAGAGATCTGTTCTGGTTAGGCTTAAAAGCTTCCCTCGCAGATTTGATGGGAAAAATAGATCTGTATGCAACACAATTCTTCCTATCAAGACAAGTGATACCATTACGAAATTGATGGACCTTACTGTAAGTCAAAAGTAGAGATGAGGTTACTGATTCTGATAGAATTTTCAACCCCCAATGTTCCAAAAGTTTCAGGCTGACACAAAGCCAAAACTTTTGGGGTTTGTAACCCGTGAACCAGAAGTGAAATTTCTATACTTTAGGGTCAAACCACAGAGTATAATACGTGGAGGCCCAAATGAGGTGTGGAAAAATGATACTCAGTCATACTTACCTCCCCTCTCCTGGCCATCCTTGTGGCATCCTGAGTTCCCTTGGGGTCCTTTTCTGACTTCTTCTGGTCTTTTGGGTGATGTCATGCACCCATGGGTTACACCTGAGGGGTACACCAATGTCATGACACTTGCATTAAAGCATCACAGCACCGGACCTCAGTGGTGACTCTGGGGCACATGACGTCACTGAGGAGACAAGAAGAGGACCTTGAGACAGCGCCTGGTGCTAAGGATGTCCATGAGAGGTGATGGAAGGTGAGTATAACTGTTTATAATGTTTCCACACCTCCCCTGGGCCTCCACCTATAATACTTTGGGGTCTGAAGAGACACCAAGGTGCAATAATTTCACTTCCAGTTTGTGACAAACTTATTTGACCTGAAACAAATCTTTGGTCCTAAACCTCGAGCCCAAAATGAAAAAAAAAAAATCTTCAAAGGTTCGACCATCTCTAGTCAATAGGATCTCTTTTTTGTTTATGTCTTGTGATAGATCTAGCACATCAAAGTAATTTCTGTAAATTCAAGTGTGAACAGAGTCTAGCTGAAACTTTTATATTGATATTTACATGGATATCAAACTTTTTATGTTGGGATCTCCTCCAGAACATTGTAACAGTCCATTCATCAGTTTTTGCTCAATAATATACATTATGACCCTGTGGTAATATTTTCTTTTCTTTTCCCGGCAGCCCTTTCATGTCCAGCCAACAGCCATTATGAGCCATGTACTCAGACCTGTGGCTTCACCTGTAACAGTCTCCTGGCTCCAAGCACTTGTAGTGACGGATGTTATGAGGGTTGCCAATGTAACTCTGGATATATGTTTGATGGAGGGAAATGTGTTCCACTGAACAAATGCGGGTGTATCTTTAATGAAAGATATGTGAAGGTAGGCTAAGATAATGACAGAGAAGCAACTTTTTTCCCCCACATGTGGCCTGTGTTCCTCCAATCTCATGATCATTGGAGGTCATTCCTCTACCTTTATCATAATGTTATGGAATATCCTAATGAACCAATTGAAAGAGGTTCCCAATCTAAACCAGTCTTTCTAGGGATACATTGTCTTATGATCACAGTGGGACGGTACATGTCGCAGCTCCAGAGCTTCACTGCAAAATATGGAACTGGATCCTTACTATTGTGTTATATATATTGGCATATTATGTGCAAGTGGACCTTTGGACTCCCCTTGTCCAAATGTGACTTCTACTCTTGTTCCTAGTAACTTGTCTGTTTCTACTAAGGCAGAATTGGCACTGGACCAAAGGCAAGACAGAGAAGGTCTGGGAGGCTTAGTAAAACTTAAATCGGGCTTTTGTAAAATTTTAACTTGCAATACCATTCCTAAACACAAGGAGTGCTCTTTTATTTAGGCATTGGTAATAAACTAGTGTCATCCACACTAATAGCTGTAATAATGGCCATGATATTACCTTTAGGATTTTATACTTATAGCAGAGAAATTTTTGAGTGTCTTTTTTAAAATTTCCACATTATTATTAATTTTTATTATTATTTTTGTTTTTTTTTTTCCAGGAAGGTGAATCGGTGGTTACAGAAGATTGTGGACAGCGCTGCACATGCCAGTCAGGAGTTTTGTCCTGCGTAAAGTTAGGCTGTAGCAAAAATGATTTATGCCAACTGAGAGAAGGAGTGCGTGGTTGTCAGCCTCGGGAATCTCAATGTATCTTAAGAAGAAACAATAACTTTGTTACTTTCGATGGGGTCTCTGGACAATTCCCAACTGATGGGCCATATGTGGTGTCATCGTCTTGCAACGAAGATGCAGAAAATCAGTTCATAGTGGTGGTTGAGATGAAAGCATGCAGCAGATCAAAAATCGGAAGGTCTCTGCAAATCTTCACACCCCATGGACTCATATCTGTGAATGAACAGCAGAACATCTGGGTGAGATTTTCTTGAATGTCTTCTGGATTAAATCTTTATGAATTTTTGCATCTGGTCAACTTTCATGATGCATTTATGATTTGTATGGGGCAGGAGCTAATGGAATTCCAACAATGTTGTGAAAAAAAATTACATTTTGGATGCTATAACTTTGCTTTATGGTCTTCATTTTTCTGTAGTTGAATGGTTGGGAACTTCAGGCCTCAAAAGATCTTGGAAATGGTTCTGTGAAGATCCAGATAGCCCAGTCAGGAATTACTGTAGAAATAAACACACAGATAACTGTGGTATTTTACAAGACTGGTGAGATCCATATAATCGCTAAGGAAAAAGTATCTGGAAATATATGTGGTTCTTGTGGAAACTTCAACAGAGATGCAACCGATGATCTCCTACTAAAGACTGGTGAAGTCTCATCTGACATCTCCTTTACAATCCGCTCTTGGGTTGCAAACCACTTGAGCCCTTGGTAAGAATTATTGTATATTTTATGCCATTACTATAATTTTGAAGATGAAGACCTATCTTTAAGATCATCTTTTAGATCATCAATATCAGATCGGTGGGGTCCAACCCTTGGCCCCCTTTCCGTTCAGCTGTTTGAAGCAGCCATGCTTCCATTTCACAGGGCTATGACCTCACGTTCATGAATCACATGGCCTATTTACGCCTCAGTCCCATAAAAATGAATGCCGCTATAAAATATATGGCATTGTGTTTGGTATGAAGTGAAGACTCCGAATCCTGTGGCCTCTCCAAACCTGATCAATGGGGTTTCCAGGTATCTGACTCCCACTGATCTAATATTGACGAAGGATCCTAAGGTCTACAATATCTTAGTAATGGAAAACCTCTTTCAGTTTGAAAATGTTATAGTTTATGGTTAAAATTAAGGCAGAACTCTAAGATTTCCCTCGCAAAGCTTTATTTGCCCCAGTACATATGCAATATATCTAAGACATTTTCTTATTTGTGGTTATAATCATATTAATACCAAGATGAAAATTGTCTCTTCATGTTGACTTCCTACTGAACTTATGCTGGGGTTGTGTTTGCACACAGTAGCTAATCAGAACAAACAGAGTTGCAATTAAAGAGCCAGTGGAGTCAGTGCAGCAATTGCATACAATAGCCTCTGAGGAGGCTTGAAAACTATTTAGGGCTACTTTTGGTGCAACAAACTCTAATTCATAATGGCACCATTTAGTATTCTGTACAATGTACTGAGAAGCTGGAAAAAAATCAGAATGGGGTGGAATTAGAGAAAAACACAATTTTTTTTTACAGGTTTTATTGTATTTTTACTGTGTTTACCATGCATAATTCTTCAGGTCAGTACAATCATAGCAATGGCAATTTTCTATAGTATTTTTTCATGTCTTAATACCTTTTCAAAAATTCACAAGGTTCCCAGCTACCATGGCAGAGGAATTGCTCCCGTTATCTCTCCACGGGAGAGCCATTCGGTACCGAATATGTAAGAAAGTTAAAGTAACCATTCAGATGCTGTAGTCACATCTGACCACATCATCAGAGTTGTTAAATGTCTGTGATCAGAGACATCTTCCACCAGGACCCTGTTTTGTACAACATCAGAAAACCCGTGGCTATGGCGCCCACTCAGCTCCTGAGCAGGTGCTATATTTAAAGCCCAAACATCCGCTGTAAAAGTATGATGCGTTTAGCAAAAGTGGTTAAAAAACAATTGACACAGTATATAATATGTATGATAATTATAAGCCTAGATATATGGTGGGTCAACTTGTATAAATAGGGCCAGGCTGTAATCATAGACAGGAGCATAACTATAGGGGGTGTAGATGTAGTAGATGTTCCCACACCCCTGAAGGCTCCTCTTCCACATAAGTAGACACCAGGTTGGTAGTGGCCCTGTTACAGATTTTATGCTAGGACCCAATAACCTCAAGATTCACCTCATTGGCCCTATTATTGTCATAATTTATACAAATTTTAAGCATCTATGATTTTTTATTCAAAAACTCAACTTTTTAAAAAATGTTTTTCTTTTTCTTTAGTCCAGTGTGAAGAGTTACATCTAAGCTTCATTCCAAGTCAAAATGAATCTGCTGCAACAACTTCATATTATGCAAGAAGACATAATAATTTTTACATCCACAAAATTATAAACCATCAGTTATGTATGAATGTAGATGCCACATGGTCAATCTATGAAAAAAAGTCAAGCCACAGAATGAATGTCTCATATCATCCAATGTGTAAAGGATTCTGCTAATATATAAACTGCTTATTGCACACATCTGCATTTTGTAGTAATAGGTCACTGGTGCTAGTTCCTTGAATATTTGTCAAATATTTGTCAAACTTTTTGTTACTGCCTTTTAACTTGTAGATGTAGTGGATACATATACTCAGATATTACAGTCAATATAACCAATAACATGCATGCTGATAATGGTGCAGCTATGGAGGTAAAATTCCAGCTGCTACCAAATCATCAAAGAATCTGTAAATTTTTGGTTATTTGCCAATAAATTTTTTTCAAATATTAAATGTGTAAAATTTTTGTTAGTATGGTCTGTCATTGATAACAATTAAAGTAAATGTGTGGCTGGAAAATTACCTATTTTATTAGTCTTAAGTTTTATATTTTATATTTTAAAGAGTTTTTGGTGAGTTTTTTTTTTTTTAATTTTCCACAAATTTTATCTACATTAAAAAAAAATAAAAAAATTTTGCAGCTCTTTTCCGGTCAAATAATATGCTGAGACTCCCTGTTTACTATAGAATATTTCTTTACAGCAGTCCCTCACTTATCAGCACACTGATGATCATAGCTATCATGTATATGTTGATAAGACACAGAACCCTTCACAGTTTATCTGCTATGGCCTATGTGCAATTATCTCTCCAGAGGTTATAGAGCATATCTAGAAAACTCTCTGGGAGTTCATGTGTCTATGGCCCATGGTTTATGTTCAGGAGACAGGAAGTTGCAGACTATTTTAGGCAATTTTTTTTTATATTAAACATACTGTAAATAATAGTATGAAAGAATACAAATCATCACCAAAAAATCTTTTAAAAAATGTTTAACATAAGAACATGATTTAAACATTAAGTCATCTCCTAGCAACACATTCCCTTTATATGTAAATAAGCGATTCATCTATATCGCCATGCTACAAAAAATAAAAAAAAAAATCTAAAAATATTAAGTTTCATTAATAGTAAGTAGTTTACATTAGACAATTTTTGGCTGACCTGGACAAATTCAGAGGGTCCCACTGATAATCGTTGATTGTAATGTCAATCTGTATTCCCTTAGTCCAGACAGCAGCACAATATGGGGTATCTCTGCCCCTGTGTGTTGTTTAGGACAGGTGGAACCTTTAATTAGCACCAAAAAGGTGCCTCCTACTAGCCCTATAAGAGGGCACAAGAGACCTCCCTCCACTGTGTAAATTATAAAGTAACAGGAAATAAGCTTCTAGGGAGGGAAGCCTTGTGCTGCTGTCTGGACTAAGGGAATACAGATTGACATTACAATCAACGATTCCCCTTACGTCCGACAGCAGCACAATATGGGGAGATAGCAAGTAATTCCCCTAGGGAGGGTTTCCTCGCCTTACAACATCAAGGACTGACTGACCAAAGGCAGTTGTCTGGAAACTGCGGATGTCCAATGATAATGTTTAACAAAAG
Organism: Leptodactylus fallax; assembly: GCA_947044405.1. Classification (NCBI taxonomy): domain Eukaryota; kingdom Metazoa; phylum Chordata; class Amphibia; order Anura; family Leptodactylidae; genus Leptodactylus; species Leptodactylus fallax. The sequence goes on from CAMRHE010000258.1 coordinate 1,176,716, forward strand.
GTCAACTGAGATGACTATGATGCAGCCGCACAAATCTGGTCCAATGGTAAGGACCGATACTCAGCCAAAGAAGTCGACAACCCAGGTCGAGTGGCCGTAGAAAGACTGGAGGGAATAACTCCTGAATAAGAAAGGAAGACTTAATTGTCTCCTTGATCCATGTGGATAGAGTAGGCTTGGAAGCCTTGAGGCCTCTGTTTTTACACTGCATATCAATTAGTAGGCTTTCGGCCTTCTTAAGCGGTTGAGTGTGGAATAGGTAAATCCACAGACACCTTACCACATCTAAGGTGTTGAGCTTTTCTTCCTCCTCAGAGGTTGGAGAGGGGAAAAACACAGGTAACGAAATTAGCTGATTGCTATTATAGTATGAGGGGACCTTAGGGATAAACCCAGGCAAACCTAAGGTGCACCCTATCTGCAAAAACAAAATGTACGGTTCTCTAGAAGAGAGGGCCTGGAGTACCCCTACTCTTTGGCAGATATAATAGCCAACAAAAAAGTGGTTTGTAGGCTAAATATTTTATCCCCGTAGTCTCCAAGGGTCCAAATGGAGGACCGCACAGGCCTGTAATGACTACCGCAAGGTCCCACTGGGGATGATACTGAGGGCTTTAGCCTCATTGCCCCTTTAAGGAACCTTGCAACCAGAGGATCCTGAGACAGATGTCTGTTCAAATGAGCGGAGAGGGCCGCAATCTGCACTTTCAAAGTGGCAGGGGCAAGGCCCTTATCCAAACCGTCCTGAAGAAAATATCAGCCGTTGAAGGTTCTAGATTATTAATACCCTTCTTGGAGCACCACTCCATGAAAATCTTGGCTGTCCTCTGGTAGTTCTTATTGGTAGATTCTGCTCTTGCAGAATAAAGGGTCTTCAGGACGGCCTCTGACAGTCCTCTATCCTGCTGTAGGGACTGCTCAACCTCCAGGCTGTCAGGTTGAATCTCCAGAGATCCTGGCACTTCAGAGATCCTTGGGAAACCAGGTTCTGGATGGGGGGAAGCCTCCAATATATCCCTCGACTCATCTCCATGAGTTGGGAAAAACCAAGCTCTTTTTGGCCAGAATGGAATGATGGCTATCACAGAGACTTGGTCCTGTCTGATTTTCATTAAATACCTTTGGTATTATTGGAATTGGAGGGAAGATGTATGCCAGCCTGGACCTCCAAGGGATGGACAGGGCATCCACTGCCAAGGGATTGTCCTCCTGGTAAAGGGAACAGAACTTCTCCACCTTGGCGTTGAGTTGGGTTGCCATGAGGTCTATTTCTGGAAGACCCCTGTTCAGGGTAATCTGATGAAAGACTTCTGGATTGAGTGACCATTCTCCTGATACGGCCTAACCCCGACTCAACCGATCCGCTACTATGTTCAGGGAGCCCTTGATGTGAACTGCGGATAAATGGGTTAGATTTTTCTCTGCCCATGTAAATATCAGATCTGCCTCCCTAAGGAGGGTTGGTGATCTGGTGCCTCCCTGTCTGTTCACGTACAGCACTGTGGTCATGTTGTCTGACCGGATTTTGACTGCTCTTCCCTGGGAAGAGGCAAGCAATAGAGTAAGGCACGATATACGGCTCTGAGCTCCTTCCAGTTGGACGAGGTCCTTTTTTCAGGAGCGCTCCAGACTCCCTTTATGGAGTTTTCGTCCAATGGGCTCCCCATCCCGAGAGGGATGCATCTGTAGTCAACAGGGTCCAAGAAGGTTGGACCGTGGACCTTCCGTCTTTCAGGTGCAACCACCACTTGAGGGAAAAAGACGGGTCCTGGGGGAGAGTCGAATCTTCTTGCTGAATGTAAGAAGGGAGCGATCCCAAGCCTCTAGTAACTCCTTCTGGAGGGGACGTAAGTGCCACAAGGCCCATGGGACTGCCTCCACTGAGGAAGACATCAAGCCCAGGATCTTCATCAATGTTCTGATGGAGGCTATCGGCTTTTTGAAGAGGTGCCGGACTGCCGCAACCAGCTTCTCCTTCCTTGCTGGTGTCAAGGAGATTTGCAGGCGGACTCAATCTAGGAAGTAGTTTTCTCAGAGGAACTTCCTTCGAGTTGAAGGGATCGTTTTTGACTTCTCCCAATTTATAAGCCATCACAGACTCTGAAGGCTGTCTGTAGGTACTGGAGCAGAACAGACTCTGACTGGGCCTTTATCAACCAGTCGTCTAGATAAGGCACCAAGAATATCCCCTGAAAGCCTGAGGGCGGCCGTTATGGGGGCCACTACCTTTGTAAAGGTGTGGGAAGCAGAGGAGATCCCGAAGGGTAGTGCTGTGAATTGAAAGTGCTTCCTGTGGCCGGAAACTACTACGGCAATCCTTAGAAAAAAACCTTCTGTGTGGAGGTAAATAGAAATATGCAAATAGGCGTCTTTTATATCCAAAGTCACAAAAAACATCGCCTTAGAGGAGAAAGGTGGTGACAGACTTTATGGTTTTCCTATGGAAGCGCTTCTTTTTGATGAAGCGGTTGAGGTACCTTAAGTCTATGATCATTCTCCACTTGTCTGCCAGTTTTGGCATCAGGAAGACAGGAGAATAGACACTGGATCCTTCTTCTAGAGAAGGGACTTCCACCAGGGCTCCCTTGTGAATGTACTCTCGGATGAAGCATTCCAGGGAGGTTGCGAGTTAACACAAACCGATCCTGAGGAGGACGGAGGAACTTCATTGCATAACCTCTTTGGATTACCTACCGGACCCATGGGTCTCGAATTTTTTTCTGCCCGCAGTTGAGAAAGTGGGAGACACGACCTCCGACAGGAATCTCGGCCACAGGAAAACTGCTTCTGATGTCAAAAGCTAGGCTTGACTTTTTTATCATCAGACTTCGGAATCTCCGGCCGGCGCCTCTAGAGGAATAACTAGAGCCTCTCTGGACTGCCTTCCACGACGAGGCGGATAGCCTCTACCACGGCCAGAGCCAGACCTACCTCTGAAGGCCTGGGGTAAAGGTTTACCCTTCTTGTCGGCCAAGCCCTCTAGGATCTCGTCTAGGGCACAGCCAAAGACTCTACCCGGCTCAAAGGGTAATGCGCACAAATTATACTTTGAGGGGAACACAGCTCTCCAAGGTTTTAACCATAGAGGTCTTCCTGCTGCATTTTTCTTGGTAAGTGCCAGGGATTTGGCCGCCAGCCTTAATTGATGGTGGGAGGCGTCCGTTAAATATTCAGCTGCCAGGGAAACTGAGCCTAGAAACCCTAGCAGCTCGTCTCTGGAGACTCCAGAGTCGGTCACTTTTGAGGTGGACCAGGTCAGTACATAATTTGGCTGACACTTCACAGGACGCAACCGCACAGCGGTCTTGGGCGAGGCAGCTGAATAAACCTTCTTGAAGGTATTGTCGAAGCGCCTGCCATGGCGTCGTGCAGATTTGCTCCATCATCTGATGGTACCTTAGTGCGGCAGGACAGTTTAGCCACCGCCATATCCACCTTGGGAGGAGGACCCCATTGATCCCATTGAGCAACTGGGAATAAAGCGCTGAACCTCCTAGGAACCACAAGAGGTTTTTCAGGACTTCACTCTGAGGACATTAATTTTTGTAATGTCTGGTCCACTTGGAAGACCCTAGGCCCTCTATAGGTGGACGCGGAGGCTTCCCCGTCAACATCACGATCCTTAGACCGGATGGACTTCAGCAGCCGGCTTAATTTTTCGAGTGGAAGCACGGCCTGCTGGGATCTTCAGTGGAATCGTCAGATGAGAGTGTCTCGTCCACTATCTGATAATCTTCATCAGAGATCCGTAAGGAAGATTGTGTCTCAATCTGCGGTCTCTTGGCAATCTGGGCGATGGAAGAACGAATCTCCTTTAAGAGACTCCTCATAAAGTCCTTTACCCAAGTAACAACCTCTTATAGAAGGTACTTCCGGCAGGGTCCGCGACACTGGTGACAGCGGGTAAAATCATAGCCGTCAGGTAAAGGGGTATTGCAATCCAAACACATTAGGTGTTTCAAGTTTAGAGGAATTTTTCCTCCTAAGCGCATCGCCATTACGTGCTGCAGAAGATGACATCTGAAACATCAAACAGCCACGTGACACTGAAACAGGGAAGATCGCCAAGCATCGCATAAAAACCCAAGGGGTACCTCTTTTTTTTCTTTTTTTTGAATCGGTCACTTGAAGAGAGAAAAAAACCGTCAGAAAAAAACCAGCCACCGCAACCCGCAGCAGAGGAGCTAGAAACCACTCACTCAACAAATAAAGGACTGCATTCAGACCTTTTAAATGTAATCCAGCAGCGAGGGGAGGAAGCCAACAAAGAAACATTTATACAGCACCAAAACAAGTCAAACGCCATCCTGGAACATAGAGGAGCATAAGCCTAAGCCAGAGGCTCAAAATACAAGCAGCAAAAATCAATTCTATATTTTGCCTTTAAATTTTAAATTTCCAAACTTACCGCACTTTTTCCGAGAAAACCGGAAGTAGGGGCGCGGTGGTGCGCAAAGGCTTCCTTCCCCTGGGAACACGGAACCGGAGAAAAGTTCCGGCCGAGGAGGTTCCCCGCTTACTTCCGGGATCGCGCTGCCTGCAGATGGATGCCGGATAACGCTGCGCTGTGGTGCGAAGGCCCGAAGGACCGGAGGTTTTTTCTTTGGAACCGAGGTACCCCAAGAAGGTAAGCCAGGAGTAACTAAAACCCCTAGCAACGGGAGGTCACAAGAGACCTCCGTCCACCTGTTCCACACAGGACAGAAAAAAACACAGTGGAGGGAGGTCTCTTGTGCCCTCTTATAGGGCTAGTAGGAGGCACCTTTTTGGTGCTAATTAAAGGTTCCACCTGTCCTAAACAACACACAGGGGCAGAGATACCCCATATTGTGCTGCTGTCGGACGTAAGGGGAATCTACTGTTTTGGAAATGAATTCTAGTGGTCTCCAATGTCAAAGATAAAAAGAAAGTGTTTAATAAGATGCGTAAAAAACAGATAAAAGCCACAAAGATTGGGATAGAGAGGTTCATAGTCAGGGAGAGTAAAAATAACCCCCAAATATTTTTAAATTACATAAATAACAAGAAACTTGAAACTGAGACTGTGGGCTCTCTCAGAAATAGTCTGGGAGTAATGGCGGAGCAGGATGAGGCAAAGGCATATTTATTAAATGCCTGCTCATGTTTTTGCACATGAAAATGCAATGACTGGGGATATGATTAGAGATAAGATAAATTCTACATTACAGGTCAACTGCTTAACTCAGGAAGGCGTGCAGAGATGTATTAAAAATACTAAAATAGGTCCTGGAGATATTCACCCCCAGGTTCTGAAGGAATTAAATAGGGTAATATAGTCACCATTGTATCTAATATTTCAAAACTCTCTAAAAACAAGACTGACGCATAGCAATTGTGTCAAAATACAAAAGGGGTCAAATAGTGATCACGGAAACTATAGGCTGGTAAGTCTAACCTCAGTGGTGGGTAAGATATTTGAGGGTTTTCTAATACCCTGGAGTATCTCAAAGTAAATAACCTTATAATTCACAATCAGCATGGGTTTATGAGGAATCGGTCCTGTCAGACTAATCTGATCAGCTTATATGAAGATGTCAGTTCTAGACTGGACATGGGTAATGTAGTAGATGTAGTAGATCTGGACAGGACATGGGTAATGTGGTAGATGTAGTATATCTGGACTTTTCAAAGGCTTTTGATACTGTACTACATAAAAGGTTGGTATGCAAAATGAAAATGTTGGGATTGGGTGAAAATATATGTACTTGGTCAGTGATAGGAAACAGAGGGTACTTGTTAATGGTAAATGCTCAGACTGGGTTACAGTCACTTATGGGGTGTCACAGGAGTCAGTAATGGAGGGGTCAAAGTCACCAATGTGGTGCCACAGGGGTCAGTATTGGGTCCTCTCCTGTTTAATATCTTTATTAATGACCTGGTAGAGGGTTTACAGAACAGGGTGTCCATATTTGTAGATGATACTAAACTCTGTAATGTTATCACAACTGAGTACGATAGTAGAATATTACAGGGGGTCTATGGAAGCTGGAAGCATGGGCGGAGACTTGGCAAATGAAGTGTAATGCAGATAAATATAAGGTTATGCATTTTGGTCAAGGAAATAAAATATATGATTATGTACTTAATAGTAAATTACTGAGTGAGACTGCCACTGAAAAAGACCTGGGGATTGTGGTGAACAATAAGCTTATCTTTAGTGACCAGTGCCAGGCAGCTGCTGCCAAGGCAAATAAAATTATGGGATACATTAAAAGAGGCCTAGTTGCTCATGACAAGAACATAGTTATGCCTCTATACAAATCACTGGTACGGCCACACATAGACTATTGTGCATAATTTTAGGCCCCAGTATAGAAGGACATAATTGAACTAGAGAGAGTGCAGAGAAGGGTGATGAAGATTATTAGGGGAATGGGTGGATTGGAGTACAACGATAGATTAACAAACTTGGGGTTATTCAGTTTAGAGAAAAGACGTCTACGGGGAGATCTAATAACAATGTACAAATACATGAAGGGACAGCACAAAGAACTTTCTAATGATCTTTTTACCCCTAGGCCAGTGACAGTGACAAGGGGACATCCTCTACGACTGGAGGAGAGAAAGTTTCACCAGCAACATAGAAGAGGATTCTTTACAGTAAGAACAACAAGGCTATGGAACTCTCTGCCCCAGGAAGTGGTGATGGTGGATTCATTGTGCAAGTTATAAAAGGGCCAGGAGGCCTTTCTTGAATGGAAAAAAAATTACAGGTTACTGGTTTTAGATTTTTGGTAAAAACAAGTTTATCCAGGGTTTTATTCTGATTGCCAGATTTGGAGTCAGGCAGGATTTTTTTCCCCTTGGGGCAATTGGCATCAGCATCTTGGAGTTTTTTGTCTACTATTCACTGTATAGAGATAATCAGACCTACTAATCATACATTTCACTGAAGACTGGAAAAAGGTGGAGGGAAATGAATGGGGCCCCCTCCTTTAAAGCCTCCTCTATGCTGAGCTTCAGCATGCTGCTGACATTAATGTGGACATGCTACCCGTGTGTCCTAAACTATGCTCTATTTAGACTAGTTTTGTCTTTACATCAGAATGACTAGACCCCTGATGATATGCATTTAGGAAACGTGTAGGGTCAAAGAAATATTCAATTTGCAAGGGCTAGGTGGCTGGTGCTCTGGCTAGGATGCTGGGAGATAGGTTGACTGACTAGGTCTGGGTAGTGGCAGTATCACCCTGGCTAGTCAGCTCTATTCCTATAGACCTTTTTCCAGTCTTCAGTGAGGTTTTTTTGTCTACCTCTGGAACAGCGTTGTATGGTTATAGATTGGACTTGATGGACCTGTGTCTTTATCCAACCTCATCCACTATGTAACTATGTTGTCTATTGTGAGGAGTAACAAGTATACTATGGAGTGAACACATATAGCACATTCAGTATTTTACCTTGGGAGAGCCAAAATTTGAAAAAATTTACAGTACTTTCCAAAAGTTTTAAGCACGCATAAAATTGCTGCAAAATAAGAACGCTTTCAAAAATAGAAGGGTTAATAGTTTATTTTTGGCAATTAAGAAAATGAAGTGAATGAAGAAAATAGAAATTCAAATCCCTTCAATATTTGGTGTGACCTTTTCCCTTTGCCTTCCATCAGTTCTTCTCGGTACTTGCAGACAGCTTTGGCAGAGCTCGGCAGGAAGGTTGTTCCCGCCATCTTGGAGAACTAAGCACAGATCTTCTGTGGATGTAGGCTTGCTCCTTCTGTCTCTTCCTGTCATCCCAGACAGATTGGATGATGAGATCAGGGTTATATCTGTAGGGGCCGTATCATCACTCCCAGGACTCCTCCTCCAAAGGGCAAAGGTCACACCAAGTATTGATGGGATTTACATTTCTCTTTTTTTATTCAATTCATTTTGTTACTTGACAAAAATAAACTATGAACACTTACTTTGCAGAATTTATTCCACACCTGCCTGAAACATTTGCACAACACAAAAATTTTTTTTTTTTAAATATTGCATTCTTTACCTTGACACTTGACAATTTCTTTTGGAATATTTATACTGTTAGGAAAAAAATATATTAAAAGTAACAAATAAAAGTATTAATATAATAATATATGTCCATGAGATTTACAAAATTTATCTGACGTTTAGTATCATTAATACACAAAATTGTAAAAAGTTGATCAAAAAAATTGGAGAAATTTTTTTAAATATTGGAGTTACGATAGAGTTTGAACATCAGTCACACATAATGACAGAAATATACAGATAAATATGCCTGGCATGAAAAAGTGATGAGAGTTTCAAAAAACTTTCATCTGCTCTACCAACCAAGGGCCTGTAAACACACTATTGTATACACTACTGTATAGTTGGGTAAAAAAAAGTAATTTTTTTTTATTGATAAATTTCTCATTTACGCTCCATTGGTTCATTTTCTATCCCGAGGCCGGTCACAATGATCACTGTTTATCTTGGAAGTGAGGTGGAAGAATGAGTCGTTTATCACCGTGATCGCTGCCGCATTGTTAGTCTAAGCCGGACGGGCAAAAACAATTAAAATAGGTTATCTACTGTACCTGCTAGATATATAATGCTGCCACAGGGCTGGAATAATTTCTCGCTTAATTTGACTGTGAATAAAGAGTCTCATTACATACAGAAGTGATCTAAGGAGAAGCTACGGCCAGGAAACGAGCCATGAAATTTCCTAATTTCTTTTCAGAATTTTTTTTGTTGGTCCTGAATCCCATTTTCTTATGTATATAGATATTTAATGTATTGTTTGTGTGTTGTTAATAGTAGGATGCAGTGGTATGCAGATACATCTTAAAGCTAAGGCCCCACATAGTGTCCTGCAGCAAAAAAGCGCTGTGGGAAAAACCACACACAGCGCTTTTCGCACAGCACTTTTCCCAAAACATTCACAGAGGTTTCCCCTATGGACTTTCTGCTTCCATTATATCTATAGAGAAACCGCCGGTGTTTCTGTAGGTATAATTGACATGCTGCGATTTCCAAAACCACAATGGTTTTGGAAGTCGCAGCATATCTGCTGCACGTATATTACCTCACTGTGGGGACTGTGACTGTAAAAAGTTGCATTTTTTTCCACGGCGTTTCTACCGCGGGCAAACCTTGGTGTTTATGCCACATGGGACCCTGGCCTAAAGTGGCTTTCTGGGCCCCAAAACTGTCCCCATAGGCCATCAGTAACTGGTCAGTGGGGTGTCCGATATCCAGCCTCCACACACTGGACATCGAGCCAAAAATAGCCAAAAATATCTCTGCTTCTATTCAAGTGATAGCCATAGAACTGCACCCTGCAACCTGTAGAGTAGACGTGGCTGCACATTACAGGGTCTGTGTGTCACACCCCCACCGGTCACACTGTGGATACTGTCATTTGCATAACAAATGCTAATAAGGCCTGGACAACCCCTTTAAGATCCACCAAGTAAATAACTTGAGGACTGTCCCTCCAGATGACTTGTTCCTATAGTTGCATTGTAAACCTGCTACTATCATTGCACACACAAGTCAAAGTACCAAGTGGTTTAGCCCAGATATCAGGCTAGTAGCATCAGATAGAGTTGTCCTCTACTGTCCGCATGAACTCCATTCCTGAATGGTTATTGCTTGAGAACCATGTTCTGGTAGAAGATCATCTGCTTGGCAATCCAACCTTGTTGATACCTAAATGACTGTATGTCTCAACATGTTTATGTTCAGATGGAATTTTCCACTGCTGGATCTCATGGACTGTGTTGTGGATGGGTCTTGGCATCTGGTCCCACCAGGGCATCCTCTGGTCTTTTAAAAAATAACATATCCTGCTGATATCCACAGGGTGGGGCAGTTTTAATGTTTTACTTCAAGCTCTGCTGAAACCACCCAGGTCATGGAACAATTAACAATGAGATGGATGAATCAGTCCATTAAACAGAATGGACAATGACACAAAGGGGGAAGGTAAGTGGAATCAGATTAGACCAAAAATCACCAGCAAAAAATGTAACTAATTTCTATTGGCTACATTAGAGAGTAACACTTCTCTATATAAATAGTGTCAGAGAGGAAGAGAGGAGAAAACACAACTCATACTGGTATGATCTATCAATGTGATCTATCTATCTATCTATCTATCTATCTATCTATCTATCTATCTATCTAGTTATTCCTCATATATGGCACATATTTACCTACTTATCTATAAACCTATGTATCTCACATCTATCTATCTTTCTTAACTATCTATTATCTATCTATCTATCTATCTATCTATCTACCTATCTACCTATCTATCTCTATTTAGCTATTCCTTATTTGTCATTCTGTTTATTCATCTATCTATCTATCTATCTATCTATCTATCTATCTATCTATCACCTATCTATTTATCTAGCTAAGCACTCCAGAGTTCCTTTATTTAGCCATGCGCTACCTTTTTGATCCAATTTTAATATCTTAAAACTATTATCTATCTATCTATCTATCTATCTATCTATCTATCTATCTATCTCTAAATTGTTAAAAAAAACCTCTTCTTTCTACATTCTATGTTCATCTAAGTTTCCTTTCTATTTCCCAATTAGATGTTATTTTCACGATGACTCCCGGCATGTCTATCCTGCCATATCTACTTTATTTGACAGGTAGGTGATTTATTTACTGTTGCAAATTTTTACAATACTTAAATCTGTAAAAATCTTTAACTTTTAATTGTCTACAAATGTAAATATGGTTATGTTCATGGAAACCCCCTTTAATTTATACTGCTCACCATCTTCTACCTTTTCTGCTGGAGAAAGTACTTTTCGCCTTTCTGTACTTGTTCCCATTTTCAGGTTCTTAGCTAGGCTTCCATTCACCCAGTGCAAAGATTCATTCTTCTGCCCTAGCTCTGTATCTATAAATAACAAGATCAAAAGGAAGAGTAGCATTTTCTTGACACCCAGTATATTTGCCTCCCAAGTTCCTCCTTTATGAACTCCTAGTTTAGAGATAATCCCTTTTAGATTGTACTGTAGCTGCCACTAGGATCAAGAGATCACTACTAAAGAAAATTCTTGAAAGCCATTCAGTTAAATAACCAACCATGAAATACGTTGATGACTTGGGTGGATCTTTGCAGAGTACCGCTCCGATCTGTCCAAACTTCAAGCAAACAATGTCTGGGAAAAGACCAGGTAACACTAGGTTCACACTAGCATTCTCCTCTCCATCATTTAGGTCCACATGGGGACCCGAAAGACGAAGAGCCTGTTTGCTAAAAAAGCGATTACCCATGGTATAAACCTGTGGAGAAAAAAAGACCTTCGTGCAGGACTTTAATCTCCACCGATTTTAGATGTCTCCAACACAGATGTGAACCTATCCAAAGTAACTAGTTTTGTTAGATTGATAGGTTCTTTCAAGCAATAAGGGCCTATGAAGACCCACAGATAACTAGAACCAACCAACTTATTATTAAGACACTTGGTGGAGCAAAAAGCAAGGGAACAACAACTCTTCCAAAAGTTCTTTCTTCGTAGGATGGAATAGTCATCCTTGGTGACCATTGACCTTCACTCTTTGATATAATAAGAGTTTTTCAAAACCACATGTAGAGTTTCTTATGGCTATGGACATGTGGTTGGTTCAGTTGTCTAGGAATTATAAGCTTCCTTGACATCAAAAAATGATCAATCGCGGTTTGCTAGTTTTTAGGGTATGCATTCACATCTCTGAGCAGTAGAGCTTGTTGAGGAGGTATGGTAAATGAGTTCTTTCCAAGAAGTAGTTTTCCAAGAATCTCCTCGTCAGAGTTTGGATGTATACGCTGTCCCACAGAATATGGGACAGTGTCCCTCTGTTACCAAAATTACACCAGTACATAGGAAAGCAGATTTGATAGATATTATGGAGACATGTGGGAGTGAAGCACCATCTTAGATAAGTTTTTGGTTAGCATCTTTTGATGTGTGACTCTTGTAAATACCTTGCGGTATAGTTGAAATGCTGTGCTCCAGAGTTGTACAGCTATGTGAGTGGACACACTAATTTTCCATTGGAGACTTTGCTCTTACTTCAAATTTCCAACCAAAGGTGCTGTAGAAGGAAATACCTTCTTTAGTTTTGGAAGTGGAAAGGGAAAAAAAGGCCAGAACTTGAGAGTTAATGGTACATTGCTGAGGAGACTTCTACAGGAAATGTCTAATTCTGAGAAATTTGTAAGTCTCTATTTGGAATAATGTATGTATGAAATAGACGATGGAAACAAATGGAACCGGTTGAATCGAATAAATATTGTAATGTGTAAAATAAATATTGTAGTGTACATGCCCAACCCCTTCCAAGTGGAGATATTGAGAATAAGAATAATCGAGAAACACTAGAGGGATCCTTTGGATTGGGTAGTGTAGATATTTTGTACTCCCTTTCAGCAAATATTTCAAGTCTAGTCTGAGATGTTCATAGCTGTTGGTCCTTTTTTCTATTTCCACACACACCTCATCTAAGGCATCAGACCACCAATGTGCTAGTTGATCTAGTAATTGTTATATATTGAATTATATACATAGTACATAAGTAACTTCATATGTTCAGCCTGTTTTGTAGGATTGAGCGTCTCCCTCCATATTGGCCAAGATTTCATAACAGCTTTCCTTCAAAACTCAAACTCTACCCGGACTAGTGGCCAATACCAGCTAATCGTAACAGCATTCAATGAGCATACATTAGTTAAAGTGTTGTTGAATAATAGAAAAATCAGTTGGACACTGTATCTCAATAACATGGATTCTCGTACGATAACTCTGCCAATTGATGTTGAAATGATTGGCACTGGAACTTTCAATTCCTCCATCTCGGTAACCTCTAACCATAACATCTCCGTGTTGGCTCTGAGTTCAAAGACTAATTCTACTGCTCGTATCTTGGTGCTTCCAGTCGACCAGCTAGACAACCAATACTATATCATAACTCCAAATGAGGAAAATGTTCGAAACGTAAAAGAGTTTGCTGTGATAAATTACAACTTGTCATCCAAAATCCAAATCTACCCAAAAGGTTGGGCTACGATAAATGGTGTAAACTGCACATCCACCAATCCATTCACCATAGACCTTGATCCTTATCAAATCTTCCAGTTCCAAAGTTCTCAAGGATTATCAGGAACCAGAATATTGTCAGACAACATTGTGGCTGTACTTAGTGGAGACGTCTGCTCCTGGAAAAACAACCATTGTGGCCATGTCTATGAACAGCTTTTTCCAGTGTCTGGCTGGGGGAAAAAATATAATGTGAGCCCATTTCCCTTACAATATGGCGCTGATATTGTATATGTGATGGCTTCCCAAGACACTAAAGTCAAATATATCTCGAACATTACAAGCGGAAGCATTGAAATCCATAAAGGACAAGTTTCCAAATTTCCCATCCGCTATAGCTCACCATTGACACTTTCTGCCAATGTTTCTATCCTAGTTATGTTTTATTGCACTGGTGGAATTGCCGAGAAAATTCCTTTCAACCCTTTTTTTATCTCTATTCCGGATGTTTCTAAATATTGTTCTAGATATCAAGTTCACGGCCTTAAAGGGTTCATTAATGCTGTGTTGATAACAGCCAAGACATCGAGCATTGCTGGCATTAAATTCAATAGGCTAAGTCTGCAGGGTATAAAGTGGAGGAACATTCCCAGCACAGAATATTCTTGGGCTCAGTACCGCTATGGACGCCAGTTCAAATCTCACATTATAAGTCATCCATCATTTATATTCTCGGTGTTAAGTGTTGGCATCTCCCCGGAAGACAGTTATGGATTGCCTGGCGTTTGCTTGAAGAGTAAGTAACCATGTTATTATATTATTATATATCATATTTTATTATATTATATTAATTGTATGTTATTTCAGTGCTGTATTATGGTCTGTGCCCCCGACAGCATTTTTTAACCAAAGTAACATATTGCAATACTATTATAATGCCCTATAATGCAATATAGTACCTAAATAATTCTCCTATCTACAAACATACAATAGTGCTATGAACCAATATTCCATTTCTAAATACTATTACATTGGGAACATGATATCAGCTTAATTCATGGTGGAGGTGTTGGGGCAGAGTTACCAAACAAAAAGGTACCACCCCCTGGGGAATTTTCCTATTTGTCCATGCTAAAATCAAGATTTATCCAGAAGGATACTAAAATTAAGATCCCTTTGTATCGGTTAAATGGTCACTAACTTTTCAGTTTAGTCTCATTTAATAGAGCCTGTGGTTCAGAACCAAAATAATGCACTTTAATTAAAAAATGTGCTGCTTTTTGCCTGAAAAACCTCTCTAAAGTTCCTACCACTAGGTGTCTCTCTTCTAGCTAATTTACAGTTCACTCTCTGTTGCTAGGTTAGATTTGTCTTCATAGATCTGATCGGAGTAAGTGAAACGGGGAGGGGCTGGTCTTTTCCTACAGTGAACGCAGAGTGGAGGGGCTGATTCTCCACACAGACTCCTCACAGTACGTCTGCAAACTGCTGAAACTGAATGTAAGAAAAGTCTCTTGTATCTAGATTTGGCTACTTGTGTGGCTACAGATGAGATATTATTTATTTCCCTGTGTCATGCCTGCATGGTAGATGCTAGAAAGGAGTGGGTACCTGCATGTATCTGCCCTATATTTGGAGTTCAGTGTTCCTGGACCTTCTATATTATGGTCACTTGGGCTTTTCTCAGCATTTTGTTTGCTCTTTTACAGTTACTCCTGGCAGAATTACATGTAAAGAAACCAAACTAGTTATAATGGAGAGAGCAGGGTGGCAGACTTCTCCTTATTGTACATGCCCACAGCCTCAAAGACTTATGCAGCTATAACGTGATTATTAGCAGTAGAAAAACTGATAGGATATCATGTATGAAGGCTTATACAGTCATAGAAGAGAATGTACAGCAAGACCCCATATTCAACTTTTCATGAAAACTCAGTTACCTTTGAAGTTTATCACTGTAATGCACTCATCCTGTTTACAGTCTTATGAAAGTGCGGTTTTTCTTTTCTTAACGGATAATTCCATGATTTTAATATTTTAATGTATTTTTCATACAGCTACGGACTCCTGTGTGAAAAAGCAGTGTAGGAAAAAAGAATCGTGTCACATGGTCCATGGGGAACCAGCATGTTTACCCGATGGTGAGGCCATGTGTCAAATTTGGGGAGACCCTCATTACCAAACATTTGATGGCTTTACCTACGATTTTCAAGGAACCTGTACTTACATTGTCGCAGCAACGTGCATGGATCTCAGACCTGGAGGTGATTTTACATTACCAGAATTTAGTATTGAGGCAAAAAATTTTAACCATGGATCTCACCAAAGTTCTTACATTGCAATGGTGTCCGTGCGTATTTATCAATTCAATATCACAATGGTACAATCTGAAGTTGGCTTTGTCAGGGTAAGTGAATCCATGAGCTTGAGTAAGGTAGGACCTCATATTTCGGCCAGTTATAGGTCATAGATGTTGTTAATAATACAAGATATAATTTTTTGAATTTATTAGGTGAACAATGTGAAATGGTCACTGCCCATATTTTTAGATGATGGAAGGATACACATTACAACATCCGGTTTCCACGCATTGTTGGAGACTAGCTTCATTCGAATTCGGTACGATTGGAATGTCTTCCTTGTCATAAAGATCCCAAGCAGCTTTTATGAGAATGTCTGTGGTTTATGTGGAAACTATAATGGCATTAAAGATGATGACTTGGAGGCCATTGAAGGTATCCAGAATTCTGATGTGGTGAAACGTGGGAAGACTTGGAAAGTGAAGGATGAATATTCAGACTGTTGGGATGACTGTAAAGGTCCATGCATCTCCATTAAACCTGAAAATGGACTACAATATACATATCCCAATGCATGTGGGATAATAAGGTAGGAGTCAACTAAGAGACTTCATTTAGTTTGACTTCCAAGAGTGCCTGGGAATGTTGTCCCTCCCCCCAAAATCTTTAAAAATAAACAAATCTTAGGCTATATTTTGAGGTTCATTAATTTTAAGTGAATTTCTCGTCAAGACAAACCCTTTTCAAAAATAAATCGGAATGGTGACCAGGTGTCATGCTTTGCAGTGAGAAGAAGCATCACATTACTGGCCATTCTTTTCAATGGTTCTCCATGTAATACACTGATACAACAGAATAGAAAGTTCTGGCACATAGAGTGGGGGACCCTCGTGAAGTCCATATGCACTGAGAGAGCATTTGGACATGGGCTTTCATTGTTACACTATGCCCATATTTTTATAAACCCACATATGGCTGTTCTATTATATACTGTACAGAGATGGGCAAACCTTGCAAAATTAATTTTGCAAATTTTTGCAAGGTTCATCTACAACTTTCGTTCCAGTGCTATTATTATTCTGTGAGTTCTCTTCAGACCCCAGAGTATAATAAGCATAGGGCCAGAGGAGGTGTGGGAAAATAATAAACTGATACTTACCTTCCATCACCTCTCTTGGATTCTCTTCTGGCATCTATGGTGCCTTTGATGGCATCTTTGGTCTTCTTCTGGCCTCCTGGGTGAAGTCAGCAGCTAAGAGGAAGTCCAGGAGAGGTGTGGGCAGGTGAGTATCAGTGTTTATTATTCTTATGCACCTTCACTTATTATACTCTGGGCTCTGAAGAGACCCTACAGTAATAACTAATGATCTGTAGTTGGGAAAACCCAAAAAACGGGCAACACCTTTTTTTTTTTTTTTTTAAATTCATAATGAACCCGACTCATTTTGAACCAATTCACTCATCTCTAATTATATGTTATAGCAATGATATTAATAGCGTTATTTGTAAGCAGCCAGGTAAATGGACCCTTCCATGGGTGTCACAAGATTGTTCCTCCAGACATGTACATGAAGAATTGTGTCAGTGATATGGTGAAAAATAATGGCTACAAGAAGATTCTCTGTGATGCCGTGTCAGTTTACCTAGTGGCATGTCATGTCCAAGGAATTTATGTGGAGGAATGGAGAACAAAAGTTGGATGTGGTAAGAGTGGTTTATAGTTTGTAAACTTGGTTTTGTCTTAAATATCCAGGCAAACATTTAAAAAAAAAAAATTCACTGTTTTTGACGGTTGATTTCCCAACCCACATAATCTTACTTGTCTTAGGTTCCCTGATTCTGAGACATGTTTGGATGGGGTGTTATCATGAGCTACCTGGTTATCAGTTTAAAAAATATTGGGTCAGAATTACTAAACCTGTCTAATAGATAGACAGTGTAAAGATGCATCTCCTTTACCGCAGCAGTTTGCTCTTTTTTGCTGCAAAGAACCCAAAAAAGTATATGGCCAGTTTTTTATACTGTAAACTAACAAAACCCATTATAAATGTACTTTGGAGTGGTTTATAAGATGATCTCATAGTATATTTAGGTCATATATTTCTCTATCATTTCTTGGTACATTAAGGCCCTCAAATGCTCCTAGAGGTATAAATTAAAGGGACAAACCACTGTGGAGGACTTGAAAGGTGTAACAAAAAAGAAATCATACCTGTCCCAGGCACTCTGTTGTCTGCCATCGGTGTCCATTTGGTCCTCGTGCCATGTCCTTGTCGCCAGAAGTCTTGCACCGCACATGACTGATTGTTCGAGGGATTGGTGATGTCACTCACATATGTCACCGATTCCTTACCAGCAACCACTTACACTGGCTGGTGACTGGCTCATACAGCTTTATTTATTTGTATAATTATTGTAACCTTAGTCAGAAAAAATGGATGATCCTACCTCATAGATTGTAAGCTCTTGCAACCAGGGCCCTCACTCGTATTGAGTGACTTAACTTATTACACTGTAATGTCTCTTTTCTTCTGTACATGAACCCTCTGATTTGTAAAGTGCTGCAAATATATTGAAGCTATATAAATAAATTATTATTATAATTATTGGCTAGTAAAGATGGGCGAATCTCAGATTTGTTTTGCCCTGTGTCTGAAATATTTCATGACACTTGGCGTGTCCATGTCATCACTGAGGCCCAATCACAGGCCTCAGTGGTGACCCTGGGTGCATGATATCACAGAAGTGCGCCGGACGCTGCAAGGAGGCCCAAAACAGGTAGAGAAGGTGAGTATAAAAGTTTTATTTTTATTTTTGTCACCTCCCCTGGAGGCCTCAGAGTATAATAATTTACCACTTTGCATGTCGTGGTGGCTCTTTTAGTTCATCCAAGATGAATTCCAAATTGTTTGATTGTGTTAAAAACCAAACAATTTGGAATATTCAGGTCAAATCCAGTTCGTTGGGAACCGATTTGCCCATCTATAGTGTCTAGAAGCTAAGATGCCCCTAAGACTAATCTTGAGTATTGTAAAGTATTCAGAGGCGTAGTTAGGGGTTCAGCACAGGGGGGGGGCGAACATGTCCAAGTGGGCCCCCAACTTGGACTTGTTCGTATACCGATACTATCAGTATACGGTGAGCGTATAGTGGTATATAGCAGCTCTACACAGGGCTCTGCAGATGATTTAGGTGAATAACATTTAGTGACTTACCGGTGACGTCTCTGACCAATTGTTCACATTCCCCGTCTCTTCCATCTGGACGGCCATGACCACTTCTTCCAGTCTCTGTAAAGTTTGCAACACAGACATCTTTGGCTCCTCACTTTTCCAGGCACCTGACCCACATTATCCTCACCTGCACACCCATCCTGCTGCTACCCCAATTATATAATATATAATATAACCCCCATAATGAATAATACCCCCAAGTGTATCTTTAAGTTAATAACTTCCCTGCGTGCCCCCTGTAAATATTGCCCCTTATTAATAATGCTTCAGATGTTTCCTAATTAGAAAGGAAAAAAAAAGGGAAAAAAAATTATTGGGGTTCCATTACCCGGGACCCCCAGGATCAGCTGTTTGAATGAACTGTGGTACCTGTGTAAGCGCTGTGACCCCTTCTCTGTTTACATAGTGTCATTCATCTCATAGCGGCCATGTAATGTAACTACAGCCTCGTCCTATACATGTCTATGTGACAAGGCTGTAATTACATCACACGGTCACTATAAACAGACAGCGTGTGATATAAACAGGCGCCATAGCCCCTTCATACAGCTGATCAGTGGGGGATCACTTATCTCTTACTGATTATTTATTCTGAGGATAGATCATCAATAAACATGAGCTGGAAAACTCCTTAAAGAGGACCTTTCACATCCTCATGTATATGCTATTTTACATACCGCTAGAAAGCTGACAGCACGCTGAATTCAGCGCACTGCCGGCTTTCCTGGTATGTGCCCCGGGGCTGGAGATATCGGGGGTCTTAGTTTCACGGTTTACTGTCAAAAAGGCGTTCCTGACAGTCTAGCTGCGCTGTGAGGAACGCCCTCCATGACAGTTCTCGTCCATAGACTTGTACTGAGGGGGCATTCCTTACAACTCAGCGTCATCGCCGGGCAGTAAGGAACGCCCCCTCTGACAGTACAGCGCTATGGGTGAGTACAGAGAGAGGAGGCATTCCTTATAGCCCAGCGATGACGCTCAGCTGTAAGGAACGCCCCCCAGTACAAGTCTATGAACGAGAACTGTCAGGGAGGGCGTTCCTCACAGCGCAGCTAGACTGTCAGGAACGCCTTTCTGACAGTAAACCGTGAAACTAAGACCCCCGATATCTCCAGCCCCGGGGCAAATACCGGGAAAGCCGGCAGTGCGCTGAATTCAGCGTGCTGTCGGCTTTCTAGCGGTATGTAAAACAGCATATACATGAGGACGTGAAAGGTCCTCTTTAAGGCTAAGGCCCCACGTGGCGTCCCGTAGCAAAAAAAAAGAGTTTTTCCTGCAGCACTTTGCACAGAAAGTTCATAGAGGTTTCCTCTGCAGACTTTCTGCTTCAATTATATCTACAGGAAAACCGCCAGCATTTCCGTAGGTATAATTGACATGCTGCGATTTCCAAAACTGCGTCTGTTTTGGAAATCGCAGCGTATCCGCTGCGCATATTTTACTGCAAAGTGGGGATGGGGGCCACATGTGGTGAAAACCCACAGAAAAAAACCCGGCATTTTACATCTAGCAAATCCCATCCACACATTGCGGAAAAATACGTACGGACCTTCTGTGAAAAGTGCTGCGAGAAAAACCACAATGTTACCGCTGCGGTTTTTCCTGCAGCGCTTTTTTTTTCTGCAGCCCACTACATGGGGCCTTAGTTTTATTAAAACCCTAGTGCCACCTTAATTAAATTAATTGACCCTCATATTATGCCCCTGATTCCCCCTGACATAAATACTGCACCTCTAATGGCTCCTTATATTAATGACCACCCCCTTATGTTCATAATGCCTCCTAATATAAATGATGCCCCCTAATGGCCCCTTATATAAATAACCTCCCCCTTGTATTACTAATACCTCCTAATAACCCTTATATAAATGACCCCCCCATCGTCATAATGCCCCCTAATGAATCCTCCCTTATAGTTATATTTCCCCCTCCTATCCACCCCTTATACTATTAATATACCCACAACTAAGCTAAAAAAACAAAATCAAAAGTCATACTCACCGGCGCATTGGTGTGACGTCATCGCGCCGCCCGTGCTGAGAAGCAGACATCGTCTGTGGTCTCGGCGTCTTGTAAACCGCAGGCCTGTATTGGCTTGCGGTTTACAATACTGTTAAGTTGCAGGTTACGTTTTAACTAGATCAGTGTCTGCAGACACCGAGCTAGTTAGAAATAAAGGATGTATTAATGGCGGCCCCGGGGTGGGCCCCAAAGAGTCAGTGGGCCCGTGGCAGCCACCCCCTCCGACCCCCCCGCTAGCTACGTCTCTGAAAGTATTATTACTTTATTAGTCAAAAAAAGTAAGAGTAAATACATTAGTTGCCCTATAGGGCAAGACGTTAGCATGATTATACACTGCAAAATCAACAACCCAACAACCTAAATAAACTTATATCACTTTGATTTGCAGAAATCGAATGTCCACAAAACAGTAAATATAGTCCCTGTGGGAATCCTTGTCCCGAGACCTGTGCGGGGCAACCATCTTTCTGCGATATTCCATGTATGGAAACTTGTGAATGTAATCCTGGGTTTGTATTGCATGAAGAAAAGTGCATTCCGAAAAAAGGCTGTGGCCACTTTTGTAATGGACGCTATTACCCCATTGGAGAAGAATTTTGGGGGGATAACGGCTGTAAACAGAAATGCACTTGTGATCCGGACTCAAATCAGGTCAAGTGCTGGAACGCTGTGTGCCAACAGGGAGAGGAGTGCGCAGTAAAACATGGCATTAAAGATTGCTATCCACTCAAATACAACCAATGTACTGTTTTTGGAGACTTGCACTACATTACATTTGATAACATGTGGTATACCTTCCATAGCACATGTACTTACCTGCTCTCACAACTGTGTGATAAGAGACATGGACTGACAGAATTTTCTATTGAGATTTTCAACAAGAAAAGAGGTGTCCGTGATATCTCCTTTGCCAGGTCTGTATTAGTGAGAGTCTATGGTGTTGAGATCCTGCTGAACAGAAAGGACCCTGGAAAAGCTATGGTAAGCGGAAGAGGGATTTGACTTTATGGAAATTTTTTGGGATATTTTTGTTTTTGAATGTATATCAGTAATAGAGTACATAGAGATGAGGAAGAGATGTTTTCAATATTTGCCTTACCAAGAATCCATTGTGAAGGTAGAATTAGAAGATTCCGTCATTTCTAGTTAGCATTTATCTACTTTATTCACCTTAAGAGTCTTGTTATTCCAACTATTGGATCAAACTATTCAATTTTGGAAAAAAAAAAAAAAAAAAATTCTCTATAGTTCCCAATGGCTGGAATAAGAACTGGAACCCACAATTATTATTTAACAAATATGCAGACCACCACACAATTCTCCTGAAAGGATTTTTATAGTTTAGGAAGCAAGTGCTGCGGAATATGATGGCGCTATACAATTAAGCATAAAATAAAAAAAATTAAAAAAATGTTTCTTTATGCAGTATAGACTATCAGTAATTTGAAGGATCTTCATCTTGGCCATGGTAGAAAGAGCATACAAAGAGTTTCTCTTGCTCTGGAGCACTTACCTTGCCCTGCATTACATAGACACACCACTGAATTAGATGAGTGTAGTGTAATGCTTAATTTCCCCTGTGGTGGCACTGCAGGGATAATGAACACTTGTTGTCTGGTTTCCCCGCAGATTACAGCTGATCGTGGAGAGTACATTACCACCTTGGGATAATTTGTGATATTTTTATTGTCAGGAGGTCCATTTCTCTTGAAGCAGAGAACATCTTAAGGCTAAGGCCCCAGGTTGCGAAAACGCAGCTTTTTTTGTTGCAGAATTTGTTGTGGTTTTTTTGAGCCAAAGCCAAGAATGGCTACAAAAGGAGTGGGAAATATATGAAAAGTTCTTATACTTCTACCTTTTGCTCAATCCACTCCTGGCTTTGGTTCAAAAAACTGCAACAAAATCTGCAACAAAAACAGCTGCGTTTCCGCAACGTGGGGCCTTAGCCTTATGGAGTTTTCCGGGCAAAAAAAACTTTTTTTTTAAAAAAAGGTATTTTAGTGCTATTAATGGATTAATAATTGCACCAAAATACCTTTAGCAGTGTTCTGAGTGATTTCTGGGTTTCTCTGGGAGCTCCTGGCATCCTCTGCATTTGTTTACATGGGTAGCTTCCTGCTATCATAGCCTACAACTACCATAATCCCCCTCTCACTCCCTCCCCTCTCCCCCTCTCACACCCCCCTCCCTCTATCCCTAGCTAGCTCACGGACTACTAGCCCTACCTACCTAACTAACTCAGCCCACCACGCCCCACCTGATAC
Source organism: Leptodactylus fallax (assembly GCA_947044405.1). Taxonomy (NCBI): domain Eukaryota; kingdom Metazoa; phylum Chordata; class Amphibia; order Anura; family Leptodactylidae; genus Leptodactylus; species Leptodactylus fallax. The sequence continues at coordinate 1,199,547 of CAMRHE010000258.1, forward strand.
CACCCCATCATACTTACCTGTTTTCTGTGTCCTGGAGATCAGTTTCTTCTGCTCCTTCTTCTTGCGCATGTGAAGGCACTCTTCACTTCTGCTGGAGATTGTACAACAGAGCTAGAATCACTGGCTCTATTGCGCAGGCACCGGCAGAAACGAAGGAAGTGACGCTTTGTGCCAGAAAACTGAAGACAGGTAAGTATGATGGGGCCGGGGGAGAGTATTGGTGACGCTCCGTTTCTGGAAACGGCAAAACGGAACGTCACCGGATTATCAGAAAATGTGCCTGGGGCAGTCACATGGGTAAATATAGATTTTTTTTTTTATAACTAAGTAAATTAATAGTTAGGTGGGGGGGAGGGAGGTTAGTTTAGTGTTTAATTTTTGTTTTATCCCGGACAACCCCTTTAAGGCTGAGGCCCCACATTGTTTTTTTTTTTTGCAGATTTTGCTGTGTTTTTTTGAGCCAAAACCAGGAGTGGCTACAAAAGGAATAAAAAATACATAGGGAACACTTGTATTTCTCCCTTCTGCTCAATACACTCCTGGCTTTGGGTAAAAAAAAAACCCATCAAAATCTGCAACAAAAAAGCAGCTTTTCCACAATGTGGGGACTAATAAAACAGCAGTGGTATTATATCCAAGTGCCTCCAGGTAATACACATATGCATAGGTGACCCTTTCTATTTCTCAGGCGCTATATTGATCTATCCATTGCCTGGTTCAACAGGGACCATAATTCATGGTCCACAGCATGGTACCAAGGGTGGCTCCATCTCTTACTCTTGTCCCACACCATGGCTTCACCTATATTTCCTGGTACACATCCCTGAAAACTAGCTTGGGCCCCCCTCTCATTTCTCAGTGACAGTCTGTAGTTCCATTAAACTCCAAAGGCTGTTTTGGTAAGAGTGACAAAAGAAACCATACTGGATTATTTTCCAAACATTCTAAGCATACATTTTTTATGTTTAAGGTAAATGGTGTTTTACATAGTCTCCCCATTAACTTGAACAAGATTCAAGTATTTGCCAAATGGTGGAATGGGGTCATCTTGACAGAATTTGGCATGGAAGTGACATTTGATTGGGACAGTCGAGTTACCGTTACCCTTCCAAACTCTTACGCTGGCGCTGTTTGTGGGCTTTGTGGAAATTTCAATGGCAACATGCAAGATGAGCTAATGTTGAAAAATGGAGAAGTGATTAATGACATCGTAGATTTTGGAAACAGCTGGAGGACAATGGACAATGTTCAAGGGTGCAGAGAACTGGTTCCGGCACCATGCGCACTATTACAACTCTCAGACAAAATCCAAAGGATACTCCTGTCGGATTGTGGGACTATTCTGAAAAGTGACGGGCCTTTCTGCGAATGCCATAGTCTAGTGCATCCTGAGCCCTTCTATCAAATGTGCATCCATGACTACTGTTATCATTTTGCCCGGCAGGATGTCTTCTGTAAGGTGATTGAAGCATATGCTGCCGCTTGCCATGAAGCTAATGCAGTTGTCTATGAATGGCGGAGAAATAACTTCTGCTGTAAGTTACTAGACCATATTTATCAATTGTAAACTTTTTTCTTTTAATAAGACCTGAATGTTTCTCATTAAATGTGTTGAGTAGAATATGACTATTTACACTTGTAGTCCTGATTATAGTCAGAATTGTTAATGCCAAATCTATTATATTCCCATTTCAGTGGCCTGGTGCCCAGAAAACAGCAACTACACACTGTGCTCCTATGAATCTCAGAAGACCTGCAGCCACTTCAATAATCCATCCAGAAGTATTGGCCACTGCAGAGAAAACTGTGTTTGTAAAGATGGCTACTTTCTTGAAGGTGACCATTGTGTTCATGCATCTGATTGTGGTTGTCTCTATGATGGGATATATTATGAAGTTGATGAAATATTCTACCCCACACCAAACTGTGACAAGAAATGTCTTTGCCAGTATGGCAGTTTGGTTATGTGTTCTCCATCTGCCTGTGGTCCTCATGAAGTCTGTGAGATAAGAGATGGAACCAAAAAGTGTCATTCAATGGAAGTAGCCTTGTGCTCAGTGTTTGGAGGCTTTCACTATTATACCTTTGATGGTGGCAAGTATCAATTTCAAGGAAACTGTACCTATGTTCTCACGAAACTCTGTTTACAGAATGGCAGTCTGCCAGCCAACTTCTCCGTTGTTTTCTCAATAGCTTTTCCGAAGAAAGTTTTTGTTTTCCTAAATGACATTCAGATAATCATGACTGAAGGCAACAATGGGACAATTCAGGTAAGATGGGTGCTTCTGTTTTGGGTGGTAACGCCATAATTCAAGGTTCTTGGATGTAATGCAGATAGGTAGAGAGAGTAACAATGCAGGATGTGACTGACCCAAAAGAGTACAAGAGCATCTTATGGTGGATTCAATGAAACTATGGGTTCCAAAATTTCAGTAGATGACTATCCCATTTTGGAGCCATTCATTTCTCACTAGGATCTATAACAAATAATCTATTAGATCTTTTTGATGATATTTCCTCAGTGTACAAAAACAATGACAAAGATTATGATGCAATAAAAAATGGATGGAGGCATGTTCTATAACCTGAAGATCCAGAGGTCCTCATAATCATCTCTTCTGGTAGGCCTAAGGAACCCCAGACCGACAGTGGCAATGTGTATAGAGTTAGGCATTTTGTTAGACTGGTAAATGTAGTTTTTATTGAGGAATTAGGCTGTCAAGTATCATAGAACAAATATGTAAATTTTCACTTCTGAAACTTATGCCTTGTAGGTGAATAATGTTTCCTTCAACCTTCCACTGAATCTGCGAGAGAGTGGGATCTGGGTTTGGCAGCATGGTGTAAACCTCTTGTTGACCACCAAGTTTGGACTTGAAGTCATTTATGACCTGGCCACTCAGACTATTGTAAAGGTTCCCAGTAGCTTCTATGGACAAGTGTGTGGATTATGTGGAAATTACAATGGTGACAATACAGATGATAACCCACATCCCAATGGAGTACTGGGCATTGATGAAACTTCACTCAGGGAGGTTTGGACATATGGGCACCTAGAAATGACCTGCAGAAATGAGAGTGATGTTATTCCGAAATGTGATGAAAGAAACATGTATGAAGGAAAGAATTTCTGTGGCTTGTTGACTACAGAAGAAGGCTCTTTCAGTGCTTGTCACAACCATGTGGATCCAATTGGATACTTTGACAAATGTGTTTCAGACCTGTGCCGAGCCCAAGGAAACTTAAAAGTGCTGTGCAATAGTCTACAGAATTATATGGCAATGTGCCAAAATTCCGGTATTACCAACATCGAATGGAGGAGTGATAACTTCTGTCGTGAGTTTGAAGGCCTATATATAAAGTTATGCCTTATTAAAAAATGATGCTAAGCTTTTCATTTACTAGAGTAGTAGTAGCACAAGTCTAAGTAACTATACAATATATACCCTAGCCAAGAAAAATCCTGGTACTTCACACCTAGGAACATGTTCCACCCCCTTCCTTATTTATCGCCAAGCCTACTGGTTGCTCATCTGCTCTAACAAAATATCAGTCCAATGTCAAATAAGTAGAGATAAGCAAATAGGTTTGTCATGAATTGAAATTTGCTTCAAGTTTCCCAAAAGTTTTTGATTTGTGCGAATCAAAAACTTTGGGAATTCTTTGGATGAATCACTCATAATGACGACATCACTGAAATTAGATCTTTGACCTACTTTAAATGAATGAGAATATCCCGGACCACAAGCTATAAACCTTCCAATGACAGCTGTAGATGGATTAAAGCTGTCATTGATTGGTTTAAATCATGTGATCTGGCTTATTCTTGGTCATTAAAAGGCGGTCATTGGGGGAATTTATTAAAGTTTTCATTCCAGTTTTCTTGCTAAAAAGTAGTAAATTTTTTGGCTCACGAACATTTGCACCAAAGAACATGGTACTTTATGGGCAGAACTGGGTGGGGGTCAAGGCAGGTCAAGGCAGGTCAGAGTGGTAATACCTCGGCCTGACAGATTTACTGTAATTCACCATAGAAAATTGTCGAGAATTATACCTGAAGTCTTCTCCAGTAAAGCAGGCAGGCAATATGTCGATCAGCACAAGGTTGGCTACCAGAAGTGAAGTCAGCTGTAAAAATGGAGACGCTCAACACTCAGGGATAAAATCCAGAATTTTTAAGAAGCCAGAGCCTTTTAATAATTTTGGTGTATTTGCCACCAGTGCTCACAATATTAAGACCAGTGCACAATGCGATGTTCTTAATAAATTCTTCCCATTGTGTCTAATATAAAAATTCTGTGTTTCTCTTTGGAATTCTTTGTTCTCAGGCTTGGACTGTCCGGATCACAGTCACTATGAAGTCTATGCAGATGCATGTAGCACAACCTGCAGCAGAATTGAATCACCTAAGACTTGTTCCTCCACACATTCAGAAGGATGTCAATGCGATGGTGGTTATTATCTTGACATAAACATGTGTGTGCCATTTGGGAAATGTGGATGTGTTGTCGAAGGAAAATACTATACAGTAAGTGGGAGCTAGTAAAATCCCAGACTGAAATACAGATGTGTCCTTCCTTACCTTTCCTCTTGGATCAATGTATCCTGAAATTTGTGGCACGAGATAACCAGCTTTTCAAAAAAATATGATTTTGAAATACTCCATCACTGTCTATGTCTGCCCAGTGATTGTGTTGTGTATTGCAGCCATTCAAGGGTTATTCTAGTATTTCTTGACATTGCTTTTGAGTCTAAATTCAAGTAACGGTAAGGGTGAAGACGTGTACATGATGCTTCTAATGTGGGCAAATATTTTTGTGCAGATGGGTTTAGTGCAGGTGATCTTAAAAGTCATCTATACAAATAATTCTATGGATATTTCCAACACGTGCAATAGAGATGAGCAAACACGTTTATTACAAAATAGGTTTGTTATATATTGTCCCAAAATTTTGGGTTCCATCATGGCATCCTCTGGTGTTCCAGTTTTTTTTCCCAGGCATCCTTGATGTCTTCCAGCTCTGTCAGATTATAGGCATCAACGTCATCAGTCTCTTATCACTTTTGGGGTCCTACGATTGGGTCTCAGCAGTCACATGAGCTGCACCAATGTCTTCACTCTTTGATTATACCCTTGACCTGGGAGACCCGGAAGACATTAAGGGGAAGAAGACCTGAATGCTGGAGGATGCTGTGGCAGAGCCTGGAGAGGTAAGTATTTCTTTTTAATTGTTACATACCCTCCATGAGCTCTGATCATTATATTCCGAAGTCTGAAGGGTCGAATGTCCAGTAAACAAATATTCCAGGAAAACCTTGTGAATATTCACAAAATCTTGTTAGGTTAGCCCTTCAGTAACCTCCAGGTACACAAAAAACCCTTGCTTAAAGGGATTTTAAGAAATTAGGATGTTTTTTAAAACAGTGCCACTTATGTCGTTAGGCTGTGTTTGGTATTGCAGCTCAAGTAAACTGATCTGTGACACCAGACAAGACAGTAAACTAGCACCTAAGTATTCGTACACTATGTAATTAATAGCATCAGTGGTGCTAAATACATAATATTAATTTCAAGTTTTATTGTTTTGACAGGTAAATGAAGATTTTCTAGGAGATAATTGCTTGAAGATCTGCACATGTCAAGTAGGTGGCACTGTCATGTGCAAAGAGCACCAATGCCCAGAAGATACATTTTGCAAGAGGGTAGTGGATAGGATGTACATTTGTGAAAAATGAACATATTTTATCCTGTATAACAAACAGTATATATTCTCATAAATAAGTACAGATACCTATCTATCTATCTATCTATCTATCTAGATATAGATATATATTTCTTTATTTTTTTTAAGACTAAAAGATGATGAAATGATGTCTTGCTTCCCTCTCATAACATGCTTATACTGGCAAGAAATGTACAAGTTCTAATAAAAGTTCTTTTCTCAAACAATAAAATATGGTGAGCAGAGACAAATAACTGCTTTATTAGCAGGTGTTTCCCTGCAGGCTCTCTGTATAAAATATGAAAACTTCTCAGTGCCTAAAATATTTTTTCCTAATTGAAGGCGGAGGAGAGGAGGAGAGGGGAGAGGAAAAGAGAGGAGGCAAGGAGAGGAGGAGAGGGGGGAGGAAAGGAGAGGTGATAAGAGGAGAGGGGATTGGGGAGAGGAAAGAAGAGGTCATAAGAGGAGAGGGGAGAGGAAAGGAGAGATGATAAGAGGAGAGGAGAAGAGGGGAGAGAAAAGGAGAGGTGATAAGAGGAAAGGAGGAGAGGGGAGAGGAGAGGAGGAGAGGAAAGGAGAGGTGAGGAGAGGGGAGAGGAAAGGAGAGGTGATAAGAGGACAGGAGGAGATGGAAGAGGAAAGGAGAGGCAATAAGAGGAGAGGAGGAGATGGGAGAGGAAAGGAGAGGCAATAAGAGGAGAGGAGGAGATGGGAGAGGAAAGGAGATGTGAGAAGAGAAAAGGAGGAGAGGGGAGAGGAAAGGAGAGGAGGAGAGGAAAGGAGAGGTGATAAGAGGAGAGGAGGAGAGGGGAGAGGAAAGGAGAGGAGGGTAGAGGGGAGACAATAGGAGGAGAGGAGGGCAGAGCAGAGTAGAGGAAAAGAGGGAATGGAAGCAAGGAGGGGAGGAGAAGGAGGGAGAGGAGGCAATGCAGGGAGGGGAGGCGATGGGAGGAGAAGAGATAGGGGAGGGCATCGGAGAGTAGAGGAAAAGAGGGAATGGAAGCAAGGAGGGGAGGCTAGGAAAATAGAGAGGGCAGAGGGCAGGGAGGGGAGATCTCATCCAAAGGACTAGACTGGTGTGAGTTGATGCCTTCATTGCCAAAATATCTCTGTTATTGTGAATATGCAAATGAGCTTTCTGTAGCAATTAGGGAGTTGCTGTTTATTTCTTTGGTGCAATGACAACACCTTCATTGCCCCAACAATTCCATTAGCATATTGACAAAAACAGCTATATCTCAGTAATGGAGACACCAATACACAAGGGAAAAACCCTGTTTTATTTAGGTTACTCTAACCTATCTTTCTGCTGGACTAGGTTGATATGTTGGGTATCAGTGATTCCCTTTATTAATATATAGCCATTGTTGGCTGTAGCCCTTCTAAGTACTGCGAGCACTATAATTGGTGATTGTTTAATGCTACATGGCACAAATTGAATAAAAAATAAATTCTCCCCACTATGTGCTGCTGTTTGGTGCCTCTTAGTAACACCATACTCTGCCTTTGAAGCAATACCTTTCCAGTCTATGGAAAAAGTCAGACTGTATGTAGAGATCTGTCCTTCTATACCTCTGTCCTTGGCTGTCACAAGATGATTAGCTTTTCAGGATAATATTGTATCACACAGTAATATCCTGTATGTCTACGTGTGGCCGCCCAATGGTTGTGTTGTGCATTGAAGCCTGTCAAGAAATTTGTCTACATGTTGTGATATTATATTTAATTTGTGTCACAAGAAATTGTTTTCAACTAAATTCAAGCTCCATTCATGTACATTCTAGATTTAGATGGACACATCTGTGTATCCTAGAAACATTACAATAAAGCTAAGAAGTGTTATCTATTGTTATATAATGGCTATAACAGGTATATTAGATACACACTGCATGCTAGGCCTACAGTGGGAAGTGATTCTGACGTCTGCCACTGATTGAAGAGCTTAGACTCATGTGTCCTTGTCTGCTCTGGCCAGAGACCACCCACTTGGCAGTACAGAGCCTATAGTCCTTAGAATATCAGGCACCAAAACTATCTTCACTAGTTGCTTATGAAGGGTGGGATCTAGAGAAAAAGATCCAACTGCACTGAAATCAGGGGTGCGGTGCATTAAAAGGTGAAAAGAACTGGAGTTGGTGGCGGTGGTAAAAGGCTGTTGCACTCATCACTAACTAAATTCCTGAGCAATTCTGAGAGTAGAAACGACACGAGAGTTCTGGGTTAACCCTGTTGTTCCTTATTGAGGTTGTTCCTGATCCTGTACTAGGCTATTAGTAGTCTCTCTGCAAAAAGACTCTATGACTATATGCCAAGTACCAGAAATTGCCAAGGTAACTCTGGGAGACTACATGTTGGAGGAGAGGGAGACTCCCTCCTCACGGGTGCGCTGCCAAGGAAGAGGTATTAAAGACCAGTTAACCAGTTGTTGACCTTGCTGTTTTTGAGTGCTTTCCTGTGTGCTGCAATAGGCTTATAAACCGCAGCCAAGTGTCTCCAGAGTCAACCACCGCTACCCTGCACAGTATTACACCTTCTTCTTATTCCTATATAATATTTTTACATGACACATAAGGATCACGTCACTTTAGGGACTAATGTAATTCATAAGGGTTGCCCTTGAAGATGGTCATTAGATTTTATGGGAATTATCATGTTTTGACCACTTATCCAGTACAGTCATGGCCAAAAGTTTTGAGAATGATACAAATATTAATTTTTACAAAGTCTACTGCTTCAGTTTTTCTAATGGCAATTTGCATATACTCCAGAATGTTATAAAGAGTGATCAGCTTAACAGCAATTACTTTCAAAGTCAATATTTGCCTAGAAAATGAACTTTATCCCCCAAAACACATTTCAACATCATTGCAGCCCTGCCTTAAAAGGACCACCTAACATCGTTTCAGTGATTGCTCCACTAACACAGGTGTGGGTGTTGATGAGGACAGGGCTGGAGATCAATCTGTCATGATTAAGTAAGAATGACACCACTGGACACTTTAAAAGGAGGCTGGTGCTTGCCATCATTGTTTCTCTTCTGTTAACCATGGTTATCTCTAAAGAAAGACGTGTAGTCATCATTGCACTGCACAAAAATGGCCTAACTGGGAAGAGTATTGCAGCTAGAAAGATTGCACCTCAGTCAACAATCTATCGCATCATCAAGAACTTCAAGGAGAGAGGTTCCATTGGTGCCAAAAAGGCTCCAGGGCGCCCAAGAAAGACCAGCAAGCGGCAGGACCGTCTCTTAAAAGTGTTTCAGCTGCGGGATTGGGCTACCAGCAGTGCAGAGCTTGCTGAGGAATCGCAGCAGGCAGGTGTGAGTGCATCTGCACGCACTGTGAGGCGGAGACTCTTGGAGCAAGGCCTGGTCTCAAGGAGGGCAGCAAAGAACAGGGACAGACTGATATTCTGCAAAAGGTACAGGGAGTGGACTGCTGAGGACTGGGGTAAAGTCATTTTCTCTGATGAATCCCCTTTTCGATTGTTTGGAACATCTGGAAAACAGCTTATTCGGAGAAGAAGAGGTGAGCGCTACCACCAGTCTTGTCTCATGCCAACTGTAAAGCATCCTGAAACCATTCATGTGTGGGGTTGCTTCTCAGCCAAGGGAATCGGCTCTCTCACAGTCTTGCCTAAAAACACAGCCATGAATAAAGAATGGTACCAGAATGTCCTCCAAGAGCAACTTCTCCCAACCATCCAAGAGCAGTTTGGCGCTCAACAATGCCTTTTCCAGCATGATGGAGCACCTTGCCATAAAGCAAAGGTGATAACTAAATGGCTCAGGGAACAAAACATAGAGATTTTGGGTCCATGGCCTGGAAACTCCCCAGATCTTAATCCCATTGAGAACTTGTGGTCAATCATCAAGAGACGGGTGGACAAACAAAAACCAACAAATTCAGACAAAATTAAAGCATTGATTCTGCAAGAATGGACTGCTATCAGTCAGGATTTGGTCCAGAAGTTGATTGAGAGCATGCCAGGGAGAATTGCAGAGGTCCTGAAGAAGAAGGGTCAACACTGCAAATATTGACTTGCTGCATTAACTCATTCTAACTGTCAATATAAGCTTCTGTTACTCATAATATGAATGCAATTCTATTTCTGTATGTGATAAAAACATCTGACAAACACACATAAAAACCAGAGGGCAGCAGATCATGTGAAAATATAATATTTGTGTCATTCTCAAAACTTTTGGCCATGACTGTAGTTTTATGCTATGTTTGATCACTTGTCTTATTTATTAGACTGAATCTTGGAAGCGGATTATTCTTCTGCTACTTTATTACATGTGAGGTCCTTCCTCAGAAGTCCTGTATTTATTCTCTTTGTGTACATTGGGGGTGTGTGATTTTCTTTTTAATATGCCTGGGAGCATTTCTTCGTGTGCTGCCATTAATCTGACCTATTACTTTACTATTTGTTTTGTGCTTTATTATTTCTTATACTTTGTTTTTGGCTCACAGACCTCAAATATTGGCTCAGCGTCATTCATTTATGTAGACAGGGAAGGGTGTCTTAAAGTAGTTTCTGTCAACTTGTAAATTATAATTTTTTTTTTTACATTTTTTTGCCATAATACTTTTTTTTTCTAAAGGAACAATTCATTGAGTCAGACATTCGGTGACACATGCCCTATTATGCCATATGATATAGCATTAAGCTTACACAATGGCTTCTGACCCTGTACATGTCCAATAAGTGCTCTGAGGGCTAGCCTGTGACATGTCTATACATATATTATACTCTATTATGACAGTCTGTACATAATGTCATGATTTTCTTCTATTCCATTTTTCACGTTCCATAGGTCACAAGAATTTTTATACAATAGCCCCATCCCCGGTGACTACTATGGGGCTCATAAAGAGAGGATTGTGAATTATGTTTAGCCTTATGTTCAGTGGCAAAACCTGAAGAAGGTAGAATGGGAAAGAGCTACTGTTTCTTATTTAGGGTGGGTTCACACTTGCGCTGACACCTCGTCTGCCGCGAATCCAACCTAAATGTTGGAAAGATGGATAGGCACTGGATAGGGAAAGGTTTGCGACGCTTTGCTTAAAACCCCATTCACTTGAATGGGTTTCTAAAGCAATGTGTGGGTTTGCGCCTACACCCTCTGCGCCGCAAAGCCATTTTTTTTTCGGCAGAAACAAAGTTGGACATGCAGGTCTTTGTGTCCAACGAAAAAAACGGCTTCGCGACGCAGAGGGTGTAAGCGCACACCCGCGCATTGCTTTAAAAACCCATTCAAGTGAATGGGGTTTTAAGCAAAGCGTCTCAAACCTTTCCCTATCCACTACCTATCCAGTTTTCCGACATTTAGGTCAGATTCGCGGTGGATGGAGTGTTGGTGCAAGTATGAATCAACCCTTATATGGCGTAACTGGCCACTGGGGAATATTATTACTTGCCTGGGGGCTGCTGATCAGCATTATTAGGTACCTGTGGGACATTATTAGATGTCTGGGGGCCACTTGGGGCATTATAAGGTGCCCAGAGAGCATTATTAGGTTCCTAGGGGCTACTGAAGAGCATTATGAAGTGTCTGGGGGCCAGTGGGAACATTATTATTATGTATCTGGGGGCCACTGGGGAACAATATACCATGTGTTGGGCCACTAAGGAGCATGATCCTATGTGGGGGTCAGTAAGGGAGTATGGTGATGGTAAAAGATGAGTTTTTATATGTGCTGGCTGGGGGTAGTTTGGTGAGAAGAACATAATAGTGAAGCTTTCAGGGTACATTCACATTATGCAGCTGTGGTGCAGTTAAAGCTGCAGCAAAAGTGCCCCGAAAAAAAAAAGTAGTTTTGATGCAATTTTTGGTGAGGATTTTTTAATTTTTCATGCAAAACAAATATATTTAACAGTCTTCAGCTGTAAATTCAAAACTTGTCATTTTTTGTCTTTTGGTAAAAATTATTTGGATGGGATACCCCACAGCATTTTTTTTTTTTCCGGGGCTGCCTGGACTAGACCCTAACATATTGTATGGCAAATGGTCGAAACCACTGTTGCCACTGAAAAATATATTTTTGTAGTCTGACCCAATAAAATAACAGTTTTGCTTAATATTTTGTTTGTGCTTTTTTAAAAAAAATAAAAATTCTGCAGTAAACACTTTGACCAGTAGATGGCACGCAATCCAATACTAATCATGTTCAAAGTGTAACATTTTTGTATTTTTATTAGGTGGAGCTTTGAATTGTATTAAATTCTCATTTTAATACTTTTTGTTGTAATTTCTACAAATGATCAAATGTTCAATAAGACCCTTTATAAAAGTTGCCTGTTCATGCATAAAACAGAGCCACACTTGTCCATGGCTTTGGTAATGCAAAAATCGGGAGATTTGTTTTGCAAATATTCGCAATGTTTGCTCAGTTTTCAGAAGTGCTATGACTATACTCTGGGGTCTATTCTGATGTCTGTGGTATCTAAGTATTATGACATCAGCATGCCCCAACTGACCCCCCGCTGACATCATCTAGGAGGCCGGAGGAGGACTATAGATGGCTGCTAAGAAGCACCAGACACTACGAGGGAGTCCAGTGAGGTAAGATGAGTATGATCACTTCTTACTACTCAGCACCTCCCCTTATTATACTATATATAATAATTAGTCAATTGCAGACCTCAAAAATCTTAGGTGGCCAAACCTGAGATTTTAGGAAAATTTGTAACAAACCTGTCTCATTATGAATACCTAACCTTTCAGACCAAAAATTTCAGGATAAGCTTATATATATATATATATATGTATACACACACGTGGACAAAATTGTTCATACCCTTTGTTTAATGAAAGAAAAACTCACAATGGTCACAGAAATAACTTAAATCTGACAAAAGTAATAATATATAAAAATTCTATGAAAATGAACAAATGAAAGTCAGACATTGCTTTCCAACCAGGCTTCAACAGAATTTTTAAAAAAAGAAAACTCATGAAACAGGCCTGGACAGAAATGATGGTTCCCTTAAATTAATATTTTGTTGCACAACCTTTTGAGGCAATCCCTGCAATCAAACGATTCCTGTAACTGTCAATGAGACTTCTGCACCTCTCAGCAGGTATTTTGGCCACTCCTCATGAGCAAACTGCTCCAGTTGTCTTGGGTTTGAAGGGTGCCTTTTCCAGACGGCATGTTTCAGCTCCTTCCAAAGATGCTCAATAGGATTTAGGTCAGGGCTCATAGAAGGCCACTTCAGAATAGTCCAATGTTTTCCTCTTAGCCATTCTTGGGTGTTTTTAGCTGTGTGTTTTGGGTCATTATCCTGTTGCAAGACCCATAACCTGCGACTGAGACCAAGCTTTCTGACACTGGGCAGCACATTTCTCTCTAGAATCCCTTGCTAGTCTTGAGATTTCATTGTACCCTGCACAGATTCAAGACACCCTGTGCCAGATGCAGCAAAGCAGCCCCAGAACATAACAGAGCCTCCTCCATGTGTCACAGTAGGGACAGTTCTCTTTTCAAGATATGCTTCATTTTTCCATCTGTGAACATAGAGCTGATGTGCCTTGCCAAAAATTTTGATTTTTGTCTCATCTGTCCATAGGACATTCCCCCAAGCTTTGTGGCTTGTCAACATGTAGTTTGGCAAATTCCAGTTTTGTCAGTTTCAAGTTATTTCTGTGACCATTGTGGGTTTTTCTTTCATTAAACGAGGGGTACCAACAATTTTGTCAAAACATGGAGAAAACAGAAGATTGTGCTCCATAACTCTCCTTCATATTCACTCAGCAGCAACAGCATATAGGATATTATAGAAAAGTACTACTGACCTGCAAATAAAGTCCTTGGGTGGGATATAAAACTTAATATTTGCTGCAGCAGACTTTGTTTGCCTCGTCCAAAGCACCGGTGTGGTGAATAAAACGTCACTTTTATTGCATTATCTTAAAAAAAAGAACTGCTGCAACAATTGCTTTTTGTTCACACACAGCCTTTACCAAGCCAATATACTCCTTATTCCTTATGCGCTGCTGATAATTTGAGGGTAACAATATTTACGATAGGGGGGAGAGCTGCATGACACATGTGACACATAACACAGCCCCCCAGCTGATCACATGGCACAAACATCATTAGACAGGGGCGTTCCATCTCCATGCATAGACTTGGTGTACTACAGTCCCTGACAGAAGTTCTGTCGCTTATCCATGTTGTGGAATCAAAAGCTTATAACCTGACATTAAATTCATCCATTGGTTTTAGAAATGACTCCTATGAAAGCTGAAACCCTCCCAAATGATTTTTTGGTTAAGAAAATAAATTGGCTTCACTGCTGAAATATTCATCATTTAATGAACACAGAAAGGTGAGATTTTGGCAAGACAAAAGTTTTGTGGCCTTGTCATATAATGCACCCAATCCTAGTTTAAAGCCTCACCTGTGCTCACTAATTGATCCGTTAATTAGTGGGTGTGTAGAAAAAGAACTCCAGCACCCCAGACCTTCACTTGAACTGCAACTTCACCTCTGACAACAGGCCAAAAATCAACCCTGCGACCAAAGCCTTGATTATCAAGAGGCTGCAGACCAGATCCACTGCAGAGGTGGCTGGCACCTTTACTGTGTCTCTGCGTCAAGTAGAAAGAATTAAAAAAAAATTTGAACAGACTGGAGATGTTTTTGACAAGCCCAGGTCCGGCAGACCCCGCAAGACAACTGCTCAGGAGGAACGTTTGTTGGTTAGAAAATCAAAAGCCAGCCCCTCTTCCACTGCAGCAGAGCTCCAACAGGCCCGGTCACCTCAAGTCCCTGTGTCAACTAGAACAGTTTGTAGGATTCTGTCTCGAAATGGCCTCCACGGTCGAATCAGTGCCCAGAAGCCGGCACTAACCAAAAGGCAATTAAAAAAACAACGTGTGGCGTTTGCCAAGGCCCACAGCGTGCTAAACGGATGGACGCTGGAAAAGTGGCAGAAGGGGGATTTCTCAGATGAATCTTCAGTTGAATTACACCACAGCCGCCGCAAATACTGCTGGAGACCTACTGGAGCCCGTATGGATCCAAGATACACCCAGAAAACAGTTATGTTTGGTGGTGGAAAGATCATGGTCTGGGGATACATTCAGTATGGGGTGTACAAAACATTTGCAAGGTGGAAGGCAATATCAATAGCCTAAAATATCAATAAGTATTAGCGTCCTCTTACATTCCCAATCATAAAAGGGGTCACATTTTGCAGCAGGATGGTGCTCCATCTCATACATCCATCTCTACATTAAAGTTCCTCAAGGCAAAGAAGATGAAGGTGCTCCAGGACTGGCCAGCCCAGTCACCAGACATGAACATCATTGAGCATGTTTGGGGTAGGATGAAAGAGGAAGCTTGGCAGACAAAACCAAAGAATCTTGATGAACTCTGGGAGACATGTAAGACGGCATTCTGTGCTATTCCTGATGACTTCATCAATAAATTGTAGGAATCATTCTTGAAACGCATGGATGCCGTCCTTCAAGCTCATGGAAGTCACACAAAATATTAAATATGGCTCTAATAGCACCACAACTTCATTCACCAATGTTAGGAAACAGATCTTTGTTTTTGAACAGAATTATTGGTTTGATTTTCACATTACTTTATGTGTGCGACAAAACTTTTGTCTTGCCAAAATCTGACCTTTCTGTGTTCATTAAATGATGAATATTTCAGCAGTGAAGCCAATTTATTTTCTTAACCAAAAAATCATTTGGGAGGGTTTCAGCTTTCATATGAGTCATTTCTAAAGCCAATGGATGAATTTAAAGTCAGGTTATAAGCTTTAGATTCCACAACATGGATAAGCGACAGAACTTCTGTCAGGGACTGTAAGCCTCACATGTGTTTGTAAACTGACAGTCCATCTTGAGCAACTAGGATGGATTTAGCAGAGATTTCAGAGTAAATGTCAGTTTACAGGATGAGGGAAAAGATCCTGATAAGTGGAGAAAGAGGCAATTTCCCAGAAATTACTAAGATTCTTATATATTTGCCTAAACTATTGATTTATGCAAAATTTCTGGAAAACTTAGTGACCATATAAATATGTTTCACACTAGCGCCGGACTCTGCGACGCTCAGGTGGACATTATATTTATTCATCAGATTTTATGGCTTTCTGGCGCCACACCTTGTCAGCTGTTATGACCAAGAAAAATCAGATCCCCGAGCATGTGACAGAAAGATATCCACATGGTCTAGTGAGCTGTAAACCAGCTATTACCGCAGGATTAGTCATCGCTCCTTGCAAAGAAAACCTGTATTATCATTACATCCAGATATTGGCACAACTCTGGGATTACAGTACATTGAATATTATGTGCTGACTAAATTCATAAAAAATCTTTATAGGGGTCAGAGAGGTTTCCCTTAACTCAGCCAGCGAGGTAAGTCACGAAGGTGCCACAAGGGAGAGCCTAATTTCAAAAAGCACTCTGATACTGGGACTTTGATACTGAGCTCCACTTCCTCCTATCAGGCCGGTGACATCACGTTCATCGGTCACATGGCCATGCTGCAGCTCGGTCCTATTAAAATGAATGGGGCTGAGCTGCAATACCAAGCACAGCCACTATACAGTGTATGGCACTGTGGTAAGTAAGAGGCCCCAGCAAACAATATCATAGTCCCAGTTACCTGTTAAAGAAGGATTCATTACTGTGCTTGATAGAAGCCGTATTAGTCAGGGCTGTGGAGTTGGAGTTGTGGAGTTGGAGTAGGGAGCAATTTTGGGTGGAGTTGGAGTCAGAAAAAAGTTACTGACTCCAGATTCAAAATTAAATGAAAAATAATTTTAAATTATATTATAAAATTATATTATAGAATTATGGATATTGTGTAATAAATTAGATACATTGTTTCTTGTATATTTACTAAATTTATATGTAGTCAAAGAGGAGCTTCAGTGCGTCTGTCTGACGATGGCTGTCAGCCATTTATAAAGGAGTCAGAGTCGGAGCAGAAATCAGATTAAGAGTCATAATTGGGTTACCGAATCCGCAGCCATGATATTAACCTGTCTGCAGTGGGCTCCCCCTAGTGGTGGCTGAAATCGATATTGTTCAATAGTAAAAGAGAAAGATGAGCTTTATGCATACTACCTGACACAAAGGGGACAAATACCACCAACCTCAAATCCCCTACAAAAGACCTACAAAGATCTTGTTTTACTTGCAATAACACTCCTTACCACATGGTGTGCTGTTACAAGGAGCATGTCTATGAATACAGCGCAGAGCACAAAGCAGTTTCGGTAGTAGAAAACAATCTTGTATATGGGTCATTTTTAGAGACAGTGCATACAATTTGTAAAGTATTCTCTATACAGATGTATTTGGGTAAAAGATTAATGGTGTACTTACAGTATGCAGCAATATACACCATGAAAGAAATTGTGCACAGTGTGAATAACTAAGAGTGGATTTGAATGTCCCCAAATTGCCTGAGCCAAATACTCTCCTTTCATTCCAGCTCTTTTGGTACCAGCAGTGGGCTCAGATATACTTGAAGACTAATTGTGAAACAATCTTGTTTACTGATAAGTGCCATGCAACCCAGGATGGTTCAGATGGATGGAGCAATGGTTGGTTGGTGGATGGCCACCATGTCCCAACAAAGCTCCATCATCAACAAGGAGGTGGCGGAGTCATGTTTTGAATTATGAGGAGAGAGATGGTCCCTGAAGGTGTGAAAATGACCTCCGCAGTATATAGAGTTTCTGACTGACCATTTTCTTCCATGGTACAAAAATTAGAACTGTGCCTTCCATAGCAAAATCATCTTCATGCAGGATAATGTGCCATCACATGTAGCAAGTAATACCTCTGAGTCATGCTATGGGCATAAAAGGAGAGAAACTCATGACGTGGCCACCATCCTGCCCTGACCTCAACCCTATGGAGAACCTTTGGAGTATCCTCAAGCAAAAGATCTATGAGGGTGGGAGCCAGGTCACATCAATCCAGCAGCTCTGAGATGCGATTCTGATATCCTGCAAAAAAAATTCAAGCATTTATAGTCTAATGGTTGAAGATCTGAACATTGTATTGTCATTTTCATCAACCATTTAGGAAAATCAGAGAAGAATATATTTTGCATAATAATGTGGAACACAGTGTAGAGGCCACTCTGATGGTACTGTTTCTAGAGGGGATTCTGGTGGTAGTTAATAGAAATCATTATGGTGGTGCTGTTAATAGAGTTCACTTTGGTGGTACTGTTAGAGGAGGCACTGTTTATAGAGGGCACTCTAGTGGCATAGGGCACTCTTGTGTTACTGTTTACATTGGGCACTCTGATGGTATTGTTCATAAAGGGCACTCTGGTGGAACTGTATTTATGAGGCACTTTTGTGGTACTGTTAATGGAAGACTGTTGGTTCTTTTAATATAGGGCACTCTGGTGGCACTGTTGGTAGTACTGTTAGTGGAGGGCATTCTGGTGGTACTGTTTATAGAGAGCACTCTGGTGGCACTGTTGATAGAGGGAAATCTAGTGGCATTGTTAAAAGAGGGCACTCTGGTGGTACTGTTTATAGAGGGCACTCTGGTACTGCTGTTAATAGAGGGCACTCTGGTAGTACTGTTTACAGAGGGTAAACACTCTGGTGATAATGTTCATAGTGGGCACTCTGGTGGCACTGTTTATAGACGGCACTCTGGTGGTACTCTTTATAGGGGCACTCTGGTGGTACTGTTAATGGAAGACACTCTGTTGGTACTTGTAATATACAGTGGGTACGGAAAGTATTCAGACCCCTCTAAAGTTTTCACTCTTTGTTTCATTGCAGCCATTTGCTGAAAGCAAAAAAGTTCATTTTATTTCTCATTAATGTACACTCAGCTCCCCATCTTGACAGAAAAAAAAAAAGAAATGTAGATATTTTTGCAAATTTATTAAAAAAGAAAAACTGAAATATCACATGGCCATAAGTATTCAGACCCTTTGCTCAGTACTGAGTAGAAGCCCCTTCCTTTTGAGCTAGTACAGCCAGGAGTCTTCTTGGGAATGATGCAACAAGTTTTTCACATCTGGATTTGGGGATCCTCGGCCATTCTTCCTTGCAGATCCTCTCCAGTTCTGTCAGGTTGGATGGTGAACGTTGGTGGAGCCATTTTAAGGTCTCTCCAGAGATGCTCAATTGGGTTGAGGTCAGGGCTCTGGCTGGGCCAGTCAGGAATGGTCACAGAGTTGTTCCGAAGCCGCTCCTTTGTTATTTTAGCTGTGTGCTTAGGGTCATTGTCTTGTTGGAAGGTGAACCTTCAGCCCAGTCTGAGGTCCAGAGCACTCTGGAAGAGATTTTCTTCCAGGATATCTCTGTACTTGGCCGCATTCATCTTTCCTTCAATTGCAGCCAGTCGTCCTGTCCCCCATAGCATGATGCTGCCACCACCATGTTTCACTGTTGGGATTGTATTGGGCAGGTGATGAGCAGCGCCTGGTTTTCTCCACACATACAGTACCGCTTAGAATTAACGCCAAAAAGTTCAATCTTCATCTCATCAGACCAGAGAATCTTATTTCTCATAGTCTGGGAGTCCTTCATGTGTTTTTTGGCAAACTCTATGCAGGCTTTCATATGTCTTGCACTGAGGAGAGGCTTCCTTCGGGCCACTCTGCCATAAAGCCCCGACTGGTGGAGGGCTGCAGTGATAGTTGACTTTGTGGAACTTTCTCCCATCTCCCTACTGCATCTCTGGAGCTCAGCCACAGTGATCTTTGGGTTCTTATTTACCTCTCACCAAGGCTCTTCTCCCACGATTGCTCAGTTTGGCTGGACGGCCAGGTCTAGGAAGAGTTCCGGTCGTCCCAAACTTCTTCCATTTAAGGATTATGGAGGCCTCTGTGCTCTTAGGAACCTTGAGTGCTGCAGGAATTCTTTTGTAACCTTGGCCAGATCTGTACCTTGCCACAATTCTGTCTCTGAGCTCCTTGGGCAGTTCCTTTGACCTCATGATTCTCATTTGCTCTGACATGCACTGTGAGCTGTGAGGTCTTATATAGACAGGTGTGCGCCTTTCCTAATCAAGTCCAATCAGTTTAATTAAACACAGCTGGACTCCAATGAAGGAGTAGAACCATCTCAAGGAGGATCAGAAGGAAATAGAGAGCATGTGAGTTACATATGAGGGTCACAGCAAAGGCTCTGAATACTTATGACCATGTGATACTTCAGTTTTTCTTTTTTAATAAATTTGCAAAAATATCTACATTTCTGTTTTTTTCTGTCAAGATGGGGAGCTGAGTGTACATTAATGAGAAATAAAATGCAATGAAACAAAGAGTGAAAAATGTAAAGGGGTCTGAATACTTTCCGTACCCACTGTGGGCCATTCTGGTGGCACTGTAAGTATAGGGTACTCTGGGGGGGGGGGTGGGCACTGTAAATGGAAACATTCTGATGGTACCATTAAAGAAGCAAATGTAAAGGTGCTACATTCCCCAGCCCAGTTTATGACATATCAGGTTACTTTATCTTCATTACAGAAGACCTTCAGATATTGCAGATTCTTGCAGATCTCCATATATTCACGATTTTCTCACATTACTTAAACAATATACCTTGCAGCCATTTCTGACTTGTCAGGTCATTCTCAGTGTGACAGGTCCAGCCTGTAGACACACTTGGCACTCTCATTCTCATATCTACTGACTGCAAAAGTCTAATGTCCTTACTTGTTGGACAAGAAAAACAAGGGCTTCCACCTTCAGGTCTCATATATGCTGACATAACTTATCAGTGAGTCACTGGTAGGTAGCAGGTAGCAGCTTTTGTTCTATTCCTCACCCTATAAAACATATTTCATTGTATATTTAAGTAATTTATTACAGAGTACATGACTTACAGATCAGGGCCATAGCACATTCACTTGAACAGAGCCCACAGTATACGCTAGCTGTGTAAAAAAAACAAAAGGACTTCTGCCTCTTAGGCCCCTTGCAGACGACCGTGTGTGAGATCCGTGTTTTTCGCAGATAGCACACTGACCCTTTCATTTCTATGGGCACATGCACACAACCATGTGAGCACGCAAGCCGTGAGTCCGTGTCGCGAAATATAGAACATGTCCTATTCTGTTCAGTGTTTGCGGAACGGACTCGCCCATAGAAGCCTATGGAAGACTAAAAACCTAGGATGGCACACTGATGTACTCCGTGTGTCATCAGTGTGCCGTCCGTTTTCACGGACAAGCTAGTGATATCATTAGATGTCTCCTGTGTTTTTTTATAGTGGATCCACAAACTAGGATCACACACTGATCACACACTGATGACACACTGTCTGTTTTTGAGGACCTACTTCGCTGATGCTGAAGACACACTGAACACACACTGAAGACACTCTGACCGCAAAAACTGAACACTAATTATTAGTTTGCTGACTGCAAAATACATACGGTCATCTGCAACTAGCCTTACGCTAGGTTCACACCTGCTTTCGGGTTTCCATTCGGGGGTCCGCTTAGGGAACAGAAACCTAATCCACTTAAAAAGTGGTTACCCGCGGAAACCTGCAGACCCCATAGACTATAATGGGGTCTGTTGGGTTTCTGCCCGGTTTCCACCCAAAAAGGGGCCAAAAATGTGGAGAACCTGCATTTTTTAAATGGGTTCAGGGACAGAAACCCCAAACGGAGACTGGGCGCAGATGTGAACCCAGCCTCAGTGCTTGGACCAGACCCCACTGATCACATTGTAATACAATGGAAATGTCACTTTCCCTGGTTCATGACCTTACACTTTTTTTTTTTTTTTTGTATATGTGGTTCTGAAGGTTAAAAACAATTTATTTGTTCATATTATTCATATATTTTTGTGTCTTTTTTCGATGATATATAGGGCTTTATTTTTATGAAATTTTTAGTTTTGCACGTTTTTTTTTATTTCCGATAAATGTATAAAAAAGGGGAAAGGAAGTTTTCATATTTTCTTTTTGCTTTTTTATTTTAATAGCACAAAGTGTTGCACAATTTATTTTTTTTTCTAATAGTTTTCCATTTCCGTTATGGAAATATTTTTGTAGATGACGTATAGTTTTGTGTCACAATGGCATTGGCATTGCTCCAAAGAGGTAAGTGGCCACGCCATCGTTGCTCCAAAGAGCTCATTTGGATCATGACAAAAACACCAATATCTCGGCAACAAAGGTGCCGATTCCCAAGGGGAAAACACTGTTTGATTCAGGTGACCCTAACCTATCTATCTGCGGGGCTGGGCTCATCTGCTGGTAACAAAGGATCACAACCACTGATCAGCCTTGATAGAGAATACAGTAAGTGTTCCAACTACAGTTTTTAGTGTAGAATCCCTCTAAATCCTCCAAAATACTACATTTAGCCTGCCATTGTGTTCTAAGCTTTACTTATTTACCAGGGTCATTAACCCTCCATGACTGGCAGCTCAGGGAAATGAACACTTATTGAATGAGGATTAAGGATAAGAAGGCTGTTAATACCTGGTATTATGTTCTATCTTGTCACTATTAAGTCTAAGGCTTCTTCCTTTGCACTGTGTACAGTTCCTTGAAAGAATTTTCTGGCTACATACCTTTAAGGGCCGGTTCACATCTGCGTTTGGTTTCCATTCGGGGAGTCCGCTTGGGGACCCCCCGAACGGAAATCTATATGCATAGAAAAGCGGTTTACCTAAGGAAACCTGCAGACCCCATAGACTATAATGGGGTCCGTATGGTTTCCGCTTGGCTTCCGCACGAAGCAAGCGGAGAGAAAAGTGCTGCATGTTTCCACATGTTCCATGAGTAAACCACACGGACCCCATTATAGTCTATGGGGTCCAAAGGTTTTCATAGGTAAACCGCTTTTCTATGCGTATAGGTTTCTGTTCAGGGGTCCCCATGCGGACTCCCCAAACGGAAACCGAACACAGATGTGAACCGGCCCTTAGTGGGAACCTTCTTGATAATATGCAGACCCAATCTTTCTGACAGCTAAGGGATTGTTACAATGTATCAGTCTAGCCATTAGTAATACCTTTCTCCACCTCAAAACAGGGCACCTGACAGAATGTAGGCTGCCATTTTTTTTAACCACTAAAGTTAAGAGACGGGTACATATGAGAAAACCTCTGTTTGTATCTGTCTTGTAGAAACACATTTTTTCCATTTTTCTGATCCTCTGATGGATCAGTATGACAGATAATAAAGTGTGTATGAAGGTTTGTCTCTACCACCCCGGGCACCAAAATACTTTGTCCTGGCCCCATCTCAGGACATTTTGTTACACGCCTGTGGCTGCTGACACAATGACTGCTGGCTACTTCATGTTTGGGGATCTGTAACTTTGTATCTGTGAAGTTGTTCCAAAATAAAACCAAGATGTGCGTGCAAAAAAATTAGCGTGCTAAATACAGTATATGACTGCAGGGCTGGACTGAGATGTTTGTAGAAGGATCAGGTGTGAAGAAACCGGGCTGGCTCAGGACTGGAGAAGCGTCATACATCACCAGCCCGGCTATGTCATACAGGAATGAAGCCCAGCCTCAGAGCCTGTCCCTCCAGTTACACAATATACAGACCACTTATTTTTATCTAACATCAGAAGATATTTGTCCAGGGCTCACGTTAAAATGAAGGTTATTCGCACCTGCATAATGGTAACTCTCCTCAATTCAATTTCCTTATATGTATGTACCTGTCTATAAATATATACCCTATATTAACCCAGACAAGACTTGATTAGGTTCATATAAGACAATAGAGGTGGTCCCGTGTTCAGGACCCTTGTCTATTAGGCAGAGCAGAGAGTAACTACAAAGGGCATCTCGGGAGGAGCCCACATGTCCCACATGAGACAAACAACCCATTGATTTTCTTAGTCTTCTCTAATTCTTGACTTCTCTTGTGGTAGTTCCACAAGGGTGTTGAACACTTGTGCTGAGTTCCAGAAGCAAGACACCCATCATCATTGGGTGAAGAAGAGAATATCCATATTATACAGCATGCAATAATTACAGTATACTGTAGGATCAAT
This sequence comes from Leptodactylus fallax, assembly GCA_947044405.1. NCBI lineage: Eukaryota > Metazoa > Chordata > Amphibia > Anura > Leptodactylidae > Leptodactylus > Leptodactylus fallax. The sequence continues at coordinate 1,223,262 of CAMRHE010000258.1, forward strand.
TGTGGGTGACTACTTTCTATCAAATGGCTCCCTATTAATATCCTACAAGGGAACAATGTGTACCCTTTAAATGTATCATATACATTTAATGATAATCTCAAGAGGATACAGTCAGAAGTTGTACTGGACTGAAGCTTTCTCAGTATGAATGTAATGGTGATATATATAAGTGATTACAATATTACAGCCAAAGGAGAAGATTATTGTCCAATTGAACAGAAGCTCTAGGACCCTGTTGGGCACCTTTAGCCTGGATACAAGTTGAGATACTGTTGGAGGTATACAGGTTCCAAATGGTATCCTGTGACTCGTTTGCCCACAGTTGTTGCTGCTGGGCCTATAGATCCTGTACATCTGTAGGTTACTGAATGGGTGATAAATCTGGAGACCAGGAAAGCCAAGGAAATGTTATAATCTGGTGGAGACATTCCTGGCAAACCCATGCTGTGTGTAGGTGAGCATTATCCTGCTGGTGCCAGTTGTCCACCTTGCCATGGAAGGTAAGGCATATGGCCACAGGATGTCCTGTACATATCACTGAGCTGTTAGTGTACCACATATCACTACTAGAGGTGACTAACATCACACCAGAACTCCACAGCATAGCAAAGGTAGAATGGAAGCGCTCACCATGAGGCCTCTATACTCAAACCCAACCATCCTTGGATCCCAAACAGAACCTGGACAATACAGTTCCAGTCCATAGCAGTCCAAGCTTCTTGTTCATGACACCCAGGGCTGCACATGGCATGAAACAAGATGAGTATCTCATCTCAGGCGACAGATTGCCAAGTCCCTGAGGGGTCAGTCCAAAATGGAACTAATATTATTATACTCTGGGATCACTTCAGACCCCAGAGTATAATTAACGGTGTCCAGGTAAAGTGATTAAGCATAACAGGCAACAAGCATAACCTTTTTTGGGCTCTGGCACAGGTCCCTATTATCTTTGGCCTTCTTCCGGCCTCCTCAATGATGTCAGAGACCACTGAGGCCTGTGATTGGATTTCACATGGGCGACACATAATGACGGCCTAATCACAGGCTTCAGTGGTGTTTGATGTCATTAAGGAGACCTGAAGACCCTGGCCGGAGCCCAGGAGAGGTGAGTAACACTGTTTTTTATGTTTACTTACTTTCTCTGAGTCTCCACTCAATATACTTTGGGGTCTGAAGAGACTCCAGAGTATAATAGTGGTTCAAGGATAGCAACCCCAAAAAAACACTGAACCGTACGCACAAACTGTAGAGGACACTATGGAACATTATACTGTGTAAAGGGACCACTATAAGGTGTTATACGGTGCAAAGGGGTGACGGTGAGACATTATACTATGTGGAGGGGCCAATGGGGATCATTATTCTATGTGGAGGGTTGCTATGGGACATTATACTTTATTTAGGCAACTATTGGATATTATATTGCATGAGGGGGGCCACAGTGGGACATTATACTGTGTGAAGGGGCCACAATGGTTCCCTATACTGTGTGCACTGGGGCCCAGGGCAAGTGAAACATTAAAAAAAACATATTCACCTGTCCTTGAAAGCCCTGCACACCACGTGACCACTGAGATAAATCAGGAGTCTCATTGGTCACTTCCAGTGACCAGTGACATCACTCACAGCTGAGGCTGCTGAATGGTCTCAATGGTCATGTGGGGTGCAGGGCTTCCAAGACACGGTGGACACTGGTGTGCCAAGGACAGGTGAGTATGTTTTTTTTTTTATGTTACACCTGCCCCAGGCACAACCACAGTTTGTCCAGTTACTGGACAATCCCTTTAAGCTGAGCACTGAAGCTGATTGTACGTCCCTGGCTTTTCTTAATAACTACCCATGCACTGGGGGCCCAGTGACATATCTCAGTCTGGGGGCTTTGGTGTAAAGTGGTGCGCATATGCAGTGGTAGTCAAGCCTAGTCAAGCAGCAGAAAAGTTAGAATCGACCCTGATGACACCATGGCAAATGAAAGTGACAGGGGCTGGCTGTCAATGGAAAGAACCATAATGGGATTCTGGACACCAAATTTCCTTCTGCTAAGTGCCTGGAAATGCAGGGGGTGTAACGAAGGTGCCACTTGTGTCTGGATGGTGGACAAGGAAACTGTGGGAGCTGCTCATACTTGTCTGCAGATCAAACAATCCTCTTTACTGGTGTCTGTTTGGGCCACCCAGAGCCTGTTCCCCGTGTCTCATGCTCCCAACACCTCCTAACAGCTAGGAAAGAATGGCCTAGATGTCGGGCAGTTTGTCGAAATGACCATCCTGCGTCTCTCAGTCCAATGATGCCCTCCCTCTCAATGCCTATCAACTGGGCAAAATGTCTTCAGGTATGTCATAGAGACATGTCTAGAAGTCAGTGATCGCTGACCAAGAGGTACACTACCCAAAAGTGGCTTCTGAGAGTCTTTTAATTGTACAGAAGGAAGCACTTTTAGGCCCTTTTGTGACAAGATCAGACCACACCTGTAATCATTTACATATCCATCTGAGATAGAACTGCAGGACGAGTTTTTCAGCAATCCGACATTTCCAACTGGGTGCAGTTTTTTTTTTTTTTTTTGTCAATGAGTGTACATAGCAAACAAACTGCTGACAGATTTCCTATGATGGGGCCCTAGAGGAGAGGTGGCCCATTTCAGGTTAGTTGGGTCCTCTTTAAAATAAGTGGTGAGGACCGGCACAATAAAGTGGTCACCATAGGAAGGTGCTATCATTTGAGTAAACATGGTATGACAATGAGATGAATGACCCCTTGGTTGGATGAGTGTGCTGATGTCAAGAAGTTCCTTAAAGTCCTTTATTCTTATGTTTGCTTTGCTCCCCTTCCCCGTCCTCTCTGCCACTGTTTAGATAGGAATTCAAAGGGAGTCTCCACCTATAAGACAAAGAAAAGTGTTATTGTGAAAATCTGAGGAAAGTCTAATCACCTGGTAATTGTTATCAGCCCTGGATTGTGTCAGCGCTGCCTCGGTGTATGTAGACAATGCCCTAAGCGTGGGTAAAAAGCTTCATGCAGAAAACAACCAGATAATCTCTCATAGGTGATATGTAACTGCTACAATAGAAGATTTGTTCTGTCCACATAGGGAATGCCTGTCTGCAAGGTAAAGATATAAAACCTTGTTATAAACAGTGCCATGCAAAAGTTTTAGACAAGAGTGGAAAATATGTTGTAAAGTAAGAATGCTCTGAGAAATAGAAGAGTTAATAGTTTATTTTTATCAATTAGCAAAATGATTCGAATGAAGAAAAATAAAAATGTAAATCCCATCAATATTTGGTGTGACCTTTGCTCCTTGGAGGAGGAGTCCTGGAAGTGATGATCCGGCCCCCACAGATATAGCCCTGATCTCATCATCATGCAGTCTGTCTGGGATGACATGAAGAGACAGAAGGATTGGACAAGCCAACATCCACAGAAGATCTGTGCTTAGTTCTCCAAGATGGCGGGAACAACCTCCCTGCCCAGCTCTGCCAAAAACTGTCTGCAAGTACCGAGAAGAACTGATGGAAGGCAAAGGGTCACTACTTGAGATGGGTGAACCTTGTAAAATTCGTCAGTGCAAGAACTTATCAGAAAGCATTTCATATTCCTCTCCTTCCAGCAACCTGCAATTCCCCTCTCCCTCCTGCAAATTTTCCGTAAGACGTCCTCCTCACTCTCAACAAGCAAATTTATGATAAAGCAGTGAATAATAGACATGGAGGAGAGGAATAGTGGGGGAAGGAGGGGGATGATGCTGCAGCTTCTCTTTTGAGAACCAGTCATGAGTCAAAGTTGGAGCTCAAATTTTTGGTACAGTGTTTGAAATCCCTTGCTTGGACTCATATTCTTGTGAAAGAAAATTCTGTCTGCCTATAACCACCACTAGGGGGAACTAAAGAGACTAATGGCAACTGTTTTTTTTTTTTTTTTTTAATTGAGTTCAATGTATAGTGGCAGAATTTCATCATATAACTACAGCTATGTAGAGGTTGAGAGTTCTGTATCAGAAAGATGGAGATCCAACCCCTATGAAAATATAATATAAAATTTAGTCTACTTTCACATCTGCGCTGGAGTCTCCTCCTAGCAGTGTTCGCCGAAAATCAGTGGAGGAAAAAGTCCTGTATTATAGTCAATGGGGTCTGTCAGAGTTTGTGTGTTACTGCTGTGTTAGTGGTATGCCTCAACAGTCCCAAACAATGGATAAGCAATGCTAATGTGAACCTAGCGTAACCGCCACATAATTTTGTACCTAAACATGACATGACAATTAAAGGCAGAGAGGGGATTCCCTTTAAGGATTAGTCAGCATTGGGTCCATGTAATAGTTATTTCCTATGACTACCTCATGACTGCTGTATCCAATGCTGTAGGGTTTATCTCCATCTAGATTAGCCCTCCGCCCAGTATATAGTTGTAGATAAGAACTCTCACATTTCTTAGATAAAAATATATCATATCAAGAATCATTTCAGGACAAACAAATGATTTGTGCCCGATATTTGCTCTTTTACAGGGTGAAGAATGGCGTGAAATCCCCTTGTATCAGCTGAAAGCGGAACACCCAGGGGCCTCTCCTAGACCTCAAACACAAGGCATGGAGGCCGAGGCACGTTTCTGTGTATTTTCTAATGCGGTTTAGGATCTGCAAATATCTCATTGATCTAGATACTACTAGAAGCTTTACATGAGATCTGCTTCCGCCTTTTCCATACAGGAGGTTATACAACCCTTTCTGATCTCTCTTGGGTTATATTTGTACATTCACTTTTTGTTTATTCACAAGTTTTGTATTAAGGCAGGGGCCATAAAAAGGTTGGTGGGCACGAAACGTCCTGTCTATTACCTATCGCTGTATCAATCTATCTAATTCATATTTATCTATCTTAATAGCTAATGATTTATTTATCTACTTATTTATCATCTATCTATCTATCTATCTATCTATCTATCTATTTATTTATCTATCTCATATCTATCTCATATCTATCTATCTATCTATCTCATATCTATCTATCTATCTATCTATCTATCTATCTATCTATCTATCTATCTCATATCTATCTCATATCTATCTATCTATCTATCTATCTCATATCTATCTATCTATCTATCTATCTATCTATCTATCTTTCTCATATATTTAACTACAGCTGTAGATAAATCATTGAGAAATGTGTTGAGAATTATTTTGACTCTTTCAATAGCTTTTGTAGTGTTAGTGATAATTTATCAGTGTCAGGTTATTGTTTGCTACATCGGTATCCGTCTATGTCTTGGGGCAATGTATTTTATTATTATTGTAGTATTTTCTTTCCACAAAAAATGGTAACAATATTGCACTGCACTGCACCTAGACTACAGTGTAGATGTAACAATTCCCCTTCAGCATTATATGCCGGTGTATTTATCACCCCCTCGCCCTACTCTTCTGGTGCTTCTTGGCAGTTCCTCATACTTATATAAATCCTTTATATACCTCACACCCTCTCTCAGATAACAGTTCACAGTCAGTCAACATAGAAACTGTGGCCGCTTATGTGTCTTGGCCCGTGGCCAAGTGTGATCTACAAACACTGGGACTCACCACTGGGTCATAAGTTTATGGTGGTTCTTACTGGGAGGAACCCAACCAAGAGCCTTGAAAAGACTCCTCATAAAGTCTACAGAAGTGCCTGAGCCTCATGTTTACCTTCTAGGTGGACAGAAGAGGAATATTCCTGGTAACTGACCTGCAGCCACATCACCCCTCCCCATAGTCATTTATTACAGGTATCATGTACAAGGTCCAGGCTGTCAAGCCACTATATCAAAGCCTATCATGTGTGATACTGTCTGCCTTAGATCTATCTAGCTCATATGTATTTATCTATCTATTGTGACAGGACAAGGGGAAAAGTGGTAGAAGGAGTATACATTTCTCCCAGGTTCTTGTCATATTCCTTCTAAAAGCACCTGGAAAAGGTGTGTTCCTTGCTGGAGGGTTTTACCTAAACCCTGGTAAAAGGTCTGGCTGCTGGAGTAGGCAGAGTTGGGTGTGGCTCCACTCCATTCAGCCACTTCAGGTTTTGGGATGACTGGGGGTTAGTTCCTTGGTTCCTGAAGTGTGCATATATAAGAGCAGACAGCACACAGGTATTTGGCTCTCTCTGCTCCTGGTAAACCACTGTGAGTTAAAACTACTGTATATTATGTGTAGGGAGCTGTGCAGTAGGCCCAGCTGTCAGTAGTTAGTTATCTGTATTGTAGGTAGTAGCAGGACAGCTAGGATTTTCTTTTGTATTACTATTGTTTTGTTTGCCTGGAAGACCTAATAAAACTAGTTGCGGCCAGTTGCACCACATTTGACTGGACTGGACTCTTATTGCTGTGCCGAAAGTGCTCATCTATCTGAGGAGACGACGATCCCTGAGCTAAACCTGTTACTCTATCTATCTATCTATCTATCTATCTATCTATCTATCTATCTATCTATCTATCTATTTCATATCTATCTATCTATCTCATATCTATCTATCTAATATCTACCTCATGTCTATCTATCTATCTATCTATCTATCTATCTATCTATCTGTCTATCTAATACAGAAGTGCAGCACCACTATGTACACAGCTACTGAATATATAAAAAATAGAGTTGCAAATGCTGCTAATATTATTATATAAAACATATAAATTAGAGGTTTTAGTTGAAAGTATTTGATCAAAAAATAAAATCCCATCTGCCCCGACAAGTCAACCTTATTCAGATGGGACACTATACAGACATACCTCTCTTGGGCCCAGAATAGGCCTACAATGTGAACACAGGACAAGCAGTATTCAGAGCCATGATCTATTCCGATAACAATGGCCTTAGGCAGGTGGGAGATTGAGGACTTATTCTATTCCAATTCATTTCACTGCTTGATCAAATACTTACAACCAAGAACTTCTAATTTATATGTGTAGATAATAATAGCAGCAATGCATTTTCATCTCTATTCATATATGTATTCATGACCGCTTTAACCATAGGGCCAAAGGTGCACTTGCACCGGGCTCTGTGGTTGCAGGGGCCTCCTTGAGACAGCGGGATAGTCCTGCATTTGTTGTCCCGCTTTCTGGGCAGTGGGTCCAGGCTGCCCCAACTCCAACCCATTGGCATCCTCCAGACGCTGATGAGCTAAAGTCCACTCCATGCTTCACTATCCGGCTGCTGTCTTTGCTCCCGGTGTCCTGGGAGCAGGAGGGGTGATGTGGTGACGTCACTTACATCGCTCCTGTTTATCCCTGAAGACTCCGGGACCAGAGAGAGAAGAGAATAGGGAAACAGGGAAAGGTGAGGATTAAGGTTTTTTTCTTTGATTTATACAGTGGGGCAACTGAGGGGGGGACATAAAACTGTGAGGGCAACCGGGGGTGGGTATGATACTGTAGGGGCAACCTGGAGGGCTATATGACACTGTGGGGGCAACCTGGAGGGCTACATGACACTGTGGAGGTAACCTGGAGATCAACATGAAACCATGGGGCAACCTGTATGGGGGACATTAAACTGTGGGGGCAACCTGTATGGGGGACATTAAACTGTGGGGGCAACCTGTATGGGGGACTTTAAACTGTCGGGGCAACCTGGAGGGGATCATGAAACTGTGGGGACAACCTAAGGAGAACATGACACTGTGGAGGTAACCTGGAGAGAAACATGAAACCATGGGGAAACCTGGAGGAGATCATGAAACTGTGTGTGGGGGGGGGGGGTGCTACATGGCTACTTGAAACAATGGTTCCAACCTGGAGGGGGGACATTAAACCCTTCCTGCTATACTCATTGTCAAGTGGCGAGTAGGGTGCAGGAGATGAGATACACTGTAATGCACCTAAAATACACTATGATGACAATGATCATTTTTGCCACTTTCTTGGTGCAGCCCATTTAGTAAATCTGGGCCACTGTGGCAAAAACGAAGTATGGGGCTGCTGTATCTAAGCCTATCATATATGGCATTGTCTGTTGAGCTGCTGTATCTCAGGCTAAGATAAAAAAACTAATTTTTGTGGCATTTTTACTGCAGCATTTTTTAGCTGAGATTTGCTACATGGGACCTTAGTCTAAGTCTATTGTGCCTGATACCATCTGCAGTATGTGTGATACTGCCTGCTTAACTGTTGTATCTAAGCCTATCATGTGTGATACAGCCTCAGAAAACTCTGCACTACAAATTCCATGACATACTGCGTAGACATTTCCTCCTATATTATGTTCACATGACAATATACTATAGCAGCAGTATGGATCCAGGGCAGAACCAATGATTCATGACAATATCCATATATGCTGATCAGTCACATTTTTACCATTCAGCAGATTATCCAATCCCACGCCTCCGCTCTGTGGTTAATCCATCAAAAACACAAGATTGGTGAAAATGTCTCTGATAGAATCTAGAGTCACGAAAAGCTCAATAAGATGTCAAAACTGAGGAAAGAACACTGTCACTGACTAAGACACTATGTATGAAAAGCAAGGGAAGGGAGCGGCAAGTGAGCAGTCATAAGGGCAAATATCCTGAGGCTCAAATGGTGCAACAGGACGCCATGTACCTTATACATTACAAGACCAATCCACCAACATGAGACATGCAATTTGGTTAACTTATAGAACATTGCACAACAGCAGCACTCAAAGAGAACTGACTGCTCAATGCAAGAGTTAAGTGAAGGTCACTTGACTTTTTCAATAGTGAACAGTTATTGGCCGACATTGTGGCTTAGCAGTCAGCACCGTTGGCTTGCAGCCCTGGGTCCATGGATTTCAATCAGAACAAGGACAACATCTGCATGGGGATGTATGTTTTTCTTGTGTTTGCATGGGGTTTCTCCCACACCCAAATATTTTCTGAGAGCTAAATTGGCTTCCTATGGAATTGACGTCAGTGGGTCATGCGGATGAGCACCTATATGGTAACCACTGGGAGGTAAATTGGCTTCCAATGGAATTTTCCTCAGTGGCTCATGAGAAAGAGCGCCTATATGTCAGCCACTGGGAGGCAAATTGGCTTCCTATGGAATTGACCCAATTGGATCATGAGGATGAGCGCCTATATGTCAGCCACTGGGAGGTAAATTGGCTTCCAATGAAATTGACTCCAGTGAGTCATGAGGATGAGCGCATGTATGGCAGCCACTGTCTTTCATGCTCAACACCTCTTCCTCCTCTTTAAGTCCCCAGTGTAAGAAATGTTTGTTATAGTTCAGGGTGGGAAAACTCACATATTAGGCATAGAGGAGAAAAGGTAAAGCTGAGCATTGAAGAGTCTCTGTGATTGTGTGACCAGAAGACTTAACTCTGTAGCTCTTAACTCTCTGTCCTACTTGCAGTTTACTGTTCCATGTTAAGGTGGGAAGCACAGCTCTGAAGCACTAACTGTGCCGACTAGGGCTGCTTACACATTACTTCCCATTTTTCTGATTAAAATATACAATGGGGAAGGTGGAGGTTACATATCTATGACTTATGCCAGCAGTCCAGGTTCTGTGGGGAAAATCTATGAAAATCTCTTCATTCTGGGAATCGGTGGTGTTTCCTGAAGTAATTTTCAGTGCTGGACTGGCCCACCAATGTACCAGAGGATCCTCCGGTGGGCCCAGGCTCTAACACAATTCTCCAACAAAAGGCACCCACATTTAAAGGATTCTATGGTCTATTTTCTAGTGATTGTTGGAGGGTTGGCCCCCAGAATCATTTTATCAATTGAGTCCAAAGTTCCACAGTCTGGCACTGCTCGTTTTTCCATGCCTATACACGTTAGTCTAAAGTTGATAAAAATGATTACTTTTAACCTTACTTTGGCTGAAATTTAAAAAAACATGTAGTCGTTCTAGACAACCAATGACACACTGTCGCTGCTTAGAAAGAAGTCAACCATGGCTGAAATTTATGAGTAATAGCTGATAAATCTGTCAATTTTACAAAAGATCTTTTGTCCATGAATGAAGAAGAACATTCCTAGATAAAAAATGTTCGTCCTTCTAACTCTCTAAGACAAACACAGCAGAAGTCATGGCAAAGTGAAAGTGACATTATTATACTGGGGTCTCTTCAGATCCCAGAATATAAAAGGTGAAGGCCCAGGGCAGGTTAAAAAAACAAAACCAAAAAACATTCACACTCACATTCCCTTACCTCTTTTGGGCCTCCTCGCGGCATCCAGTGGTCTCCTTGTGACATCTGGCACTCTTCTATGACGTCATAGGCCCAGATTACTGCTGAGGCCTGTGGTTGGGCCACTAGCAGTCACATTGGCATGCCCATGTCACTACTGAAGCCCAATCACAGGCCTCAGCAGTAACCTGGGCACATGAGATCACCGAGGAGGCAACGGGAGAGTGCCAGAAGCCAGGAGGAGGCCCAAAGGAGGCCCAAAACAGGCAAAGGAAGGTGAGTATGAATGTTTTTTATTTCCACCTCCCCTGGGCCTCCACCTATTATACTTTGAGGTCTGAAGAGACCCCGAAGTATAATGCGGAGCCCATTTTAGTTCACCCAAGATAATTTGTTTTGTTTCATACAAAAGCGAACAATTTGGAATATTCAGGTCGAACCCAGCTCAGTACGAACTGATTCACCCACCTTATTGGGGAAATACTTTTAGGTTATATCCATATGGGACAGACATTATGTTTCCCACTGCAGAATTGCAGATGGACAATCCACAGTAGATGGCATTCTTGACTCTTCCATGACTAGTTATTGTAGTTATCATGGTTAGTTTTTGCCATGTAGTCCTCCCTTGCCCTCTTATCTTTACACCCTGTCTAAATATTGACATGACATGATTAGATTATGCAGCCAAAACTTATCCAAATGCCCTTTCCAATGAAACACAGGAAACTTATCCAGAAAAAAGATAAAAGCCAAACTGCCCAATAGATTGAACTCTTGATGTGACACAAGCACAGAGCGCCGCACACAATATGACTTCAGTGACTTCTGCTTTTCTTTGCTATCTAATGGCACCCCAGGTAGTGGTAAATCATCCGCCTCCAGATTTATAGGACAGATTTGTGCGATCAGAATTACCAGTTTATTATATGCTGGATTAGAGGATTATTCTTCTACATATTTCTATTTTTCTCCATTTTTTTTATAGAGGCTCCACCCATAAGTTTTGCTTTTCTGTTGCAGTGCTAAGTAGACAGTTTTCTTAGACCAAACATAAAACTTTTGGATTTTGCCACCAATGATTCACTGTTATATTCTGCTCTCTTCAGATCCCAGGGTATAATAAGTGGAGGTCCAAAAGAGGTTTGGAAACATCATAAACACTTATACTCACCTACTCTGGCCTCTTCTGGGCTCCCTCGCAGTCTACTTTGGTCATTTTCAGCCCACCTGGTAGACTCACATGACCACTGAGACCAAATCACAGGCCTCAGCCATCTCTCAGGAGCCTGTAACATCATCTTGGAGGCCAGAAGGGGCTGTAAAACAATTGAAGAGGACCCCATGGCAGTCTCGGACATGGAAAGGGAGACCAGGAGAGGCAAGGAAAGGTGAGCATGAGTATAATCATGTTTGTGCACCTCCTCTAGGTCTCAAGTTATACTCTGGGGTCTGATAATAGCAAGTTCATGTTCGGTCTGAAATTAGACAGCCAAACCTTACGAATATTTGCAAAATGAAACTTGTGAGGTCTACCCATCTCTAGGGCTAAGTATATTTTAAATGCAATTCAGAATATTTTGGTTCTGTTTTCCTAATTATTGTCCGCATTGACCAAGGTCTTTATAACTCACAGATCATAATTACACAACCATTAATAGTAGTAAGATTGACAGGATAATTACACCAATTAACAACAAGACAGTTCCATCAGACTTGTCCTACCAGAAGAACATGCTCCTGGTATAGGAGGATCGCCACTATCCATCACATTCAGTATCGTATCACCATTCTGTATACATATTGTTCTTATTCCATGAACATAGTGTTTCTAGGTGTGCCCATTGGCCATCACAGATAGGCAGGGTTTCAGATGTGGGTGGGTAATGGTAGTTTCCACAATGCATGTCTGTACCCTAAACATTCCCTGTCTGCATTAAAAACTAATTGTCAGTGCCCCGAAATGTTTGGTAATATTGGTGGCAAACAGTGGAGCTATAAAGGCTCATATTGAGGTCACTACAGGAGGTGTTTACCAATTTCACCAAACAAAAGAAAGTAGCCTATGTATATGCATCTGAAACACAGAGATGGTTGTTCCAAAACTCCAATCTCGGGTATTGGCCCTTGATAACCATTTAAGGGCATCATAAACTTACCAATAAAGGCATATTGAGATAGAGCCATTAGTGACGTGCTGAAGATGCTGTGCCTCAACTGGTGAATTCTGGATGTGTATGGGGATGTATATGTCCCTGCCAGTTTCCCTTCAGCTAGGTGTACAAAAAGTGGAGGGTAACTGATGCCAGAATAGATCTCATAGTCTTCTAGGAGATCAGTTGCTGAGCTTGATGAAGTCAGACCTCTGTAGTAGCTGTCTCAAAAATCATTCCTTGCATTGTTTTCCTGTCTGACTCCCTGAGAGGTCCAGTACCATAATCCATCATCCGTATTAAGTACCAAAAGTATGTCAGTTGCCTCCAATTCCACCATTTTGCAGCACCCATTCTGAACAATACTGTTGCATTCTGAACCAGCGAGGGTGGTGGAAGGCCGAACACTACCACTGCGCTCTGCACCCCTGTATAAACATCCATAGGGGACGTGATGCAGGACAACTGAGGTATAATCTCTTGGTTCACATACATGTATAATGAAATAGTGAGGTCTCTAGAGGGTTCCTCATGTTGAAGCCTTGTCTTGCAGTGGTTTCTTTTAACTGCTCCCCAATCTACATACAGCAGAGAAGCAGGAAATTACTACACTAGCTGTACGCCAGAAAGTGACACAATTGAATTGTTGTGCATCTCTGGAGCATAGCTGTGTTGGGATATTTTCAGCAACCAAGAGACCCTGACCTAGGAAGGTTGATCGTACTCATTCACCACGAGTAACCCAGAACCGCAGTAAAGCCATCAATGGTAGTTTACATTCGTCATTGGTTGATCTACAACATGTGGTCTAGAGTTACTCCAGTTCATTGGTCTACTTCATTTTCTACTCCAAATCCATCATTAGTTGTTATTAGTTGTTATTGAAGATGGGCGAACCCCAGAAGATTGGTTTCATCTGTGTTCGGATGAAGCAAACCCTCAGTTAGGTTCAGTCTGAACTTGTTCGGATAGAACAGGAATGGAAATTATTATATGCTGAGGTCTCTTCAGAACCCAGAGTTTAATAGCTGGAGGCCCAGGGAAGGTGACAAAAATAAAAAAATATTTATACTTGTGGCGTACAGTGATCTGTCTTTCTTCTCGCATTGTCTGGCAATCTTCTCTGATGTCATTCACCCATGGTCACTGCTATGGCCCAATAACAGGCCTCAGCAGTGACCCCGGGTGCGGGATGTGAGGAAAATATGGATTGCTGATGCCAGGAGAAGGCCCAGATGAGGTAACGGAAAGTGAGTATAAATGATTTTTTTTTTTTTTAATTGTCTTCCCTGGGCCACCGGCTATTATACTGTCGGGTCTGACGAGACTCCAGAGTATAATAATTTACCATCAGCAGCCATTTTAGTTCATCTAAGATAAATTCTCAATTGCTCGGTTTCGTTAAAAACCGAACAATTTAGAATATTCGGGTTGAACCAAGCTTGGTATGAGTTGATACACTCATCTCTAGTTGATATCAGTTTTTACCACAATGGTATACAAAAGGTACTACTGACCCCCAAACTCGTTCTGTCTCTCGCTCCATCTCAATGTTACCTATAACCAGTCTGGTTTTTACTTACACTGTTAACTTTTTTGTTATTGATGTTTGTTTTCTGCAGGATCCCATGATTGGTTGGACTATGTCAGATTTGTTGGACTCCACTGATGATCATGGAGTTATTTTGCTTTTTAATAAAACGTTCAAAAAGGGTTGTGTGAGAGAGTTTTTGTTTCAATTCAAAAGTATTATGTCTCTTTGTTTTTAAATACTTTGCTACTGCCTTAGCCCACATTATTAGCCTGATACCAGGGGCATAAATACCGGGGTAGCAGCGGTAGCGGCAGCCACAGGGTCCAGGACATTACGGGGCCCGGAGCCCTGTAGCAGCCACTACCGTGAACCCCACAAACACTGCTGTCATTATACTCCGGGTTCTTTTTAGACCCCCGTGTATAACGATCCGAGACCCAGGGGAGGTGAGGGAACATAAAAAACACTGTTACTTACCTCTCCTGCGCTCCGCAGGCTTCGGGCCTGTTTGGTGATGTTCCAGACGTCAGTCGACGTCATTATGCATCGCCACGCCGGCCTGACTCACACGAGATCTGATCCAACATTGAAGATGGCCGAAGTAGCGCACCAGAGTGCACCTGAGCTAGGAAGATGTAAGTAACATTTTTTTTGGGGGGTTGTATGCTCCCCTGGGTCTCCAGTCATTATACTCTGGGGGATGAAAAGACCCCAGAGTATAATAATTGTTCATGGGTGGTCCACTATGGGAGATTTTAGAATTCATTGTTATACATTAGCCTTGTAGTGTATTGTACTAGTGATCAGACCACCTGGGGTTCAAGACTCTTAAGGGGTCTAAAAATAAAAGTTAAAACATTTTTTTTTTAAAATTAAAAAAATTTAAAGTTCAAATCACCCCCCCTTACTGAAGATCAGATATAAAAATATATAAACAATGTAAACCACTTACACATTAGGTATCTCTGCAGCCAGAAATGCTCAATCTACAAACTAAATATATTTTTCCCAAACGGTGAATGCCATCACGGGAAAAAAAAATGAAAAGAGCTGAACCGCCGTTTTTTCAACATTTTGACTACCATAAAAATTTGAATGAAAAGCGATCAAAACTTCAAACATTACCCAAAATGATATAAATAAAAAGTACATCTGGCCCCATAAAAATAGATGCTTTATGCAGTCTGGAAATAAAAAAAGTTCAAGAAAAAACATTTTTGATTTTTTTTTTAGCACGTTAAAACCAGAGGTGTAGCTAGGGGTTGACAGGGGGGCGAACATGTCCAAGTGGGCCCCTAACTTAGGTATACGGATATTATCACTATACGTGACCGTATACTGGTAGATAGCAGCTCTACACAGGGCTCTGCAGGCCATTTAGGTGAATACAGGGCAGTAACATTTAGTGACTTACCAGTGACGTCTCTGACTAATCGTTCACATTTCCGTCTCTTTCATCTGGACGGCCATGACCACTTCTTCCAGTCTCTGTAAAGTTTGTAGCACCAAGGTGGTCCTTCTACACTGGGGTCCTTTTCTGTTTGCTGGGGTCTGCATTCACCATGTCCACCTCATCTACAGGTATTATATTACGAGAATACACTCTTGGTCTGATGCTTTATTTATAATCCTGTGGATATTTTATGTTTATCTACTTTGCTGGATTGATCTGTAATCTATAGTCTCTATATGCTGTGCTGCCTTCAGTATTTGGCCATTACCTTATTCACTATCTGGCTATTGTTATAACTTTCGCTTAATTGTTCAGAACGTTTTGTATTTATTGTTATTTACTCCTTTCTGGCCATATATGGATGTAGTGCAGTAAGTTTTTTATCCAGTGTTATTTACCTCTTTCTGGCTATAGACTGTGTATGTGCAGTGGCGTAACTACTGTAGGAATGGCTGAGCCCCAAGGCGAACATTTGACATGGGACCCCCCCCCGAACCGCCACCCCCAACCCTCCCCGCACAAACCGCATTCCTGTGCACACTATTATGCGCCATAGTGGCCCCTGCACACAGTATTATGCCCCATAGTGGCCCCTGTACACAGCATTATGCCCCATAGTGACCCCTGCACACAGTATTATGCCCCATAGTGGCCCCTGCACACAGTATTATACCCCATTGTGGACCACCCATGAACAATTATTATACTCTGGGGTCTTTTCAGGTCCCAGAGTATAATGATCAGAGAACCAGGGGAGGATACAAACATAAAAAAACAATGTTACTTACCTCTTCCTGGCTCCGATGCACTCCGGTGCGCTACTTTGGGCATCTGCAATGCATTACTGCAGCGGTTTTTCCTGCAGTGCTTTTTTGCTGTGGTACGCTATGTGGAGCCTTGGCCTTAATAAAGCCCAAGTGTCACCTTAATTATATTAATTGCCCCCTTATATTATGCCCCTGATTCCCCCTGACATAAATACTGCACTCCTAACGACCACTTATATAAATAACCTCCCCCCCTTGTAATGCCCCCAATAGCCTTTATATAAATGACTCCCCTATCATCCTAATTCTCCCTAATGCCCCCTCCCTTATAGTTATAATTCCCCCTCCTAACCACCCCTTATACTATTAAATTACCCACAACTAAGCTAAAAAACAAAAAAAAGAAAGTTATACTCACCTACCTGCGATCCTCTGATGAATGGAGCCGCCGCCTCCTCCCTGTCCACGCACAGGACGTCTGCCTCTTGTTCGCCTGTGCCGAGAAGCAGACGTCCGGTGTCTGTGCTCTCGGCGTCTTGTAAACCGCAGCCCTGACGTGGCTTGCGGTTTACAAGACAGTTATTTGTAGGATTCATTTTAACTAGATCGGTGTCTGCAGACAACGATCTAGTAAATAGTAAAGCATGTAATAATGACGGCCACAGGGTGGGCCCCACAGAGACAGTGGGCCCGGGGCAGCCGTCCCCTCTGCCCCCCCGCTAGCTACACCTCTGGTTAAAACATAAACTATGTAAATTTGGTATTTCTGTAGTTGTCATTTAGGCTTCACAATGAATGCCATAAAAAAAGAGTTCCATACATGAATTGCACAAATGCAGTTTTTTCCCTAATTCCACCCCATTCTGAATTTGTCCCACAAAATTGAATTCCTCATATGGCTCTGTGAATGGAAAAATAAAAAAATTATGGGGAGTAAAAAATGAAAAATGGCTATGGCGGGAAGGGGTTAATATATTAAAGTGGAAGTTAGTAACCTCAACAATTAGTCAGGGCAATAGGTTATCTTTGCCTAGTCTTCTGCTTCTTGTTTTATAAGACTCACCTGTGCCGAATGAGCAGAATTGTTGGATTATTATAAGCTGGATCAGAGGATTGTTGATATTTATTTTATTATGTTGTTTGTAGCAGAAGCTCCACCCCTCAGGTTTTACTTTACTGCTGCAGTGCTGAATATATTTTGTATACAATGCAGTATAATATGGTTGTGACATCTTAGAATTCACAAAGTTTCTACAGGCCGAGCAGGTTTTTAATTACTCTCTGGTCACAATTACAAAATCAGAAGCAAAATATTCAGAGACTACGATATTTACTCCAATGACCAACCAGACTCCTCTCCAAAGTGAGGGCTTGACATGCGGAGGTTATCAGCACAAACCACATTCAGACAATGCAGTTTTTCAGGCCCCTTGAAGTCATTGCAAAACCATTATTGAGATTTTCTGCAACATTTTTTCCCATTGATGCCAATACAGAGGGATAGGCAATATTAGTCACTAATACCATATGCTGCCATTGAAAGGGGTTGTCATTCTTAAACACCTTATTAGGGAACTCAAAGTTAACAGAAAGAAGTCCTCTGTTCAGGACCCTCATCCAGGAGACAGACTTACATAACAGAGGGGTTCTAGCATAGGGAACCCCAAAAGTGAGCTCAGCCTGGAGATTAATTTACCGAAAAAGAGCATAATTGTATGTGGAACCCCCAAATTCAGCTCAGTCAGGAGAATGACCTACCTAAAAGAGGGGTTTTAGCTTGAGGAACCCCCAAACTGAGCTCATTACCCCTTAGATGGGCTAAGGCTGTGTCTATCTGGCACAGAGTTCATCTGAAATCACAAACGAAAAAGTCCTGCAAGCCTAACTTTCGATAGTGATACCAATGAAAAAATAATACATACCCAACGGACCCCATTATAGTCAATGTGGTCCCTCGGCATCTGTTGCTAATCATCTTTAGGCTAATCCATTTTATTGTTTAATCTATTTTTCTAGTCCTATAATGGACCAGAAGACTGGATTAAATGGTGCAGACGTAAATGCACCCTATAAGTCTATATTCACATGACAGTGGTAAAAAAATGGCCATGAACACCAATAGAGGGGTCCATTTCTCATGGCCATTTTGCATCCATTTATCACATATTTTGCATCCTTTGCAGGGATGAATTTCATTGGTCTTTTGTTTTGCCCAAACCACTGATCCATTTTAAATGGTCACCACTCGGATGCAAATCCATTTCGATGGCCAATAAAAATGGACTATTGACTTTCGTCCTGTTTTTTAACGATTCATTAAAACAGACCCTCAAAAAAAGCAGAGAAGCCCATTGAAATCAAGCATGGAAATTTTAAAAAGTTGCAATTTTTGGACACCATACCACAGCATGCAGTGATTGGTGGCCGTAGTCATGTGACCTGATGTAACATGGATGTCTCTGCAGCAAAGTGAATGCTGGACATAGCCAAAAACAGAAACATAGTTACAGCTATAGACATATTGGAAAGTTTTTTTTTTAGTTTAGTGCTAGGGCCATGATATAGTGCTTTTCTCAGAGCTGTCTGAATCTCAGACACACTTTTTACTATATAAAAACACATTGCAGTACATCGTGGGTTAAAAGATGTAGTAATGAGAATGCTGCAGGGCTTTTGTAGATAGGGGTTAATTGCTTGGCCTCAGCAGGTACCAGTAAGACGTGTTTACTTCAAAGGCTGCCGAGTCAAAAAACATCCTCATATTGCAAATAATGATTTATTATGCAAATAGTCTGGGTGGCATGTACTGTAGCCTTCCGAAATCTGCTGGCATATCATAGTTACATAGTTGGTATGGTTGAAAGAAGACATATGTCCATCAAGTTCAACCAGGTGATGGGAAACGCCACGCCATTTCCATAACCATCAATGCTATTTTGCTCCAAAATGGCATCTAATCCTTTTCTAAAGCTGTCAGCTGTGACTACTGTGACCAGCACCTGGGTAGGCTATTCCACAGATTCAGTCCTTACAGTGAAGAAGACTTGTGGGCTCTAGAGATTAAATCTTTTTTTCTCCAGGCGGAGGGAGCGCCCCCTTGTCTTTTGAGGGGATTTTACATTGAACAGCTTTCCCATATTTTTTTGTATGGGCCATTTATATATTTATACAGATTTCTCAGATCTCCCCTAAATGTCTCTTCTCGAGACTAAACAGATTATTTCCTTTAGTCTTTCCTCATAACTCAGGTCCTCTGGGCCCCTTATCAGTTTTGTGGCCCTCCGTTGAACCTTTTTCAACTCTAGGACATCCTTTCTATGAACCGGTGCCCAGAAATGAACTGCATAATTCAGTTGGGGCCACAGCAATGACTTATAAAGTGGTAATATTACATCCCTATCCCATGAGTCCATACCCCTTTTAATACATGACCATATCCTTCTGGCCTTAGAAGCAGCTGACAGACATTGTGCTGTAATATAACCTATGATCTACAAGTGCACCCAGGTCCTTCTCCACCAGTCACTCTCCCAGCTTTACTCCCCCTAGGATATATGTTGCATGTAGATTATTTTTACCCAGATGCAGAACTTTACATTTATGCATATTGAACCTCTTTTTCCATGTGAATGCCCAAACACTCCGTCTGTCCAAGTCTGCTTGTAGTAAAGTAGTAAAAAAACAGGGTATGTATGAGCGCTACTTAATCAGCCAGACATGTATTAAAATTGAAACTTTTTTTATTGGATCACAATGTTACTCCACAAGGTGGCGATACAAAGTATGGCAACACGTTTCGACGTCTTAACTGACGTCTTCATCAGGCCAACTAGATAAGAATCAAATAAAACAGTGGTATAATATAATGTATAATAAATAATATAAGAAATAATAAAAACATTGTTATACATAAGAAACAATCTACATGTATATACATAGACACACACAAACACATGTATAAATGTATGTACACACATATCCCAGCACACATATAAATGTACACATATGGTGGCAATCAACAAATGGTTAATGTATAAATAGGTAAAATGAAAAGTGAATGGATTGGTATAAGAACAAATATGGGTTAGATAAATATGAAAAATAGTTATAGTTAATGAGAAAGAGGAGATGGAGGATATATATGGTACCAAGATTAGATGATTAGGTAGGTAATAATAGAATAGGGGGATATATATGAATACGTCTAGGAAATAATTGTAATAGATGAAAAGAAGGGGGGGAGGGATATGGTTGTGACATACAATAGATGGGTGAGTAGTCAATACATCTGGTTGTTTATAAAAGGTGGTGGAGTGTGAGAGTATATCTAATTGATACAATAAATAATTAGGATAGGGATGGGATAGTTGATAAAAAATGGAGTGAAGGATAGTTGATGAATAAATAGTTGATGAAAAAATAAATAAGTAATTCAATGGATAAATCATGGGTACATGAGCAAATAAATGGAACATCAGGTAAATAGATATGTAATGATAATCCTAATAATTGATTGTAAGTGTTTGTAGGGTTAAATGAGAAATATACTTAAAGTAGACTAAATAGTGGATATAATGTTTGTAGAAGCAACTACTGATTTGATATATACAGAGTTGATGTGAAATATAAATAGATAAATGTGACCTTAAAAGCATATAATGAATAACTAAATGGATATGGAGATGAAGGTTTAGACTTACCACGCTGGATCATGGAGCAGGCACAAAGTGTGCCCCTCTCATGATACTAGCGCTTTAAATAAGGGCTTGATTAGTGCAGGTGGCATTGAGAAAAAGGTACATGTTTTTTTAAAAATTGGATTCTACAGTGTCATTAAGACCATGGGGCATGAGTGTATTAAGTTTGTAAATCCAAAAAGATTCACGTTGGCGGAGTTGTAAAAAACGGTTGGGAGCAGTATTAGGGATGTGTTCAATGGGGATGATGGAAATATGTTTGAAATCTTTTTGGTGTTTGAGAGAACAGTGTAGGGAAAGGTTATGTTTTTTGAATCCCTTGGTAACATTTGATCGGTGGTTGTTGATGCGTAAGTGTAAAGGTTGGATGGTGCGACCAACATATTGAAGGTTACAAGGGCATTCTAACACATAAATAACATAATTTGTATTACAATTTAGAAGTGAATTAATGGGGAAACTTTCGTTAGTAGTTTTGGATGTAATGAAGGTTTGTTGGTGTTTAGTATTACTACAGCAAGCACATCGTGGGTGTCTGCATCTGAAAACTCCTTTTTTTAGTGATGGAGTGTTATCTGTTTTATTCTTTTCCATACGGATTCGGCTGGGGGCTAAAAGATTCCGCAGAGTAGTGGCTCTTCTGAAAGTAATTGTGGGTCGTTTGGGAAGTTGTTGCTGAAGATAGCAGTCACTCAGAAGAATATCCCAGTGTTGGGTTATGATAGATTTTGTTAGTTTATGACTGGAGTTGTATGTGGTTATAAAACTAGACCTGTGTTTGATGGGAAGGGTTGAAGGATCCTGTTTTTGTTTCTCTATTAAACATGAAGCCTGTGATAATTCAGAGGTTCTCTTAATCGCATTTTGTACTACAGATTTTGGATAATGTTTATCCATGAATCTGCGTTTTAATATTTTGGACTGGGTTCTGAAGGTGTCATTGTCATCACAATTTTTTCGAATTCTTTTTAGTTGGCTAAATGGTATATTGTTAAGCCAGGGAATGTAGTGAGCACTGCGGTAGTCCAAGTAACTATTGACGTCCACAGATTTAAAGTATGTTTTGGTGGAAAATGTATTATCTAAGGTTTTAGAGATCAGGAGATCTAAAAATGCGATACTGGTCTGAGAGTAATGATGGGTGAATGATATTCCCATTTCATTATTGTTTAGAGATGTGATGAAATTTGAGGCTGATAATTCATCACCGTCCCAAACAAAAAACAAGTCATCAATATATCTTTTATAGAATATTATATGTTTATTGTTCTCACCTGGGGTTTGGATGTATGTTCTCTCAAATAAACCCATGAACAGATTTGCGTAGGATGGCGCAAACCTTGTGCCCATGGCACAGCCCTTTGTTTGACGGAAAATGTTGTTTTGAAATGAAAAGATGTTATGTTCAAGTATGAATTGGATCCCATGTAGAATGAATCCTCTTTGTGTTGGAGGCATTGAGGAATTATTGGCAAGGAAATGATTGATTGCTGCTAGACCATGGGGATGGGCTATATTGGAGTATAGGGCCGATACATCTGCTGTTAGGAGGGCCCAATTGGTTTTGGTAGCATTTCCATCATTTAAGGTTTTTAGGTGATTAATTAGTTGGGTTGAATCTTTAAGATACGAAGGAAGGTCAAGGACCAGTTTTTGAAGCTGTAAATCAATAAAGTGTGAAAGGTTACTGGTGAGAGATCCAATGCCTGAAATTATAGGGCGGCCAGGTGGGTTGGTAAGTGATTTGTGAATTTTGGGAAGGTGGTAGAAAAAGGTTGGCTCCCTCACTACCTCCTCCTTCAATTTTTCCATTGACTCTTTTTTAGCCCTTCCTTCCCAACTAACAATGCCTCCCATTCCCCCTCATCCTCCTGTACAACAATCCATCACCACCCTTCTGCCTCCAATCACAAGTTCCACCACTATTACCCGTTTCTTCCAAACCAGCTGTCGAGTTTGTACCAAAACAAAAAGAGAAACAGACCCAGAGGATGTCGAGGTGGAAGGAACAAATCAAAATCCAAAAAGGAGAAACCTCCCACCGACCTAAGTACTTATACCCCCTCTGAAAACAAAATCTTCAATCTATCCAGGCACACACTTAATCTGGACGAGACTAAACTACTCAGCAAAGGTCTGGCGTTCTGCCCTACATCTCAACCTAATGGGTTCCAGTTGTTTCTGGAACTCAATAGATTCATTAGACAACTAACCCTAACTAGACATTTTTCTATCATTGAAAATCCAATACACCCTCAATCTACCACTCTTACCACTAACTCTACGCCTGTATCTATCCCAGTTGATGTACATCCCTTGTCCAACTTTAATCCAACATACCACAGAGGTCCAGCTATTGAAACATTTTTTTCTTTGGTTAATGAAGATTTTCATAAACTCAACACTACCCGCAAAACCCCAGACAACTTATCTTTAGCAGAATTTAAAGCCCTGAAAAACCTCAAAGAAAATACCAACATTATAATACGTCCTGCCGATAAGGGAGGTGGCATAGTAATACAAAACCGCGAGGATTATATTCTAGAAGCTAATCGCCTCTTGAAAGATAAAGAATTTTATGAACAACTCGACACCAACCCACTACCTACATATATTTCTGAATATAGAACCCTTATTAACTCAGCCACCAGCAATGGCCTTCTAACTAAGAAAGAAAAGAAGTTCCTACAAGTCATGGAACCTCCCTTATCCTTTTTCTACCACCTTCCCAAAATTCACAAATCACTTACCAACCCACCTGGCCGCCCTATAATTTCAGGCATTGGATCTCTCACCAGTAACCTTTCACACTTTATTGATTTACATCTTCAAAATCTGGTCCTTGACCTTCCTTCGTATCTTAAAGATTCAACCCAACTAATTAATCACCTAAAAACCTTAAATGATGGAAATGCTACCAAAACCAATTGGGCCCTCCTAACAGCAGATGTATCGGCCCTATACTCCAATATAGCCCATCCCCATGGTCTAGCAGCAATCAATCATTTCCTTGCCAATAATTCCTCAATGCCTCCAACACAAAGAGGATTCATTCTACATGGGATCCAATTCATACTTGAACATAACATCTTTTCATTTCAAAACAACATTTTCCGTCAAACAAAGGGCTGTGCCATGGGCACGAGGTTTGCGCCATCCTACGCAAATCTGTTCATGGGTTTATTTGAGAGAACATACATCCAAACCCCAGGTGAGAACAATAAACATATAATATTCTATAAAAGATATATTGATGACTTGTTTTTTGTTTGGGACGGTGATGAATTATCAGCCTCAAATTTCATCACATCTCTAAACAATAATGAAATGGGAATATCATTCACCCATCATTACTCTCAGACCAGTATCGAATTTTTAGATCTCCTGATCTCTAAAACCTTAGATAATACATTTTCCACCAAAACATACTTTAAATCTGTGGACGTCAATAGTTACTTGGACTACCGCAGTGCTCACTACATTCCCTGGCTTAACAATATACCATTTAGCCAACTAAAAAGAATTCGAAAAAATTGTGATGACAATGACACCTTCAGAACCCAGTCCAAAATATTAAAACGCAGATTCATGGATAAACATTATCCAAAATCTGTAGTACAAAATGCGATTAAGAGAACCTCTGAATTATCACAGGCTTCATGTTTAATAGAGAAACAAAAACAGGATCCTTCAACCCTTCCCATCAAACACAGGTCTAGTTTTATAACCACATACAACTCCAGTCATAAACTAACAAAATCTATCATAACCCAACACTGGGATATTCTTCTGAGTGACTGCTATCTTCAGCAACAACTTCCCAAACGACCCACAATTACTTTCAGAAGAGCCACTACTCTGCGGAATCTTTTAGCCCCCAGCCGAATCCGTATGGAAAAGAATAAAACAGATAACACTCCATCACTAAAAAAAGGAGTTTTCAGATGCAGACACCCACGATGTGCTTGCTGTAGTAATACTAAACACCAACAAACCTTCATTACATCCAAAACTACTAACGAAAGTTTCCCCATTAATTCACTTCTAAATTGTAATACAAATTATGTTATTTATGTGTTAGAATGCCCTTGTAACCTTCAATATGTTGGTCGCACCATCCAACCTTTACACTTACGCATCAACAACCACCGATCAAATGTTACCAAGGGATTCAAAAAACATAACCTTTCCCTACACTGTTCTCTCAAACACCAAAAAGATTTCAAACATATTTCCATCATCCCCATTGAACACATCCCTAATACTGCTCCCAACCGTTTTTTACAACTCCGCCAACGTGAATCTTTTTGGATTTACAAACTTAATACACTCATGCCCCATGGTCTTAATGACACTGTAGAATCCAATTTTTAAAAAAACATGTACCTTTTTCTCAATGCCACCTGCACTAATCAAGCCCTTATTTAAAGCGCTAGTATCATGAGAGGGGCACACTTTGTGCCTGCTCCATGATCCAGCGTGGTAAGTCTAAACCTTCATCTCCATATCCATTTAGTTATTCATTATATGCTTTTAAGGTCACATTTATCTATTTATATTTCACATCAACTCTGTATATATCAAATCAGTAGTTGCTTCTACAAACATTATATCCACTATTTAGTCTACTTTAAGTATATTTCTCATTTAACCCTACAAACACTTACAATCAATTATTAGGATTATCATTACATATCTATTTACCTGATGTTCCATTTATTTGCTCATGTACCCATGATTTATCCATTGAATTACTTATTTATTTTTTCATCAACTATTTATTCATCAACTATCCTTCACTCCATTTTTTATCAACTATCCCATCCCTATCCTAATTATTTATTGTATCAATTAGATATACTCTCACACTCCACCACCTTTTATAAACAACCAGATGTATTGACTACTCACCCATCTATTGTATGTCACAACCATATCCCTCCCCCCCTTCTTTTCATCTATTACAATTATTTCCTAGACGTATTCATATATATCCCCCTATTCTATTATTACCTACCTAATCATCTAATCTTGGTACCATATCTATCCCCCATCTCCTCTTTCTCATTAACTATAACTATTTTTCATATTTATCTAACCCATATTTGTTCTTATACCAATCCATTCACTTTTCATTTTACCTATTTATACATTACCCATTTGTTGATTGCCACCATATGTGTACATTTATATGTGTGCTGGGATATGTGTGTACATACATGCATACATGTGTTTGTGTGTGTCTATGTATATACATGTAGATTGTTTCTCATGTATAACAATGTTTTTATTATTTCTTATATTATTTCTTATACATTATACCATACCACTGTTTTATTTGATTCTTATCTAGTTGGCCTGATGAAGACGTCAGTTAAGACGTCGAAACGCGTTGCCAAACTTTGTATCGCCACCTTGTGGAGTAACATTGTGATCCAATAAAAAAAGTTTCAATTTTAATACATGCCTGGCTGATTAAGTAGCGCTCATACATACCCTGTTTTTTTACTACTTTACTATGTGCACTACCACTGTCCTACAGACAGGTGGTCCCAGGGGGAGCAGCAACTTGCCGGACTCTTTCTCTCTTTTTACCATACTTAATCCTGAGGCATTACTATCCAGGTCCCCACAGGACCACCAGAGGCGCCAGTGTGGTAATAAAACCTTTTTCTTTTCATTATTCAAGTCTGCTTGTAACCTTCATACATCCTCCAAAGACTGCACTGTACTGCATAGCTTGGGTCATCTGCAAAAATAGGAACAGTGGAAAGTTAACTAACAGTGAACCTAGCACTGAACCCTGGTGTACACCACTTATAACAGAGGACCCAGCACTGACCCCTGGGGTACATCACATATAACAGAGGACCCAGCACTGAACCCTGGGGTACACCACATATACCAGAGAAACCAGCACTGACCCCTGGGGTACACCACATATAACAAAGGACCCAGCACTGACCCCTGGGGTACATCACATATAACAGAAGACCCAGCACTGAACCCTGGGGCACACCACTTATACCAGAAGAGCCAGCACTGACTCCTGGGGTACACCACTTATACCAGAGGACCCAGCACTGACCCCTGGGGTACACCACTTATACCAGAGGACCCAGCACTGACCCTGGGGTACACCACTTACACTAGAGGACCCAGCACTGAATCCTGGGGTACACCACTTATACCAGAGGAGCCAGAACTGACCCCTGGTGTACACCACTTATACCAGAGGAGCCAGAACTGAACCCTGGGGTACACCAGTTATACCAGAGGACCCAGCACTGACCCCTGGTGTACACCACTTATACCAGAGGAGCCAGCACTGAACCCTGGGGTACACCACTTATACCAGAGGACCCAGCACTGAATCCTGGGGTACACCACTTATACCAGAGGAGCCAGCACTGACCCCTGGGGTACACCACTTATACCAGAGGAGCCAGCACTGACCCCTGGTGTACACCACTTATACCAGAGGAGCCAGCACTGAACCCTGGGGTACACCACTTATACCAGAGGAGCCAGAACTGAACCCTGGGGTACACCACTTATACCAGAGGAGCCAGCACTGAACCCTGGGGTACACCACTTATACTAGAGGAACCAGGACTGAGCCCTGTGGTACACCACTTATACCAGAGGAGCCAGAACTGACCCTGGGGTATACCACTTATACCAGAGGAGCCAGCACTGACCCCTGGTGTACACCATTTATACCAGAGGAGCCAGAACTGAACCCTGGGGTAACCCACTTATACCAGAGGAGCCAGCACTGAACCCTGGGGTACACCACTTATACTAGAGGAACCAGGACTGAGCCCTGTGGTACACCACTTATACCAGAGGAGCCAGCACTGACCCTGGGGTACACCACTTATACCAGAGGAGCCAGCATTGAACCCTGGGGTACACCACTTATAATAGAAGAGCCAGCACTGACCCTGGGGTACACCACTTATACTAGAGGAACCAGGACTGAGCTCTGTGGTACACCACTTATACCAGAGGACCCAGCACTGACCCTGGGGTACACCACTTATACCAGAGTACCCAACACTGACCCTGGGGTACACCACTTATACCAGAGGACCCAGCACTGAACCCTGGGGTACACCACTTATACCAGAGGAGCCAGAACTGACCCTGGGGTATACCACTTATACCAGAGGAGCCAGCACTGACCCCTGGTGTACACCACTTATACCAGAGGAGCCAGAACTGAACCCTGGGGTACACCACTTATACCAGAGGAGCCAGCACTGAACCCTGGGGTACACCACTTATACTAGAGGAACCAGGACTGAGCCCTGTGGTACACCACTTATACCAGAGGAGCCAGTACTGACCCTGGGGTACACCACTTATACCAGAGGAGCCAGCATTGAACCCTAGGGTACACCACTTATACCAGAAGAGCCAGCACTGACCCTGGGGTACACCACTTATACTAGAGGAACCAGGACTGAGCTCTGTGGTACACCACTTATACCAGAGGACCCAGCACTGACCCTGGGGTACACCACTTATACCAGAGGACCCAGCACTGACCCTGGGGTACACCACTTATACCAGAGGACCCAGCACTGAACCCTGGGGTACACCACTTATACCAGAGGACCCAGCACTGACCCTGGGGTACACCACTTATACCAGAGGACCCAGCACTGAACCCTGGGGTACACCACTTATACCAGAGGAGCCAGCACTGACCCTGGGGTACACCACTTATACCAGAGGACCCAGCACTGAACCCTGGGGTACACCACTTATACCAGAGGAGCCAGCACTGAACTCTGGGGTACACCACTTATACTAGAGGAACCAGGACTGAGCCCTGTGGTACACCACTTATACCAGAGGAGCCAGCACTGACCCTGGGGTACACCACTTATACCAGAGGAGCCAGCACTGAACCCTGGGGTACACCACTTATACCAGAAGAGCCAGCACTGACCCTGGGGTACACCACTTATACTAGAGGAACCAGGACTGACCCTGGGGTACACCACTTATACCAGAGGACCCAGCACTGAACCCTGGGGTACACCACTTATACCAGAGGAGCCAGCACTGAACCCTGGGGTACACCACTTATACCAGAGGAGCCAGCACTGACCCTGGGGTACACCACTTATACCAGAGGACCCAGCACTGAACCCTGGGGTACACCACTTATACCAGAGGAGCCAGCACTGAACTCTGGGGTACACCACTTATACTAGAGGAACCAGGACTGAGCCCTGTGGTACACCACTTATACCAGAGGAGCCAGCACTGACCCTGGGGTACACCACTTATACCAGAGGAGCCAGCACTGAACCCTGGGGTACACCACTTATACCAGAAGAGCCAGCACTGACCCTGGGGTACACCACTTATACTAGAGGAACCAGGACTGAGCTCTGTGGTACACCACTTATACCAGAGGACCCAGCACTGACCCCTGGGGTACACCACATATACCAGAGGAGCCAGCACTGACCCCTGGGGTACACCACTTATACCAGAGGACCCAGCACTGACCCTGGGGTACACCACTTATACCAGAGGACCCAGCACTGACCCTGGGGTACACCACTTATACCAGAGGACCCAGCACTGACCCCTGGGGTACACCACATATACCAGAGGAGCCAGCACTGACCCCTGGGGTACACCACTTATACCAGAGGACGCCAGCACTGAATCCTGGTGTACACCACTTATACCAGAGGACCCAGCACTGACCCCTGGGGTACACCACTTATACCAGAAGAGCCAGCACTGACCCAGGGGTACACCACTTATACCAGAGGACCCAACACTGAGCCCTGGGGTACACCACTTATAAAAGAGGACCCGCACTGACCCCTGGGGTACACCACATATAAAAGAGGACCAGCACTGACCCTGGGGTACAACACTTATACTAATACCTCTCTTAATACGATCCTTTAACCAGTTTTCAATCCAGTTACAAACTATATTTTCCAAGCCGATGGACCTAATTTTACCTGTTAGATGTCTATGAGGGACAATGTCAAATGCTTTTGCAAAGTCCAGAAACACTATATCCACAACCACCCCTCTGTCCACTATATACACAGCCTCCCCCCATCCACTATATCCCCAGCCTCCCCCCTGTCCAGACTTCTACCTACTTCTTCATAAAAGCAAATCAGGTTAGTCTAACAACTTCTGTTTGTTGGTAAAACCATGCTGTCTGTCACTTATAATGTTACCTACAGTCACATACTCCTGTATATAGTCAGTCTGTGTTGTCACTTATAATGTTACCTACAGTCACATACTCCTGTATATAGTTGCTTAAGAGCCCCGCAAACAGTTTTCCCACAATGGACGTTAAGCTCACAGGTCTGTAATAACCTGGGGTAGACCTAGAGCCCTTTTTGATATTAGGCACCACATTAGCCTTGAGTCAGTCCCTTGGCACTGTACCAGTCAATACAGAATACCTAATAATTAAGAATAGGGGTACAGCAATGCCAGGACTGAGTTCTTTAAGTACTCATGGGTGTAATCCATCTGGATCCAGAGCCTTGCTCACATTTATTTTGTTTAGCTTGGCTTGGACTATTTCTGTTTATCCAGTTTAGTATATTGGTTCATGTATTACCAGCACTGGTGACACCTACATCAGCTACTCCCTGTTCTTGGAAATTGGCTTTTTTAAAATTGAGGGATCCCCCCCCCCCAACCTTTGTGTGCTTTTTACAATTTAGGCTGAATCTGATTAGATTATGGTCATTATGACCAAGGTTTTCACCATTAGTGACCTTTCCAACAAGTCCTTTATTATTAGAGATGGTCAGATCCAGCAGAGCGCCCCCTCTAGTTGGATTTTCTACAAGCTGGACCATAAAATTGTCCTACAACAAGTTGATGAATTTCCTCCCCTTTACAGACGATGCAGCACCATGACCCCAGTCAATATCCGGGTAGGTAAAATAACTCCTCGATTATGTTGGACGGTCTATAGATTATACCAAAAAGTATTTTATCAGTGGTCACATCCTTATGCAATTCCACCCACAAGGATTCCAGTCCTCACAATCTTCACTCACATTTGCCTCTTTCACACTCACTTTCATGCCACTTCTGACATATATACACACGTGGCCTATCACTTCTGACATATATACACACGTGGCCTATCACTTCTGACATATATACACACGCGGCCTATCACTTCTGACATATATACACACACCTCCTATCACTTCTGACATATATACACACGCCGCTTATCACTTCTGACATATATACACACTCCGCCTATCACTTCTGACATATATACTCACACCGTCTATCACTTCTGACATACATACACGTTCCACCTCCCTTCCTTTTAGCCCTGTCTTTGCGAAAGAGTGTAAAACCCAGAATGTTTACAACCCAGTCATGTGCGGAATCTAGCCACATCTCAGCCACACCAACTATATCAATGTTTTAATAGTCTCATGATATTACCCCTGAGGGTCTGATATAATATGCTTGCTGGTTCCTTGGTTTGATAGAAATATTCCTGGTGATGAGTTGATAATAATATCCCTTGTGTTGGAGTTTTTTTTTTTTATTAACATCTATGATGGTCCAGTGCTCTGAAAATATCATCCCTGGTGGTCTAGTGGTTTGATAATAATATCCTTGTTGAGCTAAAGGTCTCATAATAACTTGCCTGATGGTCCTTTGGTTTGAAATAATATACCTGGTGTTCCAGTGGGTTGACAGTAACATCCTTGGTTATCCAGTACTCTATTAATATCAACCCTGGTAGTCTAGTGGTTTAATAATAATATCCCTGTTGATCTAATGGTTTCATAAGAACATCCCCAGTGGTCCTGTGGTTTCAAAAATGATATATATGGTTGCCCTAAGAATTTTTTGTATTATTATCCATAGCATAGAGTATGTTATGAGTTCAGATATGTCTATTATGTTACGAAATTGCATTTACCGAGTTCCAGAGCCTGAAATACTTGCCTGTGCTTTTGTTTGAGGTAACAGCAGGTTATGTTACTCCAGGCAGCTGGATCAATGTCAGTTTATCCGATAGGTTCATTCCTTTCCAAGCTGCATGGACATTCTGTGACTTACAGAGGTAATATCAGGCATCCTGGCATCTCAAGTAATAAAAGTGTTGGGGACAGGAAGATGATAAGAATTATGTTAAGAATGACAGATTCCTTGGGGGGAAAAGAAAAGCAAATTGTGTAGTGGCTGCGCTTGGTATTGCAGCTCAGCATCAATCACATGAATGGGACTGAACTGCGCATAAACCAGGTGATGACTGAAAGTGACATCACTGGCCCGTGATTTGGGAATAGCACTCAAGAGAGCGTTTCCGCGAATTCAATCATCTGAACTGTGGGGGTCTTAGGTGCTGGACTTCTACCTATTAGGTTGATGACCTGTCCTAAGGACAGATCATGAATATGTAACCCTTGGAAAAAGTTTTTCAGGCTAACGACACATTTAGAGAAACACAACTGAAAAATGCTGCCGAACAAAACCCACTGCGAATACAAAACCCACTGCGAATTTGCAGCAGCAGAACATGCAGCAAAAACACACATATTTTTTTCTATGCTTTTCCATTGTGTTTTTCATTTTTACTTACCCCATATAAGTCTATTGGGAAAACACCGTGTTTCCACAGGTAAAAGTTAGTATACCGCGTTTTTCACAGGATTTTTTTTTTCCCCGAAATTTGGGAATGACATTAAATGAAATCTCATTCATTGTGCTGGGAATTTAAAATGCATCATTTTTTTCCACTGTATTTCTGCAGCAACCAAAAACACAGAATTTCTGCAATATGTGGCCTCTTTCCTATATATTTCCCATTCCCATTGAATCCAGACCTGGCTTTGTGTCAAAACAACGGAGTCAAAAACTGCCACAAAAATTGCATTTGTGGTTCCAGCCTCAAACACCTGAAAGTATGAAAATTAAAGAGGTTGTCCAGCATAATATACACACGTCGACAAAATTGTTGGTATCCCTCGTTTAATGAAAGAAAAACCCACAATGGTCACAGAAATAACTTGAATCTGACAAAAGTAATAATATATAAAAATTCTATGAAAATGAACAAATGAAAGTCAGACATTGCTTTCCAACCAGGCTTCAACAGAATTAAAAAAAAACAAAACCTCATGAAACAGGCCTGGACAGAAATGATGGTTCCCTTAACGTAATATTTTGTTGCACAACCTTTTGAGGCAATCCCTGCAATCAAACGATTCCTGTAACTGTCAATGAGACTTCTGCACCTCTCAGCAGGTATTTTGGCCACTCCTCATGAGCAAACTGCTCCAGTTGTCTCGGGTTTGAAGGGTGCCTTTTCCAGACGGCATGTTTCAGCTCCTTCCAAAGATGCTCAATAGGATTTAGGTCAGGGCTCATAGAAGGCCACTTCAGAATAGCCCAATGTTTTCCTCTTAGCCATTCTTGGGTGTTTTTAGCTGTGTGTTTTGGGTCATTATCCTGTTGCAAGACCCATGACCTGCGACTGAGACCAAGCTTTCTGACACTGGGCAGCACATTTCTCTCTAGAATCCATTGATAGTCTTGAGATTTCATTGTACCCTGCACAAATTCAAGACCCCCTGTGCCAGATGCAGCAAAGCAGCCCCAGAACATAACAGAGCCTCCTCCATGTCTCACAGTAGGGACAGTGTTCTTTTCAAGATATGCTTCATTTTTCCGTCTGTGAACAAAGAGCTGAGGTGCCTTGCCAAAAAATTCGATTTTGTCTCATCTGTCCATAGGACATTCTCCCAGAAGCTTTGTGGTTTGTCAACATGTAGTTTGGTAAATTCCAGTTTGGTCAGATTCAAGTTATTTCTGTGACCATTGTGGGTTTTTCTTTCATTAAATGAGGGGTACCAACAATTTTGTCCACATGTGTATATATTTTTTTAATTAGGCCGGGGGAGGTAAAAAACAAATTAAAAAAAAAAAGGTCCGGACCTGCTGCTCCGCTGTCTTCTTTTGCCGGAAGTCCTCATCGGCTGTGACATCTCAGGTCCCTTCCCTTAATTCGCTGATTGGCATCAGCGGCCTCAGCAGCCTAAGGAAAGGACCTGGGGACGTCAGATAGTACCATTCTGTGTCCTTTGCTGAGGCCACTGTAATCTTTTTGGGGGCAACCTTTATCCTTATAAAAAAATATCATTGTTGAAAAAACATTTAATCAAAAGCTGTCCACATACCCAAACCCATATTCATACACATACACATATACAAACATATACACTATGAAAGTCCAACTCAGGGACCATTGCTTATTAGAGCTTCCCTGTATGGACGTTAGATCTGTGACTAGAGATGAGCTAATTGATTCTTTCTGCGCCAAATATTCCAATTCCATATTCCAACCGGACAATTGGTGATTCACGATGGACAGACTAAAATGGCTATCATGACATGCGTTGCAATAAATTATTATACTTTCAGGTCTCTTCAGACCACAGAGTATAATAGGTGGAGGGCCTCGTGTGCTCTCCTGGTGATGTCATGCGCATGGGGTCACTGTTGAGGCCTGTGATTGGGCCACAGCAGTCAGGTGGGCATGCCGAGCATCAGGATGTCATGATGCTTGGCTTACCCATGCGACCATTGAGGCCCAATCACAGGCCTCAGCGCTGACCCCATGTACATGATGTTATCGAGGAGACCAAGAGAAAGCCCTGGGCACTACGAGAAGGCCCAAATAGGTAAGAGAAGGTGAGTATAAATGTCAATAAACCTGCGGAAGCACTTGTGTTTTCCCTATAAGTATAATATGGGCAGAGAAGTCCGCAGGGAAAAACTCAGCGAAAACTCAATGGAAAATGCTGTGGAAAAAAACACAATGAGTTTCCGCTGCGTTTCACTACATGGGGCTTTAGCTTAAGATGGGAAAAATCAAGCAATCGGAGAGACTTGGAGTGAAGCCTGGTCATCACTACAAGTCTGGATTTCATTCACTGCCAATCTTGTAGGGATTTCTGGTGCAGGGGCATGGAGAATATACTGAGAATGGTGTCATTAACCCTTTTTGTTTTACATTATGTGGTTTTTAAATGTAAAAATGGGTTTAACTTTTTATTATTTGTTTATTTTTAAGTTTTTACCTGTCCCACAAGGGGACTTCAACCTGGGAGCTCTGATCCCGAGTGCAATCGCATATAGGCAGTCAGGAAGCTGTTGCTCGGCCTCCTGGCTGCCATGGCAATCCTTGGACCCTGGAGTCTTATTGCCAGTGGTCTGAGGGGTGGTGCGGTGGTACAATCTTGCTCCCAGACCCCCTGGATGCTGTGATCACTATTGAAAACTGTGGCTGGATACAACATTGATGTCCAACTAACATGTCCAGGCAGCTCATCATACCTAAGCACAGATGGGCTATAACAAAAAACTACTAGGTTCAACGTTAAGTGCTATTATTATAATCTGGGGTCTCTTTAGACCCCAGAGTGCAAAAAGTGAAGAGCCTAGGAAGGTTCTTAAAAAAAAACAAAAACCTCACGGCATCCATTGCTCTATCATGGTCGTTTTCTGGCTTCTTCCGGCCTCCTGAGTTACATTTACGGGCCTCAGGGAAACACTAAGTTTCAATAACTTTGATGCAACCATAACAACTTTGGTGTGTTCCACCTGGCCGCTGAGGACCTCCACTTATTTTTTACAACAAATTCAGCTTATGAACTGATTTGATCATCTCTACAGAACATGTACTACATCTCCACAGATCTCTACAGATCTAACATCTACTACATCTCCACAGATCTCTACAGATCTAACATCTACTACATCTCCACAGATCTCTACAGATCTAACATCTACTACATCCCCACAGATCTCTACAGATCTAACATCTACTACATCCCCACAGATCTCTACAGATCTAACATCTACTACATCTCCACAGATCTCTACAGATCTAACATCTACTACATCTCCACAGATCTCTACAGATCTAACATCTACTACATCCCCACAGATCTCTACAGATCTAACATCTACTACATCCCCACAGATCTCTACAGATCTAACATCTACTACATCCCCACAGATCTCTACAGATCTAACATCTACTACATCCCCACAGATCTCTACAGATCTAACATCTACTACATCCCCACAGATCTCTACAGATCTAACATCTACGGCATCTCCACAGATCTCTACAGATCTAACATCTACGGCATCTCCACAGATCTCTACAGATCTAACATCTACTACATCCCCACAGATCTCTACAGATCTAACATCTACTACATCTCCACAGATCTCTACAGATCTAACATCTACTACATCTCCACAGATCTCTACAGATCTAACATCTACTACATCTCCACAGATCTCTACAGATCTAACATCTACTACATCTCCACAGATCTCTACAGATCTAACATCTACTACATCTCCACAGATCTCTACAGATCTAACATCTACGGCATCTCCACAGATTTCTACAGATCTAACATCTACGGCATCCCCACAGATCTCCACAGATCATCAGTGTGAGCACCATTGTTGTCTAAGGGGAGCAGAAAGATAAGACTTCAAGGGCAAAAGACCACTGAGCAGTGGAGAAACATGGCCTGGTCAGATGGTCATTTCTGTTGCCCCTTGCTGATGGGACAGAATTTGGGTCAAGTAGCATGAAGCAATGAGAACCCTTCCTGTTCATGATGGTGAACGTGGATTAGGGGTTGGAAATCTTGTCTTGGCGCACCCTGGGACCTCTGCATTACTGCTTTATAAACCACCATGAATTGATGCATTTCTGAAGGTCAAAGGAAGTCCAAAGTGCTATTAGATGGGAGTCTAAAATAAAATGGCCATTCAGTTTACATACTTTATACATAAACATGCATATATACATCACATACCGTATACATAGACACATATACATGCACTTGAACATTCTCTACATATACATACACATATGCACACATACATGTACATCCACATATCATTAAAGGTGGTTATGTCTGCAAGAAATTATTATTATTTTTTTTTTTACAAAAATTTATATAAAAACAAAGTAATTCATTTCAATGTGATTTTTTTTTTTACTATTTATGTATTAATTATTATTATTATTATTATTATTTTAATCTTGATGGCCAAATCTTTCACTTGTGCCCCCTGCCTTACTCACCTATACTAAAAGTAATGTCAAAGAGCAACCTGTGAATCCGAGGAATAATTTTTTTTCCCCAGGAAGATCAGACACCATTGGCTAATCAGCTCTTTTTATTAGTATCCACTGTCCTAATATTTTTCTTTAATTTATAGACGTTTCCTCTATTTCTTCTGTGTAATTCCTTTATACACCCCACCCCTCCCATGTGTACCGTTCACAGTGCACTACTGTATAGTTGATGTGCCTGGTTACACCTGTTCTTCAGGTAAGCAGCTTCTTATCCATTGGCTTCTGCCCTCACAGTAGAGTATATAAGCCACTGGACTTGTGTGTGTGACATATCCAGGGCAGCCTGCAGGTATGTGATTATGTTTATTCTGGATATGTTTAAGGTCTACAGATGTAGCAGAGCTGAGTTTGATGTCCTTTAACACAAGCCATAGTGACATATTCTGCAGCCTGGGAGTGCACTAAATTACTAAAGAAGCAATTCTCTTACACACTCGGCTCTGCTACATCTGCATGTGTGATTCTGAATGTTTTTGCTTTCTGTTATCACCAGTCTAACGATTGGTTTCATGGAACCTACTAGAAATGTAAGGATACAGTATGAATGTCACCTAATATTTGCAAATCATAACATTTCTTTTCCCATTTTTTGATAATATTCAGTAGATTTTAGTGTTTCACAATGCTCGTAAAATGCCACTATTTTCAAATGTTTTCCATATAATTTTTTTATTTATATTATTTACAAAAAAACAGCCAAACCTAGAGCATTTTGTGTTTTCAAAAACTTCCACTGACCCATTGACATACCACCAAAATGCCCCATTATATAAACTCTGTATGTAGTGGTTAAGTGTCTGATCGTTGGGGGTCTAACTGCTGGGACCTCCGCCAATATTGAGAACAGGTTCTGTGTCTCTTTGGCTGAATGAAGCTGAGATTGCACAAGAAAACTGGGAATTGTTACCCAGCTATGTCCAGCAGTCCCATATAGAGGAATGGAGCGCAATGGACAAGCACGTCTGACACTCAGTTCATCCAGAAGATATAGGACTCCCTTTCTTGAGATCGGTGGTGGTCCCAGCAATCGAACCCCTGCTCCATATTTCTGTGCAGGTACACCCCAATCAGATATTTATCCCCTATCCTCTGGTTAGGGTATAAGAGTCTTTAGTGAAAAAGCCCCTTTTATATTCAGTTCACGTGTAATTTTTGTTCATTTTTTTATCTGTAAAAAACATGAATTTCAAGTTTTTAGTGGTTTTTCTTTTTACAAACATTTTTAATGGTGTTTTCCCAATTTATTATTTTTTTTTGTGAAAAAATGCCATACCTGGAACATACTGAGTTTTGAAAGACTAAAAACAACACTAACCGCCAAAAATGCAAACAATGCCACCAAAATACCGTAAAAAAATGCCCTGTTTATAGTGCATTTTATATGTTGCTGTAGACATTAAAGAGGACCTTTCACCACCTGCACCAACTCCAACTCTTCGCATCCTTCAGTAGGTGCTGCTCCACTGATTCCAGAGCAGTTGGAATTTTTTCTCTAGTCCCGACCATTCCTGAGCAATCATCTCTGTTAGTCAGAACAGTTATGCTGTCTATTTGCTCCCTACTGTCAGGTGGGCAGTCCTAGAGTGCAGCAGGTAGACAGGGACTGCCCACCTGACAATAGACAGTATAATTGTGCTTAAAATAAGAGAAATGATTGCTCAGGAATGGTGGGGGCTAGAGAAAAAAATTCCAACTGTGCCGGAATCTGTGGAGAGGAGTCTATTGAAGGATGCAGAGACTTGGAGATGATGATAGGTCCTCTTTAAGACGACATCTGACTGCGATGTTAGAAAAGAAAAAAAAAAATGGAAAAAAAAACCCCATGAAAAACGATGGTCCATGTTTACTGTGTAAACTTAGACAATCTGAAAATGTGTCAGATTTATCACAGTGGCTGTTGGATGATAAATCTGGTATAGCTTTAACTTGTCTAATCTAAGGGTAGAATGTATCAAGTCCTGCCAAAATTCTGGCACTAAAAGTTGCAAATGGAGGGATTTACAATTTTTTTTTTTTAAATTTTCCCTTGCTTAACCCACTTCTGAAAAGTGGTTAAGAAAATGACCATGGGTATCCGGCCTTTATCAATGAGACTCACAAGTTACAATTTCACTCCAGTAAGGAGATGGCGGAGAAAGTGGAGTAACATCTCGTAGCACAAGACTTACTGGACTTAACAATGTGCCAAATTTATCATACATTTGGTAAATCTGACACAATTACTGGCAACGCTGAATCAAGCATAACGGGCTTTAATAATCTCCTTCATGATAAATTCCCTGCTATATTTATACCACCTATTAGTTGGCTGACTTTGGAGCTGAATTTTTCACCAAAATTTTGGTGCAATTTGGTGAATTCTGTCACATTTAAGCCACACCTTTTTCATGTGAAGCCACTCCTCCTTTCTGAAAAGCCACACCCATTTGTCAAGAGAGTCAAATGAATTTATTCTCAAACTCGATGTGCTAAAATACACATCAAATGACCCCAAGTCGTTCTTCACACATAAGGGCAGATTTACTATTGTGGTTATGACCGGCATAAAATTTTCATGTGTTTCAGTGCTTTTTGGCCTCATAGTTTGTGATAAACCATTTGTGGCTTTTTTGACAAGTGAGCATAAATTTGTCAAAATTACCCAAATTACACCAAAATTTTGTCTTAAAATTCTGGCACAAAATTAATCTAATAGGTGGGTATCTAGAGGTTTAGACTGCATTTTCTAGGTTTATGGCTTTTTTTGCTCACATACTTTTTTTCCTATAGAGAGGTCAACTTTGAAAAAACAAACAAACAAAAAAACTGCTGCAATTTATAAGAAAAAAGCCTTCAAACCAAAAAATACCTTTCTGAAAAACATTTTTGTTGAGAGTGTAGAAGTGCTGAATTTTACGGGTCACCACCCACGTTTCTATAGACTCTAAATGGCCTATAAATTCTCTGTTGCTGCAAAGGTTTACAGTTCATGACCATGGGGCATAGTTCAGACTTCAAATTTATCACATTGGTGCACCCTGTGTCATAGATTTGACGAATCTTGCATGAAGTTAGATACTTTTTTATTACTTATTATGCCAAAAAAGCGGCTTATGGCCATATATATAGTTACGCATATTACGTATAGTTATGCAAGCATTTTTGAAAACACAAATTTTCCATTGCATATTTTTTTCTGCAGGTAATGTATAATGCAGCGTTTTTTCCACGGCCTTTTTTGCAAATTGGGACCCCGGCCTCAAGATAGTCATACGCTCTTAATCCTACTTCACATAGATGAATTTGGTCTGGGAGATATGGACCAGACGTTAGCAGAATTTTCCTCACTGAACCCTGAGTTGGGAGCCGGACTCCCAGAATCATAGTGGTCCATGATGCTAGGGGTCCCTGCTTCCCCACCGCTCTACTGTCCTGTACTGAAAGCACAATACAGTATGGAGGCACGGGGAAGCAGGTACTCCTAGTATCATGGATCACTATGATTCCAGGAGTCCGGTCTCATACCTCCCAACTTTCAAAGGACAGAAAGAGGAACAAAATGTGCGGCGTGCTATGAGCGCAGTGGCAAATTTAACTCCACCCACTTCTATGTTGACTCCACCAGTAACGTACTCCTCCAGTTTAATGTCCTTTTCCAACTGCCCCCAGCTTAATGTCTCCGTCCAGCAACCCCCATTGTTTAATGTCCCCCTCCATATGCTCCTCCAGTTTAATGCACCTCTTAAAATCCCCCCCAATTTAATGTTCCCCCTTCATCTGCCCCCAGTTTAATGTTCTCCTTCATCTGCCACCAATTTCATGTCCCCCATCATCAACCTCCAGTTTCATGTTCCCCCTCCAACTGCCCTCAGTTTCATGTTCCCCCTCAATTTGCCCACAAAGTTTAACATAAAAAAACACTGATACTCCCCTCTCCTCGCTCCCCTACTGCTCTGTCTGCATTCTCAGTCTCGGAGCTGAAGGTGCGATGTGAATGACGTCATCACATCGCGCCTACAGCTCCCAGGCCTGGAGTACAGTGGTGAAGCAGAAGCTGTCCGTGGACAGCTCCTGCTTCATTCACCATTGTATTCAACTCATCTGTGTCCAGAGGACTTACCTTCCGCTGACTGGGATGACAGGACAGGACCCACAATCCAGGACTGTCCCGCAGAATCCGGGACAGTTGGGAGGTATGCGGTCTGGACCAAATTCGTCCATGTGAAGCCGGCCTTAAAGGTTTTTCCACCAAAGCATGTCATTATGATGTATGACCTGCAAGCACATCCACACCGCTGACAGTGTACCTATCCCACAGTCACAACAGGTGCACAGAATTAGGGGGACATTTTCCTGCAGGTCTTCCAATGTGGTGTACCTCATAATGTGTGTACAATGTCCCACCACAGGCCTCTATGTGGGGGAAACGTGGCAGAGACTTAGTCAGCACATGAACTCACACAGGTCCAATATTAATAACAGCAGAACCGATCTCCCAGTGGCCGTACATTTCTCCGGAGAAAACCACTCTATTGAAGATTTGCGGGTTGTGGTTTTAATGGGACAGTTTAAGACGCAGGAGGAAAGAAAACAATGGGAGTACAAATTTATGCAAAAATTTAAAACTCTGCAATTTGGACTTAATATTCATGCCAGCTTCATGTCACACTATGTATGACCTGTGAGGGTCACAAATCACCTCCTGATAGCAAACGGATAACAGATCCCTCTGTCACGCACCACAACTTTCCACATTGTTTTTTTTGACCTGTTGTAAATAACTTCTCTACTTAGATTGCATTTTGTTTTTTTTGTTTTTTTAAGGACTCTAAAATCCTTTGAAGATCATGTGTATAAAAATCTGTGAATTTTCAGTTCTTGTATAACACCATGTCTGATGAAGGAAGCTAGTACTCCTGAAAGCTTACTTATAAATATACTCAGTTAGCCTCTAAAAGGTATCGCCTGATTTCTTCACTCTTCCATTATGATGTATCTTCAGGACATACTCTCTGGCAATCTCCAGAAGTTCTATAGAGAATAGAGCAGCAATGCACATGTGAAACGTAGTGCTCCATTCACAATGGGGAGACAGGACCCTGTTCTCAGGATTGGTGGGGGTTCCAGTGGTTGGACATCCAAGATCAGTAAGTTATGACCTATGAATAGCTTTGGTGGTGCATCCCCTTTAAAGCATGTCTGTCACAAGAACTCTGCATATCAACCCAGCCCAAAAGATAGATAGGTTATGGTCATCTGAATCAAACCGTATTTTTCCCTTATGAATTGGTGTATCCATTGCCAAGATATCACCGTTTTTGTCCATATGCAAATTATGTCTTTGGAGCAACGAGGGCATTGCCATTTCTTGAAATAGCTAGTTTCCATATTGACAAAAATTGAAAAATTGTGATACCTCAGCAACGACAGAGACACCAATTCACAAAGGGGAAACACTGATTCAGGTGACCCCAACCTATCTATCTATGGGGCTGGGAAGGTATACTGGGCTCTGCTGACAGACTCCCATAAGGTGGTCTCACAGATTAGATCAAGGTTGACCAAACCTGTCAAGTTTGGTGAGACTGGTCTACAAATTGTGTAGAGTCAGGGGCGATAAGGATTGGGCACATGGTTTTTAAGCATGCTCAATCAGGGACAATAAGCTACTACCAGAGGTGTCTGACAGCAGTCTCCCCTCTCCCCATTTAGAAAACATGCACACTCAGTTACAAGTGGCTTTTCCTTCTACTGGATACTTCTTTCTATACTTAACTAGTTGTGTATCTGAGGTTTGGGGATTAGATGGGATTAGAATGAAGGCAACTCATGTATCTAATCCCACACCGTGCACTGCCATCACATACATTGCAGCCCAAGATCTCCATTAATCTTCCCAGATTGAGGGCAGATTATCCAGAGCTGGCGTGAATAATCCATTAATCCCCATATTAGTTTTTCTCAGGCCCTCCCTATCCTTTAAAGGGGAGATGCAGCAAACAAAATAAGAAACTTAAAAGTTCGGTACAGTCAAACCACCAAGAAGGTTCAGGTGCCCGATCCCATTTCATTAATGAAATTCTCATCTATGGGGGATTTATGACAACGGCCACTCGTATTCCAGCTCTTTTTGAAAACAATCTGATCGGTTGCTGTTGGTAACTACTTCTATTCCTGTACTAGTTCTCATAAATCTGCCCCAATATTCTAAGTAAATTAAATTTACTTACCCTTTAAATCAGTAGAAACCTTAAGGCTAAGGTTTCAATGCAATTTCATTTTTCTCAGCAGACTTTCTGCCCCTATTATACCTATACAGAAATTGCCGGTGTTTCCCCAGATATAATTGACATGCTGCGATTTTCCGAAAGGCAAGCGTTTTTGAAATCGCAGCATTTCCGCTGTGGATTTTTTTTCTGCTATGTGAGGATGGGATTTGCCAGAATCCCATCCACTTTGCAGGTAATGTAAAACATAACATTTTTCTGTCGCGGCGTTTCCACTACGGTCAAAATGCTGTGTTTTCGCAACGTGGGGTTGTCAGGAGGAGAAACAATGTTGAATGAGTTACAATAAAAACAAAACGATTATTCCCCTCTCCGATCTCCAGCCAAACCTGCTATTCTGATGCTCTTCCCTAGTTCCCTGGAGCGCTCTTTTAGGTATATATATATATATATATATATATATATTTTAAAGAATGTTTTCAACATTATCAATTATTGGAATCAATTATCACTTCCAGCATAATAAACATTCTAAGTACTATAGAAGCATTGCTTTACTTCTTCCACTAGGGG
Source organism: Leptodactylus fallax (assembly GCA_947044405.1). NCBI lineage: Eukaryota > Metazoa > Chordata > Amphibia > Anura > Leptodactylidae > Leptodactylus > Leptodactylus fallax. The sequence goes on from CAMRHE010000258.1 coordinate 1,266,999, forward strand.
TGCTGTCTGTAATTCCGGTGAAGGGTCAGAGGTTATTTTCCTCTTTCTGATCAATATTTTAATGACTTTTTAAGTGCAAGAAGATGAATGAGATTCATTGACTTCCCTTTAAACATTAACTTGATGTTTGCCAAAGAAAGTTCTATGGGAAAGTGAAGCTTTGTGAGAATTTCTGCACATTTATCATTAAAAATGGACAAGACTTTTCAGTCAGTTGTGAGAAAAAGTTCAATTCTGTTTTTTTCCAACCAAAAGTGTAAATTGCCTTAAACAGTTGTCTGACACTGGGGACTCTTACAACTTTCTCTAAGACAAATACGGCCTTAATATTGTCAAAGTGATGGCAACAGATATGGCTATGGGTAAGCTGATGATAGCCGGCGGTAACAAAGAAGCCTGTTTAATAACACACTGCACTGTAAGCTCTAGAAAAAAAAGGAGGAAAAAAAAAAAAAAAAACACCCCAAAAATTATCTATTGTAGGGGCAGATGCCTCCCTAAAAAACATTTGTTAATTTTTTTTTTTTTTTAACAAAAGCCATCCAAAATTCATATATTTTTTGGTGGGTACTAGTAGGAAACAGCCAGTTTGGTGACGAATCAATGGTTTTTTATTGTTTTCTTTGGGGGGGGGGGGCAAACCTCTTTATAGTGCTGTATTGTGTGACTAAATTGTCTGTTCTTGGTCTCAGACACAGTACAGATTGAATATGAATGTTTTGACTAAGGGAATTGTGATTGAGACTGCTGCAGCTGCTGCAGCTGCTGCAGCACAGTAACACAGCACAGCATTACTTCACTGACCTACACAACCTATGTTTCTAGTCTAACAGTGTGTCAGACAGGGTGACTCAGTCTCCTATCTCTCTCTACAAATTGGCTAGGTTCACATCTGTGCCAGAGTCTCCACTGCAGAAACTGATGAAAATCAGTGGAGAGAGAAATCCTGCATGGGCACCCGACATACCCCATCTTAGTCTATGGGGTTCACGAGTGTGTGTGGATAACCGCTGATTTAGCGGTGAAGCTCCTCGACGGAGAACCGTGCGCAGATGTGATCCTAGCCTTCCTCAGTCCTAACATTACACTGTACTATCTGTGTGTTATTTCCCCATCTAGTTCTGGTGGTTATGGCGGCCGCTCTGCTTCGGAGCGTCCGCCATCTTTAAAGACCTGGCATCCGCTGTCCTACTACAATTTTTGAGTGGGGTTAAGAACGTCATGAAATTTGTTTTGTGAATATTCATGAGGTTAGACCACCAGTTTTGTTTCAGTCCAAACCAGAAGTGACCCCAGAGTATAATAAGAAGAAGCCCATGGGCAGTGCAATAAAATAATAAATACCGATACGGAACTCTCTTGGGCTATCTCGAAGAGTCCAGGACTCCATTGTGGTCCTTTTTGGCCATGGTCCAGTCTATCATGGTTTACTGGTTGATGTCTCGGACCCCGGAGAACTGTTGAGACCTGTGTTTGGGCCTCCGCAGTCATATTGGGCGCGCCCACATCTTAGTATCCAGGAGACTGAGGGAGGCCAGAAAAGGATAGCCATGTAACGCCAGCCACCACGCAGGAGCTGAGGAAAAGGTAAAGTAAGGGAAGGTAAGTATCAATATTTATTTTTACTGAATTGGAGATTTTTTTGAAAAATTTGCAACAAACCCAAGCCGATTTGTCTAAAGGAGCCGTCCAAGTGGTCATTTGTAAATAGTTGTAAAAACCAGATAATATTCCTGCTAATCTGCATGTCTGTGTAATATATTCTAGGGACACATCAGAGCCGAGCATGTCAGTGCAGCAGAGCTGACTTACTATTATGTTATTGCTCCACTTTACATATTATGCACTGGCTTTCAGTTACATAGTGATTTATTCTCCGTTCACATACAAAGCTGCATTTATAAGTACTGTACTGACAAGTGTCCTGTCCTCCTCTCTCCACAGCCATGGGTAGGGTGACCGTCCTGCAGTTTTGGGCCTTCCTGGCCTTCCTTTGTGGTGAGTACACAAACTAATTATTAATCAATATCTGTCTGCCAATAATAAATCTGTATGTCAGATATTAGTCTATGCCTCAGAGCTCCTTCTGTCCACATATACACTCCCCCCCTATTAACTATTAACATTAGTCCATTAATGTAACACCTATTAGACCATGGAACCATCTATAACGCTACAAGTACTATAGTACAACCATTTCATTACCAATATTATAGCATCTAAAACACAATAGTAACATCTATATGACTACCTTTACAATATATATCATCTAACACTACCTACACAATATACCATTTATATCACTACCTATACAATATACCATCTGTATCACCTCCTATACAACATACCATCTAACACTACCTACACAATATACCATTTATATCACTACCTATACAATACACCATCTGTATCACCTCCTATACAATATACCATTTATATCACTACCTATGCAATATATCATCTAAAACTACCTACACAATATACCATCTATATCACCTCCTATACAATATGCCGTCTATAATACTGCCTTTACAATATCAAATTTATATAACTGCCTTTACAATATATCATGTATAACACTACCTATACAATATACCGTCTAAGACGAACTATACAACATACCATTTATATTACTACCTATACAATATACCATCTATATTACCTCCTATGTAATATGCCACCTATAATGCTGCTTATACAATATATCATCTATAATACTACTAATACAATATACCATCTAAGACGACCTATACAATAAACCATTTCTATCACTACCTATACAACATACCATCTATATTACCTCCTATACATTATGCCATCTATAATGCTGCCTATGCAATATATTATCTATAATACTACCAATACAATATACCATTTATATCACTACCTATACAATATACCATCTATAACACTGTCTATACAATATATAATCTATAACACTACCTATACAATATATAATCTATAACATTACCTATATAATACACCATCTATAACACTGCCTATACAATACAATAGTCCCCATACAGTAGCACCATTCATATCACTACCTATATAATAGTACCATCTTTAACACTAAGTATACAATAGTATCATGTATAACACTACCTATACAATAGTGTCATATATATCACTACCTATACAATAGTACCATCTAGAACACTGCCTATACAATAGTACCATTCATATCACTACATATACAATAGTATTACCTGCACTGCCAATACAATAACACCATTAATATCACTAGTATACAATATTAACACTACCAATACAATTGCACGATCCATAACCGTGTAAATACAATGGCACCATCTATAGTACTATCCTTACCACTGCTGTTACAATAGTAGTACCATATAACTGCTTATACAATGCTACCATCTATAACAATACCAATACTATACTACCGTCTATATGCCAACCATGTCACCCCTCTTCCTCTAGCCTGATGAAGTTCTCTGGGCAGGCCTATGGCTCAGGGCCTATGTATACATTACTGTATTCAGTAGAGTTATATTTTGAGCTGAAGGGATTTCCAGGGAAAGGATCTGATAACCCTCTATTGTAAGGTATTGTCTTTGGCTATGGTTCATTGCGTCTAGTTAATGAAGCAGAATGCAATGTGAGACTCTTATCATCGGTCCATTGAAGTTTTAAGTGTAAGTTTACTCAGCGAGTTACAGATAATTATTCCTTGTAGTTTGTGCTTCAGATGTTCCTCTAACATGTGCAGAAGTATTGTCTACATAGCTGAAGTCACTGGTGAACAAATTTTTAAAAAAAATAAACCTAAAAAGTTGCAAACCCCTGTGATGCAACTTTTTGTCATGCTGGGCTAAATACATGGGCTATGATAAATGTCCCCCAATGTATTGGACTGATTTATCGTTTATTTTTAGGAGACTTTCTTTTCAATAGATAAGCCACCTAGTAATACAAAATCTATTATCAACCCTACAGAGCCTCTATACTGTAAGTCAGGGATGCCCACCATGATCCCTCATATAGACTCCAGGGCAGCTCAGAGGAGCTTGTGAGAACTATAGGATTGACTTCTCCAATCTCAGCTTCCTGGGCACTTAGGAATGTATGACTTGGACTGAGATTTCTTGGTGCCACAGTTGATTGTTAGACTATTAGTAGAATTAGACTTTAAGAATTAACCATAAGTAAAGATTAGAGAACATATTTGGCCAATTATTGGATTGGACGCCAAGAGCGTTATCTACAAACATGTAGATAATGGAGACAATTTGTCTTTATGTTTTACCTTAGGCAAAGAATGTTCAGGTTGTATGAAATAGAGGTTATTCCAATAGAGTAAATATACAACATCAACCAGGGGTAAGAAAGGACAAGGTGTCAGGCAAACAAAGTTGCGTCTAATATAAGCTTGTCAAAAATACTTAAAAATACCCTAAATCTTATAGAAGGAAAGTATGAATCTCGGTACACTGGGACGGGACGGGACGGGGTGGGGGGGGGGGGGTTGGATTTCCTATCGTTGGACCATTATTAAGGAAGTCTCTGACGTTCCATCTTTTTTGCTGTTGACTTTCTGTCTAAATGAAGACTCCATTCATCTTCAAAATAGGCTAAAGCTGTTGAAAAAATATTTTAAATTGATAATAGCACAGAAAAATACATACACACGTGGACAAAATTGTTGGTACCCCTTGTTTAATGAAAGCAAAAACCCACAATGGTCACAGAAATAACTTGAATCTGACAAAAGTAATAATATATAAAAATTCTATGAAAATGAACAAATGAAAGTCAGACATTGCTTTTCAACCAGGCTTCAACAGAATTTTAAAAAAAAAAGAAAACTCATGAAACAGGCCTGGACAGAAATGACGGTTCCCTTAACGTAATATTTTGTTGCACAACCTTTTGAGGCAATCCCTGCAATCAAACGATTCCTGTAACTGTCAATGAGACTTCTGCACCTCTCAACAGGTATTTTGGCCACTCCTCATGAGCTCCAGTTGTCTAGGGTTTGAAGGGTGCCTTTTCCAGACGGCATGTTTCAGCTCCTTCCAAAGATACTCAATAGGATTTAGGTCAGGGCTCATAGAAGGCCACTTCAGAATAGTCCAATGTTTTCCTCTTAGCCATTCTTGGGTGTTTTTAGCTGTGTGTTTTGGGTCATTATCCTGTTGTAAGACCCATGACCTGCGACTGAGACCAAGCTTTCTGACAACGGGCAACACATTTCTCTCTAGAATCCCTTGATAGTCTTGAGATTTCATTGTACCCTGCACAGATTCAAGACACCCTGTGCCAGATGCAGCATAGCAGCCCCAGAACATAAAAGAGCCTCCTCCATGTTTCACAGTAGGGACAGTGTTCTTTTCAAGATATGTTCATTTTTCCGTCTGTGAACATAGAGCTGATGAGCCTTGCTAAAAATTTCGATTTTTGTGTCATCTGTCCATAGGACATTCTCTCAGAAGCTTTGTGGCTTGTTTTTATATATTATTACTTTTGTCAGATTCAAGTTATTTCTGTGACCATTGTGGGTTTTTCTTTTATTAAATGAGGGGTACCAACAATTTTGTCCATGTGTTTATAAAACCAATTCAATGCGTTCAGACCCCAAATCAATGTCTTTATAAGGTTTGAGAAAAATCACAAAGCAAAAAGTATACAACTCACCAGCAATGTTCAGGTCAGAAATCCACGCTTCTAAATTAAAGTGCACAAAACAAGTGAAAAAGGAACCCGGCTCTTTCTGATGAAGAATTTTTGATTGCTTGCACCCCTGGGGTCCTCCCCTGGACCCGGATACTGTTGTTGTATAGTCCTCCCCCTTTTTTTTTTTTCTTCGCCTTCTTTCTTCCCTCTCATTCTGTGTTTGTTTCTGTTGTCTCGTCATTCCTTCTCTTCCTTCTCCTTTCTTTTCCCCTTCCCCTCCTCTTCTTGTTCTTTGGCCTCTACTCGGGGATCTCCCCGTTCTCTACAGTATAAAATGTTGATGCTGCCGTTGCAGCTATCTGTTTTCACTGTATTTTATGTCATTTTAAAAATCAATAAACTTTGAATTGGAAAAAAAAAACAAACAAAGGATCCTGGACCCAGAGGCCTGAGAACAGTCAAAACAGCTGAATAAAACTGATCAGCACCAAACCAAAAAATTCTAATTAGAATAAAATATAACTTTTAATCTTCATATTAAAAAGAGTATATCCATAGGTCTAGTCATTTTGAAAAATGCCTACACGTTTTGTGACACATCTCTTAGTCATGGCCAAGAGACGTGTCTCGAAATGCGTAGGAATTTTTCAAGATTACTAGACCTATGGATATACTCTCTTTATAAGGTTGTCTGATGAAGACCTTGGTCTTGTGTTGAAATGCTTTGTATTAGTTTTACATATTTTAGTATTTATTATCTATTTAATACATCTTTGAGGCTGTTTAACCCATCACAAAGCCTTCAGAGCAGTGCTCTGCCAAAGGCAATACAGAATGCCCCAATGCAAATTCTATAACTGGACTCCCTACATACTGGTGGCCTGTTATGTAACAGAAGATCCTTGAAGAAGCCATAAGGTCCCCACAAACATACAGAAAGAGCAAAGTCAACTATTTTATGTTTGAGGTTGTCAGGGGATGTTGGGGGAAAGAGGGATCGGGCATGTTTAGCTTTAACAGCTTAAATTGTATTTACTGTACCTGTTTCCTCCAAACATATTACACAAACACAACTCCGCAGATTGTTGGCCATGTATTTGGTAATTACTGTTCAACCACTTCATTATATGTCAAATTATATCATTGATGAGCTTAGTAGAAGAAGCTCGAGAAATGGCGATGGAGATGATCACTCATACTTGGTTAAGTGTGCATGTGTTCTTAAAAAGGACAGGGGATTATGACTGCTAGACACTTATGAAGTTGGATAATTCTCCTTGAAAATAAGAGTTGAACATGTTGAAATTTAACATGCTTGACGCTTATTTCTGCCAACTTTTGCCATTGAAGGAGAGTCAGTAGAAACCCATACACATTAGATGGTTGGCCGGTTCCAGCAGAATTCGAATGGATCAGCTAATGTGTTTGGCCAGTTTAAATAAAGCCATATTACTTAGTTATAGTTAGGATTTTTCCCTCTTTAAATTATGTGTGCTCAATACCATGGTGCATGTGGTTGGGAATCATCAAGCTACAGAAAATTCTCACAAATTGCACCCTTTGCCCATGTAAGCATTGTAAGAAGTAACATTGAGTTATAATTTTTCTATAATTTGTATTTTCTGCTCTTTTTATAGGAACATGTTTAGCTGGTCCACTAGGCAAGGAATTTGTTACTGTCTTTATGCAGAACTATCAGTTAAGCTACAGCAAAGCTGCATTCCAGATCTTCATTGTTGGGTACAATCCTTCCACCACTGTTACAATATGGATGAACAAGTCCAGCTTTAAACAGGTCTTAATGGTGAATGAGAGATCATCGCTTACTGTATCAATTCCAGCAAATGCAGAGTTATCCGGTACAACTAAGTCATGCAATGTGATTGGCATCAAAGCTGATAAGCCCGTCTCGGTTCTTTCACTCAATTACAAGTCACAAAGTGCTGATACTAGCATTGTGTATCCCATTGAAGACCTTGGTAAGGACTACTATGTGGTGACTCCTTTAAATGGTCCTAATGATGGGTTTAAAGAGATCTCTGTCATTAGTAATGAAGAACCTACCAATGTTGATATCTTCTTGACTGGAGAAGTTTCCTACCAAGAGAAGACCTATGCGGCTGGTAGTAAGCTCACTGTCCTTCTTGAACCATACAGTGCTCTTCAGCTCCTCAGTAAATATGACTTGTCTGGCGCTCATGTAGAATCTCAGAAGCCAGTGGCAGTATTGAGTGGTCACACATGTACATGGAAGAACACCAAGTGCAACCACGTCTATGAGCAGCTATTGCCTGTCCCCAGCTGGGGAAATATTTTCATCATTCCTCCAATATCAGTGCAGCTTAAACCTGATATTGTATATGTTGTGGCTGCTGAGAACACAAAAATTGAATATCAAGTTGACTCCAAGAAGTCAAGCCAGACCTTAAATGCAGGTCAAGTAGTTCAGCTGGAACTCCCTGTCAGAACCCCCATCTATCTCACTGCTAATGCTGGAATCCAAGTCATCTACTACTGTACTGGTTGGCAAGACAGGTCTTTAACACAATTTGACCCTATTCTTATGACAATTCCTCCGGTGAGCAGCTACTGTTCCTCTTACTACATATATGGTCAGCAAGAATTTGAAAACTATGGCGCCATAGTAGCCAAGAAGACGGACATCTCAAGAGTCACCCAGAATAAAAATCCAATTGCAGACCTAACATGGAATGACATTCCAGGAACGGATTATTCCTGGGCAACTCGGAGTTTAGGAAAGGGATTCAGTTTCCAATTTCTAGAGAATCCATCTTCACCCTTCATGTTGTTGTCCTATGGGTTTGTGAAACTGAACAGCTACGGATCCCCAGCCATATGTGTTAATGGTGAGTTTCTCAATAGTTTTGATGGGGAGGGGCTGCCTTAATTATCTGCTTTTCTAGATTAATCAGTTGTTCTGTTCTTCAGTCAACTCAGGTCCATCTTGTAGCACAGTAAAATGCAGAGCTAAAGAGAAATGCCAGATGTCTAACGGGAAGCCAATATGTGTGCCAGACTCTGAAGCCTACTGCCATGCAGTTGGTGATCCCCACTACCGTACCTTTGATGGTCGCTTTTATGATTTTCAAGGAACTTGCACATACACTGTTGCCAAGACCTGTGGCAGTGATAGTAGCCTCCCAGCTTTTACCATTGAAGCTAAGAATGAAAATCGGGGAAGTACTCGTGTGGCTTATGTCAGTTATATCACTGTACAAGTCTATGAGTACTCCATATCCCTAGTGAGATATGAGTATGGATTTGTGAGGGTAAGTTCTTCTATGTATAAGTATAATTATATTTATTTTATGGCTGAAAGACAAAATGAAAGACATTCATTTTCCAACTCTTTAGGTCAACAACCAACGTCAACGTCTCCCTATGAATCTGAATGACGGTCAAGTGCGCTTGTATCAATCTGGTGGCTCTGTCTTAATTGAAACTAACTTTACCTTAAAGGTTTACTATGACTGGAACTCCATCCTAAAGGTATACATCTCCAGTAGCTTCTTCAACAGTGTCTGTGGTTTGTGTGGAAACTATAATGGAAACCCTTCAGATGACCTCATGACACCAGCTGGTACTCAAGCTCCTAATTTACCTGACTTTGGCAAAAGTTGGAAGGTTGAAGATGGAGACCGGTTCTGCTGGCACAATTGTAATGGGGAATGCAAGACATGTCCTCTTGACACTCAGCGAACATACTCAAGTGAACAAAGCTGTGGCTTGATCTCAAAGCTAGATGGTCCGTTCAGTCAGTGTCACTCTGTCATAGATCCCAAACCATACCTGGATAACTGTGTATATGATCTGTGCATGAATGGTGGCTCCAAGCAGATCCTGTGCCAGAGCATAAAAACCTATGCTGATGCCTGCCAAAGAAGCAAGGTCTCAATTTCAGAATGGCGGCAACTTTCTGGGTGTCGTAAGTAACTAAATTTATTCTTCTGCCTATACATGTGTGCAATTAAGTGAAGCTAAAGGGGTTGTATGAGATTTGAAAACTAGGTGTTCTTTTGCATAAAGACCACTACCCAATTCCATGGCCATTGAGTGGTGTTGTGATTTCAGAAAGAGAGAAATTCTTGTCCACTGGCTGTTTCCATCATTGATAGACCAGAAGTAGCACCACCTTCGTCCATGGGCTGCATATAATGTTGACATTTTAGAACAGAGTGCCACCCTTGCCAATAGGCTGTGTCTGCAATTGATATTCCAGAAGGAATGCCAGCCACGTTCATGGGCTACATCTGATGCAGAAAGAAGACCATCCTTTTCCGTGGATTGCATCTAGTGTTGATAATCCAGATAATCAAATCCAGATAATCAGAGAGCAGCAACCTCATCCATGGACTATGTATTCCTTGCCCAATGGCTGTTTCTATCATTGATAGACCAGAAATATTAACATCTGTGTCTATGGGTTGCTTGTAATGTTATTTTAAAACTGTGCCACAGTAGCCCATAGGATATGTCTGCTGTTCATATTCCAGATAAAAATGACACCCATGTCCATGTGTTGATATTCCAGAAAGAGCAGCAACCTTATCCATGTACTGTGGCTGGTTGTGACATTACAGAAAGAATATCTGCCTTGCACCATTTCTGTTGTGAAGAGACGTTGATACTGTATTCCAGAAGAAGCAGTGCTCACGTCCATGGGTTGCGGCTAGTTTAAATAGAGTGTAACCTTTGTCCATGGATTCTCACTGACATCTAGAAAATCAAAGTAGCGCTTTTATCTAATCTGATATTATCAACATGTGTATTTTGCAATTTTTGATCACCATATAGAATAATTTCTTCTGAACTAGAATTCCCACAATAACTAAAATCATACACCTAAAATTGTACAATATATTTGTATTAACTTGGAAATCCTATTTCCTCAGCAATGCAGTGTCCTGTGAACAGCGAGTACAAGCTATGTGCCCAAGCATGCCCAGCCACCTGCAATGATGAAGCGACACCTTCCCTATGCTCTCAATCCTGTGTGGAGTCATGTCAGTGTCAGGCTGGCTATGTCCTTGATGAAGGAAAATGCATAGCCAAGTCTGGCTGTGGATGTGTCTACCAAGGCAAATTATATTCTCCAAATGAAAAGTTCTGGGGTGATAATAAATGTGAGAAGCAATGTGCCTGCAACCCTTCCACCAAGAAAGTGGAGTGCAAAATGGCCAAGTGTAAATCTTCCGAGCAATGTTCCGTTGTAAATGGTATCCAGAATTGTTACCCCCTATCTTATAGCACTTGCTCAGCATCAGGAGATCCCCACTACATCAGCTTTGATGGGTTGAAATACGATTTCCAGGGCACATGTATTTACCAGTTTGCAGGACTTTGCAAAAAGTCAGAGGATTTGGTGGACTTCCAGGTCAATGTGCAAAATGAAAATAGAGGAAGAAAAGTTGTGTCCTATGTTTCAGCAGTCCAAGTCAAGGTCTGTGATTTTGACATTGTCATAGACAGGAAATACAAGAACAAGATTTTGGTGAGTTTTATTGTCATAAGTTTCCAAAGTAGACACTGCTGCTCATATTTTGTATATTATGATTGAGTTTTTTCTAATATTATGTAATGGTCTTCTCTTTCCAGCTTAATGGAGTCCAAACTAATCTCCCTTTTATTGTTGATAATGGCAAACTCTCAATCTACAAACAAGGTTATTTTGCCGTTGTGCAGACAAGCTTTGGTCTACGTGTCACTTATAACTGGGACAGTCGGGTTGCCGTTACCCTTCCTAGTACCTATGCTGGAGCTGTCTGTGGTCTTTGCGGTAACTATGATAATGACAAGAGTAATGATTTGCTCATGAAAAATAACCAGTTGACCACCAAACCAAACCTCTTCGGAAACAGCTGGAAGGTTCAAAATGTACCTGGTTGTTATGAAGACGACAAGGGAGATTGCTCAAAGTTAGCAGAGCTGGAGCTCCGCCATCTAAACAACAAAGAAGGATGCGGAATCATTAAAGATAAGAGTGGACCTTTCCGTGAATGCCATGCCAAGATAGATCCAGAGGGGCACTTCAAGAGCTGTGTATATGATGCTTGCTTCTATGAAGGTAGACAAGATGTACTTTGCAAGATAATAGCCAGCTATGCCACCTTATGTCAGGAGGCTGGAGTTACCATATACCCATGGAGAACCTCAAAATTCTGCAGTAAGTTTAGCTGACACTATTTATGTATATCACACTAACTTTGTATGTTGTAAGTGATGATGGCATATTTTTGTATTTTTTGTAGAATTTTAACCTTAATGATCTTTTCAACTATAGGTCCCATTTGTCCAAAGAACAGCCACTATGAAGTATGTGCCTCTGGCTGTGCTCCAACATGCCTTTCACTTTCTCCTCCATTGGGATGTAAACCCGGGTACTCTGAGGGATGCGATTGTGATGACGGCTTCATGCTCAGTGGTGGAGATTGTGTTCCTATCGCCCAATGTGGCTGCAAATTCAATGATAAATATTACAAGAGTGGTGAAGTATTTTTCCCCAGTGGGTTATGCAACCAGCAGTGTGTATGTACAGCTAGTGGAGTTGTCGAATGTAAAGCTTTCAGCTGTGGACCTAATGAGGAGTGCAAAGTAATTGATGGAGTGCAGAAATGCCAACCGGTTGGTTCTGCTCAGTGCTCGGCTGCAGGTGATCCTCATTACATGTCATTCGATGGTGTGGCCTTTGACTTCCAAGGTACTTGCACCTATACCCTCACTAAAACCATCACAAAGAAGGACAATTTGGTACCCTTTGCCATCAATGTTAAAAATGAGAAGTGGGGCAATGGAAAAGTTGCAGTCACAAAACTGGTCTCCTTTGAAGTTTATGGATACAACCTCATTCTTGAGTATGAAGTTCGCGGCAAAATTTTGGTAAGTGATAATTTTTATATTACCTAGGATAACGTGCCATGTCTGCAAGGCAAATAATTAGATGGGTACTCTTTTTAAGTCTTGAAAGAAATTATCCATTTTCAAGAAGATGTTTATCACAGAAGATTAGAAGATTCTCAACTGAGCTTCCTTAGGTTTTGTCCTAACCAATCTAGAAAAATATATTGGCCATGAGCTGCTGGCTATCCTGACATTGCTTTCCCCAGCATTTACAGAATTTTAGACAACCAGGTTTTTTGGACAGAACTACCTTTATTTAATATGCAAAGATGTAACCTGAAGTGCCTGAACTTCAATCTGTAATAAAGCCCCTACCTATAATAAGAGGAGGAGTTTGAATCAAGTAATGGTCACACATGTGCACTACAGCTCCGGTCTATGTAAATGGTGCTCATGAAAACAGTTGAGTCAGGTACTCAGCTATCTCCATCAGTCCCAATGACTTTAAATGAAGTTGCACAATACATACTCTATCACCACAGTATTCCAAGTTCTCCTCACTGCAGTTGTGCTGTGCTGAGGGACAGGGGGCTAGAAACCCCCATTCTAGTGATCAGTGGTGGTCCAAGCTGTGGAGTCCTCAGGGATCAGACATTTCTAATCTGTGGATAGATGATAAATGTCCATTATGGGAAAACACCTTTAGGCTAAGGCCCCACGTTGCGGAAACACAGCTTTTTTTGTTGCAGATCTTGTTGCATTTTTTTGAGCTAAAGCCAGGAGTGGATTGAGCAGAAGTGAGAAGTAGAAGTACTTTTTATAAATTTCCCATTCCTTTCACAGCCATTCCTGGCTTTGGCACAAAAAAACGCAATAAATATGCAACAAAAAAAGCAGCTTTTCCGCAACGTGGGGCCTTAGCCTTAAAGTCACAGATTCTACCAAAAGCTTCTCTGATGTTAAGAAAGACTTGTCAAAGACAATTCACCTATATTTATGTTCCATTTCCCCACACAGGTTAATGGAGTGTACTTTAACCTTCCCATAAACTTGGAAGATGGAAAGATTCGTATTCATCAGCATGGAATAAGAGTCCTTATCGATACAGACTTTGGTGTTCAGGTCAATTATGATCTTGTCTACCATGTTATAGTCACGGTTCCCGGTAACTATAAGGAGCAGTTGGGCGGCCTGTGTGGTAATTACAACGGTGATAGAAGAGATGACTTCCAGCTGTCTGACAGGACAGTGACCACAGATGCCACCAAATTTGGAGCCTCCTGGAAAGTCCAGATTCCCGGTGTCGCTTGTGATGATGGTTGTGGTGGCAGTGGAAATGCTTGTCCGACATGTGATCAAAAGAAACAAGAAATCTTCCAGACCGAAAACTATTGTGGATTCTTGAAGAAGCCTGGTGGTCCACTCAGTGCTTGCTATGCAACAATTAACCCTGATACCTACTTCAACAACTGCATCTATGACTTGTGTGCTGGTGCCGGTGATGGAAGCATTCTGTGCCAAAGCATTCATAGCTATGTGGCTGCTTGCCAGGCAGCTGGGGTCACTGTGCAACCATGGAGGACTGATGCCTTCTGCCGTAAGTCTATTCATTTGTAGAATTATTGAAACTCTTTAATGCTACACTTTCATTTAAAGCACAAAATTAGGTCAATTAATAAAATTTAGATATTGAAAATGGGTTTTTTTCGACAATAGAATTGTACACTGACATAGAATTGTCCCAAAACCTTTATGTACGTATGCACTCTCTCGCCCTAGTCTCCACAATATTTCCCTATTTTAGGTAGCAGTTTGTACTTCAGAGCGTTTTTTTATTGATGGTTGTACAGTTATTATTTTACTAATTCTTTACCTATAGCATTGAAGTGTCCAGCTAACAGCAAATACAAAGTGTGTGCCGATGTCTGCTCTGTCACATGCGCTGGTGTCACCGATCCTGACAAGTGTCCTGAAACTTGTTCTGAGGGCTGTGAGTGCAACGATGGCTTCTTCTTTGATGGAACTGGCTGTGTGTCCATGGATCAGTGCGGCTGCTTTGAAGATGGAAGATACTACCAGGTAGTTGGGACAATTCTGGCACCAGCTCTCAAAGGTTTTAACCGAATGGACAACCTAAGAGTAGCTTTACTGCATCTATGTCCTAAGTGGATAGCCTATTATCAAAATGTCATTAATCAAAAAAAAAAAAAAATTAGTGAATACTGACCAATGGCCGTCGGTCTTGTGTTCAATTTCAAAAATTTTAAAATTGCCATTTGGTGACCAATCATTGCCAAAACTGAACAGGATGTAACTTGACAATCCAGTTCCAAATGCCCAATCTACAGTGCTGGCCAAAAGTATTGGCACCCCTGCAATTCTGTCAGATAATACTCAATTTCTTACAGAAAATGATTGCAATCACAAATGCTTTGGTAGTAATATCTTCATTTAATTTGTCTTCAATGGAAAACCACAAAAAGAATTGTCAAAAAGCCAAATTGGATATAATTCCACACCAAACATAAAAAAGGGGGTGGACAAAAGTATTGGCACCCTTTGAAAAATCAGGTGATGCTTCTCTAATTTGTGTAATTAACAGCACCTGTTACTTAACTGTGGCACATAACAGGTGGTGGCAATAACTAAATCACACTTGCAGCCAGTTGAAATGGATTAAAGTTGACTCAACCTCTGTCCTGTGTCCTTGTGTGTACCACATTGAGCATGGAGAAAAGAAAGAAGACCAACGAACTGTCTGAGGACTTGAGAAGCAAAATTGTGAGGAAGCATGAGCAATCTCAAGGCTACAAGTCCATCTCCAAAGACCTGAATGTTCCTGTGTCTACCGTGGGCAGTGTCATCAAGAAGTTTAAAGCCCATGGCACTGTGGCTAACCTCCCTAGATGTGGACGGAAAAGAAAAATTGACGAGAGATTTCAACGAAAGATTGTGCGGATGGTGGCTAAAGAACCTCGACTAACATCCAAACAAGTTCTAGCTGCCCTGCAGTCCGAGGGTACAACAGTGTCAACCCGTACTATCCGTCGGCGTCTGAATGAAAAGGGACTCTATGGTAGGATACCCAGGAAGACCCCACTTCTGACCCAGAGACATAAAAAAGCCAGGCTGGAGTTTGCCAAAACTTACCTGAGAAAGCCAAAAACTTTTTGGAAGAATGTTCTCTGGTCAGATGAGACAAAAGTAGAGCTTTTTGGGAAAAGGCATCAACATAGAGTTTACAGGAAAAAAAAAAGAGGCCTTCAAAGAAAAGAACATGGTCCCTACAGTCAAACATGGCGGAGGTTCCCTGATGATTTGGGGTTGCTTTGCTGCCTCTGGCACTGGACTGCTTGACCGTGTGCATGGCATTATGAAGTCTGAAGTCTACCAACAAATTTTGCAGCATAATGTAGGGCCCAGTGTGAGAAAGCTGGGTCTCCCTCAGAGGTCATGGGTCTTCCAGCAGGACAATGACCCAAAACACACTTCAAAAAGCACTAGAAAATGGTTTGAGAGAAAGCACTGGAGACTTGTAAAGTGGCCAGCAATGAGTCCAGACCTGAATCCCATAGAACACCTGTGGAGAGATCTCAAAATGGCAGTTTGGAGAAGGCACCCTTCAAATCTCAGGGACCTGGAGAAATTTGCCAAAGAA
This sequence comes from Leptodactylus fallax, assembly GCA_947044405.1. Classification (NCBI taxonomy): domain Eukaryota; kingdom Metazoa; phylum Chordata; class Amphibia; order Anura; family Leptodactylidae; genus Leptodactylus; species Leptodactylus fallax. The sequence goes on from CAMRHE010000258.1 coordinate 1,283,152, forward strand.
GAATGGTCTAAAATTCCAGCAAAGCATTGTAAGAAACTCATTGATGGTTACCGGAAGCGGTTGTTCGCAGTTATTTTGTCTAAAGGTTGTGCTACCAAGTATTAGGCTGAGGGTGCCAATACTTTTGTCCGGCCCATTTTTGGAGTTTTGTGTAAAATGATCAATGATTTGACTTTTTTTTTTCATTCTCTTTTGTGTTTTTTCATTGCAAGCAAAATAAATGAAGATATTATTACCAAAGCATTTGTGATTGCAATCATTTTCTGGAAGAAATTGAGTATTATCTGACAGAATTGCAGGGGTGCCAATACTTTTGGCCAGCACTGTATAGTGCCATTCACATATTCACTCGATGTTCTGTTCTGTTTCAACAGCCCAATGAAAAAGTGTTATCCAGTGACTGTAAACAAGCTTGTACCTGTAGCCCAATGGGTGGTCTTATCTGTGAGGACACCGGGTGTGCGGCCGATGAGACTTGCCAGGTTAAAAATGGTGTTGTGGCTTGTATTAACAAAGGTAATATTTATGAATGAGTTAAATATCAAAATCTATCTTATACTTTTGTCATCAATCATCTTGGGCCCCTACAGTTACTGTACCAGTTGTTCATGGTGCTTTATGTTACTTGCCCCAAACTTTTTGGAAGTGTTAGAGATTTTTCTCTTTGGAAATTGTCTCATAGTTCAAGTGATTATATATTCTATGTATATCTAGTGATGTTGCATATAAATCTGTCCTATAACATTTCCTTATCTATTTACAGATCCATGCAAGTCTGTGAAATGTAGGATCAAAGAAACTTGCAAGATACAAAATGGAAATCCAGTCTGTATGCCAGATTTCACAGGCACCTGCTGGGCATGGGGTGACCCCCATTATCACACTTATGATGGTTACAACTATGACTTCCAGGGAACCTGCACATATATCCTGTCTAAATATGGAGGCAGAGATGATGGCCTGGTACCATTTACAATTGAAGAGAAGAATGATAATCGAGGAACCCAGGCCGTATCGTACGTCAGAACTGTCACCATCTACGTATATGGATACAAACTTGCCATAATGAAGGGTGAATTTGGCAAAGTTAGGGTGAGTTTGTAGGATCTCTTAAGTAAGATATTTAAAGGGTTATTTAATCTCTGAATACTGTTCCTGAATTACAGCCTGTATTATACTCCAGAGCTGCACTCACTATTCTGCTGGTGCAGTCATTGTGTACATATATTACATTACTTATCCTGTACTGATCCTGAGTTACATCCTGTATTATACTCCAGAGCTGTGCTCACTATTCTGCTGGTGGAGTCACTGTGTACATACATTACATTACTTATCCTGTACTGATCCTGAGTTACATCCTGTATTATACTCCAGAGCTGCACTCACTATTCTGCTGGTGCAGTCACTGTGTACATACATTACATTACTTATCCTGTACTGATCCTGAGTTACATCCTGTATTATACTCTAGAGCTGTGCTCACTATTCTGCTGGTGCAGTCACTGTGTACATACATTACATTACTTATCCTGTACTGATCCTGAGTTACATCCTGTATTATACTCCAGAGCTGCACTCACTATTCTGCTGGTGCAGACACTGTGTACATATATTATACTCCATACTGTATGGTGTGTGGTGCACATAATTTTCCCTGCACCATATTAGTGTACAGAAACAGAATTAAAGACCACAATGAAAAATCAGGGACTGATATGGGTTACAGCTCTGAAGCCTATAGGACAGTGAATGCATCTTTGGAGTGTAATACAGCCTGTAACTGCAATTTATATTTTCATATAAAATTGTATTTTAAACTTTATTTCTCAATTCACACCCAAACAGGTCAATGATGTCATTACCAATCTACCAGTTACATTGTTAAATGGGAAGATCTCAGCCGGGATCAGTGGTGCTAATGCTGTGGTACGGACAGAATTTGGCCTTCAGGTGACCTACGAATATAACTGGCATGTGGTGATCACGCTCTCCAGTAGCTACTATGGCCTTACACAAGGTCTCTGTGGAAACTTCAACCAAAATATCAATGATGAGAGGATAACTGCAGACAACAAAGCAGTCACCTCCATCATAGACTGGGCCAAGAGTTGGAAAGTCAATGATAGAGATCCCTTCTGCTTTGACTACTGCCCTGGTCTTAACTGTCCAACTTGTGACGATGCTAAGAAGAACCTGTATGGAGATGACAAGAGATGTGGCCTTATTAGCAAAGTTGCAGATGGGCCATTCAGAGAGTGTCATGCCAAAGTTAACCCGGACAATTTCTTCGATAGTTGCCTGTACGATGTCTGCATTAATGGTGGTGCTAACCAATTCCTGTGCCAAGCCCTGAATGCCTATGCCAACACCTGCAGGAAACAAGGAGTTAAAATATATGATTGGAGAACACCATCAGGATGTGGTAAGTGTGGTACTGTACAAAGAAAAGCTGTATCTCTGTCTGTGAAACTATATGCTTTTAGAGAGGAGGAAGAGGTGTAGAGGGAACAGAGTGATGAAGCTGTAGTTTCTCTTTTTCTGTGTCTTTAAGACTACATAATGTGAAATGGTGAAGGAACAGGTATGGAGGGCTCAGTGGTTAACACTGTTGCCTTGTTTCACTGGGGTCCTCAGTTCAAATCCAACCAAGGGCAATATCTGCATTGAGCTTGTATGTTCTCCACATGTTTTTGTGAGTTTCCTTCCACATGCCAAAAATATCCTGGTAGGTAAATTGGCTCCTCATACAAAAAAACTGACCCTTGGGGATTTTGGAGTCAGTGCCTGTGTGGCAGTCGCTAACTCCACGACAATGCTCAATGCTTCGAGTTCCCATGAAAAAAGCACATTACAAATGTTTGTCTTTAATTTTTCATATGGACAAGAGAGACTTATTGAATTGCTATTAAAGCACTTCCCAAAACGTAATGGAATTGCTATGTGAGCAATTTCTGAATACGTACCAGACACCAAGTAAACAAACTACCGATAATCCTACACCCGTAAGGTCTAAGGCTACCCCCAAGATATTTATCAGAGTCCTACTGCAAGGTAGGATGGACTTTGTGGCTCAGGACCCAGATTGCAACCCCAGAATGAAGTGCCAGAAAACAAGTACACATGCAGGTTAAAGTCCAGACCAGAAACACTATTGTGGACAAGAAAGTAATACACAAGTCAAAGTGGTAGCAAAGGAACATCAGAAGTTCAGGTCACAGTAAAGTCCTTGACGACACAAATAAAGCCAAATGAGATCAGCAGAAAACAGGGAAAAGTACTGCAAGTAAGTTCTGAGAATACAGAGCCTACAATACTAATGCAATCATAGGCACCAGATTAAGGAAAATACCACGCCTCAGCCCTGGATTGGATGCTGAAGATTGGCTCTGTATCTCAAACCTCTGACTGGCTGAACAGACCCAGCCAAAGTTTCCATGGTAGGCGTAGCAACCTTAAAGCAACAGCCATGTGGCAAATACAGAGAATAGATATTTAGACTTCTAACAGGGGCACGACTATAGTGTATCTCCTTGTGTGTGTCTGTAAGACTACATGGTGAAAGAGAGGAGCAGAGGTAGGTTGGAGGAGGGGGATGCAGTTGAAGTTTCTCTCCTTCTCTCTTTATCTCCTCACAAGTTGTAGCTTGTCTCTCTCTGTCTGAGACTATATGCTAAGAGAAAGGAGGAGGAAGAGCAGAGGTAGGAATGAAGGAGGGGGATTCAGCTGCAGTTAAAGTGGTTATCCTATTTCTAATCTGGGACTCCTGTATATCACCTGTACCGAGACAGCGCTGTTGTACCTACACTCACCACTACAGTAGGTGAAATGCAGAGTAAGTGATGTTGGGGCTTACAGTTGTGCTTCATTTCTCTCTGTGAGAGGAAGAAGAACAGAAGAGGGGATACATCTAGTTAGTTGAACGTGTTGTACACATCTACACCGAATGAAGAGCACAAGGAAGGAGGCACCATCTTGCACCAAAATGCACCAAGTTGAGGAACAATTTTGCTCACTTTCTAGACCTCTCTCAGAGAGTATATCTGGACTAATGTCTGTGCAATTGTGGTCAACCAGATAGAAAATTACAGAAACTGATGCAGGTATTAATTCTCTTTAATAACTAGATATTTATGTCTCAATATTACTTTACAGTTTTGCCATGTCCAGCAAATAGTCATTATGAATTCTGTGGAAACGCCTGCCCGGCTACCTGTACCGATCGCTCTGCTCCATCACGGTGCACTGAGGCTTGTGTGGAGACCTGCCAGTGTAATGATGGATTTGTCCTCAGTGGTGACAAATGTGTTCCCGTATCGGGTTGTGGCTGCACTTACAATGGTGCCTACTACCAAGCTAACCAAGAATTCTGGGAAGACGACAACTGCCGTAGACTTTGTAAATGTGATCCAAGCATTGGCCTGGTGGTCTGCAAGGATAGTAAATGTAAAGACAGTGAAAGGTGCTTGGTATCTAATGGAGAGAGAAGTTGTCAACCCATCAGCTTCGTCACATGTACAGGCTCTGGAGATCCACACTACACCACTTTTGATGGCAAAAGATTTGACTTCATGGGTACCTGCATATATCAACTTGTTGGCTTGACCTCTACCAATCCTTCAATTCCTAGTTTTAAGGTGACAGTCCAGAATAACAACCGTGGTGGCAACAAAGCCGTATCTTACACCAAAGTGGTTACCCTGGAGGTTTATGATATAGTTTTAACTCTTAGCATGGACTACACTCGTCGTATTTTGGTACGTATAGGGTCAATGTTCTCCTTTTTTAAAGTAGACATGGTCAGTTAAAATCAGTTATGGCTGTGGGCTGGTCATATAGGTAACAGTCAGATAAACCCATCGCACATGGAATAGTCCAGATGATCAGAACTAAAGTTTGGCTTTGTGTTTATTTTTTAGGTTGATGGAGTGGTTACTTCTCTTCCATTCTACTACCAATCTAACAAAGTTGTAGCTTACATCAGTGGCAGCCAAGGTATCATAAAGGCAGATTTTGATGTCATGGTGACATACGACTGGTACAGCTGCGTGGCAGTAACTATACCCAGCACCTATGTAAATTCTGTGGGTGGTTTGTGTGGAAATTATAACAAGAATCCCAATGATGACTTTAATATGAAGGATGGCAAAGCAGCTACAAATGCTGTTCAGTTTGGTAACAGTTGGAAAGTGGGTGATGTTCCTGGCTGTTCTCCAGAGTGTACTGGAAGCTGTCCTGTATGTTCTGAAGCCCAAAAACAACAGTACAAAACTGAGAAATACTGTGGACTGATCAATAAACCCAATGGACCATTCAGTCAGTGTTACTCTGTTGTGGACCCAACTCCATACCTTAACGATTGTATTTTTGACGCTTGTCAATACAAAGGACACCCATCATCCTTCTGTAACGCCATTGGTCTCTATGTGGCTGCTTGCCAAGCAGCTGGTGTCAACTTACAGGAATGGAGATCCCCATCATTCTGTAGTAAGTTCTTTCTTTGTATCATTAAATGTTTTTGTTTTTGCTTTTTGTACATAGAAAATTATGTTTTCGGTACACTGTTCTTGGTAGTGATAATGATCTCCATTAACTTTCTTTCTAGGTCTATCCTGCCCACTAAACAGTCACTATGAATTGTGTGGCAACTCCTGTCCTGTCACTTGCTATGGGTTGTCCTCACCAACTGGTTGTGACTCTCCCTGTAAGGAAGCTTGCTACTGTGACAATGGATATATTATGAGCGGTCACAAATGTGTTCCCATTGCCAAGTGTGGTTGTGTATATCAAGATAAATATTATCAGGCAAATGAAATCTTCTATCCTAAGGGTCGGTGCAGTGAGAAATGCCAGTGTGGTGCTGATGGCATTGTCAGGTGTAAATCTGAAGCCTGTGGACCTGAAGAAGAATGCAAATTGGTCAATGGAGTCTGGGGATGTCAAGCCAAGGAATATGGCAGGTGTGAGGCTTCTGGAGACCCACATTACATCTCTTTTGATGGTCTCAGATTTGACTTCCAAGGTACTTGCACATACATTTTGTCAAAGGTTGTCGAAGATGATTCTCGTCTGGTGAAGTTCTCTATTGCTGTTGAGAATGAAAGCTATGGAAATGGTAAAGTTGCTGTGACAAGGCTTGTGGTGGTGTCTGTATATGGTTACACAATAGCCATTGAAAGAAACATGAGATCAAAAGTCAAGGTTAGTATCATCGTTTACAAACAAGTACCTTGACTCCTTGATAGGGTTTCATTCTTGAACATTGTCTTCAATCTGTTTTTCTTTAGGTGGACGGAGAACTCAACAATCTTCCACTGGTGATAGGTGATGACAATATCATGGTGAACCAAGAAGGAGGCAATGTGGTCTTGCAGACAGACTTTGGTCTGAAGATTCTTTATGATACCATTTATCATGTGGTTCTTAGTGTTCCAAGCAGTTATCGTGGCAAGTTAGGTGGCCTCTGTGGCAACTTCAATGGTAACAAAAATGATGAATTCCAGCTTCCCAGTACACAGGTGGTCAAGAATGTAAATGAGTTTGGGTTGTCCTGGAAGGTTAATGTTGCTGGAGCTAAGTGCAGTGATGGATGTAATGAGGGAGAATGCCCAGTATGTACGGAGGCCAAGCTTCAGCCATTCAGAGCCGTATCCTCTTGTGGTATGATCACCAACCCATCTGGGCCATTTAAAGCATGTCATTCTAAGATCAGCCCAGATGAATATTTCAATTTCTGCATCTATGACTCCTGTGCTACTGATGGAAAGGATGAAATTCTATGCAAGAGTCTTCAGGCCTATGCAGCCGCTTGTCACACTCTTGGGGTTACTATTGCTACTTGGAGAACCCCAACATTCTGTCGTAAGTAGAAAGTTGAACTTTGTCCTGTTTTGGGGTCTATTGTGTCTCTCTGGCTCTTTCTATCATGATTAATGGTCTAAATTATGTTATTGTTTCTTCCAGCGATGTCCTGCCCAGCAAACAGTCACTATGAACTTTGTACCAGAACTTGCGAACAAACTTGTTCGGGACTCACAGCACCAACAAAATGTACAGACCGCTGCTTTGAAGGCTGTGAATGTAATGCTGGATATGTGCTGGATGGAGATCAATGTGTCACAGCAGACAAATGTGGATGTGCATTCAATGGAAAATACTTGAGTGTGAGTGTTATCATTATATAAAATCATTTAGATTTAGATTAGTTTTATATTATTGTATGAGATATCAGAAGTATACCCTGGAGAAGTTCCTAGATGTGAGAACTCTACCATTAGATGGTTTTGTTTTCCTTAATCTATGGATCCCTGAGCTACAAAATGCAGTTGCTCTCTTAAAGGGATTGTCTCAAAATGACCTATTCAGGAAAAAGGATATCATAAAGAGAGGCCACTACTTAAGAAATTCACTTGTAGAGATGCTCTGGAAGAGCAATGTGCATTCTGGGAGACCAAGAATACAGCCATACATTACTCGAAAGGACATTTATTTGAAGAGACTTAACTTTTCCAGGGTTAGGTTGTCATTCTATGAAAAATTAACAAAAATTTATTATTTAGTCCCATAAACAGTGAATAGGCCATTGTTTATACTGCACCACCATTAGAACCCTCTTTCTCATCATTGGTGGGAGTCCTAGCAGTTAGGCACCCAATGATCTAGCAGTTTTTTCCTGTACAATGGATAAAGATTACCATTTTAATTGCTAAAGTGTCTGTGACTGTACTACTACTAATGTCATACAACAAGTTAGTGAAATTTTGAAACATTTTCTTTTATTATTTAGGAGGGCGAGTCCTTTATCACAACAGACTGTACCAGACAATGTAAGTGCCAGGCTGGAGGTGTTACCTGTACTGCAGTAAAATGTGGTGACAAGGAAAAATGCGGTCTAGTCAATGGAGTCCGGAGTTGCTACAAGGTGGAAGGAGAATGTTCTGTGAGCCCTCAAAAGATGGTAACTTTTGATGGCCTCACAGGAGGACCTATTGGAAATGGCCCCGTAGAAGTGGCATCTCTATGTAATGAAAAGGCCTCCTCATGGTTCAGAATTATTGCTGATATCCAGAGTTGTGGAAAGACTGCAGCATCAGTGGTCAGACTTCATGTGTTCCTTGGCAGTTCCCTGGTGACCATCTCGAAAGATAAGGAAGTATGGGTAAGTAATTTTTGTGAAGGTAGTACTGGATCTATATTTAAAAAATATCTTAAATCATGTAAAAACTTATGATGTCATTTGTGTAGGTAAATGGGCGCTTGGACAATCTTCCAGTTGCGTCTGGTATTCTGTCAGCCAATGCTGGAGACAACTCAGTTTTTATCCAGATTTCTGCTGACTTGAAGATTGAGTTGACCACCAGTGGTAACCTAGTTATCCGTGTCTCCGAAAAATTATCTGAGGTTATTTGTGGAGCCTGTGGAAACTTTAATGGCAACACTTCTGATGACCTCAAGTCTCCAGGAGGAAAACTGGTCACTGATGTTTTACAGCTCATAGCATCCTGGAGAGCTCGGGATTTAACCAGTTGGTGAGTGAATTTAATGTACATATTCATCTCAGGCTTTTACTCATAAAGCATAAATACACACTGGACTGTATTTCTGGAAAACATTCATGGGAATTGTTGCTGCTATTGGACACCCCCTATTTATATGCTCACATAGGGTGTATGGTCATCACAAAAAGAGGCCACCAAAAGACTTCAAAAATCAGCTCTGAATCCAGCACACTCAACACAACCATGTAGTAAGTTGTGTATAAAACTACATTTCTCCTTGTGGCTTCCAATAACACAGATGATCACTAAAGGTTATAGCAAAAGAACCAATGGAGACCAACTAAGATCATGGGTATCATGTATATGAGAAGGCCTATCTGGTTGGGGCAGCCCTTAATATGCAAGGCTGGTATGCCCTGAGAAAATCAAAGCAATCCTGACTAGAACATATTAACCAAACTCAGAGGAAGCCAGGAGTGGATTAAGGCCGTATGCAGACAACCGTGCATATTTTGCGATCCGCAAACTAGTAATCAGTGTTTAGTTTTTGCGGACAGAGTGTCTTCAGTGTGTCTTCAGTTTGTCTTCAGCATCAGTACTGTATATCCGCAAAAACGGACAGTGTGTCATCAGTGTGTGATCCTAGTTTGTGGATCCACAAATAAAAAACACAGGAGACATCTAATGATGTCCCTACCTTGTCTGCAAAAATGGATGGCACACTGATGATACACAGAGTACATCAGTGTACCGTCCTTGGTTTTTAGTCTCCCATAGGCTTGTATGAGTGAGTCTGTTCTGCAAACACTTAACAGAATAAGACCTGTTCTATATTTTGCAGCATGGACTCTCGGCCCCCACACTGATCAGTGGAAATCACAGTCGTGTGCATGGGCCCATAGAAATGAATGGGTCAGTGTACTATCTGGGAAAAATACGGATAGCACACTGATCTTGGCTACAGTCGTCTGCAAGAGGCCTAAGACTGAAATCTCTAGAGACACACACAAAAAAGACCAAAGTCCATGGGTATTAGCAAACTGTGAAGATTCCTGAGATATCCTACCTTGGAAGGTGGGGAAGTAGGTGGAGAATGTAATACAATTGAAAATGGTAATTGCTAATGCCAGATAAGCTGGGGTAGAAGACTGATGGTATATATCCCTGGTGCCAGGTACTAGCAAGACCACTACTTACAGCCTTTTGGTTCCTACTAAGACTTGCACCATGTATAAGTCCTCAGAAGCAAAATGTTATCAAAGCTGAAAGGACAAAAATATTTTAAACCCTTATTTAACAATTTCCTAGTTATATCTGTTTCTGGGAACATACAACCAGTATGGCTGCCATTATAGGTCTCACAGGGGTTGTCACCCAGCTGATCCAGTCCTGGTTCTGTAACATACATTTTGCACATTTTGCTCATTTAGTTTCTTACATTATGTATTTTTTCTATTTTAGTAATGCATAATAGCAATGGAGAATCCCAGAAAGTCCTGGAAACAGATGCAGATTTTATGAAGGATGATGATGCACATAATAATGTTGACAACTGATAATTTTCAATACATGGAATACAGAACTGCCAAACTACTATATATACATTGTTACTAAGGACCGTTAAACTGAAATAACTGGACTATGTGCAAAACAAAGGAAAAATGTTGTCAATATATCAAGACCCTAAGATACATATGTATATATTGGAAAAGCTTTGGATTAGTAAAGGTCCATGCCCTATAAAGTGTCCACCTTAAAACTAATTCCAATGGTTTATAAAGTTCAATAAAATGTTATCACTTTATACCGTTGTATTGGCCGTTGTCATTGTGTTTTTTGTGGAAACAGGCAAAGCAAACACTGGATTAGTACATAGCAACCCGTCTGAATCCAGAGGTCATATTTTTACAGATAGTTAATAAGTTAAAAGTTGGTTGGCAAAGAAGTTGGAGCGTGGGCCCCCAGAATTATTTTATCGAGTAGCCCAATAGAAACCTTAGACCGACACTGTAAACCATTTAATCTGACACTGTAAAGTGTTCACTTGAAATTAATGAATGAAGTACAATAGTGAAGAAAAAAAAAAAAATATCCCTTTGTGGGAACAGATGCCACAGCATCATTGCATTAAAGTACAGAATTTCAAGAAAAACAAATAAGGGTCAGCCTCATCCCTGGCTGTGAAGTATCAAGGACTCCCCACTGCATCCAAGGGAAAGTCTTCCTTCTCTTCTGCCACCTCCTCCAGTCTAGGAGTCCCAGGTCTTTCACCATGATAGCCCAGACCCATTCTTCATCCTCCTCCAATTCCTCTTATACCACCCCAGGGCAGCATTGACAGTCACCAATAAGTTACATCCCTTGTTGCATGAATGAAAGTGTTTCCTGTAGGATAAATATTAAAGGGATGACATCACTGATGCTGCAGTTGTCCCTGCTGGCAAATTTGGTGTCCTCTTCAAAGGGCTTCAGAAGGTGACACACTTCCCTAAAGAGCTTCTAACGATGGATTCAAAATAACACATTGTCCCCGTGGTTTACTGCATGCTGTAATCATTCACTACTTTCTGCTGCTCACACAGATACTCCAGCATGTGCAATTCTATGTGTGTTTCACCTTATACCAATGAAATCAGGAAGGGGGGCAGGAGGGAAAGGTGTGGAAGAAACAGCTTGCCCTGGTGAAGCTGGGGGTGGGAAGTGGTTCAGTGAGGATGGCCCTGCCTGGTGATGGAACTAGGCATACACAGAAGAGGTGGTGTCAGTAGTGGCCATTTTTGTCTGTGGACTGTGGCTGCTGCTGCTCAAAACATTGACAATAAAAATCTTGTATTGCCCCTGCCAATAATTGCTGCTCCAGGTGTCCAAAGGTGGCATCTACCTTTCCCCAGACTGACATTTCTAGGAAGAGGACCACATTCTTTGACATATGGCAACATAAAGCAGGTACAGCTTTCCTAGAGAAATAATTGCACCTAGGCTGAGCGCATGCCATCAGATGACGAAATCAAGTAGAATCAACTAAGTGGTACAACAGCAATTGTACTGCCAATTTAACCCCTTCACACAAAATCACATACATGTACATGACTGGATGTGAAGAGTTGTATGGAGAGCTCAGGAACTGAGCTCTCTCCATACACGACGGGTGCTGGCCAGCACCCGCCGCTAACAGCAGCAATCAGTGCCTACACCGATCGCAGCTGTCAACACTTTAGATGCCACAGTCAAAAGTGACTGCGTCATCTAAAGTGCGCAGCCGCCACGGGTGCCGCCATCTTTCACCGAATAACGCCCTCCTGAACGTCATTGGAGGGTGGTGATCGGTTGTTATGACAGCCGGGAGCCTATTGAAGGCTCCCAGGCTTGTCATTACATTAGATCTATTACACGCTGCCAGAGTCATCGTTTAATAGAAGGGAATGAATTTCACTATACACTGCAATACATTAGTATTGCAGTATATACAGTCATGGCCAAAAGTTTTGAGAATGATACAAATATTAATTTTTACAAAGTCTACTGCTTCAGTTTTTCTAATGGCTATTTGCATATACTCCAGAATGTTATAAAGAGTGATCAGCTTAACAGCAATTACTTGCAAAGTCAATATTTGCGTAGAAAATGAACTTTATCCCCCAAAACACATTTCAACATCATTGCAGCCCTGCCTTAAAAGGACCACCTAACATCGTTTCAGTGATTGCTCCATTAACACAGGTGTGGGTGTTGATGAGGACAGGGCTGGAGATCAATCTGTCATGATTAAGTAAGAATGACACCACTGGACACTTTAAAAGGAGGCTGGTGCTTGCCATCATTGTTTCTCTTCTGTTAACCATGGTTATCTCTAAAGAAACACGTGCAGTCATCATTGCACTGCACAAAAATGGCCTAACTGGGAAGAGTATTGCAGCTAGAAAGATTGCACCTCAGTCAACAATCTATCGCATCATCAAGAACTTCAAGGAGAGAGGTTCCATTGGTGCCAAAAAGGCTCCAGGGCGCCCAAGAAAGACCAGCAAGCGGCAGGACCGTCTCTTAAAAGTGTTTCAGCTGCGGGATCGGGCTACCAGCAGTGCAGAGCTTGCTGAGGAATGGCAGCAGGCAGGTGTGAGTGCATCTGCACGCACTGTGAGGCGGAGACTCTTGGAGCAAGGCCTGGTCTCAAGGAGGGCAGCAAAGAAGCCACTTCTCTCCAGAAAAAAGATCAGGGACAGACTGATATTCTGCAAAAGGTACAGGGAGTGGACTGCTGAGGACTGGGGTAAAGTCATTTTCTCTGATGAATCCCCTTTTCGATTGTTTGGAACATCTGGAAAACAGCTTATTCGGAGAAGAAGAGGTGAGCGCTACCACCAGTCTTGTCTCATGCCAACTGTAAAGCATCCTGAAACCATTCATGTGTGGGGTTGCTTCTCAGCCAAGGGAATCGGCTCTCTCACAGTCTTGCCTAAAAACACAGCCATGAATAAAGAATGGTACCAGAATGTCCTCCAAGAGCAACTTCTCCCAACCGTCCAAGAGCAGTTTGGCGCTCAACAATGCCTTTTCCAGCATGATGGAGCACCTTGCCATAAAGCAAAGGTGATAACTAAATGGCTCAGGGAACAAAACATAGAGATTTTGGGTCCATGGCCTGGAAACTCCCCAGATCTTAATCCCATTGAGAACTTGTGGTCAATCATCAAGAGACGAGTGGACAAACAAAAACCAACAAATTCAGACAAAATTAAAGCATTGATTCTGAAAGAATGGACTGCTATCAGTCAGGATTTGGTCCAGAAGTTGATTGAGAGCATGCCAGGGAGAATTGCAGAGGTCCTGAAGAAGAAGGGTCAACACTGCAAATATTGATTTGCTGCATTAACTCATTCTAACTGTCAATATAAGCTTCTGTTACTCATAATACGAATGCAATTATATTTCTGTATGTGATAAAAACATCTGACAAACACACATAAAAACCAGAGGGCAGCAGATCATGTGAAAATATAATATTTGTGTCATTCTCAAAACTTTTGGCCATGACTGTAGTGTGAGCCATCAGACCCCCTAGGATTCAAGGTCCCAAGGGGTCTGATCATAAAAGTAAAAGAAAGAAAAAAAAAAAAAAAAAAAGTTTTATTAAAAGTATAAAAAAACACAAAAAATATAAAAAGTTCAAATCACCCCCCTTGCCCTAGATCACATATAAAAATAAACAAACAAAAGAAAACATAAACACTTTAGGTGTCCCCGCGCTCCAAAATGCCTGAACTATTTAAATATTTCTCCCATATGGTGAACAGTGTAGCAGGGAAAAAAAAATATCAAAATGGCCAAATGGCTGTTTTTTAACTTTTTGCCTCCTATAAAAAATGGAATAAAATGTGATCAAGCCATCAGACTTTCCCCAAAACGGTATCACTAAAAATGCCATCTTGTCCCGCATAAAAAGACGCCTTACCCAGCTCCATACACATAAATATAAAAAAAGTTACAGGTATCACAATATGGTGACAAAAAAAATGTTTTTGTATTTTGCAAAGATTTTAATTTTTTTAAAAGGTATCAAAACATAACAAATACTACATAAATTTGGTATCGCTGCGATCATACTGACCCGCAGAATACAGGTAACTGGTCATTTTTACTATATAGTAAATGCAGTAAAAATTAAACCCATAAAAAATTGGCATAAATGCGTTTTTAATCCAATTCCATCTCATTCTGATTTTTTTTTCCAGCTTCCCAGTACATTGTACAAGATATTGAAGGGTGCCATTACAAAGTACAATTTGTCCTGCAAACAATAAGCCATTATATGACTCTATGAACTGAAAAATGATAAAAGTTATGGCTCTTAGAAAGGGGGGAGGGAAAAACGAAAATTGGCTGTGGTATGAAGGGGTTAATGTATGGATATACATAATTTCTACATTTGTTCCTGCACTGCCATGGCTAATTTTCTGCTAGAAGATCCTCAAAGTTGCCATAAATTTGTCATTTGGTCATATATAAAAAAAATTCCCACACATAAGATGACTGCACATAGCTGTTACCACCAACACCAGGAACATGTCTGCCAGTGCCATCAATGCCACCATCACAACTACCGACCGAGCTTGCCTTAGACCCGCCCTGGGCAGGTTTTTATTGTTGGAGCTGTGCATTGGGTGGAATCAATATCACCGCTACCACCACCCTCTTCCTCTGATGTCATCCTATCACTCTCACCTCAGATCCTAACTTCCTCTGCCATCCCCAACAACAGTCATGTATTCCACCTCTGCTCCCTCCACATCCAAAAAAGGCTGACTATTTTCATACAACTCCTCAAGAAGAAGAAGAAGAGAAAGAAGAGGAACACTCAGTCTAGTAGAAATATCTTTCTCAGCAGGTGCCAGATGACTACTAGGGATCTGTGTCAGTGATGAAGAAGACAAAGTTGTCGGTCCAAGAAGGCCATGCGGTAAGTTATGTGTTAAAACAGTAGTGGAGGAACATACAGACTTGACTCAAGGTCACATTCGCAGCATCATTCTCAACTGTAATATCCTCCTGTTACTTAGGTGAATGAGCCAAGAAATTAAAAATATAATCTTCATACCAGAAAGTACAAAAACCCTATGGCTACCTATGGCGATAAAGACCAGAAGTAGTGTTGCTGTTTCTACCCAGATTTCTATTGTTAGTGCTTGCGGTGGTGGATGGCATGAGTGTTTCATCTTCCTCCATATTTAGCCTGTCCCCTGCCTTGTTTTTCTAGTTATTTTACTGCACTGCTTGTGTAATGATAACTGACAACAATTCTGAAACTGTATTTTTTTTTTATACAAAAAAAACTCCATTTGAAGAAAATTAGGAAATAAATTAGATTTGACACTGAAAGGGTGACTTGTCCAGTGAAAATTACAGTAAAACACACAATGTTAAAGTCACATTGGATTTTTGGGGTGATGGTGGCAGCTTTTCTAAAAAAACACTACTACAAATAATACTTAACACAATGATGTAATTAAGCAGTAAAAGTGTGACCTGGCCACTGAATATATGACAGTAGAGAACTGCAAGTCACAATGGATTTTTGGAGTGACAATGATTTTTTTTTCTGTATTATTTTAGCAATAAACACAATTGAAAAAAATATTTAACAAGAAAATGAGATTTAGCACTGAAAGGGTGACCTGGCCTGTAAATATTAGACTAGAACACACTATATGAATGTCACATTGGCTTTTTGGAGTGACAATGGCAGTTTATCTGCCTTTTTTAACAAAAAAATCAAATGTAAAAAAAAACCTTAGAAAATTAGATTTTTGGCAATGAAAGAGTGACCTGGTCAGTATATATGTAGCACAGTGAACACTGCAGTGACTCTGCACAGTGACTGCACAGTGCAGAACTTCTCCCCCCCACTCATATGATATTTCTGCCGCTGTATCTGTCTAAGTTTGATTAAATATAACTAAACTATGCTCCACTAGTCATCCTCTCCTATAATTCTGTAGTACTACTGCAATGTTGATGTTTTCCCCCCACTATCAAAGTAATGTATTACATTACAATTACAATTTCTGTATCTGTACTGAGACTTCTCCCCCTTAGGCTGCTCTGTCACAAAATGACTCTTCTTGCCCTGTATCTTATATGCTGATGTGACATCGGCACTGTAACTTCTGCACCAACCACTCATGATTGGCTGAGAGGCTGTCAAGTGAGGCTAGAAGGCCGCTTAGGTCACAGAGACCATGTGATCCTCCTCCTCTGCCCTGCAGCATGTGGCGACAGGCATTTTAGTTCATGCAAGAAGATTTGCAAAAGTTTTAGTTATGTCAAAAAACAAAACTTTTGGAAAAGTAGAAACTGGTTTGTTATGAACAGGTTCACAAGGATTCCTCAAAAAATTTTTTGCCAAGATGAACAGACATCATTAGTAGAGATGAGCAAAGTATTCAAAAATTCGATCCGGCAACTTCGCCGAATTTCGTAATATGATTCTATTCCATCTGAATTTAATCACGGTGAATCGTGCGTACCAAAAACAGCTATTTATTGGCTACAAAGAGCCGAGGTTGGCGGCAAAATGACAGAACCCCTTGGATGCCGCGGTCATGTTTGACTGCTGCATCCAAGGTGTTAAAACCCCGAATCGGTTATGGGGCATGGTGTTAGCTGTCAGTTACGTCTAACACCCTGCTCCATAACCGATCAGGGGTTTTAACACCTTGGATGCAGCAGTCAAACATACCGTGGGCACTCGCGAAGGGGTTAAAGGGCTGTGACATCACAGGGCTGGCTGTTGATTGGCTGCGGCATTGACACGGCATTGTGGGTGATCCCACGTTCCCAGAGTTCCTTGCCCCATGTCCTAACATGTACATCAGCCATTTTGAACTAAATGTGAATCGAATATTTCCTGAAATTCGGATCGAATTCCACTTCGTCAGCTTCGATTCACTCATCTCTAATCATCAGCTAATCAGCTCTGCAACTTTTTTCATTTCTTTTTTTATCAGAATTTTTAATTATTATTATTATTATTATTCACTATCCCAATATATTTCCTTTTATTTAGAGTTTCTTTGTAATTTCCTCTGATTCCTCTATGTAATTCCTTTCTGCCCCCCACCCCTCCCATGTGTAGCGTTCTCAGTGCTGCCTGACTACACCTGTCCTTCAGGTGTGCAGCTTCCTATCCATTGGCTTCTTCCCTCACAGTAGAGGATATCAGCCCCTGGGCTTGTGTGTGTGTGACATACCCAGGGCAGTCTGCAGGTATGTTATTGTAGGTGTGCTGTGTGGGGTGTACAGCTGTAGCAGAGCCAAAACCTGATTATCGCTTAGTGCAAGTTGTAGTGCTAAGATCTGCATAATTTAGCATTATATGAGACTGCACTAAGTTTTCTGTCTTCCACACAATAAACTATTCAGTTACATACTGGGCTCTACTCAATCTGTATGTGTGATCACTGCTAGAATCTAGTCTAAGGATTGGTCAGTACAACCTACAGTCATGGCCAAAAGTTTTGAGAATGATACAAATATTAATTTTTACAAAGTCTACTGCTTCAGTTTTTTTAATGGCAATTTGCATATACTCCAGAATGTTATAAAGAGTGATCAGCTTAACAGCAATTACTTGCAAAGTCAATATTTGCCTAGAAAATGAACTTTATCCCCCAAAACACATTTCAACATCATTGCAGCCCTGCCTTAAAAGGACCACCTAACATCGTTTCAGTGATTGCTCCATTAACACAGGTGTGGGTGTTGATGAGGACAGGGCTGGAGATCAATCTGTCATGATTAAGTAAGAATGACACCACTGGACACTTTAAAAGGAGGCTGGTGCTTGCCATCATTGTTTCTCTTCTGTTAACCATGGTTATCTCTAAAGAAACACGTGCAGTCATCATTGCACTGCACAAAAATGGCCTAACTGGGAAGAGTATTGCAGCTAGAAAGATTGCACCTCAGTCAACAATCTATCGCATCATCAAGAACTTCAAGGAGAGAGGTTCCATTGGTGCCAAAAAGGCTCCAGGGCGCCCAAGAAAGACCAGCAAGCGGCAGGACCGTCTCTTAAAAGTGTTTCAGCTGCGGGATGGGGCTACCAGCAGTGCAGAGCTTGCTGAGGAATGGCAGCAGGCAGGTGTGAGTGCATCTGCACGCACTGTGAGGCGGAGACTCTTGGAGCAAGGCCTGGTCTCAAGGAGGGCAGCAAAGAAGCCACTTCTCTCCAGAAAAAACACCAGGGACAGACTGATATTCTGCAAAAGGTACAGGGAGTGGACTGCTGAGGACTGGGGTAAAGTCATTTTCTCTGATGAATCCCCTTTCCGATTGTTTGGAACATCTGGAAAACAGCTTATTCGGAGAAGAAGAGGTGAGCGCTACCACCAGTCTTGTCTCATGCCAACTGTAAAGCATCCTGAAACCATTCATGTGTGGGGTTGCTTCTCAGCCAAGGGAATCGGCTCTCTCACAGTCTTGCCTAAAAACACAGCCATGAATAAAGAATGGTACCAGAATGTCCTCCAAGAGCAACTTCTCCCAACCGTCCAAGAGCAGTTTGGCGCTCAACAATGCCTTTTCCAGCATGATGGAGCACCTTGCCATAAAGCAAAGGTGATAACTAAATGGCTCAGGGAACAAAACATAGAGATTTTGGGTCCATGGCCTGGAAACTCCCCAGATCTTAATCCCATTGAGAACTTGTGGTCAATCATCAAGAGACGGGTGGACAAACAAAAACCAACAAATTCAGACAAAATTAAAGCATTGATTCTGCAAGAATGGACTGCTATCAGTCAGGATTTGGTCCAGAAGTTGATTGAGAGCATGCCAGGGAGAATTGCAGAGGTCCTGAAGAAGAAGGGTCAACACTGCAAATATTGACTTGCTGCATTAACTCATTCTAACTGTCAATATAAGCTTCTGTTACTCATAATATGAATGCAATTCTATTTCTGTATGTGATAAAAACATCTGACAAACACACATAAAAACCAGAGGGCAGCAGATCATGTGAAAATATAATATTTGTGTCATTCTCAAAACTTTTGGCCATGACTGTACTATAAATGGAAGGATACTATATGTGATATATTGACTCTTTACACTTGACACCCCATTTTTGGAAAAATTTAGGAGCTAGTTTTATAAATGCTTACGAAATGCCAAGCATTTTAATTTTTTCATATATATATATATATATATATATATATATATATATATATAGATATATATATCTATATCTATCTATATATATATATATATATATATATATATATATATATATATACAGGGGCATCTCAATAAATTAGAATATCTTTGGAACGTTCATTCATTTCAGTAATTCAGTAATACAATCCATAATCAGCGTCTTCCATGATTGTGTGTCCTACTGAACCAGACTGAGGGACCATTTAAAGGCTTAGGAAACCTTGACAGGTGACACTGAATTTACAATACTGAACTAAACTTACAATATTCTAATTTTCTTAGATTTTGGTCTTCATTACCTGTAATCCATAATCAACATTTACAGAAATAAAACACTTGAAATAGAACAATTAAAGTTTAAGTTAATTACTGAAATAAATGTTTCAAAGATATTCTAATTTATTGAGATGCACCTGTATATATATATATATATATATATATATTTTTTTTTTTTAACTTTTGTATATTTGTGGGGTCTTTGTTAAATATATGCAACTTGGTGACTCCCTAATATACCAAAAGCCCCTACATATAAATGCTGTATGTGGTTATGTGAATCTGTATCAGTGGGGATCTGATTGATGGCTCCTCAATTGATCTCAAGAACCAGGATTCCGTGTACCTTTAGCTAAATTGGGGTGGGACTACCAGAAAGAGCTGTTGGGGTAGGTTCACATGGTGCGAAAACGAAAAGAAATTTAAGGTGACCTCTTTCCTCAGATTGCTATCCATTTTCTAGTGACTCAACCCTGATGCAAAATGTTGGTGCATTTCCATGCACCTAGTAAGTGAGAACTTTGCAGCTTACTGGACATGGCTTCTTGGGAAAGGGTCATGGCTTAAATAGGTGCTATTGGTGGACTGGTCTATTCTAAGGACCTTTTAGGTTTATCATGTGGCACACTTTCAGACTGTATGGGGTTTTTGGTGCTCCTTTTCTCCCAGTGGTGAAACTACCGCTGTGGCAGCCATAGTGCCCCTGCACAGATCAGCTGTTGTGCCAGGGCTACATACTATACAGAACATAGAGCCAGAAACAGTTGACTCATAACTGTCAGAACACAAGTACCTGCAGCATTATTCTACTTTTATGGAGTCTGCATCATCTGCACTATATAACTTGTATTTCTCCTATAGCAGAGGTACTAACTGTCACGTCCTCTCTCTGCAGCCATGGGTAGCGTGACTGTCCTACAACTGTGGGCCTTCCTGGCCCTCCTTTATGGTGAGTACATAGCATAATCCTATATCTTCCTGCCAATAATAATTCAGTCACCTACAGTCCCTGACTGAAGTTCTGTCGCTTATCCATGTTGTGGAATAAAAAGCTTATAACCTGACTTTAAATTCATCCATTGGTTTTAGAAATGACTCATATGAAAGCTGAAACCCTCCCAAATGATTTTTTTGGTGAAGAAAATAAATTGGCTTCACTGCTGAAATATTGATCATTTAATGAACACAGAAAGGTCAGATTTTGGCAAGACAAAAGTTTTGTCGCCTTCTTATATAATGCACCCAATCCTAGTTTAAAGCCTCACCTGTGCTCACTAATTGATCGGTTAATTAGTGGGTTTGTATAAAAAGAACTCCAGTACCCCAGACCTTCACTTGAACTGCAACTTCACCTCTGACAACATGCCAAAAATCAACCCTGCGACCAAAGCCTTGATTATCAAGAGGCTGCAGACCAGATCCACTGCAGAGGTGGCTGGCACCTTTAAATGTGTCTCTGCGTCAAGTACAAAGAAATAAAAAAAGATTTGAACAGACTGGAGATGTTTTTGACAAGCCCAGGTCCGGCAGACCCCGCAAGACAACTGCTCAGGAGGAACGTTTGTTGGTTAGAAAATCAAAAGCCAGCCCCTCTTCCACTGCAGCAGAGCTCCAACAGGCCTGGTCACCTCAAGTCCCTGTGTCAACTAGAACAGTTTGTAGGATTTTGTCTCGAAATGGCCTCCATGGTGGAATCAGTGCCCAGAAGCCAGCACTAAACAAAAGGCAATTAAAAAAACAACGTGTGGCGTTTGCCAAGGCCCACAGCGTGCTAAACGGATGGACGCTGGAAAAGTGGCAGAAGGTGGATTTCTCAGATGAATCTTCAGTTGAATTACACCACAGCCGCCGCAAATACTGCAGAAGACCTACTGGAGCCCGTATGGATCCAAGATACACCCAGAAAACAGTTAAGTTTGGTGGTGGAAAGATCATGGTCTGGGGTTACATTCAGTATGGGGGTGTGCGAAACATTTGCAAGGTGGAAGGCAATATCAATAGCCTAAAATATCAAGAAGTATTAGCTTCCTCTTACATTCCCAATCATAAAAGGGGTCACATTTTGCAGCAGGATGGTGCTCCATCTCATACATCCATCTCTACATTAAAGTTCCTCAAGGCAAAGAAGATGAAGGTGCTCCAGGACTGGCCAGCCCAGTCACCAGACATGAACATCATTGAGCATGTTTGGGGTAGGATGAAAGAGGAAGCTTGGCAGACAAAACCAAAGAATCTTGATGAACTCTGGGAGGCATGTAAGACTGCATTCTTTGCTATTCCTGATGACTTCATCAATAAATTGTATGAATCATTGTTGAAACACATGGATGCAGTCCTTCAAGCTCATGGAAGTCACACAAAAATCAAATATGGCTCTAATAGCACCACAACTTCATTCACCAATGTTAGGAAACATACAGTCATATGAAAAAGTTTGGGCACCCCTATTAATCTTAATCATTTTTAGTTCTAAATATTTGGGTGTTTGCAACAGCCATTTCAATTTGATATATCTAATAACTGATGGACACAGTAATATTTCAGGATTGAAATGAGGTTCATTGTACTAACAGAAAATGTGCAATATGCATTAAACCAAAATTTGACCGGTGCAAAAGTATGGGCACCTCAACAGAAAAGTGACATTAATATTTAGTAGATCCTCCTTTTGCAAAAATAACAGCCTCTAGTCGCTTCCTGTGGCTTTTAATCAGTTCCTGGATCCTGGATGAAGGTATTTTTGACCATTCCTCTTTACAAAACAATTCCAGTTCAGTTAAGTTTGATGGTCGCCGAGCATGGACAGCCCGCTTCAAATTATCCCACAGATGTTCAATGATATTCAGGTCTGGGGACTGGGATGGCCATTCCAGAACATTGTAATTGTTCCTCTGCATGAATGCCTGAGTAGATTTGGAGCTGTGTTTTGGATCATTGTCTTGCTGAAATATCCATCCCCGGCGTAACTTCAAATTCGTCACTGATTCTTGTACATTATTCTCAAGTATCTGCTGATACTGAGTTGAATCCATGCGACCCTCAACTTTAACAAGATTCCCGGTGCCGGCATTGGCCACACAGCCCCAAAGCATGATGGAATCTCCACCAAATTTTACAGTGGGTAGCAAGTGTTTTTCTTGGAATGCTGTGTTTTTTTGACGCCATACATAACGCCTTTTTGTATGACCAAACAACTCAATCTTTGTTTCATCAGTCCACAGGACCTTCTCCCAAAATGAAGCTGGCTTGTCCAAATGTGCTTTTGCATACCTCAGGCGACTCTGTGGCGTGCTTTCAGAAACGGCTTCTTTCGCATCACTCTCCCATACAGCTTCTCCTTGTGCAAAGTGTGCTGTATTGTTGACAGTGCACAGTGACACCATCTGCAGCAAGATGATGCTGCAGCTCTTTGGCGGTGGTCTGTGGATTGTCCTTGACTGTTCTCACCATTCTTCTTCTCTGCCTTTCTGATATTTTTCTTGGCCTGCCACTTCTGGGCTTAACAAGAACTGTCCCTGTGGTCTTCCATTTCCTTACTATGTTCCTCACAGTGGAAACTGACAGGTTAAATCTCTGAGACAACTTTTTGTATCCTTCCCCTGAACAACTATGTTGAACAATCTTTGTTTTCAGATCATTTGAGAGTTGTTTTGAGGAGCCCATAATGACACTCTTCAGAGGAGATTCAAATAGGAGAACAACTTGCAATTGGCCACCTTAAATACCTTTTCTCATGATTGGATACACCTGGCTATGAAGTTCAAAGCTCAGTGAGGTTACAAAAGCAATTTTGTGCTTCAGTAAGTCAGTAAAAAGTATTAGGAGTATTCAAATCAATAAAATGATAAGGGTACCCAAATTTTTGCACCGGTCAAATTTTGGTTTAATGCATATTGCACATTTTCTGTTAGTACAATAAACCTCATTTCAATCCTGAAATATTACTGTGTCCATCAGTTATTAGATATATCAAATTGAAATGGCTGTTGCAAACACCCAAATATTTAGAACTAAAAATGATTAAGATTAATAGGGGTGCCCAAACTTTTTCATATGACTGTATCTTTGTTTTTGAACAGAATTATTGGTTTGATTTTCACATTACTTTATGTGTGCGTGTGAGGGTTAAAATATAATTTGTACTATACACTATATCCAGAGAGTGAAATAGTCTGCAGATAGCACGCATAGCTTAGAGATAGGAAGCAGACACTAAGTCGCTACAGCACCGAAGGTTTTGCTGTTCTCAGAGAAAGATAAGGGAAAACACTCAGATAAGCGAGGAGAGGAAACATATGTTATGAGAGACTGAACAAGTCTGCTTAGCAGCGGAACCGGAAGGACCAAATATGTACATTAGTCACATGATTATTGTGTAACCAGCTGCCTTTAAAACCTGTATCAACTATGCAATAAATGAAACCATTCTTACTAGATACCTGGGTGTGTCTGTACGTTTGTTTTCCCGAGCTCGTACCTGTTCTATATTTAATTAGGATTACGGTGACATCCATCCCGGGGGAACTTAACCCCTGACAGAAATTGGCTAACCAACGTGGGGAGACAAGATGGTTTGATGTGCAGCCGATAGAGTGCCAACCCACTCACCGATCTACTTGAGGACGGGACCAGAGGACCTCAGATAGATAAAAACAGTACTGTGAGGTAAACCTTTGGTCTTGCCAAATTAGTATATCTGAGCTCCTGTGTGTCTATACTCTGTATCGATGAGTGAGGTAAGCTGCTGCATGTTTATATGACATCTCGACGCCAATTAAATAGTACGGAAGAACCTAAAAAGGAACATGTCACCTGTAAATGCTATAGAAGTTGCTTTCTTTGCTGTTTGTCTTAACATCCTACTGATTTTTGTATCTTACCTGTGTTATAAGATATATAAGGCTGCAAGAAACGGGGAAAAGTTCTCTGTTTTAAACCCCTAGAGTTGCGGACAAGGTTCAGAACTGAGAAGCACTGAGTGATTGAAAAGTCCTTGTTTTGGAACACTAGCCTCCAGCCGTGCCTGGACGGTCAAGGTCGAATGGGACCTGAGTAGTAGCAAGAAGGACTTAGTAGAATCCGCGCAGAGTGCGTGCAATGATTCAGGAGTGTTTTGGTAAGGGGAAACAGACAGAAAGTTGAGTCTGTGGAAGCCATTAGGCATTGCCCTGAGCACTACTCCTGAACTTGCACAAATAGTTCAAAGAAAACAGAGGAGTCTGTTTGGGAGTTCTCACTAAAGTAGTCATAAGTGACCCTCTATTGTCTCAAGGTTGTCCTAGAGGAGTGAGAGACTCACTGGCTGATTAGCTACCAGCCAAGATGGGGAAGGGACCCTCTAAGATATGGTACACCCCATTTGAACTAATAGAAATAGGGGAAGGGAGAGAAACAGCCGCACAGGTAAAAACAATCCTAAAAAGAGCAGGAATACACAAAACTGGGTTGGTAGACAGTAAGTTTTGGGATCAGTGGAGATTAGACCATGCGGGATTGATTCAGGACAATAAGTTGCAAAGAGGTATATATGCCCTGATAGAAGGAAGCAATAGAATAGAAAAAGGCAGTGCAGAGCTCCAAGAAGGAAGGTCAAAGGGGATGATAGTTCAAGAAATAATGAATCACCCCCACCTCACTCCGAGAATTAGGCTTGAAGGGAGACATCACCCTTCTCAGTATTTTTGTTTACTATAACCCATCTTACCTACCAGTTCTGTGTGAGATATTACTTACCTTAACAAAACACTCAGAGAATCTGATATAGTGCAAAGAGAAAACCTGTACACCATCAGTATGATGTTTATTGGATTATGTATTATATATATTGTGACAACTTGGGGGAATTAAACTCAAAATGGCGGCTTGTCCTGGTCCGGACAGCGGTGGTTCATGGTACTGGGCGCCGGAAAGATAGCTTTCAGACAGTCCAAGCGTAAAATAAACGTGGCTTTATTCAGCTTAACTGTAACACAGCAAAACAACAAAAAAACCTATGCCACAGTTAGGGCACTCACTGACTCCTTGAGTCCCTAACTAGCCTCTGGGGCAATAAAAGCCTGACTTAGTCTTTGTAAGTCCTCTCTGGATCCAAGCCCTCTGGGACAGACTGCCTCTCTGTCCTAGGCTGGTCCACCATTTCCTGCTCCAAGCAGGGTTCTCCAGCCTTCTGGAGATACACGCCCCACCCAAAGGCATGGCTGAGCCCCTTTTCTGGCCTGGGCCTGGGTCGCTCAACAGCACCCTCTGGTTCACATACTCACATACCCTCCCCCTCAGCTCACTACCCACGGGGTGAGCTACAATGGGACGAGACATCCTATGACGAAGTCCCTCTTCAACCAAGTATGTCTGTTCAGAAGTCCCAATCTGGTGGTCTCTTCTTCCAAATTCCGCTCAGTCGAATTTTCCGTTTTTTCAGCACTTTAAATGCTACGCCAAGATCCTGGCCATTCTGTACAAGGGCAAGTTCTCCTTCATCACCTTCAAAATTCGCCATACAAGGGATCACATCATTTTCATCACATTTCTCGGCATAGTCTTCAGCCATCCCATTGCATGACCTTGATCCCTTTAGTAAATAGCCGTAAGAATCTTCATCTTTATCTATCATGAATTCACAGGAGCTCAGAGACCAACTAACATGTACTTCATGCACATCAATGTCTTTAGAGTATAACTGTTTCACGGGTACTTTTTCCATCTCTTACTTCTGCATGCAAATGACGGCTGCTCAGTCTCTGCATTAGAACCTCTACCACGGTTACTTCCATTAGTTAGGGACTTAGTAACATTGTATCTCAGCCTCTTCTTGTTGCTAATAGCATCAGGCAGTAAAACAACTTCTGCCTCTTCTCCTCTTTTTGGGTTGACTATATTATTTCCTGACTCCCCCTTCACAGACAACATGGAGTTATTTCTCACCCGACATTTGGCTAGAGACAGACACAGCAACACCTTTATCCACAATGGCTTCAGACACTTTAGCTGTTGGAACAACATATGCGTGGTCAGTCTTCTTACGGATTCTTGTTCCACACTTTTGATGACCCTTCACCTTATTTACCATCTTACAGCCCTCTAGGCTTTGGACCTCATTGGTTTGAAGCTGGACCCACTCTGTCACAGGCAGTGTGTGACCAATCACAGTTTTTTCTTCTGTTGGACCTTCTTTGGCCTCCTCACATTTTGCAGGAAGTCCACCTTTAGCAGCATCTTCCTGGGGAACTATACCCTCTACTTGACGTTTTACCGAATCACATGATTTCATCATAATCTGATCATTGGTATCAACATTAGTGGACAGGTCACTTATGTCTGTCTGACTTAATGATTCTCCTTTCTCTGCCTCTATGCTGGCAGCTTTCCCCAATTCTAACGCCTTCTGTAGCGCACAAATCTCTGATTCCAGTTTCAGAACTTTCTTCACTGCCACATCTTTCTGAGCAGCCTCCATCTCATCTGCAGACTTTTTGTCAAGTCTTTCATTCAAGTCCCGTATCTCAGTGGCTCTCTTATCTTGCTCTTGGTTGAATAAAGACTCTATTTCTTGAATCACATTTTTCAGGGATAACAGCTCTGATTCTTTAGAGGTTAACAGGCTCTGCAGCACGTCTCTCTCAGCTTCTAGTGCTGCCAGCTTTGAAGATAGGGCAGATGCCGACTGTTCAATCTGAAAAGTGCGCTCTTCCAACTTTATTTCTGACTCACGCTTCATTTGATCCATCTGAAACTCCAGCTGTTTCTTGATTTCCTCCTGCTTGTTCACTTGCACCTTTAGTTTAGCAACAAGCATTCTTAGATCTACAATCTCAGTAGATAAATTAGACAGGTTTCCCTCAAACTGAATCCTCATGTCTTCTATCTGGAGGTCCAATTCTCTCTTGGCCTTTTCCAACATCTCATAAGCATTAGCTTTGTTCTCATACAATATCTGCACAGATTCCAGGTTTTTCTCAACTTCATCCTTGGAGCTAACCAAATCCTCCATTTCAGTGTGCCGTTGCTTGTTGAGCCTCTTTAACTCGGCCTTCAATTCAAGGGCCTCTGCTTCAGCACTGTCACGTTCTTCTGCATATCTAGCAGAAAGAGTCTTCTCTTCACCAAGCCGCTGACCAAACTTTTTCTGCTTCCTTTTCAAATTTGACACAATCCGATGTTGATGATCAAGATCTACACCTACATCTTCTAGTTCCTGCTGCAGTCTAATTTTCATCTTCTCAAATTTGTCATAAGCAGCAGCCTTATCCTCAAACCGTTGATTTGTAGCTTCTAGCATCTTTTGAAACTTTTCCTTTAGTTCTTCAACAGAGTCCAAGGACCCAATACTATCCTCCATTTTTTCCTTCATATCAGTCGCCTGAGCCTGTAGTGTTGAAATCTGCTTTGTCAAATCCCTTTTTGCTATCTGCTCTTCTTCTAGTTGCTCAAGGAAACCATTTTTCTCATCTTCCATTTGTTTTAGTTTTGTACTAAGGTCAAGCTTCTGATGGGTTTCTTCTTGCAAAAGTTCCTGAGTGTCCTGAAGCTGGGATTCTAGTGTAGAAAAATCTTTGGAAAGTTTGATAAACTCGCTGCCTGCTTGAGAAAGAAGCCCTGTAACATTATTCAATTCTTTGTCTTTATTTTGCACCAAAACAGACAACTTCTCATTATCTTCACAAGATCCTGACAGCGCCCTCTCCAGGCTACATATTCTAGCTTTAAATTCCCTTTCTCTTTGTTTAGCAGTTTCAAGCTCATCTCTCAATTTTTCAATGACACTCTCTTTGGCAATGGAGTCTTGAACACGCTGCTCCTTTAAATCCTGCAATTGCTTCTCAAGCACTTGCTTTTGCTCTACACTCTGTATGACTTCATTAGATAGAGCACATTTCATTTCAGCAAACTCCTTCTCAGTGACACAGTCCATTCCAGGCAAACCCAGTACCACATTTTTACAACGACTAGAATTTGAACTCCTCATAGATTCAAGATTTTTCTTTGACTGCAGGTTCAACTTAAGGTTCTCTTTTTCTAATACCTCAAGTTGCCATTTCCAAACAGATATTTTATCCTCATCAATGAACCTGATGGTTTTATTCTCATCTTGAAGCTGCTGCACCATAATATTTTCATCTTTGGCGCTTCCATGCACTCCATTATGAGATACACACTCAGCAGGGACATATTCCATCATAGAACAGAGGTGCTTTAGAAAAATTGAGTCACCATCATGCAACCCTTTATCTTTACTTGCATTCCACCTGATCTGCTCCGGGTTTTGTGTCTCTCTGCATTCAGACTGCTGCACTAATAAACCTGAGCATAACTTCTCTGCTTTTTTACAAGCTGAAATTCTCTTTTTCTTGCCCATGGTTTACTAACAAGATTACACAATATTCCACAGCAACCTTGGGGTTCAACCGGCAGCAACTTTTTGCTATCTTCTGCAGTCACATGTATTCAAACAGTTAACTTATGTGGCACTACAACAACCAGCATTTTCTTCTGTCTTCCACAGAAAACACCAACATGGCACCATAGCCTTTTACATAGAATGTTTGCAATATCCATCTTCTATACACACTGCTCACTTTCTTGCCATCAGCAAACACTTCACAGACTTCTGTGCCACAGTATACACAAAGTCCATTCCCTGGATTCCTCTTCCAGAGTTTTACTTTCACCTTGCTATGTTGCAATTCACTCACCCCCTCCTGGGTTTCTTCACTTGAAATCACAGATTTCTTCCATCTGTAGGCCACAATGCACACTTTGCAGTACTGCAATCACCAAACACTTGTCTTCCAGGACTTGCGTGGATCTCTTTATGTGCGCGATTCTCCACCATATGTGACAACTTGGGGGAATTAAACTCAAAATGGCGGCTTGTCCTGGTCCGGACAGCGGTGGTTCATGGTACTGGGCGCCGGAAAGATAGCTTTCAGACAGTCCAAGCGTAAAATAAACGTGGCTTTATTCAGCTTAACTGCAACACAGCAAAACAACAAAAAAAACCTATGCCACAGTTAGGGCACTCACTGACTCCTTGAGTCCCTAACTAGCCTCTGGGGCAATAAGAGCCTGACTTAGTCTTTGTAAGTCCTCTCTGGATCCAAGCCCTCTGGGACACCCTGCCTCTCTGTCCTAGGCTGGTCCACCATTTCCTGCTCCAAGCAGGGTTCTCCAGCCTTCTGGAGATACACGCCCCACCCAAAGGCGTGGCTGAGAGCCTTTTCTGGCCTGGGCCTGAGTCGCTCAACAGCGCCCTCTGGTTCACATACTCACATATATATATATATGTCAACCTGTATTTGTAATATTCATCCTGTTTATATCAATGCCACGATTCAACTTTTATGCTTTTTGTGAAATTAAATCCACTTTCAGGAAATGTCCCCTAAAAAGAAGAAACTAGGATAGTGTGATGTTCCACAGGGGTTCAACTTTTGGTTGGAATCCAGTGAAGAAAATTCTAAAGTCTGGCAGTTTGCCCTTATGGTAACCTGAAGTACAACTCAGGGGTTTTGAACACCTGTGGTAATGACAAAAGGTGGGGTTTGGGAAATATTTGAAAATTGTACAAAAATAGTAATATGTAATTTTGGTGTCAGTATTAACTGCTATCTGCTTGAATTGTATTCCTGTATTCTGTTGTAGCGCTGTGCAGATGTTCTGCAGGGAATAACCAAAACATTAATTGACTGCCAAGTAGCTCCAAGGACGTTGTATCTGATGTGATGGGCACGCAGAAAATCACAAGCTGAACATGATTCTGTGTTACCCAATAATGTTACATGTCAATTATTACAAAGTGAAACTTGGCTTTGGGCCTCCGGGGTCCGCAGCCTGGGTATGATGACTATTTCCAAAGGGAAAATATTTTGATAAAAGTGTTAGCCTAAGGTTAAATGGTAAAGTAAATGACAATATATCTGTGTATAATATTGTGTAATATATATGTGTAAAATATTCAAGAAAATACTCAAACATATGAAATTATGTCTTGTACTATGTGTCGGGGGTTAAGTTCCCCCAGGATGGATGTCACCGTAATCCTAATTAAATAAAGAACAATATCGAGCTCGAGGACAACAAACTACAGACACACCCAAGTGTCTAGTAAGAATGATTTTGATTATTGTATAGTTCATACAAGTTTTAAAGGCAAGTTGGTTACACAACAGTCATGTGACCAATGTACATATTTGGTCTTTCCGGTTCCGCTGCTAGGCAGATTCACAGTTTCTCATAATATGTGTTACTTCCCATTACTTATCTGTATGTTTTCTTCTAACTTTCTTGAGACCAACAAGACCTTGAATGCTATCTCAGACTTAGTGTCTGCAAAAGCTCTAAACTATGCTGACTCTCTGCAAAACATTTCACTCTGGGTAAAGAGAATATAACATATAATACAAGTTATAATTTTAACCCTTACATATGTTATGTGAATTTATTGTCTTGCCTATTATCACCTGAAGTAAGGTATCTGCTAAAAGAGAGAAAGGTGAATCAGTGGAAGCTTATTATGGAAGACTTCTCACTAAAACGGTGGATGCTTTAGATCTAACTGATCCTGTAGAAACCCCATTTCAGGGTTGCAGGATACTTACTAGGTACTTAGTCTCTGACACATCAGATAACATTCTTGGTACAGATGTGATGGGAGCATTAGGTTGTAACATCATGTTGCATCCATCAGGGGAAGCATATGTAAAGGTCACACATACCAATCATGAGATTTTATGCTTGTTATCCGCCGAATTAAGTACACCAAATTATATTTTTGTCCTTACTGAAGAAGAAAATGTACTGTTATCCCAAGTGCCAACAGCATTATGGGCAACTGGGAAAACAGATTTGGGTAAATTGGATGTACCCCCTGTTATGGTAACCCTGAAACCTGGAGCTCAGCCACCAAGGATTAAACAATATCCTCTGACTCATGCCCAGGAGGATGCCATAGCAGTAACAATAGTAGAATTAGTGAAGGCAGAGGCATTGAAGGAATGTACTTCTGTAGCAAACACTCCTCTTTTCCCAGTGAAGAAAAAGGGCAAAAAGGGAGAACCAGACACGTACCGTATGGTTCACGATCTCAGGGAATTAAACAAAGTGACATTACTTGAAACACCTGTAGTGCCCAATCCATATACCCTGTTATCAGCTGTCCCTACTGGAACCACTTATTACAGCGCTGTAGATCTTTGCAATGTTTTTTTTTTCTTTTTTTTTTTTTTTCCGTACCTTTGCACCCCGTTTGCCAGTATTTGTTTGCATTCACATTTAGGGGAAAACAGTACACCTGGACAGTACTACCACAAGGGGCGCAAAACAGTCCTAACCAATTCACAAGATGTCTTACACTAATCATGAGTACTTGGTATCCACCACATGATGATGTTGTTTTGTTATAATATGTTGATGACCTTCTTCTTTATACTCCAGACAAATCAACCTGTGAAGCAGCGACCATCAGCCTGTTGTGTTTCCTCTGCCAGAACGGCTGCAAGGCCAGCAAGGATAAGTTGCAATTTTGCAAACAGAAAAGTGTTGTTTCTGGGACACTGTCTTGGCCAGGGTACCAAGCACCTGTCAGATGAGAGGACCAAGGTGGTGAGAGACCTGCAGGTGCCAACCTCTCATGCTCAGCTACGTACCTTTTTGGGATTAGTATCCTACTGTAGACCATGGATCAGATCTGCATCTCTGACAATGCAACCTCTGTATGACTGCCTTTCCTCAAAACCATTCAGCCTTACATCTGAGGCTTTGGATGCATTTTACCAGCTGAAGTTGCAGATAGTCAGTGCTCCGGCCTTAGGTCTACCTGACTATCAGAAACCTTTTCAGCTCTACGTGACTGAGATGATGGGACATGCAACTGCAGTTCTCACACAACAATACGGGGATAAGAAACGCCCGGTGGCCTATTACAGCTCACGGTTAGATGCTGTAGCAAGGGGGACCCCCCTCCTGTGTGCGGGTTGTCCTCTCAGTACAAGCGTTGCTTGATAAAAGCTCAGACATTGTCCTAGATCATTTATTGGTTGTGTATACACCTCATGACATCCATGCTATACTCACACAGGTAGACAGATGTCACCTTTCTTTGGCACGGCAGAGCAAAATGGAATTTGCCCTGCAGTCCTCCTCAAACATCTCTTTTCAACGCTGTTTAACTTTGAATCCTGCAACTCTTCTTCCTGTAGGAGTTCATGATTCAAAAGGGGGAGTGGAAGATGAGTTATTTTTAAACTCTCTCTCTGAAGAGGAACTGTTTGACAGCCAGCATGAGCATGATTGCGTGGCTCTTATGTCACAGGAAACAGTGGGATTTGACCATGTCACGGATGTGCCATTACAAAATCCTGATTATGAGATGTTTGTGGACGGCTCAAGGTATCTAACAGATGAAGGCAAATTTGTTACAGGGTATGCTATAGTCACTGAACATGACATCATAGTCCAAGAAGCTCTTCCACCACACATGTCAGCCCAAGAAGCTGAGCTCAAAGCCCTTATGGAGGCTTGTAAGATAGCCAAAGGTAGAACAGCCAACATATACACTGACTCCAGGTATGCTTTTGGCATCGCACATGATTATGGTCCGATATGGAGGTCAAGGAACTTCCTAACGGCCCAGGGCAAGCCAATTAAGAATGGAGATGTGGTAAGTCGACTGATGGAGGCCATACTGCTCCCAAAGCAGCTGGCAATTGTGAAAGTCAGAGCTCAAGCAAAAGGAAGGGACCCTGAAAGCCGTGGAAATGAGAGAACTGACATATCAGCCAAGGCTGCAGCACTACTGGCCAGAAGGGGTCCCAACCAGGTGAGCAAAATGGACATTGACCTAGCAGACCCAAAAGGGCTGTACTCAAAGGTTACCAGTGTGGAAACTGAAAGATGGA
The DNA here is from genome assembly GCA_947044405.1 of Leptodactylus fallax. Lineage (NCBI taxonomy): Eukaryota > Metazoa > Chordata > Amphibia > Anura > Leptodactylidae > Leptodactylus > Leptodactylus fallax. The sequence goes on from CAMRHE010000258.1 coordinate 1,316,528, forward strand.
AGAAAGCAGGTGCTACAGAAGATGATGGTATGTGGAAAATGAGGGATCGATTATGTCTGCCCGTAGCAGTCTACCCCCAGATGGCTGGCTTGGCCCAAGGTAAGGTGCATGCCTCTCGAAATGCCATGGAGTCATTAGTGGGTAAATTATGGTTTGCTCCAGATTTTGGAAGAGCTGCTAGCAATCACGTAAAAGCATGTCACATATGTGCTCTACACAATCCAGGACAGGTAGTTAAAACACCCACCAAGTGTACACCAAAATCCCTGTACCCATTTCAGAGAATACAGATAGATTACATACAGTTGCCTAAGTCTGGAACATACGACTATGTATTGGTCTGTGTGGATTTGTTTTCAGGATGGCCTGAGGCCTACCCTGTGAGCAAAGCAACCGCACAAGCAACTGCCAAGAAACTGATGTCTGAACTTGAGTGTAGGTTTGGAGTGCCCAAGGTGATTGAGTCTGACAGAGGTACACATTTTACAGGTGAGATAATGAAAGAAATAATGTCTGCACTAGGGATTGAGCAAGCTTTACATACACCCTATCATCCTCAAAGTTCTGGAAAAGTCGAAAGACTAAACGGTACCCTTAAGCTGAAAATTCAGAAAGCCATGGCAGAGACAGGAAAGCCTTGGCCTGAATGCCTGTCTCTAGCCTTATATTCAGTAAGAACTACTCCTAACAGGAGGACAGGGTTGTCACCATTTGAAATATTGTTTCGAAGTGCACCCAAAACAGGATTGTACTTCCCTCAGACGTTACAGCTTAACTATGACAGTATTGCCAGCTATGTACAAAATTTGTGTCAAAGACTGAAAGAAACACATAAACAAGTGTTCTCTTCTATTCCAGACCCTTCTGATTTTTCAGGAACGCATAGCTTGCAGCCTGGTGATTGGGTAGTCGTGAAAAGACACTCCAGGAAATCTCTTGAACCCAGATATGATGGCCCCTTCCAGATATTGCTGACAACTGCCACCTCAGTAAAGTTGGAGGGAAACTCTACCTGGATACACGCTTCACATTGCAAGAAAGTTGAAGCGCTGAGAAGGAAATGGAATACAGTTAACAAATATGTAAGATAGGATGTTATTTTTAACCTCTTCAATGGAGAATCCATCAAAGATGGCACACAAACAGTGTGAAGGTATTCATTGAACTTGATTAAAAATAAAGTCCTAAAATGGGGGAATTGTGAGGGTTAAAATATAATTTGTACTATACACTATATCCAGAGAGTGAAATAGTCTGCAGATAGCCTGCATAGCTTAGAGATAGGAAGCAGACACTAAGTCTTCTACAGCACCGAAGGTTTTGCTGTTCTCAGAGAAAGATAAGGGAAAACACTCAGATAAGCGAGGAGAGGAAACATATGTTATGAGAGACTGAACAAGTCTGCTTAGCAGCGGAACCGGAAGGACCAAATATGTACATTAGTCACATGATTATTGTGTAACCAGCTGCCTTTAAAACCTGTATCAACTATGCAATAAATGAAACCATTCTTACTAGATACCTGGGTGTGTCTGTACGTTTGTTTTCCCGAGCTCGTACCTGTTCTATATTTAATTAGGATTACAGTGACATCCATCCCGGGGGAACTTAATCCCTGACAGTGCGACAAAACTTTTGTCTTGCCAAAATCTGACCTTTTCTGTGTTCATTAAATGATGAATATTTCAGCAGTGAAGCCAATTTATTTTCTTAACCAAAAAATCATTTGGGAGGGTTTCAGCTCTCATATGAGTCATTTCTAAAACCAATGGATGAATTTAAAGTCAGGTTATAAGCTTTTGATTCTACAACATGGATAAGCGACAGAACTTTTGTCAGGGACTGTAGTGTATATCAACTTAGTCTGCTTCATACTGTCTTCTGTCCACATACACCTCCCCTTTCAGGAACATTGCCTGTTCTGATATCTACAGGGTCAAAAAAATTATCACTAATCCCTTAATGTCACACTTATGAGATAACCGTACAACCCATGTCACTGTCTATGCAGTAGTGCAGTCCAGAACACGACCGTTTTGGCAAAAAGTTTTGAGTCTGGTGAACTTTGGTTTTTGGTTTTCTGCCTCTGTTTTTTGATCTTAGTCAGATGTTTCTGTGGTTATTGTAGTACAATTATAAGACTCTCATAAATTTTTATAACTTTGTCAAATGCATCAAGTTTATGTAAAGACTCAATATTTGTAAAGTTGATCCTTTTTGAAGACTCCTGCAGTTCACCTTGGCATGCTGGGCATCAGCTTCTGGGCCAAATTCTGGCTGATGAACCGTTCTTGCCTAGTCAGTGCTGAGTTTATTACAACTTGTTGTTCTGCATCCAGTTGACTTTTGTGTATTGACCAAGGGTTCTCAATAGGATTTAGATTTGGGGAGTTTGATCTAAATTTTCAATGTTTTATTTAGTCTCTTAACTCTTCACTTGTGGCCTGGTGTAAGAAGCATTGTTCATTATCAAATTGCTTCTGGATGGTTGGGAGAAGTTGCTCTTGAAGGATGTCTAGATACCATTCTTTACTCATGGTGGTGGTAGGAAAAAGCCACCCAACACGTTAGGATATCTTACTGTTGGCATGGCAGAGGACTTATGGTAGCATGTACCTAGGCAAAGAACATTCAGGCTTCATAAAATACAGGTTACTCCAATAGTGTAAATATATGTCCACTGGGCAAGGAGTTAGTTCTGCATAAAGACAATAACAATCAGTTAAGCTACAGCAATGAATCCCAGCTCTTCATCACTGGGTACAATCCTTCCACCACTGTTACAATATGGATGAAGAAGTCCAGCTTCAGACAGGCCTTGATGCTCGATGAGAGGTCAACGCTTGTTGTCCGTATTCCAGCATATACGGAGTTGCCTGGCTCTAATAAGTCATACAATGTGTTTGTCATTAAAGCTGATAAGCCTGTCTCTGTTCTTTCACTCAATTACAAGCCACTTAGTGCTGATACTAGCATTGTGTATCCCAATGAAGACCTTGGTACAGACTACTATGTGGTGACTCCTTTAGATGGACCCGATGATGCATTTTAAAGCGTTCTCTGTGGTCAGTTATAAAGAACCTACCAATGTTGACATCTTTTTGACTGGAGAAGTTTCCTACCAAAAAAGGACCTATGCAGCTGGGAGCAAGCTCACTGTCCTCCTTGAACCATACAGTGTTCTTCAGCTCCTCAGTAGAGAGAATTTGACTGGTATTCGTGTAGTATCTCGGAAACCAGTGGCAGTATTGAGTGGTCACACATGTACATGGAAGAACACCAAGTGCAACCACGTCTATGAGCAGCTATTGCCTGTCCCCAGCTGGGGCACCAGTTTCCTCATTCCTCCAATACCATTGCAGCTTAAATCTAATATTGTATTTGTTGTGGCTGCCGAGAACACAAAAACTGAATATCGAGTTGCTGCCAAGAAGTCAAGCCAGAACTTAAATGCAGGTCAAGCAGTTCAGCTGGAAGTCCCTGTCAGAACCCCCATCTATCTCACTGCTAGTGCTGGAATCCAAGTCATCTACTACTGTACTGGTTGGCAAGACAGGTCTTTTACACAGTTTGACCCTATTCTCATGACTATTCCTCCAGTGAGCAGCTACTGTTCCTCTTACTACATCATAGGTCAACAAGGATTTGAAAACTATGACACCATTGTAACGTCTGTGCTTGTTCGGGTCTCTACGCCACCCTCTGCTCGCACGCTTTGGCGAAGGAGGCGTGTTCCGTTTGATTCCTTGCGTAGGTTTCTTGTTGCTCAGTCTGAACACTGTCCTAAGACCTCCTGTCTGTAATTGAATTTCAGCCACACCCATCTCTTGCATCTTTGTTTCTCTCTGCTTCTCTAATAGTTAATCTCAGCCTTGCCTGTGTGATTGACAGCCTGTCTACCAATCCAGTCTGGGGCAGGTCCTGTCTTTCTATAAACAGGTTGTTAGCCCTCACATGGTCACTGGTTATTGCTTCTTGCATTCTGGCTATTATTCCTTGCTGGTTTTATCTGTATCCCTATTCCTGACCTCCTGGCCTTGACTTTTGACTATCTCTTGGATTTTGATTCTGTACTGCATTGCTCGTCTGTTACCGAACCCTTGGCTTTCTGACCTCCCTTTTTGTTTGTTCTGTGTTGTCACTTATTCAGTGTAGGGACCGGCTCCAAGTTATCGGCTGTCACCTAGGACAGTCAGGCAAGAGGCAGGGTCAGTGGGGGGTTTACAGCTTTAGGGCTCACTGGTTTGTTGTGCCCCTCCCCCCCAGGGTTCTCCAGCAGCTACTGGGGAATTGCTCGTATAGCAATTTCCTTACAACTATAGTAGCCAAGAAGACTGACTTCTCAAGACTCACCCAGAATAAAAATCCATTTGCAGACCTGACATGGAATGACATTCCAGGAACAGATTATTCTTGAGCAATGCAGAGATTGGGAGAAGGATTCAGTTTCCAACTGTTAGAGAATCCATCTTCACCCTTCATGTTGTTGTCCTATGGGATTGTGAAACTGAACAGCTTTTGATGGGGGGTGGGGGTGTTCTCTTGATGATTTTTGTTTTTTCTTAATCACTCACTTTGTTCTGTTCAGTCTCCTCAAGTCCATCCTGTACCACAGTGAAATGCAGAACTAAAGAGAATTTCCAGATGTCCAACGGGAAGCCAATATGCATTCCAGACTCTCTAGCTTACTGCCATGCAGTTGGTGATCCCCCCTCAACGTACCTTTGACGACACTTTTGACTTCCAAGGAACTTGCTCATACACAGTCTCCTAAGACCTGTGGCAATGATGGTAGCCTGCCAGTTTTTATAGTTGAAAGTAAAGAATTAAAATCGGGGAAGTACTCGTGTGTCTTATGTCAGTGAGAAACAAGTATGGATTTTTGAGGGAAAGTTCTTATGTATAAGTATAGATAGTATTTAATTGAACACAATATATACAATAACCCATCTTCATTTTAAAACTCTTTAGGTCAACAACCAACATCGTCTCCCTATGAATCTGAATGACGGTCAAGTGCGCTTGTATCATTCTGGTGGCTCTGTCTTAATTGAAACTGACTTTACCTTTAAAGGTTTACTATGACTGGAACTCCATCCTAAAAGTATCCATCTCCAGTAGCTTCTTCAACAGTGTTTGTGGTTTGTGTGGAAACTATAATGGAAATCCTTCAGATGACCTCATGACTCCAGCTGGTACCCAAGCTCCTAATTTACCTGACTTTGGCAAAAGTTGGAAGGTTGAAGATGGAGACCGGTTCTGCTGGCACAATTGTAATGGGGAATGCAAGGCATGTCCTCTTGACACTCAACAAACATACTCGAGTGAACAAAGCTGTGGCTTGATCTCAAAGCTCCTAGATGGTCCGATCAGTCAGTGTCACTCTGTCATAGATCCCAAACCATACCTGGATAACTGTGTATATGATCTGTGCATGAATGATGTCTCCAAGAGGATCCTGTGCCAGAGCTTAAAAACGTATGCTGATGCCTGCCAGGTCTCAGAAGCAAGGTCTCAATTTCAGAATGGAAATAACTTTCTGAGTGTCTTAAGTAAAAAACTCAATGTGTTCTTCTGTGGGTTGTTTTTTAAATACATGCATACAATTAAATGAGACTGAAAAAAAATAGGTCTGCATTTTGATGAAAGACATTTCTTCATAGGCTGCATCTGGTGTTGAAATAACAGCACTCCTGTCCATGGGCTGTGGCTTGTATTCACATTTCAGAAAGGCTGCCTCCTTTGTCCATGGACTGGATCTAGCTAGAAAAAGCAGACCTGTAACCTCTTGTTGCTAATGTTATCCCAACTTGTAAATTCTTCACAGCAATGCCTAGAATAACTAACTAAAAACTTAAAACTAAAATTCTATCATATTTGTATTAACTAGAAAATCATGTTTCCTCAGCAATGCAGTGTCCTATGAACAGCGAGTACAAGCTGTGTGCCCAAGCATGCCCAGTCACCTGCAATGATGAGGCAACACCATCCCTATGCTCTGAATCCTGTGTGGAGTTATGTCAGTGTCAGGCTGGCTATGTTCTTGATGAAGGAAAATGCATACCCTAGTTTAGCTGTGGATGTGTCTACCAAGGCAAATTATATCCCCCCAACAAAATATTCTGGGGTGATAATAAATGTGAGAAGCAATGTGTCTGCAACCCTTCCACCAAGAAAGTGGAGTGCAAAGTCTCCAAATGTAAGTAATCAGAGCAATGCTCTGTTGTAAATGGAATCCAGCATTGTTACCCTGTATCTAATAGCACCTGCTCAGCATCAGGAGATCCCCCAACTACATTAACTTTGATGGCTTAAAATATGACTTTCAGAGCGCATGTATCTACCAGTATGCAGGACTCTGCAAAAAGTCAGAGGATTTGGTGGACTTCCAGGTCAATGTACATGAGGAGGCCATACAGTTACCCAGTGGCAGCAGCGTGAGGAGGCCACAGAGTGACAAGGTGATATAATGTGGAGGTAGCAGAAGCCATAGGAGGCCATACAGTGACCCAGTGACAGTGTGGAGAGGCAGTATGGATCATTTAATCTGCTGCATCAGGCATTGGTGGGTGGAAATCCTGGCTGATTCATCTTCACAAAGGTCAGTCTCTCCAAATTTTGGGTGGACAGGCGAGTTCTCCTTGGGGTAACTATGGCGCCTGCCACACTAAACACCCACTCTGATGCCACACTACTGGCCAGGCAGGACAGCTTTTCCAGGGCAAACTCAGCCAGTTGAGGCCACAAATCCAGTTTGGCTGCCCAGTATTCCAGCGGATCTTCAATTACGGGTGCCAGGGTGTATTCCAAGTATGCCACCACCTGCTGGTTGAACTTCTGCTCTGTCTAGCTGCTGGTGAGTAGTTTCTTCACTATGCAGGTGAAGAAAGCTGCTCATCAGCGACTCTAGGCTCAGGCTCCTGCTGATGGAGCCAATACTGCTCCTGCCACCCCACCCCCTCCCACAGCTGCCATGCTAGTGCAAGTTGAGAACTCAGGGCCCCCGGTTGGACATGCAAGAGGATGGACGATGGCGCAGATAGGCAGCGGTCAAATTGCTACATAGCATGTCTCTATAGTAGTTAAGTATGTTCTCCTTCTCAGCAGGTGTGGGAAAAAAAAGGCCCCCCATTTTTCCCTGGTAGCGAGGGTCTAACATAGGAGAGAGCCAGTAGTCATCCCTCTGCTGAATGGTGACAATTCGGCTGTCACTGCGAAAGGAAGTGAGCATGTATCGGGCCATTTGTGCAAGTGACTCCGAGGCACTCACTGCATCCATCTCCACTGCATACTGCCACAGTGTGCCTGGGTCATCTGCCTCCTCCTCCTCATCTCCCTCTTGCTGTTCCGGTTGTTCCTGCTCCTCCTTTCCTCCCATTTGGCTACAAATTGCTTGTACTCCAATGTCCTCCTCCTCCTCCTCCAGTTCAGCCCTCACAGGGTGTGAAGAATATCGCCTCGCCCAGCCGCCTGGCACGCCCTGCGATCAAACTTCTTTCTTAACCTCCCACTCACACACCGTGAGTAGACCGGGTCATAGGATAAAACGAAATGAGCGATATAAATTTTATATGTTTAATAACCCAAGTGGGTCGGTATGAATTAATAGCATATACAGAAATATACAATATTAATATGATCAAGCATAAACATACAAGCAAAAGGGAAATGATACAATACACCAAAATAAAAGGAAATAAAGATTAGAAAAAATACCTGAGCACACAGCTTTGTCCTAGCTGTCTCTCTTCCATGCTCAACACAATAGACTCTTAGTCCGTTTCTCTAGGCCACAGCAGAGTTTTGGGCCTAGGGCGCAAGCTTAAGCAAGTTGCATAAAACAATCCTTCTACATGTTGTCCAGGACAAGTGAAAGGCTTCAGGCCTCACTGCTAGGCCCTCAATGCATTCCTCAGTAGGGCAAGCTCTCTCCTCTTCTCCCAGATCAGAGCTCCTTACTGCCTCTTTGCTGAATGACCCCAGAATCCAGGTCTGCCCACAGCATATGGCTAGTGCTCCACCCACCCCTTGCACCCAGGCAGCCCCCCTTCTCCCACCTTTGCAGAACCCTCGGAGAGAAGGGTGAAGTTAAGGCTTGCTATCCCCCATCCCATCTGGCCAGGGATAATAAAAGTGCCTAGCTATAGCAAGCCATCTCCAATGAACACACATAAAACCAGTGAAGCGTATCGTCCAGCAATGTGGACTCAACTAAAGCACCGCATTCCAAGTGGGGGAAGGACTGACCTAAGCAAGTAAAACACACTTCCAAGAAAGATATAAAACTGAGGGTCGGTTCATCACACAGGGCTCATGTGGCCATGAGATGTAGGCGCCACATCTCCAGTCCCCTTACCAGTCAGATTGAAAAGCATCTTTTCCAGGACGTGAATCAGTGGAATGACATTGTTCATCTCGTAGTCCTGGCGACTGACTAACAGTGGCCTCCTCAAAGGAACTAACAAATGGCAGGTGTTACACATGAGCTGCCACTGGCTAACGTTAAAGTTACACAGAGGAGTACCTCTGTCCCCTTGGATCATTAAGAAATCGTTTATGGCTTTTTTTCTGTTCATATAGTCAATCCAACATATGGAGGGTTGAATTCCAACGGGTGGAAACATCGCATGTCAGCCTATGTTGTGGGAGGCCGTTCTGCAGCTTAAGGAGAGTATGCTTGGTGGTGTACGAGTGGCTGAAGTTCATGCAAAGTTTCCTTGTCATTTTTAGGATGTGTTGCAGATGGGTGGAACACTTAAGGAAGCGCTTGACAACCAGATTGAACACGTGCGCCATGCAGGGTGCATGGCTCAGCCCTCCTTGACGCAGCGCTGACACCATGTTCTTCCCGTTGTTGGTCACCATGGTTCTTGTTTTAAGTTGTCTTGGAGAAAGCCAGGATTCAATTTCTTGATTGAGGACACGGAGCAGTTCCTCCCCTGTGACTTCGTTCACCCAGGCAAACTAGGTGTAGAACAGTGTGAAACCGCTGTGCTCTGCTCATGTGGTATGCTGGAGGAGCACTGGGAATTGTCCCTGCATTGGAGGCTAAGGACATAATCGAGGATGAGGCAGACTCTGTTGCAGGACCAACGGTGTGAGAATGTGGAGGCAGAAGATGCGTCACCTGTCCAAGTTGCTGGTGTCTGGGCAGGCACCACATTAACCCAGTGAGCTGTAAATGACATATATTGTTCTTGACCATAGTTATAGCTCCACAACTCGGCGCTGCCGTGCACTTTGACAGGCTCAAGGACTGGCCCACCTTCTCTTCTACATATTTGTGCAGGGCTGGTACTGCCTTCTTGGCAAAGAAATGGCGGCTTGGGACTCTCCACCTTGGTTCGACGCAAGCCATCGGTTCTCTGAAAGGTTCAGAGTCCACCAACTGGAAAGGGAGTGACTGCAGCACCAGCATCTTCGACAGGAGCAGGTTCAGCTTCTGCACACATACTGCTGTATCAGATATAGATTCTGTGATCGATTGCTGATGCAATAACTGACTAGGAGGAGCAGGAGCATCAAAATCAGCAGATGATGGGAAGGACACACAGCTTCCTTTGGCTGAGGTGATGGAGCCTTGATTGCCTGAAATGGGATGCGTGCCACTGGGTGACTCAATGGTTCCTGCGGCTGGACCACCACACTGGAGCCATGGCTCTCCCAGGCCACTTTATGGTGATGCTGCATATGTTGACACAGGGATGTGGTGCCAACATTGGCACCCTGGCCATGCATCACCTTCTCCCCACAGATTACACATATGGCCATGTTCACCTCCCTCGGCGGCATAGCAAAAAACTGCCACACCGCCAAGTATTTTTTTTTTTTTACCCCCAGCACTCTGCACTAACTGACTGCTACCGCCACTGCCTCTGTGAACACCTGCACCACTGATATCTGGGCAAGTAGGCTGCTGTGAAGTGGATACTCTACCCCTGGCATGTTTGGCTCCCGACCTGCCACTCTGCTTACTCCGCCACTGCCTCTTCTCCCAATGACGATGAAGCCCCTTCGTCACCCAGGTCCCAATTGCGATCGGCTACATCATCATCCACTAATGTCTGCAGGTCACTGATGTCGTCCTAAACTGTCTGAGCCAGGAGCCTGACCGCTCGCAACACCAGCTCTCACGCCACTCATCACTACTTGCCTGCCTACCGGGCCATGCCAACTAAGGCTTCTGTCTGACGAACCCACCGACTCTTGGCTGGGGGGTCTGATGTGACTTCGGATGAAGTGAATGACCGAGTCAACCGTTCTACAACCGTTGGGTTGCTGGTCAAGACACAACCGCTAGCTGACACTAGTAGCTCAGGCCTCTGTAAGTGACCTCTGCTGCCACGCCCCCTTACTCTGTTGCAACCTATGCCTGCACCAGAAACATTTAGGCCTGTGGCTCTCCTTTGTATGTGGCCTGTCGCTTCTCTGTCTGACATACTGTCAGATGACAAAAACGTAATTGCAAAGGAAATAAATACAGGGCAAAAAGGCCTGTAATTTTCTACTTTGAAGAGAATGCTGAATATGGCCCTTATTTGTTTCCCCACTAAAAAACACCTTTAAAAAAAAAAAAAAAAGCGTGATAAAGGTAGAGATTACTGGATAAGAATTTTTTTTTTTTTTAGCAGTACTGTACTGCAAAATGGCCTGTAATTTTATACTTGAAACAGATTGGTCAATATGCCCCTTATTTGTTTGCCCTCTAATAAACGCCTTGAAAAAGGCATTAGAACAGATAACTGCAGATATTAGTGGAGGATGATTTACTGTTTTTTGCTGTACTGCACTGCAAAAGGCTTGTGTTCCACCTTGAAAACACAGGTATGAGTAATGAGCAGCAGTATAACGGCAGTGAGTGCTGCAATGTGTATTAAAATTCTTGCTGGAAATGATGCTGCAACCACCCCAAATTATTCTTTCAATTCCTCCCTATATTTCCCCCTACACTTGTAATCCTCTTTCCTTGAACTTCTATATGTTTTCTAAGTCTTTACCTAGCTCCTGCTGACGTCTGTCCCTACAGTAAGAGCGATGTGGAATGACTGTACCTAAAATGGCCGAGGGTTTTTATAGGGCTGTGACATCACAGGGCCGGCTGGCTGCTGATTAGCTGCACGGCATTATGGGTGATCCCGTGTTCCCAGAGTCCCTTGCCCCTTGTCCTAACATGTGCAGCAGCCATTTTATTAAAAAATGTGATTTGAAGCGTAAGGAAATCTGGAATCGAGGCGAATCAAAGATTTACTGAAATTCATATCAAATTCCACTTCTGCAGCTTCGATTCACTCATCTCTAATTTTTCATCAATTTAGTATAAAGAAGCTGATTTTTAGACCACAATGCATGACTGGTTACTGCTTAAGAGTGAATGCAGCTTTGGAGAATAATAGACTGTACATGTAACTCTTATTTCCCAATTCATACCCAAACAGGTCAATGATGTCACTACCTATCTGCCAGTGACCTTATTAAATGGGAAGATCTGGGCCAGGTTCAGTGGCGCTAATGCTGTGATACAGACAGACTTTGGCCTTTAGGTGACCTATGAATATAAGTGGAACATGGTGATCACGCTCTCCAGTAGCTACTATGGCCTTACACAAGGTCTTTCTGAAAACTTCAACCAAAATATCAATGATGAGCAGACAACTGCAGACAACACGTCAGTCCCGTCCATTATAGAATGGGCCTAGAGTTGGAAAGTCAACGACAGATCCCTTCTGCTTTGACTCTTGTCCTGGACGGAACTGTCCAACTTGTGGTGATGCTAAGAACCTGTATGGAGATGACAAGAGATGTGGTCTTATTAGCAAAGTTGTAAATTGGCCATTCCAAGAGTGTCATCCTAAAGTTAACCCAGACAACTTCTTTGATGGCTCTTTGTACTATGTCTGCATTAATGGCGGTGCCAAGCAGTTCCTTTGCCAAGCCCTGAATGCCTATGCCAACACCTGCAGGAAACAAGGAGCTACAATATATGATTGGAGAACACCATCAGGATGTGGTAAGTGAAAATGCATATATGTATAGAAGCAATGATATATCACTCTGTGGGACTGTGATGTGAGTGGGGAGGAGGTGCAGAAGTGATGAGAAAAAGGTGATGAAGGAGTAGCTACTTTTGTGTCCAGAAGACGACACAATTTGAAATAGAAAGAAGCAGATATTGGTATGGAGAAGAGTGAAACTATTTGTGAGACTACATGTTTTGACAGGAGATGCAGAGATGGGGTGGGGGGGAATGCAACTGAATTGTCTCTATTGAAGTCTATAAGAGTCGTAGAATGAGCAGTAGAGCAAGTAGCACATTACCACCTTTATATCAAATTTTGTGGGGGAATTCATTATTGTGCCTTTTTTTTTTTTTTTTTTTTCTGGCGTAATTAATGCCAATCTGCATCACAGTACTGGCTTGATTTTCACCTAGGTGCAAGGATGCTGAGGATGCCATGTCCATGCCATGCCATGTCCATTGAACGGTCATTATGAATTCTGTGGAAACTCCTGCCCGGCTACCGATCGCTCTGCTCCATCATGGTGCACTGAGGCTTGTGTGGAGACCTGCCAGTGTAATGATGGCTTTGTCCTCAGTGGTGACAAATGTGTTCCCACATCGGGTTGTGGCTGCACTTACAATGGTGCCTACTACCAAGTTTACCAAGAATTCTGGGAAGATGACAACTGCCACAGACTTTGTAAATGTGATCCAAGCGTTGGACTGGTGGTCTGCAAGGATAGTAAATGTAAAGACAGTGAAAGGTGCTTGGTAGATAATGGAGTGGGAAGTTGTCAACCCGTCAGCTTCGTCACATGTACAGGCTCTGGAGATCCACACTACACCACTTTTGATGGCAAGAGATTTTGACTTCATGGGTATCTGTATATAACAACTTGTTGGCGTGACCTCTACCAATTCGATTCCTCATTTTAGTGACCATCCAGAATAACAACCGTGGTGGCAACAAAGCTGCTGGTTTTGTTGTAGCGTATATGAATGGCAGCCAAGGTATCATAAAGGCAGATTTTGATGTCATGGTGACATATGACTGGTACAGCTACGTGGCAGTAACCATATCCAGCACCTATGTGAATTCTGTTGGTGGTTTGTGTGGCAATTATAACAAGAATCCCAATGATGACTTTAATATGAAGGATGGCAAAGCAGCTACAAATGCTGTTCAGTTTGGTAACAGTTGGGAAGTGGGTGATGTTCCTGGCTGTTCTCCAGAATGTACTGGAAGCTGTCCTGTATGTTCTGAAGCCCAAAAACAGCAGTACAAGACTGAGAAATACTGTGGACTGATGACTAAACCCAGTGGGCCATTCAGTCAGTGTTACTCAGTTGTGGACCCAAACCCATTCTTTATTGACTGTATTTTTGATGCCTGTCAATACAAAGGACACCCATCATCCTTCTGTAACGCCATTGGTCTGTATGGGGCAGCTTGCCAGGCAGCTGGTGTCCCATTACAAGAATGGAGATCCCCCATCATTTTGCAGTAAGTTATTCTCCTTATTAGTTTTTGCTATTTGTGCCATAAACTTCTTCATCTGTTTCCAGCACCCTGTCCTTGGTAGTAATTCTGCCCTTTATTGACTTTCCTTCTAGGTCTATCGTGCCCACTGAACAGTCACTATGAATTGTGTGGCAACTCCTGTCCTGTCACTTGCTAAGGGTTGTCCTCTCCAGCTGGCTGTGACTCTCCCTGTAAGGAAGCTTGCTACTGTGATGATGGCTATATTCTGAGCGGTCATAAATGTGTTACCATTGTCAATTGTGCCTGTGCATATCAAGAGCAATATCAGGCGAATGAAACCTTCTATCCTAAGGGGGGTCAGTGCAGTGAGAAATGCCAGGGTGGTGCTGATGGCATTGTCAGGTGTAAATCAATAGCCTGTGGACCTGAAGAGGAATGCAAATTGGTCAATGGAGTCTGGGGATGTCGACCAAAAGAATCTGGCCGGTGCGAAGCTTCTGGAGATCCACACTACATCTCTTTTGATGGTCTCAGATTTGACTTCCAAGGTAACTGCACATACATTTTGTCAAAGGTTGTTGAAGATGATGATTCTCATCTGGTGAATTTCTCCATCACTGCTGTGAATGAAGGCTATGGAAATGGTAAAGTTGCTGTGACGAGGCTCGTGGTGGTGTCTGTATATGGTTACACAATAGCCATTCAAAGAGACATGAGATCGAAGGTCAAGGTCAGTATAATTTATAATAAAGTACCTTGATACCTTTGAAGTTCTTGATCATTGTCTTCATTATGTTTTTTTTTTTGTAAGGTTGACAGAGAACTTATAAATCTTCCACTGGTACTAGATAACCTATTAAATCAAGGAGGTGGCAATGTGGTCTTGCAGACAGACTTTGGTTTGAAGATTCTTTGATACCATTTACCATGTGGTCCTTAGTGTTCCAAGTACTTACCGTGGCCTCTGTGGCAACTTCAATGGTAACAAAATGGATGAATTCCAGCTTCCCAGCAAACAAGTTGTCCAAAATATAAATGAGTTTGGGTTGTTCTGGAAGGTTAATGTTTCCAAACTAAATGCAGTGATGGCTGTAATGGGGGAGAATGCCCAGTATGTACAGATGCCAAGCTTGAGTCTTTCAAAGTTACATCCTCTTCTGGTATGATCACCAACCCATCTGGGCTATTTGGAGCATGTCATTCAAAGATGAATATTTTAACTTCTGCATTAACGATTCCTGTGCTGCTGAAGGAATGGATGATGAGATTCTCTGCAAGAGTCTTCAGGCCTATGCAGCCATCTGTCACACTGTCGGGGTTACTATTGCTACTTGGGGAAACTCAACATTCTGTCGTAAGTTCAAAGTTGAACTTTGTCCTGTATTGGGGTCCATGTTGAATTCCCCCCCCCCCCCCATGTTTAGCTAAACTTTTTTTTTTTTTTTTTCCTCCTTCTAGTGATGTCCTGCTCAGCAAACAGTCACTATGAACTTTGTACTAGAACTTGTGAACAAAGCTGTTGGACTCAATGCACCAATGAAATGCCCAGACCGATGCTTTGAAGGCTGTGAATGTAACACTGGATATGTGCTGGATGGAGATGAATGTGTCACAGCAGACAAATGTGGATGTGCATTCAATGGAAAATACATGAGGGTGAGTGTTATAAAGTAATTGTTTTTATATTAGGATATCATTGACATATTGGAAGTATAACCTGGGGAACGTTCTAAATCTCAGACTTGAAAGTTAGACATTTCCCCCTTTTGCTTTGAAAAAATTAGCTTTTTTCTTTTAGAAAGTTATGGCAGCAACACACCTCAAACCTAGGCTATCCATGTCTGCCATTGTGTGGCATCCCCTCTTTACCATAAATTGTAAACCTTTGGAAAGTGAGGAGACAAATTGCTAGAGTTCTGGGGTAGCAGTGTAGCGTCATTCTAGTTGTCCAAATATTCTTGGTGGACTTTGCCATATTATATTTTTATTTCCCCCAGACTCTGTGAATCCTTGTTGGTATGATGGAGGCAGTATATGGTTTAGTATTTTCTGCAATAAGCATGGCTTTCCCTGACTGGCAGCATATGTTCTAAAACCGCTCCGCATTGATAGTTAGTTACAAGATGTGTAAGCTTCCCATGCCATCAGAGATGCAGGCTTTTGAACTGTGTGCTGATCACAAGCTGGGGGGGTCCCTCTCCTCATGACTGTGGGACATGGCATCTGTGGTTTCCATAAAGAATTTCATTCTGATCGATCTGACTACAGGAGTTTTCAAAATAGATAAAATAATTTTTTTTTTTTTTTTTGGCCTCAGTCCATAGTTTTCACCTAGTAAAGCAGGGATTCTGGATTATTTTGCTGCTTTGTATGATACAGCTTTAACTTACATTTGTGGATTGATCAGCGAGCTGCAATCGGACAATGATTTCTTGAAGTATTCCTGAGCCCATGCTGCAATTTGTATTACCTATTCATGCCTATTTTTAACAGTCCCATCTGGGGGCCCTTAGACCACAATGATAGTAGATATTCTGAGAATTAAATGCTCTGCAATTATTTACATTGAGGAAGATTTTTCTGAAACTGTTACACACAAACTCTTAGATGTGTTTTTTTAGATCAGTGAACATCTGACCATCTTTGCTTCTGATAGGCTATGCCTTTTTTTTTTTTTTTTTTTTTTTTTATTCATGTGACTTAGTTTAAAACTGAACATTCTGCTGTTTGTTTTTTATTACTGCTTACTTTTTCAGCCTTTTAACTTTGTCCAAACTTTTTTTTTTTTTTTTTTTTGCACTTAGGAGGGCGAATCCTTTGTCACAAGAGACTGTACCATACAATGTAAATGCCAGGCTGGAGGTGTTAACTGTACTGCAGTAGAATGTGGTGAGAAGGAAAAATGAGGTCTAGTCAATGGAGTCCGTGGCTGCTACAAGGTGGAAGGAGAATGCTCCCTGAACTCTCTCAAGCTGATTTCTTTTGATGGCCTCACAGGAGGACCTATTAGAAATGGCCACCTCATGGTTCCGAGTTATTGCTGATCTCCAGAGTTGTGGTAAAACGGAATAGTCAGTGACTAGACTTCACATCTTCCTTCGTAGTTACCTGGTGACCTTCTCTAAAGATAAAGTATGGGTATGTAATATGTATAAAGGTAGTGCTGGATCTATATATTTTTAAAAACATTCTTAAATTGTATACATATGATGTACTTTTTGTAGGTAAACGTCTCCTTGTTAGCCAGTACTGGGGACGACTCTGTTCTAATCCAGATTACCGCTGACTTGAATGTTGAATTGACCACCAGTGGAAATCTTGTTCTCCATGTCTCTGAAAAATTGTCTGAGCTTATTTGTGGAGCTTGTGGAAACTTTAATGGCAACACTTCTGATGACCTTAAGACTCCAGGAGGAAAACTGGTCACTGATGTCTTACAGCTCATAGCATCCTGGACAGCTTGGGATTTAACCAGTTGGTGAGTAAACGTATGGTTCCACCACACTACAAAATCACGTAGTACACTGTAATACTAAATTTCAACTTGTGACTCCCATACCAAAGCTGGTCAGTAGAGGTTGTAGCAGATGAACCAATAACCAGCTAATCTCAGGGTATATCATGTATATGAGAAGGCCTGTCCAGTTGTGACATCCCTTTTGTGTATGACTAGAAATTACTAACCCAACACAAATAAAGCCTTGAATGCATTAATGTGCAAGATTTTTTTTTTTTTTTTTTTTTTTTTTAATCCATAATTTCGCTCAACCTTACTTCTGAATTTCTTGGATCAGACCCAAAGCTGTGTATGCCCTAAAATTTGAACCATTTTTTTTGTTTTGTTTTTTAAACTGCCTCTTGGCAATGGGTTAGGTGGAAAACTGAAGGCACTATGTGGAAAAAATATGGTTGTGAATGGACCCTTAATTATATAATTTTGGAGGAAGTATAAATGACAAGCAATATGGCTGCCATTATAGGTCTCACAGGGGTTGTCACTCAGCTGTCCCAGTTCTGTGGTGACACACTTCACACACTTTACTAATCACTCAAGTATTTACCTTTTATCTTTTTCAATTTTTAGTCATTCATAAACCAATGGAAAATTCCAAAAAAGTTCCAAAAGCAGATGAAGATTTTATGAAGGAGGATGATTCACAGCTTGACAACTAGTACTTGGGATACAGAACTGCCAAGCTACTAAAATGTTTCTAAGGATTGTTAAACTGGAATTACTGGACTTTGCAAAACAAGGGAAACTGAAGTGTTGGAAGAGAAAAAAAAATTGCCAATATATCTAGATCGAAAGATGTGTATATATTGGAGAGGCTTTGGATTTTAATGCCCTATAAAACCTGTCCACCCTAAAATGAATGACTTGTAAATGTCAATAAATGACTCCTTCTTTTTGTCATGATTCTACATTGGTCATTACTTTCATAGAAACAGTGAGTCCTTTTTATAGGAGTAGTGCAAACAAAAACTGGGTCAGTACATGGTAACCAGTTTTTCCACAGGTCATGTGTTGAAGATGGTTAAAGGGGTCATTCCGTTTAAGTAAATGTTTGTATAATGAAAAGCTGTACAATTTTCCAAGATGCTTTCTGTATTCATTCATCAGTCTTCTAGAGCTCTGCATGTTTTACTTCCAATAGATAAAAAATATCCATCCTTGGTCATGTGATGGTTACATGGGTGTAAGGTTCACTACAGTCACAGCATACTAGGGGTTCCTTAACCAATGCTAGACCACTCATTGGCTATATATAGTGGGGGAAAAAAAGTATTTAGTCAGCCACCAATTGTATAAGTTCTCCCACCTAAAAAGATGAGGCCGGCCTGTAATTGTCATCATAGGTAGACCTCAACTATGAGAGACAAAATGAGAAAACACATCCAGAAAATCACATTGTCTGATTTTTAAAGAATTTATTTGCAAATTATGGTGGAAAATAAGTATTTGGTCAATAACAAAAGCTCATCTCAATACTTTGTTATATATCCTTTGTTGGCAATGACAGAGGTCAAACGTTTTCTGTAAGTCTTCACAAGGTTGGCACACACTGTTGCTGGTATGTTGGCCCATTCCTCCATGCAGATCTCCTCTAGAGCAGGGATGTTTTGGGGCTGTCGCTGGGCAACACGGACTTTCAACTCCCTCCAAAGGTTTTCTATGGGGTTGAGATCTGGAGACTGGCTAGGACACTCCAGGACCTTGAAATGCTTCTTATGAAGCCGCTCCTCCATTGCCCTGGCGGTGTGCTTGGGATCATTGTCATGCTGAAAGACCCAGCCACGTTATATCTTCAATGCCCTTGCTGATGGAAGGAGGTTTGCACTCAAAATCTCACGATACATGGCCCCATTCATTCTTTCATGCACACGGATCAGTCGTCCTGGTCCCTTTGCAGAGAAACAGCCCCAAAGCATGATGTTGCCCCCCCCATGCTTCACAGTAGGTATGGTGTTCTTTGGATGCAACTCAGCATTCACTCTCCTCCAAACACGACGAGTTGTGTTTCTACCAAACAGTTCTACTTTGGTTTCATCTGACCATATGACATTCTCCCAATACTCTTCTGGAACATCCAAATACTCTCTAGCAAACTTCAGACGGGCCCGGATATGTACTGGCTTAAGCAGGGGGACACGTCTGGCACTGCAGGATCTGAGTCCCTGGCGGCGTAGTGTGTTACTGACGGTAGCCTTTGTTACGTTAGTCCCAGCTTTCTGCAGGTCATTCACTAGGTCCCCCCCGTGTGGTTCTGGGATTTTTGCTGACCGCTCTTGTGATCATTTTGACCCCACGGGGTGAGATCTTGCGTGGAGCCCCTGATGGAGGGAGATTATCAGTGGTCTTGTATGTCTTCCATTTTCTAATTATTGCTCCCACAGGTGATTTCTTCACACCAAGCTGCTTGCCTATTGCAGATTCAGTCTTCCCAGCCTGGTGCAGGGCTACCATTTTGTTTCTGGTGTCCTTCCACAGCTCTTTGGTCTTCACCATAGTGGAGTTTGGAGTGTGACTGTTTGAGGTTGTGGACAGGTGTCTTTTATACTGATAACAATGTCAAACAGGAGCCATTACTACAGGTAATGAGTGGAGGACAGAGGAGCCTCTTAAAGAAGTTACAGGTCTGTGAGAGCCAGAAATCTTGCTTGTTTGAAGGTGACCAAATACTTATTTTCCACCATAATTTGCATATAAATTCTTAAAAAATTAGGCAATGTGATTTTCTAGATGTTTTCTCATTTTGTCTCTCATAGTTGAGGTCTACCTATGATGTCAATTACAGGCCGGCCTCATCTTTATGTGGGAGAACTTGTACGATTGGTGGCTGACTAAATACTATATTTCCCCACTGTACATCTGGGCAGTCCACTTAGGCTGAGGCCCCATGTGGTAGAAATGTTGCAGATTTTGATGTGTTTTTTGAGTCAAAGCCAAGAGTGGCTACAAAAGGAATGGGAAATGTATAGGAAGCTCTCATCCTCCTACCTTCTGTGCAATTCACTGGTTTTGGCTCAAACAGTAGCAAAATCTGCAAAAAGAGCCTCAGCCTTAACACAAGGACATGCCTGTCCATTTGCAGTCAATGGGAACTCCACCAGCTGCTGATTCTAGAGGACTCTGATCATCTCTGGGATACAGCATAGGAGGCTGCATTCCTTCTGTAACTGGAGCTAATAAATCTGCCCCATTACAGAAGAAATCTGCAAGGTGTTTTAACACTTTTCTATTAGAATAATGTAAAACATGAGGAAAAAGACTCACTGAAAAATGCAAAAATTTTGAATAACCCAAAAGAAGTGTCAGGCCTCAAAATTGTACAGTAAACATCCATGGGAAAACAAATGGTAGGTGACAGATACATCTGCTTGGTTAAAGGAAAGTGGAAGATCTCCTGAAATGGAAAGGATTGTCTGAGGAGGAGCCACAGGATAACCTGGACTCTCCAGACCATTTGGGGGAATTTTGTGAGTAAAACAGGTTTGTGCTTTTGAAGAAAAGGTTATGGCAGTATGTCTGATTGAAAAGAAGAAAAAATTGTGACATTCAAAAAAATAAATTTCCTCCAAAACTGATACCTTTTATGGGAGCTGATCCCACAACAGAAGCAGTGGAGTTAGTGACAAGCAGGGACATTACAGGGTCCAACAAGGTGTGTCTATCCAATATACAGGAACAGTTTTATAAACAATACACTTTGTCCTGGTTAGAGATGAGCAGATCTGTAGATTTGACCCGAATATTCCAAAATGTTTCGGTTTTGATTAATCCAAACAAATGATTCGCTTTGGATGAACAAAAATGGCCGCACAACAAGAAACCAGCTGCTGCCACATGGAAATAGAGCAAACACATGCAACAACTCAGATATTGTCTGTGAGACACACTGACAACGTAGCAACATCTGTGGTAGCAGTGATAGGTGGACCTTACAGTGCTTGTCATATGGAAAATAGCTCGTGCATTCATTCACAGCGTGTAAATGGTGGACATGCAAATAGATATGTGATCCATCTCACTGCATCATAGGTTTAGTTAGGTCAGCGCAAGCTATAAGAATTCAAGCAATAGTCAGTTGAATTAACATAATAGTGAGCGACTAGGTGAATCTGATTCTCCTGCTGCGGTGCTTAGTTAACTCTTTCATTGCCAAGACTCTAAATTTTGTCTGACACTTGTGCAAAGAGCAATTCTATCTGTATACACATTCTTGAAACTTTTTTTTTTTTTTTACTACTGGCAACACAATCCTGTTAGCAAACAATGTTTTGCTAAGGACTTTTGGGCAAGGTTTTTTTTTTTTCATTGACTACATACTGCTATTTTAACAGCAAAGCGCTGATGATTTTGCCTGTACAAATCTTAAAAAAAAGGTCATATACAAACAGTTTCTTGTTGTTCACCCAATATACAGTCTAGCCTGCGCTAGTCTAAAAAAAAAAAAATTGTAAATTCATTTATGTTTTTTTTTTCTTTGGTGACTAACCATACACAGTGTGAGGAGCATTGTTATCAATCTGAACAAAAAATTTATCGCTTGAGTGTTTCTCTGTATGCGTAGGCATGTATACATACACACAGCATTGCAGCCTTCTCTAATGTAAAAAAAAAAAAAAAAATCGACATTATTTCAGCTTTTTTATTTTTTGTTAATTTAGCACTGACTGTATGCATTG
The DNA here is from genome assembly GCA_947044405.1 of Leptodactylus fallax. Taxonomy (NCBI): domain Eukaryota; kingdom Metazoa; phylum Chordata; class Amphibia; order Anura; family Leptodactylidae; genus Leptodactylus; species Leptodactylus fallax. Next base: position 1,338,196 of record CAMRHE010000258.1, read on the forward strand.
AAAAATGACTGGAAAAAAACAGCACACACACACTGGTCAAGAAAACCAACCATGGCAGGCCCCTGGGTCCGCGCATACACTAGGAATCATGGCAGGCTGTATGCTCTGCTGCTTACACAGCGACAAGTGTATTATTAGCATTAAGCAGAGGGATCAGTATGTGTTGGAAATAATTCTTCCCTGCTTCCTAAGGTGAAGAAAAAATATAATATTATCAGTATAGACTGTATACCCAGCTTGCTGCAGCATTTAGGGAGGCCACTGCAATTGCCAGTTGCATACGTATCCAGGTGGCCTCTGCCCATTCCTAGTCCACCTCACTCACCCAGTGGTACCCAGTGCTGCAAGTATCAAGAGGAGTAAAAGCAGCAGCATCAGCCAGGCCCAGGACAGTATCTGGAAGATGATGAACCAGAAATGTTTTCAGCCCGCAGCACCAACCAGAGAGCCACAAGAGACGGACACCCACCGACTGCACCAGCAAGTACAGTGGTACCTAGAGTGCACCTATATTCTAGCAGATAACTCTGACCCCATGGAATTCTGGGCCAATAAGTTAGTGGAAGGAGCTGGTCCAGTTTGCCATGGGCATTTTATCTTCAAGTGTTAAGGCCAAGAGGGTATTCAGTGCTGAATCCACAAAGTTGTATGGCAGCGAACGAGCCACCAGTAACTTGGCCAGGTGCAAGTTAAAGTTGCAGACCAGGTAGATGACTGGGTGTATATTGCGGTTCCCTGTCACATTTCCTTATGACTGACTTTGGCATGGTGGAGAAACAGAAAGTAATGGTGATAATAACTAGAGATGAGCAAATCAAATTCTATCCGAATTTTCCAAAAGTTTTGTGTTTGTCCAAAAACAAAACTTTGGGGGTTTGTCACCTATGAACTGGAAGGGAAATTGTATTCTGAGTTCTCTTCAAACCTCAGAGTATAATACGTGGAGCCCAAAGGGAGTTGTAAATAAAATAACAAACATTTCTACTCACCTTATCAACCTCTTCTGGGCCTACTCACAGAGTTCCACACTCTCTCTTGGACTTCTTCAGGCCTCCTGGGTGATACCATGCATGTGATTGGGCATCAGCCGTCACATGGGCATATTGAGTATCATGACGTCATCATGCTGTTATTATTTGTTTACACCTCCCCTGGGCCTCCATCTATTATACTCTGTGGTCTGATGAGACCCCACAGTATAATCATTTCCAAACACGTTTTTACCAAAATTAACTAGAGGGTCGACTCATCTGAACCCAATTTTAACATAATTTTTTTTTTTTTTTATTGAATTCTCCTATAACTGCGACTGATTCATACAGTTGTCAAGTGATGCCAGAAGTCCCCCTAGGTCACAGAGACCATCTTCTAACTCAAGTTACATATTATGACGGTCATTTTTCTTCAACAAGACATATTGCAAAATTTTTGGTTTTTCAAAAACCAAAACTTTTGTAATTTTCATCACAGATAATTTTCTTAATCTAAGACTAGAACCACACGGCAACAAAGAGTAGCACGACTTCAATACAACGTGATGTCGCATAATGCAATTTTGCTGTGACATGCTTGCGCCTCCGATTGGTTTTCTTAAAAAAATACTTTAGGCTGAGGCCCCACGTTGTGGAAACGCAGCTTTTTTTGTTGCATATTTTGCTTAGTTTTTTTAGCCTAATCCAAGAATAGGTACAAAAGTGATGGAGAATATATAGGAAGCTTCTTATACTTCTACCTTCTGCTCAATCCATTCCTGGCTTTGGCTCAAAAAAACGCAGCAAAATCTGCAATAAAAAAAAGCTGCGTTTCCGCAACGTGGAGCCTCAGGAGTTAACTGTGTACACCTGCACAAATACACATGAATTAAAAAAAAAAATCTCTGGACAGCATGAAAAAATTACAGCAGAGATTGCAAAGACGGCAATTGTAATAGTGAGCGACTCGCTGTGCAACGTAATAACTGTCTATGGGAGCCGTGTCACTTGCAATATGAAGCAAGACAAGATTGGATTTTTGTGTGACCATCAAATCGCAGTCACAGCATGTTGTGTGTCGCAACACGATGCCATAGAAATGAATGATGTTTTTTGTCAGGCAGCTTTAGTGTGATTTTCAGTTGTGCTAAAGAAAAGGGAAGAAAGAACAGAGAAAAATGCAGCAACAATGCATGAAAATGTGTTTTTTAGCTGCAGGTCACTACATGGGGCCTTAGCCTAGAAATGTTTTGACAAGAAGGACAGACATCATCGGCTATTAAGTCGTGAAGCTTTCCATTGTAGTTTCTTCTGTGTAATTCCTTTCTGCCCCCCACCCCCTCCCATGTGTAGCGTTCTCAGTGCTGCCTGACTACACCTGTCCTTCAGGTGTGCAGCTTCCTATCCATTGGCTTCTGCCCTCACAGTAGAGGATATCAGCCCCTGGGCTTGTGTGTGTGTGTGACATACCCAGGGAGGCCTGCAGGTATGTGGTCTGTACAGATGTAGCAGAGCCAAAGACCTGAATGTCCTTAGTGCAAGCCATAGTGATAACATCTGAAGCTTTACATGGGACTGCACAAAAGAAACCATTCAGTTCCATAGTAGACTCAGCTATATACTGAATATATATGTTTGATTCTGAATGATTTTTGGATTTTGCTTTCTGTTCTCCTCATTGCTATAATCAAATCTAAAGATTGGTCAGTAGAACCTGCTATAAGTGGAAGGATACAGTATATGTGATATATTTTCTTGTCTGATTCTGCAGTATATCTTTATATTGGTTTGTCTTTTCTTATCCCCTGAGGGGATTGCTGCAGCTGCATTTCTGGTGTAGCAGGGCTGAATTTTCTGGGTCTCCACCTAGACTTCTATAGAATCTAAAAGCCCTATAAATCTGTTTAGGGGCTTATTTTTATAACCATATTGATGGCCTAGTCTTACATAACGTGTAACTAATTGGTGGGGGCCCAACAGGTGCCCCCTAACATAGGCAAGCCTTTTGGGGGTGTACTATACAGTGAGCAGGGCAAGAAGCATTTGCCTCTGTACTGCAAGAAACTGATCCTGACTGGCAGAATCACTGAAGAGTGCCTCTAGCATTATTCTGCTTTTATGGAGTAGTTCTACTTTATTCCTCACCTGTACTATAACCTTTACTTCTCCTATAGCAGAGATGATAACATTCGTTCTGTCCTCCTCTCTCCACAGCCATGGGTATGATGACCGGCCTGCAGTTTTGGGCCTTCTTTTGTGGTGAGTATAAAGACTTCTTATTGTCAGGCAGAAATAGAATAAGGAATCCGTCACTCATTGTATGTCAGATATTAGTGTCTGCCTTCTGTCCACAATACAGCTCTAACTCCTGCAGGAACATTGCCCATTCTATGATCTATGTAGATAAGGGCCAATGAGCTAATAACATTAGAACTTCACGTAATTGATATTGGATAACTGCTCAATCCATATTGCTGCTTTTCAGCCAAGAGTCTTGGTTGTCACAATGTGGTATTTCGATCTCTTGATCAGATGGTTCTATGATGTACAACTAGAAGCTTCTTCTGAGGTTTTGTTTGTTCACCCACTTCTTGAGAATCAATGAATGAAAATTTTGGGTCCATGGCCAGGAAACTTCCCAGTTCTCAATTGCAAAGTTTGTCCATGGCGTAGATTAGCTCTCACCTTTGAGCACCAGACCACAAAACGATCGTACTGGAAGAAGCATTGTTCACCAAATTGCTCCTGGGTGGTTGGGAAAAGTTTGTTACTGGAAGAGGTTTATATGGCTTTGATCTGATTCTTCATGGTGTGTTTTTAATCCTAATTCCCTTTAGGCAAAGCATATTCAGGCTGGATGAAATGCAGGTTATTCCAATAGAGTAAATAGAACATCAGTAGTGGGAAGGTGTATCGGTCAGATATGAATGATTTGACCTTCTATCCAATGTCTACCAGTGTTTATTGGTCTTTGGCATTGCCATAAATACCCTAAATCTTTAAAGGAAAGAATTGAGGCTGGCCATATATAAGATTGGAGGGTGGGGGGGGGGTGGAACTGCCAATCATTGGGTCATTCCTGAGGGGTTCTCTGCAGTTTCTTCAGCTTTGCTGTTGACTTCATCAGTTTGTAAATTCAAGGGGTGAAGAAAATAACCTCTCTGCTTAAATAAAAGGCTATGTTCCACTTTGAAATTAGATAAATCTGCCTCCAAACTTTTTTTTTTTTTTTTTTTTTTTTTTAAATGGATAATAAATAAAATTACAAATCTCACATAACTCTAGGATGCCTGATAAAGACCTTGGTCTATTAACAAATAATGTTATGGATTTGTTCTTGAATTTATAATCCATGTTATACATTTTTGAGGATTTGGTTTGTTAAGAATGCCTTCATTTTAGAGCAGCACGTGGACAGAAAACATTTGTGTGTTTTTTCTCTTCACCCTATATTTTGGAATGTCAGTGGGACTTCCTGAGCCTCCAGCCGTGACTCTAAATATCTGATGTCTATTTTCCTAAAACCAGATCAGCAGCTAAACAAAAACACATGATTTCTCTGTTCCTTTGTGGTAATGATATAACTTGGTGTGCCCACGTTTCCCCCTCCCCTTTTGTGTTCTCTCCAATTAAGGAGTTACATTGGATTATTTCCTTAATGTTTTGTGCTCTTCTTACAGGAATCTGTTCAGCTGGTCCACTGGGCAAGGAGTTTGTTACTGTCTTTATGCAGAACTATCAGTTAAGCTACAGCAATGAATCCCAGCTCTTCATCACTGGGTACAATCCTTCCACCACTGTTACAATATGGATGAAGAAGTCCAGCTTCAGACAGGCCTTGATGTTCAGTGAAAGGTCAACGCTTGTTGTCCGTATTCCAGCATATGCAGAGTTGCCTGGCTCTAATAAGTCATACAATGTGTTTGTCATTGAAGCTGATAAGCCTGTCTCTGTTCTCTCACTCAATTACAAGCCACTTAGTACTGATACTAGCATTGTGTATCCCAATGAAGAGCTTGGTACAGACTACTATGTGGTGACTCCTTTAGATGGACCTGATGATGCATTTAAAGCGTTCTCTGTGGTCAGTTCTAAAGAACCTACCAATGTTGACATCATCTTGACTGGAGAAGTTTCCTACCCAAAAAGGACCTATGCAGCTGGGAGCAAGCTCACTGTCCTCCTTGAACCATACAGTGCTCTTCAACTCCTCAGTAGAGAGAATTTGACTGGTACTCGTGTAGTATCTCAGAAACCAGTGGCAGTATTGAGTGGTCACACATACATGGAAGAACACCAAGTGCAACCACGTCTATGAGCAGCTATTGCCTGTCCTCAGCTGGGGCACCAGTTTCCTCATTCCTCCAATACCATTGCAGCTTAAATCTGATATTGTATTTGTTGTGGCTGCCGAGAACACAAAAATTGAATATTGAGTTGGTGCCAAGAAGTCAAGCCAGAACTTAAATGCAGTTCAGCTGGAAGTCCCTGTCAGAACCCCCCTCTATCTCACTGCTAGTGCTGGAATCCAAGTCATCTACTACTGTACTGGTTGGCAAGACAGGTCTTTTACACAGTTTGACCCTATTCTCATGACTATTCCTCCAGTGAGCAGCTACTGTTCCTCTTACTACATCATAGGTCGACAAGGGTTTGAAAACTATGGCACCATAGTAGCCAAGAAGACGGACTTCTCAAGACTCACCCAGAATAAAAATCCAATTGCAGACCTGACATGGAATGACATTCCAGGAACGGATTATTCCTGGGCAATGCCGAGGTTTGGGACAGAATTAGGTTTCAAACATCTGGAGATCCCATCTTCACCCTTCATGTTGTTGTCCTATGGCTTTGTGAAACAGAACAGCTACGGATCCCCAGCCATATGTGTCAATGGTGAGCTGCTCAGTTGTTTCCTGGGGAGGGGCTGCCTTGACCATTTCATTTCCAGAGTGCTAATTTCTTCTGTTCTTCCTTCTCCTCAGGTCCATCTTGTAACACATGCAGAGCTAAAGAGAAATGCCAGATGTCTAAGGGGAAGCCAATATGCGTTCCAGATTCCCTAGCTTACTGCCATGCAGTTGGTGATCCCCACTACCGTAGTTTTGACTCCCGCTTTTATGACTTCCAAGGAACTTGCACATACACAATCTCTAAGACCTGTGGCAATGATAGTAGCCTCTCAGTTTTTAACGTCGAAGCAAAGAATGAAAATCGGGGAAGTACTCGTGTGTCTTATGTTAGTTATGTCACTGTACAAATCTATGAGTACTCTATATCCCTAGTGAGAAATGAGTATGGATTTGTGAGGGTAAGTTCTTGGTGTCAGTATAGCTATCTAATTTTCTGAATGATCATGGTGTATATACAATAACCCACCTTCATTTTCCAACTGTTTAGGTCAACAACCAACGCCCACATCTCCCTATGAATCTGAATGACGGTCAAGTGTGCTTGTATCATTCCGGTGGCTCTGTCTTAATTGAAACTGACTTTACCTTAAAGGTTTACTATGACTGGAACTCCATCCTAAAAGTATCCATCTCCAGTAGCTTCTTCAACAGTGTTTGTGATTTGTGTGGAAACTATAATGGAAATCCTTCAGATGACCTCATGACTCCAGCTGGTACCCAAGCTCCTAATTTACCTGACTTTGGCAAAAGTTGGAAGGTTGAAGATGGAGACCGGTTCTGCTGGCACAATTGTAATGGGGAATGCAAGGCATGTCCTCTTGACACTCAACAAACATACTCGAGTGAACAAAGCTGTGGCTTGATCTCAAAGCTCCTAGATGGTCCGTTCAGTCAGTGTCACGCTGTCATAGATCCCAAACCATACCTGGATAACTGTGTATACGATCTGTGCAAGAATGGTGGCTCCAAGCAGATCCTGTGCCAGAGCATAAAAACCTATGCTGATGCCTGCCAAAGAAGCAAGGTCTCAATTTCAGAATGGCGGCAACGTTCTGGGTGTCGTAAGTAGAAACCTCAATGTATTCTATACATACTATTGAATAAGACTCCAAAAATGGGTTTACATTTTGACAAAAGACCATTGGCTAGAAGGGTGCACCCCTCAGATTTTGTTTTGGGCCAAACAAGCTTAGTCCAAATAGCAGCTTAACTTGGCTTGAAACAGTGTAGAACAGTCTCAGGGCACCTAGAAAGGTGGTACTCCTGTGGGCAAGGAGAGCCACTGCCACTACTAAATGAATGGATCTTCTGTGATAGCGGGACCAAAACTGCTAATAGTTGCGGTGGATCTATTCACTGCAGCCATCTTAGTAAATCTAAGACAAATTCCAAAGTGTTTGTTTGCGTCAGCATCCGGGTCGAACCAATTCACCCATTTCTAGTGTCTGGTGTTGTTGTTCCAGAAAGGGCAACAGCCTTGTTCATGGGACAGCTTTAGCCTAGATGAGGCCACCCCACTTGTAGCCCTTGGGCTACATCTGGTGGTGGTGTTGAAAAAGCATACTCCTGTGTATGGGCTCTGGCCATATTGACATTTGAGAAATTGTTTGCCCGTGGGTTGTCACTGGCACCAAGACCTTTTTTCTAATGTTCTTTGTTAATGTGCATAGCTTTCAATTTGTAATGAAATCTTTGCCCAATTTTACGTTTTAGTCCTTGTAAGAATTCTAGCAATGTGTTTGCATTGCTGAGGAAACATTTGCCAATTAATACAGTGTCCTGTGAACAGCGAGTACAAGCTATGTGCCCAAGCATGCCCAGCCACCTGCAATGATGAAGCGACACCTTCCCTATGCTCTGAATCCTGTGTGGAGTCATGTCAGTGTCAGGCTGGCTATGTCCTTGATGAAGGAAAATGTATAGCCAAGTCTGGCTGTGGATGTATCTACCAAGGCAAATTATATTCTCCCAATGAAATATTCTGGGGTGATAATAAATGTGAGAAGCAATGTGCCTGCAACCCTTCCACCAAGAAAGTGGAGTGCAAAATGGCCAAGTGTAAATCTTCTGAGCAATGCTCTGTTGTAAATGGAATCCAGAATTGTTACCCTGTATCTAATAGCACTTGCTCAGCATCAGGAGATCCCCACTACATCACCTTTGATGGCTTGAAATATGACTTCCAGGGCACATGTATCTACCAGTATGCAGGACTTTGCCGAAAGTCCGAGGATTTGGTGGACTTCCAGGTCAATGTGCAAAATGAAAATAGAGGAATTAAAGTTGTGTCCTATGTTTCAGCAGTCCAAGTCAAGCTCTGGAACTTTAATATTGTTGTGGCTAGGAAATATAAGGACGACAAGATTTTGGTAAGTCTTCATTTGTCAAGTTTCCAAAATGGACTTGTTTAGTATATTGTGAGTCTTTAATAATATTATGCAATGGTCCTCTCTTTCCAGCTTAATGGAGTCCTAACAAACCTTCCTTTTGTTGATAATGGCAAACTTACAATCTACAAACAAGGTTATTTTGCAGTGATCCAGACAAGCTTTGGTCTATGAGTTGCCTATAACTGGGACAGTTGGATTGCCGTCACCCTTCCGAGCAGCTATGCTGGGGCGGTCTGTGGTCTTTGTGGTAACTTTGATAATGACAAGAGTAATCACTTCCTCATGAGAAACAACCAGTTGGCCACAAGTGAGCCTTTTTGGAAACAGCTGGAAGGTGCAACATGTACCCGGTTGTTATGAGGACAATGACAAGGGAGTCTGCTCAAAGCTGGTAGAGCTAGAACTCCACCACATAGCCGACAAAGAAGGATGTGGGATTATTAAAGATAGGAATGGACCTTTCCGTGAATGCCATGCCAAGATAGATCCAGAGGGGCACTTCAAGAGCTGTGTATATGATGCTTGCTTTTATGAAGGTAGCCAGGATGTACTATGCAAGATTATAGCCAGCTATGCCACCTTATGTCAGGAGGCTGGAGTTGCCATATACCCATGGAGAAGTTCAAAATCCTGCAGTAAGCTTAACTAAGACTATATTTATGGAACTAGCCTTGTATGTTGGAAGTTTTTGACACAGTTGTTGTATTTGTAGTAGAATTTGTAACCTTCATGTTCGTTTCCCCTCTAGGGCCAATTTGTCCAAAGAACAGCCACTATGAAGTATGTGCCTCTGGCTGTGCTCCAACATGCCTCTCCCTCTCTCCTCCACTAGGATGTAGACCCGGGTGCTCTGAGGGATGTGACTGTAACGATGGCTTCATCCTGAGTGGTGGAGAATGTGTTCCTATTTCTCAATGTGGCTGCAAATACAACGATAAATACTACAAGAGCGGTGAAGTACTTTTCCCCAGTGAATTCTGCAACCTGAAGTGTGTATGTGCAGCCAATGGCGTTGTGGAATGTAAAGCTTTCAGCTGTGGACCCAATGAGGAGTGTAAAGTAATGGATGGAATCCAGAAATGCCAACCAGTTGGTTCTGCAAATTGCTCTGCTGCAGGTGATCCTCACTACATGTCAACTTGGTACCCTTTGCCATCAATGTTACAAATGAGAAGTGGGGCAATGGAAGGGTTTCAGTCACAAAACGGGTCTCCTTTGACGTCTATGGATACATTCTTGTCCTTGAGTATGAAGTTCGAGGTAAAATCTTGGTGAGTGGTGATTTGTGGTATGGGCTAAGATAATGGGCTCATCATGTCTGCAGGACAAATATATAGATGGTTATTTTTGCAGGAATATTGGCATGTTCCCTATCTTCTGTGGGTCAGTACAATCATGGCAATACCAAATTTCTATAGTATGTATAATGTTTTGATGCTATCCTTTGCAAAATAGAAACCTTTTTGACACCTGTGACTTGTATATTTGTGTATGGAATCTTTTTAGATGGGACAAGATGGTTTTTGTATTGATTCCATCTTGGGGAACTTCTGATGGTTTGAACTTTTTAGATTCCTCCACCCCGGCCAAATCTCCTAACTAATGCTTGTTTAGTGCTATGTAGTTTTAGTTTGGGGCCCAGGGCCTGGTTAGGACTACTACTGTTTGACTCCCAATAACTGGGTGTTCATTGTGGTGGAACCCCCCCCCCCCCTAAAGCTTTAAGATTCATCTGTATGCTACTCTGGTGTGAATAGACTTGTTTCTCATGTACTTCTGTTCCTCTTCCCCACACAGGTTAATGGAGTGTACTTTAACCTTCCCATAAATGTGGAAGCTGGAAAGATCCGTATTTATCAGCATGGAATAAGAGTCCTTATCGATACAGACTTTGATGTTCAGGTCAATTACAATCATGTCTACCATGTCATAGTCACGGTTCCCAGTAACTATAAGGAGCAGTTGGGTGGCCTGTGTGGTAATTACAACGGTGATAGAAGAGATGACTTCCAGCTACCTGACAGGACAGTGACCACAGATGTCACTAGGTTTGAAGCCTCCTGGAAGGCCCAGATTCCCGGTGTCGCTTGTGATGATGATTGTGGTGGCAGTGGAAATGCTTGTCCGACATGTGATCAAAAGAAGCAAGAAATCTTCAAGACCGATGGCTATTGTGGATTCTTGAAGAAACCTGGTGGTCCACTCAGTGCTTGCTATGCAACAATTAACCCTGATACCTACTTTAACAACTGCATCTATGACTTGTGTGCGTGTGCCGGTGATGGAAGCATTCTGTGCCAAAGCATTCATAGCTATGTGGCTGCTTGCCAGGCAGCTGGGGTCACTGTGCAACCATGGAGGACTGATGCCTTCTGCCGTAAGTCTAGTTGTAGTAGTATTAATGCTCTTTCCCATTGCATATCCTCTAAAGCAAAAAATGAGGCCAATAAATCAAACTTGACTGGCGTTGTAAAAGGGTGGTTTAAACCTGTAGAACAAAGCAAAGGTTTTCCATTAGCAGTTGTATTGTGCAAGAAGTAACTGTCCAACTGATAAACCTTTATGCTCATGGATGTTCCTTTTGTTCTAGTCTCAATAACTTCCATCTTGGAGTAGCAGTTTGCACTTCTCAGCTGCTTGTTGCAACTGTAACTTGCAATATGCCATTTTGGAATCTCTCGCCTTTTGCATGTCAGTATTTTATTGCTGATTTCTTATGCATCTGGGCTCTTGTCACTTGGTTGACAAGCATACAGTAGAGCATGCTACCTGTCTTGAGAAGCACTCACTAAAGTAGAAATTCCTATGAACTGCCCACTGTACCATGGGATCCAGAAATGCAAGTCCTATTGAGATCTCTACAGTAATTTCACTGGAGCCTAGGAGCAAAGGGCTGCTGCGAAACAGAAGACCTAGGTGACAGCCACTTACCACTTTGCATGGCTCTACAGTAACAACTTTATAATTTTTTTTTTTTTTTTTTCCCCTAAATTAGCCTTGAAATGTCCAGCCAACAGCCAATACAAAGTGTGTGCTGATGTCTGCTCTGTCACATGCGCTGGTGTCACTGATCCTGCCAAGTGTCCTGAAACTTGTTCCGAGGGCTGTGAATGCAACGATGGCTTCTTCTTTGCTGGAACGGGCTGTGTGTCCATGAGTCAGTGCGGCTGCTTTGTAGATGGAAGATACTACCAGGTAGGTGGGACAACTTGGGTGCCACTACTAAATCCCTTCCATAGGAGTAGCTCTACCTGCATCTATGGTAGCCCTGTGGTGCACATATGGAAAAAGTATGGCTTGGGTGCACAGCTTAATAACATAAAAATAAAATTTGGTAGTGGAACCTGGGAAAGTGTGAAACCGTGAGTATTCTAATGGCCATCGGTGGTTTTGCTTTGAAAAACTTGCAGCATTAACACTTGGTGACAAATTGTAGTAAAAACCTGATCATATTGACACTCCCTCTGGGTCTGAAATCCAAAATAGGAAAGCCCCCCCCCCCACCTTGTGCCTTGTATACATGTGACAATTGGACCTTTGGCTACCCATAATTACTGGTGTATACCGGTTGCAGCTGCTTCACATACAGAAAGCAAGTGCACTTCTATGAAACTCTGTAAAATTCCCAATCCTCCACTTGAATTTCAAGGGTGAATATAATGTAGCATTCACTCTGTTCTCTTTCAACAGCTCAATGAGAAGGTGTTATCCAATGACTGTAAACAAGCTTGTACCTGTAGCCCAATGGGTGCTATCCTCTGTGAGGACAGCGGATGTGCGGCCGATGAGACTTGCCAGATTAAAGATGGTGTGGTGGCTTGTATTAACAAAGGTAATATTTATGGATGGGTTAATAACTTTATCTTATGCTTCAGCTTAGATCGCTACCTTTACTGTGCTAGGTGGTGTTGGTGCTTTATGTAACATGCCCCAAACATTTTGGGATTCTTAATTTTGTCTTTGGAAATGTCTACTATTCTAGAAATCACTAGTTGTATGTATATCCAGTGATGTTCCAGTCTCTTCTAAACCTTTCCTTATCTAATTCCAGATCCTTGCAAGTCTGGGAAATGTAGGGTCAAAGAAACTTGCAAGCTAAAAGATGGAAACCCAGTCTGTGTTCCAGACTTCACAGGCAACTGCTGGGGTTGGGGTGACCCCCATTATCAGACTTTTGATGGCTACAACTATGACTTCCAGGGAACCTGCACATATATCCTGTCTAAATATGGAGGCGGAGATGATGGCCTGGTACCATTTACAATTGAAGAGAAGAATGATAATCGAGGAACCCAGGCCGTATCGCACGTCAGAACTGTCACTATCTAAGTATATGGATACAAGCTTGCCATAATGAAGGGTGAATTTGGCAAAGTTAGGGTGAGTTTTATGTAGTGCAACATTTGAAGGGTCCCCTCATCTGAATCCTGATCCCCATGTTACATCCAGTATTATACTCCAGAGCTGCAGGGAACACAGTGTTGTTCTTGCACCATATTAATGTGCAGAAGCTGATGGAAGGACCACACTGAACAAGCAGGAATGATTGAATGTTCTCGCTCTGAAGCCTGCAGATGAGCAAAAGCTCTGCAGTATAATCTAGCCTGAAACTTATATTTTCTAAACTTGTAACCCTTCTTTCCCAATTGACACCCAAACAGGTCGATGTCATTACCAATCTACCAGTTACATTGTTAAATGGGAAGATCTGGGCCAGGATCAGTGGTGCTAATGCTGTGGTACGGACAGACTTTGGCCTTCAGGTGACCTACGAATATAACTGGCATGTGGTGATCACGCTCTCCAGTAGCTACTATGGCCTTACACAAGGTCTCTGTGGAAACTTCAACCAAAATATCAATGATGAGGATAACTGCAGACAACAAAGCAGTCACCTCCATCATAGACTGGGCCAAGAGTTGGAAAGTCAATGATAGAGATCCCTTCTGCTTTGACTACTGTCCTGGACGGAACTGTCCAACTTGTGGTGATGCTAAGAAGAACCTGTATGGAGATGACAAGAGATGTGGTCTTATTAGCAAAGTTGTAAAGGGGCCATTCCAAGAGTCATCCAGAAGTTAACCCAGACAACTTCTTTGCTAGCTGCTTGTACGATGTCTGCATTAATGGTGGTGCTAAGCAGTTCCTGTGCCAAGCCCTGAATGCCTATGCCAACACCTGCAGGAAACTAGGAGCTACAATATATGATTGGAGAACACCATCAGGATGTGGTAAGTGAGAATACTGTACAGAAGCACAGATATCTGAGATGATGGATGCTGTGAGAGGAGGAGGCGCACAAGTGTAGTGAGAAGGTGATGATGCTGTAGTTGATAGTTCTGTCCTGAGAGACTACATAACATGAAATATGGGAGGAGCAGATATGAAACGGAGGAGTGCAACTTTAGATTAAGACTACATGCTGTGTGAGGAGGAACAGAGGTGGGATTAGAGGGGAGATGCAGCATGAGTGGAGAAAGCTAAACCTGGTATCCTTCACTGAACTTTATGGAGAAAGCAGGAGCATTCATTATTGCCGCTCTTGGAGTAAAATTGAGCAATTTCCAACTATTTTAGTAGAAAGTGACTTTTGCACCAACCTCATTTTCTGAAGATGGGCATGCCATCCCCTGCATCACATTCATAATTGCCATTTATGCCATAAACATGATGTAAATGTGCCAAAAAGAAACTGGTGTAGGGAGGATGTGCCCAACCTGACAAGGCAGTCTCATGAGTAAGCTGAATCTTCTTCTGATGCAAGGGACAGTGTGTAATGCCTTCAAAAACTCATCCTACCCACAAACCCCCAATTAACTTCACAGTAGAGAAATCTATGTGATAAATATTTTGCCATATAGATTGTGTGTTTTGTTCTCTTATAGTTTTGCCGTGTCCATTGAACAGTCATTATGAATTCTGTGGAAACGCCTGCCCGGCTACCTGTACCGATCGCTCTGCTCCATCACGGTGCACTGAGGCTTGTGTGGAGACCTGCCAGTGTAATGATGGCTTTGTCCTCAGTGGTGACAAATGTTTTCCCGTATCGGGTTGTGGCTGCACTTACAATGGTGCCTACTACCAAGCTAACCAAGAATTCTGGGAAGACGATAACTGCCGTAGAATTTGTAAATGTGATCCAAGCGTTGGCCTGGTGGTCTGCAAGGATGGTGGCTGTAAAGACAGTGAAAGGTGCTTGGTATCTAATGGAGTGAAAAGTTGTCAACCCGTCAGCTTCGTCACATGCACAGGTTCTGGAGATCCACACTACACCACTTTTGATGGCAAAAGATATGACTTTATGGGTACTTGCATATACCAACTTGTTGGCGTGACCTCCACCAACCCATCGATTCCTGGTTTTAAGGTGACCGTCCAAAATAACAACCGTGGTGGTGGCAACCAAGCTGTATCTTACACCAAAGTTGTTACCCTGGAAGCTTACGATTTGGTTTTGACGCATAGCGTGGACTACACTCGTCGTATATTGGTAGGTATGGGGTCAATGTTCTCAATGATCTGACTTTTTCAAGGTCCATTGAAATGTAATATGGTTGTGGGTTGGACTTCTTGCACATTGTTCTGTTCTCAATGCTTCATCCTGATGGGACCTTTACCGAGGGACACTTTCTGTTGTAAGGAGCTTCAAACGAGACGGAATCCCCTTGGATCAAGGTGAAGTAGGTGCTGGATAGACACTTGACCATTTAAGCTTCATTTGTGACTTGTGGGTACATGCCCCCGTGACTGTGATACATATGCATGCAACTTTGCTCTTTTTCCAACTCTTTACCATGTTGAATAACCTCTCCCAGTCTCCTGTGCTAGGCAGCTCTGAGGTTTCGTAGGGGACTGCTCCAGACTGTTGCGCATTGTCCTGACACTGCCTCCACTACGAGAAGGGATCAATGATCCAGTTTCTGTACCAACTTGTCACAAACTCTTTGAGGGTAGATGAGAAACGCCATATAGCTTCCTAAAGTCATCCTTACATATTGATCCAATAGGTTGACACCAAGAAGATGCACTGCTCAATACATTGTACACCCTCCTAGATCAAGTGACTGAGTAAAGGGGTGTGCAGATGAAAATGGCATACCGAGGTTAAACACTACGACTGCTGTAGAGCACCCACCTTATTGTTGAAACCTTAATATACTGAGGAGCACATGGTTTGATTTAGATTGCTTTGTCCTAGGGAGAGTTATTCTGGAATATTCCGAGCCTTTCATGTGAAGCTCCCTCCCTGTAAAAGGCTAGTCATATAGGCAGTGGTCAAAGACATGACACATGGAATGGTCAAGATGAACTGACTCTGGTTTTGTGTTTTAGGTCAATGGAGTGGTTACTTCTCTTCCATTCTACTACCAAAGGAACCAAGTTGTAGCCTATATGAGTGGCAGCCAAGGTATCATAAAGACAGATTTTGATGTCACGGTGACATATGACTGGTACATCTACGTGGCAGTAACCATATCCAGCACCTATGTGAATTCTGTTGGTGGTTTGTGTGGCAATTATAACAAGAATCCCAATGATGACTTTAATATGAAGGATGGCAAAGCAGCTACAAATGCTGTTCAGTTTGGTAACAGTTGGAAAGTGGGTGATGTTCCTGGCTGTTCTCCAGAGTGTACTGGAAGCTGTCCTGTATGTTCTGATGGCCAAAAACAGCAGTACAAGACTGAGAAATACTGTGGACTGATGACTAAACCCAGTGGGCCATTCAGTCAGTGTTACTCAGTTGTGGACCCGACCCCATTCTTTAACGATTGTGTTTTCGATGCTTGTCGATACAAAGGACACCAATCATCCTTCTGTAACGCCATTGGTCTGTATGGGGCAGCTTGCCAGGCAGCTGGTGTCCTGTTACAAGAATGGAGATCCCCATCATTCTGCAGTAAGTTATTCTCCTTATTAGGTTTTGCTATTTGTGCCATAAACTTCTTCATCTGTTTCCAGCACACTGTCCTTGGTAGTAATTCTGCCCTTTATTGACTTTCCTTCTAGGTCTATCGTGCCCACTGAACAGTCACTATGAATTGTGTGGCAACTCCTGTCCTGTCACTTGCTATGGGTTGTCCTCTCCAGCTGGCTGTGACTCTCCCTGTAAGGAAGCTTGCTACTGTGGTGATGTCTATATTCTGAGCGGTCATAAATGTGTTGCCATTGCCAACTGTGGCTGTGCAGATCAAGAGCAATATTATCAGGCGAATGAAACCTTCTATCCTAAGGGGGGGTCAGTGCAGTGAGAAATGCCAGTGTGGTGCTGATGGCATTGTCAGGTGTAAATCAATAGCCTGTGGACCTGAAGAGGAATGCAAATTGGTCAATGGAGTCTGGGGATGTCGACCAAAAGAATCTGGCTGTTGCGAAGCTTCTGGAGATCCACACTACATCTCTTTTGATGGTCTCCGATTTGACTTCCAAGGTACCTGCACGTACATTTTGTCCAAGGTTGTTGAAGATGATGATTCTAGTCTGGTGAAGTTCTCTATCGCTGTTGAGCACGAAGGCTATGGAAATGGTAAAGTTGCTGTGACGAGGCTCGTGGTGTCTGTATATGGTTACACAATAGCCATTGAAAGAAACCTGAGATCAAAAGTCAATGTCAGTATTTGCCAAGAGTCTGTGCCTTCATGTTGTCATTCTTCAGCTTCATCTTTATTGTGCTTTGTGTCTTAGGTTGATGGAAAGCTCAACAATCTTCCACTGGTACTAGATGATGACCATATTGTAATTAAGAAGGAGGCAATGTGGTCTTGCAGACAGACTTTGGTCTGAAGATTCTTTGTGATACCATTTACCATGTGGTCCTTAGTGTTCCAAGTACTTACCGTGGCAAGTTGAGTGGCCTTTGTGGCAACTTCAATGGTGACAAAATGGATGAATTCCAGCTTCCTAGCAAACAAGCGGTGAAGAATGTAAATGAGTTTGGGTTGTCCTGGAAGGTTAATGTTGCTGGAGCTAAGTGCAGTAATGGTTGTAATGAGGGAGAATGCCCAGTATGTACAGAGGCCAAGCTTCAGCCATTCAAAGCTGCATCCTCTTGTGCTATGATCACCAACCCATCTGGGCCATTTCAGGCATGTCATTCGAAGATCAGCCCAGATGAATATTTCAACTTCTGCATCTACGACTCCTGTGCTACTGATGGAAAGGACGACATTGTATGCAAGAGTCTTCAGGCCTATGCAGCCGTTTGTCATACTGTGGGAGTTACTATTGCGACTTGGAGAGCCCCAACATTGTCGTAAGTAGTAAAATGGTTCTTTGCCCTCTTTCGTCCCTTCCCCATAATTAGTGGCCTAAATGACACGTGGTTTTCCTTCTAGCGATGTCCTGCCCAGCCAACAGTCACTATGAACTCTGTACCAGATCTTGTGAACAAAGTTGCTCTGGACTCATGGCACCAATGAAATGCACAGACCGATGCTTTGAAGGCTGTGAATGTAACACTGGATATGTGCTGGATGGAGATGAATGTGTCACAGCAGACAAATGTGGATGTGCATTCAATGGAAAATACATGTGTGAGTAATCCTAATCTAAAGGAACTGCTTTCTAGCATTGTATAAAATGGGATACATGGATTTCGCTGACATAGGATGCAATGTGTTATCTGATGGAAATACATGGCTAACCTGTGGAAGGTTCTAGATTTTGGACAACCCCTCACATACATTACATGGACAAGCCACTGATTATTTTCCCCTATAGGGAAAGTGCCAAATATACGCAGGCAAAAAGTGACTACCATTGTCCACACTAGAAATCTTACTGGTAGGTCATACAAGCTGGTGAAATAGTGATTTCTTCTTTACCTCATTTAGGAGGGAGAGTCCTTTGTCACAAGAGACTGTACCGGACAATGTAAATGCCAGGCTGGAGGTGTTACCTGTACTGCAGTAGAATGTGGTGAGAAGGACAAATGCGGTCTAGTCAATGGGGTCCGTGGCTGCTACAAGGTGGAAGGAGAATGCTCCCTGAACTCTCTCAAGCTGATTACTTTTGATGGCCTCACAGGAGGACCTATTAGAAATGGCCCTGTAGTAGTGGCATCTCTGTGTGATGAAAAGGCCATCTCATGGTTCTGAGTGATTGCTGATCTCCAGAGTTGTGGAAAGACAGAACCATCAGTGGCCATACTTCATGTGTTCCTTGGTAGTTCCCTGTTGACCTTCTCTAAAGATAAGGAAATATGGGTGAGTATCTATGCACAAAGATGGTACTGGATTTTTACTTAAACTCGTAACACACGTAAAAACAATAATCTTTGTGTAGGTAAACGTGCGCTTGGATCGTCTCCCTGTTGCATCTGGTATTCTGTCGGCCAATGCTGTGGAGGACTCTGTCTTAATCCAGATTACCGCTGACTTGCATATTGAATTGACCACCAGTGGTAACCTTGTTCTCAATGTCTCTGAAAAATTGTCTGAGCTTATTTGTGGAGCTTGTGGAAACTTTAATGGCAACACTTCTGATGACCTCAAGACTCCAGGAGGAGATCTTGTCACTGTCTTGGAGCTCATAGCATCCTGGAGAGCTTGGGATTTGACCAGTTGAGTGAATTGAATGTCCGTATTCTACTCAGGGCTCCTCTCATGGAGAGTACATGCACACTAGACTGCATTTCTGGAGAATGTTCATGCCAAGTTTAGCACCTACTTGATTCTCCCCTTTTCAATATATCTGTTAGGGAATATGGTCATCCTTAAAGGGTATCCCAAAGATACAAATATCAGCCCTGGTGCCAGCCCGTTCAACACAGCCATGTAGTACATTTAGTGTTGGACTGAAGGACCTAGGGCCCACCAGAGGAACTTGTTGTGGGTGGGTGGTGGGTGCCCACCCACCAGCTTCCTGCTAATGACCTACACCATATACTGTGCATGCCCAATAGCTCCATGACTGACTCAGGCACAGGAGAAGACCTGTCCACTTGGGATAGCCCTTAAATTTGTTAGGTTTACACACCCAGAGACAAAAGTGTAGTTGAGATGTTGGCAAACTTTGAAGATGACTGAGAGAGTAGTTATATGGAAGGTAAGTAGATGGAGAATGCTGCTAATGCAATAGAATGTGGTTCTTGTTAGTGCCAGGAGACCTGGGGTAAAGGACTGATTGCGCAAGTCTGTGGTACCAGGTGCTATTACCACTATTTGCAGCCTCTGGTTCCCCTTACCACTTGCATTGTCTACAAATTCTGAGAAGAAAAAATCGTTCAAAACTAAAGATCACATATCCCATTTGGTTGGGAGTTTCTTAGTCATGTTTCTGGAAAGGATTGATGACCAATATGGCAGCAATGAGGCCTCACCAGTTCTGCAGTATGACCTGTTACACCTCTCTCTATTAGGGTAGATTCACACGGAGTAGTTTGCTGCGGATCTAGGGGCAGATTGTCTTCAAGTTGTGGAAGACTCCAGCCAGAGTTTGCCTCCCATTGTTTTCAATGGGTGGAAGAGATTGAGCAGAACGCTTATTCTTTCAGCGTCCTGCTGCAATCTTTCCCCGGCTCAAGACTCCCTGCTGACTACATATTCACCTGGGCCTAATCGACAGTGGGACGAAGCAGCTAAATATGGCAGCAGAAAATGAAGAGGAATTCCTTTCCGCCATGTGAACTTGACCTTAATCGCACAAGTATTTACCACCTTTAACCTTTTTTCTATTGTAGTAATGTATAAATCAATGGAGAAACTCAGACAGTTCTAGAAAACGGATGCAGATTTTCTGAAGGGTGGTGGAAATATGGACAACTGCTGACTTTCATGACATGGAATATGACTCTGCCAAACTACAATATATACATTGTTTCGAAGGACTGTTAAACTGAAATTGCTAAATGTGCAAAACAATCCAAATGCAGTAAAATGTTGTAAATACAGTAGACCCTAAGATGTATATATTGAAAAGCTGTAGATTTTCATGCCCTAGAAAAGCAATTCACCCAAAACTAATATGAATTTTCTTGTTTATAAAGGTTAATAAAGTTTTGATACTGAATACTGTAGTACTGATTCTGTTTGTCATTGTGGCTTTTATGGAAACTGGCTATAGGGATAGCAAAAGGAGAACTTGGATCAGTACATGGCCAACCAGTCTCATTCCAGAAGTCCTCCTTTTTGAGGGATAAAAGATCTCTCTTGATCTTTGCAACTGAAGCGATGACCAAATATTCGGCCAAGGTTAAGGCAACTGTAGAACATCCTTGGCCGCTACCGGTAGTTACGGTAAGTGGCAGATACAGTAACTGGACAAGGCTGTGGGTTAGTCTAAACTGTACTTCCCAATCACTCAAGGCTGATGTTGGTGGTTAAACTAGACATGGAAAGCCTTTTTTTTTTTTTTTTTTTTTTTTTTTTTTTGAACTTTCATAATCCATATTTTTATACCTACTAGAATCTTCCTGGCGTCATGTAAGATTCTGTGTGCTTTAACTGTCAGGTCATCAGATGACTTTCCTGCTGCTCCTTCTCAGAGCATGAAATCGCACACATTTGGAGAAACTGCAGCAGTATCCCTTGTTCTCCTCCATAGTAGAGCAGCATCAAACTAGGGCTTCCACAACTGCTTCTGGACAACCCATTGACCTAAATATGCATGTGTGGTCTACTCTTAACCCTTCATGTACATGTTTGTACATCCTTGCAACATTAAGCAGCTGTAGGGAAGGCAGGGACTGTTTATTACAGGTCAGCCTTCCTGAGTGCTATCTACACTCAATGAGCATTGTATGTACAGCTATGAGAGCAGCCATGCTGTGGCTCCACTTTCGGTCTCACCTTCCCATGAATTGTAGGGCTAGGAACTCTGAGCTAGAGGAACTAGATAAGCTCTGGCGTACAGCATATGATACTACATTCTTCCTATAACTGGGACTGAAATATCAGCCTCAGTCTAAGGAGAGCTAATCAAAAAGTTAATGTCCACCCACAGCCAGACATGGTGGAAGGTCCTCTTTAAGCCCACCAGAAGAGATGCTTTTGATTGTCTACCTTCTATACGGAACATGTGGTCTGCTTCTGTGTGAAATCTTTGTTTCAATCAGGGGGAACACAGGATAGACCAAGGTCTTGGAAGCTTTTAAGCATTCACTTGTCACCAAAAAAAATGGTCTCTCAAATATTACAATTCCAATGAAGTTGGGACTGTTTTACACAACATGCAAATCATCTTAAACCTATATTTAATTGAATATACTAAGGCAAGATATTTAACCTCTTTCCCACCAGTGACTTTTCACTCTTACGGACTTCGTTTTTTCGGCGTTTGCTCTACAGCCAAAATGTTTCAGTACGATTCCGGGGATACCAAACTTATATGGTTATTTACATTTTAACCCCTTAAATCCAAAACTGTGCAAAAAATATTTTTTAAAGTCACCATTCTGACACCGTAACTTTTTTAGATTTCTGTGTACAGGGATGCATAGGTTTTTTTTTTTTTTTTTTTTTTTTTTGCAGGCCATGTGTACTTTTTAGATATACCATTTTGGGGAATGTCTATTGCTTTCTTCACTCTTTTTATTCAAATTTTTATCAAGGCAAAACAGTGAGGGGAAAAAAACCCCACTTTTATAGATTTGTAGACCGGGCATTTTTGGATAAGGATACCTAATGTGTTTCACAGTATTTAACTACTTTTATATGTGTTCTAGGGAAAGGGGGGTGATTTGAACTTTCGGCATTTCTATTGTAGGCTACATAGAGTAGCCTGCAATATAAGTTAATGAAAGACAGGCCTGGGAACCTTCACAAGGCTCCCGGCTGTCATAGCAATGGGACGCTGGACCTGGAACTTGCTCCGGGTGCCGACGATCCATGGCAAAATGGCGCCTCAGTGAACTTTGACCGAGGCGCCAGAGGGGTTAATGCCCACGATCGTTGTGGGCATTAGCGCCGGGTGTCTACTGTATAATACAGCAGAAACTCATCGGCTGCTCGGGTCCCGAGCAGCTGCCATGTTTAAGCACCCAGCATCAGCCGTATGATTACGGCGGATGTTGGGAAAGGGTTAATGTTCAGACTTTTTTTTTTTTTTGCAAATATTCACTCATTTTGAATTTGATGCCTGCAACAAAAGACTGAGTCAGGAATGCTCAAAAAAACACCAGTTTGGGGCATTCAATAGGTGAGTGTCATGATTGGGTATAAAGGGAGCCTCCCCGAAAGGCTGCTGTTCACAAGCAAAGATGGGGCGAGGGTCACCACTTTGAACAACTGCGTGAGCAAAAGGTCCAACAGTTTAAGAACAATTTCTCAACATACAATTGCAAGGAATTTAGGGATTTCATAATCTACAGTGCCTAATATCAAAAGATTCAGAGAATCTGGACAAATCTCTGCAAGGCCAAAAACCAACAACATGTTGCAGGCATCCAATTCAAAATGAGTGAATATTTTCAAAAAACTAAAGTTTATCTGTTTGAACATTAAATATCTTGTCTTTGTAGTGTATTCAATTAAATATAGATTGAAAAGGATTTGCAAATCATTGTATTCTGTTCTTATTTGTGTTAGAGAATGTCCCAACTTCATTGGAATTGGTTGTATAATTATTTTGCCAGAACCTGGATTCACACAACATTTTCATAAATCCAGCCGACACAAGGACTGTTTCACAGCTTAGGGGTAGTTCACATGCAGGACTTTTCTTCTGTTACAAACACTATGGAAGCTAGCTATCGCAATGTTCCCATTGTCTCTAATGTAAATGGACACAGAATCCGTCTGTGACAGCTAAAGTTCATTGCTTTCATCTTAGAATGGAAGACAGCAACAGACTTTAGTAATGGTAGAGTGAACTCCCCCTTAAACTCTGATGTGTGAATCTAGGCTTGTCAGTTAAGCCCCAGACTTTATATTTCTGCATAAATCATGGGCATACATATTTAATACAGTCCCCCTTTTTACCCTTGATGTCCACCACTGTACACTTTAAGGACACCAATGACCCTACCGAAGATCCTTACTCCTGTACGTAACTACTATGCCCACCCATGGCTGACGTTACTATTACAACATCCGTCAGGCTGGCCATTTGCAAAGCTCAGCCTGTTCACCACAACGAGGTTTAACTTCCTGTATTAGTTAAAATAAGTCCACAATAACTTGCCTACAACTTCCACCTGACTCCTCAACCACCATAGAAGAGGTCATTTCACCTTAAATGAACTTGACCGAAATCAAATTTCTTAGAAATGCAAAAGCCCTCTAGAAATTTTATATACTGTAGAAAGCTATGTATACAAGCCCCATACTACCTTCTCAACTATATAACTTATACAATTTTCTTTATCCATCACTGGCTAAGCCAGATTAGCTCAGCCATGAATGTTGCCGAAAATGCAACTAAAGTGATATGGCTGTACAGTCATGGCCAAAAGTTTTGAGAATGACACAAATATTATATTTTCACATGATCTGCTGCCCTCTGGTTTTTATGTGTGTTTGTCAGATGTTTTTATCACATACAGCAATATAATTGCATTCATATTATGAGTAACAGAAGCTTATAT
Source organism: Leptodactylus fallax (assembly GCA_947044405.1). Classification (NCBI taxonomy): domain Eukaryota; kingdom Metazoa; phylum Chordata; class Amphibia; order Anura; family Leptodactylidae; genus Leptodactylus; species Leptodactylus fallax. The sequence goes on from CAMRHE010000258.1 coordinate 1,361,993, forward strand.
TGACAGTTAGAATGAGTTAATGCAGCAAGTCAATATTTGCAGTGTTGACCCTTCTTCTTCAGGACCTCTGCAATTCTCCCTGGCATGCTCTCAATCAACTTCTGGACCAAATCCTGACTGATAGCAGTCCATTCTTGCAGAATCAATGCTTTAATTTTGTCTGAATTTGTTGGTTTTTGTTTGTCCACCCGTCTCTTGATGATTGACCACAAGTTCTCAATGGGATTAAGATCTGGGGAGTTTCCAGGCCATGGACCCAAAATCTCTATGTTTTGTTCCCTGAGCCATTTAGTTATCACCTTTGCTTTATGGCAAGGTGCTCCATCATGCTGGAAAAGGCATTGTTGAGCGCCAAACTGCTCTTGGACGGTTGGGAGAAGTTGCTCTTGGAGGACATTCTGGTACCATTCTTTATTCATGGCTGTGTTTTTAGGCAAGACTGTGAGAGAGCCGATTCCCTTGGCTGAGAAGCAACCCCACACATGAATGGTTTCAGGATGCTTTACAGTTGGCATGAGACAAGACTGGTGGTAGCGCTCACCTCTTCTTCTCCGAATAAGCTGTTTTCCAGATGTTCCAAACAATCGGAAAGGGGATTCATCAGAGAAAATGACTTTACCCCAGTCCTCAGCAGTCCACTCCCTGTACCTTTTGCAGAATATCAGTCTGTCCCTGATGTTTTTTCTGGAGAGAAGTGGCTTCTTTGCTGCCCTCCTTGAGACCAGGCCTTACTCCAAGAGTCTCCGCCTCACAGTGCGTGCAGATGCACTCACACCTGCCTGCTGCCATTCCTCAGCAAGCTCTGCACTGCTGGTAGCCCGATCCCGCAGCTGAAACACTTTTAAGAGACGGTCCTGCCGCTTGTTGGTCTTTCTTGGACGTCCTGGAGCCTTTTTGGCACCAATGGAACCTCTCTCCTTGAAGTTCTTGATGATGCGATAGATTGTTGACTGAGGTGCAATCTTTCTAGCTGCAATACTCTTCCCAGTTAGGCCATTTTTGTGCAGTGAAATGACGACTGCACGTGTTTCTTTAGAGATAACCATGGTTAACAGAAGAGAAACAATGATGGCAAGCACCAGCCTCCTTTTAAAGTGTCCAGTGGTGTCATTCTTACTTAATCATGACAGATTGATCTCCAGCCCTGTCCTCATCAACACCCACACCTATGTTAATGGAGCAATCACTGAAACGATGTTAGGTGGTCCTTTTAAGGCAGGGCTGCAATGATGTTGAAATGTGTTTTGGGGGATAAAGTTCATTTTCTAGGCAAATATTGACTTTGCAAGTAATTGCTGTTAAGCTGATCACTCTTTATAACATTCTGGAGTATATGCAAATTGCCATTAGAAAAACTGAAGCAGTAGACTTTGTAAAAATTAATATTTGTATCATTCTCAAAACTTTTGGCCATGGCTGTAGTTAGAAACTAGTAAAGAGAAATAGACTATAATACTGAAATTACCATATACCAGTAGACACGGGGAATTCTGCCATACCACAAACACATCATTGCCAACCATTTATACATATAAGTATATACTTCCCACTTATGGTGGTAACTGCAAACACATGATATAGATGTATATACTATGTATGAGATAAGACCTCTCCAAGGAATACTTCTGCCACTAAAAAACTAGAACTGTCCGTTTATATTCATTGGCAATCCTATACCCACTTATACTGCCAGGTAAGACACAGAGCGTATAAAGAAGGGAAGAGAAAAGTACTTGCTGTGCGTCAGCTTCTCCAGATACTACAGCAACCTCAGAGCACTTACTGTAGTGCAAAACCTCACCATTGTTGTTCAATGAGTCCCAACCACATCAACAGTAAAACAAGCCATTAAATGACACTTATGATGATAAGCCCATGATCTGCTCAATTTACAGGAGTCTTTGAAGGCAGTGAGAGACCCTCTCCTATAATTTGTCATTTTCAGAGCACCTGATGACCTTTACCCTTAGCTGTACACACCGACCAAAGGGCACCCAGACTGAAATGTGAAGCCAAAAATTCTCCTCTTTGCTGGAAATGGGCCAGCACCATCCTGATGCTGCCCATTCATGGGGGGGGGGGGTTACAGGACTATATAACTTCTGCATGCAAAGCATGGGGTGATCGTGATAAGCAGTGCTGGGCTCCATTCACTGACTGACTGCGATACACTGTCGGCAACCTTAACCCCTTAAGGACGCAGCACAAAAGATTCTACCTTTGTCCACAGGTGGAAATTTTCTATCAATTTCCAACTCTGCTGCCAGGCTTTGTGCTTCTCTGAGATTTTCAAACTATTCGTCTGACCGATAAAACTTTGTAGGATTAATTTAGATTTTTCTTTTTGTTGCATTGCACCAGAAATATCCAAGTCAGTCTCCTGAAGTTTTTTTTTACTTGTAATGTTAATTTCAATTAAGATATCATACCACATAACTAGTCCACACAAAAATTTAAAGTTACAGATGTTTTTCTGTATGCCTCTGCAACGGCTTTAGAACGAGCAGCTCCTTCTAAGGTACAGTCATCCATAACTTCCACAAGGGCATCATCAATCTTCGAAATTTGGTTGCGGACAGCTTTCACTGCATCTACACGGCTTTCCCATCTGGTGGTACTTAACAGTTTCAATGACAGTGATAGGTATGATGCTCCAAGGTTATTTTTAAGAATGGTCCATCAATGAGTGGAGGCAGAGAAAAATATGCAAAGGGTTTGGATTATGTTAAAAAAAACTCCTCAGCTTCAACACAGGCAGATGCTGCATCAGAGACAACAAGGTTTAAAGGTTTATTTGTCGCACACGAGCTTGAACTCCATGAATTCTACCTTTCATGTTGGAGCCATTGTCATAACCTTGCCCTCGCAGGTCTTCTATACCAATACCATTTTCTTCAAGGCATTGTAAAAGGACTTTTGCCATGCCTGCTCCTGTTGAGTCATCTACTGTATTTCAATGAACCATAAAAAAAAATGTTCCTTTATTTTCGTCTCTGGTGGTTCATTTCCGTGGCTTTGCTTCACAGTAACAAAACGTACCGTTAAAGTCATTTGCTCTTTATGACTTATATCAGGAGTGCAGTCTAAAATTATAGTAAAGTATTTAGCTGCACATAACTGTGCAAGAATCTTCTGCTTCATTTGTGAAGACAACAAGTTAATAATCTCATTTTGAGTTCCACTTCCAAGAACTGAATCAAATTCTGCTATCGCCTCCACAAATTTTAGGAAGTTTCCGTTCACTTCATAAAGCTTTTGCGATCTCCCACGAAATGCAATGTTTTAAACTGCCATTGTTCTGATTTGAGCAATTAACCTTTTTAAGACATTTTGCCAAAGCAGAGTTTCAGATGCAATAATTTCTTTGTTTGTATCTTCAATTGTTAGACTTCGCCTAAGTCTAGTTTCTAAATTTTTCCATTTGAGGAAAGCCGTCTCATGGTACTCTGCCTTTTCGTGCCTAGCCAAATTTCTAGAAATGTTCTTCCAATCGCTTATCCCAGTTGTGCACAGTACAGATATGACAAATCTAGGTGGAAACAGTTTGCAGCAAAAACAATAGATTGAATTGGTGGATGTTGAGCACATCAGCCATTGCCTCTGATACCTCTTGGTTAGCAGTTCTCTGAAATATTGTCTCCAGTCAAATCTTCTGTTGTCCTTGTCCTTTGGAAATCTAAAGGACAAGATTTACTTTGGACCATTCAAAACAAGAAATTCTCTTAACTTCTTGTTTATATTTGGCCACAAACCAGGATCCTGTAGAAGTGAATCACTAAATTCTGAGGATGTTTGATCCTCCGTCACATCATCATCACTTCTACATTCTTCAGCTTCCACATCCATTTCTAATGTTGATGCAGTAATTGTACTTTCTGTGACTTCCACATTCATTTCTGGAACAGATGCAGTAGCCAGCAATTCGCCACCTGCTGCTCCTGTGACATGTTCTTCACCTGAAACCTGTGAAGATGGCGTTGCAGGTGTAGGCAATTCTTCAGTTACTGCCTCAGCGCTAGAAAGCCTACTTGTTCTTGGTACATCAGGACCAATGGCTTCACTCTCCTTTTGGCCTTCAGACGATTCTTGCGTCTCAGGAGAAAAAGCTTCAGAAAACGCTCCTTTCTGTTTTGTAAGAGCAGCTTCCTTGGCTTCCCTCTTTTTCCTGTACGCTGCTCCAGAAAGCCGTTTCTGTCCATCAGACATTAAATTTTTGGAAAACGTTTGTCTAGGGAAAGAAACGTTTTATATCTAGTCTTTGCAATACATTTAGAGAGCTATTTACCCCACTGTCATGTAACACACCAAAACAATATACCTGTATCTAAAACAGAATAAATTATATATAGAGAGAGAGAATGGATAGTCACTTTGTGACACGATATCACAAAATTATTTGAAGCTCTAGTAAAGGTGCCCTTTTGGCCTGCACTGGACTGACACACACCATAATGCTTTATTTAACCATATAGGAAAACTGTGCATTTTCCTTTATGACAGGCTATAGGAGTCAGACAGTACAGTATAGGATCGTGGTGGTAAACCTATGGCCATGTGTGCCAGAGAAGGAACTCAGAGCTCTCGCTGTGGGCACATGCACCATCGCCTCAGCCAGGATCACTCACTATCAGGGGAAAACAGGACAGCGGTCCCACATCCTCCGGCAAGCTCTTCTTTCAGGTGTATGTGTAAATACACATACCTGAAAACTGTCAGCGTAGGCTGCAGGTCCGCGGCTTATACTGACAGAAGATTGTAACCTCTGCCCCAACGCAGGTGCGATGATGTCATTCATCAGCGCCTGCTTTGCGGTGGAAGGAGGTCACCCCACTGATCTTCATGGGAGTGCAGGTAAGTACAGGAGCATGTTATACCGTGCGGGGGGCCACTGTGGAGAAGAGTGTACTGCATGGGGGCTCTTCACTATTTATATCACACAGTATCCATTTTATAGCAGACGTGATATTAGTACAGGCTGTAATAACATTGCACGGTCACTATAAAACAGATCCTGTGTGATGTAAATAGTGAACATTAATTGTTCAAAAGTACCCAATGCAAACTTTTACCTTTCACTACAAATTTACCCATCAGATAATTTTTGAAATGTGGGAAGAAGCTGGAGTACCCTCACACAAACATGGGGAGAACATACAAACTCCTTGCAAATGTTGCCCTTGGTCAGATTCAAACTTAAGACCCCAATGCTGCAAGGCAACGGTGCTAACCACTGAGCAAACTGAGAAAGTTAAACAGTTGTATGCCTTTAACAGTCTCCTTTCAAATTATTTTTTCTACAGAATTATGACCAAGTCATTTTCTCTTTTTTTTTAATCTAAGGGCCCTTGCACACAACATGAGTCCCATCCTTGGAAAATGGTCTATGTGTGGGCCGTAGTACCTGGATTGAACTCGGTTGTGTGCATAAGAAGTCATTGCATCTTAGTCAGTTATGATATAATGAGCTACCGAACCGCCCAATAGCTACAATATGAACTGACATAAGACTGTCAGTTCAGGTCTGTAGCGATCAGGCCATTTGGGAGCTCATTGTAACATAACTGACAATGCTGAAACTTCTATGCAATCCGGGTACTATGGCCCACACATGCACCATTTTTGGCAGATGGGATTCAGTTCTGTGGAAGGGTCCTAAAAGGTTGTTCAGGGAAGGAGATCGGGGGCAAAAGAATTAGAACACCAATAAAAGAATGTTAAACGACCTTCTGCAGCTGGTAGTGCAGTGCTTATACAGACAAACTGTATGATGCTAGACAAAAAAATCATTATAGGGGTGTTTCAAGTCTTTTTTTTTTTTTTTACTCGCTATATACTCGCCTCCCCCTTTGAACATTTGAACAGGGATCCAGCAGGAAGTCTCAGTCCTTGTTTCCCTTCATACCTGCACATGAGCACAATCACTACTTAGCCAATGACTGGCTACATCAGTCACGTGTGGACCAAAGGTCAGGAATAGAGATGAGCGGATCGATTGTGCAGAAGTGGAATTTGATCTGAATTTCAGGAAATCTTCGATTTTCCACGATTCCGGATGGACCTTTGTGACAGACGAGCGAGAGCTCGAGATTCCGGCATGTTTTCCGCCCACCTCAGCTATCTGTAGCCCGGAAATAGCTGTTTATTTGCCGCAAAGTAATTTGGATCGAAGCAAATTTTTTTGGGAACTTCCACTCAAACTGCCGAATCAAACTTTTGAGAAATTCGCTCATCTCTAGTCAGGAACACCGGGGACCCAAACAGAGATTCCCTGCTGCATCCTAACCAAATGGAGAAGCAAGTCTGTATTAATTTTTATTTTAAGCCTTGCTAGGAGGTTAAAAAAAAAAAAAAAAAAAAAAAAAAAAAAAAAGCCTCTGAACACCACATTAATCCTGATTTCAAAAAATATTTTGAAGCCCAAAATTCATAAGAAGAATAAAAACAAATTTCAGACCAATGTGTACATAGCCTTTAAACCTCCCTATAAGAAGTATAACAACAATCACTTACATAGGCACAGGATATAAGAACAGGAAGGTAGATTTTACTGTATTCTGTAAAAGAATAGTAGACGATATTCTGAAAATATAAATAGTATTTAAGGAAAGTACCATACATATTTGCCAGATTTGCTAAACTGTCATAGTTGCACATAGCAACCAATCACAGCACAGCGTTTGTTTGTATTCTGCTCCTGAAAATTTAAAGCTGTGCTACTTTCTGACCTTCCATATAACTACCTCAGGAACTTTCAAAAAGTTTTCCAAAGCCTCAACTGCAGTCTTATCTCTGGGAATGAAACCCTAATAAATTGAAGGGCTATCCTAACTAGACAGGTCATCTGCTGACCCCGCCTCCACCCAGAGATTAGATGCACACTAATTTATTATCCGCTACATAGTCTAGTGATCAGTTGTGCTATGGGTTGCTACACTTACCATGAACATTGTTCAGAAATAGACCTGTTTGCATGCTCCATGAGAGGAGCCCTGAGAGCAATACGGACATTCAATTTACTCACCAACTGGTTAAATCCCAAGCTCTCCAGGATGCTATGAGCTCCAAGACATCAGTGACAAGATCTCCTCCTGGAGTCTTGAGGTCATCAGAAGTGTTGCCATTAAAGTTTCCACAAATAAGCTCAGACAATTTTTCAGAGACATGGAAAACAAGGTTACCACTGGTGGTCAATTCAATATGCAAGTCAGCGGTAATCTGGATTAAGACAGAGTCCTCCACAGCATTGGCCGACAGAATACCAGACGCAACAAGGAGATGATCCAAGCGCCCGTTTACCTACACAAAGAATATCGTTTTTTTACATGTGTTTGAGTTTCTTAAATATAGATCCAGTACCATCTTTGTGCATAGATACTCACCCATATTTCCTTATCTTTAGAGAAGGTCAATAGGGAATACCAAGGAACACATGAAGTCTGGCCACTGATGCTGCAGTCTTTCCACAACTCTGGACATCAGCAATAACTCAGAACCATGAGGTGGCCTTTTCATCACACAGAGATGCCACTACTACAGGGCCATTTCTAATAGGTCCTCCTGTGAGGCCATCAAAAGTAATCAGCTTGAGAGAGTTCACGGAGCCACGGACCCCATTGACTAGACCTCATTTTTCCTTCTCACCACATTCTACTGCAGTACAGGTAACTCCTCCAGCCTGGCATTTACATTGTACGGCACAGTCTCTTGTGACAAAGGACTCACCCTCCTAAATGAGGAAAAGAAGAATTCACTATTTCACCAGCTTGTATGACCTACCAGTAAGATTTCTAGTGCGGACAACGGTAGTCACTTTTTGCCTGCGTATATTTGGCACTTTCCCTATAGGGAAAAATAATCAGTGGGTTGTCCATGTAATGTATGTGAGTGGTTGTCCAAAATCTAGAACCTTCCACAGGTTAGCCATGTATTTCCATCAGATAACACATTGCATCCTATGTCAGCGAAATCCATGTATCCCATTTTTATAGTGACTGTTGGCTGGGCAGGACATTGCTAGAAGGAAAAACCACCACATGTCATTTAGGTCACTAATGATGGGGAAGGGACGAAACAGGGCAAAGAACCGCTTTACTACTTACGACAGAATGTTGGGGCTCTCCAAGTAGCAATAGTAACTCCCACAGTATGACAAACGGCTGCATAGGCCTGAAGACTCTTGCATACAATGTCGTCCTTTCCATCAGTAGCACAGGAGTCGTAGACGCAGAAGTTGAAATATTCTTCTGGGCTGATCTTCGAATGACATGCCTGAAATGGCCCAGATGGGTTGGTGATCATAGCACAAGAGGATGCAGCTTTGAATGGCTGAAGCTTGGCCTCCGTACATACTGGGCATTCTCCCTCATTACAACCATTACTGCACTTAGCTCCAGCAACATTAACCTTCCAGGACAATCCAAACTCATTTACATTCTTCACCACTTGTTTGCTAGGAAGCTGGAATTCATCCATTTTGTCACCATTGAAGTTGCCACAAAGGCCACTCAACTTGCCACGGTAAGTACTTGGAACACTAAGGACCACATGGTAAATGGTATCACAAAGAATCTTCAGACCAAAGTCTGTCTGCAAGACCACATTGCCTCCTTCTTGATTTATTACAATATGGTCATAATCTAGTACCAGTGGAAGATTGTTGAGCTCTCCATCAACCTAAGACACAAAACACAATAAAGATGAAGCTGAAGAATGACAACATGAAGGCACAGACTCTTGGCAAATACTGACCAACAAAAACCTCCATATATAGACTTGACTGCAAAATCAACATACCAACATGAAAAGAGTTTAGTCAAGAAAAAGCAAAAGAATCTCAAAAAGATATATATAAAATATATACTTATTAATGAAAAAATGCAATAAATAGCACATATAAAATATAAAATGATGTAGGTGACAAACAAAAAACTAGGACATAACACAGGACATATGCATCACATAAAGAGGCTCAAGAGAAGATATATAAAGATGAATGTATATAATGGCCTAAATTGTATAGCTAATATGCCATATAGGAAAGTTTGCAGACCATACATAAAAAAAATTGTCTAGATGGGAATTTTTACCCAATCAATAGTGATTAAATACCACATAGACAAAAAAGTATCAAAAATACATATGGACATGCAAAAAATATACTATCCATATACTGATTAAATATATAGTTTAAATATAATAAATATCATACATAAAATGAAGTAATGGCATATGGAAAGCATATCAAATAAACCAATAGATGGATACACCATAGTAATGATTACCTGTAGCCATTATAGAAACACTTTTGAGCCCCAGTGAGCAAAAGGGTATGCGGGTATGCTTGGAAATGCACCTCAATGTGTTTCGCTAAAAAAGGAGTTTTCATGTTGGTATCTTGGCAAATACTGACCTTGACTTTTGATCTCAGGTTTCTTTCAATGGCTATTGTGTAACCATATACAGACACCACCACGAGCCTCGTCACAGCAACTTTACCATTTCCATAGCCTTCGTGCTCAACAGCGATAGAGAACTTCACCAGACTAGAATCATCATCTTCAACAACCTTGGACAAAATGTACGTACAGGTACCTTGGAAGTCAAATCGGAGACCATCAAAAGAGATGTAGTGGGGATCTCCAGAAGCTTCGCACCGGCCAGATTCTTTTGGTCGACATCCCCAGACTCCATTGACCAATTTGCATTCCTCTTCAGGTCCACAGGCTATTGATTTACACCTGACAATGCCATCAGCACCACCCTGGCATTTCTCACTGCACTGACCCCCCTTAGGATAGAAGGTTTCATTCGCCTGATATTGCTCTTGATATGCACAGGCACAATTGACAATGGTAACACATTTATGACCGCTCAGAATATAGCCATCATCACAGTAGCAAGCTTCCTTACAGGGAGAGTCACAGCCAGCTGGAGAGGACAACCCATAGCAAGTGACAGGACAGGAGTTGCCACACAATTCATAGTGACTGTTCAGTGGGCACGATAGACCTAGAAGGAAAGTCAATAAAGGGCAGAATTACTACCAAGGACAGGGTGCTGGAAACAGATTAAGAAGTTTATGGCACAAATAGCAAAAACTAATAAGGAGAATAACTTACTGCAGAATGATGGGGATCTCCATTCTTGTAACAGGACACCAGCTGCCTGGCAAGCTGCCCCATACAGACCAATGGCGTTACAGAAGGATGATGGGTGTCCTTTGTATTGACAAGCATCGAAAACACAATCGTTAAAGAATGGGGTCAGGTCCACAACTGAGTAACACCGACTGAATGGCCCACTGGGTTTAGTCATCAGTCCACAGTATTTCTCAGTCTTGTACTGCTGTTTTTGGGCTTCAGAACATACAGGACAGCTTCCAGTACACTCTGGAGAACAGCCAGGAACATCACCCACTTTCCAACTGTTACCAAACTGAACAGCATTTGTAGCTGCTTTGCCATCCTTCATATTAAAGTCATCATTGGGATTCTTGTTATAATTGCCACACAAACCACCAACAGAATTCACATAGGTGCTGGATATGGTTACTGCCACATAGCTGTACCAGTCATATGTCACCGTGACATCAAAATCTGTCTTTATGATACCTTGGCTGCCACTCATATAGGCTACAACTTGGTTCCTTTGGTAGTAGAATGGAAGAGAAGTAACCACTCCATTGACCTAAAAAACAAAACCAGAGTCATAGTTCATCTTGACCATTCTATGTGTCATGTCTTTGACCATTGCCTATATGACTAGCCTTTTACAGGGAGGGAGCTTCACATGAAAGGCTCGGAATATTCCAGAATAACTCTCCCTAGGACAAAGCAATCTAAATCAAACCATGTGCTCCTCAGTATATGAAGCTTTCAACAATGAGGTGGGTGCTCTACAGCAGTCGCAATGTTTAAGCAATATCAATTAGAACTTAATGTTATTAGCTCATTAGCCCTTATCTACATAGATCATAGAATGGGCAATGTTCCTGCAGGAGTTAGAGCTGTATTGTGGACAGAAGGCAGAGACTAATATCTGACATACAATGGGTGACGGATTCCTTATTCTATTTCTGCCTGACAATAAGAAGTCTTCCTATATATAACCCATTTCTTTTGTAGCCATTCTTGGTTTTGGCTCAAAAAATCTGCAACAAAAAAGGCTGCGTTTCCACAACGTGGATCCTCAGCCTTATAGTGCAGAGGCTAAAGAAGTATAGGTGGAGACCCATAAAATTCAGTACGGTTACACCCAAAATGCAGGTGCAGAAGTCCCCTCCTTAGGGAATACGTCTGAAAAGACAGAGGCCAGAAAAATAATAAATAAATAATCTGTCGAGTCAGACACAGTCAGCAAACATATTGCATATACTGTATCCTTCCACTTATAGTAGGTTGCACGGACCAATCCTTAAGTTACATTCTAGTTACAAGGAGAACAGAAAGCAAAACCCAAAAACATACAGCTATAGCTGGGCCTAACATGGAACTGAATGGTTTCTTTTGTGCAGTCCCATGTAAAGCTTCAGATGTTATCACTATGGCTTGCACTAAGGACATTCAGGTCTTTGGTTCTGCTACATCTGTACAGACCACATACCTGCAGGCTGCCCTGGGTATGACACAGAGACACAGAGACACAGAGACACAGAGACACAGAGACACAGAGACACAGAGACACAGAGACACAGAGACACAGAGACACACCCCCAGGGGCTGATATCCTCTACTGTGAGGGCAGAAGCCAATGGATAGGAATCTGCACACCTGAAGGACAGGTGTAGTCAGGCAGCACTGAGAACGCTACACATGGGAGGGGTGGGGGGCAGAAAGGAATTACACAGAAGAAACTACAATGGAAAGCTTCAGGACTTAATAGCCGATGATGTCTGTCCTTCTTGGCAAAACATTTCTAGGCTATGGCCCCATGTAGTGACCCGCAGTTAAAAAACACATTTTCATGTGTTTTTCTGCATTTTTCTCTGTGTTTTTTCTTCCCTTATCTTTAGCACAACTAAAAATCGCACTAAAGCTGCCTGACAAAAAACACCATTCATTTTTATGACACTGTGTTGCGATTTGCAGCATGCTGTGACTGCGATTTGATGGTCACAGAAAAATCCAACCTTGTCTTGCTTCATGTGGAGGTGACACGGCTCCCATAGACAGTTATTACATTGCACAGCGAGTCGCTCACTATTACAATTGCCGTCTTTACCATCTTTGCTGCAATTTTTTCATGTTGTTCAAAGATTTTTTTTTAGTTCATGTATATTTGTGCAGGTGTACAAAGTTAGCTGCAGAGGCCCCACGTTGCGGAAAAGCAGCTTTTTTTGTTGCAGATTTTTCTGCAGTTTTTTGAGCCAAAGCCAAGAGTGGATTGAGCAGAAAGGAGGAGTATAAGAAGCTTCCTATATATTCTCCATCCCTTTTGTACCTATTCTTGGGTTAGGCTAAAAAAAAAAAGAAAGCAAAATATGCAACAAAAAAGTTCATTCGCAGTTACAGAATTAATTTAAAAAAAAAATTTAGTTAAAATCCCTCCCCCCAGGTCTATTATGACCTTATGTGGGGGCACAATATGTAAAAAAAAAACCTGAAAATCTTCCCCCTTGTCATTACCATACCCCGTCACAGGTTCTATCCCCACCTCCAGCAACACAACAAGTGTCACCAAAGTAAATGACCGTAGCAAAGGTGGAAAACTCTTTACATTTTTTAGTAGCACTTTGTGCTATTAAAAAAAAAAAATAAAGAAAAATAAAAAAATTTGAAAAACGAAACATTTCTTCTCCTTTTTTGCTTACATTTTCTTGGATATTAAAAAAAAGAAAAAACATGGAAAAATAAAAAACATAGAAATAAAGCCCTATTTATCACCGAAAAAAAAAAGATGCAAAAATTATTTGAATAACCCAAAGGAAAAAAAAATGTTATAGCCCTCAAAACCGCATTTAGGAAAGAAAAGAAAAATGTTTCCAGCCCTGAACTAAGGAGAATTGGCAAACTGAAGATGGTTAAAAAAAAAAAGTACAGACAGTGTCACAGTTGTCGGCAATCGCTATTATACTGTATAAGCAGTGCAGTAATAAGACGTTTTGTTTTGGGTTCAGACGAGACGACCCTCCGGTTAATTTAAATAAAAACCTGTTGGAAAATTATTATACTCAGAGTATACTCAGAGTATAATAGGTGAAGGCCCAGGAGAGGTGTAAACAAATAATAACAGCATGATTACATCATGATATTCGGCATGCCCATGTGACCGCTGATGCCCAATCACATGCATGATATCACCCAGGAGGCCAGAAGAAGTCCAAGAGAGAGTGTGGAACTCTGTGAGTAGGCCCAGAAGAGGTTGATAAGGTGAGTAGAAATGTTTATTTTTTTACAATTCCCTTTGGACTCCACGTATTATACTCTGAGGTTTGAAGAGAACTCAGAATACAATTTCCCTTCCAGTTCGTGGGTGACAAACCCCCAAAGTTTAGTTGTTGGACAAACACAAAACGTTTGGAAAATTTGGATAGAATCTGATTTGCTCATCTCTAGTTATTATCACCATTACCTTCTGCTTCTCTACCAAGTCAGTCATAAGGAAATGTCTCAGGAAACAGCAATATACACCCAGTCATCAACTGGTCTGCAACTTTTACTTGCACCTGGCCAAGTTGCTTGTGGCTCGTTCGCTGCCATACAACTTTGTGGATTCAGCACTGAATACCCTCTCGGCCATAACACTTGAAGATAAAATGCCCGTGGCAAACTGGACCAGCTCCCTCCACTAACTTATTGGCCCAGAATTCCATGGGGTCAGAGTTATCTGCTAGAATATAGGTGCACTCTAGGTACCACTGTACTTGCTGGTGCAGTCGGTGGGTGTCCGTCTCTTGTGGCTCTCTGATTGGTGTTGTGGGCTGAAAACATTTCTGGTTCATCATCTTCCAGATACTGTCCTGGGCCTGGCTGATGCTGCTGCTTTTACTCCTCCTGATACTTGCGGCACTGGGTACCACTGGGTGAGTGAGGTGGTCTAGGAATGGGCAGAGGCCACCTAGGTACGTATGCAACTGGCAGTTGCAGTGGCCTCCCTAAATGCTGCAGAAAGCTGGGTATACAGTCTATCCTGATAATATTATAATTTTTCTTCACTTTAGGAAGCAGGGAAGAATTATTTCCAACACTTATTGATCCCTCTGCTTGATGCTAATAATACACTTGTCGCTGTGTAAGCAGCAGAGCATACAGCCTGCCATGATTCCTAGTGTATGCACGGACCCAGGGGCCTGCCATGGTTGGTGTTCTTGACCAGTGTGGTCATCAACATCATCTTGAAACAGATAAGAGTCGGCATACTCTCCTGGCTGTACCGGTGACATATCAAGGGCCCCCTCTGCATCCAAGAGAGAGTCTTCCTCCTCTTCCAGTCTAGGAGTCCCAGGTCCTCTACCATAGTGACCCGGGTTCTCATCCTACTCCATGAACACAGGGCAATGACATTGACTAAGAGGTGGAAATTGTTTCTCCTCTTTCATCCCTCGATGGATGAGTGTAAGATATACAATAGAAGGATCACATCGCTGATGCTGCAGTCGTCCCTGCTTACAAATTTGGTGGCTTTTTCCATGGGCTTGAGAAGCCGACACACTTCCCTCATGAGCCTCCAATGACGTATCTCAAAGTAACACATTGTCCGTGTGGTCTGCTGCATGCAATAATCATTCACTGCCATCTGCTGCTCACACAAACCCAAGTTGGAATGTCGGAGATAAAACAGTGCAAATTTAGATCATGTTGTCAATGCAAATTGAGCAGGGCGCTTTTTGTAATGTAAGAACAGCTGAAATGCACAGAGATTTTGCTGGCCATGAGGAGTACCTCTTTTTAGCCACTATACAGGTTAATTAAGCGGCGAACCATCAGATTAAGAACATGTGGCACACAGAAACAATGTGTTATTGTTAGTAGTTGTACTTGTGCAAGTGTTTCCTCCTCCCCTTCCTTTTCTCTGTCCTCTGCCCTCATTTTTCAATGCGTACAGACAGCACTAAATTAACAAAAAAAAAAAAAAAGCTGAAATAACGTAGATTTTTTTTTACATGAAAGGAGGCTGCAATACTGTGTGTATGTAGATATGCTTGGGCATAGAGAAACTCTTAAGCAGTGAATATTTTGTTCAGATTAACATCAATTCTCCTTCACACTGTATGGTCAGTCACCTGAGGAAGGAAGAAAAAAATAAATAAAAAAATTAATTTATTTTTTAATTATGTTTTAATTAGCACAGACTAGAATGTATATTGGGTGAACTAAAAAAAACTGCTAGTATATAACTGACTTTTTTAAAGATTTGTGCAGGCTAATACAGCAGTATGTATTTAACCTCTTCAGGACACAGCCTAAATGTGCCTTCGTGACCAGGCCTAATTTTTCAAATCTGACATGTGTCACTTTATATGGCAATAACTTTGAGACAATTTAACTTACATAAGTGATTTTGAGATTGTTTTTTCGTGACACATTGTACTTCATGTTAGTGGTAAATATTGATCAATATTTTTATATTTATTTATAAAAAAAAATAGGAAATTCTATGGAAATTTTGAAAAAAAAAAATCACAATTTTCAAAATGTGAAATGCGCATATCACACAAATACATTAATAAATATTATCTACCATATCTCTGCTTTATATCAACATCATCTGTTAATTGTCCTTTAATGTATTTTGGACATTATAAAGCTTACAAGTGTAACAGCGATTTTCCAGATTTACAAGAAAATTTCCTAATTTTAACTAATTTTAACTAATTTTTTAGGGACCACTTCAGTTCTGAACGGGATTATAAATTAGAAACATTAGAATCACCCCATTTTCAAAACTGCACCCCTCAAATAATTCAATACAGTATTTGGGAAGTTTGTTAACCCTTTAAGCATTTCACAAATTAAAACATGGAGGTGAAATTTAGATATTTCATTTTTTTTTCACTACTACATTATTATTATTTATATAGCACCATTAATTCCATTGTGCTTTACATTATTATATTAATTCCATGGTGCTGTACATTATTATATTAATTCCATGGTGCTGTACATTATTATATTAATTCCATGGTGCTGTACATTATTATATTAATTCCATTGTGCTTTACATTTGAGGATTTACATACGGTACACAAAATATACAAAACAAATACAATACTAACAGTGACCAACTGGCACAGTGGGATAGAGGGCCCTGCCCGCAAGGGCTTACAATCTATGAGGGAAGAGGGATAGAGACAGAAGGTGGGGGTAGAGGCTGTACAGATGGTGGTGTGGTGACAGTAGTGTTATTGGAGGTTGTAGGCCTTCCTGAATAGGTGAGTCTTCAGGGCCTTCTTGAAGCTTGTGATTGTGGGGGACAGTCTTATGTGTCTTGGTAATGAGTTCCAGAGTATGGGGGATGCACAGGAGAAGTCTCGGAGACGTTTGTGTGAAGAGCGAATAAGAGCAGAGCGGAGTAGGTCTTTGGAGGATCGGAGGTTACGTGCAGGTAGCAGGAGGTTAGAAATACATTCATACATTGTATGAAATACATTCATTTAGCCCTAAAATTCACACATTCGCAAAGGGTTTAAGGAGAAAAAGCATCTCACAGTTTGTTATGCAATTTCTCCAGAGCACAGAAATACCCCACATGTGGGTGTAAACTGATGTTTGGGCACACGGCAGCGCATGGAAGTGAAGGAGCGACACTGTACATTTGAAAAGCAGATTTTGCTGGAATAGTATTCAGGTGCCATGTCTCATTTGCAGAGCCCCTAGAGTACCAATACAAAGGAAATCCCCAAAAAGTGACCCCATTTTGGAAACTACACCCCTCACAGAACATATCAAAGGATAGAATGAGGAGTTTTACCCCACAGCTGTTTCACAGATTTTATTAACATTGGGATGTGAAAATGAAAAATTACTTTTTTTCAATAAACCGTCAATTTAGTCCAAATTTTTTCAAGAGGAGAAAGCTTGCCCAAGTTTGTTACACAATTTCTCCTGAACGCGGCAATACCCCATATATGGTTGTAATCTGCTGTATGGGTACATGGCGGGGCTCGGAATGAAAAGAGCGCTATTTGGTTTTGGAGAGCAGGGTTTGCTGTAATAGTTTTCAGGTACCATGTCACATTAGCAGAGCCCCTAAAGTACCAATACAATGTAAACCCCTAAAAAGTGACCCCATTTTAGAAACTACACCCCTCAAGGAATTTATCAAGGGGTATTATCATTTTGAGCCCAAGAGTGCTTCCTGAAAATTAATGTACAAATTGAAAATTTAAATTTTTAATGAAATATGCCATTTCGGTTTTTGGAGCATAATTTGTTTTTTTGGACATCCTGCCACTTATTCAGAGCCCCTGAATTGGCAGTAAAGTAGAACCTGCAGACACAACCCCACTTTGGAAAGTGCAACCCTCAAGGGATTTATCAAGTGGTGTAGCGAGCATTTTCAATGCTTGAGCATTGCATTAATTTCATTTCCAAAAATGAATGTGCAGCTGATCGTGAAAATTGCAATTTTTCCATAGATACGCCATTTCAGTGCCCGATATGTTGTACCCAGCTTGTATCTGCAGAGACACATACACATCAAAACCTGTTAAGCGGGTATCCCGGGCACAACAGCTTTTGGAACATTCATCTCTGATACAAGCCGGGCACAACATATTACACACTGAAATGACGGATTTCTGGAGAATTTGTCATTTTCACCTTTCACCATCAGCTGCGTATTCATTTCTGGAAAAATTTATTAATGCAACACTTGGGGGTTAAAAATGCTCACTGTATCCCTGGATAAATTTATTCAGGGGTGCAGTTTCCAAAATGGGGTCACATGTCAGGGGATTCCACTTTACTGGCATTTCAGGGTTCTGCTAAAGTGTAATGGCGTCCAAAATCTAAACTGTCTAAATCTGTGCTGCAAAAACCAAAATAGCTCTTTCCCTTCTGCACGCCCAAATATCAGTTTATACCTACATATGACATTAAGTATGTTACCCTGGGTACACCAGTGTCATACATGTGGGCATAAACTGCAGTTTGGGCACACAGCAGGGCACAGATGTGAAGGAGCGCTATGTGGCTTTTGCAGTGCAGATTCAGATGTTTGGTATCTGGATGCCGTGTCATGTTTGCAGAGCCTCTAAAGTACCAGTAAAGTGGAATCCCCTAGGGAGTGACCCCATTTTAAAAACTGCACCCCTCAAAGAATTTATCAGGGGGTGTATTTGGCATTAGTATCCCAGACGTGAATGCACAGCAGATGGTGAAGAGTGAATATGTAATCTGTGCGGAGTGCATTGGGAACACCAAATTCCCTACTACAGGGGTAGGCAACCTTTTTTGTTCAGTGTGCCGATTTCGATTAAAAAAATCAAAGTTGAAGTACTCGGAGTGCCGGTCAATAATTGTAAGTCTGACGACCCCTGCACACGGTATTATGTCCCATAGCGGCCCCTGCACATGGTATTGTGTCCTATAAAGGCCCCTGTACACGGTATTATACCCCATAGCGGCCCCTGCACATGGTATTATGCCCCATAGCGGCACCTGCACACAGTATTATCCTCTATAGTGGCCCCTGCATACAGTATTATCCTCTATAGTGGCCCCTGCACACAGTATTATCCTCCATAGTGGCCCCTGCACACGGAATAATATTCTAACTTTTATAATATTCCAATTGTCACCATTCACTAGCTATTATTATCCTGTGGGGTCTCTTCAGACCCCAGAGTATAATAAGCGGAGGGCCAAGGGAGGTGACAAACATAAAAAAACTATGTTAGGGTTACAACTGATGCCAAAACTGATGCGAAAATGCATCAGTTGCCATCAGGCTTTTTTTTATAAATTTCTACTCCAAAACCATCAGTTGTCATCAGTTTTTACTATCAGTTTTTACCAAGATGGCCCACAAGGCACGATGGGCTGCCAAGGCCAATAGAGTAGGGGTACTCAACTACTTTTAGTAAATTTCCATTGACTGGCATCCGCCATCAAGTAAAGGTCCAAGCTGCACACGTCCACTATTTACGGTATTTTTTGGACAAAAAGACATGTCTGACTATAAGACGCACCCCAGGTTTAAACAAGAAAAATAAGGATTAGATCGGGGGCGACTAACGTGGCATTACACTGTGTGGGGTGACTAACATAGCATTATACTGTGCAGGGGGCACTAACGTGGCACTATACTGTGTAGGGGGCACTAACATGACATTACATGGTGTGGGGGGCAACTAATGTGGCATTATACTGTAGGGGGGCATTAAGGAAAATTATATTGTGGCTACTGACATTAGTGCTCCAATTATTGTTCCTCCTCAGTATGCTCCTTAGCATGGCTGTTTTAACACATTGATGGGTTCAGTGCAATGGTTTCATAGGTGGGCCACCCCATCGCCACCACTTAGGAATACCCGACTTGCACAAATTATAATGTCCCATTAGAGGCCCTAACACAGTATAATGCCTCCCTAGTGGCGCCTTACACTATAATGTCCCCCTCCAGCTATCCCCACAGTTAATGTCCCCATCCATCTGTCCCCAGTTTAACCCTGTGCATGCAAATTAAATAGGAGCTTACATAAGAATAGAATTTTCTATCCCCCTATAAAAATTGTAACTCTAATGAATAATTATAATCCCTACACCTAACTAATGTGTTCAGGGCCGTGTTCAGATTGGTGTAACACGACCACTTTATTGCTCACGTATTATGGACACAACCTCTGAAGTTCCTGCGGTTCATCATTACTGGTGATAGAGTCTGATGACCTACTGTTAGTGCAGGGGTTTCATTTGTACTGTGGGTGCAAAAAAAAAGCACCCATCTGAAAACTGCCAAAAACTGGGATTTTATATGGTGACATTTAATGGGTAAAAATGTATTATCTGACTGACGGAACTGCCGTTTGTCAGAAATGTTTTATACGTTCATCTCTAGTGATAATCGCTATTAATATTATTTTAGCGTGTAACGGATATAACTAAAGAGGCGGGCGGCGTATTTTACTCTATAAAGATCAGGTATGGACAGGACAGGGACAGTGAAAAAATGTAAACTTTATTGGTGACTTTGTGCATGTGCTGTGTAAGTGTTTGGTGCGACACTTCTGGTGCTGCGACCTGGACGATGGTAAACATCTGGGTCACAGCAGCAATAACTTCCTGGTTATGTGATTAGGCTCAGAGGGGTGTGACATTATCCCTCTATGTGACTATCAGAGAGCAGAAGTATAGTATGCACTCTGATTAATAGGAGAGGGGATAACATGGACAGAAGGCCCTGCTACCTCGTCATCTGCAGCTTATGCACAGACAATGATGAGTTATCATTGTCTCGGCAGTCTGCAAGATCGCCATGATAGACCTTACAGATTCAGAGCGATTCACTGTTAAAACGATGTCGGAAATTGAGATCTGCATTGGGATTTCAATGCCGAACATTGTTTTCACTAGAGAATCGCTCAGGATGTTTAAGGACAATCATGGTGATCTTGGTATCATTTTAAAGAGGAGATTATCATCTTTAAAATGAATCCAAGTGTTTCTTTATAGCTTTAACCAATCCTGAGCAATTCACTCAGGTACAGTAGTGAAGCCAGCAATTACCAGCTTTACTACTGTACATAGACTATGCAGAAGCCGGGTGCTGCCACATCCATCTTCAGGCATCACCCGGCGGCCTCCGGTGCTAATGAAATTTTAAGGAAGCTGGATGGAAAAACGCTGCAGGTAACGTTTTTCCATCCGGCTGAGGCACATATCCGGCGCCAGAACTGATGCCTCTTGTGCCAGAACCGATCCCATAGAAAACTATGGGATCCATCCTGGCATCAGTTTCCCTCCAGCTTGTGTGCACCACGCCAGAGGGAAACAGATAGCTGCGCCGGACATATGTGAACGCACCCTTACTCACTTTTTCCTGCGCTCTGCAGCCGCTGTGTGGGCGCTTCAGCCCTGACGTCAGCGACCGCTGATTGGGTCTCAGGGGTCACGTCACATCATTATGCGTAATGACGTCGGACGTGACCCTTGAGGCCCTGTCAGCAGTCTCTTACGTCAGGCAGAAGCGCCCGAAGAGCGCAGAGTGGCTGCGGATCCAGGGAAGGTGAGTTAACATTGTTTTTTTATGTTTGATCACCTCCCCGGGGGCTCCGCTTATTATACTCAGGGTCTGAAGAGACCCCACAGTATAATAATAGCAGTTTAGTTTCGGCCGTGTTTGGTCCAATCGAAACTGCTGGGTGAGGACAACGCTGCCGTGCCCGGGAAATAAGCCTCATGTGCCACTCTCGGCACGCGTGCCGGGGGTTGCCAACCCCTGATGTATAATATATAAATGGCCCATACAAGAAATATGGGGAAAAGCTGTTCCATGTAAAATTCCCTCAAAAGACAAGGGGGCGGTCCCTCTGTCTGGAGAAAAAAAAGGTTTAATCTCAAGCGGTGACAAGGCTTCTTCACTGTAAGGACTGTGAATCTGTGGAATAGCCTACCCAGGTGCTGGTCACAGTAGTCACAGCCAACAGCTTCAAAAAAGTATTAGATGCCATTTTGGAGCAAAATAGTATTGATGGTTATAGAAATGTATAGACTGTCATGGCTGAGCTCATTTTCAGGGTTCCCTATGCTAAAACCCCTCTATTATTTATGTCTCCTGGATGAGGGTCCTGAACAGAGGACTTCTTTCTGTTAACTTTGAGCTCCCTAATAAGGTCTTTAAAAATGGCAACCCCTTTCAATGGCAGCATATGGTATTAGTGACTAATATTGCCTATCCCTCTGTATTGACATCAATGGAAAAAAAAAATGTTGCAGAAAATTTCAAAACAGGTTTTGCAAAAACTTCAAGGGGCCTGAAAAACTGCATTGTCTGAATGTGGTTTGTGCTGATAACCTCCGCATGTCAGGCCCTCACTTTGGAGAGGAGTCTGGTTGGTCATTGGAGTAAATATCGTAGTCTCTGAATATTTTGCTTCTGATTTTGTAATTGTGACCAGAGAGTAATTAAAAACCTGCTCGGCCTGTAGAAACTTTGTGAATTCTAAGATGTCACAACCATATTATACTACAGTGTATACAAAATATACTCAGCACTGCAGCAGTAAAGTAAAACCTGAGGGGTGGAGCTTCTGCTACAAACAACATAATAAAATAAATATCAACAATCCTCCCCAGTTTATAATAATCCAACAATTCTGCTCATTCGGCACAGGTGAGTTTTATAAGCCAAGAAGTAGAAGACTAGGCAGAGATAACCTATTGCCCTGACTAATTGTTGAGGTTACTAACGTCCAGTTTATCATATTAACCCCTTCCTGCTGTAGACATTTTTAGTTTTTTACTCCCCATAATTTATTTTTCCATTCACAGAGCCATATGAGGGATTCATTTTTGTGGGACAAATTCAGAATGGGGTGGAATTAGGGAAAAAACTGCATGTGTGCAATTCATGTATGGCCTTCTTTTTTATGGCATTCACTGTGCAGCCTAAATGACAACTACATATAGTTATGTTATAGTTTATGTTATGTTTTAACATGTTAAAAAAAAATCAAAAACTTTGGAAAAAAAATGTTTTTTCTTGGAATCGTCTTTTTCTGACACCCATAATTTTTTTTATTTCCAGACTGCATAAAGCATCTATTTTTTATGGGACCAGATGTAATCGTTGATTGTAATGTCAATCTGTATTCCCTTAGTCCAGACAGCAGCACAATATGGGGTATCTCTGCCCCTGTGTGTTGTTTAGGACAGGTGGAACCTTTAATTAGCACCAAAAAGGTGCCTCCTACTAGCCCTATAAGAGGGCACAAGAGACCTCCCTCCACTGTGTAAATTATAAAGTAACAGGAAACAAGCTTCTAGGGAGGGAAGCCTTGTGCTGCTGTCTGGACTAAGGGAATACAGATTGACATTACAATCAACGATTCCCCTTACGTCCGACAGCAGCACAATATGGGGAGATAGCAAGTAATTCCCCTAGGGAGGGTTTCCTCGCCTTACAACATCAAGGACTGACTGACCAAAGGCAGTTGTCTGGAAACTGCGGATGTCCAATGATAATGTTTAACAAAAGGTCAACTGAGATGACCATGATGCAGCCGCACAAACCTGGTCCAATGGTAAGGACCGATACTCAGCCAAAGAAGTCGACAACCCAGGTCGAGTGGCCGTAGAAAGACTGGAGGGAATAACTCCTGAATAAGAAAGGAAGACGTAATTGTCTCCTTGATCCATGTGGATAGAGTAGGCTTGGAAGCCTTGAGGCCTCTGTTTTTACACTGCATATCAATTAGTAGGCTTTCGGCCTTCTTAAGCGGTTGAGTGTGGAATAGGTAAATCCACAGACACCTTACCACATCTAAGGTGTTGAGCTTTTCTTCCTCCTCAGTGGTTGGAGAGGGGAAAAACACAGGTAACGAAATTAGCTGATTGCTATTATAATATGAGGGGTCCTTAGGGATAAACCCAGGCAAACCTAAGGTGCACCCTATCTGCAAAAACAAAATGTACGGTTCTCTAGAAGAGAGGGCCTGGAGTACCCCTACTCTTTGGCAGATATAATAGCCAACAAAAAAGTGGTTTGTAGGCTAAATATTTTATCCTCGTAGTCTCCAAGGGTCCAAATGGAGGACCGCACAGGCCTGTAATGACTACCGCAAGGTCCCACTGGGGATGATACTGAGGGCTTTAGCCTCATTGCCCCTTTAAGGAACCTTGCAACCAGAGGATCCTGAGACAGACGTCTGTTCAAATGAGCGGAGAGGGCTGCAATCTGCACTTTCAAAGTGGCAGGGGCAAGGCCCTTATCCAAACCGTCCTGAAGAAAATATCAGCCGTTGAAGGTTCTAGATTATTAATACCCTTCTTGGAGCACCACTCCATGAAAATCTTGGCTGTCCTCTGGTAGTTCTTATTGGTAGATTCTGCTCTTGCAGAATAAAGGGTCTTGAGGACGGCCTCTGACAGTCCTCTATCCTGCTGTAGGGACTGCTCAACCTCCAGGCTGTCAGGTTGAATCTCCAGAGATCCTGGCACTTCAGAGATCCTTGGGAAACCAGGTTCTGGATGGGGGGGAAGCCTCCAATATATCCCTCGACTCATCTCCATGAGTTGGGAAAAACCAAGCTCTTTTTGGCCAGAATGGAATGATGGCTATCACAGAGACTTGGTCCTGTCTGATTTTCATTAATACCTTTGGTATTATTGGAATTGGAGGGAAGATGTATGCCAGCCTGGACCTCCAAGGGATGGACAGGGAATCCACTGCCAAGGGATTGTCCTCCTGGTAAAGGGAACAGAACTTCTCCACCTTGGCGTTGAGTCGGGTTGCCATGAGGTCTATTTCTGGAAGACCCCTGTTCAGGGTAATCTGATGAAAGACTTCTGGATTGAGTGACCATTCTCCTGATACGGCATGACCCCGACTCAACCGATCCACTACTATGTTCAGGGAGCCCTTGATATGAACTGCGGATAAATGGGTTAGATTTTTCTCTGCCCATGTAAATATCAGATCTGCCTCCCTAAGGAGGGTTGGTGATCTGGTGCCTCCCTGTCTGTTCACGTACAGCACTGTGGTCATGTTGTCTGACCGGATTTTGACTGCTCTTCCCTGAGAAGAGGCAAGCAATAGAGTAAGGCACGATATACGGCTCTGAGCTCCTTCCAGTGGGACGAGGTCCTTTTTTCAGGAGCGCTCCAGACTCCCTTTATGGAGTTTTCGTCCAATGGGCTCCCCATCCCGAGAGGGATGCATCTGTAGTCAACAGGGTCCAAGAAGGTTGGACCGTGGACCTTCCGTCTTTCAGGTGCAACCACCACTTGAGGGAAAAAGACGGGTCCTGGGGGAGAGTCGAATCTTCTTGCTGAATGTAAGAAGGGAGCGATCCCAAGCCTCTAGTAACTCCTTCTGGAGGGGACGTAAGTGCCACAAGGCCCATGGGGCTGCCTCCACTGCGGAAGACATCAAGCCCAGGATCTTCATCAATGTTCTAATGGAGGCTATCGGCTTTTTGAAGAGGTGCCGGACTGCCGCAACCAGCTTCTCCTTCCTTGCTGGTGTCAAGGAGATTTGCAGGCGGACTCAATCTAGGAAGTAGTTTTCTCAGAGGAACTTCCATCGAGTTGAAGGGATCGTTTTTGACTTCTCCCAATTTATAAGCCATCACAGACTCTGAAGGCTGTCTGTAGGTACTGGAGCAGAACAGACTCTGACTGGGCCTTTATCAACCAGTCGTCTAGATAAGGCACCAAGAAAATCCCCTGAAGCCTGAGGGCGGCGTTATGGGGGCCACTACCTTTGTAAAGGTGTGGGAAGCAGAGGAGATCCCAAAGGGTAGTGCTGTGAATTGAAAGTGCTTCCTGTGGCCGGAAACTACTACGGCAATCCTTAGAAAAAAACCTTCTGTGTGGAGGTAAATAGAAATATGCAAATAGGCGTCTTTTATATCCAAAGTCACAAAAAACATCGCCTTAGAGGAGAAAGGTGGTGACAGACTTTATGGTTTTCCTATGGAAGCGCTTCTTTTTGATGAAGCGGTTGAGGTACCTTAAGTCTATGATCATTCTCCACTTGTCTGCCGGTTTTGGCATCAGGAAGACGGGAGAATAGACACTGGATCCTTCTTCTAGAGAAGGGACTTCCACCAGGGCTCCCTTGTGAATGTACTCTCGGATGAAGCATTCCAGGGAGGCTGCGAGTTAACACAAACCGATCCTGAGGAGGACGGAGGAACTTCATTGCATAACCTCTTTGGATTACCTACCGGACCCATGGGTCTCGAATTTTTTCCTGCCCGCAGTTGAGAAAGTGGGAGACACGACCTCCGACAGGAATCTCGGCCACAGGAAAACTGCTTCTGATGTCAAAAGCTAGGCTTGACTTTTTTATCATCAGACTTCGGAATCTCCAGCCGGCGCCTCTAGATGAATAACTAGAGCCTCTCTGGACTGCCTTCCACGACGAGGCGGATAGCCTCTACCACGGCCAGAGCCAGACCTACCTCTGAAGGCCTGGGGTAAAGGTTTACCCTTCTTGTTGGCCAAGCCCTCTAGTATCTCGTCTAGGGCACAGCCAAAGACTCTACCCGGCTCAAAGGGTAATGCGCACAAATTATACTTTGAGGGGAACACAGCTCTCCAAGGTTTTAACCATAGAGGTCTTCCTGCTGCAGTGTTCTTGGTAAGTGCCAGGGATTTGGCCGCCAGCCTTAATTGATGGTGGGAGGCTTCCGTTAAATATTCAGCTGCCAGGGAAACTGAGCCTAGAAACCCTAGCAGCTCGTCTCTGGAGACTCCAGAGTCGGTCACTTTTGAGGTGGACCAGGTCAGTACATAATTTGGCTGACACTTCACAGGACGCAACCGCACAGCGGTCTTGGGCGAGGCAGCTGAATAAGCCTTCTTGAAGGTATTGTCGAAGCGCCTGCCATGGCGTCGTGCAGATTTGCTCCATCATCTGATGGTACCTTAGTGCGGCAGGACAGTTTAGCCACCGCCATATCCACCTTGGGAGGAGGACCCCATTGATCCCATTGAGCAACTGGAAATAAAGCGCTGAACCTCCTAGGAACCACAAGAGGTTTTTCAGGACTTCTCCACTCTGAGGACATTAATTTTTGTAATGTCTGGTCCACTTGGAAGACCCTAGGCCCTCTATAGGTGGACGCGGAGGCTTCCCCGTCAACATCACGATCCTTAGACCGGATGGACTTCAGCAGCCGGCTTAATTTTTCGAGTGGAAGCACGGCCTGCTGGGATCTTCAGTGGAATCGTCAGATGAGAGTGTCTCGTCCACTATCTGATAATCTTCATCAGAGATCCGTAAGGTAGATTGTGTCTCAATCTGCGGTCTCTTGGCAATCTGGGCGATGGAAGAACGAATCTCCTTTAAGAGACTCCTCATAAAGTCCTTTACCCAAGTAACAACCTCTTATAGAAGGTACTTCCGGCAGGGTCCGCGACACTGGTGACAGCGGGTAAAATCATAGCCGTCAGGTAAAGGGGTATTGCAATCCAAACACATTAGGTGTTTCAAGTTTAGAGGAATTTTTCCTCCTAAGCGCATCGCCATTACATGATGCAGAAGATGACATCTGAAACATCAAACAGCCACGTGACACTGAAACAGGGAAGATCGCCAAGCATCGCATAAAAACCCAAGGGGTACCTCTTTTTTTTTTTTTTTTTTTTTTTGAATCGGTCACTTGAAGAGAGAAAAAAACCGTCAGAAACAACCAGCCACCGCAACCCGCAGCAGAGGAGCTAGAAACCACTCACTCAACAAATAAAGGACTGCATTCAGACCTTTTAAATGTAATCCAGCAGCGAGGGGAGGAAGCCAACAAAGAAACATTTATACAGCACCAAAACAAGTCAAACGCCATACTGGAACATAGGGGAGCATAAGCCTAAGCCAGAGGCTCAAAATACAAGCAGCAAAAATCAATTCTACATTTTGCCTTTAAATTTAAAATTTCCAAACTTACCGCACTTTTTCCGAGAAAACCGGAAGTAGGGCGCGGTGGTGCGCAAAGGCTTCCTTCCCCTGGGAACACGGAACCGGAGAAAAGTTCCGGCCACGGAGGTTCCCCGCTTACTTCCGGGATCGCGCTGCCTGCAGATGGATGCCGGATAACGCTGCGCTGCGGTGCGAAGGCCCGAAGGACCGGAGGTTTTTTCTTTGGGACCGAGGTACCCCAAGAAGGTAAGCCAGGAGTAACTAAAACCCCTAGCAACGGGAGGTCACAAGAGACCTCCGTCCACCTGTTCCACACAGGACAGAAAAAAACACAGTGGAGGGAGGTCTCTTGTGCCCTCTTATAGGGCTAGTAGGAGGCACCTTTTTGGTGCTAATTAAAGGTTCCACCTGTCCTAAACAACACACAGGGGCAGAGATACCCCATATTGTGCTGCTGTCGGACGTAAGGGGAATTTTTATTTATACTATTCTGGGTAATTTTTGACGTTTTGATTGCTTTTTATTCAACTTTTTATGGGAGTCAAAATGGTGAAAAAATGGCTGTTCAGCTCTTTTTGATTTTCTTTCCCCACTAATGCCACTCCTTGTGGCATTGGCAAGCCATATCTTTCTCACATCCCGCACCCGGGGTCACCGCTGAAGCCTGTAATTGGACCACACTGGTGACATGGGCACGTCAAGACGATCTGTATTTCTCCTAGCACCGTCTGGCAATTTTCTCTGACATCATGCACCCATGGTCACCGCTGAGGCCTGTGATTGGGCCTCAACAGTGACCATGGGTGCAAGACATCAGAGAAGATTGCCAGATGGCGCTAGGAGAAAGACAGATCACTGTACGCCACAAGGAGGCCCAAAAGAGGTATACATGTTTTTTTTATATGTGTCACCTCCCCTGGGCCTCCAGCTATTAAACTTTGGGGTCTGAAGAGACCTCAGAGTATAATAATTTCCGTTCCGGTTCTATCCGAACAAGTTCAGACTGAACCAACTGAGGGTTTGCTTCGTCTGAACACAGGATGAAACCAATCTTCTGGGGTTCACCCATCTTCAATAGCAACTATTGACAACTGATGGATTTGGAGTAGAAAATGAAGTAGGCCAATGAACTGGAGTAACTCTAGACCACATGTTGTAAATCAACCAATGACGGCTGTAAACTACCATTGATGACTTTACTGTGGTTCTGGGTTACTCATGGTGAATGAGTACGATTAACCTTCCTAGGTCAGGGTCTCTTGGTTGCTGAAAGTATCCCAACACAGCTATGCTCCAGAGATGCACAACAATTCAATTGTGTCACTTTCTGGCGTACAGCTAGTGTAGTAATTTCCTGCTTCTCTGCTGTATGTAGACTGGGGAGCAGTTAAAAGAAACCACTGCAAGACAAGGCTTCAACATGAGGAACCCTCTAGAGACCTCACTATTTCAATATACATGTATGTGAACCAAGAGATTATACCTCCTGCATCACGTCCCCTATGGATGTTTATACAGGGGTGCAGAGCGCAGTGGTAGTGTTCGGCCTTCCACCACCCTCGCTGGTTCAGAATGCAACAATATTGTTCAGTATTTGGGTGTGGGAGAAAATCCATGCAAACACAAGAAGAATATACCATCCCCACGCAGATGTTGTCCTTGGTCTGATTCAAACCCAGGGACCCAGGACTGCAAGCCAACGGTGATGACCACTAATCCACAACGCTGGCCAAAAACTGTTCACTATTGAAAAAGTCAAGTGACCATTCATTAACACATCACTCTATCTCAACATACCTTTATTGGTGAGTTTATGATGCCCTTGATTGGTTATCTAGGGCCAATACCTGAAATTGGTGTTTTGGAGCGTCCGTCTCTGTGTTTCAGATGCATATACATAGGCTACTTTCTTTTGTTTGGTGAAATTGGTAAACGCCTCCTGTAGTGACGTCAATATGAGCCTTTATAACTCCGATGTGAGAGCTCTCACATGCTGTTTGCCACCAATATTGCAAAACCTTTCGGGGCACTTACATTAGTTTTTGATGCAGACAGGGAATTTTTAGGATACAGACACACGAGAGTGACAATGCGTTCCATAGAAAAAATAAAAATTAGTTTTATTCAAAGTCTCAACCTCTATAATTGTTCCAAATAATGATCTGTAATATGATCTGTAATATGCTTTAAGGCTGAAACCCCACGTTGCAGAAACGCAGTTTTTTTTGTTGCAGATTTTGCTGCAGTTTGTTGAGCCAAAGTCAAGAATGGCTATAAAAGGAATGAGAAATATATAGGAAGTTCTTATACTTCTACCTTCTGCTCAATCCACTCCTGGCTTTGGCTCAAAAAATCGCAGCAAAATCTGCAACAAAAAAAGCTGCGTTTCCGCAACGTGGGGCCTTAGCCTTACTGTCTATTTAAATTTTTGCCTGAAATTCACTTACTTAAATTTATAATAGTAATTTGCAAGTTTTGATGAGCGATATTAGGGTGATTTGCAGCAACGTATCAAAATTTATTAACGCTGTTGCTGAGGCAGCAATAAAAACTTTCAGCAGACACCTGTGGTACCTCGGTGACATTATGGCTTTTTTTGACAGTGAGGTTCCAACCGCAGTAAAGGTTGAGATGGTACTGGCTCTGCAGAAGGAAGGCAACGATGACTGCTCAACTCGTGTGCAGCTTGCCGGAGACCTTGTGTCACAAAAGAAGCTTTATCACTTCGTATCGTCCAACACAAAAAAACTGTTTGTTGCACTGGAAATAAACCAAGATTTTCTTCATCAAGATCCTTGTCTGCAGCACACTAATGAAAGTTATATCGATGCATCCTCAAAAGTCGCTGGATTGAAAATCATGAATGATGCCATAGAACGCTCTATTGCACTCTCCAGTGTGTAGAGAAGCATCGCCATGACTAGCCTGAACCAAATAAAGTGTGTTTCGCAAAAAAAAAGGGAAACTGTGAAACCGCTTTAAAATTGTTCATTTACTTTGCTGCAAGACATTGATTACAAATAATTGTTAGTTTTGTGATGATTGAGCCACCAGTAAACAATGATACGAAATTTTGTGTATGTTACAATCATACCAAAGGAAATAATTCCCAGGGGTGAGACTTGAAAATTTGCACAAAAATGTTTTGACAGTCACCCTAAGACACACATTGTGGAAACTACCATTACGCAGCCACATCCGAAACCCTGCCTATCCGTGATGGCCAATGGGCACACCTAGAAACACTATGTGCATGGAATAAGAACAATATGTATACAGAATGGTGACACTTAATGTGATGGATAGTGGCGATCCTCCTATACCAGGAGCATGTTCTTCTGGTAGGACAAGTCTGATGGAACTGTCTTGTTGTTAATTGGTGTAATTATCCTGTCAATATGACTTCTATTGATGGTTGTGTAATGGTGACCGGTGAGTTATCAAGACCTTGGTCATCTCGGAGAATAATTAGGAAACCAGAACCAAAATATTCTGCATTGCATTTAAAATATACTTAGCCCTAGAGATGGGTAGACCTCACAAGTTTCATTTTGCAAATATTTGCAAGGTTTGGCTGCCTGTTTTACTTCAGACCGAACATGAACTTGCTATTATCAGACCCCAGAGTATAACTTGAGGCCTAGGGGAGGTCCACAAACATGATAATGCTCATGTTCACCTTTCTTTACCTCTCCTAGTCCCCCATTGTGATGTCTGACACTGCCTTGGGGTCCTCTTCAATTATTTTACAGCCCATTCTGGCCTCCAGGTTGATGTCACAGGCTCCGAGAGATGGCTGAGGCCTGTGATTGGGTCTCAGTGGTCATGAGGGTCTCCCAGGAGGCCTCAAAATGACCAAAGTAGACTGCGAGGGAGCCCAGAAGAGGCCAGAGTAGGTGAGTATAAGTGTTTTTGATGTTTCCAAACCTCTTTTGGACCTCCACTTATTATACCCTGGGATCTGAAGAGAGCAGAATATAACAGTGAATCATTGGTGGCAAAACCCAAAAGTTTTATGTTTGGTCTAAGAAAACTGTCTACTTAGCACTGCAACAGAAAAGCAAAACTTATGGGTGGAGCCTCTATAAAAAAATGGAGAAAAATAGAAATATGTAGAAGAATAATCCTCTAATCCAGCATATAATAAACTGGTAATTCTGATCGCACAAATCTGTCCTATAAATCTGGAGGCGGATGATTTCAGACTACCTGGGGTGCCATTAGATAGCAAAGAAAAGCAGAAGTCACTGAAGTCATATGGTGTGCGGCGCTCTGTGCTTGTGTCACATCAAGAGTTCAATCTATTGGGCAGTTTGGCTTTTATCTTTTTTCTGGATAAGTTTCCTGTGTTTCATTGGAAAGGGCATTTGGATAAGTTTTGGCTGCATAATCTAATCATGTGATGTCAATATTTAGACAGGGTGTAAAGATAAGAGGGCAAGGGAGGACTACATGGCAAAAACTAACCATGATAACTACAATAACTAGTCATGGAAGAGTCACGAATGCCATCTACTGTGGATTGTCCATATGCAATTCTGCAGTGGGAAACATAATGTCTGTCCCATATGGACATAACCTAAAAGTATTTCCAAATTGTTTTTGTACAAAACCGAACAAATGGAGATTTGTCTCAGGCGTACTAAAATGGCTGCCGCATTATACTTTGGGGTCTCTTCATGCCCCAGAGTATAATAGGTGGAGGCCCAGGAGAGATGGAAAAGAAACATTCATACTCACCTTCCCTCATCTCTTTTGGGCCTCCTGCTGGCGTCCGGCACTTTCTCTCTGCCTCCTCGGTGATCTCATGTGCCCAGGTTACTGCTGAGGCCTGTGATTGAGATGCAGCGGTGACTTGGGCATGCCCATGTGACTGCTAGTGGCCCAACCACAGGCGTCAGCAGTAACCTGGGTTGATGCTGTCATAGAAGAGTGCTTGAAGTCACAAGGAAACCACCGGATGCCGCAGGAGGCCCAAAAGAGGTAAGGGAAAGTGAGTATGTTTTTTTTTTTTTTTTTTACACCTCCCCTGGGCCTTCAACTTTTATATGCTGGGGTCTGAAGAGACCCCGGAGTAAATTAGTGTCACTTTGCCATGACTTCGGCTGTGTTTGCCTTAGAGAGCTAGAAGGACGAACATTTTTTATCTGGGAATGTTCTTCTTCATTTATGGACAAAAGATCTTTTGTAAAATTGACAGATTTATCAGCTATTTCTCATAAATTTCAGCCATGGTTGACTTCTTTCTAAGCAGCGACAGTGTGTCATTGGTTTTCTAAAATGACTACTTGTTTTTTTTTATTTCAGCCAAATTAAGGTTAAAAATAATCATTTTTATCAACTTTAGACTAACGTGTATGGGCATCTTAAGAAGAATGAGAAATGCCAGACTGTGGAACTTTGGACTCAATTGATAAAATGATTCTGGGGACCAACCCTCCAACAACCACTAGAAAATAGACCATAGAATGTGGATGTCTATTGTTGGACAATTGCGTTAGAGCCTGGGCCCACCGGAAGATCCTCTTGTACTTTGGTGGGCCAGTCCAGCACTGAAAATGACTTCAGGAAACACCACTGTTATGAGCAAACACAGTTCTGATCTTCAGGCTGACTAGGTAGCTCCAAAAACGGGTACAGCGGCGCGGATCACACAGCGCCCCTCCACAGGACCAAGTCTGGCCTCCAGACGTCTTCACCAGGGCTCCTAGTGGTGGGGATGGACTTGCAGATTCCTTTGGCCAGAGTTAGCAACAAGTATGAGAGCACAGTGCGCTTGGTGCACCACAAGTATCAGGAAACCCAAAAGATAGGTAACTCACCAGAGCAGAATTGGAGCTGAAAGAATGCCAGAAGTTTGTCAGAAGCAGAGGAGCAGGTTTCAGTCAAGATGGCAGAGATGGTCATGTGGTTGACGGTCCGTTTGGCAACCAGAGGTCAGCAAAGTCTAGAAGGCAAGCAGGGGTCGTAACGGAGAGAAGAACAGGAGCAGAATAGACAGACAGAAGTGGTGGTCGAGTAACGGAGCCAAGAGGTCAGATACAGAGGTTTCAACAGGCACAAGGTAAACGCTTACTTCCAGAAGAACTGAATAGACAGCGGTGCACGAGAAATGGAAGTGCGCTAATAAAGGTTCGGGAGGAAACACACAGACAGCGCTTAAAGGAACAGACCCACAGATAACTCCAGCACGTGCTAGGAGTAGACTGGCAACCACACAGTTGAGACTGCAGAGGTACCAGATCTACTCCTAACAACGGATGCATCACTCACAGGTTGGGGAGCCCACCAGAATGACATTCTGACCCAAGGGTCTTGGATTTCCCTCGAGAAAATGGTGTCATTCAATTGGAGAGAACTCCGAGCAGCACGTTTGGCACTGCTTCACTTTGCCGACCAGTCGAGGGGTAAGGCAGTCCATATGAGATCGGACAATACGACAATCATCCTTTATCTAAACAAGCAGGGAGGAACTCGGTCACGACCCCTTCAAAGTGGGGAAGATCTTGAGTTGGGCAGAGAAGAACCTAACCCATCTTTCTGCCATACATATCCGAGAGTCACTCAATGTAGTGGCGGATCAATTGAGTCGTAGCATCACTGTTCCAGGGGAATGGTCTCTACATCCAGAAACCTTTCAAGCAATCACCCTGAAATGGGGTCATCCAGAGAGAGACCTGATGGCAACCAGACTCAATGCCAAGGTAGAGAAGTTCTGCTCTCTTTACAAGGAGGACAATCCCTTGGCTGTGGATGCCCTGTCCATCCCTTGGAGGTTCAGGCTGGCATACCTATTCCCTCCAATCTCCATGATACCAAGGGTATTGATGAAGATCAGACAGGACCAAGTCTCTGTAATCGCCACGGGATATATTGGAGGCTTCCACCGATTCAGAACCTGGTATCTAAGGGGCCCCAGGCTCTGCCAGGATCTGAGGTCTTTCAATCTGACAGGCTGGAGGATGACCAGTCCCTATTATGATCTAAGGGACTCTCGGGAGTCGTCTTAAGTACTCTCACTTTCACCAAAGCAGAGTCGACAAATAAAAACTACGCCCAGATTCGTAACATCTTCATCTCCTGGGCATCAGGTAAAGGAATTGGGAGCTTGGATCCTTCCATTCCAGAGATCCTGGAATTCCTTCAGGACTGCTTGGACAAGGGCCCTGTCAGCCTGCTTAGGTAAGCAGCTTTCCACAGACCCACTGGTTAAAAGATTTTTTAAGGGTGCATTTAGGCCTGTTACCCACCCAATTCCTCAATGGGATTTATCTACTGTTTTAAAGGGATTATGTGATCCCCCCTTTGAGCCTATAGAAAAGGTTGAGATTAAATTTCTTACACTATAGACAGTGTAAGTGCCTTTTGGCCATAACCTCAGCTAAGAGAGTTGGGGAACTTCAGGCCTTATCTTTGGTAGAACCTTACATATCCTTTTATCCGGATAGCATACAAATAAGGCTTATGCCCGGGTTCCTCCCTAAGGTACCCTCATATTCTAACCTCAACCAGGTTATTTTGTTACCAGTCTTCTATCCCAGTCCATCATCTCCAGAGGAAGTTAAACTTCACTCCCAGGATGTTGCCAGATGCCTCAGAATTTATATTCAGAAATCTCTGCCTTTTAGACAGTCAGAAAATCTTTTTCTGTCTTTTGCTGGGAAGAATAAAGGGCTCAAGGCTTCCAAGGCCTCCTTGGCACGCTGGATTAAGGAAGCCATAAATTTGGCTTTCACTTCACAGGGGTTAGACCCCTTGAGTTTGTTCAAGCTCATTCTATAAGAGCCGTTTCTACCTCTTGGCCGGAAAGAAGCTCCGTTCCTTGGGAACAAATTTGTTCAGCAGCTTCCTGGAGCTCTCTCCATATCTTTGTTAATCATTATAGATTTAACCTAGGGGTTCTTCTTGCTAGATCCCCAGTATTGTACTGTTGGTGGGACAGAAGGGAAGCGTGGATTATGATGTTAATCTGTTTTCCCTTAGTCCCAACAGCAGCACAAGGCTCCCTCCCTATGTATTATGTATTTTTTCTTTATAATTACACATTGGGCGGTTGGTACTTCCTTCCTTATATTGAGTTGGGGGAGGGGTTATTGTTTAACCATTTATTTGTTCATTAAAAATTACATTCTGTCCTACCAGCACCCAGGGGCAGAAATACACTTTTTTGTTGCAGATTTTGCTGCATTTTTTTTTTTGAGCCAATGTCAGGAGTGGCTTCAAAGGGAATGGGAAATATTTAGGACGTTCTTATACTTCCCCTTTCTGTTCAATCCATTCCTGACTTTGGCTCAAAAAATTCAGCAAAACCTGCAACAAAAAAGTGTGGAATCAAAGCTTTTTTTCTGCAGAAAAATGTCAATCTTGCTCCTGTAGTTACAGGGTCCGTGAATGAAGTTATTCAAGAAACAAAATATTTATTGCAAAAAAAGGATTTTTTTTTCATTTTAATAAATAGGTTATATCTATTACAAATCACACTTGGTAACATCAGGACTGGAGACATCGGCTTTGTTTCATTTATTGCCTCTGGGCGAGCTGCAATCTTTTATGGGGTAACCTTTTTCCTTATAGAAATATCATTGTGCAAAACATATTTCACAGTCATCAAAAGTGGAGAATCACTTTGTGATAATTCTTCTTTCCCCTAGGCTACTCTGTAACAAAATGATAGGTTTTCAGGTGATGCCGAAAACCCATCTAGGTCAAAAAGACCATCTTATACCTTGTGTTACATGTGGTGGTAGTTATTTTAGTTTGCCAAGACAAATAGCAAAAATTTCAGTTTTTCAAAAAACAAATCTTTGTACTTTCATCCAGAACCAGTTTGCTCATATCTAAGACTTGAGCCACATGGCAAGAAAGAGTTGCACAAATTTAATACGACGCAATGTCACACAATGCAATTTTGCTGCGACATGCCTGTATCTGCGATTGGTTGTTTTCTTAAAAAAAATACTTTAAAGTTTGCAATTAACTGTGTACACCTGCACAAATACACAAAAAATCTGAACAGCATAAAAATTACAGAAAAGATTGTAAAGACAGCAATTGACAACATTGACAAGCAACAAAAAGATTGCATCGCAGTTGCAGCATGTTCCAGGCATCGCCATAGAAAGATTTCATAAGGGAAGAAAAAACGCAGAGAAAAAAAAGCAGCGAAAACACAATGAAAAACACTGCCGAAAAAAGGGTTTTTTAGCTGAGGTTCACTACATAGGACCTTAGCCTAAAAATGTTTTGTTGTCCAGAGTCCCAGTATGTCTAGCAGCCGTAGCCTCCTTTCTCTCCTCCCGCTTTCTCAAACTCAACATGCAGAAAACGGAGTTCATAATCTTCCCCCCACCTCGCATGGCCCCTCTACCTCACCCATCTACTATAGTAAATGGTGCTACACTTACCCGAGTCCCATGGATGCGCTGCCTTGGGATAACCTTAGACTCTGACCTATCCTTCAAGCTGCACATCCAAACCCTCAACACCTGCCACCTGCAACTCAAGAACATCTATCAAATCCTCTCCTTCCTCACCGCTGAAACTACAAAGATGCTAGTCCACGCCCTCATAATCTCCCGCCTAGACTACTGTAACACCCTTCTCCATTGCCTCCCAGCAAACACTCTCGTACCCCCTGCAGTCCACCTTAAACTGTGCTGCTTGCTTAATACACCTTTCCCCCCGTTCTTCATCGGCCGCCCCCCTCTGCCAATCCCTTCACTGGCTACCCATTGCCCAGCGAATAGAGTTTAAATTACTAATGCTGACATGCAAAGCCATCCACAACCTGTCCCCTCCATATATCTCCGACCTAATCTCCCGCTACCTGCCCGCACGTAACCTCCGATCCTCCAAAGACCTCCAACTCCGCTCTGCTCTTATCCGCTCTTCACACAACCCTCTCCAAGACTTCTCCCGTGCATCCTCCATACTCTGGAACTCATTACCAAGACACATAAGACTGACCCCCGCAATCACAAGCTTCAAGAAGGTTCTGAAGACTCACCTATTCAAGAGGGCCTACAATCTCCAATAATGTTATTGTCACCACACCACCACCTGTACAGCCTCTCCCCTCACCTTCTGTCTCTATCCCTCTTCCCTCATAGATATTAAGCCCTTGCGGGCAGGGCCCTCTATCCCACTGTGCCAGTTGGTCACTGTTAGTATTGTATTTGTTTTGTATATTTTGTGTACCGTATGTAAATCCTCAAATGTAAAGCACCATGGAATTAATATAATAATGTACAGCACCATGGAATTAATATAATAATGTACAGCACCATGGAATTAATAGTGCTATATATATAAATAAACAATAATAATAATAAATTCACATAATTGGTATTGGATAACTGCTCAATCCATATTGCTGCCTTTGTAGCCAAGAGTCTTGGTTGTTACAATATTTTGTTTAGATCTCTTGATCAGATGTTTCTATGATGTACAATTAGAAGCTTCTTCTGCAACACTGAGGTTTTGTTTGTTCACGCACTTCTTTAGGATCGACTCAAGAAGTTCTCAGTTCTCAATTGCAAAGTTTGTTCATTAATTAGCTTTGTTCTCACCTTTGAGCACCAGACCACCAGACCTTCTTCGTACTGGAAGAAGCATTGTTCACCAAATTGCTCCTGGGTGGTTGGGAGAAGTTTTTTTTGGAAGAGGTTTATATGGCTTTTTTTTTCATTCATGGTGTGTTTTTAATCAAAATTACCTTTAGGCAAAGAATGTTCAGGTTGGATGAAATTCAAGTTATTCCAACAGAGTAAATAGAACATCAGTCTGTGGTAAGGAGGGACAAGTGTCAGTCAGATACGAATGATTTGACCTTCTATCTAATGTCTACCAGTGTTTATTGGTCTTTGGCATTGTTATAAATACCCTAAATCTTTAAAGGAAAGAATTGAGGATAGTCAAATGTGAGATGGGGGGAATTGCCAATCATTGGTTCATTCCTGAGGAGTTCTCTGAAGTTTCTGCTTTGCTGTTGACTTCATCATTTTGTAAATCTAAGGGGGTGAATAAATTAACTTCTCTCTGCCTAAATACAAGGCTTTGTTCCACTTTGTGTTAGATTTGTATTTTTATTATTGATTTAAAAAAAGTTTTGAGGCAGATTTCTCATTTCAAAGTGTCTCATCTTTAGGAAGTCTGTTAAAGATCTTGGTCTATTACCAAATAATGTTATGGATTTGTTTTTGAATTTATAATCCATGTTATACATTTTTGAGGATGGTTTGGTCCATTAAGAATGACTTCATTTTAGAGCAGCACGTGGACAGAGAACATTTGTGTGTTTTTCTCTTCACCATATATTTTGGAATGTTAGAGGGACTTCCTGAGCCTCCAGCCATGACTCTAAATATCTGATGTCTATTTTCCTAAAACCAGATCAGCAGCTAAACAAACACCTGATTTCTCTGTTCCTTTGTGGTAATGATATAACTTGGTGTGCCCACGCTTCTCCTCCCCTTTTGTGTTCTCTCCAATTAAGGAGTTACATTGGATTATTTCCTTAATGTTTTGTGCTCTTCTTACAGGAATCTGTTCAGCTGGTCCACTGGGCAAGGAGTTTGTTACTGTCTTTATGCAGAACTATCAGTTAAGCTACAGCAATGAATCCCAGCTCTTTATCACTGGGTACAATCCTTCCACCACTGTTACAATATGGATGAAAAAGTCCAGCTTCAGACAGGCCTTGATGTTCAGTGAAAGGTCAACGTTTATTGTCCGTATTCCAGCATATGCAGAGTTGCCTGAATCTGATAAGTCATAAAATGTGTTTTTGAATTAATAATCTTTTTTTTTCATTGTTTTCAATTTTATACAACAAGAAAGAAAAGAAGAAATAAAGAGAGGGAAAGAAACAGAGAGGAAGAAAAAGAAGAGAAGCCCAGGGACAATTTTCAAAGATCTGTACCACGATTCAAGGCAAAGAAGGTGGTGTAAAAATAGAAGGAAAGAGGAGCGACAGAATGACCGGTTCAGTGCTGTGAATCAAGCCAGGGCGACCAGATTTTCTTGTACTGGTTGTGTGACCTGTTCTTCCAGCTGGAAAGTTCCTCAAAGTGGGCAATTTGACTTTGTTGTTTAGTGGGGATGTCGGTTTGAAGCCAAAATTGGGGGATTAGCGTCTTGGCTGCGGCCAGTAAATGTGTGGTCAGATTGGATTTCGAAGGCTTGTAATCAAAGGTAGGCAGAGACAAGATGACGATTTCTGGCGTGAGTGAGAAGGGTCGTTTGGTGATTGATTGGATGGCCAGTTGGACTTCATCCCAGAAAGGTTTCAGAACTGGGCAGGACCACCATATATAGGAAAGAGAGCCTTCATCGGAATGACACCACCAGCAGAGATTGGATGCCTGGAGACTGTGCTGATATAACCATGACGGAGTGTGGTACCATCTGACTAGTAACTTGTAGTGGTTTTCCTGTATGTGGACACACCTAGAGTATCTGTGGGCTGAGTTGAGGACCACTTTCACATCTTCGTCTGAGAGGACGATGCCTAGTTTGGTTTCCCAAGAGGTGAGGAAGGTCGGTTTAGAAGTTTTTACTGGGTTGATGAATTTGTCTAGCACAAAAGAAGTCTTGGTAAAGAGCACGCTATGAGAAGAGAGAGTTCTTTCAAATGGTGTGAGGTGATTGTGGAGGGTTCCCTGCTGGGTGATTGGAGAAAGGAGAGCGGAGCTTCTCAGATAAGAGACATTACTTGAGTTGTGAGGTCAGAGCCATTTTGAGTAAGGGCATCCTAGAAGGTACAAAGACCAAATTTGTCCCAGAGGTTATTGTAAGTGGCTGGTGAAGATGTGACGAGGTTGGGAAGAAGTCGTATGGGCATAGCAGGAGACAGAGGGGGAGCAAGAGAGTCCTTCAGATCTTGCCATGTTTTGCAGGCTCCTAGTAAGAGGTGATCCATTTGTTTAGGAGTATAGCCTTTGGTTCCATAGAGCCATAGAAGGGATTGGAGAGGTGTGCCATAGGTTTCTGAGGCAAGTTTGTGGATGAGCTTGTGTTATCCAAGACCAGTGAGTTTTATCCATCTAATCAGCTGGTTCAATCTGTAGTACAGTTAAGCATCAGGGAGTCCAATGCCACCAGAGGTTTTTCTCCTGAGTAATAGAGATAGAGATAATCTGGATCTTTTGTCTCATGTCAAGAAGGACAAGAAGCTGCTGAGTAAGGTTTTGAAGAAGTGGGACGGAAGATGAATGGGTATCATTCTGAGTCTATAGAGGATCTTTGGCATGATATAGGATTGTAGAAGGTTCCTCCTTCCAAACCAGGAGAAGGGTAGTATAGTGTAAGAGGCTAAAAGAGTTCAAATATCAGTGAGAAGACTGTGAAAGTTTTCCTGGAGAAGATTCTGCGGATTGGCAGTTATATAAACTTCCAGGTATTTGATCGACTTGGTGGTCCACAGAAATGGTGTTGAAGTACGAAGAAAGTCCATGTCTCGCTTGGGAAATGTCACATTAAGAACCTCGGACTTCGTGAGATCTGCTTTACATCCCGACAGGGTGCCATATGTTGTCAGCAGGCTTATCAGTGCTGGTAAACCAGATTGTGGATTGGAGATCAGAAATAAAACGTTATTGGCAAAGGCAGCATAGTGGAGATTGTTCTTGCCAATTTGGAAGCCCTTGACCTCAGGATGGAGATGAACAGCTTGGAGCAGGGTCTCTAAAACTAAAATAAAAAGGGAGGGAGACATTGGGAAGCCCTGTCTAGTCCCGTTGTGTATGTCGAAACTGGAGGAGCGGGTGCTGTTAATTTTCAGTTTGGCATGGGGAGCGGCATAGAGGGAGAATATAGCATCGAAGAAGGACTGTGGGAGATTGAAGGCGGACAGTGTTGCATGCATAAATTGCCAATCTACTCAGTCAAATTCTTTCTCGGCATCGACACCAAGCATTACCAACTGTGACTTAGTTTTTCAAGCATGAGTAATAGCGTGAAGAAGTTTAGCGGAATTGTCTTTGCCTTCTCACCCAGGGACGAATCCTGTCTGTTCTACATCAATAAGGGTAGGTAAGAGGGTCAAAGCTTAGTAGCATGCAATTTCACCCAAATTTTTAGATCTATATTCAATAAGGAGATGGGGCGATAGCTTCCACAAGATGTCAGATCTTTCCCCTCTTTCGGTATTAATGTGATATGCGCCTCTTGTGTCTGTTTAGGTGGAGAATTGCCCTGCAGGAGTGAGTTACAGACCGTGGTGAGGTGTGTCAGGAGGGTAGTTTGGAAAGTTCTGTAATAGGTTAATGGGAAACCATCGGGCCCAGGGCTCTTCTCCTTCAGGAAACTTCTAAGTACCAAGGATACTTTTTCTAGTGTTACTGGAGCCTTCAGGGTATGGGCATCTTCTTGTGAGATCTTGGGAAGGTTTAGTGAGTGAAGAAAGGTATGGATCGCGTCAGAATTCGGGGAGGGGGAGACTGTTTGGCCAGAGGTCCCGAGTAGAATTCCAGGAAGGCCTTGGAGAGCCCTTCTGTGGATTGGAGCAGTTTTCTACTCTTGTCCATTACAGAAGTGATGAAGCATTTAGATTTTCTTAATAATGCAGACATAAGTTTACCGCCTTTATTGTTGTGTGCATATAACAAGTGCAAGAAATACTTGACCGCACGGGCATTGATGAGATTTTTTAGGTCCTCCCAAAGCCGAAGCAAGTCTGACTGCATAGAGAATGTCTGACTGCTTTTCCTCGCTCTTTCAATAGAAGCTATTTTAGAGAGAAGGTTGTCTATTTCACGTTTTTGATTTTCGACGCCAAAGAAATGAATATGCCTCATATATAGGCCTTGTGGGCCTCCCATACAGTAGGCGGAGGCACGTCAAGAATGTTGTTTATGGCAAAGTAGTCCACCAAATGGGAGCTGACTGTGTGGTAACCAGGGGTAAACGGGCTAGCTGGAACGGTGTCACGTGGCAGAGTGGAAGCAGCCCTGGTATTCCTAGTACCTCACATATCTTAATTCTTCTGGAGTACCCTTGTGCAGTGTGCATGCTAAGGACTTCTGACACAAAGTTGAGGTGAAACCAGGAAATAAATCTTTACTGACACAGTAGTGAAAATAAACAGTGCTCCAGACTTTCAAGTAAAGGCACATGCAGTATGTCACTTTGGTGATGCATTCAAAATCAAAGCACAGCAAGAGATAGTTACAAGCTTGGTCTAGCCACACTTTCTTAGATGTCTTCTGCAAATAGCAGATTTTGGGGGTTGGTTACTACGGGCAACAGCAATGTAAGCAATATACAGTCCAAGGTGGGTCACTACGGATAAGAAGTCTTCACGGCTTGGCTCACCATGGGAAAAGAAGGTTCTACTCACTCTTGGTGGTTGTAGTCCTTTTGAGATGCCCAGGCTGGCGGAACCATTAAAGGCCTGGAGCTGGCAATGGGGCCCAATGACAATGTTCTCCCCACTGGCTATTGCAACATGTATCAGAACAAGGGTACTTCCTCTGTGTGGACTGGGGGATAGCGAAAGATAGCGTGAACAAGTCCCTAATTAAAGTAGCTCTCCAGCAATGCCGCCCACAGGATCAGAAATTAACTCTTTGGCCAGGCTTGACCTTTGGATGCGACAATTTCAAATCCCTCAGCCGGTACTACTAGGGATCTTGTCGGCTTGTGAGGAAATGCAGTTTTGCAGAGGTATGCAGTCTGGAATGGAGATTAGGAGTAGTAGTAGCTTGGAGCTCAATCCCAGAGGGGGAGAGCTTTATAGGGTAGATGTTATCCTGTCCGAGGACAGCTCTAGACTCCCTCAAGGGAAGATCCAGACCCTTCCTCTAGAGGGAGAAGTGGAAACCCAGCAGTTCTCATGGAACTTTCTGGAGGCATCACTGAGATGCTGTGGGCTGGGCTTACCTGGGCAGCATCATGTGACCAGACCTAGGCTTGTGACATCACAGTTAGAGAAATAGCACACAGGAATATGCATAGAAACACAGCACCAACAAATGACAGTGGATCAGGAACCAGATGTAAACATGAATATGCATTTTCACAAAGAGATTGTGAAGCCTTTGTACAATGTTATGGAGGGGTGAACACTACATAATGTCCTAATGCATCGCATTGGCCCAGGGCACACGAGGACCCAAAAAATCAGACAATTAATGGCCGTACTGGGACATTACAACTGTATCAAGGACTTCCTTCCTGTCCAGGAGGGTTTCATTCAGAAACCAAGTCCAGTCTCTGGCAGTAAGTTGGCTAAGGGTGAGGGTGGTCCAGACAGGTGCGTGATCAGAGAGAGTAATGACCTCAATTCTAGTTCAAGTAGAGGCAGGGGCCAGGGAGTGCGACATGAAGATGTAATCAAGACGTTGGTAAGATTTTTGTGGGTTGGAGCAGAAGGAGTAATCCCTTGTGGACGGGTTGTGGAGTCTTCAAATATCCACTAAATGGAGATTGCTGAGTTCTTGCTGTAGCCTGTTCAAAGCTCTTTGGGTGATCTGAGAAAGGCCTGACGATGAGACAAGTAGCGGGTTGAGGGTTAGATTAAGATCTCTGGCCAAGATGATGGGGCCTTCTGCAAACAGGCGCAGCTTGTTGAGTGTGTCCAGTAACCA
This sequence comes from Leptodactylus fallax, assembly GCA_947044405.1. Taxonomy (NCBI): domain Eukaryota; kingdom Metazoa; phylum Chordata; class Amphibia; order Anura; family Leptodactylidae; genus Leptodactylus; species Leptodactylus fallax. The sequence goes on from CAMRHE010000258.1 coordinate 1,406,101, forward strand.
ATTGACTTGACAGATTGGGAGCATAGAGATTAGCAAAAGGGTACTTTTGATTGGCAACTAAACTCTTGAGAAACAAAGCCCTGCCATCGGGGTTCTCATATTTCTGCTGACAGAGAAAAGGAACTGTGTGATGAAATAGTATGGAAACTCCTTTGGCCACAGAGGATGGATTGGTACAGTGGAAAGCTTGATTGAAGTATTTCTGTGGGAGGTGTGGAACGTTTAACATGTGTTTCTTGGAGGAAAGCTATGTCCTTATGGAGCTTATGGAGAATAGTGAAGATCTGGGATCTTTTATTCAGAGAGTTGAAGCCATGTACATTGAACGTAGTGAAGACACTGTTGGCCATGGCGGAAAGGAGACAACAATTTGGTGAAGCATTGGTCAAGGTTAGTACAGGTTAATAGAAGTAAAGGGTAGAAAGCTAGAAAGGTGAGAGAAGAGATGCGAGAAAGAGAAGGGGAAAAGAGAGAGAGAGAGGGTGGAAAGGGTGTCTAAAGCAAGCGCTACAGTATTAGGAGGGAGAGAAGTGTTGCTCAGTGGAAGCGCTTGATGATCACTGAGAGGCGTCTATGGACAAGCTTAGTGTGGGAACGGAGGTGTTGTGATCGGTAAGGGCTATACATGTGGCTCTCCAGTATAGCTGAAGATAGCTGTAAGAATGTCTGAGTAGGATCTAGTGTGGATCCGAAAAGGAGGAATGTAGCATAAAACGAATATGAGTGGAGTTGCGTGGCGTGGAGAGGGGGATAAGAAGGAGAATGTGTAGACAGCAACTGTAGAGAGTAGAAGGAGCTAACTAGCTCCATGTAGAACACAGGTCGAACCTGAGATGCCGCAGCCGACATGGCTGTACTATACGATGAAGGAGGTATAGATATTAGACAGCATACAATAATATGTGAAACCAGTTGCGGCTCTGATATTGACATTGCGGAAGGTGGACATGTTAACAAACCTAGTGAAATCAGAGTGGGGATGAGTGAGTCGATATGGTAAGGGAAGGTATTGTATATGCATATTGCATATTGGGTCGCTGACCACTCTAAGTACTGGAGCTCACCACCAGAGCTCCAGAAATTGCAGTTTTAGCTGCATCCTTACCGATGTTACTTACATCTAAGCTCCCTTATTTATCAGGAGGGGGTATACAGAAGGGACTTTAACTGCTGCGCTTGTTATTAATAGTTAGGAACACTCTGTTTGATATATGGGCAAGATCCTTGACAGGAGAAGCAAGGCTGGTCCTCTGTTATATAGGGACTTTAGCTGCTGCTCTCTGAATTTATAGTCAGGATTACTGCATATGCCATATGGGCACGATCCATGACAGGAGAGGCAAGGCTAGTCCTCTGGTAGATAATTGCTAAACTATGTTCATGGCTCCAGATGAACCCACTCGAATCCACTGGTGGGGGAAATGCCTCAAGCTTCTTAATCAGGTTTACTGCAGTTTATTCTCAGCGGTTTATACATCTTACAGCTAAGGCTAGCTTAGTGGTGATTGCAGCACTTTTCTGGAAGCTATCCAATCATATATAGGGGTTTCCAGTGTCATCTCTACACTACCATCTAAAGTATGTGTTTGAGAGGGTGTGGAGTAGATACTTCTCACTCCTACATAGTGGTATCTATGTCTCGTAGCTGGAACATAAAGCTAGAATTGGGTCTGAGTATTTGGAGACATAGCAGTAGCTACGTCATTAAATGTCTTCTTTTATCTCACAGAGTATTGAGGCCTCCTAGGGGTAGGCATATGAGTTTGTGTGGGACTAGGTAAGATAGTGACTGATTGGGGTAGACTCAGAGTTCAAACCATCCCGTCACAGTCCAATGTTACACATCTAAGTTTGAGACACAGGCTAATCACTGCATCTGCGTGAGATATGTACTAGTCCCCATAGAAGGGATCTGACACTGGAAAATAGTGGTTCATGGTTTTCCTCTTGGTGTGGAAGGTTTGATACTGGGGGATTGACTAATAACTGAACCATTTTTTGAGTATACAGGTCATGAATCATATCATGGGTGCAGCGGAGGTCTGTCTGTTCTGAAGTCCGGTACACATATTTTTGCCTACAGCCAGGGCCTATTTTTCTGTGATTAGCTCACACTTTTGGAGGCATATCCACTTTTTATGAGTATTAATAAATGCTAAGTTTTATTTTTTGTTTGGCCATTCCAATCTGTGATCCATATTTGAATGGATACACCCCCTCTGTGATTTTGATGCAAATTGGGTCTGTGTCAGGAAGACTGAGGTGGGGGGAGAGGAGGGTTAGGGGGATGAATGTGAGGTATTGAGGTTGGGAATCATATGAATGCTTGGAGTGAACTAATCGGGAACATGTACCTGTCGTAGACAGGTGGAGACTGAGGGAGTCCGTACAGTCTAACAAACAAGCAGGGGACATGTACATATAGAGGAAGGCTGATCTAAGAGGGTAAGAAAGGGGAAAAGGAAAAGACAGAGAACAGGGGAGGGAGTCGGAGACGGGAAATAGAACAACAATCTGAAAGTGCTGAAGGGACAGTGCTGTGAAAGTTCTCATTGGAGCGGGAGGCAGAGGGGGTGAGTAGGAAAACCCACAGAGTAAAAAGGCATATGAAAAACATGGCAAAATACAATATAATATGCGGAGCAAACAGTGAGCAGCAAAAGCATTTAAACAAACAAGTATACCTTGGTGTATATAACATGTTCAAGAATACATACATAATAGCACCGCAGCGGTTGGAAGCGTCCATGAGAAACCAGCGTAGACGGGTGGGAAGGGTCAATATGAAGGAGGGACAGCTGGGTAAGGGTAAAGGAGAAAGACTGAAGCTATTATTGGGATTTACTTACAGAAAATCCTAACAGTGGCCCTCTGTAAAAGGAAAAATGCAAAAGTTATGGCTTTTGGAAGGAGGAGAGTAAAGGAAAAATAAAAATAAATGAAAATCAAAAAATAGCTGTGGTGCGAAGGAGTCAAACACAATGTCAAAACTTGACAGGGTCCAAATTGTCGCCAATCACTATTATATAGGCAGTGCAGTAAAAGGAATGGAAGAAAACAAAGAAGAGGACAGGCTTAAAGGGGTTGTTCCATGAAGTAAAGTGAAAGGACCTTTCTCGTGCTCCACATTCAATCTGACTGCAGCCTAGTTGAATGAAGACAGGACTGGGTGGGACTGGTGATGGTCGGCGCTCCCATTCCACTGCACCAGCCACTCTATTTTTCGTCTTTGTGACTTTGGCATTAGCCCACAGCATTCCTGAGAATGAAGAAGAAATTTTAGATTTTTTGGCTCACTCATCTCAGTCACAGGAGAATATTACATCCAGGTGCATTGCTGCGAGTGTGATCTTGAGTCACACGTAATTTACCACACAGTTTTCTGCACTGGTCAGCCATATATGCTTCATCTTTACTGACACTGATCCCTAGTATTGATGTGGCACTTGCTGAAAAACATATATCTCAGGTGTCATCCACTCAGGTGTCCAATAAAAATAGCCAAACTTTATCCCCTCTCTGGTAGCCATAAGCAGGTGGGACAATGTATATTACACAGATACTAAGATACTTTGTGCAATTCTGGGTGTACTATTTGTACACAGGCAGGGATTATACATTAGTGTAGACATTAGTTTGCAGGTCTCTTAGTATTACCAGTGCTCCTGAAGTATATCATGGTGGTTGGAACACGGAGCCTCTTGGCCTGCATTGCAAAATAAGTGCACCAAGTATCCCAGTATCTGTGTATGCCTTCCCCCAATTTGCGCCCACCCTCAATGGAGGATACCTAGCCACCATTCTCTCTCTAGGAAAGCTTTCCCTGATTTATATTACTGGGCCTTTCCTTGGATATGTCAGTGTGGGGAAAGGTGCATAACACCAGTGTCAAGCGGAGAAGCAATTATAGGCTGGGACAATACTTGGCTTTCATGGCCTACTCGGTCAATGTTTTGAGTGGCAGTGACCACAGTTCAGAAAAGCAACAAAGTCGGGTGCTAGTTCCACCTTATTTTTGCAGGCTCAGTTCCAACACCAGATGGAACCCATCCTCCTCCGGATCCTCCTCACTGGATCACTTCCTGTCCCCAACATCAGAAGGGGAGGTATTGCTTCCACTCCCCATCCCTCATTTTATAGGTGGAAGGTGAAGGCATAGCATATGAAGGAAACCACAGGGATGTCGTGTTATTTTGGAATCCGCCATGGAGGCTCATGAGGTCAGTGTGTTGCTTTCTGAACCCTTTGAGGCGGCCACCAAATTTGTCAACAGGGACAACTACAGCATCAGCGATGTCATCCATTTAATATATCTTACAGTAAACACTCATGCAACGACAGCTAGAAGAAAAACTTCTACATCTTGGTTACTGTCACCTCCCTGGGGCAGTGCAAGAGGAAACAGGAGGATGAAGAACAGAGTCTGAGTCATCGTAGTAGAGGACATAGTTTTCTGAGACTAGAGGAGAAGAACATTCCTTTGGATGTAGTGGGTGGCCCTTGATAGGTCACAGCTGGTGAGAAGGCTGACCCTTGTTTTTCTTGAATAGCTACTTGTCAACGGTATGTTTCTGTTGCATCTTCTTCAATAAAGGGGTAAAGTTTGGCCCTTTTTCTTTGTAATTACACACAAATTCCCAGTTATGACAGTTCAGATTTTCCTCTCTCCCAAAAGTGAACCTCCTCAAAGAATTTTTTCCATTTCAGGCGATATTCCATCTTTCCTTTAACCAAGCAGATGGCATGATACTGTGTGGGACAGAGATGGGGAAAGAAGGCAGCAGAAGCCATTACCCTGCTCGCATGCAATATAAAGTCCAAGGAGCGAGCAGTGGGTATTTTTCTTAATACTCACCATTCTTATGACCTCTCACTCCTTTCCGGGTCCTGACACCAGCACACACTACTACTTCAGACCACTGCTGACATACAGAATTGTGGGAAACCCTATGAGAGTTGAGTACTTAGAATTGTGTGATCGCTCTCAATAACAATGATCATCATTCCTAAGATTAGTGGACAGCCAGGATAACAAGGGGATTATGTATACCCCTGATTTATGCAGCAATATATCCAGGCTGGGGCTTAACAGACCAAGTCTAGATTCACACAACAGAGTTTAAGTCGTGAAAGTGTGTGTTGGCTAGATTTACTGAAACTGTCATGTGAATCTAGTCTAGCATACCATAGGATCCAGGTCCTGGCACAATAATGAGGCTCAATAGTTGAGAGAAGACAAACCCATTTGTTGGTGGCAAGGGATTTGCTTCATAGACACCAAGCCCTACTTCTGGGATGATAATCTAACCTGCGTATTCACTGAGAAACAAAAATACCACACAAAAGTCGACCATATAGTGTGGACCTCACAATCATCTCCTCTGGTGGGCTTAAAGAGGACCTTTCACCATCTCCAGCTCTGAAGTAATGCAAAGGGTGCTACTCCATGGATTCTGGCACAGTTGGAATTTTGCCTCAAGCTCCCACCTTTCATAAGTGCTTTTAATGTTGGTGCCTCGTATGCAATTTAGGCTCTATACCGTCAGGAGGGCAGTGTCAGGCAGGAGCAGACAAGGGGTGAGATTCTGTGCTCTGACACTGTCCACCTCTGAATCATGGCCCTTTGCCTGTTCCAGACAGTACAGAGCCCAAGTAGCCTATTGGGCACCAAAACTAAATGTACAGATTCAAACTGGACTAGAATCAGTGGAGTCTATTAACAAAGGCAAAGAATTGGAGTTGGTGAAAGGTCCTCTTTAACCAGTCTAGGACTTGGCCATATTCCTTGGTTCAGGACCAGATCCATTTGTATACATGTGGTTTTGAGGGCTAGAATCTTTCCTTTGGGTTATTCAAGCCTTGTCTACTTACTGTATCTGTCACTTACCGTAACTAGCGGCCAAGGATGTTCTACAGTTGCCTTAACCTTGATCGAATATTTGGTCATCACTTCAGTTGCAAAGATCAAGAGAGATCTTTTATCCCTCAAAAAGGAGGACTTCTGAAATGACTGGTTGGCCATGTACTGATCCAAGTTCTCCTTTTGCTATCCCTATAGCCAGTTTCCATAAAAGCCACAATGACAAACAGAATCAGTACTACAGTATTCAGTATCAAAACTTTATTAACCTTTATAACAAGAAAATTCATATTAGTTTTGGGTGAATTGCTTTTCTAGGGCATGAAAATCTACAGCTTTTCAATATATACATCTTTGGGTCTACTGTATTTACAACATTTTACTGCATTTAGCTTGTTTTGCACATTCAGCAATTTCAGTTTAACAGTCCTTCGAAACAATATATATTGTAGTTTGGCAGATTCATATTCCATGTCATGAAAGTCATCAGTTGTCCATATTTCCACCACCCTTCAGAAAATCTGCATCCGTTTTCTAGAACTGTCTGAGTTTCTCCATTGATTTATACATTACTACAATAGAAAAAAGGTTAAAGGTGGTAAATACTTGTGCGATTAAGGTCAAGTTCACATGGCGGAAAGAGGAATTCCTCTTCATTTTCTGCCGCCATATTTAGCTGCTTCGTCCCACTGCCGATTAGGCCCAGGTGAATATGTAGTCAGCAGGGAGTCTTGAGCCGGGGAAAGATTGCAGCAGGACGCTGAAAGAATAAGCGTCCTGCTCAATCTCTTCCATCCATTGAAAACAATGGGAGGCAAACTCTGGCTGGAGTCTTCCACAGCTTGGAGAGCACAATCTGCCCCTAAATCCACAGCAAGTTACTCCGTGTGAATCTACCCTAATAGAGCAAGAGGTGTAACATGTCATGCTGCAGAACTGGTGAGGCCTAATTGCTGCCATATTGGTCATCAATCCTTTCCAGAAACATGACTAAGAAACTCCCAACCAAATGGGATATGTGATCTTTAGTTTTGAACGATTTTTGCTTCTCAGAATTTGTAGACAATGCAAGTGGTAAGGGGAACCAGAGGCTGCAAATAGTGGTAATAGCACCTGGTACCACAGACTTGCGCAATCAGTCCTTTACCCAAGGTCTCCTGGAACTAACAAGAACCACATTCTATTGCATTAGCAGCATTCTCCATCTACTTACCTTCCATATAACTACTCTCTCAGTCATCTTCAAAGTTTGCCAACATCTCAACTACACTTTTGTCTCTGGGTGTGTAAACCTAACAAATTTAAGGGCTATCCCAAGTGGACAGGTCTTCTCCTGTGCCTGAGTCAGTCATGGAGCTATTGGGCATGCACAGTATATGGTGTAGGTCATTAGCAGGAAGCTGGTGGGTGGGCACCCACCCACAACAAGTTCCTCTGGTGGGCCCTAGGTCCTTCAGTCCAACACTAAATGTACTACATGGCTGTGTTGAACGGGCTGGCACCAGGGCTGATATTTGTATCTTTGGGATACCCTTTAAGGATGACCATATTCCCTAACAGATATATTGAAAAGGGGAGTATCAAGTAGGTGCTAAACTTCGCATGAACATTCTCCAGAAATGCAGTCTAGTGTGCATGTACTCTCCATGAGAGGAGCCCTGAGTAGAATACGGACATTCAATTCACTCACCAACTGGTCAAATCCCAAGCTCTCCAGGATGCTATGAGCTCCAAGACAGTGACAAGATCTCCTCCTGGAGTCTTGAGGTCATCAGAAGTGTTGCCATTAAAGTTTCCACAAGCTCCACAAATAAGCACAGACAATTTTTCAGAGACATTGAGAACAAGGTTACCACTGGTGGTCAATTCAATATGCAAGTCAGCGGTAATCTGGATTAAGACAGAGTCCTCCACAGCATTGGCTGACAGAATACCAGATGCAACAGGGAGACGATCCAAGCGCCCGTTTACCTACACAAAGATTATCGTTTTTATGTGTGTTACGAGTTTAAGTAAAAATCCAGTACCATCTTTGTGCATAGATACTCACCCATATTTCCTTATCTTTAGAGAAGGTCAACAGGGAACTACCAAGGAACACATGAAGTCCGGCCACTGATGCTGCAGTCTTTCCACAACTCTGGAGATCAGCAATAACTCGGAACCATGAGGTGGCCTTTTCATCACACAGAGATGCCACTACTACAGGGCCATTTCTAATAGGTCCTCCTATGAGGCCATCAAAAGTAATCAGCTTGAGAGAGTTCAGGGAGCATTCTCCTTCCACCTTGTAGCAGCCACGGACCCCATTGACTAGACCGCATTTGTCCTTCTCACCACATTCTACTGCAGTACAGGTAACACCTCCAGCCTGGCATTTACATTGTCCGGTACAGTCTCTTGTGACAAAGGACTCTCCCTCCTAAATGAGGTAAAGAAGAAATCACTATTTCACCAGCTTGTATGACCTACCAGTAAGATTTCTAGTGTGGACAATGGTAGCCACATTTTGCCTGCGTATATTTGGCACTTTACCTATAGGGAAAAATAATCAGTGGCTTGTCCATGTAATGTATGTGAGGGGTTGTCCAAAATCTAGAACCTCCCACAGGTTAGCCATGTATTTCCATCAGATAACACATTGCATCCTATGTCAGCAAAATCCATGTATCCCATTTTATACAATGCTAGAAAGCAGTTCCTTTAGATTAGGATTACTCACACATGTATTTTCCATTGAATGCACATCCACATTTGTCTGCTGTGACACATTCATCTCCATCCAGCACATATCCAGTGTTACATTCACAGCCTTCAAAGCATCGGTCTGTGCATTTCATTGGTGCCATGAGTCCAGAGCAACTTTGTTCACAAGATCTGGTACAGAGTTCATAGTGACTGTTGGCTGGGCAGGACATCGCTAGAAGGAAAACCACATGTGTCATTTAGGCCACTAATTATGGGGAAGGGACGAAACAGGGCAAAGAACCATTTTACTACTTACGACAGAATGTTGGGGCTCTTCAAGTAGCAATAGTAACTCCCACAGTATGACAAACGGCTGCATAGGCCTGAAGACTCTTGCATACAATGTGGTCCTTTCCATCAGTAGCACAGGAGTCGTAGATGCAGAAGTTGAAATATTCATCTGGGCTGATCTTCGAATGACATGCCTGAAATGGCCCAGATGGGTTGGTGATCATAGCACAAGAGGATGCAGCTTTGAATGGCTGAAGCTTGGCCTCTGTACATACTGGGCATTCTCCCTCATTACAACCATAACTGCACTTAGCTCCAGCAACATTAACCTTCCAGGACAACCCAAACTCATTTACATTCTTCACCACTTGTTTGCTAGGAAGCTGGAATTCAATGGTGACAAAATGGATGAAGTTGCCACAAAGGCCACTCAACTTGCCACGGTAAGTACTTGGAACACTAAGGACCACATGGTAAATGGTATCACAAAGAATCTTCAGACCAAAGTCTGTCTGCAAGACCACATTGCCTCCTTCTTAATTACAATATGGTCATCATCTAGTACCAGTGGAAGATTGTTGAGCTCTCCATCAACCTAAGACACAAAACACAATAAAGATGAAGCTGAAGAATGACAACATGAAGGCACAGACTCTTGGCAAATACTGACCTTGACTTTTGATCTCAGGTTTCTTTCAATGGCTATTGTGTAACCATATACAGACACCACCACGAGCCTCGTCACAGCAACTTTACCATTTCCATAGCCTTCGTGCTCAACAGCGATAGAGAACTTCACCAGACTAGAATCATCATCTTCAACAACCTTGGACAAAATGTACGTGCAGGTACCTTGGAAGTCAAATCGGAGACCATCAAAAGAGATGTAGTGTGGATCTCCAGAAGCTTCGCAGCGGCCAGATTCTTTTGGTTGACATCCCCAGACTCCATTGACCAATTTGCATTCCTCTTCAGGTCCACAGGCTATTGATTTACACCTGACAATTCCATCAGCACCACACTGGCATTTCTCACTGCACTGACCCCCCTTAGGATAGAAGGTTCCATTCGCCTGATAATATTGCTCTTGATATGCACAGCCACAGTTGGCAATGGCAACACATTTATGACCGCTCAGAATATAGCCATCATCACAGTAGCAAGCTTCCTTACAGGGAGAGTCACAGCCAGCTGGAGAGGACAACCCATAGCAAGTGACAGGACAGGAGTTGCCACACAATTCATAGTGACTGTTCAGTGGGCACGATAGACCTAGAAGGAAAGTCAATAAAGGGCAGAATTACTACCAAGGACAGTGTGCTGGAAACAGATGAAGTTTATGGCACAAATAGCAAAAACTAATAAGGAGAATAACTTACTGCAGAATGATGGGGATCTCCATTCTTGCAACGGGACACCAGCTGCCTGGCAAGCTGCCCCATACAGACCAATGGCGTTACAGAAGGATGATGGGTGTCCTTTGTATTGACAAGCATCGAAAACACAATCGTTAAAGAATGGGGTCGGGTCCACAACTGAGTAACACTGACTGAATGGCCCACTGGGTTTAGTCATCAGTCCACAGTATTTCTCAGTCTTGTACTGCTGTTTTTGGCCATCAGAACATACAGGACAGCTTCCAGTACACTCTGGAGAACAGCCAGGAACATCACCCACTTTCCAACTGTTACCAAAATGAACAGCATTTGTAGCTGCTTTGCCATCCTTCATATTAAAGTCATCATTGGGATTCTTGTTATAATTGCCACACAAACCACCAACAGAATTCACATAGGTGCTGGATATGGTTACTGCCATGTAGCTGTACCAGTCATATGTCACCGTGACATCAAAATCTGTCTTTATGATACCTTGGCTGCCACTCATATAGGCTACAACTTGGTTCCTTTGGTAGTAGAATGGAAGAGAAATAACCACTCCATTGACCTAAAAAACAAAACCAGAGTCAGTTCATCTTGACCATTCCATGTGTCATGTCTTTGACCATTGCCTATATGACTAGCCTTTTACAGGGAGGGAGCTTCACATGAAAGGCTCGGAATATTCCAGAATAACTCTCCCTAGGACAAAACAATCTAAATCAAACCATGTGCTCCTCAGTATAAGAAGGTTTCAACAATAAGGTGGGTGCTCTACAGCAGTCGCAATGTTTAACCTCGGTATGCCATTTTCATCTGCACACCCCTTTACTCAGTCACTTGATCTAGGAGGGGGGAGGGTGTACACTGTATTGAGCAGTGCATCTTCATGGTGTCAACCTATTGGATCAATATGTAAGGATGACTTTAGGAAGAAATATGGCGTTTCTCATCTACCCTCAGAGCGTTTGTAACAAGTTGGTACAGAAACTGGATCATTGATCCCTTCTCGTAGTGGAGGCAGTGTCAGGACAATGCGCAACAGTCTGGAGCAGTCCCCTACGAAACCTCAGAGCTGCCTAGCACAGGAGACTGGGAGAGGTTATTCAACATGGTAAAGAGTTGGAAAAAGAGCAAAGTTGCATGCATATGTATCACAGTCACGGGGGCATGTACCCACAAGTCACAAATGAAGCTTAAATGGTCAAGTGTCTATCCAGCGCCTACTTCACCTTGATCCAAGGGGATTCCGTCTCGTTCGAAGCTCCTTACAACAGAAAGTGTCCCTCGGTAAAGGTCACATCAGGATGAAGCATTGAGAAAAGAACAATGTGCAATAAGTCCAACCCACAACCATATTACATTTCAATGGACCTTGAAAAAGTCAGATCATTGAGAACATTGACCCCATACCTACCAATATACAACGAGTGTAGTCCACGCTAAGCATCAAAACCAAATCGTAAGCTTCCACGGTAACAACTTTGGTGTAAGATACGGCTTGGTTGCCACCACGGTTGTTATTTTGGACTGTCACCTTAAAACCAGGAATCGATGGGTTGGTGGAGGTCACGCCAACAAGTTGGTATATGCAAGTACCTATAAAGTCATATCTTTTGCCATCAAGTGGTGTAGTGTGGATCTCCAGAACCTGTGCATGTGACGAAGCTGACAGGTTGACAACTTCTCACTCCATTAGATATCAAGCACCTTTCACTGTCTTTACAGCCACCATCCTTGCAGACCACCAGGCCAACGCTTGGATCACATTCACAAATTCTACGGCAGTTATCGTCTGCCCAGAATTCTTGGTTAGCTTGGTAGTAGGCACCATTGTAAGTGCAGCCACAACCCGATACGGGAAAACATTTGTCACCACTGAGGACAAAGCCATCATTACACTGGCAGGTCTCCACACAAGCCTCAGTGCACCGTGATGGAGCAGAGCGATCGGTACAGGTAGCCGGGCAGGCGTTTCCACAGAATTCATAACGACTGTTCAATGGACACGGCAAAACTGTAAAAGAACAAAACACACAATCTATATGGCAAAATATTTATCACATTGATTTCTCTACTGTGAAGTTAATTGGGGGTTTGTGGGTAGGATGAATTTTTGAAGGCATTACACACTGTCCCTTGCATCAGAAGAGGATTCAGCTTACTTATGAGACTGCCTTGTCAGATTGGGCACATCCTCCCTACACCAGTTTCTTTTTGGCACATTTACATCATGTTTATGGCATAAATGGCAATTATGAATGTGATGCAGGGGATGGCATGCCCATCTTCAGAAAATGAGGTTGGTGCAAAAGTCACTTTCTACTAAAACAGTTGTAAATTGCTAAATTTTACTCCAAGAATGGCAATAATGAATTCTCCTGCTTTCTCCATAAAGTTCAGTGAAGGATACCAGGTTTAACTTTCTCCACTCATGCTGCATCTCCCCTCTAATCCCACCTCTGTTCCTCCTCATACAGCATGTAGTCTTAATCTAAAGTTGCACTCCTCCGTTTCATATCTGCTCCTCCCATATTTCATGTTATGTAGTCTTTCAGGACAGAACTATCAACTACAGCATCATCATCTTCTCACTACACTTGTGCGCCTCCTCCTCTCACAGCATCCATCATCTCAGATATCTGTGCTTCTGTACAGTATTCTCACTTACCACATCCTGATGGTGTTCTCCAATCATATATTGTAGCTCCTAGTTTCCTGCAGGTGTTGGCATAGACATTCAGGGCTTGGCACAGGAACTGCTTAGCACCACCATTAATGCAGACATCGTACAAGCAGCTAGCAAAGAAGTTGTCTGGGTTAATTTCTGGATGACTCTTGGAATGGCCCCTTTACAACTTTGCTAATAAGACCACATCTCTTGTCATCTCCATACAGGTTCTTCTTAGCATCATCACAAGTTGGACAGTTAAGACCAGGACAGTAGTCAAAGCAGAAGGGATCTCTATCATTGACTTTCCAACTCTTGGCCCAGTCTATGATGGAGGTGACTGCTTTGTTGTCTGCAGTTATCCTCATCATTGATATTTTGGTTGAAGTTTCCACAGAGACCTTGTGTAAGGCCATAGTAGCTACTGGAGAGCGTGATCACCACATGCCAGTTATATTCGTAGGTCACCTGAAGGCCAAAGTCTGTCCGTACCACAGCATTAGCACCACTGATCCTGGCCCAGATCTTCCCATTTAACAATGTAACTGGTAGATTGGTAATGACATCGACCTGTTCGGGTGTCAATTGGGAAAGAAGGGTTACAAGTTTAGAAAATATAAGTTTCAGGCTAGATTATACTGCAGAGCTTTTGCTCATCTGCAGGCTTCAGAGCGAGAACATTCAATCATTCCTGCTTGTTCAGTGTGGTCCTTCCATCAGCTTCTGCACATTAATATGGTGCAAGAACAACACTGTGTTCCCTGCAGCTCTGGAGTATAATACTGGATGTAACATGGGATCAAGATTCAGATGAGAGAACCCTTCAAATGTTGCACTACATAAAACTCACCCTAACTTTGCCAAATTCACCCTTCATTAGGGTAAGCTTGTATCCATATACGTAGAGATAGTGACAGTTCTGATGTACGATACGGCCTGGGTTCCTCGATTATCATTCTCCTCTTCAATTGTAAATGGTACCAGGCCATCATCTCCGCCTCCATATTTAGACAGGATATATGTGCAGGTTCCCTGGAAGTCATAGTTGTAGCCATCAAAAGTCTGATAATGGGGGTCACCCCAACCCCAGCAGTTGCCTGTGAAGTCTGGAACACAGACTGGGTTTCCATCTTTTAGCTTGCAAGTTTCTTTGACCCTACATTTCACAGACTTGCATGGATCTGGTATTAGATAAGGAAAGGTTTAGAAGAGACTGGAACATCACTGGATATACATACAACTAGTGATTTCTAGCATAGTAGACATTTCCAAAGACAAAATTAAGAATCCCAAAATGTTTGGGGCATGTTACATAAAGCACCAACACCACCTAGCACAGTAAAGGTAGGGATCTAAGCTGAAGCATAAGATAAAGTTATTAACCCATCCATAAATATTACCTTTGTTAATACAAGCCACCACACCATCTTTAATCTGGCAAGTCTCATCGGCCGCACATCCGCTGTCCTCACAGAGGATAGCACCCATTGGGCTACAGGTACAAGCTTGTTTACAGTCATTGGATAACACCCTCTCATTGAGCTGTTGAAAGAGAACAGAGTGAATGCTACATTATATTCACCCTTGAAATTCAAGTGGAGGATTGGGAATTTTACAGAGTTTCATAGAAGTGCACTCGCTTTCTGTATGTGAAGCAGCTGCAACCGGTACACACTAGTAATTATGGGTAGCCAAAGGTCCAATTGTCACATGTATACAAGGCACATGGTAGGGGGGGGGGGGGGCTTTCATATTTTGGATTTCAGACCCAGAGGGAGTGTCAATATGATTAGGTTTTTACTACAATTTGTCACCAAGTGTTAATGCTGCAAGTTTTTCAAAGCAAAACCACCGATTGCCATTAGAATACTCACGTTTTCACACTTTCCCAGGTTCCACTGCCAAATTTTATTTTTATCATATTAAGCTGTGCACCCAAGCCATACTTTTTCCATATGTGCACCACAGGGCTACCATAGATGCAGGTAGAGCTACTCCTATGGAAGGGATTTAGTAGTGGCACCCAAGTTGTCCCACCTACCTGGTAGTATCTTCCATCTTCAAAGCAGCCGCACTGACTCAAGGACACACAGCCCGTTCCAGCAAAGAAGAAGCCATCGTTGCATTCACAGCCCTCGGAACAAGTTTCAGGACACTTGGCAGGATCAGTGACACCAGTGCATGTGACAGAGCAGACATCAGCACACACTTTGTATTGGCTGTTGGCTGGACATTTCAAGGCTAATTTAGGGGAAAAAAAAAAAAAAAAAAAAAATTATAAAGTTGTTACTGTAGAGCCATGCAAAGTGGTAAGTGGCTGTCACCTAGGTCTTCTGTTTCGCAGCAGCCCTTTGCTCCTAGGCTCCAGTGAAATTACTGTAGAGATCTCAATAGGACTTGCATTTCTGGATCCCATGGTACAGTGGGCAGTTCATAGGAATTTCTACTTTAGTGAGTGCTTCTCAAGACAGGTAGCATGCTCTACTGTATGCTTGTCAACCAAGTGACAAGAGCCCAGATGCATAAGAAATCAGCAATAAAATACTGACATGCAAAAGGCGAGAGATTCCAAAATGGCATATTGCAAGTTACAGTTGCAACAAGCAGCTGAGAAGTGCAAACTGCTACTCCAAGATGGAAGTTATTGAGACTAGAACAAAAGGAACATCCATGAGCATAAAGGTTTATCAGTTGGACAGTTACTTCTTGCACAATACAACTGCTAATGGAAAACCTTTGCTTTGTTCTACAGGTTTAAACCACCCTTTTACAACGCCAGTCAAGTTTGATTTATTGGCCTCATTTTTTGCTTTAGAGGATATGCAATGGGAAAGAGCATTAATACTACTACAACTAGACTTACGGCAGAAGGCATCAGTCCTCCATGGTTGCACAGTGACCCCAGCTGCCTGGCAAGCAGCCACATAGCTATGAATGCTTTGGCACAGAATGCTTCCATCACCGGCACCAGAACACAAGTCATGGATGCAGTTGTTGAAGTAGGTATCAGGGTTAATTGTTGCATAGCAAGAACTGAGTGGACCACCAGGTTTCTTCAAGAATCCACAATAGCCATCGGTCTTGAAGATTTCTTGCTTCTTTTGATCACATGTCGGACAAGCATTTCCACTGCCACCACAACCATCACCACAAGCGACACCGGGAATCTGGACCTTCCAGGAGGCTCCAAACCTAGTGACATCTGTGGTCACTGTCCTGTCAGGTAGCTGGAAGTCATCTCTTCTATCACCGTTGTAATTACCACACAGGCCACCCAACTGCTCCTTATAGTTACTGGGAACCGTGACTATGACATGGTAGACAAGATCGTAATTGACCTGAACACCAAAGTCTATCGATAAGGACTCTTATTCCATGCTGATAAATACGGATCTTTCCAGCTTCCACATTTATGGGAAGGTTAAAGTACACTCCATTAACCTGTGTGGGGAAGAGGAACAGAAGTACATGAGAAACAACAAGTCTATTCACACCAGAGTAGCATACAGATGAATCTTAAAGCTTTAAGGGGGAAAGGGGTTTCCACCATAATGAACACCCAGTTATTGGGAGTCAAACAGTAGAAGTCCTAACCAGGCCCTGGGCCCCAAACTAAAACTACACAGCACTAAACAAGCATTAGTTAGGAGATTTGGCCAGGGTGGAGGAATCTAAAAAGATCAAACCATCAGAAGTTCCCCAAGATGGAATACAAAAACCCATCTTGTCCCATCTAAAAAGATTCCATACACAAATATACACAAGTCACAGGTGTCAAAAAGGTTTCTATTTTACAAAGGATGGCATCAAAACATTATACATACTATAGAAATTTGTTATTGCTATGATTGTACTGACCCACAGAATATAGGGAACATGCCAATATTCCTGCAAAAATAACCATCTATATATTTGTCCTGCAGACATGATGAGCCCATCTTAGCCCATATCACAAATCACCACTCACCAAGATTTTACCTCGAACTTCATACTCAAGGACAAGAATGTATCCATAGACGTCAAAGGAGACCCGTTTTGTGACTGAAACACTTCCATTGCCCCACTTCTCATTTGTAACATTGATGGCAAAGGGTACCAAGTTGTCCTTCTTTGTGATGGTTTTAGAGAGAGTGTAGGTGCAGGTGCCTTGAAAGTCAAAGGCCACACCATCCAATGACATGTAGTGAGGATCACCTGCAGCAGAGCAATTTGCAGAACCAACTGGTTGGCATTTCTGGATTCCATCCATTACTTTGCACTCCTCATTGGGTCCACAGCTGAAAGCTTTACATTCCACAACGCCACTGGCTGTACATACACACTTCAGGTTGCAGAATTCACTGGGGAAAAGTACTTCACCGCTCTTGTAGTATTTATCATTGTATTTGCAGCCACATTGAGAAATAGGAACACATTCTCCACCACTCAGGATGAAGCCATCGTTACAGTCACATCCCTCAGCGCACCCGGGTCTACATCCTAGTGGAGGGGAGAGGGAAAGGCATGTTGAAACACAGCGAGAGGCACATACTTCATAGTAGCTGTTCTTTGGACAAATTGGCCCTAGAGGGGAAAGGAACATGAAGGTTACAAATTCTACTACAAATACAACAACTGTGTCAAACACTTCCAACATACAAGGCTAGTTCCATAAATATATAGTCTTAGTTAAGCTTACTGCAGAATTTTGAGCTTCTCCATGGGTATATGACAACTCCAGCCTCCTGACATAAGGTGGCATAGCTGGCTATAATCTTGCATAGTACATCCTGTCTACCTTCATAAAAGCAAGCATCATATACACAGCTCTTGAAGTGCCCCTCTGGATCTATCTTGGTATGGCATTCACGGAAAGGTCCATTCCTATCTTTAATAATCCCACATCCTTCTTTGTCGGCTATGTGGCGGAGTTCCAGCTCTACTAGCTTTGAGCAGACTCCCTTGTCATTGTCCTCATAACAACCGGGTACATGTTGCACCTTCCAGCTGTTTCCAAAAAGGCTCACTTTTGTGGCCAACTGGTTGTTTCTCATGAGGAAGTCATTACTCTTGTCATTATCAAAGTTACCACAAAGACCACAGACCGCCACAGCATAGCTGCTTGGAAGGGTGACGGCAATCCAACTGTCCCAGTTATAAGCAACTCGTAGACCAAAGCTTGTCTGGATCACAGCAAAATAACCTTGTTTGTAGATTGTAAGTTTGCCATTATCAACAAAAGGAAGGTTTGTTAGGACTCCATTAAGCTGGAAAGAGAGGACCATTGCATAATATTATTAAAGACTCACAATATACTAAACAAGTCCATTTTGGAAACTTGACAAATGAAGACTTACCAAAATCTTGTCGTCCTTATATTTCCTAGACACAACAATATTAAAGTTCCAGAGCTTGACTTGGACTGCTGAAACATAGGACACAACTTTAATTCCTCTATTTTCATTTTGCACATTGACCTGGAAGTCCACCAAATCCTCGGACTTTTGGCAAAGTCCTGCATACTGGTAGATACATGTGCCCTGGAAGTCATATTTCAAGCCATCAAAGGTGATGTAGTGGGGATCTCCTGATGCTGAGCAAGTGCTATTACATACAGGGTAACAATTCTGGATTCCATTTACAACAGAGCATTGCTCAGAAGATTTACACTTGGCCATTTTGCACTCCACTTTCTTGGTGGAAGGGTTGCAGGCACATTGCTTCTCACATTTATTATCACCCCAGAATATTTCATTGGGAGAATATAATTTGCCTTGGTAGATACATCCACAGCCAGACTTGGCTATGCATTTTCCTTCATCAAGGACATAGCCAGCCTGACACTGACATGACTCCACACAGGATTCAGAGCATAGGGAAGGTGTCGCTTCATCATTGCAGGTGGCTGGGCATGCTTGGGCACACAGCTTGTACTCACTGTTCACAGGACACTGCATTGCTGAGGAAACATTTGCCAATTAATACAAACACATTGCTAGAATTCTTACAAGGACTAAAACGTAAAATTGGGCAAAGATTACTACAAATTGAAAGCTATGCACATTAACAAAGAACATTAGAAAAAAAGGTCTTTGTGCCAGTGACAACCCACGGGCAAACAATTTCTCAAATGTCAATATGGCCAGAGCCCATACACAGGAGTATGCTTTTTCAACACCACCACCAGATGTAGCCCAAGGGCTACAAGTGGGGTGGCCTCATCTAGGCTAATGCTGTCCCATGAACAAAGCTGTTGCCCTTTCTGGAACAACACCACCAGACACTAGAAATGGGTGAATTCGTTTGACCCGGATGCTGACGCAAACAAACACTTTGGGATTTGTCTTAGATTTACTAAGATGGCTGCAGTGAATAGATCCACCGCAACTATTAGCAGTGGTGGTCCCGCTATCACAGAAGATCCATTCATTTAGTAGTGGCAGTGGCTCTCCTTGCCCACAGGAGCACCACCTTTCTAGGTGCCCTGAGACTGTTCTACACTGTTTCAAGCCAAGTTAAGCTGCTATTTGGACTAAGCTTGTTTGGCCCAAAACAAAACCTGAGGGGTGCACCCTTCTAGCCAATGGTCTTTTGTCAAAATGTAAACCCATTTTTGGAGTCTTATTCAATAGTATGTATAGAATACATTGAGGTTCCTACTTACGACACCCAGAAAGTTGCCGCCATTCTGAAATTGAGACCTTGCTTCTTTGGCAGGCATCAGCATAGGTTTTTATGCTCTGGCACAGGATCTGCTTGGAGCCACCATTCTTGCACAGATCGTATACACAGTTATCCAGGTATGGTTTGGGATCTATGACAGAGTGACACTGACTGATCGGACCATCTAGGAGCTTTGAGATCAAGCCACAGCTTTGTTCACTCGAGTATGTTTGTTGAGTGTCAAGAGGACATGCCTTGCATTCCCCATTACAATTGTGCCAGCAGAACCTGTCTCCATCTTCAATCTTCCAACTTTTGCCAAAGTCAGGTAAATTGGGAGCTTGGGTACCAGCTGGAGTCATGAGGTCATCTGAAGGATTTCCATTATAGTTTCCACACAAACCACAAACACTGTTGAAGAAGCTACTGGAGATGGATACTTTTAGGATGGAGTTCCAGTCATAGTAAACCTTTAAGGTAAAGTCAGTTTCAATTAAGACAGAGCCACCAGAATGATACAAGCGCACTTGACCGTCATTCAGAGTCATAGGGAGACGTTGACGTTGGTTGTTGATCTAAACAGTTGGAAAATGAAGGTGGGTTATTGTATATACACCATGATCATTCAGAAAATTAGATAGCTATACTGACACCAAGAACTTACCCTCACAAATCCATACTCATTTCTCACTAGGGATATAGAGTACTCATAGATTTGTACAGTGACATAACATAAGACACACGAGTACTTCCCCGATTTTCATTCTTCGCTTCAACGTTAAACACTGGGAGGTTACTATCATTGCCACAGGTCTTAGCGATTGTGTATGTGCAAGTTCCTTGGAAGTCATAAAAGCAGGAGTCAAAACTACGGTAGTGGGGATCACCAACTGCATGGCAGTAAGCTAGGGAGTCTGGAACGCATATTGGCTTCCCCTTAGACATCTGGCATTTCTCTTTAGCTCTGCATGTGTTACAAGATGGACCTGAGGAGAAGGAAGAACAGAAGAAATTAGTACTCTGGAAATGAAATGGTCAAGGCAGCCCCTCCCCAAGAAACAACTGAGCAGCTCACCATTGACACATATGGCTGGGGAGCCGTAGCTGTTCTGTTTCACAAAGCCATAGGACAACAACATGAAGGGTGAAGATGGGATCTCCAGATGTTTGAAACCTAATTCTGTCCCAAACCTCGGCATTGCCCAGGAATAATCCGTTCCTGGAATGTCATTCCATGTCAGGTCTGCAATTGGATTTTTATTCTGGGTGAGTCTTGAGAAGTCCGTCTTCTTGGCTACTATGGTGCCATAGTTTTCAAACCCTTGTTGACCTATGATGTAGTAAGAGGAACAGTAGCTGCTCACCGGAGGAATAGTCATGAGAATAGGGTCAAACTGTGTAAAAGACCTGTCTTGCCAACCAGTACAGTAGTAGATGACTTGGATTCCAGCACTAGCAGTGAGATAGAGGGGGGTTCTGACAGGGACTTCCAGCTGAACTGCTTGACCTGCATTTAAGTTCTGGCTTGACTTCTTGGCACCAACTCGATATTCAATTTTTGTGTTCTCGGCAGCCACAACAAATACAATATCATATTTAAGCTGCAATGGTATTGGAGGAATGAGGAAACTGGTGCCCCAGCTGGGGACAGGCAATAGCTGCTCATAGACGTGGTTGCACTTGGTGTTCTTCCATGTACATGTGTGACCACTCAATACTGCCACTGGTTTCTGAGATACTACACGAGTACCAGTCAAATTCTCTCTACTGAGGAGCTGAAGAGCACTGTATGGTTCAAGGAGGACAGTGAGCTTGCTCCCAGCTGCATAGGTCCTTTTTTGGGTAGGAAACTTCTCCAGTCAAGAAGATGTCAACATTGGTAGATTCTTTAGAACTGACCACAGAGAACGCTTTAAATGCATCATCAGGTCCATCTAAAGGAGTCACCACATAGTAGTCTGTACCAAGGTCTTCATTGGGATACACAATTCTAGTATCAGCACTAAGTGGCTTGTAATTGAGTGAGAGAACAGAGACAGGCTTATCAGCTTCAATGACAAACACATTGTATGACTTATTAGAGCCAGGCAACTCTGCATATGCTGGAATACGGACAATAAGCGTTGACCTCTCATCGAGCATCAAGGCCTGTCTGAAGCTGGACTTCATCCATATTGTAACAGTGGTGGAAGGATTGTACCCAGTGATGAAGAGCTGGGATTCATTGCTGTAGCTTAACTGATAGTTCTGCATAAAGACAGTAACAAACTCCTTGCCCAGTGGACCAGCTAAACAGATTCCTGTAAGAAGAGCACAAAACATTAAGGAAATAATCCAATGTAACTCCTTAATTGGAGAGAACACAAAAGGGGAGGAGGAAGCGTGGGCACACCAAGTTATATCATTACCACAAAGGAACAGAGAAATCAGGTTTTTTTGTTTAGCTGCTGATCTGGTTTTAGGAAAATAGACATCAGATATTTAGAGTCACGGCTGGAGGCTCAGGAAGTCCCACTGACATTCCAAAATATAGGGTGAAGAGAAAAAAAAAAAAAAAAAAACACACAAATGTTTTCTGTCCACGTGCTGCTCTAAAATGAAGGCATTCTTAATGGACCAAACCATCCTCAAAAATGTATAACATTGATTATAAATTCAAGAACAAATCCATAACATTGTTTGGTAATAGACCAAGGTCTTTATCAGGCACCCTAGAGTTGATATGTGAGATTTGTATTTTTATTTAAAAAAAAAAAAAAAAAAAAAAAAGGTTTGGAGGCAGATTTATCTAATGTCAAAGTGGAACAAAGCCTTTTATTTAAGCAGAGAGAAGTTCCTTTCTTCACCCCTTGGATTTACAAAATGATGAAGTCAACAACAAAGCTGAAGAAACTTCAGAGAACCGTTCAGGAATGACCCAATGATTGCCAGTTCCACCCCCCCAATCTTATATCTGACCAGCCTCAATTCTTTCCTTTAAAGATTTAGGGTATTTATGGCAATGCCAAAGATCAATAAACACTGGTAGACATTGGATAGAAGGTCAAATTATTCACATCTGACAGATACACCTTCCCACTACTGATGTTCTATTTACTCTATTGGAATAACCTGCATTTCATCCAGCCTGAATATGCTTTGCCTAAAGGGAATTGGGATTAAAAACACACCATGAAGAATCAGATCAAAGCCATATAAACCTCTTCCAGTAACAAACTTTTCCCAACCACCCAGGAGCAATTTGGTGAACAATGCTTCTTCCAGTACGATCGTTTTGTGGTCTGGTGCTCAAAGGTGAGAGCTAATCTACGCCATGGACAAACTTTGCAATTGAGAACTGGGAAGTTTCCTGGCCATGGACCCAAAATTTTCAGTCATTGATCCTCAAGAAGTGGGTGAACAAACAAAACCTCAGAAGAAGCTTCTAGTTGTACATCATAGAAACATCTGATCAAGAGATCAAAATACCACGTTGTGACAACCAAGACTTTTGGCTGAAAAGCAGCAATATGGATTGAGCAGTTATCCAATATCAATTACGTGAAGTTCTAATGTTATTAGCTCATTAGCCCTTATCTACATAGATCATAGAATGGGCAATGTTCCTGCAGGAGTTAGAGCTGTATTGTGGACAGAAGGCAGACACTAATATCTGACATACAATGAGTGACGGATTCCTTATTCTATTTCTGCCTGACAATAAGAAGTCTTTATACTCACCACAAAAGAAGGCCCAAAACTGCAGGCCGGTCATCATACCCATGGCTGTGGAGAGAGGAGGACAGGACGAATGTTATCATCTCTGCTATAGGAGAAGTAAAGGTTATAGTACAGGTGAGGAATAAAGTAGAACTACTCCATAAAAGCAGAATAATGCTAGAGGCACTCTTCAGTGATTCTGCCAGTCATGAGTCAGTTTCTTGCAGTACAGAGTCAAAAGCTTCGTGCCCTGTTCACTGTATAGTACACCCCCAAAAGGCTTGCCTATGTTAGGGGGCACCTGTTGGGCCCCCACCAATTAGTTACACATTATGTAAGACTAGGCCATCAATATGGTTATAAAAATAAGCCCCTAAACAGATTTATAGGGCTTTTAGATTCTATAGAAGTCTAGGTGGAGACCCAGAAAATTCAGCCCTGCTACACCAGAAATGCAGCTGCAGCAATCCCCTCAGGGGATAAGAAAAGACAAACCAATATAAAGATACTGCAGAATCAGACAAGAAAATATATCACATATACTGTATCCTTCCACTTATAGCAGGTTCTACTGACCAATCTTTAGATTTGATTATACCTATGAGAAGAACAGAAAGCAAAATCCAAAAATCATTCAGAATCAAACATATATATTCAGTATATAGCTGAGTCTAATATGGAACTGAATGGTTTCTTTTGTGCAGTCCCATGTAAAGCTTCAGATGTTATCACTATGGCTTGCACTAAGGACATTCAGGTCTTTGGCTCTGCTACATCTGTACAGACCACATACCTGCAGGCTGCCCTGGGTATGTCACACACACACAAGCCCAGGGGATGATATCCTCTACTGTGAGGGCAGAAGCCAATGGATAGGAAGCTGCACACCTGAAGGACAGGTGTAGTCAGGCAGCACTGAGAACGCTACACATGGGAGGGGTGGGGGGCAGAAAGGAATTACACAGAAGAAACTACAATGTAAAGCTTCACGACTTAATAGCCGATGATGTCTGTCCTTCTTGGCAAAACATTTCTAGGCTAAGGCCCCATGTCGTGACCCGCAGCTAAAAAACCCTACCAAAAAATTAAAACATCGGTAACACGTAGTGTTTTTCAGGCAGTGTTTTTCATTGTGTTTTTGTTGTTTTCTTCACTGCTTTTTTTTTCTCTTATTAAATATTTTGTGCGACTTAAAATCTCAGTAAAGTTGCGCAACAAAAAAACCCTTCAGTTCTATGGCTTCGCAAGCAACATGCTGAAATGCAACAGACGCATAAAAACCTAACCTTGTTTTTCTTTATTGTTGCTTGTCAATGTTGCAGGCGATGCGTCTCCCATACACTGCGATTATGTTGCACGCATCGAGTCGCTCAGAAATACACTTGATGTCTTTACAATCTTTGCTGTATCTTTTGTGTATTTGTGCAGGTGTACACAGTTAACTGCAACCTCCAAAGTCTTTTTTTAAGATAACAACCTATCGCCGAGGTGCACATGTCGCAGCAAAATAGCATTTGTCGACATGGCGTCATATTAAAGTCATGCTACTCTTTGTTGCCGTGTGGCTCTAGTCTTAGAGATGAGCAAACTGTTTCAGGATGAAAATTACAAAAATTTTCGTTTTTGAAAAACCTAAACTTTTGCAATTTGTCTTGGCGAACTAAAATGACCACCACCATACGTAATATGAGGTAGAAGATGATCTTTATAACCTAGACGGGCTTCTGGCATCACCTGACAACCTCTCAGCCAGTCATGAGTGGTAGGTGGAGAGATTACAGCGCTGATGTCATATTAGAATATAAGATGCTACTGCACAGGAGGAGGAAGAGACATTTTGTTACATGGCAGCCTAGGGGAAAGATGAATTATCACGGAGTGATTCGCCACTTTTGATGACTGTGATATGTTTTTGACAATAATATTTTTATAAGGGTAAAGGTTACCCCCTAAAAGATTGCAGCTCGTCCTGAAGCCTTAAATAGAACAGGTGATACTTCCAGTCCTGATATCACTAAGTCTAATTTGTAGTAGATATAACCCATTTATTAAAGGGGTATTCCCATCTCAAGGATCCTATCTATACTGGTAGCTTATGTAAATTGAAGACTTTTCCTAAATACATTACTTTAGAAATACTGCTTTGTTTGCCTGTTATGTGAAATTATTCCTCCCATTGTTTACACAGCGTTTCCATAATCACAGACCTGTGTGATAGGACAAGTGACATCAGTCACTGCTCTCACTGTTATGTATGGCTCTGCTGGCAGGACAATCAGTTCAGCTAATTGAAACTTACTGATAAAGACTTACTGATAAAGGGTCTGTTATCTCTGTATGTAAACACACAGATAACACTGAGTGTGTTCTCTAGAAGATGTATATAATATTTAATCTATTTAATTTCCAAACCCCGCATCTTTTCTTGCAGGGCCAGATGTACTTTTATACTGTCTTGGGGAACATCTATTGCTTTTCATTCAAAGTTTTAAGAGGCAGGACAGCAAAAAAACAGCAGTTAGGCTCTTTTTCAGACACAGGGATACCCAATGTGTGTGTGTTTCACTTTATTTTTTTACTTTTATGTGTTGTAGGGAAAGGGGGGTGATTTCAATCTTTTTTACTTAATTGGACCCCCTAGGGCTCTTGAACCCTGGGGGTCTGATCACTAATGCAATGCAATTCAAATTTAAGGCACTTCTATTACAGGCTACATAGAGCAGCCTGTATTAGAAGTTAATGCCAGACAGCCTGGGAGCCTTCAATAGCTGCTGTCATGGCAACTGATTGCCAGCCTCCGATCTTTTTCCAGGGTCATGAAATTCTGCCCAAAATGGTGATGCCCATGCACCACTGGGTAAAAATGGTACCATGGTCAGCATTGACTTAGGCACCATGGGCCTTAAAGCCCACAATCAGTGCAGGCATTAGTTCTGGGTCTCTTCTGTATAATACAGCTGACACTTGGCGGCTATGGTGGCCACTCAGCTCCTGAGCGGCTGCCATATTTAATTACTTAACATCCACTTTACTATTACAGCTGATGTAAGGAAGATGGTTAAAAATAGTGGCCACCCCTCACCTCCAGTTCTTCCACAAGATCCAAAGCAATTGCTGCTAATAAATTGCTACTGGAAAAAACACAAACATTGCAATAGAACTACAACATGATAGGAGAATAGTGGAGCACATGCAATTTTAGACTGTCAGAAAATAGGAGTGGAGGGAGAAGCTCTGCAGCACTGTGCAGTGACTGCAGTGTTCACTGTTTTGCACATACCAGGTTGGCCTTTTGGTGCCACATCTCATCTTAAGAAGTTTTTTTTTTGTTTTTTTTTGTCACTTCAACTAGCATAATATCCACTAATTTTCTTCAAACTAAGCCTATTGCACTTACAAGTCCCCAAAACGTGCTAATTTTTGTAGCTATCGGCAGTCCTGAAATATGATTGCAAGGATCAATGCCAAAACATGTTTTTTGCATTAAGGCACCCAGGTCAATCTTCCTTACATGCCAAAACATGGCCAAATACACTTCCTGCCAGTTTTGCACTGACTGCATGATACATTATACAGTGCTGGCCAAAAGTATTGGCACCCCTGCAATTCTGTCAGATAATACGCAATTTCTTCCAGAAAATGATTGCAATCACAAATGCTTTGGTAATAATATCTTCATTTAATTTGTCTTCAATGGAAAACCACAAAAAGAATTGTCAAAAAGCCAAATTGGATATAATTCCACACCAAACATAAAAAAGGGGGTGGACAAAAGTATTGGCACCATTTGAAAAATCATGTGATGCTTCTCTAATTTGTGTAATTAACAGCACCTGTTACTTACCTGTGGCACATAACAGGTGGTGGCAATAACTAAATCACACTTGCAGCCAGTTGAAATGGATTAAAGTTGACTCAACCTCTGTCCTGTGTCCTTGTGTGTACCACATTGAGCATGGAGAAAAGAGAGAAGATCAAAGAACTGTCTGAGGACTTGAGGAGCAAAATTGTGAGGAAGCATGAGCAATCTCAAGGCTACAAGTCCATCTCCAAAGACCTGAATGTTCCTGTGTCTACCGTGCGCAGTGTCATCAAGAAGTTTAAAGCCCATGGCACTGTGGCTAACCTCCCTAGATGTGGACGGAAAATAAAAATTGACGAGAGATTTCAACGAAAGATTGTGCGGATGGTGGCTAAAGAACCTCGACTAACATCCAAACAAGTTCTAGCTGCCCTGCAGTCCGAGGGTACAACAGTGTCAACCCGTACTATCCGTCGGTGTCTGAATGAAAAGGGACTCTATGGTAGGATACCCAGGAAGACCCCACTTCTGACCCAGAGACATAAAAAAGCCAGGCTGGAGTTTGCCAAAACTTACCTGAGAAAGCCAAAAACTTTTTGGAAGAATGTTCTCTGGTCAGATGAGACAAAAGTAGAGCTTTTTGGGAAAAGGCATCAACATAGAGTTTACAGGAAAAAAAAAAGAGGCCTTCAAAGAAAAGAACACGGTCCCTACAGTCAAACATGGCGGAGGTTCCCTGATGTTTTGGGGTTTCTTTGCTGCCTCTGGCACTGGACTGCTTGACCGTGTGCATGGCATTATGAAGTCTGAAGACTACCAACAAATTTTGCAGCATAATGTAGGGCCCAGTGTGAGAAAGCTGGGTCTCCCTCAGAGGTCATGGGTCTTCCAGCAGGACAATGACCCAAAACACACTTCAAAAAGCACTAGAAAATGGTTTGAGAGAAAGCACTGGAGACTTCTAAAGTGGCCAGCAATGAGTCCAGACCTGAATCCCATAGAACACCTGTGGAGAGATCTCAAAATGGCAGTTTGGAGAAGGCACCCTTCAAATCTCAGGGACCTGGAGAAATTGGCCAAAGAAGAATGGTCTAAAATTCCAGCAGAGCATTGTAAGAAACTCATTGATGGTTACCGGAAGCGGTTGTTCGCAGTTATTTTGTCTAAAGGTTGTGCTACCAAGTATTAGGCTGAGGGTGCCAATACTTTTGTCCGGCCCATTTTTGGAGTTTTGTGTAAAATGATCAATGATTTGACTTTTTTTTCATTCTCTTTTGTGTTTTTTCATTGCAAGCAAAATAAATGAAGATATTATTACCAAAGCATTTGTGATTGCAATCATTTTCTGGAAGAAAATTAGTATTATCTGACAGAATTGCAGGGGTGCCAATACTTTTGGCCAGCACTGGGCATGTATTATGTAAGCCAATGTTTCCCAACCTTTCTGAAAGCAGGACCCACTTTTGGGCAAGAATTTTGTTCGGGACCCCGCACCACCATACTTGATCCAATTTGAATATAGTCAGCTATATTTAGCCTCTATTCTGCTTTCCAGCTGTATACTGCCTCTGTTCTGCTTACTCTTTCTTCACACAGGGGAAACCTCTGCTGATAGAATGTAGAGGATGCTGAAATTATGTCCTGGATCCAAGGAGGCGATTTGATTGAATTCATATCTGTACATGGCTTTATATAAGTTATTATTAACTAATGCAATTGGCACACGGATGTTTCTATATATTTGACATGTGACATACTCTAAAGTTGTAACTCATACTTACAAAGTCACTTGTGTAGTGATATTATTTTGGTGTGATTTCACTTGGAATACCTATGATATTTATTATATACAATCCATTCCAAATTATTATGCAAATCAGATTTAAAGGGGGTTTTCCCATCTCCTCCTCTCAGCAGCTTTATTTCTTCTCACTTTCTGTATTCTTCAGCAAGCTGGAGGGTGGATTTGACGGTTTGATATGAGTGAATGGAATCTCTGTTTACCTAAGGATCCGATATACCATCCGCGCTTGTAGGAAATAACAGCTGGTCACAGTTGATAAAAATGGATGATCACTTTTATTGACTCAATAAAAGTGATCATCCATTTTTATCAACTGTGACAAGGGGTTATTTCCTACGAGCATGGATGGTATATCGGATCCTTGGGTAAACAGAGATTCCATTCACTCATGTTTTGACGTTTTTGTTTCATCATCAATGTAAAACCATACCCGCTGCCACCCTAACCTCAAACTGCTTTACGGATCAACACGTGACTAGGCAAGGGCTCAACCAGTCTCCATTCCTTCCCTTGTGAGAATATCACACCACGTGCCGCTCGGCATCAGTTTTCCTCTTCATTGAGCATTGACGGTTTGATGGACAGGACACTATGAAGTACCTCGCTAGATATCGACATTGCCTTTACCATGAGAGTACATATTATCATTACTAAAAATCTAATATAAATGCATATCAAATATGCACAATAAATGTATATTACATTACACAGGTTTGAATAGAACACTTACACAGACAAAGGACTTGAAGCAAACTCAATGGGGAACATTTATCAATACTGTTGAACTTTGCACTGTATTTTCTGTTCTTTCTGGTTCTCACTGTTCATAAATATATCATAAAGGCCGGGCACCAAAAATGTTGGCTCAAATGTAGACAGAAAAGTGTTGGACTTCTATTGATAAATATGTCCCAGTGTTATCTTTGTGTGTATATGAGAGCATTTATCTGTCTATATATCAGCAAACTGCAATACGCTGAACTGATTGTCTGCACAGCAAAAATAAACAGGGAGAGAACTAAGCCTCCATCCCCCAGAGAGCAGGGAGTCATCCTCTGACCTGTATTATCAGGTTCAGGCTGGGCGGTTTGAGAACACTGTGTAAACAATGGGAGGAATAATCTAACATAGCAGGCAAATGAAGCCACATTGCTAAAGCAATGTATTTAGGAAAAGTCTTGAATTTACATAAGCTAGCAGTATAGGTAGGATCCTTAAGATGAGAATACTACTTTAAGAAAGTAAAATAATTATATACCACATTTTTAAAAAAAATGTAAAAATCTAATATTTATTAAAATAAATGAATTATTAAAATATCACCAAGTGCATGGAATTCTGTTCTACCCAATACACCGTTAAAAGAAAATATCACAATGCAAAATTTCCTGGGGTCACCTTGCCCCCCCCACTACCAAATATAAATAAATAAATAAAAAAATTATCAAAAAGACATATGTACCCTAAAATGGCACTAATAAAAACTACAGCCGAAAAAATTAAAAAAAAACTTTCAAAATATGGCAATGTAGAAAATATTCTATGACAAGAGTCTGTGACAAGGCAAGTAACACCCATTTGATTACATTAAGTCACCCAGATAGCAAAAGTTGTAGCAACATATCTTCTACACCACCTAGAGGCTGAAGACTATAATTACTAGTGAATGTTGCTGAGAAGGGTTTGGATAAATGATAGGAAATTAAATGGCAAGTTCATTTCTGTACAGTGAGCGAATGTACCAGTGGGGCAACTTGTGCAGCTGCACAGGGGGACGGTAGGTCATTGAACTCTATCACCATACCAGCAGCTGCCTACTGCCTGTAAGACTACAGTTAAAAGCAATGAATTGCAATGAAGTTCACTAATGGACTTATGGATAAGTAATGTAATGTATGTACACAATGACTGTACCAGCAGAATAGTGAGCGCAGCTCTGGAGTATAATACAGGATGTAACTCAGGATCAGTACAGGATAAGTAATGTAATGTATGTACACAATGACTGTACCAGCAGAATAGTGAGTGCAGCTCTGGAGTATAATACAGGATGTAACTCAGGATCAGTACAGGATAAGTAATGTATGTACACAGTGACTGCACCAGCAGAATAGTGAGTGCAGCTCTGGAGTATAATACAGGATGTAACTCAGGATCAGTACAGGATAAGTAATGTAATGTATGTACACAGTGACTGCACCAGCAGAATAGTGAGCGCAGCTCTGGAGTATAATACAGGATGTAACTCAGGATCAGTACAGGATAAGTAATGTAATGTAATGTATGTACACAGTGACTGCGCCAGCAGAATAGTGAGCGCAGCTCTGGAGTATAATACAGGATGTAACTCAGGATCAGTACAGGATAAGTAATGTAATGTATGTACACAGTGACTGCACCAGCAGAATAGTGAGCGCAGCTCTGGAGTATAATACAGGATGTAACTCAGGATCAGTACAGGATAAGTAATGTAATGTATGTACACAGTGACTGCACCAGCAGAATAGTGAGTGCAGCTCTGGAGTATAATACAGGATGTAACTCAGGATCAGTACAGGATAAGTAATGTAATGTATGTACACAGTGACTGCACCAGCAGAATAGTGAGTGCAGCTCTGGAGTATAATACAGGATGTAACTTAGGATCTGTACAGGATAAGTTATGCAGATTTACCAAAATTCCTGCTTGCTGATTGGCCGTTAGGTGCAACATAATTAAAGGTACAGTAACCAAACATTGGCCAAAAAATGGTCACACACAAGTAGATAAAATCCATTTACTTAGCAGTACAATAAATCATCCATGAGTATGATGGACAGATATCATATTTACTGATTTATAAAAATTCTAATTTATAGTTATTACATAAAAAAATCTGAAAAATATAGAATTTAAAAAAAAAAACTTTCGTCAATTTTGAAATTTTCACTGTAAACTTTATGTTCTGCAAAACGGAGGGAATCCCGAGGAATTGCCTTCGTCATAGCTTTCATCAGTTTCACAGGGAACACTGCAGGAGACAAAACCAGGTAAAATATTACACAAAATGTGAATAACGTGTAGTAATATGAAAGCCAAAATGGCCTTCATGTCCGCCCTATGACCTGCAGAGTCCTGTATAGCAGCTTTACCCAGCGTTGCATCACGGATCACAACATCATTGCAACAAAGCTGTGGAAATATTGTTTGACACTCAGCTTTCTCAGACTTCTGAATGGCAGAGCGGTCTAGTTAAGTGAGAACACATCCCTGTTGCATACTTAATAAGGTTTCTCATAAGAAAAGATTGTGGACATTCCCTCTTACAGCTGCTTTAGCTGGCAGTATGTAAAGTGTTGGAGCAATCCCTACTGGGTGTGTTCTGGGGCAATGCCACTACTTTACAGTTCAGTTGAGATTTATATGCTTTTTTATAGGTGGAGTTGTGCCTATTAGAGATGGGAGAACCTCATGAGTTTTGTTTCAAGAATATTCGCAACGTTTGCCTACAAGTTTCATTTTCGAAAGTTCTATTATAAAACTCTGGGGTCTCTTTAGACTCCAAAGTGTCTCACCTGCCCTCACCTCTCCTCGGATCCCTCGGGCATCTTCCAGCCTCCCTTCTGGGTGACATCAGCAGCCCCTGGTCACCACTGAGACCTGCGATTGGGCCCCAGCAGTCACATGGGGTGCATCAACATTATGACGCCTGCATCCTAGTGAACCAAACTCTTTATGGTTCGGTTCGCTGATCTCTAGTGCCTAGCCTGTTTTTTCCAGGTCGCCCCGAGATTGAATTGGAAGGCAAGTAACTGTTAGAGCTTCTAGGGGTGCCATGTCCAGGCTCTAATGCAATAAAGGTCCAGCAGAAGACAACCAAATTATATGAGTACTACAGTTTTTTCCCTAGGGGTTGTTGGAAGATGGTCTCCCAGAATCATTTTATCTGGTGGGCCCAAGAAACCTCATTCCGACATTGCCTTGTGGGGAGTGCCTTATGGTTCTGTGTGGACCCTGGTCTGCGTGCCAGTGCAGACCAGTGAAAAGGGAAGAGTTTGTTACGCTGGGAGGAGACTCACCATTGAATCCTTGAGATGTGACTGTATACAGGACATATTGTAACTTTGTGCAGTGTGAACTCAGCCTTATATGCAGATTTGATTATAACCTATAATTTGGCTCTTTTTTGGACACAGGGATACCCAATGTGTGATTTCAATTTTTTTTTTTTTACTTAATTGGACCCCCTAGGGCTCTTGAACCCTAGGGGGTCTGATCACTAATGCAATGCAATTCAAATTTAAGGCACTTCTATTACAGGCTACATAGAGCAGCCTGTATTAGAAGTTAATGCCAGACAGCCTGGGAGCCTTCAACAGTTTCCCAGCTGACATGGAAACTGATTGCCGGCCTCGGATCTTTTTCCAGGGTCAAGAAATTCTGGCCAAAATGGTGATGCCCATCCACCACTGGGTAAAAATGGCACAGTGGTCAGCTTTGACCTAGGCACCATGGGCCTTAAAGCCCACAATCAGTGCAGGCATTAGTTCTGTATAATTAGCAGGCCTCTTCTTTATAATACAGCTGACACTCGGCAGCTATGGTGGCCACTCAGCTCTTGAGCAGCCACCATATTTAAATACTTAACATCCACTGTACTATTACAGCTGATGTCAAGAAGGGGTTAAAAAATAGTGGCCACCCCTCTCCTCCAGTTCTTCCACAAGATCCAAAGCAATTGCTGCTAATAAAAGGTATAACTGTCGACTGTAAGCTGATGAATATAAGTTGGTCTCTTACCATCTCACAAAATCTTGAGCTCTCAAGGAGACAATGAACTCTGAAAAACTGTATATGTATTTTCTTCCACGAATCTGAAGATCATCAGATTTCTTCTTGTTAAAGTTCCCACAAGCTCCACAGAGGGATCCTGAGAATTTCTGGTGCACGTTGAGGTTCAGATCTCCATTTTGATTCATTGTGAACTCCATGTCGTCACCACTTCTTATCTCCAACCCTTTCTTGGTGGACGCTACAGTCACAGCTCCAGATGTGTAGGGAAGATTCATCTTCCGACCGTTTAGCTGTAGTAACAAGTTACAAGAATCAGTATTTGTATTAGGATTTATTGGTGTAAGATGAAATGTTCCTCAATCCCAAATATTCCCAAAGGTGTGGAGAACAACTGTATGCAAGAAAAGTCAAGCTTCTGATAAACACATGTTGAGATGCAAGGGTGGAACCCTCAATACTATGTAATATTTACTTCACACATGGTATGGGTATTGAATGGGGCAATGAATATGCAGAATACATGGTATGGATGAAGCTTCTGCTACTGTTATGAGGTATTGTTAAATTGGTCCACCTTCAGGGTAGAGGACGGAGTAGTTACTATGGATATCCCTTTGTTATATGTCACTAGACCCAAAACTGAACTCATATGTTTGACATTATATAACCTTGAGTTGTGAATGTTTAAGGTCACTCAAACATTTCTAAAGTCAAAATCATCTTACCCAGGCCTGTCCACCGGGACTTAGAGCAACTGAAAATTCTGGGAAATAGACATGGACTGCAGA
Source organism: Leptodactylus fallax (assembly GCA_947044405.1). Lineage (NCBI taxonomy): Eukaryota > Metazoa > Chordata > Amphibia > Anura > Leptodactylidae > Leptodactylus > Leptodactylus fallax. Next base: position 1,440,499 of record CAMRHE010000258.1, read on the forward strand.
GATGTCAGAGTCGTCATCATCATTCTTGCAGTTTTGAGTAATCACAACAATTCGGAACCAAGTCTCATCATCAGGGCTGCACACGGAGGCGAGGTCAAAGGTGTTGTCAGAGGCAATAGATCCGGATAACTTGTCAAATGACACCAGACTGCCCTTATTGCTCAGGGTACATAAGCCACGTTTTTCTAGACAGCCATACTTTTCTTCCTGAAGACCACAGTACTCAGAATCCAAGCAGTTAAATTGGCTGCACTCAACAATGCCACCATTTTGACATGTGCACTGCTGGAGACAGTCAGAGGATACAATCGAATCTCCAAGCTGATGAGAAAAGGAGAGAAAACATTACATCTGGAGGCCATTGTTGCTCAGTTTAGCAATAGGTCAATGTATTAAACTAAATTCACATAGGGTCCTTTACAGTAAGAATGTCTTGAAGGGTTTTCTTCCCCATAGATTAGCAAAATAGGGATGGATTACATTTGTGTCCTTCCTTATCTTTCCTCTTTCCCTGGATATGGTCACGTACTTGTGTGACAAGATAACCATTTTTTCAAAACAACAAGATTTCATGCCATCCTTTAGTGATGTCTATCCATTGTACAGTCATGGCCAAAAGTTTTGAGAATGATACAAATATTAATTTTTACAAAGTCTACTGCTTCAGTTTTTCTAATGGCAATTTGCATATACTCCAGAATGTTATAAAGAGTGATCAGCTTAACAGCAATTACTTGCAAAGTCAATATTTGCCTAGAAAATGAACTTTATCCCCCAAAACACATTTCAACATCATTGCAGCCCTGCCTTAAAAGGACCACCTAACATCGTTTCAGTGATTGCTCCATTAACACAGGTGTGGGTGTTGATGAGGACAGGGCTGGAGATCAATCTGTCTTGATTAAGTAAGAATGACACCATGGGACACTTTAAAAGGAGGCTGGTGCTTGCCATCATTGTTTCTCTTCTGTTAACCATGGTTATCTCTAAAGAAACACGTGCAGTCATCATTGCACTGCACAAAAATGGCCTAACTGGGAAGAGTATTGCAGCTAGAAAGATTGCACCTCAGTCAACAATCTATCGCATCATCAAGAACTTCAAGGAGAGAGGTTCCATTGGTGCCAAAAAGGCTCCAGGGCGCCCAAGAAAGACCATCAAGCGGCAGGACCGTCTCTTAAAAGTGTTTCAGCTGCGGGATCGGGCTACCAGCAGTGCAGAGCTTGCTGAGGAATGGCAACAGGCAGGTGTGAGTGCATCTGCACGCACTGTGAGGCGGAGACTCTTGGAGCAAGGCCTGGTCTCAAGGAGGGCAGCAAAGAAGCCACTTCTCTCCAGAAAAAACATCAGGGACAGACTGATATTCTGCAAAAGGTACAGGGAGTGGACTGCTGAGGACTGGGGTAAAGTCATTTTCTCTGATGAATCCCCTTTTCGATTGTTTGGAACATCTGGAAAACAGCTTATTCGGAGAAGAAGAGGTGAGCGCTACCACCAGTCTTGTCTCATGCCAACTGTAAAGCATCCTGAAACCATTCATATGTGGGGTTGCTTCTCAGCCAAGGGAATCGGCTCTCTCACAGTCTTGCCTAAAAACACAGCCATGAATAAAGAATGGTACCAGAATGTCCTCCAAGAGCAACTTCTCCCAACCGTCCAAGAGCAGTTTGGCGCTCAACAATGCCTTTTCCAGCATGATGGAGCACCTTGCCATAAAGCAAAGGTGATAACTAAATGGCTCAGGGAACAAAACATAGAGATTTTGGGTCCATGGCCTGGAAACTCCCCAGATCTTAATCCCATTGAGAACTTGTGGTCAATCATCAAGAGATGGGTGGACAAACAAAAACCAACAAATTCAGACAAAATTAAAGCATTGATTCTGCAAGAATGGACTGCTATCAGTCAGGATTTGGTCCAGAAGTTGGTTGAGAGCATGCCAGGGAGAATTGCAGAGGTCCTGAAGAAGAAGGGTCAACACTGCAAATATTGACTTGCTGCATTAACTCATTCTAACTGTCAATATAAGCTTCTGTTACTCATAATATGAATGCAATTATATTTCTGTATGTGATAAAAACATCTGACAAACACACATAAAAACCAGAGGGCAGCAGATCATGTGAAAATATAATATTTGTGTCATTCTCAAAACTTTTGGCCATGACTGTATATGTTGTATATTGCTGCCTGTTAAGAGTTTTTTTTTAGCATGTCATGATTATGGGGTAAATTTGCTGTTGCCATTTTGACTAAACCTTGGTATAACATGTGTATGGGGAACTTTATGGGTTTGCGACCTTTATGGACTCACTTGTCACTTCTGAAGAGAATACTACTAGACCTAATAAGTACGATATGAGGAACTTGCACCAACGATCCTACAATGAGTGTTCAAATTTATAGAAGGGTAACTGCACAGGATATACTCCTTTATTTATGGATTATGCATTGTTATTTGAGCACTGCATAGATGTATTATTTGGACATTCTATGGTACACCAGCAACTCTAAACCTTTTTATTGTGGAGGAACCCCTATTACTTGTTTTCCTGGGAAACCTCTACAACTATCCCACACCAAATGGCAATTGCTGTCTTCTGGAGAATTCCTTATATGGTTTTTAGGAGCACCATGGATCATCAGAAATTCAGCCGTCTAATTTCAGCCCACTCTGGTATACCATAAGGGGGAAGGCATGGACTTACATTATAATATCTTCCATCGTGAAAGCATCCACAATTTTCCATGGACACACAAAGACCTCCATCAAAAAGATATCCGTCATTACATACACAACCCTCTGAGCATTGCTGAGTGCAAGAGCCAGGTGCAGAGGCCGCAGAACAGGAACCACCACAAGTATCAGCACATAACTCGTAATGACTGTTCAATGGACATTTCAAATCTACAAGACAAAGTGTGACATTATGTGATCATACTGTACATCCATGTTGGTCTTATTGGCCAGAATCCTTAATGAAGAAGTTTAATTACTTACTGCAGAAATTTGATGTCCTCCAAGATTGAATTTTGGCTCCAGAAGCTTGACACACTGTAGCATAAGCTTGAAGGCTTTGACATAGGATCTCTGCTTGACCATCACTTGCACACATGTCCATCAAACATTGGTTAAAATAGTTAGTTACGTTAACTAGCCCATAGCAGTCAGCAAATGGTCCATCTTCTATCAGCAACACCCCACAAGCCTCGTCTCGGCCAAATATAGCTGACCTCAAGTTATCACAACCCTCACAATTCTCTTTACAGCTACAATCTTTTCCATCTTTGTCTACACCCCAAGTTTCCTGAAAATCCTCAGTGCTTGCTAACAACTGTCCAGATGGTAGACGTAGGTCATCCTCAAAGTGACCATTGAAGTCACCACAGAGGCCACACAAAGCACTCTGGTAAACAGAAGGAACTTCAATAGAAACAGCGTTTATGGTATCATAGCGGACAACCACCTCCAAATCGGTCTGTAGGACTATACTGAAGCCTTCTTGGTTGATTTTAACTTTTCCATTGTCTAGTACAAGAGGCAGGATGCGGGTTTCACCATTAACCTGACAAAAAAAGTGCAAAATATTTTATTAAATGATTCTAGAAGATAAAGACGTTTTAGGGCAAGAAACAGGGGTGGACTGATCATTTGGGCACTAGGGTAATGCGTTGGAGCCTCATAGCCAAAAGGGTTTCATAGTTCCTAGTTCGGTTATGATAGAAAAGCTTAAAAGCAGGGACTAAATAATAAGTGCTATGGGCTCCTCAATTTTTGTTTTCCAAATTGAGTGTATCAAGGCTTTGGTTGATTAGTGGCACTTGAGTTTTTTGAGGGCCCCAAATTACTCTCAGTCTGTCTTTGTGGGAGAATTAAATGCAGGAATCTAACATTAGGGCTGAAACAAGTTCTCATGGTGCTTAGGATAAGTTATCAATTGAAGATTGGTGGGTGTCCGACCTCTGGGACCTCTGCTGATCAGCACTTTGAAAAGGCCACAGGGCATGGTTGAACGTTGCAGTCTCTTCATTACTTATCAAGCACATCACCATAGATTGTATAGTGGCAGTGCTTGGTATTGCAGCTCAGCCCATTCATCTGAATGGGACTAAGCTGTGAACGGGCCATGTGCCCAAAGAATGTGTCGTCTTATGGCTTGTGAAATAAACAGCTGATTTGGTCCCTGGTGTCGGCAGTCCACTGATCTTCAATTAATGACATATCCTAAGGATAGGTCATCCATTAATACGTCCTGAAAAAAAACTTTAAATTTGTGTCTTCTCTTATGTTGGTACCCTAGGGAACTTATTACTCTGCCTCCATCTCACCTCAGTTTTGCCTGAAGCATTAAGGTATAAACTGGAAATTGAGATGGTCCAAAGATCACAAGGATGTGATCTTACTATTACTTCCTAATTATCAGGTAGTCCTAACAAGGAACCAATAAATTAGACATTCCATGTTCCATCCATCCAATGACTTACCTTGACCAACCATTGTGCCTTTCGATTGATGATAATTTCATACCCATGCACATTCACTTTCAAAGAACTTGTCCCGACTATGTTTCCTCTTCCAAAACTTCCACTCTCTGCCACAATTGAAAAATTGCCAAGTTCCAAGTTGTCACTGCAGACTTCAGTCAAGAGGTAGGAACATGAGCCTTGCAGGTTGTAACTAAGACCATCATATGTAACGAAGAGACGGTTTCCAGCCATCTGACAAGTGCCTGTTGTCTTAGAGTGACAACCAATAGCTCCATTAACCACCTTGCACTCTTCATTGCGGCCACATGATGTTGCATGGCATTCAACCTGTCCATTGTTACATTGGCATTGCTCATTGCACTGTTCATTCAGATAAAATGTCTGACCTTGTTGATAATAAACGTTATTGTAGTCACAGCCACATTGAGACATGGAGACACATGTATCCCCACTGAGCACAAAGCCGCTATCACAATAACATCCTTCTGTGCAGGTCTTCACACAGTCTGATAGAGAGTTGAGGTTAGAACATGTGGCATGACAACCAGGTCCACATAGCTCATAATGACTGTTTGGTGGGCAGATTGGATCTAAAAGAAGAAAAAAGTCATTATGATAATTTTATTTTACATTTGGAACTACTTTTATTACTAGATGTGACCTTATAGAGCCTTCTGAACCTGTGGTTTTGAGAGCTTGGAGAGCCACATGCATGGGACCTAAGAGTTCCGAAACACTGCATAGTATTGGGGGCACTTTCTTTGAGTTGGTAGGTCTTGACACTAAATGACTTGTGTTTTTCTAGTCAAACCTACTGAAAAAAGTTGTTGGTCATCAACCAACTTGGAGATTCCCAGTCAACCTGCACATTTTGCACTATCCAGTTATAACTGTAACACAAGAACTTTTATGATTGAAAGATGGTGACATCACTTACCACAAATAGTATATTTCCTCCATGCTTCTATGGTCACTCCCTTTTCTTGACATTCGGAGACATATCTAGCAATGGCTCCACATACGGATGAATATTGACCTCCAGATAAACAACTATCATAAATGCAGTCATTATAATAAGATGAAGGGTCGATGACTTTGTAGCATTGACTGAAAGGTCCATCTGCCTTCTTGATAATGCCACAATACTTCTCAGCTGAGTATTTCTGGGTATCCTCTGTACTGCAGCCTCGGCACTCTCCTATACACCCGACTTTACATTCAGTTGTTTCTCCAACCCTATACTTTTCTTCAAATTTAACTTGATCTTCTTTGGTACCATCTAGGGTCAAGTCATCACTAGGATCCTGGTTAAAGTTCCCGCACAGGCCACAGAGTGAATTGGCATATGTGTTGGGTACCATTACTCGGCCATAATTGTCCCAGTTGTAATTGATGGTTACCTCAAAATCAGTTCTAACAAATGCGTGCTCTCCTTTCATGAACACTTTGATTTTGTTGGATTCCAGGGAGAAAGGTATAAATTTGGCAACTCCATTAACCTAGAAAATAAAATTGTAAGCATTCTAATTGTTTTCATGTGTAGTTTGCAAGAAAGAGAAAGTGGAAATATAAAGCATATAGATGGTCATAGTAAGAAGTTATTGGATGAAGCATAGAACTACCAAATGTAAAGGGTTTCCCCATGAATATAACCATATTTACATTTGTAGACATGTAAAAGTTGAACAGTTTTGCAAATGTAAAAATTTTTTTTAAATTTGCAGCATTTTAATAATTTTCTCTAACCATCTCAGTCGTTACAGTCTTTTATCTTGTTAGTCTGCAATTGGATACGATCATGAATGGAGAAACTTTCTAGGGTCGGGAACTTGCCAGAAACCCAGCCATGATTTCCTTATTGTGGTCTATTATTTTCTTGTGCAGGAACACAGAAGCAAGCAGGTATATCCGATCCCAAACCATAGAAAGTTCCTGCATTCATGGTCGTATGCATTGGTAACCTGTCAAGACGAAAGATTTCACCATTAAAATGGTTAGAGGAAATCGTTAAAACTCTGCAAAATTTTTCATGAGAAAACCCCTTTAACCACTCAAATACGCAGGGTAGTTTGTACATTAATACTCGGTGACTTTTTTCAGATTTTCTTTCCCCGTCTTCCAAAATTCAGAACTTTTTATTTTTCTGTCTACATAGCTATATGAGGGCTTATTCCTTATGTGACGAGTTATACTTTCGGCTGGCACCAATTTGGGGTACCTATAATGTTTTGATTAGCTTTTATTTATGTTTTTTGGGGTCATGTGAAATAGCACACATAATTTTTTGCATTTTGTTTTTACGGCGTTCACTATGCATTAATGACAGGGCAGCTTTGTCCGGCGGCTCATTACGATTACGGCGATATCAGATTTATATCGGTTTTTATTACATTTTACTGCTTTTATAAAGAAAATATCACTTTTTGAAAATGAAGGATTTTCCTGGGGTCACCGTATTCTGACAACTATAACTTTATCACTGTACTGTTGACGGAGATATGTCAGGGCTCTTTATTTGTGGGACAAGTTGTAATTTCTATTGGTACCAATGTTTGGTATGTGTGACTTTTTGATCAGTTTTTATTGTTATTTTTGGAGAAAGCAAAGCGACCAAAATACGTTAATTTGCTCAATGCGGTATATTTTATCTTATGGCGTTTACCGTATGGGTTAAATTACACTATTTTTGGATAGTGGGGGTCTTATACACACGAGGGGGATACCTAACATGTTTGTTAATTTATTTTTGTTTACATTATATATTTTTTCAATATAGAGGTGGGGTTTTTTAACTTTATATTATTTATTTGTTTATTTATTTTTGTGTGTTTTTTTTTTTTTTTTACTTTTTACATGTTCCACAAGGGGACTTGAAGCTGTGATCTCAGATCTCATCTGCAATGTCCTTGTAGAACATCACACATTAGTTCCTATAAGAACTAGACATAGGCAGTTAGGAGGCTGTGGCTCGGCCTCCTGGCTGCCATGACAACCCCTCGGAACCCATGCTCTTATCGTGGGTGGGGGTCCGAACGGTGACTGGAGGGGAGCGATTTTTCCCCCAGATCCCCTGGATGCTGTGATCAATAGTGGTTACTCCAGTGGCTGGTCCCAGCCCTCAGGTGTGTAATAAAGCCAACAGCAGGAGGTAATAGCGCAGGTCCAGGTTCTGTGTCGCGGCATTACAGCGCTGTACTATTACGCTGCTGAGCGTTAACTATATGCGTAATAGTACGGTGCAGAGCGGGAACGGGTTAAATGCTGAAGAATACTGGTCTTCAAGTTGTGACTATCCATCTGTTGGAACTCCTATCATACCTTTCCAGCGATAGGTTGTCAGAGAATGCTGAGACTTATAATTTTGCAGTGAATACTATTTTAGAGTTTAATGGTTGGAGACCACTTTGTAATGCTGGGTTCCCAACACCTATTGCTACACAAAAACTCTCATCATGCTGTGACAGTCAGAAGAAAGTTCTCTCAATATAACATTTATGATTATTGAGATCATAACTATGGAGAATAGTAAACACCCACATACTTCTTCATTACCTTATAATGCAACCCAATACAACTATCAATTATAACATATTCTGGTCAAACACTCACCAAAACTCTATTTGGATAGTCCCTGGTCAATGTGATGGTTTTATTGTAAACTTCTAACGTCAAAGACTGTGTGTAGGAAACAGTTTTGCTCCCTCTTCTGTCATTTTGAATTGTGACTTGGAAAGGGGTGAGGTTTGGATCCATTAAAGGACACAATCCAGTCAACCAATAGGTACACGAGCCCATGAAATCAAACTTCCTTCCATCAAATGTTGTGTAGTGAGGATCTCCTGTGCTCACACATGTAGAGTAACTTACTGGGTAACAGTCTCGGACCCCACCTCTCAGCATACATCTCTCAGAGTCTTGGCATTTGCTTTCTGTGCACACTACCATTCCAAGAACGGGGTCACACCTACAGCGAACGCTGCATTTATCATCAGACCAAAACTCTTGGTTGGGCTTATAATAAAGATCTTTGTACATGCAACCACAGGTGGTGACATCAATGCATTCTCCAGCGCTAAGCACATATCCCTCATTGCATTGGCATGATTCCACACATGGTTCTGTGCATCGACTTGGAGAGTTTTTGTCAAAGCAGGTAGCCTGGCAAGCGGTGCCACAGAATTCATAGTGACTGTTCCGAGCGCAATTCATATCTAGCAAAAAAGGAAAAAAAAATTCAATGTATAAAGACAATGATTTTACAAAATCAACTTTACAAAACAAAATGACACCCCCCCCCCACAAAAAAAAAAAAAAAAGTCAAATTTGGGCTTACCACATCCTGTAATGTTCCTCCAGTCCGGCATGAGCACTCCCTCTTTTCTACATGCTGTAACGTAAGCTTCAAAAGCCTGACACAGGCCAAGGCCATCGCGACTACAGACATCTTTGACACAGTTGTCAAAGTATAGGGCAGTGCTGACTTTGTCATAGCAATCTTTAAAAGGTCCATCATCAGTCTCAAGAAGACCACAGTATTGTTCTCCTTCGTAGAGGCTGGTTTGAGTTTCATTGCATTCGACACAGTTTCCACGACAAGTGTCCCAACAGAAATCATCATCAGAGACTTTCCAGGACTGTGCCCACTTGGTTATCACTGTCAGAGGTTTGTTGTCAGGAGATACTTTGTCATCTCGAGGGTTACCATTGAGGTTTCCGCAGAGACCCCCCACGGAGGCATAATAACTACTTGGGATTGTGATTTCCACATTGCAGTTGTAATCATATTCCACCTTAAGGCCAAATGCTGTTTTTAGGACTGCGTATGGTCCACTTTGAGTGACTGTGAATTTGTCATGGATGAGAGGTAGATTTATAATTTCACCATTTAGCTGAAAATTTACAAAAAAAATTATAAATTTATGGAATAAAGAACAAAAGATAAAACTCAACATTTCATTAACATTTGTTCCATTTTAGTTTAAGAAAATAAAACAGGATGAACTTTATAGTATCCCATTTCTTCTCTCCTGACTTAGGAGAAAAGTCAGTAAAGTGGGGTGTGAAGTTAGGGTGCCAAAGCCTTTAAGCTACAAGTCATCTGAATGCCTCTAAGCAGTTAGAAACTGGGGATAAGCTTAAGACAAGCTCCGTTCAAATTTTTGATGTCTCTGTGACCAAGATTCGTAGGAGAATTTTTACTGGCCTCATAGCCACAACTGGGCAGCCTAAGGGCTTGCAGCTAGGCCTAGCATCCTTGATTGGACTTGCACCCCACAGCCTAAAAATTGCAGGTAGTTTTGTAGAACTGAAAAGAAATAGATAAAGAGAGAGCACATTTTGGAAAAACAAGCGAGAACTTGCTAACCCATGAACTAGTACTTTCTGACCCAAGGAGAACCATCTATAAGCCTTTGCCCCAGCTCAATGGTATCAAAAATCTGCACCTCCATTTTGCGGATGACTGTTTTACAAACTGTTTTATGTGCCATGCCAAACTACAGTGAAGAACTATGAGTTACTTGCATTGTTACCCATTGTCTCTTGAATCCTTTAATTCTGTATATCAAGGGCATCCCATCCACCATCATGCAGGAGACACTACCACAAAGAGTGCTCCAGGGGAAAACTACAGCCACCAGCATCCTCACCACAGGTCTCCTCATTACTGCATCAGCTCTGAAGAGTGCAAGAGTTTTTGGTAGAGACCATTTTAGCCACCGTGAAGCTAACCATGAAAGACTACTTCTACTCCCTTCCTCGCCACACGCCACCACTGTGTTACTGCATATGAACAGGGGTTGACATCATGAGACAGACCCAAAACCACTGATTCTGACTCCTCTATTTTCCCACAGCCCAACTCCAAGCTCAGGTCCAACTCCTTCACAAATGGTTGACAACCATGATCAGGCAGGAGCAGTAAATTCAGGGAAAAAAAAAACAGTGATTTCTATGAAAGTAAATATGCAACAAACTATGAAAATAATTAATTATACAATATCAATTAATGTTTAATTTAATATTTAATAATATGTATCTAGAATCGGTAACTTTTGCTGACTTTGACTCTACTTAAAACTGGCCCAACTCCGACTCAATCTCTATAATTTTGGTTCCACGACCCCTCTCCTTAATTTCTTTAATGCAGATAAAAGACAGTATATTCTTCCTATTCCCATCCCATCAGACCTTAGTATACAGAGATAGTCTGACGTATAGCAGATAGAACTTCCTGTGACCACCTTAGCATATGTAATTGGAGTTTTGTAGTAGTCAAGTAAGTTTCAATAGACATGAACGGCACTTACTCGCACTTGTCCAGGTTCATCCTTTAAGAAAGAAATGTTGAAGTTGTATGCAAAGATATTGATCACTCTGACAGAAGAAGATGTTGGAAGACCTCTGTTGTCATTCTTCTCTTCAATACGGAAATACTCCAAGGTTGTATCAGAACTAATAAATTCAGCCAGAATATATGTGCAGGTGCCATGGAAGTCAAAGTTGTAGCCATCAAAGGTTGTAAAGTGACTATTTCCCCACCCTTTGCAAGAGGTTGTAAAATCAGGAACACAAACTGGAACATTTGTATTCGTAACCTCACAGTGCTCCTTGTTTCTGCACGTCACTGACTTGCAAGGATCTACAAAAACAAAAATATATATATATATATACATGACTGGTTGATCACGGCAGCACAGATTTCTATAGCAGGTGGGTCCATCCTCTGTCCAGTATGCTAACATTATCCAACACAACTTAAACTAAAGCTAAGTGAAAAAAAAGCTCTGTTATGTAACCAAAAGTTTCCTGACCTTTATTAATACATTGGACTCTTCCACCTAGAACGGTGCAGATTTCATCAGAGGCACAGCTGTATGAGTCGCAGACCATCACATGTCGAGAGGTACAAGTGCAGGTCTGGCTACAGTCTTCCGAGATGATGGTTTCATTCATCTGTTAAAGAGCAAACACACCATTAACATCTCTTCAGTATGTATTGTTACAAAATATAGAAAAAAGAAGAGGAGGAGAAGAGAAGAAAAGGTAGAAGACTGAGGAGGAAGAGGGGTAAATAAAAGGATAAGAAAAAGTAAAATGAGGAATAATAAGGAGAAGGATAATGGAGAAGTAGAATGAGCAAAAAATGGGAAAACGGTACAAGAATTAGGGGAATGCGGGGAGAAGACAAATGAGAATGTAGAGAAAAAAGGCAATAGGAATAGATCAAATTGTACAGTGCTGCGGAATATGTTGGCGCTATATAAATAAAATGTATTATTATTATTATTATTAAAGGGGTAAATAACAAAAAATAATGATATACCCTTAGGATAGGTCGTTAATTTGAGTGGAGGTCTGACACTTGGCACTCGCACCTATCAGCTATACTTCTCACAGTGTATGGAGGTGTAAACAGACAACTCAGTACACTGTGTAGTGAATGGGATAGCAGAGCTCTACTGCTGCACAGTGTATGGAGCCATCTGAGCCTAGCTCCATACACTGTGCAGAGACAACCTTATCTGTGTGTGGAGGCAAGGGGGCAGATGTCGGGCACCAACAGTCTCTTCTTATTGTCCTAAGGATTGGTCATTCATTCTTGGACTTGGATAATCTCTTGAAGAAGAAAGATGGAAGAAAAAGAATACTGAGGGTAAAGGAAGAAGAATCAAGACAAAAGAAGAAGAATCAGAGAAGAAGAAGCAGCAGAATAGGCTAAGAAGAAAAGGAATGGAGGAAGAAAAAGAAGAACTGAAAATAAGGAAAATGAGGGGAGAAAAATAAAACGTGGGGAAGAAGAAGGAGTATGAGAGGAGATAAAGGAGAATGGTGGGGAGAAGATAACGCAGAAGAAAAATAGGAGTTTTAGAATATGTAGAATGGGGTCAGAAAAGAAGGAGCATGTGGTAAAAAGAAGATGGATAATGTGGAAGAAGAAAGAGAGTGAATGAGGATTAGAAGAAAAGAAGGAAAACGGTAAGGAAAAAATTACGGGAAAGACACAGAAGGACAATCGGGATGGAAGAAGAATGGTGGAGAATAAACAAATTAAATGGGGGCAAAGGCGAGCAAGAAGGAGAACAAGAGGATAAGAAGAAAATATGGAGAAAAAAAGAAGTGGAAGAAGAAGAGCATTGGGGACAAAAAGCAATGATGATTAAGTACAATAGAAGGAGAGGGAGAGGGAAGAGCACTGGATAGCACAGGTAGTCAATCCCATAATCCCATAAGAAACCTAGCAAACATCTCTCATTAGGTGAGACTTGTGAAACTGATCATTTTGCTGGCTCTTTACCGTGTAAAACACTGAGTTTAAGAAGCATCTGTTACACAAATCTGGAGTGACACACAGACCATTTTGGAAGAAATATCCAGTGTCACATTGGCAGCCCTCTGAGCAGCTTGTCGGGCAGCTGGTAATGTCATAGAGGGCGGAGCAACTTGTGGAACAAACATCAGCGCAAAGCTCATAATGACTGTGCTCCTGGGAACAGGTGTATGCTGGAAACATAAAAGATTGTGTTAGACAATGGTCATTTATCAATAGCCACTCTATGCAGGAATACTTTATGGTGTGGAGTGGACCTCCATCATGCACCCTCCCTACCCCTGACAGTTCTTGTGATCCACTTGATAATATCACAACCAGATCAGGTGATCAAGTTCTTGTTGAGTACTAGGCAAACAGGTTAATTTTAGCCTGTGATACATCAGGTGTCCTCTTTCCATAAAAGCACTGCCATGGTGCCCAACTAGGAACGCCCTTTCCTCCTATATGTACCTGCAATAATAATCAGGTAGGGTTCAAATTTTTGAAGTTGAATGGACTTTTCACCATATCTTTTGCCAAGGAGCCACCAGTAACCTCAATCCATCCCTCTCTATAGGCGGTACTCGACCATATAGTTTTGGTTGGATTACATCTAGTGTAGGCCACTTTTGCTTTTTTGGCCATTTCCCTCATAGATTGTAAGCCCTTGCAGGCAGGGCCCTCTATCCCACTGTGCCAGTTGGTCACTGTTAGTATTGTATTTGTTTGTATATTTTGTGTACCGTATGTAAACCCTCAAATGTACAGCACCATGGAATTAATATAATAATGTACAGCACCATGGAATTAATGGTGCTATATAAATAAACAATAATAATAATTATTATATGTTAACCTTTTTCTAACCAACACAAACTTCTTAAATACTACATTAAATATTGGTCTTATTTTATGAGGGATCTATTGTACTGAACAAAGTCTAAATATGTTGAAGAAAATTAATTTAGTTGGACTACAACCATGAAAGAAACTCAGAGGAAATGGCCGATGAGTGAAAAGGCAGTACATAAATTCTTCATGATCTTCACAAAAGTTGAAAATCTAGTACTTACGACAAAAGCTTTGTGTCCTCCATGGTTTTATAGTTATACCCGCATCCTGACATAGCTTGGCATAGCCTTGAACAATGGTACAGAGTTCTCCAGTTTTCGCGCAAAGTGTGTTAACACAGCTTCTCAAGTAGGGTGTAGGGTCAATTGTTTGGTAGCATAGTGAGAATGGACCATTTGGAGAAGTAAGAATTCCACAGAAGTTTTCCCCAGAAAGAGCCTTCCGTGTTGCTCTGGGACAGTCAGAACAAGTTTGGTTGACTCCAGTGCAGACATCTTCTGTAGTGCAGAAATCTTCTGCTTCCTTCCAAGAGTCTGCATAGGATGCAGCATCCTTATCATATGGATATAGCTCATCCGTAGTGTCATCATTGTAGTTTCCACACAGACCACATGTCTGGTTGTGATAGGTTGCCGGCACGGTTACATGAATGGCATTGTCTAAAGTAATGGCCAGTCCGAAGTCGGTTTTAAGGACAAGTCCTCCACCATAATAGTCAGCTCTGAGTCTACTGGCCTCCAGCTCAAATGGGATATTTCGAAAAATATAATTTACCTGGGTAAAAAAAAATAAAAAAGTGGATTAATAGATCGATGCCAATAGGATTTCAATAGAAACCACTGTTGCTTAAGCAATTTTGTTTTATGTGTTCTTGGATATATTAGAAGACCTGACAATTGGAATTGACAAAAACAGTAAAACAAATCACAGCAAATTTCAGCACACTCTTCTAGAGAAGTGGTCTTCCCAATAGACAAACCAACAAAGAAAAGTTTAGTCTAGATGAAAGTTTTCTCCTAGAAGTGGTCTTCTGTGGAATTTTCACTATATATTCCAAAATAGTTGAATGGAAAAGAAAGATGGTTGAAGATAATAATAATAATAATATAAGTCCTTTAATAGTCCCACAGTGGGGAAATTCAGTGTGTTACAGCAGCAAAGATAAGATAAGCAGATACAAATACAAATACAACATGTACAGGAATGTTCCAAGGTGAGAGGCATTACATTAATAGCAGACAGACAGATAGGACGTAGCAAGGGGGGGGGGGGGGGATTTAACAGGCAGAGAGATATTTCAGTTCTCTGTATGTAATGATCTCCGCTTAGGTCGGTGTTGATAATAGAACACATTAAAGACAAGTCGTTGAGAAGCTGAAAGGAGTCATGCAGCCTAAGTGGATTAAGAGCTTACTTAGCCCCCGTAAATACGATTTTTTTCTTTAATAAAAATATATTACAAAGTTTCATATTTCAACAAGTACTATCAATTTATAAAAAAATAAGTTGAAAGCTTAGATATACTTTAAGATGCCCTTGTAAGGAAATTTTTGAGTTGTGAGTAAAGCATAAGCTATTAACTACTAATGAAATAAAAATGGTCTTACCAGGATTTTGTTTTCACTTCCTTGTATAAGGGTTACAGTATAATTATAGACTTGGAATATGACGTTTTTACTGGTGGTAACGGAGCCTTCTACGTTCCTGATTTGGATAACATAAGGAGTCAACTTTGACCCTTCGGTCAAGCAGGTCTCCGACATTACGTAAGTGCAGTTTCCATTGAAATCATAACCGAAATTGTCAAATGTATTGAAGGTTGTTCTTCCAATGGCTGAGCATGTGGTATATGTCACTGGATTGCAGCTTTGTACCCCTTTGATAATGCTACAGTTTTCATAGGGACCACATGAAGTGGGCTCGCAGGTGACAGCACCTCCATTGTTGCAGGTACATTTATTCTCACATGTGTTTTCTGGATAGAAGATGTCTCCAGGTTTGTAATATTGGGAGTTGTAGAGACAACCACATTGGGACAAGGGTACACATTCAGTACCACTGAGAACATAGCCCTTCTCACATTCACAGCCTTCCCTGCAGGTGGCATCACATTTGGCAGACATTGACAAAGAGAGGCAGGTGGAAGGACAGCCACTGACACAAACGTTGTATCTGCTGTTCAGGGGGCAGGACATAGCTGCAAATGGAACAAATAAAGATTTGTATTAAATTACTTTTTGTATTATATTGTTATTATTACAATGATACATAAGGGCTAATGGGGCAACATTTATTTCCAGGGAAAAATTTATTGTTGAGAAATACTGTAGTCTCTTGACAATAATAACCAACAAAAGTCTTCATAAAATCAGGGCACAGGCACAGGCTGATCTATGAAGAGGCTCTGCTCTGACATAGAGGTATTGATAAGTTCCCTACAGTATGTATTTTATTCTAAGGATTTGGTCTTGCCAATATAACCTATTGAACATGAATATACTTACGACACACAAATTCCGATCTCCAGTTATTGATGACAACTCCAGAGTCCTGACATGAGGCAGCGTAACCGGTTAATAGTCTACACATGAGGTCTGGTCTTTTACCATATGCACACATATCATAAACACAGTCCTTAAAGTAAGATGAAGGATCAATTTTGGAATGGCAGTTTTTAAAAGGGCCCTTGGTATCAAGCACCATGCCACACGCCTTTAGGTTCTTCTTTTGTTCTTCTTCTAGCTTCAGGAGATTGGTACAATTACCTCCCTTGACAATTTTGCACTGGTCAGCATTTGGTCCTTCTCTCCAGCTATGACCAAACAAAGGAAGATCAGGTTGAAGTTTACCATTGCGATCAATGAGGTCATCTGTAGAATCTCCATTGAAGTTTCCACAGAGGCCACACACAGATCCAGAGTAAGTTGAGGGGAGCATCACACCGATTCGTGCGTCCCAGTCAAATGTCACACGGATTCCAAGGTTGGTCTGAACAATGCACTGTCTTCCAGATTGGGAGATGTCAATATTACCAAGCTTTGACCTCAGTGCTATTGGAAGGTTAGACTTGATTCCGTCCACCTGAAATGAGAAACAATGGGAGGAATTTATTAAGATTGGTATTTAGTACATACCAGAATTACTAAAAGGCTTCAGCCTTTTAATACTTCCACATGTCAGGAGTTTTCGTGCATCTGAACTCAAATCAGCCCCTGACTGGTGTAGATTTCTGGTATAACTAATGATATCCCATCCTGCTCCGCCCACTGTCTTAAAAGGTGGGAAGTGAGGTGCAGGAGATGAGATGTGCCATAAATATGGGCATTTTCTTGGCACAGCCCAGTTAGTAAATCTGAGCTAATGTATATTTGTTGATAAATATTTTACTTTTTAGAATTGTTTTGAAGGAGAAAGCTGATGGTCATGCATCTCGTTATGTGAACATGATTCCTCCAAGCATATACTTACCAAAACTGCTGCTGGGAATTCTCTGCGGATTTGGACTTCTCTTCCAAATATTCTGAAGGTAACAGCGGTGGAATAAGAGACTAGAAGACTTCCTTGGTTTTCATTGCGTACAATGACTTGAAAGTCAGTTAAATCACTTCTATTTTTACATAGCCCTGACAGCAGGTATTGGCAAGCTCCTTGGAAGTCAAAATGGAGATCATCAAAGCTAACATAGTGAGGGTCTCCTGAAGCTGTGCAGGTGGAGTATTTGATTGGATAACAGTCTTGGATTCCATCCTTGATCAAGCACCGGTCCCCATTTCCACACTTCGTTTTGGTGCATTCAACTTTATGAGTAGCCGGATTACAGAAACATTTTTTCTGACAGGCAGTATCATCCCAAAATGAGTCACCTGGATTGATGGAACGACCTTGGTAAGAGCAGCCACAGTTTTCCTTTGGTTGACATGTTCCTTCAATCATGACAAATCCTTCATTACACTCGCAGACTTCGATACAAGGCTCGGTGCATTTGGATGGTGCTTTTGGATCCAGGCATGTAGATGGGCAAGCACTTCCACATTGGTTATATGTGCTGTCACTAGGACAATTCATAGCTGGAGAAAAGATAAAAAAAAAAAAAAAAAGCAATATTGTTAATAACAACAATAGGAACCATTAAAAAACAAACAAAAAGTTGAGCAGAAATTAATATAAAACATGGTGGAGATAAAGTAGAACACATTTCAAGGAAGAAAGATGGAAATAATTTTTCAAAAACTTTCTCCTTTTTGTCTCCGAAAGCTAGCATTGGCCTTAGACGTTTATCAGACCATCTAACTGTGGAGAACAGGGTTATTTCCAGGTGTGTGTAAACTGTAGGTCAATCTATGGCTCGTTTTTAGCCACAGTCTACTCTTCTCTACTCGATGACTGGGCATACACATTATATAAAAAAAAACTAAATAAGCCAACAGCTATTTTCCCACCTAAACCTCCCTCTTCCCATACACATGCATGCTCAGTCAAGTTTCATCAGCTGGTACCACCAAAATTGTCAGGTTTGGCCGAAATAATCTATGTATGATCGGCTGCAGTTTCATATGTGTTTCTATGTACTCACCGAACTCGAAATGTCCATTTGCTAAGTTCATACAAGCTATTTGTTACTACCCACAAAATGAGCTGGGCCAGATGATGGATGTCTAATGCCCTTAGGTACCTTAAATTTATCTATATTAAGAAGATCTTGATGTTTTACTTACGACAATTGGTTCTAGTTCTCCAGTCACCAACTTGTATGCCTTCCCTGGCACATGCATCACTGTAGGCCTTTAATGTCTGGCACAAGATCTGATTGTAGCCATCATTGAGACACATATCAAAGACACAGTTTTCCTTGTATATGTCGGGATCAATCTTATCACTGCAAACTTTAAAAGGTCCATTACTCTGGGTGAGAATGCCACAATACTGATTTTTTCCATAGAGTATTTTGTTCGCAATAGTGCAGGTCACACAGTCCCCATTACAATCATCATGGCAGGCTCCATCGCTGGTCTCTTTAACTTTCCAAAATTTGCCATACTCTACTGGGGTTAAAGTTGCTCCATTATTAGAAAGGTCATCTTTTGGATTATCATTGTAATTTCCACACAGACCACAAACAGAATTGTAATAACTGCTAGGAATGGTGATTTTCAGAAGGATGTTCCAGTCATAGATGACTTTGAGCTTAAAATCGGTCTGAAGGATCAATGAAGATCCACTTTGCGATAATATCAACTTGTCGTTATTCAGTTTAAGGGGGAGTTGAACTTGCTGATTATTTACCTAATAAATGAAGAAAGCATAAACTAAATGAAATAAACTGTGAAGGTGATCAAGGCCAGGGAGGGCACAAGGGGCATTTGGACCCAACTAATGACAAGAATGGGGTGGTTTGCACAGCAAAAACAGTTAAAACTGTGGTGTAAATCATCCTCATTATCATATTTGTTGGGGGTCCCAGAGAGTAGGGAATAACTTATTGTGATTAGAATACCCCTTTAGGTCTATACACCTTCAATAGATTTCAGGTAAACAAGAAATTCAATCGACAACTAATTTGCGCAAACTCCTATATATATATATATATATATATATATATATATATATATGCATCCTCAGCTTAGCAAAGCATGGGTGGAGTCTTCTTCCAATGACCAAAATCTGAAATGTCCCATCTTACTTTCAATATCACCTGTTAGCAAAGAGGTGGGACACCCCCAAACATATTAGATAGAGAGTCACTGGCTTGGCATGCCCATGTGACTACTGGTGGCCCAATCACAGGCCTATGTGATGACTCACGGGCTGATGATGTCACAGGAGAGTGCCAGACATCACCAGAAGAGAGCTGGATACCACGAGGAGTCCCAAAAGAGGTAACTAAAGGTGAGTATGAATGTTATTTTTATTTTTGCACCTCCCATGGGCCTCCACTTATTATACTCTGGGGTCTAAAGAGACCCCAGAGTATAATAATGTCACTTTCAAATTGATATTGAAACATCAACTTTGTTTGACGTAGGGAGCTGGAAATTAGATAGATAGGTTCCTAGTAGCCCTAGGAGTGTTTTACACTATGTTTTATAGATAGGGTCCTAGGAGCCCTAAGAGTATTCTACACTATGTTTTATAGATAGGTTCCTAGAAGCCCTGACAGTGTTCTATACTATGTTTTATTGATAGGTTCCAAGGAGCCCTGACAGTGTCATACACTATGTTTTACAGATAGGTTCCTAGGAAGCCTAAGAGTGTTCTACACTATATTTTATAGATAGGTTCCTAGGAGCCCTAAGAGTATTCTACACTTTGTTTTATAGATAGGTTCCTAGGAGCCCTAAGAGTTTTCTACACTATGTTTTATATATATATGTTCCTAGGAGTCCTAATAGTATTCTACACTTTGTTTTATAGACAGGTTCCTAGGAGCCGTAAGAGTGTTCTACATTATGTTTTAAGCCAATTTAAGGTGTGGTTCTTACCGAACTTGTTCCACCCAAAACGAATCAGGGACCCAAGCCGCAGAATCAGAACATGAAACAAATCTTAAGGTGTTAGCCCTTTCTCTAGTCATATCCAAAGCCCCAGAAGTGCAATAAATGATCTAAAATATATTTTGCCATGGGCTTAAATCGACCTTAATCAAGCTCTAAGGGTAGTGTTTTTGTTGCTAGGACAAATTACTGCAAAAAATATTACTGAAATGGGCCAGGTCAGTAAATTGGAACTTCTGGTAATATTAAAATATATTTATATATAGTAATATATTTATAGGGATTTTATACAGATTTATCATATTTATTGAAACTCCTCAGCTGGAGGGTCAGAGGTGATTACCATGACTATCAAAGGGAAATTACAAAGCACTTACCCTCACTGTTCCAAATTCTGACCTGACACCAGTGATACTATAATTGTAGACCTGGATGTTGACGGATTTAAGGTACGATACAAGAGATGAACCTCGATTTTCATTCACTGTCTCAATATTAAAGAATGGAAGGTCAGGATCACAGGTTTTGGACATGGTATAAGAGCAGGTCCCCTGGAAATCATAGTTCTTCCCATCAAATGTGTGGTAATGGGGGTCTCCCCATGCCCAACATGTGGCTTCTCCAGTTTCTTGGCACGTGGCTTTACCATGATTGATTTTACAGACTTCTTTCTTCCTGCAGGTCACTTGGCTGCATGATGGTCGGGAGGAGCCTAATCAAAAAATAGAAATATTTTAGTATTTCTAGTATTTAAGTTTCATTAATAAAATTGACGTCACAAATTTTTTATTCTTTCTTCACACTCCATAGCCATAGATAGACTTTCAACGAGATGGAATCTGCTTGTGGACAAAAAGTTCAACTTCCTCCTTCTGGTACATCAACTTACCTGCAATACAAGTAGCAACCTCTCCATATGCGTTTAGGTTGGAGATCCCAAAAACACTCAGACTAAAGGGGCTTTTGCTGCCTTCGAATACATATTCAGCAGAGTTTGAATTCAGTGGATATTCCCCCCAAGAATATTCAGTTCCTTGAATTGTGTTCCACTTGACGTTATTCAGAGAATTTTTGTTCACGGTTATGTCTTTCAGATCAGAAGACCTAGCCACAAGAATAGCTTCATTGCTAAAATCATCCAGATCCACAGTTTGGTATGAAGTGCAAAATGAGGTCACATCTGGAACGGTCATAAGAAACGTGTCATAACCTATAATTCCTTTGTAGCCACCAGTACAGTAATACATGACTTGGATGCCATCTGTTGAATTGATAAATAGTGGAGCGTTTTCCTTGAGTTGAAGTTCCAGGACATCTCCTGCATCTAGTTCCTTGCTACTCTTCAGGGATCCAGCTTGATAGTTCACTATGTTGTTATCGGTGGCCGCTGTGACATACACCAGATCATATTTGGTCTGGAATGATGCAGTTGGTATGAAGAACGTTGTCCCCCAAATGAAAGTGGGCTGAAGCTGTTCATAGACATGGTTGCACTTGGTAAACTTCAGAGAGCAGGTGTGACCACTCAGAACTGCAACGGGTTTGGTTGACAGAATTCTGGTGCCACTAAGATCATCATCGCTTTGAAACTGAATCGCTTGAAAACCTTCAAGTGACAATTTGAATGACTTTCCATTGCCGTAGTTTTTGCCTGAATAAGACACTGTTCCAGTAGGAAATATGGTAACTGTTGCAGGGCCTTTGGCAATGATTGCAAACTCTTTCAAACATCCTTCAGGAGGAGTAACAATGTAATATTCAGTTCCCAACTCCTATGGAGAAACAGTGAAGAAAGACAGTTATATCAAAGCATGACATCTACAGTAGGATCACCAATTATAGATGATGGCAGACACTACAGGGCATAAGAAACATGACTTCCAAAAACTTCACCTCTGGTGCATTAATATGAGATACATTACTCTAATGTTGTAGAGGCCACATGCAAGCTAAACCTCATCGATATGCAGCCATCAATGATCATACAATTATACAGATGTATAATTATGCAGTTCTTGACAGCCACATGTGGAATTTCATCCAAATGGACCCTCAAAGGAAGACATTAAGAAATTTGACTTCCTGCTTTTTGAGATCAAGTTCAACAACTTCAGTGTCCTTCTTTGCCATGGCTAAAGTTTGGTTAATGGTATCGTGCCATAATATTTTTGCATTACTCACGATATTCGGCAGAATAATGTAAAAGCATTTTTTCTCAAAGTTGGATGGAGCATGTTGACATCCAACATGCTCAATCTTTCTTTCCCCTGAAATATGCCTTCATTGGCAGAAAATCCAAGTTGGAAGATCACCCAACATTTATCTATATTTGGGTATGGAAAATTAACTTTCCGTGGCCTTATAAAGGTGTATGCCCACAGTGATATTACAGCTCCTTATAAACTTGGAGACATCTTTAAAGCACCTCTGACTTTGGCTTCCTTCCCCTGACATCTTCATTTAGGAGTAGGTTCTCATACATATAAGATGGCCACTACCATCGAAATCAGTGGGTTTGGCTCTAAAATGTATGGAGGCTTTAAGGGACCTACAGTGCAAATGATTGCAATCACAAATGCTTTGGTAATAATAACTTCATTAAATTTGTCTTCAATGGAAAACCACAAAAAGAATTGTCAAAAAGCCAAATTGGATATAATTCCACACCAAACATAAAAAAGGGGGTGGACAAAAGTATTGGCACCCTTTGAAAAATCAGGTGATGCTTCTCTAATTTGTGTACCTGTGGCACATAACAGGTGGTGGCAATAACTAAATCACACTTGCAGCCAGTTGAAATGGATTAAAGTTGACTCAACCTCTGTCCTGTGTCCTTGTGTGTACCACATTGAGCATGGAGAAAAGAAAGAAGACCAAAGAACTGTCTGAGGACTTGAGAAGCAAAATTGTGAGGAAGCATGAGCAATCTCAAGGCTACAAGTCCATCTCCAAAGACCTGAATGTTCCTGTGTCTACCGTGCGAAGTGTCATCAAGAAGTTTAAAGCCCATGGCACTGTGGCTAACCTCCCTAGATGTGGACGGAAAAGAAAAATTGACGAGAGATTTCAACGAAAGATTGTGCGGATGGTGGCTAAAGAACCTCGACTAACATCCAAACAAGTTCTAGCTGCCCTGCAGTCCGAGGGTACAACAGTGTCAACCCGTACTATCCGTCGGCGTCTGAATGAAAAGGGACTCTATGGTAGGATACCCAGGAAGACCCCACTTCTGACCCAGAGACATAAAAAAGCCAGGCTGGAGTTTGCCAAAACTTACCTGAGAAAGCCAAAAACTTTTTGGAAGAATGTTCTCTGGTCAGATGAGACAAAAGTACAGCTTTTTGGGAAAAGGCATCAACATAGAGTTTACAGGGAAAAAAAAGAGGCCTTCAAAGAAAAGAACACGGTCCCTACAGTCAAACATGGCGGAGGTTCCCTGATGTTTTGGGGTTGCTTTGCTGCCTCTGGCACTGGACTGCTTGACCGTGTGCATGGCATTATGAAGTCTGAAGTCTACCAACAAATTTTGCAGCATAATGTAGGGCCCAGTGTGAGAAAGCTGGGTCTCCCTCAGAGGTCATGGGTCTTCCAGCAGGACAATGACCCCAAACACACTTCAAAAAGCACTAGAAAATGGTTTGAGAGAAAGCACTGGAGACTTCTAAAGTGGCCAGCAATGAGTCCAGACCTGAATCCCATAGAACACCTGTGGAGAGATCTCAAAATGGCAGTTTGGAGAAGGCACCCTTCAAATCTCAGGGACCTGGAGAAATTGGCCAAAGAAGAATGGTCTAAAATTCCAGCAGAGCATTGTAAGAAACTCATTGATGGTTACCGGAAGCGGTTGTTCGCAGTTATTTTGTCTAAAGGTTGTGCTACCAAGTATTAGGCTGAGGGTGCCAATACTTTTGTCCGGCCCATTTTTGGAGTTTTGTGTAAAATGATCAATGATTTGACTTTTTTTTTCATTCTCTTTTGTGTTTTTTCATTGCAAGCAAAATAAATGAAGATCTTATTACCAAAGCATTTGTGATTGCAATCATTTTCTGGAAGAAATTGAGTATTATCTGACAGAATTGCAGGGGTGCCAATACATTTGGCCAGCACTGTATAGCAGCTATATGATCTGTCTCTGTATAACTCTATGTACACCCTTGATCACAGACATAGGTTTCTGGGTCGTAGTTCAAACTTTGTAACAGAGGTCCCACCTGCCACGTGCAGTTTATAATTTTAATGTTTTGGTGGCAGAAGAGCCTTTAGGCACCTTCAGGCACCATGGGTGAATGCAGATGCTACCTCTGTAATCCTATGGCTATGGTCCACAGAGGTAATAGGACATCTGAAGAACTGGAAAGTCAATTGGAAGCCTCAAAAATGTTGATATCATCTGGTTTATTACATAGCGGTAAAGTTGGCCCATGCTTGTAAGACGAATGTAAACCCAAGATGATACAGAGCATACAGGTTATAAGGAGATAGATCTATATGGAAAAACCTGCTAAAAATGGTTATTTTTACTTCATGATGGAAAGGAATGTTGAGAGTGGAGGCAGTCAAAAAAGTAGAGGCCACCAGAAGCCTGAAAACCTGGAGAAGAACCTCCAGAAATAGACCTAAGTCAAAACCAAAAGCGATCTATTCATGGCAAGAAAAAAGTGGAAGAAAATTTAGTCAAAATATTTTTCACAATATTTTTTCAACAGATTTGCTGATGAATTTCATACCGTTACTGGATATAAAGATGTGCTGTCCGAGGTTTGTTCCTTGTAATTTATGGAAACAATCGACACAGGGTGATTGGAAGTGACATACACAACATACGAGGAGGTCCCAGAATCCATCATCTGGATCTTAGATGGAAGCTGAATTGTGGTTTCTTCCAGTTTATTTAAGGTGAACGGATTGAATAAACTTGCACTGATCGTATTGATCCTGACGTTGACGGTGGTGGCATCTTGTAAGGCAGTAATGGTGAGGCTGAGGGTGGGATTGCCAGTACTTCTGTTATGGTTCTGCATGAAAGCTGTTATGAACTCTGTTCCTGGTACCCCGGCTGTGCACAGGGCTAAAGTGGGAGAAAGAATAAAAAAAATAAAAATAAAAAAATAACATTAAAAAACAATTTTTAAAAAATATTTTTGTTGATTTTCTATTTCTGTTATCATTTTATAGAGTTTCTATTTTTAAGGAGTTTCTAGGGGAACAGGATTATATTTGCTCTGGGTATGTGTCAGGGATCTCTTTCATGTGTTAACAACACATTCCAACACTTGTCAGGGTTGGGTAAATTATGTCACTAAATGCTCAATGACCCTTAAATTGCTTAAAGGAGGATAAAAGTGCCAGAGAACAAAACATAAAACACACATAACAAACACAGAAGAGCACAGTAAAACTATCAATGACGTACAGGGCGGCTCAATAACTCTAGAGTGTTATAGAGGAGAAATAGGTACAAAAGCAGAAAAACTAATATTTATCAGCAAATATTTGAATAATAAATCCTATTAAAATTCTTGCTCTGATTCAACATTTACTGTTCTAGATATAGATAGATATATTATCTACCTATCTCTTATCTATGTATGTATCTATATATCTATGTAATATCTATCTATCTATCTATCTCATATCTATCTATCTATCTATCTATCTATCTATCTATCTATCTATCTACTAATCTATCTGTGGGTTTTTTCCATGCAATGTTTTGGTCCCAATACAAGTAGACCTTTCTATCTATCTATCTATCTATCTATCTATCTATCTATCTATCTATCCATCTATCTATCTCTCTATCTCATACAATTATCTATTTATCTATCTATCTATCTATCTATCTATCTATCTATCTCATATCTATCTAACGATCTATCTATCTATCTATCTATCTATCTACCTGGTATCTTTCTATGTATCTATCTATCTAGTGTCTTACTATCTAGCTATTTCATACAGTTATCTATTTATCTATCTATCTAGTATCTTACTATGTATCTATCTATCTATCTATCTATCTATCTAGTATCTTACTATCTATCTATCTATCTATCTAGTATCTCACTATCTATCTATCTATCTATCTATCTCATATCTATCTATCTATCTATCTATCTATCTATCTATCATGATGAGCACTGAGCCACTAAAAGTTGGAGCCATGGGAACAGGGGTAGGTGTATGGTTATTTTTTTTTTATTTTGTTTGAGTTATATTGTTGGATAGGCCACTGGAGACAGGGGCATAACTAGCAAAGACTGGGTCCCAAACCAATCTTTTTGCTAAGCCCCCTCCCCCATATGGTGGCCCCTTTCCTGTCCCTACATGGTATAATGAACACACCATAAATACAATAAAAAGTTTAGCAATATTTATTTATACACTTCATAAGATAAAAAAACATATAAAGTAGGAATACAACCACATGAAACAAAACACATAACTTCCAGGGTGAGTACAATAGAATTCCATATGGGCATATGGGGCAAACCTAAGGCTGTAAGATAATCATGACAATAAAGTGACACATACACAAATGTATTATGATAGCCAATAGTAATATAGTAATAGCCAAATATAGGATGCCACATATACCTGCGTATACTGGGTCAGAGAGTAGCTCTGGAGAGACAGATGACGCGCCCCCATGTGCATTTCACCCAAGCTTTTTCAGTATACTGCCCATTTATTGGCCCACATGCAGTTAGTTCCCCCCTTACAAGTCCCCATATAGAAAGTGCTAGTGACTTTAGGCTGCCACCTGCCCCAAGACCCACTAGAATTTATCCAATTACTGGACAACCTCTTTAATAATAATGTCCTATATTGACCCATCCATACAGTATAATGTCCCAAAGCAACCCTCCACATAGTATAATATGCTACAGTAGCTCCTCCACACACTATAATGTGGCCCCTCCACACAGTATAATGTCCAATAGTGGCCCCTCCACACAGTACAATGTCCCATAGTGGCCCCTCCATACAGTATAATGTGCATACAGTAGTGGCCCCTTCACAATGTATAATGTCCCATAGCGGCCCCTTCACACAGTATAATGTCACATAGTGTCCCCTCTGCACAGTATAATGTCACACAGCAGCCCGTTACAAATTTCCTGACATCATTCAGGAGGCCCAAAGGCCCATGCCAGTGCTCAGGAGAGGTGAGTAACCCTGTTATGTATACTCACCTAGTCTGGATCTCCACTCATTATACTCTGGAATCTGAAGAGACCCCAGAGCATAATAACAGCATTTCCATTTTTGATCTATTCGGTCCGAACAAGACAGCTGGGAAAACCTTGTAAGATAAATCTTGTGAGTTCCGCCCAACAAATATTCTCAGCCCTGCTTACCAATCCCCGATCCTGCCCACTGCCACCTCCGCTTCTCCCTTCAGCCATGAGGTCCCAGATGCTGTGCTGACTAGCACCCTGGAGGGCTGAAGGGGAAGCAGAGGCAGCAGTGGGCAGGATAGGGAATCATTAAGTAATCCACCAGGAAACACGCTATTAGGGCAAACTGTCTGGCACTCACTTCTATTGCAAGGTGCTCTATGCAACATATAATAGAAGTGGCAGCATTTTGCAATGCATTGCATTAGTGATTAGATCCCCTGCGGTTCAAGACCCCTAAGGGGTCTATTAAATACAGTAAAAAAAAACAATGAAATAAAAAGTAAAAAAAAAATCTAAAAAAAAAAAAATAATAAAAGGAATTAAAACTTCAATTCACACCCCTGAAAAAACACAGTCTACAAACGTATAAAAAAATTCCCCATACAGTGAACGCTGTAGCAGGAAAAAAGAATCAAAACAGCCGAACCGCCGTTTTATCGTTGTTTCGCCTTTCCTTAAAATTTTAATAAAAAGTGATCAAAGCAATAGACGTTCCCCAAAATAGTATAACTAAAATGTATATCTGGCCCTGCGAAAAAAGATCCCTGTACAGAGAAATATAAAAAAGTTACGGATATCAGACTATCATGACTCCTAGAAATTTTTTTTTTTTTTTTTTAATAATATTTCTATTTTATTGTTAATTCTCGTATAACAAATGAGAATACATGCAAACATTTTGCAGCAGTGCACAAAGTCATATAAAGTACATCCAACATAGTACATTTGTATCAGTGCAGGCTGTATAATATCAATAAACTCAATTTATGGAATAATCAATCCTAAATATTACTGAGCCATATGGGGGGGGGGGGGACTCACAGTCTCAGCTCCTTCCACTTTGCCCAGGTCTTAAGGAAACGGGCATGTGTCCTGGATTTCCAGCTTGACAATTCTTCGAAGCGTGAGATCTGATTAACTTTTTCCACCCATTCCATTTTTGATGGGGGATCAGTACTTAGCCATTTGCGAGGAATAAGTGAATTGACAGCTGATAAAAGGAGTGAGATAAGGTTATTTCTCGATGGGGTATAGTATGTCGATTGTAGTGAGAGCAGGACCATAGTTGGGCTGAGCTTAAAGGTCGGAGAAGAAAGTCGTCTAATCACTGATTGAATATCATTCCAAAACGGACTAATTACTGGGCACTGCCACCATATGTGCAACAAGGACCCACTCTGAGTCTTACATCTCCAGCAGGTGTCAGAATCTGATAGATTCATTTTATGGAGCCATTGTGGAGTATGATACCATCTGGTTAGCAACTTATAGTGAGTCTCCTGTAGGCGCACACAGGTGGAAAAGCCATGAGAATTTCGTAATACCTGTTTGACTTGCTCCTCTGAGAGGACCACACCCAACTCCATTTCCCAAGAAGTTAGGAAAGCCGGTTTGTGTATCCGAACAGGACTGACATAAGTGGACAGGACATATGATGTCTTGGACAAAAATTTATTCCGAGCTATGAGGCTGCGTTCGAAGGGAGTGAGATCAACTCGTATTGTGTTAGTTGTCAGCCAGTCCCGCATATATTTGTGCAGGTGGTGTTTATGTAGAAAGGACAGCGGTTTGTCAGAGACCAGCGATTCCAGTTTTGCGAAATTCACCTCTGCTTTCTCACCAACAGCCTCCAGCAGTCGGTGTGAAGTCAGGCGATGCCACATGTCTGAACAGGATACCTTCGACCTTCCCAGCCAATCCGGTACAATGCCTATAGGGCTTAGAGGCGAAGGGGAAGGTGCCAGTGTTTCTTTCAACTCCCACCATGTTTCACAGGCGCCTAACAGGATTTGATCAATTGATTGGGAGCTGCGGCTTGGGGAGCCATACAGCCACAGGTCTACTTGGCAGGCCGGCCCAAATGTGCAGACAGAAAGTTTATGGAATAGTGAGGGTGGTTCCGAGGAAGTGAGCTCAATCCAACGCTTCAATTGTATTGCTTTGTAATAACCTAAGACATCTGGCATGCCCATGCCACCCTCCACCTTCTTCTTCATCAAGAGACTTATAGAGAGCCGTGGACGTTTGCCACGCCAGAGGAAAGTAGAGAAAAGACTTCTTAATGACTTGAAAAAATACGGGGGGAGACGTATGGGCAACACATGGAGTCGGTATAGGATCTTGGGAAGCACATAAGTCTGCAATAGATTTCGTCTACCAAACCAAGAAAACGGCATTCCTTGATAAGAAGCTAACATGGTGCGAATTTCCGTTAGTAGTGGCTGAAAATTCTCTGTGTAGATGTGAGACGGATCTGCTGTTAGTTGGACACCTAAATATTTAATGGATTTTGAGGTCCACTTAAAGGACGTGGAGGCGGATACTTGTAGTGATTGTTTAGGGGGGAGAGAGACATTTAATACCTCCGATTTATCTAGATTGGCTTTATATCCGGAGACTGAGCCATAGCGAGAGAGGAGTTCTACAATGGCAGGGAGCCCCTTCTCGGGGTTGGACACCATAAACAGAACATCGTCTGCAAAGGCGGCGGAATGCATAGTTTGTGTTCCTATTTTAAATCCTGATATGTCTGGGTGAGCACGAACCGCCTGTAATAGGGATTCCAATACTAAAATGAACAGGGAGGGGGAAAGAGGGCAACCCTGTCTGGTCCCATTCGTAATATTGAAGCTGGGGGAAAGTGTGTCATTAACCTTTAAGCGAGCGTAAAGGGAACCATAGAGAGTGAAGATCGCTTCTATATATTGAGGGGGGTGTGAAAGATCCTCCGTGCGCCAAACCGCTTTGGCCACACCCTGAGTCCTCTTTCATATAAAAACCACACTCACCGCCAGTGAGTGCCGGATTCACCAGATAAATATAAGACAAGCCTTCTAAATTTTATATATTTATTAACCCCTAAATGGGTCGGTATTAAAATCTAACATATACAGATCAGAACAGATATGCAGACATACAGTATGCAAGCATCAACAGTTACTAGTTACAAGATACAGTACAAATAAAATAAAAGGGATTAAAGGTGAAATAATTACTTTACCACATATGTCCTTGATGTGGTTCTATAGTCCAACACTCACACATGGCATGTGTGAGTCACCAGTGGAGGCTTCTTGGCATGTGGCATTAACTCCTAGCATGTGGCATCACAGTACAATAATCCAGCCTGCATGCTCTTTACAGTCTCTCACAGTCTCTTGTAGGCTCATCATCGTCAGCAGCAGCATTCCAACCTGCCTGCTCATAGTAGCATCTCAGTCAAAGTCTCTCTCAGTGGAAGTCTGTGTCAACTCTCTAGCATAATCCCAGCACAGTCTTCATAGCATGATCTCCATAGTGTAATCTCCTGCATAATCTCCCCCCACAGACCTCTTACCTCATCTTTTATACCCTTTATGCCACCTCCCAGAATGAGGTCACCGGCGACAGTACTTCTGATGAGTTAATTCAATCACGTTCAGACCCTTTGTATGTAGATGAGACAAAGTGAATTGATACCCTGTTATCAGTCATATCTGATCAACAGCCCAGGCGTGAACAATGCACTATTGTTCGATCAGCCAGGGCTGTATAGGAATACAATGGAGCCCTATTGTTCCAGCCTAGACGCTACTGCCAATATGCACCTAGGCTTGTAGCTGCGCACAGTATGCAAGCAAGCAAGAAGGGATATCCTATACCCAGAGACCAAAATACAGCTGAGTTATGGCCATATTTAGGCAGAATCATCACAGGGGGGAAGTTAAATTTTTTTAGCGTAGCTTTCATAAATATCCAGTCCACTCTATCAAACGCTTTTTCAGCGTCTACTCCCAGCAAAACCAGGCTCGAGCGTGTTTTCCTAGCATGGGTGATAACGTGGAGTAAGCGATGGGAGTTATCCTTTCCCTCTCTGCCCAGAACAAAACCAGCTTGATCAGGGTGTAGTAAGGAGGGTAGAAGATGTTTCATTCTGGTGGCCAATATTTTCGCCCACAATTTAAGATCGAGATTAAGGAGGGAGATAGGCCTATAGCTACCACAGGAGAGGGGGTCTTTCCCTTCTTTAGGAAGCAACGTAATATGTGCTTCTTGTGCTTGGCAGGGGAGTTTTTTCCCATAGAGCAGGGCATTACAGGATCGAGAGAGATGCGGTAGTAATTCAGATTGGAATACTTTATAGTATTGTAAGGGGAAGCCATCTGGACCTGGGCTTTTCCCTTTAGGGAAGCTATTTAAGACACATTTAATTTCTTCCAAAGAAATTGAGGACGTGAGTGTCGCAGCGTCTTCCGCCGACAGGGATGGCAGAGAGAGGGAGTTAAGGAATTCTTCTATCCTATTTACTTTGCTTGTTGTAGCGGTCTCAGGGTCATTGATGTTTAGGTTGTATAGCCCAGTGTAAAATGAGAGGAAAGCCGAGGTTATGTCTTTGGTGGATTTGTGTGTGTTGCCTGCTTGATCTTTTATAACCGAAATGAAGCACTTGGCCTTTCGTTTCTTAATCAGCGAAGTCATAAGCTTACCCCCCTTGTCCCCATGTGCATAGAGCCTGTGTTGGTAGTGAAGAAAATGTTTAGCCGTTCGGACGTTAATGGCATCTTTTAACTTTTCTCGCAAAGTTTGGAGTTCAGTGCTTCTATTCAACTGTCTACTTGCCTTGCATGTGCGTTCAATTGCCGTTATGTCTGAGCGAATTTTGTCTAGTTCCGCCTGAGTTTCCCTCTTGACTCTAGAGGCCAGGGATATGAAAATTCCCCTAATTACCGCCTTATGTGCCTCCCAAGTAATGGTGGGACAAGTGTCTGCATTAGCATTTATAGCAAAAGTACGACTCCACCTGCTGCCTGACGGTCCCAACTATATCTGGGCGATCCATCAAAGCTTCGTTTAATCTCCAGCACCAATCCTTTTGAGGCAGTTGGCGCAGTGTTAACCTAGCCCATACTGGTGCATGATCGGACACCGATATAGAGTCAATGCGGGATTGCAGAGAATACGGGGCTAGATCTCTAGTGACAAAGATATAATCCAATCTCTGATAGGATTGCCGTGGATTGGTAAAAAAGGAATAGTCCTTCACGGATGGGTTGTGCAGGCGCCAAAGATCGACCAAATGTAGGTCATTTAGGTCTTGCAGAAGTCTACCCAGTGCTTTCTGGGGAATAGAAGATGTCCCTCTAGAGGCATCAAGAGCAGGGTTGAGAGTGAGGTTAAAATCGCCAGCTAGGATTACAGAACCTTCTGCAAAGAGTTCCAGTGTGCGCAGAGCCTCAACAAGCCAAGCCACTTGGCCTTGATTGGGAGTGTAGAAATTGGCAAAGGTGTATTTATAAGTAGCGATAGTGCCTTTTAGCAGCAGAATTCTGCCCTCGGAGTCCTCATAAGTTTGAGAACACTGGAAAGGCACTGAGGAATGAAATAGAATGGAAACACCCCTAGCGGAAGCAGTGGGATTCGTGGAGTGGAAACAAGTAGTGAACATTTTTGTGGGGAGGCGAGGGATTTTCCCTGTTTTGAAATGAGTTTCTTGAAGGAACGCCACATTTGTGTGCAGCTTACGGAGTATGGTAAAAATTTGAGATCTCTTATTCGGGGAGTTTAGGCCATGGGTGTTAAAGGAGATAAAAACTAATTCGGACATGGTGATTCTGAGACAATGTGAGTCCAATGGGTAAGAAGGGTGACGGAGAGAGGGAGAGGAGGGGTATTTGAACAAACAGAGGTTAGGTGGGAAGGTTTGGGTAGAGAGACAACCAGTCGGGGAAGGGGAGGGGTAGAAAGGGAGAAAGGAGAGAGGTGAAGAAAGCTTAGATAGAGATAGAGAAGAGAAAAAGTACAAGAGCTAGGTTGGGCCCAAGATAATGCGCCCGTCAATAGATCAAATATTTAGCGGCAACGCCTGACAGCCGCTAAGCTTGAAACACTTACTCTGTCAATAGACAGGATATAAAAAGGATAGGGGAAACGGAGATGGTCCCAATTGTGACAGCCGACTACCATACCTTACAGGAGTGGATACGCATAGAGGCGTGTAACAATGGGGACTACATACAGGCAACAGTGTGTAAAAGATGTAGAGGTACACAAGAGATGTGAGAGTCAGAGATATCCCACGGACATGTCTGGGCGGGCGGGAGGCGGACAGTATGAGAGTGCAAGTAGGCTCAGGGCTAGTTGCCATAATTGCGCCGAAATGAGCCCATGTCATATTATACAACATTAACAACAGAATCAATACAATCCGAGATTACATAAACATCTCCAATGTGGTTATACCGAAATCCCTTATGGGGGTCTATCCCAGCAATATGGTTAGGGTGGTTAGTGCACACACCCCTATGTATTAGGGCGGCATAACTTCCCGGGGCAACGGGAATCCCGGCACGACACTCTGCTATCCAGAGAACCCACAAACCCGTGTGAGAGCCCTGCCCCCCCACCCAACAACCCGCCCCCCCGATATTCCGCTGGTAGTAGTTAGTAGTTAGTAATAGTTAGCTGTTACTAATGGTTTTTGTGGTAACCCCTGATAGTTAGCGATAGGTACTGATTAGTAACAGCGAGTAATGATTAGTAATTGGCAGTTAGTAGTTAGTAGCAAGTAGGCGTACTTAGCAAGTTCCCCGACGTGCCTAGTGTACACAGTGCAACGTGAAAATTTTGGTTCACTGAATGAATATACTCCATACTAAAGTAATGAACCTCTTCCCCAACCTGGGCTCCCCCCGCCATCCGAGACCACGGGGCCCACGTGCCTGCGCTCCTCCTCCAAAGCACCATAAACGCATCACCGGCCCCGAAATCCCGGACGGGGGGCGGAAGGCCCCACAAATACAATTGTTAGTCAGAAAACCCACCCACAGACATGTATATCAAACAACTCAAACAGTTGGACATCTCAGTGAACTGGGGGGGGGGGGGGAGGGAATATGGTAGAGAGTGACAGAGCTCCAACCTCCAGTTTTCCGGTATAGGGTGCCAGTCACTCTTACTGTGGGTGCTGCAGGGCCCATCGGGCACAAAGCAAGCTTCTGGGATAGGTCATGAGGGAGTGGAGGTTGTGGAAAGTATGAGGGGGTGTGGGAGGATAGGTCCAGGGTAGAAGGTACCTTCAACCGCCAGCAGTCCTGGATATGAGTGTAGGATATAGGCACTTCACGTCTGGGCCAGTCCAGTGGGAGGGAATGGTTCCACAGTGAATTTGCAAGAGGTACCTTTCACACACAAGTCAGCTCCACGCAGAGGAACAGCTCAGTGATAAGATTACCAACATCAAGTGGATTCTTGTATGTGTCTCTTCAAGGAGGGTTTCCTAGGTCTTGGCGACCTGAGACACTGTTGCAGGCCTTCCTGTTCAAAGCTGGGCAGTGACGGCCAGAAGTATAAGTCCTCCGGGAGGGACAACCACGAGGGAATCTCCATAGGGGGTATGTCGAGCAAGGCCCAGGCTTTGGAGAGATCTTCTGGTGAATGTATGACTATCCTGCGGCCTTGCTTAAGAACAGACAACCCGAAGGGAAAAAGCCATGCATACTGAAGGTCTCTTTCCCATAGTGCCTCCAGCAGTGGACGTAACATCTGACGCTTTGCCAGGGTAGATGGCACCAGGTCTTGGTATAGGTGGATCTCTGTTTGGGCATGCATAAGTGGCCTTTTTTCCCTTGCAGCAGCTAGTATAGCAGATGTGTCCGCGGAGGACAGCAGCCCGCAGATTACATCCCTCGGTGGGTCAGCAGGGGAGGGTTTAGGTCTGACCGCTCGGTGGACCCTTTCGGTTTGGACCGAGGCTGCCTTTTCCGCACCCACGAGGGATACAAAGATGGCCGACATCACCTCTCTCAGATCCTCAGAAGCGGGAGTTTCCAGAAGGCCCTTGAGGCGCAGGTTCCTCCTGCGGTTCCGATTCTCCAGATCCTCCAGAACATCATATGTTCTATTCAGGTGGGTATGATGATCTGTGATACATTGTGCCAGCAAAGAGGAGTGAAGAGTAATCGCTGAGCACGCCGACTCAAGGGAGTCTACTCTTTTGTCCACGGAGTGTATGTCGGCCCGTATGTCAGAGAGCTCCGCGAGCACTGGGGCGATTGCTTGTGCCAGAGCCTTGCGAAGGAAGGACTTGGTAATCACCCCGGAGATAGCGTCTGTCCGGTCAGTACCCGACGCGCTGTCCAGATCTGAATCCTCTGCTGCGTCTCCCGAGTGGGCCTCTTCCAGCGCCATCTTGCGCGCCACTGCAGGAGAACGCTGGACTTTCTTGCGAAAGAATTTATGCACCTCCGCTGCGTTATTCTTGCCCGTGGGGGTGCCTAGTAGTTCCCCGCTTCTTTCTCTCAGTGTCTTGCCCATTCTAGTCCTCAATTGAGCGTTTTAAGGCAGGTAGTGGCTTAGTGTCTGACGGAGCTGCAGGCTCAGACGTCCATCAGCATCGACGGTTAGGCTCCGCCCCCAGAAATATTTTTTTTATTGCAATTTTTTTTGGGGTTTTTTTGGATTTTTTTAAGGGGTTAAAACATAAATAAAAGTATATAAATTTGATATCTCTGGATTCGTACCAATCCATAGAATACAGATGACATGTCATTTTGGTTGCACAGTGAATGCCGTAAAAACGAGGCCCAAAAGAAAATCGCACAAATGCAGTTTTTCTCCAATTCCACCCCCAATCTGAATTTTTTTCCTGCTTCCCAGTACATTGTGCGGAATATTAAATGGTACCATTATGAGTTATAATTTGTCTCGCAAACATTAAAGACCTTATATGGCTCTGTGAATGGAAAAAGTTAAAAAAGTTATGTGGTTTGGCATCTATCTCTACTTGGTATACATTATCCATCTAATAACTTAACATGGCTTACTTGAGCAGTGAGGTTAGTCATGTACAATGAGATCTGTGTGGACGAACACTGAAAATTGCATTACTAAATTGCAAAGATGGTTGTCTGTAGATCACTGGAACTGAAAGTGTATCAGAGGAAATCTGGTCTGGGTAAGGTGGTGGTCTTCTCAAGAGGTGGTCACTGTATCTATCTTTATAAACCCTTACTATCTCAGTTATTTCATATACTCACTGAATCCCAGGAAGAGCAGCAGGAGGCACGGCAGACCCTGAGAAAACCTCATTGCTGGAAAGGAAAAGAAAATACATATATCATTAGGGTTCAATACACAAGCCTGATGAAAGCTAAAAATCATAAAATGATGATGCGACACCAAAATATGTACTCTGCAAGAAAAGCGGATATTCTTTGTAAATCAGGGCAATAAACCATATCAAGATTATTGGATGAGCAAAGAAAATTCAATAAAACCATTGGAGAAGCTTCAACATATACGTGGTCATCTTCCTTCCTCCTCCCATGATGGAGGTACGGTATACACATTGTACGGCATACACAATTTATGGCATACACATTGTACGGTATACACATTGTACGGCATACACATTGTACGGTATACACATTGTACGGTATACACATTGTACGGCATACACAATTTATGGCATACACATTGTACGGTATACACATTGTACGGCATACACAATGTACGGCATACACATTGTATGGCATACACATTGTACGGTATACACATTGTACGGCATACACATTGTACGGCATACACAATTTATGGCATACACATTGTACGGTATACACATTGTACGGCATACACATTGTACGGTATACACATTGTACGGCATACACATTGCACGGTATACACATTGTACGGTATACACATTATATGACATACACAATGTACGGTATACACATTGTACGGTATACACATTGTACGGCATACACATTGTATGGTATACACATTGTATGGCATACACATTGTACGGTATACACATTGTACGGCATACACATTGTACGGTATACACATTGTACGGCATACACATTGTACGGTATACACATTGTACGGCATACACAATGTGCGGTATACACATTGTACGGCATACACATTGTACGGTATACACATTGTACGGTATACACATTGTATGGCATACACATTGTACGGCATACACATTGTACGGTATACACATTGTACGGCATACACAATTTATGGCATACACATTGTACGGTATACACATTGTACGGCATACACATTGTACGGCATACACAATGTACGGCATACACATTGTACTGTATACACATTGTACGGCATACACATTGTACGGTATACACATTGTACGGCATACACATTGTACGGTATACACATTATATGGCATAAACAATGTACGGTATACACATTGTACGGCATACACAATCTGTGGTATACACATTGTACGGTATACACATTGTACGGCATACACATTGTACGGTATATACATTGTACAGCATACACAATGTGCGGTATACACATTGTATGATATACACATTGTACGGCATACACAATGTGCGGTATACACATTGTACGGTATACACATTGTACGGCATACACATTGTATGGTATACACATTGTACGACATACACACTGTACGGTATACACATTGTACGGCATACACATTGTACGGTATACACATTGTACAGTATACACATTGTACGGTATACACATTGTACGGCATACACATTGTACGGTGCAACAGCCATTTCAATTTGATATATCTAATAACTGATGGACACAGTAATATTTCAGGATTGAAATGAGGTTTATTGTACTAACAGAAAATATGCAATATGCATTAAACCAAAATTTGACCGGTGCAAAAATTTGGGTACCCTTATCATTTTATTGATTTGAATACTCCTAACTACTTTTTACTGACTTACTGAAGCACAAAATTGGTTTTGTAACCTCAATGAGCTTGGAACTTCATAGCCAGGTGTATCCAATCATGAGAAAAGGTATTTAAGGTGGCCAATTGCAAGTTGTTCTCCTATTTGAATCTCCTCTGAAGAGTGGCATCATGGGCTCCTCAAAACAACTCTCAAATGATCTGAAAACAAAGATTGTTCAACATAGTTGTTCAGGGGAAGGATACAAAAAGTTGTCTCAGAGATTTAACCTGTCAGTTTCCACTGTGAGGAAAATAGTAAGGAAATGGAAGACCACAGGGACAGTTCTTGTTAAGCCCAGAAGTGGCAGGCCAAGAAAAATATCAGAAAGGCAGAGAAGAAGAATGGTGAGAACAGTCAAGGACAATCCACAGACCACCTCCAAAGAGCTGCAGCATCATCTTGCTGCAGATGGTGTCACTGTGCATCGGTCAACAATACAGCACACTTTGCACAAGGAGAAGCTGTATGGGAGAGTGATGCGAAAGAAGCCGTTTCTGAAAGCACGCCACAAACAGAGTCGCCTGAGGTATGCAAAAGCACATTTGGACAAGCCAGCTTCATTTTGGAAGAAGGTCCTGTGGACTGATGAAACAAAGATTGAGTTCTTTGGTCATACAAAAAGGCGTTATGCATGGCGTCAAAAAAACACAGCATTCCAAGAAAAACACTCGCTACCCACTGTAAAATTTGGTGGAGGTTCCATCATGCTTTGGGGCTGTGTGGCCAATGCCGGCACCGGAAATCTTGTTAAAGTTGAGGGTCGCATGGATTCAACTCAGTATCAGCAGATTCTTGAGAATAATGTACAAGAATCAGTGACGAATTTGAAGTTACGCCGGGGATGGATATTTCAGCAAGACAATGATCCAAATCTACTCAGGCATTCATGCAGAGGAACAATTACAATGTTCTGGAATGGCCATCCCAGTCCCCAGACCTGAATATCATTGAACATCTGTGGGATAATTTGAAGCGGGCTGTCCATGCTCGGCGACCATCAAACTTAACTGAACTGGAATTGTTTTGTAAAGAGGAATGGTCAAAAATACCTTCATCCAGGATCCAGGAACTGATTAAAAGCTACAGGAAGCGACTAGAGGCTGTTATTTTTGCAAAAGGAGGATCTACTAAATATTAATGTCACTTTTCTGTTGAGGTGCCCATACTTTTGCACCGGTCAAATTTTGGTTTAATGCATATTGCACATTTTCTGTTAGTACAATAAACCTCATTTCAATCCTGAAATATTACTGTGTCCATCAGTTATTAGATATATCAAATTGAAATGGCTGTTGCAAACACCCAAATATTTAGAACTAAAAATGATTAAGATTAATAGGGGTGCCCAAACTTTTTCATATGACTGTATCTATCTCATTTCTATCTATCTCATATCTATCTATCTATCTATCTATCTATCTATCTATCTATCTCATATCTATCTATCTATCTATCTATCATCTCATATCTATCTATCTATCTATCTATCTATCTATCTATCATCTCATATCTATCTATCTATCTATCTATCTATCTATCTATCTATCTATCTCATTTCTATCTATCTATCATCTCATATCTATCTATCTATCTATCTATCTATCTATCTATCTATCTATCTATCTATCTATCTATCTATCTATCTTTGTACCAAATTAACTGTGTCTTTGTAACACTCTGGAACTTCCACTACTTTCTATGGCTAACACAGTACAACATTATACTACTATGTAACACTCTGTATCTAGTAAATACACTGTTTCTGTGTTACCTTTGTACAATACTTATAAATGATTTAGTCTTAGTAAAAGTCACTGCACAGCAGGGTTTATTGACTTGATATTGACAGGTTTCTGGTTATTTAATGGCTCAGTTCACATCTCTCACTACACAGTTTCTGTCTCTATAATCACAACCTTGGGCCGTGTTGATTTTACACAAGGTTTTTTTCCAGCCAGTAATATACAAGAAGCCCAGGAATCCCCGCCATTGTTCTGTTACTTCACTAACTATCAATCATCTACTTTACACTAATGGAAAAACTTCTACGTCTTAGATAAGTCATAAAAATGTTCTCCCTTATGTGACGGTATCACTTATGTTGCCAGGGTCCGTTTCAGGTTTGTGTGGGCCTTTGGGTGACAGACCTTCAGTGGGCCCCTTTGTGGCGCAATTCATTCAGCGGCAGCGTTTGCATCCAAAAGTGCCGCAGCAAGAAACACCCAAAATCGACCTAGAATGGACTGTAATACAGACAATACGATAAGAAGTAGGTATAACTGTATATAAGTGTAATACAGAGGCAGTATATAAGTGCTAGACCCCTCTGCATTTTCTGTGAGCCGGGTATCCTCCGCTGATCAGACCTAAATGAATCTTAAGCCGCGGACTCCATGGCTGAAGCAGCTGCAGAATCCACAATAAAATCGAGCAGGATGCTTAATTTTTCAGCGCCTACTATTGAAAGCAATGGGGGGCAGAATGAGGGCTGAATTGGCCAATGATTTAGGGTCAAAATATATATATACAGTGTCTCTGAAGTCTGTAAGTAAGTAAGTAAGTGGGGGGAGACAAAGTGAGGCAGTCAGCACCCCGAAGCTGAGTGGGCCCCCCATTTGGCTGAGATTGGGGTCCCGGCACTTGCCCGTGTTTGCCGGGTGCCCACACTGGCCCTGTATGTTGCCCATGCACTTTAGATACACCTTAGTTGACAGACAGGTATTCCTTCTGACACATCCATATACATACATGCTGAGCTTTGTACACCACTCTTAATAAGGGCCAGACAGAAGCAAGGTACGGCGGATTTATGAAGACGCTCCGGCCTCTTCATAAGTCAGGTGCATACCTGAGCGACGGAAAGGAGATCTATGCTAGTTTGGAACCGGCATAGATTTCCATTACAATCAAAAAACTGACATGAGTCATAATAAATCTGTCACGCCGAGGTGTCCATGTTCTGGCTCCCCCATTCCCAGCCCCACTTCACAGGAATGGGGCTTGTGGCATATATATCTGGCATAAGATAAATTTCCTCCATTGTATCGTCTGCTGGTCCCACAAAAATTTTAGACACATTTTTGCACCTTTCTTGGAAAGGGAGTAGCTTAGAGGGAAGGGGCTTGATTTATGGCTTAAGATGTACTAAGTTTTGCCAGTAAAAAAGTTGTTTACAGTAAGTCAAGTAAGAGGTGAGATAAAGTGAGACGAAAGTGTCTAAAGATGCTCCATATTTATTATCCAGCTATTGTAAAAATGTACCAAATTTCAATCTCTAATAAATTATTACTCACTAGAAAGCAAGAAATGCTAAAGAAATATATAATAATAATAATAATAATAATAATAATAATAATTATTATTATCTATCAACTAGTTTAAAAAATAATTGTAATTAATTATAGCGTTAATATTGCTACTTATTTATTTAAATTAATGTTACTAGTAAAATTATTTAGAAAATTAGGAATTAGTAAATTTAAATAGTTTTAACTAAATTGTAAATATTGTTTTCTGTATTAAGGATTTTTTTTTCCTTAAAGTATTTGACTGTAATTGACAACATATAATCAATACTATTTAACACAAACTAAAAATAAGCAAGTTAAATCTGAAGTAAATAGAGAACCTAATTGCAAAATGAACTGATTTTGCATATATATATATATATCAAATGAATAGACTATGATACAGATGTAGCTAAATTTAACTTGACAGTGCGCTAGATAAACAGTTGCAATACACTTTGACTTGACTTTTTCAAAGGTTTTTTTTATGCTTACTTACATAGTGCCATCATATTCCACCTGACTTCACAGACATTATCAGTCACTGTCCCATACAGGGCTCAAAATCTATATTCCCCTATCAGTATGACTTTGGGAGGAAACCCACCAAACACGGGGAGAACATACAAACTCCTTGCAGATGTGGTCCTTGACAGGCCCCCTGTGCTGCAAGGCTGCAATGCTAACCACTGAGCCACCATGCTGCCCTCAATGGCTTTTTATTAAGATATCATGTAGCAGTTTTAGACTCAAGTTAAAGCTTGGCACCCACATATAATACCCAGGAGAACTGTACACACCCGCCATAGAATGAAACAGAAATGTATAGTTTCAGTGATTCTCTGTTACAAATTACATTCCGTAATACAGAAGGTTAAGCAAAAAAAAAAAAAAATCTGTTTAACTGATTATCAAGAATTTTAGTCTCCCAAAATTAAAATGTTCCTAGAAAATAGGAATTGTTACTAATAAGTATAAAATATAAGGAGTACAAATTACCGCTGTAAATAAAATCTTTAACTGATCTTGTAAAATTAAGATAAACTTTTTGAATTAATTTATATGACTTTATGAAATTGTATTTGGACAGCTGAATATTAGTCTGTATTTTACATTTCTAGAATATTTTCACAGAATAGGAAATTTAGTTAGGCTGGGTTCACACTGCCGTCTTTCTGTTTGTTGTTCTGATCGGATCAGAACAACAGACTGATAACTGACGGATGTGACGGAGCACCTTGTGTTTTCATCTTTCATTATTCACTCTAACGTTAAAACAATGGTAGAAGCTTTCTTCTGTAGCTATTCCTTTATTTATTAAATGGAAGATAAAGTCCTGCCCGTGGGACTTTGTCTTCCATTTAAAACAATAAGTGGGTCAGATGGGCTGCCATGTCTCAATAAGGAGACATTGCCTCAAAGAGATGGCTTTGCAGCATACGGCAATGAAGCCAAGCCAGAATATATCTTCCAAAAAGAAGAGTGACTCATCTGCAGATGGCTGTTTTGAGGTTCTTGCCTCTCATCAGTGCAAAGCAGGGTACTGGTTAGCTAGATGTGATTTAGGAGGGGTATTATGTATCATTAAGGAGACATTCCCTCAAAGGGGCCACTTTTAGCGTACAGGGACTTATTAGGCCATGGATGCCCTGCTAAAAATCCTGGGAAAGAAATATGCAAATAAGTCCTCCTTGATGGAAAAGGGAAACTTTCTCTAGCTTAACCTTTTGGAAGGTATCTCCCTGTAGATCAATGCCTGGTTTTGCAGAAACCTAGTAGCATAATCTAGGAATAAAGCCAAGCCAGAATATCTCTCCCAAAGGAAGTGAGACCAATTCATAGACCGCTGTTTGGAGGTTATTGTCTCTCATCAGTGTGAAACAGAGTATTGGCTGGCTATGTGAGAGGTCATAGACATGGGTTGCTATGTCTCATGAAGGAGACGTTGCCTCACAAAGGCTGCTTTGCAACGTATAAGGACTTATAACACCATGCATGCCCAGCTAAGAAATGAAAAAAATAACAAACAAGACAGAAGAAAGGTGACATGTCTTTGTTTAGTGAATGATGACAGATACAAACATAAGGTGCTCTGTTTGTCTCTGTCATTATGACAATTTTTCAGTCCATTGAGCAATACAATTTACAAATCTATAAATAAATCTTCATTGAAAAGTTGCAAAATTTTTGAACAAGCACCCTCAACTAACATACAAAATACACCAAAAAAATGTAAGAACCAGAGAGAGATCAGTTGAAAAATTCACTAGTAAAAAATCAGCCAAGTGAAAAAAGTGGCTAAAAAATTTGTCTCATGACACATCATCACCATTGTGCTTATTACATGTCATTGTAGCCTTGCTGTGGTTATGTGATAATGGGTCATGTATTTTCTTGATAGGAGGTTTTTCTTTTATACAAGCCAGGAAATAAGGTCTAAGCCATATTTGTTTAGGATCAGAACAATGGAAAGAAAGACGACACTGGGAACATAGTCTAATTTTTTTTATAAAATAAAATTTAAATTTAAAAAGTAAAAAACGTAAGTACTAAAAAATCTAAAATTAAATTACAAAGTAAAAATTCTAACTGCGAGAAAAAATAAAAATGAAATTAAAAAGTAGAAATAATAAGTGCCAGAAAA
Organism: Leptodactylus fallax; assembly: GCA_947044405.1. Lineage (NCBI taxonomy): Eukaryota > Metazoa > Chordata > Amphibia > Anura > Leptodactylidae > Leptodactylus > Leptodactylus fallax. The sequence continues at coordinate 1,484,693 of CAMRHE010000258.1, forward strand.
ATAAAAACTAAATTAAAAAGTAGAAAACTTAATTACCAGAAAAAAATGAAATTGAAAATTACCAAATAATAATGAAGTTAAAAAGTAGAAAACTTAATTACCAAAAAAAAAATGAAAATTAAAAATTACCAAATAAAAATGTAATTAAAAATTAGAAAAGTTAGGTACTAGAAAAATGAAATTAAAAATTAGAAAGTAGAAAACTTAAGTGCAAGAAAAATTAAATGAAATTAAAAAGTAGAAAACTTAAATACTATTAAATACTAAAGCAAAAAATAGATTCTGCCAGCATCTTAAAAAGTGAAATTTCTTTAATGAAGATAAAAACACCACATATCGACCGTCACAGGGATCTTTTTCAAGTATCTATCTATCTATCTATCTATCTATCTATCTATCTATCTATCTCATATCTATCTATCTATCTATCTATCTATCTATCTCATATCTATCTATCATCTATCTATCTATCTATCTATCTATCTCATATACTGTATATCTCATATCTATCTATCATCTATCTATCTATCTCATATCTATCTATCTATCTATCTATCTATCTCATATCTATCTATCTCATATACTGTATATCTCATATCTATCTATCTATCATCTATCTATCTATCTATCTATCTATCTATCTATCTATCTATCTATCTATCAGCTTATGAAATTAGTTATCACAATAAACAATATAGAATACAATTTCTAAGCTGTATATGTCTAAGTAATGTAGTCCTTGCTTAATTCTAATTTTTATTCTTAATTATATGGGGTAAAAATTTACTTGTGGCTCTCTCATTTGTTTTATACAAGGGACAGTAAAATTACAAATATTTTTTTTTTTTTTTGGGGGGGGTGGATTTTTTCAATGGGAACAGTATACAGGAAACACCAGATAATATATATTAATAATAATAATAATAATAATGTAATACTACTACTAATGATAATAATAATAACAATAACAATGTAATGTATAATGATAAACAGTTATGATATTCAATTGTTTACTCCTTAAACAGCAGTTAAGGTAGACTGCCGACCATCTACATGAGGATTTGATTTCGATTTTTGCCTTGAAGTCGATGCAATAAATCCAAATAAAATTTGCAACAAATCCGCAACTGAAAACTGACATGCTGCAAATTTAAAAATCCATTCAAAATCTGCACAGAAAAATTCTGCAAGGCATACATTATGGTTTTCAAAATTTATAAAATCTCAGTACCATGATGCTAATGTGAACAGAGGCTTACAAGACTGCATTACGTACCAGTATTCAATAATTAGCAATATATATTCTCCAGTACAGTAGTAGAAAAGCAGCATTTGCTATTGCAGCAGAACCGAGTCTGTAATCTATCAACATTTTCTTCACAGGACTTCAGGTACACCTACCTCTAGTACATCCATTTAGCAAGTTATCATTATGTACAAAGGCAATATTTAATTAACACATTCAGCTCTGCTACATCTGTATAATAAGTTCTAGGTTTCATAGACTCTTCCTGCAATTTTGTTAGCACTCTCACCTTGTTTGTCATACCTAATAAAAACTAGTGATGTTGTAAAATGCGGCTCATGTGGCTAGGAACCAGTATAGCTTTCAGTTATAGCATAAAGATGTAGCAGTGCTGAATTAGCTATTTAGCTTTTTGGGGCTACGCTTTTTATACAGCCCGACTCTGCAAGTAGAGATAATACAGCAAATGTACATGCAGTCTTGCGTAAAATCACTGCTAACACATGGATACGCAGTATGCCATTTGACACAACACTACTAAGTGTTGCAACAGTTGACAAACTCAGCTCTACTACATCTGTGTTATCAAGAAAGAAAGCTAAGAATATGACTCAAGTTCACTCACCTGCTGCCGTCTCCATCTGAAGTCCCTATTGCAACTTCTCTGGAATTTATCCTATGTTCTTCAAGAACCGTTGTCTGACGGGATAAACCTGTACCTCAGGTCTGCCCACTGCCCCACAAGGAAGAAATCGCTGCAGTGTGGAATAGTTCATCTTTCATTTCCATTGAACTGCCAAAAGGAAAATATGTAAAACATGTAATAATAACAAAAATAACTAAAACAACAAAACACTTCTGTATAACCGTTATAACCATACATTATATACACTATAGATGGAGAGATTAGGCAACAGGAGTCAGAGTATATGATAATATCTCATTTTCATTTCTATATTAATTTCTGAGCAACATTTTTCAGATTACATATGTTATACAGATCCTGAGTTACATCCTGTATTATACTCCAGAGCTGCGCTCACTATTCTGCTGGTGCAGTCACTGTGTACAAACATTACATTACTTATCCTGTACTGATCCTGAGTTACATCCTGTATTATACTCCAGAGCTGCACTCACTATTCTGCTGGTGCAGTCACTGCGTACATACATTACATTACTTATCCTGTACTAATCCTCAGTTGCATTAGAGTTTGGCTTGCACCACTAGTGTATGTAACTATGCAGTCACTCTATTCTATTCTATTCTATTCTATTCTATTCAAGTTATGTTCTATTATGTAACATTGTATTGTATTGTGATCAGATTTTATTCAGGAGGTATATGTTGATAATGATGATTGTATATTTATTATAAGTATTGATATTCTGGTATAACTCCAACCTCTCCCCCATCCTCACTGATCCCCTCCATATTTTCAGCTTGTCATTTCTTACCTCTCCATTACTACTAGTCTTTTCTCCTTAATTCTTAGAAATGTAGAAGACATACCATATTGTTGATGGTCCGCGTTCCCCCATAATCCTGGCTTTTCTATTGCACGAATGACATGTAAGATCAACCTTTTCTACTATTTTATATTGCTAGCAGCGAGGTTTGGACTGGCTCACCAGACAGGAGACCTCGCAGAAGACAATAACACAAGAAATGTTCTGAATTAGAAAAACATGGCTGCTTTTTTTTTTTCAGAAACATCACTACATAGGTTATATGCAGTATGGCAGTTCCCCATTCACTTTAATGGTGCTAAGACGCAATATCAGGCAGAACCAGTAGACAGGTGTGGTGCTGTTTCTGGAAGTAAGTAAGAACATTTAACTATTTATGAAATCAATTTTTATTTTATTGTTTGGAGGAAACCTTACAAAAAAAAAAATCAAACCACAGGAAGCCTCCTCACAAGTACATGAGGTGAGAACTATGGAGTTCAAAGGTCACCTCCTGCAAAATCTGAATACCTAGTCCGACTGCCTGTTGACCTTGACCATCTACATTTCTCTACTAGTCAGATTCATATCGAATGCAGTATTCTAAGTTCAATGGTGCTGTATGCAGGGTTATAACACCGAAGAGCTTCCCCATTTCTTCTTCAGTTCAGGTATCCTACAGGGAAACTACTTTGGAATCAAGAAAGAAATCCAATGACTAGTTTTTTCCCCATGAGATGGCAGAAAACATTATTCAGTTCAATGATCTTGCATGTAGCAGCTTATATCTTAGTTTCTTGGGTGCCTGTGAGTATGGTAGGATTGTATTTGGTTGGAATTCCCAAACAATCCAGTTGTCCAGGACTATAGACCAGAGAAGAACCAAGAACCCTTAGCAGAAATTTTACCGGAGCTCCTCCTGCTTGTTTGTAGCCCTCACCCATCATGATAGTGGGCCTGACCATGACATGGTTCTCCTCTTCTATGTCTTCTAATTTGAAGAGCGATTTCTCAGTTTCTTTCTTTAACTTCCTCTCTAGTCTTTTCGTAATTTATAAATTTCCTGACACATAAAGTTGGTAATACCTTCATCTGGTCTTCTAGATCTTCTCACTTTCTGACCTTATTACCTTCCTAATCTATGAACACAACTTTCTCTCCTTCACTGTCAAGAATTGTCGACATATCTACCCATCGCACACATAGAACTCTCCACTACATCAACACTTGGCAATTTATAGAGACTCTCCATTGTCCATCGTCATCATTGTCCTCAATCTCTTCCCTCTCTTGCCAATCAATACAATGGATCTCTGAAAAGCCCTTGGATGAAGTAGCGCCCCCTACATTCAAAACATTCAAAAAAAGACATTGGCACATTCCTCAAACTTACTTTCCTCCATGGTGTTCCCCACATATTTGGAAAAAAAAACTCAAATATTAGAAGATTTCCTCTTTTGTTCATGCTCAAAACCAGCAACTTTGCCCTTCACCTAGTCAAACAGATCTACTTCACCTTCCTAAACTGCTCATTATTCAATAGTCCAAAATGACTTTTAGATACTTTTTATTTTCTCCTTGGCCCTAAAATGCAGGTGTCTATCACAGACTTCAGTACTGAAGATCTGGATACTTATCTTTAAAGTTACAATTGACACCTGGCATGGAGTTGTCTTCCAGATACTGTACCATCAATTCCCTCCCTTTAAAGAAGAAGAAATGTTCCATCTCTCTGTCTTCTGCTCTCCCTACAACCTGCATTAGTGACCATATCTCTATCCCCTCACATGTCATCCACCAGTTGACATTTTAGAAGCAGAATATCTCTGCACTATTGTATCATACATAAGAAACTATGCTTGCTCCACGGACATGGATTAAGAAGAACTGGAGAGTCTCTCCATTTATGTCTACTTTCAGAGAGGGGCTGGTATAACTTGCCATACAAGGATCAATCTTTTATAAAATCAGAGGCCTGGACTGCCTGGAATCACTGAAAATTTAATGAACCAAGGTTTGTGCTCCAAATTCAGCTCAGTAGAACTGCTGAAGGTCCAGGTATTACAACTCGAGATGGGTGAGGACTCATCATGAGATGGGGACTCGTCTCAGACAAACTAAAATGGACGCCATACCATGCATGTGGAGACCCGGCAGTGGTGGGGGGTGTTGATGTCATGATGTTCGGCATTCCCATGTGACAGCTGAGGCCCAATCACATGACGTCACCGAGGAGACTGAGAGAGCGCCAGACACTATGGGGAGGCCCAAAAGAGATGAGGGAAGGTGAGTATAAATGTTTTTTAATTTTTACACTCCCCTGGGCCCCCACCTATTATACTCTGGGATCGGAAGAGATAATAATTTCACTGCTGGCTCTATCCGAACTTGTTCGACCCAAAATAAATGAGGAATCTGAGCCACCCAAACTCAAAACAAAGCAAATCTTGGGAGGTTCGCCATCTCTAATTACAACCATAATAAATACCCTTAATATGGACTAATCTTAGATAATTGCCTTATAGAGGTTTTCCAGGACTATTATATTGACATCTATCCTTAGAATAGATCACTAATATTATATCAGAGGGGGTCCAACACCTAGAATATTTGCTGATAAGCAGCTCCAGAACTTGGGTGAGTGTCACTGTGATGTTTCATTCTTGAGTCCCATAACCTATTTGCAGCTCAGTCCCATTCAAATGAATGCAATAATACAATGTGCAGCACTGTGCTTGGTAACTAGTTAAGAGGCCACAGTACTTGTCTGAATGATGCGCCTCTTCAAATATTTGTTTGGTTCAAGTTCCGCATCTCAGACCTCCAATGATCTCAACTCCCTTAAATTTACAATACAGTGCTGGCCAACAGTATTGGCACCCCTGCAATTCTGTCAGATAATACTCAATTTCTTCCAGAAAATGATTGCAATCACAAATGCTTTGGTAATAATATCTTCATTTATTTTGCTTGCAATGAAAAAACACAAAAGAGAATGAAAAAAAAAGTCAAATCATTGATCATTTTACACAAAACTCCAAAAATGGGCCGGACAAAAGTATTGGCACCCTCAGCCTAATACTTGGTAGCACGACCTTTAGACAAAATAACTACGAACAACCGCTTCCGGTAACCATCAATGAGTTTCTTACAATGCTCTGCTGGAATTTTAGACCATTCTTCTTTGGTAAATTTCTCCAGGTCCCTGAGATTTGAAGGGTGCCTTCTCCAAACTGCCATTTTGAGATCTCTCCACAGGTGTTCTATGGGATTCAGGTCTGGACTCATTGCTGGCCACTTTAGAAGTCTCCAGTGCTTTCTCTCAAACCATTTTCTAGTGCTTTTTGAAGTGTGTTTTGGGTCATTGTCCTGCTGGAAGACCCATGACCTCTGAGGGAGACCCAGCTTTCTCACACTGGGCCCTACATTATGCTGCAAAATTTGTTGGTAGTCTTCAGACTTTATAATGCCATGCACACGGTCAAGCAGTCCAGTGCCAGAGGCAGCAAAGCAACCCCAAAACATCAGGGAACCTCCGCCATGTTTGACTGTAGGGACCGTGTTCTTTTCTTTGAAGGCCTCTTTTTTTTCCCTGTAAACTCTATGTTGATGCCTTTTCCCAAAAAGCTGTACTTTTGTCTCATCTGACCAGAGAACATTCTTCCAAAAAGTTTTTGGCTTTCTCAGGTAAGTTTTGGCTTTTTTATGTCTCTGGGTCAGAAGTGGGGTCTTCCTGGGTATCCTACCATAGAGTCCCTTTTCATTCAGACGCCGACGGATAGTACAGGTTGACACTGTTGTACCCTCGGACTGCAGGGCAGCTAGAACTTGTTTGGATGTTAGTCGAGGTTCTTTAGCCACCATCCGCACAATCTTTCGTTGAAATCTCTTGTCAATTTTTCTTTTCCGTCCACATCTAGGGAGGTTAGCCACAGTGCCATGGGCTTTAAACTTCTTGATGACACTGCGCACGGTAGACACAGGAACATTCAGGTCTTTGGAGATGGACTTGTAGCCTTGAGATTGCTCATGCTTCCTCACAATTTTGCTTCTCAAGTCCTCAGACAGTTCTTTGGTCTTCTTTCTTTTCTCCATGGTCAATGTGGTACACACAAGGACACAGGACAGAGGTTGAATCAACTTTAATCCATTTCAACTGGCTGCAAGTGTGATTTAGTTATTGCCACCACCTGTTATGTGCCACAGGTAAGTAACAGGTGCTGTTAATTACACAAATTAGAGAAGCATCACATGATTTTTCAAAGGGTGCCAATACTTTTGTCCACCCCCTTTTTTATGTTGGGACTATCAGCTGTGTATCCACCTGACTTCTGAACAACACAACTGATGGTCCCAACACCATTTATAAGGCAAGAAATCCCCCTTATTAAACCTGACAGGGCACACCTGTGAAGTGAAAACCATTTCAGGTGACTACCTCTTGAAGCTCATCAAGAGAATGCCAAGAGTGTGCAAAGCAGTAATCAAAGCAAAAGGTGGCTACTTTGAAGAACCTAGAATATAAGACATATTTTCAGTTGTTTCACACTTTTTTGTTAAGTATATAATTCCACATGTGTTATTTCATAGTTTTGATGCCTTCAGTGTGAATCTACAATTTTTATAGTCATGAAAATACAGAAAACTCTTGGAATGAGAAGGTGTGTCCAAACTTTTGGTCTGTACTGTATGTCATAAGGTTCGAAGACACCTGTCTACGTCATCTGTCATCAATCATCCCTGACAACCTTGCCCTCACGTAATCACTGCCCATGACTATAAAGCAAAAAGTGACCACATTCCCAAAATACAGAAATAACAGGGTTGCTATAGTTTTTGGAATTCCATAAGTAAAGTATATTTAAAATGTTTTAAAGTATACTATGAGTGGTTTTTAACCACTCAATGACTTTAATTTACTGGATTGTTTTTTTAAATTATAGGTTAAATTTTCTCTTAAAGCTCAAAATTTATATCCTCATTAGGTCTTTGTTCTTTCTATAATTAAGTCTTTGTTAATTATAATGTTCAGGCCTCCAGTATTAGAAAGCAATGCCCTCAGCTACGGAATGCAGAAGACAATAGATATTACATGAAGGAACCCATTGCTACCATCGGTGGTTAGCCAAGATCCACACATGTCATCTCCTTAGGCTGTCTTATCATAAAGTACTTTCTAATTCACATACCTCGAAGCCTCTTTTTCCCTATTATTTCTTTTTAATTTGCGGTGGAGTCATGTACATTCAGAAGAACCAGCTTCTCCAGTCTGTCCACGACGTAGACGAGGAAACTGATATCACGTTATTCTTGAGAAGTTTACTTTGAGAAATTCATCTGAAGGGTAAGCAATTCAAAAACAAGCAGAAAAAAAAAAACAATAAAATGCAGGTATTATTAGTTTAACACTTTGCGGTCAAGTCAGTTCCTCTTCTTATGCTATCTTTTTAACATTTAAGTCAATGGCTTGATAACGACAATTTCTGTTAGTAAAATTTTGCAGGGACGAAGGGATCCCATCTCCAAATGGGACCTCACAACATCACCGAACAAGGATGTTGGTGTAAGTTGATGGAAGTCATCTCCTTCCATTGTTCTGCCAAAGTTGTAGTTGTGTCCAGTGGTATCATTATTTGCATGTGTTTTCTGTGCGTTATATTAATAAAGTATTTGCCGAGTATTGTATGGTTCAGTGATGTCAATGACTCATTTATAAGGCCTCATGCACATGACACTGAAAAACAGCTGTGTGATATACATTTTTGTATCTATTACATGGCCATTTTTAAACAAATTGGGGCAGATTTATTAAGGACTGGGTTTTTGTTCTGTCCAGAGTGTCTATGATGGTCCAGGATTTGGGCCAGCAGTAGGCCTGAAACTTGTCCAAAAGCTAATGGAGCAAACTGAAGTTACAAGCCTTGATCAGTGAGGTCTAGGCTTGGCTTACAT